>CM053792.1:923282806-924726594 GCA_028749045.1 Cupressus sempervirens
ATATGAAAGTTAGATTTTGAGAGGGCATGGGGGTGGGGGCAAGGAGCATAAATCATGATACCCTTTCAAACAAATATAATATGTGATAACTTTAGGGTAAAAGTATAAAGTTGTGTCACCTTTTAGGCTAATGTATCATAATGACTAAATTTGAGTATTTCTATCTAAAATTCATTTTTAAAAAAACATATGATCTAGATAAAGTCATTCTAGCTGAGTTAAATAAGGTCTCACACTTTCCAATTATAAATGTCTATTAAATGCATTTTTTACACTAGTTTGTATCCAATTACTAAAGAAACAAAAAAAAATTGAACAAGTGGAATTTCAATAAATTTTACTATTTTTTATGACATTTTTCTTATAACGTATAAACACTATTTCATAGAGGACAGAGTCAATAATATTCTCATGTAGATTTTATAGTGTTTTAGTTAGATATAGTATATTGAAATTAAAAAATTTCACAACCATGTATTTTAACACCTGAAATAATGTCAATTTTGAGAAAGAAAGAAATATCAAATCACATCAAAAAAATCTAAAAATTATATGACGTTCTAGAGGAGAGAGTCCTCTTCTAGAATGTATAATTTTTCTCTTGGTTAGAATAGATTTTTTTTGAAAAATTTGGTGGGAGACAAAAACTATCAATTTTAGGTGAGTTCAAATTTTAATCGTTATAAAAGAGAAAATATAGTTCTAAAGCCCTTTTTTTTTGTTCTAGATATATATGTTATCTATAACATAGTCTACGATCAAAGGGAAATAAGTTTATTTACATATTGTTTTGTGGTGGGAACTATGTTGGAGTTGATGAAATCCAACTCCAAAGATGCCCAGGATCACCTACATGCAAATAACCTATCAAAGGGAAGCCAAGGAAGGAAGAGTGTGGAGCTAGGGAAAAACCCTAAAGGGACATGAGAGAGAAAATATGAAAATACAAGAAAATATGTATTTACAATAATGCCATATGTGATATTTGAAAATACAAAGAGGGAGCTCGAATATAAAGAGCTCAATGAATCTCCTAGAACAAGCTAGAAGATGCTAGGAGATAAGTTTGACAACTAAGCATACATCCACATGAGGTCGAAAGTCCTCGAACAAAGTGAGAGGATAAGTATGACTTAGGAGAGAACAAACTCCCGTATTGTCAACAACTTATAACTAACTCTTAGGCTACAACTAATTAATGAATGCATTTACCTAAGTAAGCTTACATAACTAGAATAAATAATTAATAAATTAATTATCTACTCTAACACCCCCCCTTAAGTGCAACATAGGGAAATACCTTAAGCTCACAAGACTAAGATGAAATGCAGAATGGGTCCCAACAAAGAGGCCAATTTAGGTAACCATGTACAATAAAAAATGCAACCTCTAAAAATGGGGAAAGAGAGAAAACCATGTAGGAAAAACCCTCCCCCAAAAAGAGGTAACCTAGTGAAGAACTGAAGAAGCCTCCAACTAGGGGAATGTCCCCAAAAACAAGAACAAGGAAGATCATGAAGAGCATCACTAAAGCATGAGGGAGTCACAAATTTTTCCATCAAAAAGAAATTGCAACTGTTGATCTAAAGTATCACCATGGAAGAAGAAGGCATGAACTGAGCATGTTTATATGGTAGATGATCCATCTCACCAAAATGCATAGGTAGCTAGCCACTAAAATTGCCTTGTATATATGATCAACCACTGAATACATAGCTCACACTAATGAACCATCAAACCACATAAGCATTAGAACAATAGAATAACCCCCCTTAATGCCCATGGGGTGAGATGATAGGCAACTAAAAAGGTTAGCCAAAGTCTCGCGTAGATGAACCAAGAACGATGAGAGAGGGAAAGAGGTACAAAACATCGTAAAGACATGGTCAAACTGACTTTGCATGGGGCTAATGTCATGGAAGGGACACTCACTTGACAAAGGAAGATGACACAAATATGGAAACTATTAACCCCCCATGGTGCTTTATGAAAATAGTGTAGGTACAACTATCTCAAAATAATGTTCATGACCCCTAGAATGCAAGAGTGGCACTTTATCTTAGTGCAATACATAAAAGTGCTTCAAAATGATAGCTACAATGGCAAAAACTAAAAACAAGCTACAAAAAAACATAGTACAACCAAAAACAAAGGAAACCATTCCAAGAAAATGACCCTCAGACCTAAAATACCCAAGATATCCACCATAGAGAAAAAATACCAAAAGCATGATAGGAAGAGCATGGGCTAGAATCTAAGGAAAAAGACAACATTTCTGAAATGGTGAAAAAACAACCTTTCTAAAAATATAATGTTTTCAAAAAACTGACATGGGATGCAAAAGAAATGCATGTCCAAGTCAAAAACACAATTTTAGACTTCAACTATAAAAATGGGCAACAAAATTGCATCAAAACGCAAAAATACTTACACCAATGTCTCCATCTCAAAACCAACTTTCCAGTGCTTCTTTTAGATCAGAAAAATACCTCTGTATGCTCATGTTATGGCCAAAAAACCTAAGTTAGGTCAAAAAAACCCTGGAGAGGTGCAAGTGACATGTTGATGCAATCATGTCATGCTAATGTTAGCAAAAGATAGCATTAAAATTGATGGCTAAATGCCCATCGTAGCCAAAAGAGTGCCACATGGCAGGTATGGGTGATGTGGTAGGGCCCACATGGAAAAGTGCCATGTGGCACCCATGCCACATGTCACATACACACTATAGCTGACTATACTAGAATAGCTGACTATGTACTGACTGTGCATGCTAACAAAGAAGACCTACGGGTTGGCAGGAGGAGAGTGGAAGCATTGGCAGAGGTGGCTCCTTGGCAGAGCAGGGTGACAAAAACTAGGTGCAGAGCCTAGTTGAGTCGTGCCAAAATTGGTGGTTCCACCAAAGAAGTGGGGCATAGGTGAAGGCAAGGGCCAAGAGTAGCTTAGGTGGTGCTACAAGGTGCAGGTGGCACTCTGGCTGAGTGCAAGTGACCTCACAGTAGCCGTTCGGTGGTGCCATAGTGGTGTGGTGCAAAAACAATTTTTTTAATTTTTCAAATGCTTTGTGTCTATATAATCCATACGAAAAAGCCTTGGAACAAAAAAATTTTGCCTCCTAGAGCCCTATCCCCAAAAATGAAAAGTTTTATATGAATCTTGGTTGTAAATGGCATTCTAGATCCAATGGTAGTGTTCATTTGGGCCCAATGTGCTCTGAAAATTCTTTCTACCCCTAATTTGAAAAAAAATGCACAAATAAACTAGAGTTTGTGTCTTCAAATCATGGCTTCAAAAAACCTTTAAAGAAGCAGCAACAAGAAGACTCTGATACCATGTTGGAGTTGATAAAATCCAACTCTAAAGATGCTAGGATCACCTATATGTAAATAACCTATCAAAGGGAAGCCAAGGAAGGAAGAGGGTGGAGCTAGGGAAAAACCTTAAAGGTACATGAGAGAGAAAATATGCAAACACAAGAAAATATGTATTTACAATAATGCCATATATGACATTTGAAAATACAAAGAGGGAGCTCAAATATAAAGAGCTCAAGGAATCTCCTAGAATAAGCTAGACGATGCTAGGAGATACTTGTGTGACAACTAAACATACATCCACATGAGGTGGAAAGCCATCAAACAAAGTGAGAGGATAAGTATGACTTAGGAGAGAACAAACTCCCATATTATCAACAACTTATAACTAACTTCTGGTCTAAAACTAATCAATGAATGCATTTACCTAAGTAAGCCTAAGTAAATAGAATAAATAATTAATAAATTAATTATTTACTCTAACAAACTAGACCCATAATTTTAAGCATTTTTCAAACCCTAAAAAATTATCTATACAAATTAGGAAAGTATATCAATTCTTGTTCCAAATAAATATTTAAAAATATAATCATAAAATTCATCCATTTTTACACATTTCATTAGTTTACTTCTTTTCCAAATTCAAAATAATAATACCAATTTTATGTCATTGAAGATGAATAGTTATACTTTCATTAGCCTCTTCCTTTACAAAAGGGTGATACAAGTTTGTGCTTTTTCCCTTCTCCACTATCCTTATCTCAATAGTATTATAAATGACACAAATGTGTTCTATTGCTTTGCATTAGATCTATAACAACTAATCAGACCCATGAATCATGTAAGAAAATGATGAACACATAACACAAATATTTTGGTTACGTAGAATCTCTCCAAGGTAACGTAAAACTTGGGTGGGGATGACACCAACAAATCTTCACTACTACAACAATAAATTTTGTCTATTACACTAGTAAAAAAATAGCAATATGTGACTAAAATAACTACTAAAATTTGTATCTATGTGACTAAAATCAATCACATGACTAATAGTAGTTAATATTCAGTCATTTATAACACTACTAAATATACTACTAAATGCTTTTAGTCGCTTATTTGATAACTGATTTTGATCATCGATTTAATCACATATTTAGTCGTGTATTTGATAATGGATTTAGTCACATATATAGTGGTCAATTTAGTAGCATATTTAATCACATATTTGGTATATTTATTCGCATATTTGGTAGTATATTTAGTAGCATATTTAATAGTATATTTAGTCATATACTTAGTAGTATATTCAATAGCATATTTAGTCACATTTTTGGCACATATTTGATAGTGTATTTAGTAGCACATCTAATATTATATTTGGTCACATATCTAGTAGCATATTTTTGCCCGGTTATAAAATTGTTTCTATTTTATAAGCCTCGGTTAATTTTTGAAACTTGCCTAGTTTTAAGCTTTAAATTGGCCATTTTATCTCTAAAATTTTGTGAGTCTCTAAATCTCCATGTCTTCGGCTCATTCCCAGCTTTGCACAGCATTTCAAATTTTTAAAATCTGACTTCTGAGCCTCAAGTTATTGCAAGTTAATGGAGAGACCCAAAATATGTGTTTTCAAGTCTATGATTAACCATTAACCTCTCAAAAGGTTAATGATAACATTAAAAAACAAATTTTTCCTAACCTCTTAAAAAGGTTAATGATAACCTCCATAAATGCATTTTTCTTAACCTCCCAGAGATAGTTATTAACCTGTGTCACATGAAAGTTATAATAACAAAGGGGCACTTTTGATTTCATGGCATTATCAAAAGAGAAAAATCTTTTTTCTACCACCCTTTTCATAACTTGTAACATTCGTATATGCAGTCCACAAAAAATTATTTCCAGTTTGAGGCAATTTTCAATGTACAAATTATATGAGGCCATGGCATATATATGAGTTCAGATAAAACTTTTTCCCACATGAGCATTTGTATGGTCATGCTACTGATTTTATATTACCCAGCCTCACGCTTAGATTTAAGCTATTCATGTGGCTAGATAGTGGCACATATATACAAATCTGTTAGCTCTATATGCACAAGCCATGGTATATGTACCAACTATCGACTTTGTAAGAAATATGGACAGTGGTATTAACTCGAGTGCTTTGCCCAATATATTTCCCATATATTCCATCACCAACCTCATGCAAAGGATATAAATCATGGATCACAAGAGGCTACTATGGCATGTGCTTATATAAACTAGAATAAAGCCAAACGTGTAGGGCATTCCCTTCATAAAGTGCAAAGAAAGATGTTTTGAAAGTAACAATAATCTTTCAAATAGACTCACACCACCTCATACACTCCATTTCCAACCCATGACTAGAGTTTGTTAAGAGGTATAGATTTTCATTATAAAATGTAGGAAATGGATCCAGATCGTGCTAAAGATCTCTTTCGCAGTCATCTTTTCCATGGAGGTGATCCACCTGCATCATATGAAAAATTGGTTGTAAGTTTCATGAAATTTTGTGGAGGTCTACTGCTCTCACTTATATTTTTGGGTGCACATGTCTATCGTATGGATGAGTCTTATTGGCAACTAGTTTATAAAATGAAAAGAATGGGTTGTAATCTGAATGTGGTTACATATAATGCAATAATTGATGGGTATTGTAGGTAAGGAGAATTGGAGGAGATGTTAAACATTTTGAAAATGATGTTGGAGAAGAAAATTGGTTCCAACGTTATTATTTTCAGTACATTCATCAAAGCGTATTGCATGGAAAGCAGTTTGGAAAAAGTCAAATCTATTTTGGTGGAAATGAAGGCAAGGAATTTAGTTCCAGATTGTGTGATTTATGGCCTACTTATAGATGGTTATTGCAAGGTGGGAGAGATAGAAAGTGTTTTCAGAATAAAAGAAAATATGGTAAAAGGAGGGCTAAAAATGAATGTAGTTATCTGCAATACTTTAATTAAGGGGTTATGCAAGCTTTCAAGAGTCGAAGAAGCTGAAAAACTTTTGTTGGATATGAGAAATTGGGGACTGGTTCCAGATAAAGTGAGTTACTTTACAATTCTAGACTCATATTGCAAGAAAGGGAGATGTTCTTGAAGGATTCAAGGTTTCTAATTTAATGGAGCAAAACAGCATCAAACCAAATGTTGTTACTTACAGTACTCTCATTGATGGGAAGTGGAGAGAAGCTAACATAGAAGAGGCTTTTAGTATCTATTTTAAAATGATTGCCAACTGTTTCTTGCCCAATTTCATTACTTACAGTATCCTCATTAATGGGCTTTGTAAGAATGGAAAGCTCGAGAAGGAAAATAAACCCATGCCCACATGATCAAAATTGAATTTGATTTCGATGATTTTTTCGAAAGGGCCCTTATTGACTTGTATGCCAAGTTTACTAGTATAGAAGATGCTTTGAACATTTTTGAGGAAATGCTAGACTGAAATAAGGTATCTTGGAATACACTAATTTTTGGGTACGTGCAGCTTGGGTATAGTGAATTGGTAGTGAAGTTGTTTAATAAAATGCAGGGGGCAGAAATGAAGCCAAACCAAGTTACTCTCACAAGTATTCTTTGAACCTATGTGAGCCTAGTAGTTTTGCAACAGGGCTTGCAATAAGAGTGGTGGTGATATGAAGATGCAGTGTGAAAGTACATGAAATGTGGCAAAAGGTGGTGAACCATTTGCCACCATTCCTTCACTTGTGATTGAGATGGTAAAAAGATTGGAACATCTTGTAGATAGTATACATGAACTTGGGAAGGTCACTTTGTTTGAACTTTAGCTTGTATATAATATATCCTAGGGATCAATAAGGATTGATTATTGAATCATCTTCTCAAAATATCTAAAGTCCAAGTTTTAGGTCATATAGGTTAATTTTGTAGAGGTTAATTAACCATATAAAGGTAGTTATTAACCATAGAAGGGTAGTTATTAACCTCTGTGTCTATATAAGGGCCCTTTTGGGCTTTGTAAAGGGACTTTTTGGCTTTGGAAAAAGGGAGCACTATGCTAAAATTTTGATTAGGAGATGATATTTGAAAAGTATGTACAAATTTTGTCTTTGTAATCAAAAATTCCTCTTAAGTTCTTAGTGCAAGAAAATAAAGAAACGTGCAACTTGAGTTCTCTTCTTCTAAAATCTAAATTGTTAGAAATGTTGATTCTCCTTGTAGTGATCATTCTCACAGTATGGTGTTGATGTTTATGAATCTGTGGATCAACATTGTGCTAGTAATAGTTTCCAAGCATAGATCTTGATTGTTGTTATTAGCAGTTTTAATTTAGTGGTTTTGGAAAAGCCTTGAAGTCATCTGGTGCATTCATCATCATGAGCTTTCTCACCTTTTAATTTTGATTTCATATTTATTCAAAAAGCTTTAAAATTATATCATATAAAGGAGCTACCCCTCTAAACATAGAGGAAGGCCACATACCAAGGGCCTATCCAACTATTGTGAATGGTTTGCCACACACTCTGTTGGGAAAATTCTACTATGACAAATCTATTTACCAAAAGATTTTTGGTGACTCTATCGGGGAGACTAAACAAGAAAGATTGACATTCGCCTGTAATAAAGCACAATGGTGCTACCACATGAGAATGTGCTTCCAGTTCTCCACCCAACCTTGGCTTCCAAGACACCCAAGAGGATATTATTTTAGATTTGAACACTCTAGCCTAGAGGTGTAGACGAAGTGCTCAACAATACCATTTGGTGAATCAAGTTCTTGAAGAAGAAGAAGATTTTGGGGAAATCTTGTGAAAAGCTCCTATTGGTCATAATGTTGTAGTCATTGAAAGAATAGTAGTCATTCTAAGAAGAAATAGGCAAAATCATGGTCACATCCAAACCAAGTGAACAATAATCAATAACATGGTTGATAAAAGGTACCTTCCTTGGAATGAAGGTTGGCAACTCTATTTTAAAGAATGATTATCAACAACTCTATTTGAAAGTGATAATTCAAAATCATGGTTTGGTAAAAGGGAAAAGTTGAAAGTGATAGTGATAGTGATGATGACTCCTTTCAATATCCTAAGAAACAAATTCCTGATGAGCCCCTGCAAGTTGAATTATTGAAGAATTTCTATGGTGGCAAGAGGCTAGATCCTAAAATGGTTCATCCCCACTTACTTCAAGTTTTTCAAAAGATTGAAGAAGAGGATGGAAAGGATATTGGTTTTCTTTTTCATGATCAAGAATTCTTTTTGGAAAAAGATTCAGCATATAAAGATAAAGAAGGCTTTGCTAAAAAATTTGTTTCATCGAAATAAGCAATGAGGAATACTAAAAATGTCTCTCATGCACCTGTGTCTAAGAAAAATCAGATTGATCCTAAGCTTGCAAGCTTCTTGAAAATTTTCTATGGTGGACAAAAACTTGACCCAGGAGTGATTCATCCATCTTTGTTCTGAACTTTGCAAAAGATAGATAAAGATGATGGTAAAGATAATCAATTTTTCTCTCACTGACCCAAATCATTTTCAGAAGGAAGTTCCACATGTGAGCATAAGGAAGAACTTGATAATAAAAGTGTTTCTTGTCAATCAAAGATGGATAGTGGTGGTCAGAAAGGTGTACCCATGCTTGCACCTGTTTCTCATCCAAGTCATACTTCCTTTGATCCCAATCAGGTTGAATTTTTAAAAAGCTTCTATGGCAATGCATTCCTAGATCCTAACAAAGTACATCCTTCTTTAATTCAAACATTGCAAGAACTTGAGAAAGAAGACCCATGTAAGAATTATTTTCTTGATAGTAGAACATCTTCTAATCCAAACATTAGAAAGGGTTCATCTAAATCTTCATGCTTGAAAGAAGATAGGGATCCTATGTGTAACAAAGGAGATGGTCGAGGAAGAGAGTCTATAGGAGAAGAAGGGTTTTCTAATGTATCAAGGCATGAATTTGAAGATTTCCAAATCCAGGAGAAATTATTCAATCATCTCAATCCTAATGAGAAAGAAAGAGAAATGTCAAAATCTCGAGAAACTATAGAATAAATGATTGAAGATGAGGAAAATGTGGATCAAGGTGAATTTCATACTGCTTTTATTCCTACTTGGTTCCTAGATGCTTCAAATGATGATTTCCTTTGTGGAGAAAATCTTCCCAATCATCTCTCCATGATCATTCAAGATGAATCTCTTGATGACATCAATACATTAGTTATCATGGAACAATTAGAAACTACTACCATCAATGGAGATAAAAGCAGTCATGTACTTCTACAAATATCTGCTTTCCCTAAGGAAATGGAGACCTTTACATTTGATGATATTGATGAACTTGTGATTAAATGATCAATTGATGAAAAAGTTAAAAATTGGCTTCTAGGGGAGGAAGATGAACCATGTAGCCTTAATTCTTTATCATGCATGCCAACTTTCACACTTCATGAAAGATGTCTTGGAGAAGAAATGATGATTCAAGAGGGGATAGATATCATTGAACATATTGAAGATGAAAGTGATATGAATACGAAGACAATTTCCTCTCTTCCAATAAAAAAGAAATTAAATTCCTATGGATCATTCAAAGTTTGAGGAAATCCTCTTTTTGAGTCTTTTCATCAAATAGGAAATTCTATGCCAAAGAACTTCTATGAGAAGAATAACCATGATGAAGAAAATAATGAGTTAGCAGAGGATCTCATGGAGGAATCTAGTGAAGAAAACTCTTATGATGTATTTACTCCAAGATTGTGCTCAAAATCTTTGGATGGTAAATTTCTCTATGAAGGAAATATTTACTTAAATCCTCTATTCTTAGAGAAAGGAATTTCTATTGATGATTCTCAACTTGGTATTCAAAGACAATGTTTGATGGCTATAACTCCACAAGTTGCTTCACATCACATATTATATGAAGGCAATCCAATATGAGGTTTGATTTCTTTAAGTCTTAATCCCTAGAAGGATCTTCAAAAGGAGAATTTTTATATTAATGGAAGGGAAATTGAAGTTATGACCAACCATGTTTATGATGGTATCAATGTAACTCAACGGAAACTGAGGATTCAGGATGATCTTTTGGAAGATAAAGAAGAAGAAATGGATCATGAGAAAATTCAATATAACATGGATGTGCATCCTAGTTGGAGTAATTTTATAGAGTATTTAGCCATGACCATGCCCATGGAAAAGAAAGAGTATCTAGTGTTAGAAAAAAGTTCAAGACTTCATGATGATCAATCATTAGAAATCCAATTAGAGGGCTTGCCAAATAGAGGCAAAGATTAGAAATGCATTCAGACACTTGAGAATCTTATAATTCAACTCTTTCCAAATGAAGTTATCAATGACATGTAACAGGAAGCAGGATTAATTTTAAAGTTTGAGATTTTTGATGAAGCCTGGTTATTTGGATATGTCCTATCATCCAAAGATGTGGGGTGTGCTATGAACTTCAAAGTTAGAATTCAAGGAGCACACTTATATTTGAACCCATGGAAGCTTAAGAATTATCACATGTTGATACACCATGCTATTTATTTTCCCCAACTAGTGAATGGATTTGCATAATTATAAATTGAATCATTGGAGGTAGGGAAACCTGCCTTGTATATAGTCTAGTTAGGAGTTTTTGTTGTGCCTAGTTTTTCTTTCTGTTGTCCCATTTTTGGTGTTCATTCCCTCTTTTGTAAATTGGTCCCTCAGATGACTCTATTTTATAGCCCAATGGATAAGGCACTATTTTATTCATTATGGATTTGAGCTTCATCTTGTACAATCCTTGTCCCCAGTTAGAGCCAGCTATTGCTCGGTTATAAAATTGTTTCAATTTTATAAGCCTCAGTTAATTTTTGAAATTTGCCTAGTTTTAAGCTTTAAATTGGCCATTTTATCTCTAAAATTTTGTTAGTTTCTAAATCTCCATGTCTTCGGCTCGTTCCTAGCTCTGCACAACATTTGAAAATTTGAAAATTTGACCTCTAAGCCTCAAGTTATTGCAGGTTAATGGAGAGACCCAAAATATGTGTTTTCAAGTCTATCATTAACCATTAACCTCTCAAAAGGTTAATGATAACGTCAAAAAACAATTTTTTCTTAACCTCTTAAAAAGGTTAATGATAACCTCCATAAATGCATTTTTCTTAACCTCCCAGAGATAGTTATTAACCTGTGTCATATGAAAGTTATAATAACAAAGGGGCACTTTTGATTTCATGGCATTATCAAAAGAGAAAAATCTTTTTTCTACCACCCTTTTCATAACTTGTAATAGTCGTATATGCAATCCACAACAAATTATTTCTAGTTGGAGGCAATTTTCAATGTACAAATTATATGAGGCCATGGCATATATATGAGTTCAGATAAAAAAAATTCCCGCATGAGCATTTGTATGGTCATGCTACTGATTTTATATTACCCAGCCTCATGCTTAGATTTGAGCTATTTATGTGGCTAAATAGTGGCACATATATACAAATCTATTATCTCTATATGCACAAGAAATAGCATATATACCAGCTATCGACTTTGTAAGAAATATGGACAGTGGTATTAACTTGAGTACTTTGCCCAATATAATTCCCATATATTCCATTACCAACCTCATGCCAAGGATATAAAGCATGGATCACAAGAGGCTACTATGGCACATGCTTATATAAATTGGAATAAAGCCAAAAGTGTAGGGCATTCCCTTCATAATGTGCAGAGAAAGATGTTTTGAAAGGAACAATAATCTTGCAAATAGACTCATGACACCTCATACACTCCATTTCCAACCCGTGACTAGAGTTTGTTAAGAGGTACAAATTTTCATTATAAAATTTAGGAAATGGGTGCATATCATGCTAAAGAGCTCTTCCGTATTAATGTTTTCCATGGAGGTGATCCACCCGCATCATATGAGAAATTGGTTGTAAGTTTCATGAAATTTTGTGGAGGTCTACTGCTCTCACTTATAGTTTTGGGTGCACATGTCTATCGTATGGATGAGTCTTATTAGGAGCTAGTTTTGAAAATGAAAAGAATGGGTTGTAATCTGAATGTGGTGACATACAATGCAATAATTGATGGGTATTGTAGGAAAGGAGAATTGGAGGAGATGTAAAACATTTTGAAAATGATGCTGGAGAAGAAAATTGGTCCCAACATTATTAATTTCAGTACATTGATCAAAGAGTATTGCATAGAAAGTAGTTTGGAAAAAGTCAAATTTGTTTTGGTGGAAATGAAGGCAAGGAATTTAGTTCCAGATTGTGTGATTGATGGCCTACTTATAGATGGTTATTGTAAGGTGGGAGAGATAGAAAGTGTTTTTAGACTAAAAGATGATATGGTAAAAGAAGGGCTGAAAATGAATATAGTTATTTGCAATACATCATTTAATGGGTTATGCAAGCTTTCAAGAGTTGAAGAAGCTAAAAAACTTTTGTTGGATATGAGAAATTGGGGACTGGTTCTAGATAAAGTGAGTTACTCTACAATTCTAAATTCATATTGCAAGAAAGGGAGACTTTCTTGAAGGATTCGAGGTTTTTGATTTAATGGAGCAAAACAACATCAAACCAAATGTTGTTACTTATAGTACTCTCATTGATGGGAAGTGGAGAGAAGGTAACACTGAAGAGGCTTTCAATATCTATTTAAAAATGATTTCCAAGGGTTTCTTTCCCAATGTAATTACTTACAGTATCCTTATTAATGGGCTTTGTAAGAATGGAAAGCTTGAGAAGGCAAACAAACCCATGCCCACATGATCAAAATTGAATGTAAGTTTGATGATTTTGCCAGAAGTGCCCTTATTGACTTGTATGCCAAGTGTACTAGTATAGAAGATGCTTTGAACATTTTTGATGAAATTACAGACTGAAATAAGGTATCTTGGAATACACTGATTTTTGGGTACGTGCAGCTTGGGTATAGTGAATTGGCAGTGAAGTTGTTTAATAAAATGCAGGGGGTAGAAATGAAGCCAAACCAAGTTACTCTCACAAGTATTCTTCGAGCCTATGTGAGTCTAGTAGATTTTTAATAGGGCTTGCAATAAGAGCAGTGGTGATATGAAGATGCATTGTGAAAGTACATGAAACATGGCAAAAGGTGGTGAGCCATTTGCCACCTTTCCTTCACTTGTGATTGAGATGGTAAGCAGATTGGAACATCTTGTAGATAGTCTACATGAACTTGGGAAGGTCACTATGTTTGAACTTTAGCTCATATATAATCTATCCTAGGGATCAATAAGGATTGATTATTCAATCATCTTCTTAAAATATCTAAAGTCCATAATTCAGGTCATATAGGTTAATTTTGTAGAGGTTAATTAACCATAGAAGGGTAGATATTAACCTCTGTGTCTATATAAGGGCCCTTTTGGGCTTTGTAAAGAGATTTTTTAGCTTTGGAAAAGGGAGCACTATGCTAAAATTTTCATTAGGAGATGATATTTGGAAAGTATGTACAAATTTTGTCTTTGTAATTAGAAATTCATCTTAGGTTCTTGGTTCAAGAAAATAAAGGAACGTGCAACTTGAGTTCTCTTCTAAAATCTAAATTGTTAGAAATGTTGATTCTCCTTGTAGTGAGCATTCTCACAATATGGTGTCAATGTTTATGAATTTGTGGATCAGCATTGTGCTAGTAATAGTTTTCAAGCGTAGATCATGATTGTTGTTATTAGCGGTTTTAATTTAGTGGTTCAAGAAAGCCTTGAAGTTGTGTGGTGCATTCGTCATCATGAGCTTTCTCACCTTTTTATTTTGATTTCATATTTATTTTAAAATCTTTAAAATTATATCATACAAGGGAGCTACCCCTCTAAACACAAAGGAAGCCTGCATACCAAGGGCTTATCCAGCTATTGTGAACAGTTTGCCAGACACTCTATTGGGAAAATTCTACTGTGACAAATCTGTTTACCAACACATATTCAATAGTATATTTAGTCACATATTTGGTAGTGTACTTGGTCATAATAGGGCATGATGGAATCAAACTACCATCTTCCTACTTGTAATGCAAGAGTTCTTCCATTGAGCTAGAACCCTTTAAAAAATACATAAAAAATTATTATTTTTTTCATTTCATTCTCAATATAGCACCCAAAAAGGTTATATAACAAAGAGTCAAAGTTAAGAAATTCACATTTCATGTACTAGGATATAAGAATAATCAAATGAAATCTTACACCTCAGCAACTATTTTGGGGCCATAGAGACATTATAGCAACTATCATTAAATAGAACAAAAACTTATATCTAAAATTCACCTTCAATTGATCAAGAGTGACAAACATTAAAACTGACCTATCTTGATGCAGAACAGCCCTGGAACCTACCTCATCACCCTGTACATGTGAAAGGAATTCAATTAATGATAAGCATGATCTATAGAAAGAGATAAAGAAACAAAATGTAATTTTCTTTAAAATGTATTGATATCAAGATGAGCTCACTTTTACAATTTGAGCCTCCCAGATCAAGTGTCAAGATTTTAAATGACTAAAAATAAGAATTATAAAATTTAATGAATTAATTTAGAAGTTCAAACATCACAAAATTGAATTCCTTCAGTTGAGACTTTGAATGAGTAGAAGTAAAAAAAATAATAATTAAACAAGACTTCCACTATGGAAAAATAAACACTAATATAATTTGAAACGGAGAATATCAAACAAATGGAAAAAGGGAAGTATAAAGATTCTACAAAAGGCAAGCCTATAAGAATAAAGTGTCACACACCTCCTTCTAAATGAGAAGCTGGTTGGTTCTCCTTTGGAAATCAAAGTAGTGGCGGTGCTTCTGCTCAAAAGGAGCCTATCAAAAGAATAGCTTCTAAAATATCAATACTAAATTTAAAAGTAAAATGATGATTCAGAAAAACATCAACACCATACATGTACAAAGAAGCTAGTTTCAAGCTTACCACTCCTTTCTCAAGCTTGGTAGCTTGCATTACATGATTTGCATGTCTTCTACATGGATCTATCTACTCTTGTGGAGCTTCCATCAAGGAAACTAGAATTGTATCACCAAACCATCTTGCATAGAAAATATACAAGTGTCATCATATATCATGATAAGGTACAAGAAAAATTGTCATATCTTAACACAAAAATGAGGAAGAGAATAATTAGAAGAAACCTATCTTCACCTTCACAAGCTTTAGTAATTCCCAAATGCAATGGATAATCCCATCCTAGGGCATTCATCTCTAAAACAAGAAATCATATGCCTAGACCATAATTACTTGGTTGCTTTCTTTCATTGAGAAGACAAAGATCTGGAAATCCAACTTCTGACAAATGCATGCAAATTCAAATACTAATTTCACTTGTTTTAAGGCAATGGGCATTAGTATGTTCAAAAAAATATAATTAAAACTACTTATGAACACAAAATAATTTTCTAATAGAGTAAAATAAAATTTACTTAAACATACAATCTATACACCCAACTTAACAGAAATATAAATAATAAATGAACTTACCATTCCCTTAGAAGAATCACCATAGTTACTCTTGATCCAATTAGAAAGACTTCCATGGTCTGTGCCAATGCGGATCGCCCTTCCATATTTATTGCATTTCTCTACTAGAGGAACAACAACCTACAACAAATTACAATATATGTAAAATGTTTAAAGCTAAAACATTTTAATCCATATCAAGAAAATCTCTCAAACTACACTTGTTACTCACTATTGTAATACTATAGAGAGAGAGAGAGAGAGAGAGAGAGAGAGAGAGAGAGAGAGAGAGAGAGAGAGAGAGAGAGAGAGAGAGAGAGAGAGAGAGAGAGAGAGAGAGATCTTACTTTTTCAATGTATTCTAGCTCCTTTTGATAGTCTTCTTTAGTGAATTCTACCATCTCAAATTGTGTGCATCTGTTAACTACAATAAAGATAGAACAAATCATAGGCTATCCCCACGATAGGAAAATGTTTACTCTAATATTTTTAATACCAAAAAATAATATTATCCAAGATATTACATGTCCATTTCATTATTTTTGAATATTTCATTGATTGGATATGTTAACACTTTGAATTCCCTAGGTTTGGTTCTAGAAGCACCGAATTTGGTTGGGAATCAGTTAAGATATTTAAGTTTGAATGAAATTTATGAAACCCTTAACTAGGGTAATCAGTGACCCTTTGTAGTGTAATTTCTTTCATGATCACAAGGAATAAGCCTCCATATTCAGTATGAATAT
This sequence comes from Cupressus sempervirens, assembly GCA_028749045.1. Classification (NCBI taxonomy): domain Eukaryota; kingdom Viridiplantae; phylum Streptophyta; class Pinopsida; order Cupressales; family Cupressaceae; genus Cupressus; species Cupressus sempervirens. The sequence continues at coordinate 923,299,330 of CM053792.1, forward strand.
GGATGACTATGTAAAATACCTATCTGGAATCTTGCATATATCCATACCAAGGAGTGCACATGAACTAGACCAAGAAAGGGACTATGATTAAAGGAATGTTGGGATTGTGATAGAGTGACTCTGATAGGATAGAATTAGGATGTGAATAAGTTTTATTGTTTGGGGTAAGTTGTGATTTAAGTGTGGGAAAGGTGTAGGTTTTTGTAGGATCCCAATTGTGATACCATTATAGGGAGAAAGTGCATGGATCCATTCTTGAAAGTATTGAGTAGTTGGGTTTGGGTTTGGGTTGGAAGTCATAAATGACTATCATAAGGAAGTGTCAAATTAAAGTATGGAAAATGTAGATAGGACAAGGACAAGAGTTGTCATTATGTTGCAAACAAATTGATGGGTTAGATGGTGATGAGTCTTTACCACTTCATAGGATAATTGGGGGTTCTTCTCAAGATAAATTGTAAGGGGAATCCAAGACAAAAAAATTTGATCCAAGGGTAGGATCTCATGGTAAAATGTCCATATTGTATGGAATATTGAACAACATCATGACCAAAGTTTGAATACTTGATGTTTGTTAAGTTGAGTTTGAACAATAACATTTGTAAGGGGAGATAATGTGAGAAGTTGTATCTCATAAATAGTTGTGAATTCATCCTTTATAATTGGACATCATGTAAAGGCCCACTAGCACCCTACATTCAAAGGGTTGGGATATCATGGTTGGGAGTTCTAGATAGTTGAATATTGGTTTGAAAAGGTCTAAGGGGGAGATATTGAAAGCATGGAAAGTGTTTAGGAAGGATGAGAAGAAGAAAAGAGAGGAAGAGGAAAAGAGAAAGAGAGAAGAAGAGTTGAGAAAAAATGATTTAAGGGAGATAAGGGAATGACTAGAGGCATTGGAAAGGTTGGCTAGAGAAAAAAATTAAAGTTGGCATTTGAAGACTAAGAAGAAGATAAAATGGCATGTTCAAAGGTTAGCAATAGAAAAGAAGATGGTAGATGAAGAAAGGGAGGGTACCATGCAAGGTACTCCTATGAAACTAAATGGTGAGGCTCAAGGGTGAGACATCCTTGAGTTGAATAAGGAAATAGTTGAGTTTCAAGGTAAATGGCATGAAAATGCTTTGGTTGTAGTACAGGTCTAAATGAAAGAGGCTAAAGATGAGGTGATGGGCCATGATGAGCAATTGAAGAGTTTTTTCTCTCCTAGTATGGAGATGTTGTAGGTTGATGTCAAGACAATAGGGTGCCTATGGATGATACAAATGGTATATTCACATAAGTTTTTAGTAGAGACATTAATGGTCCAAGAAAATATTCATTAATATGAGAAGTAGAATTCATTGTTTATAACCATTGTGTAGGTCAAAGTCAAGGAGGATTTATGTATTGTTTGGAAGGTTGTTGATAAGTTCATATTTTGATGTTTTTTAACAATCAATGGGAAGCCTACTATCCCTAGCCTATCATTTGGAGCATGAAAATTCTCAAAAAATAACAAATAATATGATTATTATTTGGTTTTATGGACATACCTAATCCTCTATAATTTTTGTTTTTGTTTTATTGAATTTTGTTTTGTTTTGAGTGAGATATTGAAGTTTCGATGAAATTTGGTTTGGACACTTACTATGATAAACAATAACTTTGAAAATGTAGATTTGAAATTTAAAATGTGGACCAAGACTCAAAATTATAATATATGGCAGGGAATAAAATATTTTACATTCTTAATTTTTTAGTGTTCCACTTACAAGTTTGCACGTTCTTTGAATGAATGAAAAATGAGAAATGTTGTCTCATTCAAGAAGGGAACAATGTGTCTTCAAATATAAGTTAGTTCATTAAAGAAAAAATGTTTGAAGAAGGGAGATAAGCATAGGGAGAGATGTGATAGGTGTGTCAAGGAGAATTTTATTTGAAAATTACCTTGAAGAAGGTTATAGTCCAAAATAAGGTATGTTTATAACTGTTTGCTTTAATACATTCATTGTCACATAATGACAGCAAGAGATGCATCACTATCACTAATCAAGGATTTGAATGAGTGGGAGTTGTGGAAAATTTAGGAAATTTTGATGATTATAGAAGGATATAATTCTAAAGGATCAAAGTTTTATGGAAGGGAATATTTTATTGGACAAGATTTTTGGTATTTAGGACAATGATGTGAGACTAGGATTGATTGACAGTAAAATAAGTAAATATTTGATTTGGTTGGGATAGGCATAAGGCAAGAATGAATCATAAATTTTTGGCAATATCAATAGAAGTGAGAGCTCCTTGTGTGGGATGTTAATGATAAGGTTTCAGTATGTGTTCATAAGGTCAGTAGGAAGATAAATGTGTGAGGACTAGTGCATAAAGTTATTGTTGGAGTCTGTGATTAGTACTTTTGGGTGTGATTAGAGATTGAGACATTTTAGCATGTGGAGAATTTTGTTTGGTTGGATAAGGTATGGTATGAGGGATCTAACCATTAATACATCTTAAGGGAGACATTAAGTGGATGAGATACTTGGTGATCAGTTGTGGGATCTAGAAGTAGTTCCAAAGAAGTTGCAAAATCAATCCTTAATCATAGGACATGTGATTATAATTATTGTACTTCTCATCACTAGTGATTTAATATAGGCACTTTGACATAAATGGTTTTGGTTTTAACTTAAATAATTTTTTATTTTACAAGGAACATGATTCCCTAGCAAGATCTTCCTAAGAAATTCTATGTTTTCCAACAATAAAACTGCAATTATAGACTCTACTAACATTTTGGGGCTAGGAATTTTATTTAATAATTAAGATAAGGTGTAAGAAATTTGGTATAACCTTGGTGATGTGTATGCAAGGTAGATGAATGATAAACTAGAGATCTTATTTCAAATAAAAGAATTGAATGTATTCTTAACCGTCAGTGAAGTGACAATCTTAGAGATATATTTTCTATATCAAACTCAGTTGAAATATACTTCTCCATAAAATATCACAATGATGTGCATGGTAAAATGTATTAGAGAGAGATTTTATTGATATGAAAATAATACCTCAATTGGATTTGAAATCTTTTTCTTGCATATTTTCTCATACTTTCAATTTATAGTCCCAACCTTCAAAACCTACCATGGAAGGTTGATACATGAAACAAATAAGATACAATATATACAACAAAGATAGAAAATGCTTCAAAATAGGTAATTAAAAAGGTAAAATCATGGCCTTTAAAATTTCATTACAAATACCAAAACCATAGGTTTTTAATAGTCGGTCTCATTCTCATTTTCTTACTTCCATACTCTTCCTAGAAGACACTCCAAACATTCCAGCAGGGAACAAGTCACCCAATTCTTCTAATCTACATTTTTTAACCTATATTTATGAAAAACTTTCCTTCTTTACAATATGGAAAACCTTATATCCTAATGGATTTATCTATAAGATAGACCAAGAGTCCCATGATATCAGAAGGTATTCCTACTAATCTTTGATTCTCGATTTGGAAAAATATACTTGAATCCATACAAAACTATAAAAAAGTTATATGTAAAGATTAAAAAATTTCTAAGTGCCTTGAAACCTTGTTTGTAGATGATAGGCCCTTTAATTTGGCATTGATAATTCTACTATAGATTAGACTATGGATGGTCTTCCAACAAAAAATTCTAGGTAGGAACTTGCTCATTTTGATGCTTCACCAAAGATGACCACCAAAGATGTTCGAGGTCACAAAGGACTAGATAGATCTCTTGGCTTGAACATTGTGATTCTAGAGGGCATTAGTAATTGTGTTACAAGTAGTACTCATGTAAAATTTCTCAACTATGAAGGATTCTATCTTAGAAGAGAACCAGGTTGTTCTTCCACTGTAGGCTTGCAAGATCGAATGCAGTAAATTTGATAATACTTTTAAGCTGTCTAAGCTCATGAAGTTGTGATATTGCAATCAGGATTTAACTATGTGGTTTTTGAGTCAAACTCATTGGCCCATGTTTTATGAGTAGTGATTCAACATGAATCCATCTCTCATGAGAATAAATGGAACATTTATCACTTATTGGATCTAGGTGATGCTCACAGGGGTGAAGCACCAACACTTCTTGGGAGGTCACCCATCCCATTACTACTTTAGCTTGAACATGCTTAACTATTAAGTTTCCTCCATGGTTAAAAAAAAATCTTGCAACCCCATTTGCAAAACCTTTGCCAAGTGTTGTGCCTTATGAGCCATTCATTAGAAAGCCCCTTAAGCTCATCAATTGATAAGTAGGAGATAATCTCCATAGCTAGTCAAATTGTGATATTGCTATTAGGATTTAACTATGTGATTTTTGAGTCAAACTCATTGACCCATGTTTTACGAGTAGTGATTCAACATGTATCCATCTCTCATGAGAATAAATGGAACACTTAGCACTCATTGGATCTAGGTGATGTTCATAGGGATGAAGCACCGGGACTTCTTGGGAGGTCACCCATCCCAGTACTACTCTAGCCTAAGTGCGCTTAACTACCATTTGCATATATGGAATGCAACAAGATGAAATGTTTTAACAAGTTAAAAATCTCTTCCATCTAAAATATAATAGAATACTCAAATGAAAGAAATGACATATGGATTGTACTTTCACGTTCATCCCAATTTTTTTTCTAAGGAGATTTAGAACTTAGCATATACATGGTTGAATAGAATTTGTTAGAGGACTAGAACCAAAAACCATATTGCTTGTAGACACCACAAGCTACTAGAAATCATCCATAGTCTAGACATATTCCACCATTGTAATCTATTTGATATATATAAATATATGTGTTTGTGTGTGTGTCCAATCAATTGGATGAGAACCTCCCTTGTAATACATGATGTTAGATATCTATAATGAAGTAGATTACATGATTCTCATCATTATGCAAGAAAAACCATGTAACTTGGCCAAAAAATGTAAGATATTATGTCGGATAAATATATACTCTAGATATCAATATGCTAAAAATTAAATAGTTCAATAATACCTTGAAAAGGTCCTTGTTAATTTAAGTGTTTCCTGGCAATTATGTGGAAAGAACGATCTAAATGCACACAAGTAGCTTCTATAACCAGAGTAACATTTTACCATGTTTTGTTCTTTAAAGAAAACAATTGTTGAAGACTTAACACACAGTAAACTATCTGAATATTAAAGTTATTTAAGCACCTACTGCTGATGCAAATCGTGGTCAGCCATTCCTTCCCTAGAGAAATTGTCCTAACCAATTAGAGTGTCAACTGAAGGCATCTGGAATGGTTTATAATTCCTCTGTATATTGCTAATAGATGGGAAATTTTTCCACTCATTCTGTGTATATTCCTTCCCCTTACTTCCATCATCCTTCAGCTCATCACCTACAGTTCTTAAGCTTTTACTTACCCTCTGCATGGTAATAGATAAACTGTTCAACAAGAGTTGTTGCTCAGAGATATATTTACAATTGGTTGGTAGGAAATACTCCAGAACATAGTCATCCTTTCCAGTGTGAGTGCTTCATAAGAAAATAGCAACACTAGCATTCATACAAAACAGGTGTGCATAATGCACAAGCAGGTACTCTATTATGCTAAAAGACTTTACATCCTTTGAAAAATATGGTTGGGTTGATTCAAAAGCTTTCCTAGGGACTCCTTGCCCTTTCTCTAGATGATATTTAGAGAATGCATCCGTATAGACCTTATAACAGGATCATATACATAACATGCCCCATCTTGAAGTGACAAGAAAGTCTATTTCAAGTCACCACTTTGAGTATCACTGCTCTTTCCATCCATGTGTTCATCTGTTTGCATATTGCAATGTCTACATGGAACCCAAGTTTGTACTAGTGGAAGTTTGTGTGTCCAAAAGACAACTATTAAAATTTCTAGTATCTTAGATAAACTAGCCTCATGGTGTTCTAAATGGTGTTGATGCTAGAATTAAATCAAAATAAATCCGTTAATTTTTTCAAGGTATGATCATATGTGAGCAATCAAAAAACTACTTCTGCAAAGACATACATGTCAAAAAAGGGAAACATTGAAGATACCTTCATTTTAGAATGATCCCAATCTTATTTATTTCTCTTTAAATTGACCCCCTAAAGTACTTTACTCTTTACAAGTAGGTATTGAGTTCATGAAGGATGACAAATTATCACCCTGCTTAAACATGGACTCTACTATTGTATTGGAAATGTCTAAAGCTACAAATGGCACTAATATATCTATTTGTTCAAATGGCACTGACTCTGGTCTACACAAAATGTTGGAGATCCATACAACAAAAGATTCAAACTACAAATGGAACTGGTGAGACAAGGCTCCAATACATCATCAAAAATGTCGAAGCTTGTAGGCATTGATGGATTATTCTAGTATTTGGATGTTGATATTTGTGCTCCAGAACAAGGCTTGGATGTCCTTCAAATAGATTATTATTTATAAATGGGTCATGATAATCCCAACTTTCAATCTAGGCAAGCTTTCGATAGTGACCTTACCAAACTCAGTTTAAGGCATCTTCAAAGGCTATATAAGGAGAAACAAATGAAATGAAAGAAGTCTAGAAAGGTGATAAGGAAACACCCTACTTTTGGAGGAGAAATTCAATAGGATTACAAGACATGGTTACAACACAATGTCATGATAGAAGTCAATAAAAATTTGAACAAGCTCAAACTAGAAGAACAAGCTCAAACTAGAAGTATTTGAAAAGCTTGATGAGCTTAAAGAATTCCATCAAAAATGACCAGCAAAAAATGATCGTGATTCTCTCCATTGATCACTAGTGGCACAAACCATAATCTCAAAAACTATGTTTGGTGAGAGTCCACAAGATTGCAAGACAAATATACATTGCAATAACAATGTTGTTGAAGTCAATATTGCATCAGAAAAGGATGATTCTCTCCATGTATCATCAGTAGCAGAAACCATAATCTCAAAAAATGGGACTGTTAAGAGTCAGGAAATTTGCAAGACATAGTTACACTACAGTAATGATGTGTCACAAATTGATATTGCATTGGCAGAATGTGAAATTGCAGAGGGATATGATAATCTTGATAAGCCTAAAGAAGTTAGTATAGGGAGTAACTACATTCACCCCCAAACAACATCAGTAGAAATAGGATTGACAGAGGTAACAAGTAGTTACAAGGCATCCCTTGGTTTCAATAGCCAGCCTTCCAAAGTCTATTCTCCAATAAGCAAGCGTAAACTTGCAGAGGTATGCAATAAACCCATTTTATATTTCTAATATCAATCTTTTCCAATGAAAAAGGACAAATTTAGAATCAATTTTTTTTTATAAAAAGAAATTGTAACAAAAGTCAAAAAAAAAACTTACAGTATTGGCAAATAATGGAACACCAAAGCAATCTAAAATCCTTAGCAGACACCTAGGATTCTATGAAATCTTGTTGAAAAGGAGTTTGAATTTTAATTTACTAATTTCGCATAAATTTATGCACAAAAATCTTCTATTGACTGTCACCTATGGACCTTAATTTGAAAGTGTTCTTGTTTTACTGTCATATTCATGGGCTAGTGAGATGGTTGGATGGCCATAGTAGCATCAAGGACTAGATGAAGTAAAATTCAAGAGCCAAGCACAAAGACTCTTTTTTGTCTGGATGATCACTGGAGCTGTGCATTCTCCTATGTTGATAATGGTGGAAAACTCTCTTGTTGTCTACAATAGCAATTAGAGGTAGAGAAATTCCTTTTTTTCCAAAATTACTATTATGAAATATGCAACTTCTAAGAAATGACATTCCTTGGGTTGATCAGTCCTCAAACCATACATATATCATATATCACTTGGTCCAATGGAAAAAACCATAGATTGTTATCTTGTAAGATATCAGCCTTAGGAAAAAGGTTAGTTAAAAGCATAATGAAATTTCCCTTGGGTCGATCAGTCCTCAAACAAAAGATATATCATATATCACTTGGTCCAATGGACAAATCCAAAGAGTATTATCTTCTAAGATATCAGCCTTATATTATGTGGAAATTTGAAAATATTGAGAATACATTTTATGGAAGAATTCACAACATGAGCAATCCTCTTTTCCAAAATGGATTTCTTTGATACCTTATCAATAGTAGCCTTTCTAATGGCAATTGGTAGAGTGAAGAATATGGCAAAGGCCACATGAAAGGAGTACTCCCCACTACTACAATTGAATTTGATCCTTAAACCATTCACATACTATAATGGTGACTATTAAAGTCAAGACAAGAATAATGAAAACCCACCAATTAGGTACTTCTATGTACTTTCTCACGAGATTATGGTGGTTCACAAATATGTTGTAATGTGTTTTGAGGAATTTCTTAGCCATGCATGAGGAAGATAATACAATGACCAGTTTAGAATCCAAATAGATGATCATAATTGGGCCATATTTGTGGGAAAGAGTGGCTAGAGATGTGTGAGGAAGATGGGAGATTAAATGAAGATTGCCAATGATGGGTACTGGTGTTGGAACAAGGAGCATTTTTGACAAAAAAAAATTTAGATTTCTCAGTGCAAGGAGTAGCACAATCCATGCTAATTGAAAGATTTCCATTGGCAGCTTAAGGTAGATAATCCCTACAATCATCCTTATTTATACTATTTTGCAAGAGTAGTTTGTAATTAGGTTTATACTTATGGGGTATAGGGCTAAGGAATTTTTCTAGGCCCTAATCCAAATTACCAATTTGTAAGAGCTAGAGACATGAGAGAAAATGGAATTCCACACCTTGCAAACATCAGCAACAACATGTTCTGTATACTCTAAATGATCTCTCTAGCCTGAACAACATAAGAGCATTTATAGATCTATAGCATTTTTTCATTAAAATATTCATGCCAAAGCTAATAAAGAGGGCACACTTCTCATCTTCAGGAGAATAATGAATGCCAAGTGTTGATTTCATAAGAAGCCACCTGCACTTGTTAAAGTTTCCCAGATGACAATTGTTTTTCATTTTTCTCTAGGTCTACTCGCTATGGCCTCTGAAGTTGCTTGAGAGACCCAATGCATAATACATGGAGGATAACCCTAAATGTAAATTATGTCAAGCCTCTCGACTTTATTTTACCCTCTTGCTCTATATTTGGGTGTTCTCTTGTGTGGAAGTTAGTGATGCGTTTGCATCCACCAATGAGAGCCTGCCAACATTCATATTTTACAGGCAACCACCAATGTTCAATCAAATATTCATAGCAAACATTGAATAAAGAAATTAATTTAAATATCTATATTGGAAAATTGATACTTGATTGGTTGTTTCATTTTAGTTTAATCATTATTTAACTATAAGTCATGGCAATAGTTCCATGCCATGGTAGGAACTAATAGCACAAATTCATAGTAGTCAATGTTATAGCATTTTTAATCCACATTACTCAATGTGTTCCTATCAAAATTTCTATTTTGCAAATGATGTAATCATGTTATTTGTAAGTTTAAAAAGTAGCTTGAATAATGGAAGAGCTATTCTATGTTTTGAAACTCTCATATCACTAATTCTAATGTGAAGATGCTTGTAATGTTTTAATTTAAAATAAAACTTGAGTGAGACCCAACTCACTCTAATTTTATTTGTATTTCACTCTCCCACTCAATCCAGAATGTTAGGAAAGTCTAGTTGACTCTCATAAATGTGGCAAGAAATATCACAATCATAAATAAAATATTGCTATTTGATGAAGTATGCTAAATATAACTAAAATAATAGAATTATGCTCATCACCTTGTTGGAACCTCACCTGCGATCAATGATCAGCATCCAATGAGAGAATGTCATCACTCACCCATACCTCAAGGCATCAATCAAGGAAAATTGAACCATTGAGCAATAAAACTCATCCAAGAGAGAAACAATCAACATCTAACAAGAGAAAGTGATGCAGGAGCATCTAGAGGTATAAGGGCAATCCTGTGTCACCAAAAAAAAATGTACTTAGACTTAGTTTATGTTTCATGTGTTTTCATTTCTTGATACCCATTTGGGTCAAATAAAGGTTCCAAATCCCACAGTTCCACAATCAATGTTCTAGGATAGAGTATTTGAACACCTTGGGATACGTGTAAATGCCAAAAAAATAGGAGTATGTAATTGAGCCATCATTTTGGTGAACTAGGAGGTGTAAATTGGCCAGATGAATGTAATTGTAATTTAGAACATTCCAGAAAAAGAATCAGGTCAAAAGGCCCCACGGTTTGAAAGTTATTGCAATATTTTGGGTTTTGGAGACCTCCTAAGAATGTTTCAAAGTCAAGTTAGGGGCATTAAATGACCTCAAAAAGGGTCAAAAAATGGGGGATGAGTGAAGCTATTCCATAAGGCTAAAGAGCACTTTGAGAGCTTTCCGAAAATGTAAACGATTCATCAATCAAAGCTATGGTTCAAAAGTTATGCCTCCTGAAAGTTCAGTTACTATTTTTGGATTCTTCTAGATTTGCGTCGACTTCTAACGCAGCTTCTGGAGCCTTCTATTTGGTTAGTGGATGCCTACTAGCACTTTCTAGAATGTATTCCTAGTCCTTAACCCTCCAGGCTCTATATAAGGAGATTTTTGGCATTGTAAAAGGCAGTTCAGAGTGGAGTTTGAGAGGAGGTACTGAAAGGAGAAATTATCTCCAGATTTATGTTATTGTAAGCCCTTAGGGCATGTTTTGAAGTCTATTTTCTCTATACTGAATGTATTAGCTTATCTACAAAGTTAATAAAATTTCCCTTTCTTGTTGTGCCCATTCTGTGTGTGGGTTGTGTCTTCATCAAGTGGTATTAGAGTTGGTTTTCCTCAGTGTGTAGATAGAGCACCGACTGTGAGGTAGTTTGCACAAGGACTGTGTGGTTGTGGGTTTGAGTTAAGAAGATGCCTTCACAAAGAGAACATGGTGGAAGGGCCAGAGCTATTAATCCTGAGCAGGTTAGATCCCTCCAAAGGCAGGTACAAGCATTGTAGCAGGAGCTCTATAAAGGAATAAATGTTGCCATAGGTGATGATAGTGAGGATGACAATGGAGAAGAAGAAATTCGACCAAAAGGGGAATTTGACAGGGAAGTTTTGAATCAGGCAGAGGAAAGGCTTTTTAGGGCCATTACTAAATTTGGGAAAAGACCTACAATTGATGTAGGTGTATTTTCAGGAAATCTGAAACCAGATGAGTTGATCGACTAGATCAATGAACTGGAAGAATACTTTGAGTATTAGGATATCAGGGACCTAGACAGGGTTAAGTTTGCAAAGGCCATGCCAAAATTTGGTGGCAAGAGGTTCAATTGGAAAGAAATAGAAGAGGAAAGGAGAAGATCACAAGGTGGGATCGCATGGTGGACAAATTGAAGAAGTAGTTCATTCTTGTGGACTACGAGCTTGATTTGTTTAAGAAGATGCATGGGCTAAAGCGAGCAAGAAGATTAGTCCAAGAATATATAGAGGAGTTTTATCAAATTTTGATTAGAGTAGGGCATGCAAAAGAAAATAAGGAGAAGGTTGCTTGTTATATCAGTGGGTTGCAACCTAGCATCCAAGAAGAATTAAGTCTGGTAAGAATGACCAATGTTGAAGAGGCATACCAATTTTCCCTACGAGTTGAAGAGAAGCTGAATAAGAGCTTTGAAGGGAGACAAAGAGGGTGTGGTCAAGGAAGAAGGGGAAGCGGTAGGTCATCTGGAGGTTGAAATGAAACCCAAAAGAAAAATGAAGATGTGGGTACTAGCAGGAACTAGAGGAATGAGGGTTTCAACTGCTCCCGTGATCAAGACTTTGGAAATCAGAGAGGAAGAGGTAGAGGACATGGACAACGAAGATGAGGATTCTATGGTACCTATTTCCATTGAAATGAAGAAGGTCATCGTGCCTTTGAATGCCCTCAACGACAAGAAAGGACAGATAGGAGAGCTAAGGGCCAAGCTAGGGTTGCTCATGTAGATGAGGATGCACAATCATCACATTCAGAGGATACAGAAAGAGGAGAGACCTTGGTGAATGAAAGGGTCCTACTAAGTGGTGAGATTGAACTAGGAAAAAGGAGGAGTTTGTTCCATACCAGATGTAAGTGTGAAGATAAATGTTGTGACATGATCATTGATGGTGGTAGCATTGATAACTTGGTATCAGAAGAGATGGTCTCTAAGCTAAAGCTCAAGAGGGAGAGACATCCCTAGCCCTATCGTATTGCTTGGGTAAAAGATGATCATAAGGTCCTGGTAAGTGAATAATGTATAGTGAAATTTAAAATTAGGAGTTACCATGATGAAGTTCTCTATGATGTTATTCCAATGGATGTTTGCCATCTATTGTTGGGTAGACCATGGCAGTTTGATAGACATGTAGTACATGATGGTCATGCAAACACATATTCTCTAACAAAGGATGGAGTTCACCACAAACTAAAGCACATGAAAAGGGAAGGTGAAAAGGTATGTAGCAGTGTTAGGATTTGTCTTGTTGATGGAAGGAAGTTTTTAGATGGAATGAAACATTAGCATATGTGCTATGCTTTGATTCCTAGGAGAGATAAAGAAGGTAGTAGTGAAATACCACTTGAAGTTTCAGATTTACTAGGTGAATTTGGAGATATTATCTCTGATAATGTTCCAAAAGGATTGCCACTAGTAAGGAAAATCAGTCATCGAACAGATCTAATTCTAGGAGCAAGTTTTCCTAACATGGCTGCTCACAGGATGACTCCTACTGAAACAAAGGAGCTAACCAAATAGGTTTAGGAGTTGTTGAGGAAGGGCTTGATTTGAGAGAGCCTAAGTCCATGTGCAGCATCCATAGTATTGGCACCAAAGAAATATGGAGAGTGGAGGATGTGTACAGACTCTCGAGCTATAAATTGGATAACCATAAAATATTGATTTCCTTTGCCAAGAATGGATGATCTTATGGACTGCTTGAGTGGAGCTCAGTACTTCACAAAGGTAGATCTCAACAGTGGTTATCACCAGATATGGATTCGAGAAGGAGATGAGTGGAAAATGGCCTTCAAGACTAAGGAGGATCTTTATGAGTGGTTAGTCATGCCCTTTGGATTGACAAACGACCCAAGCACCTTCATGCGGCTCATGAATGAGGTACTTAAGAAGTTCTTGGGAAAATTTGTTATTGTTTATTTGGATGATATTTTAATTTTCAGCAAGACTTTGGAAGAAAATTTATTGCATAGTTGTAGTGTTCTTGAGAGGTTGAGGGAAGAGAAACTGTTAATTAATTTGAAGAAGTGTATCTTCGCTAAAAGGGAGTTAGTCTACTTGGGGTTTGTTATATCACCTAAAGGTCTTAAAATGGATCCAGAGAAGGTAAAAGCCATCTTGGAATGGCCTACTCCAAGGTCTGCTACTGAGGTAAGATCATTTCATGGTCTAGTTAGTTTTTATAGGAAGTTTATTAATAATTTTAGTGCAATATGTGCACCCCTAACTAACACAATAAGAGGGGATAGAAAAGAGTTCAAATGGACTGCAGCAGCTGCGAGAAGTTTTGAATTGTTGAAGAAGAAGCTAACAGAACAACCTATGTTGGCACTTCCAAATTTTAGAAAGGTGTTCCACGTGGATTGTGATGCTAGTGGCAGTGCTATTGGGGCTGTATTAAGCCAAGAAGGTAAGCCTATTGCATATTTTAGTGAAAAATTGAATGATGCAAAGAAGAAGTATTTTGTTTATGATCAAGAGTTCTATGCAATAGTTCAAGCCTTAAAGAAATGCAGGCATTATTTGTTGCCAAAGGAATTTTTTTTGTATAGTGATCATCAGGCATTATGGTACCTAAATAGCCAAGGTAAATTGAATCAGAGGCATATGAAGTGGGTAGAATTCTTGCAGAGTTATACATTTTTGTTGAAACATAGAAGTGGAAAACCTAATAGGGTTGCAGATGCACTAAGTAGGAGACAGTTGTTGCTCACAGTAATGTAGGTTGAAGTAGTTGGGTTTGATGAACTCAAGAATTTGTACCCTGAGGATCTTGATTTTGGTGAAGCATGGAAAGCTTGTAAAGAGCCTGTTGTTGTAGATCGAACCAAGTGGTTAGACTATTTGATTTAGGATGGCATGTTGTTCAAGGGTAGTCAATTGTGCATTCCAAGGAGCACCATGAGGGAAAATTTGATTAAGGAGAAACATAGCAAAGGGATGGTAGCACATTTTGGTTGAGATAAGACCATTGCCATTCTTAGAGAACATTATTTTTGGCCTCAGATTTCACAGGATGTGAAGAAGTTTGTACAGAGTTGCCAAGTTTGTCAAGTTGCCAAGGGATTTAGTCACAATACTAGACTATATCAGCCATTGCCTATTCCATCAAGGCCATGGGAGGACATAAGTGATGATTTTGTTCTTGGATTGCTAAGGACACAAAGGGGTAATGACTCAATATTTGTAGTGGTTGATAGGTTCTCCAAAATGGCACATTTCATTCCATGCCACAAGACTCATGATGTCATCTGTATTGCAGACTTGTTTTTCAGAGAGGTGGTAAGACTACATGGTCTTCCAAGGAGTATAGTTTTTGATAGAGATACTAAATTTGTGGGGTATTTCTGGAGGACATTGTGGAAGAAGTTGAGAAAAAACTTGAAATTCAATTCCACGCATCACCCACAGACTGACAGCCAAATAGAAGTGGTGAATAGAAGTCTGGGCAATTTGCTAAGATGTTTAGTTAGGGATAAGCCCAAGGGATGGGATTTGATTCTACCACAAGAAGATTTTGGTTACAATAACTCTATGAATAGGAGTACTAGAAAATCACCATTCCAAATTGTATATGGAAGTAGCCCAAGGATTGCACCTGAATTGAGGAAGGTAGAGAAAGGTGAGAGGATGAGTGTTGAAGCTGAAGAATTTGCTGAACATATCAAGCATCTACATGAGGAGGTTCAGGTACACATTATCAAGATGAATCAAGAGTATAAAGCTAGGGTTGATCAAAGGAGAAGACATGAGGAATTCCAAGTAGGGGATCTAGTCATGCTGCACTTATGAAAAGAAAGATTTCCAGTTGGTACTTACAACAAGCTAAAAATGAAGATATTTGGCCCCTGCAAAATTTTGAAGAAACATGACTCAGGAAATGCATATGAGGTGGAGCTGCCAGATGGTGTTCACATTTCTCCTATTTTCAACATTGTAGACTTAACAGAGTATCATGATGATGGTGCAGATGAGGAGTTGGTTTTAGAGCAATGTCTAATTCCTACTTCTAAGAAGGAGGATATAGAAGACATTCTAGATCATCATGTGGGTAGAAGTACCAAAAACTGGCAGTATGAAGAGTATTTGGTCAAGTGGAAAGGATGGTCGATAGAGGACTCAACCTGGATTTTAGCAACTGAGGTTTCCCATTTGGGATTTCCTCTACCATTCATAAAGTGATAGGGTCACTTTTCAATCTACCCTAGGTGTCTGATGCAGGAGCATCTATAGGTATAAGGGCAATCCTATGTTACCCAAAAAAATGTACTTAGACTTAGTTTTTTTTTCATGTGTTTTCATTTCTGGATACCCATTTGGGTCAAATAAAGGTTCCAAGTCCCACAGTTCCACTATTAGTGTTCTAGGATAGAGTATTTGAACACCTTAGGATATGTTTAAATGCTAAAAAAATAGGAGTATGTAATTAAGCCATCATTTTGGTGAAATAGGAGGTGTAAATTGGCCAAATGAATGTAATTGTAATTTAGAACATTCCAGAAAAAGAATCAGGTGAAAAGGTCCCACGGTTTGAAAGTTATTGCAATTTTTTGAGTTTTGGAGACCTCCTAAGAATGCTTCAAAGTCAAGTTAGGAGCACTAAATGACCTCAAAAAGGGTCAAAAAATATGGGACAAGTGAAGCTGGTCCATAGGGCTATAGATTGCTTTGAGAGCTTTTCGAAAATGTAAACAGTTCATCAATCAGAGCTATGGTTCAAAAGTTATGCCTCACGGAAGTTCGATTACCTTTTTTGGATTCTTCTAGATTTGCGTCAACTTCTAACACAGCTTCTGGAGCCTTCTATTTGGTCAGTGGATGCCTACTAGCACTTTCTAGAATGTATTCCTAGTCCTTAACCCTACAGGGTCTATTTAAGGACATTTCTGGCATTGTAAAAGGCAGTTCGGAGTGGAGTTTGAGAGGAGGTACTGAAAGGAGAAATTATCTCCAGATTTATGTTATTGTAAGCCCTTAGGGCTTGTTTTGAAGTCTATTTTCTTTGTACTTAATGTATTAGCTTATCTACAAAGTTAATAAAATTTCCCTTTCTTGTTGTACCCATTCTGTGCTTGGGTTGTGTCCCCATCAGAAAGTCAGCAAACTTGATATTTACAAGGTGGGCATAGTGGCATAGTGGTACAAGAAGATACATATATTTCATCCTCATCATCAAAAAGGGCCATGATGGAATCAAACATATCTATAGTGAATGCTCAAGGTATCTATGCAAAGATATGTATTCAACATAACTATGAATAGCATATCAAAAGATATGAGTATTATACAAGGAAGACAATAAAACAACAAATTCCTTATCATTTGAAAATTATAGAGCATTGTTTCTTCTTTGAAAAGAATCCAGTCTGCATTGGGAGACAACCTTATATAGGCAATTATACATAGAACTATCAATAATAATGGACACATATAATGGTATTGAGAACTTCGAGATTTAGAAATGTATATAGAACCATCAAGTGACAAACAAGGTATGATATCCAACAATAGCTTGGAATGGAATAGCAATGTAAGAGCCAATAGTTCATGATTTCAAGTATATATGGAGGCAAAGAACCACACCACAGAAACTAGGAACTAACTATTTCAGGCTTAGCTAGAACATGAACTAATATGAATAAAAGGAGATTACAAAAGTGGAAAGCAAAGTATATTAAAAAAAATTGATTGTAAGATACTATAGCAGCAACATCAAATTTGAGGAACTTGTGAGAAACACGCATTTTATACATTACACCTATGATCAAATAGTGTTCATGATTGGTATTGGTAGCTTACATCAAGAATATCATCAACAATCACTGTTAAAACATTAAGATCAATTAATAAATATAGTGAAACAAAGATAGTGCTATATATTATATATTGTGAATAATTGGATTTGTTCTACACCAAAATGATACATTGCAACCATATCCCATATGTGTACCAAAATTAAGATGCATTGAGAGAAATGGGTGATGTCTCATTATATGAGTCACTTGATAAGAAAAATCTCTCATAGTGTTAAGAGAACTAAATTCATATCTTCAAAGGCCTAATGGGGAAAAGTATCTTTCACTTTGAAGTTTAGAGAATATTGTCTCTATATTTCAAGCAATCTAACAAGGTACATTACATTTCTATAGAGCAATATCACTATTTTTTGATATTTAGTGATAGTAGCTACATATTTGATGTTTGAGAACTAACCCAAAAGGGCTTATGCCAAAAAATTACAATAATAATTACCAAAGTCCATATCATTACCCTATAATACACAAGGCAAGTGCTAAGAAATAAAAATGAAATAAAATTATTTTCACTTTTGGCAAAGTGCCAATATAATGTTTCATCTAGTTGGGATAGGGGCAAACTAATGGCTACCAGCATGGAAAGACATTTATTACCTTGTGTTGTAAAGAGACAAGGCTAAGGATCGTAAGGATATTTCCATTACCATAAGTTTGGAGGTGACATCTTTGGACTCCAATTAGGCTTAGGATAGTAAGGATATTTCCAACAACAACAGTGGAAATACTTGCACCAGTCTAGCAACAAAGTCAATGTTAATGTTCATATTAACTATTGGGACCAGCAACCTCCTAACATAATCTAAGATGAGCATACACCTTGCATACACTTCTGTAGTGAAAGATTAAGCTTCAACTGACTTTTTTTCCTCAAAGATAGATCTAAAAGTCTTGACTCCACATTCTCTTTACTTTTGATTCTTTAAAAACCTGGCTCCCATAGTAAATCCCTAATCGCTACAAGTTAGTTGTAGTCTATCAATATGGCATGGCTTTTCCATGACTAGTCTTCTTCCACTATCTTATGTGAAGAATGACAATCAAAGAGAAACTTACTCACTACCATACTAATTTCTAACCAATTTATTAAAGTGGAAGCTAGGTACAAAAAGCTAATCTATTTAAGAAGATGAGAGAACATGGAGCTACATCATTGCCCTAAGCTGGTTGTAGAGAAGAAATTAGATAGAGGAAAGGGGAGAAATTAGATAGAAGAAAGAGAACATTGATGAAGCAAAAGATCAAATGATTGAATAAGTAGGGTATTAGAATCAGAGAGTTCCCAAGCATCAATGGGGAGATAAAGAAGTATGTTCAAGGAAAATTCAAGGAAAGCATGTGGACATGGCATATTGATAGGGAATAGGAGTACTGCATGAAACAATTTAATTCCCATTTTCAAAATTGGAGGAACAAGTGATTTGGGGATAGATTATTTCCCATTTTGAGCCACTGTCAATAATGATATATCATTGGCAGAATTGTTCTCTTCTACTTCATTGTTATACCAGGGTTTGGGATTAGGATTCTTCTAAGAGGATCCACTTTCAATAAATGGTTGATAACATGATAACATGGGGAGAAGGATACAAGAGGAGGCTTGAAAGTTTATGTCATTTGTGAGCTCCATAGAAGGAGCTAAATTTGAGTATTTTTGGAGAGGAATCATAGAGGGGACTTGCATATTCTTTTGAGAATGACCATTTGTAGACCTCAAAGAGGGTGAGGGTGAAGGTGAGACATATTTTTTGGGTATCTCAAGGGGTGGTGGGGGCCTTTGAGGAGGTAGAAAATGGGGGTTAATTCTCTAAGACACAACCATTTTCTGCTCCAGATTTTTGTTACCCACCATGATTAGACAAAACACTCTAATCAAGATGTGAATGCTAGGGGATTGGAGAAGGAATTTTAGGGGTTCAATTTTTCCAAGGTTGAGAAAAATATCCTTACAATTATGCCCATGGGTTTTATATTTTAGACTGTCCCTATAAAATACATTTTTATTATTATTAGAATGTTGTTCTTGACATAGATAATGTAGGACACATCAACAACACATTATTAAATGGAAAGAGGAGATACAACTACTTTGCACAATTGATTCCATTAATGAAGACATGAGTTCCCACCTCAATGATGCTCAGTATCCTTTTCATGCTACATGTATGGACTGATCACTCCTTCTATTATCAAACTAGTAGGAAATAATGATGTTTTATAGTTATAGAGTTTCTCAATCCATCGTGGATCTATGATGTTGGATGTAATGGTACCACTAAGAAAACACACACATATCTAGCAAAGGCTTTCACATCTCCATTTTTCCATGCTACATACCTTAAATTCTTGTAATTGTGTCTATACCAAGACATGTCGAAACTAAAACTAGTTAATTTTATGGTAGCAAGACTTGGGATATTCAAAATGCTAGAGGGTATGCTTTGTGTTTCATTTTCTTATTAAAAGAACTTTATACCCCACACATGTTTACTATATTATTGGTATTAAGCTATTGTATGATTGATGGATTCCTGTTGAATCATTATTCATGAAATGGAGATCAATGAATTCGATTCAAAAACCACATAGTTAAAATTGTATGGTATAAATCGAGATAGAATTGTAGATAATAGAATAGAATAATAGAATTAGGCTTACCAAAGGTTCACTTTGATCCTACAAACAATATGCTCATCCTCTTTTCTATTGTAATAACCTTGATAATTCTATTTTGTGAATTGAAATCTTTGAATTAGCACTAACCAACATATTATTTTCAAGTTCACACCCATCCACAAAACTAATATGTAAATCAAACTTTGACTGACCTTTTGAAAAATCAGAAAGTAGTGCATGTATTACTGCATCTCCTTTGACTTGTGCTCTTCATATCTAACAAGTGTTTCCTTTTCCTCTCTGACTTTATTATTAACATATAATGTGGAAATGTGATCAAATCTATTGAAAAGCCACCTATAACAACGAAGAAGTGGATGAGGGCACAACATCACAAATGCTAATGACAGTACTATTTATCATGAAAATGATATGTGCTATTAAAAGAGAGTGATATATGTGAAAGTTGAAAACAAATTGCTTGTATTAATGTAGGCCTTGTGTGGGCTGAACAAGCAAATGTAATTATTGACTAGTGTAAAAGATGAACTCTACAACCTTTGTCTACTTTCTTGTAGGTTGTGGAGAACAAAATCTTTGGAGCAGGGTATGGATGTGTTGTGCACCAATTGGTGGAATTGTGTGCTCAAATTGCTTGTATTAATGTAGCACTATAGAATATATACCACAATTATAAGAATTATCTATTTTCTATGTGTATGTAACCATTCAGGTTTAGAGGGTGAGGATTGTTATTTAAATCACATGAAATGTCCTCAATTGCAACCCTACAATGAATGAACTTTATCAAACAACCTTTATTTAGTTTCTTGCCTATGCCGAGTAACTCAAAGGACATCCTCAACTTAATCATCAAGGTGCTAATTAGATCCATGATAGTTGGGGTTAAGCCTCTTGCCTATGCTGAGTATCTCATAGGACATCTTGAACTTAATCACATATTGAATGAATAAAAAACACTAAGAAAATGCACTATATAGCCTAGACAGGGCATCAATTTAAACCATTTAAACTAATATTAATTTGATCTAAAAGAGAAAAGAGAACCTAAGACTAGTGCTTGAGAGATAAACAAGAACATATTAATTACCTTGAAGATTCAATCAAAGAATAATGGAGATGAATGAAATCCTTGGCCAATATATTGTGAATCCTTCAGTCTTGAGAAGGAAAAGGGAATAAATTGATTACCTTGAACATTGAATTGAAATGTAGTGCAGATAAATAGAATATGTTGCCTCCCAATATTTTTAACTACTCTACCCACTGAGCAATATTACACCTTCCACTATTGCCTCTTGAAGTTTATGTTGTTGCAATATGTTGTATGTTTGGCTAAATTAATGCTCTCTACAAATTTTAAGCTTTTTTTTGTGTCTCAGAAAACCTTGATTACACGTGCAAGAAGAAAAATTGGGGAAATTTGTCTTGCGTGGTAAGCAAAATTGGGAAATTTTGACTTACGTGGGAGGTAAAATTGGAAATTTTTTCCTTTTGACATTATTCGGAAACCAAGAAGAATATCATTATATTTATTTTAATTGGGATTTAATTAATTTAATATTAAGATTCATTATTTAATAACTTTTAATTGATTAATTTTTGTGATTATTTTTATCAAGATTCAATTCTTTAGTTTTTGAGTCAAACTCGATTTTTGTTTTCATCAATTAATTGATTTTTCTTTTCATCAATTACTTTTAATTTTGAATTAACTAGTAACTATGATAAATAATTTATATAATTTGAGGTGATCTATTTTATATATAAATTGGTGCTTATTTTTTTAGTTTATAAAAAATATTAAATAAGTTTTTGCAATCACTTCTTTGTTGAGAATTTTGTTCACAAATAATATCATTTGTTAATTGACCTACTAATTATTAATCTCATTTATTATATAATTGCATGAAAAAATATCAAAGTTTAGCCTTTAAAAATTCCAAAACTCTTCATGTGCATAGTACATCATGACATGATCTTATTCCACATTTCATAGGGTCAACTATTATTTTTCTTAATTTAGCTTGCACACCCCCTAGACTATATAACCATTGTACACAAAGATTTATATTAGCTATGACCTCATATATAAGGTACCCATTAATTACACACCTATACTAAAAGCTATTATATTTAAAGATACTGCAGAAATATATGTTTGATGAAAGCTATAAAATTATAAGTATTGATCATGGTATGTTAAATTTTACCATGTTCTACTTGAAAGTTTATTATTTAGACATTTAACCTTGTGATTTTAATAGGTGACCAAATTCTTCACTTTTTTGATTGCCTATAGCTATAAATTGCAAAGAAATACTAATATGTGACCAAATAGTCACTTGTTTGATCACCTATTATAAAGAAATAGTGAGTGTGATCAATTTTAGTCACAAGACTAAAATTTTAGTTACATGACTAAAATTTTTGATCACCTAGTCACATATCACCCAAAAATGTACTAGTTTTAGGGCTAAAAAAATTTATCACTTCTGATGATCTAACCTATAGGGGGTCTATCTTGGTAAACTCTCACAAGACTTATACAATCTACCTTGATTAAATGATTTAAAACTTACAATTAAGTAAGAACTTTGTTAAGATATTTATAAAGGTATGTTAAGACCATGTTGTAAAGACATTTAAAAATGTCTTTTAAGACCACTCTATTAAAATATTTACAAAAGTATGTTAGGACCACTTTTTTAAGAGATTTACCCTAATTACACTTGCTAGAATGTATCAGTACTTGATCCTTCAGTATGGACATCAAATGCCAATAATGGATCTCCTCTTTACAATCTCTAATCTAATCTCTAATCTGATATATTTGTATTATGCCCTTCACTACTCTCCTTAGTGACTCTATCCGGTTCACCTTCAAACTTCATATCTAGAATCGAAACTTGCAATGTCTCTCACATGCATATGAAATTAGGATTTGGATCATCTTCTTATAACCAATTGTAGAAGTTTCTAGATAAAAATGAATGATCTAGATCAATCTATTTCCCTACTTATTGCTTCCATTCTTCAAATTGGCTAATCACCTTGTATAGGGATTATTGTTCCTTAGCCAAATACCTAATTATCTCCCTGATTTACTTCTCAATCATTAAAACTTGTATTTAAGTTAGAAAAAATGGTTTACCTCAATGCTTGTTCCATTCCAAACAAACATATCAAAATTAGTTTTCTTGGCACTTCAACATTTTGACGTGTGACATAACCTATATCTTCATGTTGTCCCTTAGCCTTCATTGGTCCGACATGAGATGAATTACTCGATCTATATAAAACTCAGGTGTCACTTAACTCTAACTAAATTAAAATCCATTATGATTTTTTATTTTCTCACCAATCATTATCATGCTTAGTAGTAACTACTACTTGAGTCTTGATGTATAATATTTAAAAGTCTTCATTCCTTCACTTGGTCTATATAGGATGACTCAATTGCAATGATTTTTAGAAACAATAGTCCATCAAGATAACTGAGACAGGGGGGAGGGGTGAATCAATTATCCAATACTTAGAATAATTATCTTCATTAAACAAACCTAACCATTCAACCAATGCAAATAATAACCATAACAAGATGTACATAGACAATTACATGAGATATGTTAACTAGGGAAACCCTTGGTGGGAATGATGCCCACAAGATGATGTACTAATATAAATATTCCTTGTTAGATGATAGACCCTATTAGGAGTCTATTAAAATAATTTTTACAATGAGTCCCTATTAGGAGACTTTGAATCCCTATTAGGAGATTCCAACTCTATTAGGAGTTGTGGTACAATGAATGTAAGAAGAGCGCATTTTTCAAACATGCAATTTAAATTACAAGAAGAGCTCACTACTCAAACATGCAATTTACTATTATGTTCTCCTTTACTTTGTCCTAATCAATTAGACCAATCATGGTCAGATCTTGTAGATCAGGTCACAAACCATAAATCCAAATACTAAAAATCAGATCACTTAGCAAAACCTCGGCAATAAGGTTTCCTTCACTTCTACATTTCTTTGCTCAACTTCACATTCCACACTTTCTCCTACTTATCATAAATTCATAATACATTCTTTTGATACCATGATAAAGGATAATATCCTTCCTATATATCAAGTCCATAAAAAAATTTCTTGAGTTGGCTATTAGTCCTTCTCAATTAGTTATTATAAGACCACACTAAGAACATGTTACACTTAATCTTCTATCTTGCAACTTGAATAACTTGCTATACATGTAATATTATGAACAATTGAGCTTATCCACATCATCCTTAATAGGTCTTCTTCATGTCTTCAAACTTGATCCTCAAGATATCAAATCTAATAAGAGATATAACAAGTTTACCAGAACATGCCTCTGTAAACTCTATCTTAGAATAGACATCACCAAAATTTACATAACTTCTTCTTGACTTATCCTTTCTACTTTTGATGTTAACTACATATACCAGATACATAGAAGTATGTCCCATAACCTGAGGTGGTTATCATGCTCAACTATTGATTCTTACCAACTTGATCTTTCCATTGTTCTTCTATCAGATACCATAGAAGACATCAAACATGTTATGTTGACATAAATAATAAACTCAATCATGAATGTAACATATCATCAGTATTGTCTTCTACTAGAATTCAGAGTATTGCTTGATGGCTAAACCTTGGCATAAAGATTTCAACCCATTGATAGAATCTCTTAATACATTCCCTATCTGGGTTAGGTTGTTGAATCTCCCCCTTCACCTTTGGGTAGATTCTATTTTGGAGGAGGTGGGGAGTTCCCTTGGTGATTTTTGCTACATTGATAAGGCTTCTTCCAATGTTTTGCACACTACGTATGCTCACATACTGGTTGAGATCAATGTTTCCAAGGGACTTCTAGGCATGAATTTTGTGGCTTCTTCTTTAGGGTTGTGGGATATCCTTCTTGACTATGAGGGTATCCCCTTCCACTATAGGAAGTTCCACAAGACTGGTCATATGGCTTCTTGCTGCTTTGTGGTAAATCTGGGCCGAAGCTGCCCCCTTCTTGGTGGAAAGGGGCCTCTGAAGATCACTACATGGTCCAAAAGGTCCTCTCTTTAGGGGAAGACAACTCTCTTCAAGATATTTTGGTGGAGGTCTCTTCTACTATTCATGGTTCTTCAGCTAAGGTTCCTCCTTTGGCACCTTTAGTGGCAACAAATCAGTCTTTGGTTACTGTTGTCCTATCATCTGGTGCTTTGTTGGAGGATTTCATTCAGATCCGTCTGTGGTTGCAGCTATTCTATCTTCTGGTGCCTTGGGGGTAGCCACCTCTCTAGCTCCTTCTCAAGTAGTTGTTCCTTCTCTTGTTCCTACTATAATTTCCTTTGTGGCAGTTCTTCCCCTAGCTTCTAGGGTTCCAGGGTCTGGTTGTGGCCTTGTTGTTTCATAGTGCCAATTAGCTACTAGTTTGATGGGGGTTGTAAGGACCTCTATTAATGGTGATTTGTTCATGCCCTCCTCTTTTGTTTCATTTAGGGTGACCCTTCCTCTATCTTCTTCTCTAGATGTAGTTATTGTTGTTGCGGCCTCTTCCCTGATCTCAGGGATTTTTGGCTATTCTGGTGTTGCTGATTTACATTGGCAGAATATGGCACATTTGGTGGAGTATGGATGGACTATAGTAAAAGTAAAAAAGATGAAGCCATCCTCTACCTCTTTTAATATGGCATTACAGTCTCATAAGAAGGGATCTAAAGGCAATGCACGACTATTTCTGGTCTGTTGTTCTTTTCTTGCCCCCTGGCTTTTGGCCTATTTATCTTTGTTGTGCATCATGGTTGGGTATTTCTTTCCCTATATTCTTTGGGTTTTAGGAGCCTAGGAAAAAATTGTGTTGGTGGCTATCATGATGCCACTTTGGTCACCTTTTGTTTGGTGATCTAATCTACTGGCCTTTTGTTTGGCCTTTGTCCTTTGGCTGGGCTTTAATTGCTTAGTTTTAGCCTTTTGTCTTGTTTCAACTTTGGTTTCAAGATCCCTAGAAAACCTATTTATCTAATCAAAAACATATCATCAATATTCATGCTTCCAAAAATTTCCCCTTTAACAACAATCTTAGGTCAATCTTCCAACAATATCCCCCTTTGGCATTGATGGCAACATAGATGAAAAACATCTAGTTCCAAGAATACCAATATTAATTGTTCATCTTTTCAAATCATCTTCATCAATCAAATTTCCCTCATTGAAATGCCTCAATGCTCAATACAAAAATAATGTAATCATGCAATACTTCTCCCTATTAGTGTAATGCTTTTCATGCCAATCTCTTCCCCATTGACATCAATGTCAAAAAGGTTTTTGCAACCAAAATCTCTACATCAAACACTGCAATAACTGATACTTACTTAGCTCAAGTGTCAAAATAGTCCTAGATGACTCCATCCATCACAGATACTCCCCCATATAGGAAGCATTAACATCTACTCCATAAAAATAATGGTTCTCTATTACCCTAGACTAATGCACTCTTGCATCTTCTACTCTAAAGTACGGAGGTGCATAACCCCAAGCATACCTTGCAATTATTCAGAAGTCTCTTTTGGAAGGGGCTTGGTGAATATATCTAATATCAATTCTTTAGTGCTCACATACTACAATTTGATTTCCTTTTCAGTAACTTTCTGTCAACATACATGATACTTAATAGAAATATTCTTAGTCCTTGAATGTAACACTAGACTATTAGACATATTTACCATGCTTGTGTTGTCACAATGTATAACAATAGGTTCACTAATCTCTATCCTTATATCCTTCAGCATCTGCTTCATCCAAATAACTTGATTGCAATTATTTGGCGCTATAGCATACTCTACTTTTGTTGTACTTTGAGATGTATAATCTTGCTTCTTGCTTAACCAGGAAACCAATCTTGCTCCAAGAAAGAAAGCTCCTCCACTCATGCTCTTTCTATCATCCATACCGCCTACCCAATCTGCATTAGTATAAGCACTTAGAGTAAAATGATTAGATCTATCATACCACAATCCAAATTCTAAAGTTACTTTCAGATATCTAAATATCCTTTCTACTATTGCATAATGTGCTTCTCTAGGATTATCTTGGAATCTCACAACAATTACAACTACATTTGCTATATTTGGCCTTGTGTGAGTAAGATATTGCAATCCTCTAATCATAGATTTGTACTTCTTTTGCTCAGTAGTGGGTGTCTCATCCTTTGTAGCTAACTTGTGTCTAGCTACCATAGGTTTTTTAATGGCTTTACATGCTTCCAAACCAAACCTTTTCAGTAAATCCTTCAAGTACTTAGTCTAAGAAATAAAGATTCCTTCTTTATTCTATGCAATATTCAATCCTAGAAAGTATTTTATCTCTCCTATCATGCTCATTTCAAATTCATTATTTTGCTCTTTTGTAAACTTCTTACTTTCATCATTTCCTCCAAATATAATGTCATCAAGAAATATTACAAAAATCATCAATCCTCCATAAGTTTCCTTCCAATATAGAATACTATCTACCACACCTTTTCTATATCCAAGCTTTGTCAAATTCTTTTCCAACCTTGCATACTAGGTTCTTAGTGGTTTGTTTAGACCATGCAATGCTTTCTTCAATTTGCATACTATGTCATTGTCATCTATCAAAGGACATCCTTTAAGATTATTAATGTATACCTCTTCTTTAAGTTCTCCTTTTAGAAATGTCAACTTGACATCCATCTGATATACTTTGAATTTCTTCTATGTTGCATAGGATAAGAAAAATCTTACTACTTCTATTCTAGCTACTAGAGGATAGATCTCCTCATAATCTACTCCTTGTTGTGAGTAACCTTTACATAAAAATCTTGCTTTGTTCCTTAGAACTTCTCATTTCTCATTCATCTTATTCCTGAATACCCATTTAGTTCCTATCACATTCTTGTCTGCTAGTCCAGGGACCAATTCCCATGTCTCATTATTTTCTATCTGAACCAATTCCTCTTTCATATCTTGTTTCCAGTAATCATCTTTACATGATTCATTTGCATTCTTAGGTTCAACTTGAGATATTAAGCATAATTCTTCATTCACTCTATTTCTTGCCATCACACCTTTATCTTTTCTTCTAATGATCTGCTCTGATGGGTGATTCTTTATCATGTTCTTTCCTAATGTAGGAGTTGTTAACTCAACTCTAGGGTGAACTAAAGGTTCTAAGTGTTGTTCTTGACTTTTTTCTCCTTCATTCTGCAAATCATTGTTAGTCTCAAGAAGTACTTCATCATTCCTTGGCTTAGTAACAACATCATAATCTGAATTTTGTAATCAACTATTCTATCTTGAACTCTAAATTTCTCATTAGTTCTCAGGTTTCTACTTTCCATAATAGTCTTGGTTCCCTGATTATAGCATCTATAAGAATTTGTTTCCAATGAATAACCAAGAGACGTACCTTCATAACTTCTAGCATCAAACTTACCAATGTCATCATCTCTCTTAATGTAACATTTACTTCTAAATATTTTGGAATACTTAGCTATAGGTGAGTGACCAAACCACAGTTCATAAGGTGTCTTTTTCGTGTCTTTCCTAACTTGCACTTTGTTCATAGTGTAGACTATTGTATTCACAACTTCTCTCCAAAATGTCTTGGATACATCATTTTCTACTAACATAGCTCTTGAAACTTCTATAATAGACTTATTCCTTCTCTCTACAACTTCATTCTATTAAGGGGTTCTCAGAGCTGATAGCTATCTTTTGATTCCATTTTCATCACACAACATGTTAAACTCATTTGAAGTAAATTCTTGTCCTCTATATGATCTTAAACACTTAATCTTTATGCCAGATTCATTCTAAACTCTATTCTTAAATACCTTGAACTTTTCAAATGTCTCAGATTTCTCTTTAAGAAATGCAACCACATCATTCTAGAAAAATCATCAACTAGAATCATAAAATACCTTTCACCATAGAGTCCTTTAGTTTTTGTAGGACCGATAAGATCTGCGTGTAGAATCTCTAGCTTTTTTGTAGTGCTAAACTTCTTTCTTGGAAAAGAAGTTCTATTATTCTTTACCAAAACACAGTCCTTGCAAATAGTGTTAGTAGGCTTTACAATCTTCAACAAATCTCTAAATACAAACACTCTACTAGTCTTCAAAATACTATCAAATTTTATATGAAAAAATATCTCATGCCATAAGCACCTATCATCTACCTTCACAACCAAACATGTCATTTTAGTAGGATTCAACTAAAATACATTACTTCTAGATTTGGTTCTAATTCCAATTACCTTGAATCTTTGTCATTGATCATGCATGTATTTTTTGTGAACTACAATTGATAACCTTTGTCTACTAGTTGTCCAACACTCAAAAGATTGTGCTTCAAACCATAAAAAAAATATACATCCTTAGTATTAGTTTTACCATCAAGAGTTATAGATCGAATACCTTTAATTTGACATGCTACATTGTTTCCAACTCTAACAATTCCTACATGCTGACTTTTGAAGTCAACAAATTTGATCATATCACCAGTCATATGATCTGAACAACCATTATAAATTATCCAATTAGATTTCTTCTCAACCTGTGATACTAAAGCTACCTTCTCTGGACTTTCTTCTTTAATTTCCACAAATCCAATTTCATCATCACTAGCACTTAATGCTTATTTATTAGAATCATTATCCTCATTGGAATATAAAAAATCTCTATCTTTTCTAGGTTTATGATCTCTCTCTCTCTCTCTCTCTCTCTCTCTCTCTCTCTCTCTAGACATTTAGATGCATAATAACCATATTCATCACAAGACCAACATTTGAAAATTTTCTTACCTCCTTTTTCTCTTCTTACCAGAAGCACTACTCCTTCTTCAATTTTTCTATCTTCCTCAAATCTACTACTACTAGAAAAATATCCTCTAGAACTTGCGCTCCTTGATAGACTAGGTCAAATATTCAAGACACTAAAAGTTGTCTCTATTCTAGTTAATTCTTTGAACTGTCGCAGTTCATTCTCAACTGCTTCAAGTCTTCCAAGTAATGTCTCCTTTGTGAAATCTTTGGTACATGATATCGACAACTATATCATCTGAACTATTGAATTGAATGGTGGAGTTAGATTCTTCAATATCTTCTATAAACTCATCATCTTCGTTGGTTCCTCCTTGAGCTTTAATTCCTATAGTAATTTTGGATATCTTGCCTATATATGTTCTTATAGATTCATCTTCCATCATTTTCCTAAAATGCACAAATCCAATTTTTTAATCTCAACTTATTTGAGTGTCCATCACCTTCAAAACTATATTCCAAAGCTTTGTAAATCAAATGTGAAGTAGCAAGTGATTTTACCTTATTGTACTAAATTTCAAGAAGTGTTGTCAATAGTGCTTCCCTAGCTCTCATATTACAAATGAAAAGATCTCTTTTTGCCTCAATACAAGATTCCAAGTCTTTCTCTTCAATGATTACCATCATTAATTTTGTCAAGATCCAATATCCTACACCTATACACAAAAAATGTGTCTTCATCTTTTCCTTCCAACAGTCATAATTTGTTCCATCAAACTTTGAACTATCTTTCCTGAACATGCTCACCATGGATCTCCAAAAGTCTACCAAGATAACTGAGAGGGGGGGGGGGGGTGCGGTGTGCGGATTCAATCATTTTTCCAACACTTAAATCAATTATCTTCTTTAAACAAACTTAACCATTCAACCAATGTAAACAACAACCATAACAAGATACACATAGATAATTACACCAAATGTGTTAACTAGGGAAACCCTTCATCAAAGGGAAAACCCTAGTGGGAATGATGCCCACAAGATGATGTACTAATATAAATATTCTTTGTTAGAGAATAGACCATATTAGAGGTCTATTACAACATTTAGTACATAGAGTCCCTGTTAGGAGACTTTGAATCCATGTTAGGAGATTCCAACCCTATTAGGAGTTGTAGAAGACAAAAGGACCCACTGTCCAAAGAGCTTCTAGGGAAATACCACATAACTCACTATCTAAATGATTTTTCAAGTATGCTTTGTAGAATAATTGTGGGTATTGTACTTTATCCTCTTTCCTCTATCCTATCAACCAAACCAATCAGTTGGCTCCAAATATCAAACCTCAGATCACACAATAAAACCTTGTCAATGAAGTTTCCTTCACTTCTACTCTGCTTTAGTTATCTTTGTATTCTACACTAATAGACCACATAACCTAGGGATAATCAATCTCCCTATTTGATATTAGTGGAAAAAATGTTTTCGTGATCAAAATTTATGCAATTCAAAATTGAAACACAAGTACTCCCCCTTAGAATATATTCCATACCTTACTTGTTATGTACTATACATAGAGTGACTCTACCTCATGGTGTATACATGTAAAACTTAAAAATTTTAAAGTTGTTTTTCTTCTTTGCAAATATTTCTTAATTCTTCATTTGGTCCTTTATTCCTTTGATCATGTCCACCATCCCTCATTATCTTATTATTTCCACTATCTCCCTTATTCTTGTCAATCATGGCTGTTGAGGTGGACTTGTGTTAATACCATACTTTTCCAAAAATAGCTTACAAATCTTTATTATTGTGGATAAAGCATGATCCCAACCCATCTTTACGAATTCCAAAATTGGAATAACTATTAGAGGGTGGTGGGGAGGGGGGGGGGGGGGGTGGTGGGTGGGCGGAGTTGATTCAATTATCCTCAAGTCTAGATGCTTCAAATAAAATTTTTACAACTTTTAAAAAATCAAATTTATTTGTTAGTCCACTTGATCTCTACATTAGCTTAAGAGTAACATAAAATTGTTGTTTACTATTCCAATAGTAATCTACTTGCATATGTGAAGAAATAATAAATAAAACACATTAAATACCATTCACACAAGTATGATACCATGATTTAACATGGAAACCTAATTTGGGAAAAACCAATAGTACCATGCTACCAACCTTTAACACTTCTAAAGAGAGCTTAGTTAAGATCCAACCCTATCAAATGTTACAATATACACTATTAGATGTGACCTTATTAAAGGATTTAATTACCATGTTAGGAGTGGTCTTGCAAGAGGTCTTAAGTTATCCCATTAGAGCATCACCTTGACCAAAAATTTACAAATGATTTTTAAGTCAACCTTGATTAAAGGATTTTAAGTGATACGGGTATGTGCAGGATCATGGTGTACCAAACTATAGCCTTAAGTGGTAGTGAAAAATTAGAAAATCAGGGTTATGTCAACTTGAGACATAATTTTAAAGTGGTTATGGACTTTATATCAAAAAGTTGTAAGAAAATAATCTATAGGAAATTGAATGTAGTTTCTAAACTACTAGGCCTTATTAGGACAAAAAAATAATTGATTGGTCAAAAGTTTGAATTTTAATGCAGTACTACAAAAATTTCAGGGCAAAAATAAAAAGTAGCTTTATGTTTGACCACCTTAATCAAAATCAAATGATAATATTTTTTTAATATAATTATAGATATGAGAAGTAGACTCATGCCCGGATGTGATGCATATTTTTTGGTATTTTTATTCCAAATAAATAATTAAATATGAATTTTCTACCAAATTTTTTTTGGAAAAAAAAGTCTCGTGTCTGACCACCTTAACTAATAGAAAATTTTACCAAATTTATTTTTTTATTTTTTTTCTTATACTAGGTGAAGCATAGAATGCGAAGCAACTTTTAGATTTAAAAAATGTTATATCGTTTGAAAATGATAGCTATTTTTCAATCAGTATGTCAATCAACACTTTACAATAATCTTCATTGATAATTAACTAATAAATATTTATTGATCTCAAAATTTAAAAGAAATTATATTGATGGAATCTTGAGAGCGATATTAAAAAATCCTTTTCGTTTCATTCAATTTCAATCAAAATAACATTGTCAGACGATTACCCGAAGTCTGAGTATCACTAAAATGTTCTTCAAACACGTCTTTTGGGTTGACCAGGTAGGCTTGGTAAATACCAAGCCTAATCAGATATCAGATTTGAAATCCGATATCTAATATGGCTAGGTGAATTTTGGTGAAAATTTTCAAATCCCAACCCATTTTGGAGGGAAAATTGGATTTAAGACTTATAGCTTATGATTTATAAATTATTTTTGTTATATTACTATGTAAATATGTATTATAATATATTATATATATAATAACATAATGTAAGGATATAACATATAATATATTATGTTATTCTCATTATAATCTATAAATATAATTTATATCATTATTATTTTTACTAAATATAATAACGTAATATTTTTATTAAATATAATAACCTTATATATATATATATATATATATATAATAACGTAATGTAAAGATATAACATATAATATATTATGTTATTCTCATTATTATCTATAAACATAATTTATATTATTATTATTTTTACTAAATATAATAACGTAATACATATATATATAAGTATGTTATTAATATATATATAATAACATAATATTTTTATTAAATATAATAACCATATATATATATATATATATGTTATTAATATATATTATTATATTAATATCTATGTTATTAATATATATGTATATTATTAATATATATATGAGACAAAGGGGGTCACAGGTTCTTTCGACCCATTACATTACAACATATGTCCCTAGGGGTCCTAGGACCCCTAGTGACATGTTAGAATCATTCTTATGGGTCGAAGGAGGTCATAGGTTAACCTATAACCCTCTTCGGTGTATTACATGAGCACATATGTCTCTAGGGGTCCTAGTACCTCTAAGAACATATTAGAATCATTCTTATGGGTCAAAGGGGGTCATAGGTTGACCTAAGACCCCATTCAACCCATTAAATGATGACATATGTCCCTAGGGGTCTAGGACCCATAGGGACATATTAGAATCATTCTTATGGGTCAAAAGGGGTCATAGGTTGACTTATGACCCCCTTCGACCCATTAAATGATGACATATGTCCCTAGGGGTCCTAGGAGCCCTAGGGACATATTAGAATTGTCCATATGGGTCAAAGGGTGTCATAGGTTGATCTATGACCCCCTTTGACCCATTACATGACAAAATATGTCCCTAGGGGTCCTAGCATCCCTAGGGACATATTATAATCATTTATATGGATCGAAGGGGCTAATAGGTTGACTTATCATCCCCTTCGACCCATTACATAATGACATATGTCTCTAGAGGTCCTAGGACCCCTAGGGACATATTAAAATTATTCTTATGGGTTGAAGGTGGTCATAGGTTGACCTATGACCCCCTTCAACACATTACATGACAACATATGTCCCTAGGGGTCTTGGGACCCCTAGGGACATATTAGAATTGTTCATATGTGTCAAAGGGGGTCATAGGTTGACATATGACACCCTTCGATCCATTACATGAAGAGATTTGTCCCTAGGAGTCCTAGGACCCCTAGGGACATATTAGAATTGTTTATATGGGTCAAAGGGGGTCATAGGGTGAATTAGGACCCCCTTCAACCCATTAAATGATGACATATGTCTTTAGGGGTCCTAGGACCCGTAGGGACATATTTGAATTGTTCATATAGATCAAAAGAGATCATAGGTTGACTTATGAACCCCTTCGACCCATTAAATGATGACATATGTCTCTATGGGTCCTAGGACCCCTAGGGACATATTAGAAATGTTCATATGGATCAAAGGGGGTCATAGGTTGACCTATGACCCCCATCGACCTATTAAATGATGACATATGTCCTTAGGGGTCCTAGGATGCCTAGGGACATATTAGAATTGTTCATATGGGTCAAACGAGGTCATAGGTTGACCTATGACCCCCTTTGACCTATTAAATAACATCATATGTCCTGAAGACCCCTAGGGACATATGAGAATCATTGTTATGGGTCAAGCGGGGTCATAGGTTGACCTATGACCCCCTTCGACACATTACATGATAGAATATGTCCCTAAGGGTCCTAGGTCCCCTAGGGACATATTAGAATCATTCCTATGGGTCGAAGGGGGTCATAGGTTGACCTATGATCCTTTTCGACTCATTAAATAATGACATATGTC
Organism: Cupressus sempervirens; assembly: GCA_028749045.1. Taxonomy (NCBI): domain Eukaryota; kingdom Viridiplantae; phylum Streptophyta; class Pinopsida; order Cupressales; family Cupressaceae; genus Cupressus; species Cupressus sempervirens. The sequence goes on from CM053792.1 coordinate 923,334,079, forward strand.
CTTAAGAGTCCTAGGACTACTAGGGACATATTAGAATTGTTCATATGTGTCAAAGGGGGTCATAGGTTGACCTATCACCCCTTTTGACCCATTACATGATGACATATGTCTCTACAACCCCTAGGCACATATGAGAATAGTTCTTATGGGTCCAAAGGGATCATAGGTTTACCTATGACCCCCTTCAATGCATTACATGATGATATATGTCCTTAGGGGTCCTAGGACCTCTAGAGAAATATTAGAATCATTCTTATGGGTCAAAGGTGGTCATAGGGTGACCTATGATACCCTTCAACCCATTACATGATGACATTTGTCCCTAAGAGTCGTAGGACACCTAGGGACATATTAGAATCATTCTTATGGGTCAAACGAGGTCATAGGTCAACCTATGAAAACTTTTGACCCATTACATGATGACATATGTCCCTACGGGTCATAGGACACTTAGGGACATATTAAAATTGTTCATATGAGTCAAAGGGGGTCATAGGTTGACCTATGACCCCATTTGACTCATTACATAATGAAATATGTCCCTAGGGGTCCTAGGATCCCTAGGGACATATTAGAATGCTTCTTATGGGTCAAAGGGGGTCATAGGTTGACCTATGACCCCCTTCGACAAATTACATAACGACATATGTCCAAAGGGGTCTTAAGAATTCTAAGGACATATTAGAATTGTTCTTATGGGTCAAAGAGAGTCATAGGTTGACCTATGACCCCCTTTGACCCTTTACATGATGACATATGTCCCTAGGGGTCCTAGGACCCCTAGGGACATAGTAGAATTGTTCTTATGGGTCAAACGCAGTAATAGGGTGACCTATAAGACCCTTCAACCCATTACATGATGACATATGTCCTTAGGGGTCCTAGGACCCCTAGGGACATATTTGAATCATTCTTATGGGTCAAATGGGGTCATAGGTCAACCTATGAACCCCTTTGACCCATTACATGATGACATAAGTCCTTACGAGTCATAGAACACCTAAGGACATATTAGAATTATTCATATGGCTAAAAAGGGGTCATAAGTTGACCTATGACCCAATTCGACCCATTAAATGATGACATATGTCACTAGGGCTCTTAAGAACCCTAGAAACATATTAGAATTGTTCATTTGGGTCAAAGGAGGTCATAGGTTGACCTATGACCCCCTTCAACCTATTAAATTATGACATATGTCCCTAGGGGTCCTAGTACCCCTAGGGACATATTAGAATTGTTCATATGGGCAAAGGGGGTCATAGGTTGACCTATGACCCCCTTTGACCCATTACATGATGACATATGTCCTTAGGACCCCTAAGTACATATGAGAATCGTTCTTATGTGTCAAAGGGTGTCATAAGTTGATCTAAAACCCCCTTCGACACATTACATGATGACATATGTCCCTATGGATCCTAGGACCCGTATGGACATATTAGAATCATTCATATGGGTCGAAGGGGGTCATAAGTTGACCTATGATCCCCTTCGACCTATAAAATGACAAATTTTTTCTCTAGGGGTCCTACGACCCCTTGGGACATATGAGAATTGTTCTTATGGGACAAAGGCGGTCATAGGTTGACCTATGAACCCCTTCGACGCATTACATGATGAAATATGAAAATCATTCTTATGGGTCAAAGGTGGTAATAGGTTGACATATGACCCGCTTCGACCCATTACATGATGACATATGTCCTTAAGGGTCCTCGAAACCCTAAGGACATATTAGAATAGTTCTTATAGGTCTAAGGGGGTCATAGTTTGACCTATGACCCCCTTTGACCCATTACATGATGACATAGGTCCCTAGGACTCATACGACCCCTTAGGGACATTTTAGAATGCTTCTTATGGATCAAAGGGGGTGATAGGTTGATCTATGACCCCCTTTGATGCATTACATGACAACATATGTCCAAAGGGGTCCTAGGACCCCTAGAGACATATTAGAATCATTTTTATAGGTCAAACGGCGTCATAGGTTGACCTATGACCCTCTTTGACCCATTAAATGATGACATATGTCTCTAGGGGTCCTAGGACCCCTAGGGACATATTTGAATCATTCATATGGGTCAAAGGGCATCATAGGTTAACCTATGACCCCTTTCGACCCATTACATGATGGCATATGTCCCTAGGGGTCCTAGCACCCCTAGGGACACATTAGAATCATTCATATAAGTCAAAGGGGGTCATAGGTTGACTTATGATCTCCTTCAACCCATTACATAATGACATATGTCCCTAGAGGTCCTAGGACTATAAGGGACATATTAGAATCATTCTTATGGGTCAAAAGTAGTCAAAGGTTGACCTATGACCCACTTCAATATATTACATGATGACATATGTCCCTAGGGGTCCTCAAAACTCTAAGGATATATTAGAATCATTCTTATGGGTCAAAGGGGGTCATAGGTTGACAATTGACCCACTTTGACACATTAAATGATGACATATGTCCCTAGGGATCCTAGGACCCCTAGAAACATATAAGAATGCATTATATGGATCAAAGGGTGTCATAGCTTTACCCATGACGCCCTTCGACCCATTAAATGATGACATATGTACCTAAGCTTCTTGGGATAGCTAGGGACATATGCAATCATTCTTATGGGTCAAAGGGGATCATAGATTTACCTATGATCCCCTTCGACCTATTAAATGATGACATATGTTCTTAGGGGTCCTAGGACCCCTAAGAACATATTAGAATCATTCTGATGGGTCAAAGGGGGTCATAGGTCCCCTTCAACCAATTACATAACCACATATGTCCCTAGGGGTCTTAGGACCCCTAGGGACATATTAGAATCATTCTTATGGGTCAAAGGTGCTCATAGGGTGACGTATGACTCCCTTTGACCCATTAGATGATGACATATGTCCGTAGGGATCCTAAGACCCCTAAGGACATATTAGAATTATTCTTATGAGTCAAAGGGGGTCATAGGATGACTTATGACCCTCTTCGACACATTACATGATGACATATGTCCCTAGGGGTCCTAGGACACCTACGGACATATTACATTATTTCATATGGATCAAAAGGTGTCATAGGTTGACATATGACCCCCATTAACCCCTTAAATGATCGCATATATAGTTAGGGGTCTTAGGACCCCAAGGGACATATTAGAATCTTTCATATGGGTAAAAGGGGGTCATAGGTTGACCTATCACCCCTTTCGACCAATTACATGATGACATATGTCCCTAGGGTTCCTAAGACCCCTAGGGACATATAAGAATCATTTTTATTGGTCTAAGGGGGTCATAGGTTGACCTATGACCCCTTTCGACCCATTACATGATGAAATATGTCTGTAAAGGGTCCTAGCAACCCTAGGCACATATTAGAATCATTCTTATGGGTCAAAGGGGCCCATAGGGGTACCTATGATCCCCTTCAGCCTATTAAATGATGACATATGTTCTTAGGGGTCCTAGGACCCCTAGGTAGATATTAGAATTGTTCTTATGGGTCGAAAGGGGTCATAAATCAACCTATCAGCCACTTTGCCCCATATGAATGATTCTAATATGTCCCTAGGGATCATAGGACTCCTAAGGACATATGTTGTCATGGAATGGGTCAAAGGGGGTCGTAAGTCAAACTATGACCCTATTTGACCCATATGAACAATTCTAATATGTCCCTATGGGTCCTAGGACACCTAGGGACATATGTTATCATGTAATCTATTGAAGGGGGTCATAGGGGTCATAGTTCAACCTATGACCCCCTTGAACCCATAGGAATGATTCTAATATGTCTCTAGGGGTCCTAAGACCACTAGGAACATATGTCATCATTTAAAAGGTCAAAGGGGGTCATAGGACAACCTATGACCCCTTTTGACCCATAAGAATGATTCTATTATATCCCTAGGGGTCCTAGGACCCCTAAGAACACATGTCATCATTTAATAGGTTGAAAGGGATCATAGGTACCCCTATGGGTCCCTAAGGGGAACCTATGACAACCTTCAACCCATATGAAGCATTCTAATATGTCCCTAAGAGTCTTAGGACTCCTAGGAACATATGTCATTATCTAATGTGTTGAAGTGGGTCATAAGTCAACCTATGACCCCTTGACACCCATAAGAATGATTCTAATATATCGCTAGGACATATGTCATCATGTAATTAGTCGAAGGGGGTCATAGGTCACCCTATTAGCCCCTTTGACTCATACGAACTATTCTAATATGTTCCTAGGGGTTCTAGGACCCTTAGGGACATATGTCATCATGTAATGAGTCAAAGGGGGTCATAGGTCAACCTATGACCCCTTTTAACCCATATGAATGAATCTAATATGTTCTTAGGGGTCCTAGGACCCCTAGGGACATATGTGATCATGTAATATGTCGAAGGGTGACATAGGTTAACATATGACCCCCTTTGAGCCATAAGAATGATTCTAAATTGTCTCTAGGGGTCCTAGGACCCTTAGAAAGATATGTCATCATTTAATGGGTTGAACAAGGTCATAGATCAACCTATGAACCTCTTTGACCCATATGAAGCATTCTAATATGTCCCTAGGGGTCCTAGGACCCCTATGGACATATGTCGTTACGTAATGGGTCGAAGGGGGTCATAGGTCACCCTATGACTCCTTTTGACCTATTAAAATGATTCTAATATGTCCCTTCAGGTATTAGGACACCTAGGGACATATGTCATCATGTAATGGGTCGAAGGGGATCATAGATCAACCTGTGACCCTCTTTGAACCATAAGAATGATTCTAATATGTCCCTAGGGGTCCTAGGACCTCTAAGGATATATGTCATCATTTAATGGGTCGAAGCGGGTCATAGGTCAACCTATGACCCCCTTTGACCCATAAGAACAATTCTAATATGTCCCTAAGAGTCCTAGGACACTTAGGGACATATGTCATCATTTAATGGGTCAAATGGGGTCATACATCACCCTATAACCCGCTTTGAGGCATAAGAATGATTCTAATATGTCCCTAGGGGTCCTAGGACCCCTATGGATATATGTTGTCATTTAATGGGTTAAAGGGGGTCATAGGTCAACCTATGACACCCTTTGACCCATATGAAGCATTCTAATATGTTCATAGGGGTCCTAAGATCCATAAGGACATATGTCATTATGTAATGGTTTGAAGGGGTTCATAGATCACCCTATGACCCCCTTTGACCTATAAGAATACTTCTAATATGACCCCTAGGGACATATCTTGTCATTTAATGGGTAAAAGGGGGTCATAGGTCATCATATGACCCCGTTTGACCTATAGGAAGCATTCTAATATGTTTCTAAGGGTCCTAAGACCCCTAGGCACATATGTTATCATGTAATGTGTTGAAAGTGTTCATAGGTCAACTTATGACTCCCTTTGACCCATACAAACGACTCTAATATGTCCCTAGGGGTCCTAAGACCGCTAAGAACATATGTCATCATTTAATGGGTCGAAGGAGCTCATAGGTCAACTTATGACCCGTTTTGATCCATATTAACTATTCTAATATGTCCCTACGGGTCCTAGGACCCCTAAGGACATATGTCATCATATAATATGTTGAAAGGAGTCATAGGTCAACCTATGACCCCCTTAGACCCATATGAAAGATTCTAATATGTCCCTAGGGGTCCTAGGGCCCCTAGGGACATATGTCATCATGTAATGGGTCATGAACAATTCTAAGACGTTCCTAGGGGTCCTAGGACCCCTAGGGAAATTTGTCATCATGTAATTGGTCAAAGGGGGTCATAGGTCAACCTATCACCCCCTTTGACTCATAAGAATTATTCTAATATGTCCATAGGGCTCCTAGGACCTCTAGGGACATATGTCATCATTTAATGGGTTGAAGGTGGTCATAGGCTTTGACCCATATGAACAAATCTAATTATTTTTTAGGGGTCCTAGGACCCCTAGGCACATACGTCATTATGTAATATGTCGAAGGGAGTTAGAGGTTAACCTGTGACCCTCTTTGAGCCATAAAAATGATTCTAATATGTCCCTAGGGGTCTTAAGACCCCTAGGGAGATATGTCATCATTTTTTGGGTTGAAGGGGGTCATATGTCAACCTATGAGCTGCTTTGACCCATATGAAGCTTTCTAATATGTCCCTAGGGGTCCTAGGATCCCTATGGACATATATCGTCAAGTAATGGGTCAAAACCTATGACCCCCTTTGACCAATTAGAAGGATTCTAATATGTCCCTAGGGGTCTTAGCACCCCTAGGGAAATATATCATTATGTAATGGGTCAAAGAGGGTTATAGGTCAACCTATGACCCACTTTGACCCATTTGAATGATTCTAGTATGTCCTTCGGGGTCCTAGCACCCCTAGGGACAAATGTCATCATTTAATGGGTTGAAAGGAGTCATAGGTCAACCTATGAGCTCCGTTGATCCATAAGAACAATTCTAATATGTCCCTATGGGTCCTAGGACTGGTAGGGACATATGTCATCATTTAATGGAGCAAAGGGGGTCATTGGTAAACCTATGACCCCCTTTGACCCATATGAATCATTTTAATATGTTTCGAGGGATCCTAGGACCCCTGGGGTCATATGTCATCATGTAATGGGTCGAACAGGGTCATAAGTCAATCTATGACCCCTTTTAACCCATATCAATGATTCTTATATGTCCCTAGGGATCCTAGGACCCCTGGGGACATATGTCGTCATGTAATGGATCGAAGATTCTAATATGTCCCTAGGGGTCCTAAAACCCCTAGGGATATATGTTGTCATTTAATGGGTCGAAGGGGGTCATAGGTCAACCTATGACCCCCTTTGACCCATATGAAACATTCTAATATGTCCCTAGGGTTCCTAGGACCCCTAGGTACATATATCATCATGAAATGGGTCAGAGGAGATTATAGGTCAACCTATGACCCGCTTTGATCGATAAGAATGATTGTAATATGTCCCTAGGGGTCCTAGCACCCCTAGCTATATATGTCATCATTTAATGGGTCGAAAGGGGTCATAGGTCAACCTATGACACCGTTTGACCCATATGAACCATTCTAATATGTCTCGAGGTGTCCTAGGACCCTTAAGGACATATGTCATCAGGTAATGTGTCAAAGAGGGTCATAAGTCAACCTATGACCCCCTTTGACCCATAAGAATGATTCTAATATATATGTTGTTATCTAATGGATCGAAGGGGGTCATAGGTCACCCTATGAGCCTCTTTGACTCATAAGAATGATTCTAATATGTCCCTAGGGGTCCTAGGTCCCCTAAAGACATACGTCATCATTTAATGGGTCAAAGGTGACCTATGACCCCCTTTGACCCATATGAAGCATTCTAATATGTCCCTAGGTGTCCTAGGACCCCTAGGGACATATGTCATCATGTAATGTGTTGAAGGGGGTCATAGTTCACCCTATGACCCCCTTCAAACCATATGAAAGATTCTAATATGTCGCCAGGGGTCTTAGGACCCTTAAGGACATATGTCAACGTGGAATGTGTCGAAGGGGGTCATATGTCACCTTATGATCCCCTTCGACCCAAATGAATGTTTTTAATATGTCCCTAGGGGTGTTAGTACCCCTAAGGACATATGTTAGCGTGAAATGTGTCAAAAGTGGTCATGGGTCACCCTATGACCCCCTTCGACCCATATGAATGATTCTAATATGTCCTTAAGGGTCCTAGGACCCCTAGGGACAAATGTCATCTTGCAATATGTGGAAAGTGTTCATAGGTCATCTTGTGACCCCCTTCGACCCATATAAACTATTCTAATATGTCCCTAGAGGTCCTAGGATCCCTTAGGGACATATGTCATCATGGAATGTGTCGAAAGGAGTCATAGGTCATCCTCTAAGCCGTTTTGACCCATATAAATGACTCCACTAGAAATAATATAGTAAAAATAATAATAATATAGTATAACAATCATATATATATATAGATTATAATAATAATAACATAATATATTATATGTTATAATTTACATATGATAATAATAATAATAATATATTATAGATTATAATTTATATGTGATAATAATAATAATATGTGTTAATAACATATATATAATATATTATGTTATTATATTTAATAAAAATATAGTAAAAAAAAAATAATATATTATAATAATATATATTATATTTATAGATAATAATAATAATAATAACATAATATATTATTATACATTAATAGATTATATATTATATCTTTACATTACGTTATATATATATATATATAATATTATATTATATTATTATATAATATATAGATTATATATTATTTTATATAATAGTTATGTTATTATATTATATATTTGTAGATTATATATTAAATGTTTACATATTTCATAACTCAAATTAGTCATATCACTTACAAATTTGTTTTTCCCTCTAATTTTTGTGCCTTTCCCTCCAATTTTTATGTCGCCAATATCGGATATCAGATATCCGATAAGGCTTGGGCCTTACTTTCTAGATTTGGTACATGGATAGGTGAAAAAAAGTCAGAGTGGATTTTGAAGCGCTTTTAGATGTGTTCAAACTCTATTTTTTTCACATTGCCACTTTTTGGCACACCATGATTCTGCACATACCCATACACTAGTTTGAAAGTAACAATAGGTTGATATGATAAATACAACTAAATTTGCAAATATATATCACAGTGTAGCTCATCTGTTGATCCACTAATCGGCCTCAATTAATAACTCCATCACTGATTTTCTTGGAAACCCTTCAAGAAATCACACTTCATCTCTTTTGAGCTCTTCATAGCCTTCTACTCAAGTTTTTTAATCAATATAATCAACAATTTCTAACCTCTCTAGGTTATCCTTACGCCTCCTTAAATATGCAACTCTAATCCTTTGTCATTTAAACATCATTGATGATGTTACGGTTAGGTCAAATTCATTAAATCCTTCCATTATTTCATTTCCTCCTTCTCATTATAGATACTTCTAAAAAATTCTCTACGAATCCACAACTAGGAATGCTCAAACATGGTTTATCATAAATTAAATGCTCCAACTCATCAATACTTATCCTTTACATACTTTGACCAATCTAAAAATTCAACTATGTTGGCTAGGAATTTGAAATCCTTCACAATCTATCAAATGATGTCACTCAGTCAATATTGTATTCCTCAACCTTGATCATCACTAGATAACTCAGTCAATACTAACTTTCTTGCTCAACATACTCTATCTTTTCTAATACTCAATGGACATGAGTATAGCTCAGCCTCAACTATAAGTTCCTTGATCTTGTGCTATATTGATTGGTTTATGCTATGCATTTGGTCTACCATTTTTCATCTCTACTAGGCTTCAATTCAAATATCTTCTCTAGATAGTGTAATGATCAAACAACACATTATCTTATCAATGAGACAACTAGTCAAGTGTCCATTGTAGTTCCACATAACTCAACCTTTCTACTATGTCTTCTTGTTATCTCTTCTTTTCAATCCTTCTTCATTAATTAAATAAAATTGTACTCTACCTAGGTAGCAATTTTCTCACAAATAAGGTTTGGTATCAATGTCAACATAACACTTATTCCTATTGTGGTTTCTAACAATGTGATTAAACTAAAAGTAAACATAGAAACAACACAATGCAAGTCATAACACCATTATTTGTTAACTAGAGGAACCTTGGTCAACAAAAAATCTCGATGAGGATGGTAGGCACAAAATCATCCACTTATCAGAAGTATCTTGTAGGAGATATTAACCCTATTAGGAATCTATTATATTAGTATAGTGTATGTATCCTTGTTAGAGGAATAGGCCTTTGTTAGAAGCCTCAAATTTTCTAGGAGTTGGTATAAAAAATTCAAAAGTAGAAACATGAGACCACTACAAAAATATGTACTTACAATGATATATTCTGTACAAAAAAGGTATAGATACAAAAACATTTTAACAATCTTCATATCTACAATATCTAATTTGTCCTTTATAGTTCCCTACATACAACTTCTCTCATACTATTTTTCATTTTTTCTAACATAATTTTAGACCATATAGAAAGTATATTTCAATGTCCAAAGACATCACACGACATCACATATCCAAATATTTCCTTTATACCCTTTTGTTTTGTCCTTTAGCCCTTCATGTTTTCACATGTATCCCACAACACAACATTGGATTTTGCTAAGTTAGATTTAATATCTATGATATCATCCCTAATTAGTTAAGTAATTATTTTGGTAAACAAACAAAAAATCCTTAACAAAAACTACCATTTCCTTGCTTCTTCTCTGTTCTTCTTATACATTACTACAACCAGTATTTACATTAATACATTTATCTATATAGATCATAATGTCATGCACTCTAACATATACTATCATCATACATTTTTCTATCTTCCATTAGGTGCGTACATGCCAATTTATTGTCATAGAGCTCACAAATGAAAAAAAATGTGTCTCCGCTAACAATTAGTCTTCATAACACTTAAACAATTTTCTAAGTGTTCAAACCAAAACTCTATCTTCATAATGTCCTGGCATAATATGGATGATATTTTTTGTTTAATGAAAACCTTAATGAATTTCCATATTCACCTCTTATCCAAGTTTCCAACAATATAGGAATATATAGGAATATTGGTCAAGTCTCAAAACTTACAAAATTACAAAATTATGAAGTTCTTCACATGTCAATAATTTTTTTTTAAAATGTGGGTCATTTCTATTATATATCATGCTTTACATTATATCAAATCCCCTTAGTCTATACTCTACCTTACATCTCTACATACTCGCATACAATACACTTTGCCTTTAACAACAATGACCAAGGTGAGTCTAAAACTATGTATCTATCAAAATTTGAATTTACCTCAATTTTTTTGTGTCTATGAATTTGGTAACAATGGACTATAATCATAAAAAATTGATCTTCAAACTGATCAAACCTTTATTCCATTCATCTTTTAATGAATGTAGTATTGTGATCAGTGCACATAAACCATAATATGCTAGTTCTATGGATTAGAAGTCTTGATAAATAAATTGTTCATAAGATATCTTGGCCTTTAGATTATCATTCTTACTTCAATAGGGGATCTCTCTTTAAGGATAAATTCTCTATTAATAGAGAGAATCTCTATAGTTCCAATGCTTATTCACCTTCAACATTCTTCATTCATCATGGATCTTGCTTACTCTCTACAACATGTAATTAACTTGACCATCTTTATTTTTTACCTAGTTGACCATAATTTTAAATTCATCTTCTTTGTTCTTGATCTATAAGGAAATAGGTTTGCATGTATTCATATATTGAGGTACATTTCTCATATAGCTCATTTCCTTTATGAATACATTTCTTCAAATCTTTAATTCCAATATCTAATTTTGTTAAATCATCCTTGACATTTTTGTATACCTTATTGAAAATATCTGTAAGATGTTTAGTGATGCAAGAGCATCTAGAGGTATAACGGCAATCCTATGTCATCCAAAAAAATGTACTTAGACTTAGTTTTTGTTTCATGTGTTTTCATTTCTGGATACCCATTTGTGTCAAATAAAAGTTCCAACTCTCACAGTTCCACTATTAGTGTTCTAGGTTAGAGTTTTTAATCACCTTGGGATATATGTAAATGTTAAAAAAATAGGACTATGTAACTGAGCCATCATTTTGGTGAACTAGAAGGTGTAAATTGGTCAAAAGATTTTCATTTTAATATAGAGCATTCCAGAAAAAGAATCAGGTCAAAAGGCCCCATAGTTTGAAAGTAATTGCAGTTTTTCAGTTTCTTGAGATATCCTAAGAATGCTTCAAAGTCAAGTTAGGGGCATTAAATAACCTTGAATAGGTCCAAACAATGGAGGATAATAAAATATCATCCATAAGGCTATAGAGCACTTCGAGAGCTTTTCAAAAATGTAAACGGTTTGTTAATCGAAGCTATGGTTCAAAAGTTATGCCTCTTAGAAGTTTGGTTAGCATTTTTAGATTCTTCTAATTTTGTGCCAACTTCTAATGTGACTTCTGGAGCCTTCTATGTAGTCAATGGTTGCCAACTAGCACTTTCTAGAATGTATTCCTAATCCTTAACCATTTGGGGTCTATTTAAGGACATTTCTGGCATTGTAAAAGGCAATTCAGAGTGGAGTTTGAGAGAAGGTACTTGGAGAAGAATTTATCTCTAGATTTATGCTATTGTAAGCCCATAGGGCATTTTTTGGAGTCTGTTTCTCTGCACTAAGTGTACTAGCATATTTTTATAGTTAATACAAAAATTTCCTTTCCTATTGTTTCCATTCTATGCTTGGGTTGTGTCCCCATCAGGTAGTACCAGAGCAAGTTTTCCTGAGTGTGTAGACAGAGCACCGACTGTGAGGTAGTTTGCACTAGGACTGGGTGGTTGTGGGTTTGAGTTAAGAAGATGCCTCCATGAAAAGAGCTTGGTGGAAGGGCTAGAGCTATTAATCCTTAGGAGGTTAGAGCCCTCCAAAGGTAGGTACAAGCATTGCAGGAGGAGCTCCGTAGAGTAACAAATGTTACTGCAGGTGACAAAAGTGAGAAAGACAATGAAGAAGAAGAAATTGGACCAAAAGGGGAATTTGATAGGGAAGTTTTGAATCAAGTAGAGAAAAGGCTTTTTAGGGCCATTACTAAGTTTGGGAAAAGACCTACAATTGATGTGGTTGTATTTTTAGGAAATTTGAAACCTGATGATTTGATCGATTGGATCAATGAACTGAAAGAATACTTTGAGTATGAGGATATTAGGGACCTAGATAGGGTGAAGTTTGCAAAGGCCAAACTAAAAGGGAATGCTAAAATCTAGTGGCAAGAGGTTCAATTGGAAAGAAATAGAAGAGGAAAGGATAAGATCACAAGGTGGGATTGCATGGTGGACAAACTAAAGAAGAAGTTCATTCTTGTTGACTACAAGCTTGATTTGTTTAAGAAGATGCATGGGTTAAAGCAAGTAGGGAAATTAGTCCAGGGATATATAGAGGAGTTTTATCGACTTTTGATTAGAGTAGGGAATGCAAAAGGAAATAAGGAGAAGGTTGCTCATTATATCAATGGGTTGCGACCTAGCATCCAGGAGGAATTAAGTTTGGTAAGAATGACCAACATTGAAGAGGCATACAAGTTTTCCCTACGAGTTGAAGAGAAGCTAAGTAAGAGGTTTGAAGGGATACAAAGAGGGCATGGTCAACGAGGAAGGGGTAGTGGTAGGTCATCTGGAGGCTGAAATGAAACCCAAAAGAAAAATGAAGATGTGGGTACTAGCAGGAACCAAAGGAACGAGGGTTTCAATCGCTCCCATGATCAAGATTTTGGAAATTAGAGAGGAAGAGGTAGAGGACATGGACAAGGAAGAGGAGGCTTCTATGGTACCTATTTCCATTGCAATGAAGAAGGTCATCATACCTTTGAATGCCCTCAATGATAAGGAAGGATAGATAGGAGATTTTAGGGTCAAGCTAGCATTGCTCATGTGGATGAGGATGCACAATCATCACATTCAGAGGATGCAAAAAGATTAGAGACTTTAGTAAATTAAAGGGTCCTACTAAGTGGAAAGATTGAACTAGGACAAAGGAGGAGTTTATTTTGTACCAGGTGCAACTGTGAGGATAAATTTTGTGATGTGATCATTGATGGTGGTAGAATTGATAACTTGGTATCAGAGGAGATGGTCTCTAAGTTGAAGCTCAAGAGGGAGAAACACTCCCAGCCCTATCGGATTGATTGGGTGAAGGATGATCATAAGGTCCTTGTAAGTGAACAATGTTTAGTGAAGTTCAAAATCAGGAATTACCATGATGAAGTTCTCTATGATATTATTCCAATGGATGTTTTCCATCTATTGTTGGGAAGGCCATGGCAGTTTGATAGGCATGCAGTACATGATGGTCATGCAAACACATACTCTCTAACAAAGGATGGAGTTCGCCATAAAATAAAGCATATGAAAAAGGAAGGTGAAAAGGTATGTAGCAGTGTTAGAATTTGTCATGTTGATGGAAGGAAATTTTTAGATGGCATGAAACATCAGTGTATGTGCTATGCTTTGATTCCTAGGAAAGATAAAGAAGGTAGTAGTGAAATACGACTTGAAGTTTCAAATTTACTAGGTGAGTTTGGAGATATCATCTCTGATAATGTTCCAGAAGGATTGCCACCAGTAAGGAAAATTAGTCATCAGATAGATTTAATTCTAGGAGCTAGTTTGGCTAACAAGGTTGCTCATAGGATGACTCCTATTGAAACTGAGGAGCTAAATAGACAGGTTTAAGAGCTATTGAGGAAGGGCTTGATTTGGGAGAGCCTAAGTCCATGTATAGTACCTGCAATACTGGCACCAAAGAAGGATGGAGAGTGGAGGATGTTTATAGATTCTTGAGCTATAAATAGGATAACCATCAAGTATTAGTTTCCTTTTCCAAGAATGGATGCTCTTATGGACTACTTGAGTGGAGCTCAGTCCTTCACAAAATAGATCTCAAGAGTGGCTATCATCAGATACAAATATGAGAAGGAGATGAGTGGAAAATAGCCTTCAAGACCAAGGAGGGTCTTTATGAGTGGTTAGTCATGCCCTTTGGATTGACAAAGGCCCCAAGCACCTTCATGCGGCTTATGAATGAGGTACCTAAAAAGTTCTTGAGAAAATTTGTTATTGTCTATTTGGATGATATTTTAATTTTTAGCATGACTTTGGAAGAACATTTATTGCATATTCATAGTGTCCTCAAAATGGATCTAGAAAAGGTAAAAACCAAATTGGAATGGCCTACTCCAAGGTTTGCTACTGAGGTAAGATCATTCCATGGTCTTGTTAGTTTTTATAGAAAGTTCATTAAGAATTTTAGTGGCATATGTGCACCCCAGACTGACACAACAAGAGGGGATAGAAAAGAGTTCAAATGGACTATGGCAACTATGAGAAGTTTTGAAATGCTGAAGAAGAAGGTTACAGAACAACCTGTGTTGGCACTCCCAAATTTTAGAAAGGTGTTCTAGGTGGATTGTGATGCTAGTGGTAGTGTTATTGGGGCTATATTAAGCCAAGAAGGTAAGCCTATTGCATATTTTAGCAAAAAATTGAATGATGTAGAAAAGAAGTATTATGTTTATGATCAAGAGTTTTATGCAATAGTTTAGGCCTTAAAGAAATGGAGGCATTATTTATTGCCAAAAGAATTTGTTTTGTATAGTGATCATTAGGCATTACAGTACCTAAATTGTCAAGGTAAATTGAATCAGAGGCATATGAAGTGGATAGAGTTCTTGCAGAGCTATACATTTGTGTTGAAGCATAGAAGTGGAAAATCTAACAAGAACTGCAAAATTCTGAAGAAAAATGACTCAGAAAATGCATATGAAGTAGAGTTGCCAGATGGTATTCAAATTTCTCCTATTTTCAACAATACAAACTTAACAGAGTATCATGATGATAGTGTAAATAAGGAGCTGATGTTAGAGCCATGTCCAATTTCTACTTCTAAGAAGGAGGAGATAGAAGACATTCTAGATCATCGTGTGGGTAGGAGTACCCGAAATAGGCAGTATGAAGAGTATCTGATCAAGTTGAAAGGATAGTCGATAGAGGACTCAACTTGGATACCAGTAGTTGAGGTTTCCCATTTGGGATTTCCTCTACCATTCATACAATGACAGGGTCACTTTTCAATCTACCCTAGGTGTCTGATGCAGGAGCATCCAGAGGTATAATAGCAATCTTGTGTCATCCAAAAAAATGTACTTAGACTTAGTTTCTATTTCATGTGTTTTCATTTTTGGATACCCATTTGAGTCAAATAAAAGTTCCAACTCTCACAGTTCCACTATTAGTGTTCTGGGGTAGAGTTTTTAATCACCTTGGGATACGTGTAAATGCCAAAAAAATAGGATTATGTAATTGAGCCATAATTTTGGTGAACTAGAAGGTGTAAATTGGTTGGAAGATTTTCATTGTAATTTAGATCATTCTAGAAAAAGAATCAAGTCAAAAGGCCCCATGGTTTGAAAGTTATCGCAGTTTTTCAATTTATGGAGACATCCTAAGAATGCTTTAAAGTTAGGTTAGGGGTATTAAATAACCTCAAACAGGAAAAAAAAATGGAGGATGAGTGAAGCTTGTCCATAGGGCTATAGAGCACTTTGAGAGCTTTCTAGAAATGTAAACGGTTTGTCAATCGGAGCTATGGTTCAAAAGTTATGCCTCCCAGAAGTTCGGTTATCATTTCTGGATTCTTCTAATTTTGTGCCAACTTCTAATGCAACTTCTAGAGCCTTCTATTTGGTTGGTGGTTTCCAACTAGCACTTTCTAGAATGTATTCCTAATTCTTAACCCTTTGGGGTCTATTTAAGTACATTTCTGGCATTGTAAAAGGCAGTTCGAAGTGGAGTTTGAGAGAAGGTATTGGGAGAAGAATTTATCTCATGATTTATGCTATTTTAAGCCCATAGGGCATGTTTTGGAGTCTGTTTCTTTGCACTAAGTGCACTATTATATGTTTATAGTTAATAAAAAATTTCCCTTTCCTATTGTGTCCATTCTGTGCTTGGGTTGTGTCCCCATCATTTAGCTTGGACTTTAATTGTGGCTACCTCAACTAATGTCTTGAAATGACAATGAAAAATCTTCTAATAGTCTATTAGATTCATTGTATGGATCAATTTCACTTACCTCAATTGCAATTAATCCTTGCATCTTTCTTGTCATCTTCTTAAGAGTTTCTTGTGTATTATTGGTGGCCTTGTGTTTCTAAATTATTTTACTAAGATAATATGTGGAAATTAATCTAATTTGTTCAATATTAATAACCTATGTAATTGTAGAGCTTCTCATCCTACTTTCTACAAGTGATTCCATTGGGTTCTTTAGTGCTCTATGAGTCTCTCTTCCTAATGTCTTTGTAGGAATGACTAGTTGATGTTGGAAATATAGATGGAGTAACTAAGAGGAGGGGTGAATCAGTTACCTCAAAAATAGATCCACAGATCCCTTAGATGTTAGATAAAACTAATTACTACTGTCACTTGATATGCATATTGAGAATGCTATAACTCAGTAAATGCAATGTATGTCATATTTTAATAAATCTTAAACATTCACAGTTACTAACTTGCAAGCATAAGAGAAATAGCATGAACACATGAGACACCAGATTTAATGTGCAAATCCAATATGGGAAAACCCACTAATGTAACTAGCTATTGTTTTCACTCTTCTAAAGTGAGTATTGTTAGGAGCCAACTTATTTAAAGGTTACAAAACACATTGTTAGGTGTAACCTTGTTAGAGGATTTAATCACCTTTCTAGGAGTGGCCTTGTAAGAGGTCTTTAAAACAATTCAATAGAATTGCCACCCTATTAGAGGATTTACAATTTGTTGTTAAACTAACTCTATTAAGAGATTTTGGAATCATTGTTACAATGTTAAGAAAGTAATAATGAAATGACCTAAATGAGATTGAACTAAATTGATGATTACAGATCTCTATTCTTCTTCACACTAGATCCATCCTGATACAATATTAGTTTGTTGCTCCTTAAGGATATCTGACTATCCTTCAAGTTTACTCACACTTCTTAATCAATCAATACACTTGCATATTCTCACACATACACTAGAATCTTAACTTGACCTTTCATTTATACCATCCAGATTATCAAGTTGGCTCATTTACAAATTACAATGAGCAATAAACATTACCATAGTCAACTAATAATAATACTTGAAATAATTAAACTTCATAACCCAAATTAACAAAATACTTCTTTGGCCAACCCTACTCGGTAAACATGGTCCTGACATGATTCCTTGTGTTAACCAATAGATCCTTGGTTAACACTACGAACTTGTAAAATCCTCTGTCAACCAAGTGAACTCATTGAACACTAACTTTGACCAACTTTCCTTCATTAACCATGAGACTTCGATTAACACTACCTCCTACCATAATTTCCTTTGACACCCAAGTGAGCTTAGTAGATATTGTCTTCATAGAGTAATCTATAGGAATGCTTGGTAGACATGAAAAATTGTCTTGCTAACCAAGTGAGCTTGATAAGCATAGACTGACAACTAATATGACATTTGTGTAACATCAAAGACAACACACAATTAGACAATTGTATCCAACAATCTCCCTCTTTGGCATTGATGGCAACACAACATGTCATAGCACAATAAAATTTAAAAACAAGACTTTCTATGATAGATGGTTTCTCCCTCTTAGATTTTATACCAAAAACTTCTCTAATGCAGTAATCTCCCTCTGTGAAGGAATTACATAAATTCTTCTCAAAACAAATTTCAGAAAGATATGACAGTAAACTCTCCCTCTTTGACAACACATGTCAAAGAAAACACATACCAAATGATTATCAATGTACCTTGAGTACTTATTCATATGCAATATTCTCTTGACTATGCTGCATCAACCAATATATCTTCAACCAGGTGCTTACTGATGCATCACTAAAATGTTATTTAGTGAGCTTTAGATATGGGAATGACCCCTAACTTATCTCTTAGATTAATGAATGCATCCTTAGGTAATCACTTGGTAAATATGTTTGCAATATGTTCTTTTGTATGGACATATTCCAATCCAAATTCTTTGTCCTACACCAGTTCTCTAACAAAGTGATATTTTATAGCAATATGCTTGGTTTTGGAATGTATCACTAGATTCTTTGATAGTTTAATTGCACTTGAATTATAACGAAACATGACAACTAGCTCTTTGATCTCAAGCTTCATGCCTTCTAACAACTATTTAAATCAAATAATGTTAGAATAATTCATTGCTACTACAACATATTTTTCTTCTGTTATGGATTGGGATGTGCAATTTTCCTTTTACTTGTCCAAGATACTAACCTTTTATCAAGAAAGAATGCTCCACCACTTGTACTCTTTTTATCATCAATATTTCTTGCCCAATCAACATCAATAAATACTTTCAATTATAGATTTCCTCCAAGTTTATATCCTAAGCCATAGTCTTTAGCACCTTTCAAATATCTCAAAATTCTTTTAATAGCCATCATATGATTTTCTCTTGGTCTTGATGAGAATATTACCACTATACCATCTACAAGAGCAATATTAGGCCTTGTATGAACTAAATACTATAATTTTCCAATCATTGATCTATATAAGGTCTAATCTACCTCTTTTAAATCATCATATTTTGTAAGCTTTAATCCAGTACACATGGGGGTTCCAACTAGTTTTGAATCTTCCATACCAAATTTATTGATCATCTCCTTGATGTACTTAGACTAAGTGATTTAGATGCCATTCCTACTTTTTTGTATGTACAATCTAACAAAGAATTTAATCTCACCAAATATAGAGATTTCAAACTCTTTGTTCATTTATTATGAATATTCTTTGCATGGATCATTATTCCCTATAAATAGAGTGTCATCCACAAACATTTCTACCAATACAATCTTGTTATCTAGTCATTCCTTGATATAAAAATGACTGTTATTATTAGTTCTCTAAAAACAATTCTATATAAGGTAGTTATGCAATCTCTCATACCATGCTCTAGGTGCTTGTTCCAAACCATACAAAGCTATGTGGAGCTTGCAAACCATGTCCCTTTTGTGTGGATCAAGAAAACCTTTTGGTTGTTCAATGTAGACTTCTTCATCAAGAATACCATTGAGAAATGCAAATTTAACATCCACCTTATTTACATTAAATCCTTTATGTGCTGCATATGCAACTAACATCCTGACAGCTTCCAATTTAGCAATGGAAGCAAAAGTCTCATCATAATCAATGCCTTCTTCTTGAGAGTAGCCTTTACATACCAATCTAGCTTTGTTTCTTAATACTTTACCATATTCATTCAACTTATTCCTGAATACCCATTTTGTGCCAATCACATTTTTATCTTAAGGCCTAGGTACAAGAGTCTAGGTTTTGTTCTTCTCTATTTGTTCTATTTCTTCATTCATAGCCTCAGTCCAACTTTCATTTGCCAATGCATGTTTAACATTTTTAGGTTCAAAATCAGCAAGTAAACATGTACCTTGTAGCTTAATTCTTCTCATAGTAGCTTCAATTTATCTCCAATAATCTGTTATGGTGGATGATGGCTTTTGACATACTTAGCTAATATAGGTTCCTTACCTTTTGAATGAATTGCATTGTCATCTTCTTGAACTTAAACTTTTGGCTCTGGTTGCTCAAACTTAGTAGCCATTGGCTCAGTAGCTTCAGAATGTGACTTCAAATCTTGTGACTCAGTTTGAACTTCTTATAACTCGATGATTGAGGAAGACTTGGGAGAAGAGGTCTCTTTATTGACAGATGTGTCTAGTAAAGTATCAGCCTCAATGTAAAGAAATCACCTATATTTTTTTGGTTCTTTTTTGCTTTCTTCTTTAGTTCTTTCTGCAAACTCATCAATTCTTACATGTGCACTTTCTATGATTTATGAGTAGACAAATTCAAACACCTATATGCTTTACTTTTGCAAGAATAACCTAAGAATATACCTTCATCACCTTTCACATCAGATTTTTCTTTTCTAGATTCTTTCAAGATATAACATTTACTTCCAAATAATTTTAGGTAACTTACGTTGGGTTTATAGCCATACCATAGCTCATAGGGAGTTTTGTATTAGTCCTTCTTTAACTGTACTTAGTTTATACAGTGCTGATAGCTTAATTCCAGTATTTGATAGCAATGTTCTTTTCAATCATTAGAGTCCTTGTACAATCCATGATAGATCTATTTCTCCTTTCAGCTATTTCATTCTACTTGGGAGTTCCAGGGTTGATACCTATCTTTTGATTCCTCTTTCATTGCAAAAGTTATTGAGTTCACTGGAGATGAATTTACCACCTCTGTTTGATATTAAGCATTTTAGTCTTTTCCCTGTTTCCTTCTTTATTCTTACTAGATACCATTTTGAAATTATTAAATGCTTCTAACTTCTCTCTTAAATACATAACAATCATCATTCTAGAGTAGTCATCAACAAAGAGAATAAATAATTTTTCTCCACTATAGCTTTATATTCCAATAGGTCCATACAAGTGAATATGCACAATTTCTAAGATATCTTTAGATTGATAGTTTTTTCTTTTAAACTAGTCTTTCCCATTTTACCAATTTGACAATTCTTACATAAACCAACCTCTAGTTTCTTCAATATAGGAATTCCTCTCACTTTTATGAATTTTCTTATTTTCACCATGTTATCAAAATTCACATGACATAACCTTTGTGCCATAACCAACATTCTTCAACTTGAGCAATAAAACATGATCAATCACCAAGATCAAGATAGAATAGGTTTTGTTTTATTTGTTTGCCTAATCCAATCAATTTTCCTTTGTCATCTAGCAATCTTGCCATGCCATGCATAAATTCCACCTTGAATCCAAGTTGATTAGTTGTGCCACACTTAGTAGATTATGCTTTAGTCCTTCAACCCAATAGGCATTGTCACATACAAGTTCTTTGGCTAATGAGCTTTGGCCTTTCCCTTTAATGCAACAAGGTTCATTGTTTCCAAACCTTACACTACCACCATTATAGTCTTTTAAGTGTTCAAACTTTTTTTATCACTAGTGATATGATGTGAACATCCACTATCTATAATCTATTTATCATTTTTTCTCATGTGAGAGATAAGTGCAATCTTATCTTCTTCATCATTAGATTCATCTTTCACAGTAATGTATACTATTTCATCTTCACTATTATTAGAATCTTTAGCCATAAAACAAGTGTTCTTACCTTTGTCCTTCAATGATTTGTGATTTTTGAAATCCTTCTTTCCATTGCACTTGTGACTTTTCTTCTCATCCTTGCTTTCTTTGTTTGGGCACCTGGCAGCAATATGACCAATTTCTTCATATGAAAAATAGATTAGGGGAACTTTACCCTTGTATTTTCCTCTACCTCTAGAATATTTCCTTGTAACTAGATCTTTAACAACTACAAGATCACTATCAAAAATTTCTTCTAATTCTTCTTCACATTCTAACTAAATGTCCTTTATTTTCTTACCTTTCTCCTTAAGTGAAAGCTTAGCCTCAAATGTAGATTTAGTATTCTTGGAAGCTGGAACATAATTATCATAGTTGTCTAGCTCAAAAGCTATCAATCTTCCCACTAAGGTATCCAAATTTACCTTATGATTTGTCTCACACCTCCTTTCTTGAATAGCAGATACTCTAATTGCATAGATAGGAAGTTATATTCTAAGAACTTTACTTACAATAGTTTCTTCCTTGATATTTTCACTAGAAGCTTTGATTATACTGACACTTGCTTTGATTCTTTCAACATATTTGGCAATATTTTCATCTTTTCTCAGTCTCATCTGATCAAACTGTCCTCTAAGGCTTTCTGCTTTAGCTCTCCTTACATTATCATCACCACCATAGATGTCCTTTAGCTTGTTCCACATTTCAAAAGTAGTTTTGTAGTCCTTGATATCATCAAATTCCTCATAGCTAAGAGCAGATGCAATATCTATCATCATGGTGTTATGTTTCTTTTTCTCAATAATGTCACAAATAGATAATGTACCAGTCAAAGTTGTGTATTTTTCATGAAGGTATTTGTATCTTGAATCACCAATAGAAGCTAGATGAAGTCTCATAAGTCCTTGCCATGTTTGAAAGTTGTCTCTATTAGGCTGTGGAATTTCTCTCTTGTAAGATATCCTAATCTTTACCTTAGGTCCTTGAAACCTTAGTTACCACAAAAATTAATCCACAGATCCCTTCGATGTCAAATAAAACTAATTACTACCATCACTCAGTAAACATGTTGAGAATGATGTAACTCGATAAATGCAGTGCATGTCATACTCTAAAATATCTTAAACATTCACAATGATTAACTTGAAAGCATAAAAGAAATAACATGAACAAATGAGACATCACATGAAAACCCAATATGGGAAAAACCACCAACGTAACTAGTTACTATTTTCACTCTTCTAAAGTGAGTCCTATTAGGAGCCAACCTAGTTAAAAGTTACAAAACACACTGTTAGGTGTGGCCTTGTTAGAGGATTTAATCATGCTATTAGGAGTGGCCTTGTAAGAGGTCTTTAAAACAATTCAATGGAACTGTCACCTTGTTAGAGGATTTATAGTTGGCTATTACATCAACTTTATTAAGAGATTTTGGAATCACTGCTACAATGGTAAGAAAGTTACAATGAAATGACCTAAATGAGATGTAACTAAATTGCTGATTACAGATCTCTATTCTTCTTCACACTAGATCCTTCCTGATCGACTATTACTTTGCTACTCATTAAGGATATCTGACTATCCTTCAAGTTCACTCACACTTCTCAATCAATCAATATACTTGCATATTCTCACACATACACTAGAATCTCAACTTGAACTTTCATTTATACCATCTAGATTATCAAGTAGGCTGATTTACAAATTATAATAACTAATAAACATTACCATAGTCAACTAAAATGAATACTTGGAATAATTAAAATTCATAACACAAATTAACAAAATCCTTCATTGGCTGACCCTGCTCAGCAAACACTAGTCCTAACATGATTCCATGTGTTAACCAATAGACACTTGGTTAACACTAAAAACTTGCAAAATCTTTTGTTAACCAAGTGAACTTAGTGAACACTAACTCTGACCAACTTTCCTTTGTTAACCATGAGAGCTCAATTAACACTGCTTCCTGGCATAATTTCCTTTGACACCTAAGTGAGCTCGGTAGATACTGTCTTCACAGAGTAATCTCCAAGAATGCTCAATATACATGGAAAACTATCTTGCTGACCAAGTGGGCTCAGTAAGCATAGATTGACAACTGATATGAAATTTGTGTAATATCAAAGACAACACACAATTAGACAATTTTATCCAATAGTTGAATCTATAAATTCTAATTATCTTCTTGAACTTTGGCTTGCTCTTCAATCGCTAGTTTCTCTTCCTCCTTTTCTTTTCCTCTTTTCTCTCTCTCACTATTTTAATATTTTATTATTATTCCTTTTCTTTATCTATCTCTATGTGCTTGATTTGTGATGTAAATGATGATGTCTTTTGCACTATTATTTTCATGTTATTTTGTAGATTAGGATCTACACTCTTAAGAGTTTTAGCCAAAGTGGCTAAGTCTTCAGATATTTTTTCTTCATCCTTCTTTTGCTCTTATTTATTATTCTCCCATCCTTTCTTTTCATCATTAGAATTTGGATAATCAACCATGTTCTTAAGGGCCAGTTTTTCATAAATGGTGTTTTGATCCTTAAATGGTTCCTCTTCTTATCCATAGTAATGTGTGTACTTTATATGTTCATGGCATTGTCATTAATTATCATTTGTGGTTTTTCTAAAACTATCATTTCTATAGCTTTGATAACTTATATTTTTTATAATTATAGTATCTTCCTTTGTTGCTTCTATAGTAGGAGGTTGGATGTTTTTTACTTCCCCTATAATTATCTTTTCTTCCTCTTCTCTAGCCTTAGTTGCATACAACATTTTTTTGTCTTCTAAAGTCTTTTTTAGAATCACAAAGTCCTTGTACTCTATCATTGCCTTTATCATTTCTTATTTTATTTCCTTGTTCACTTGTTCATAGTTTCCTCACATGATCAAAATTTCTCTTGTCTTATTTCTTAGTAAAGGTTCAAGGCTCTTCATAATTCTCCCAAAATTATCTTCACTCTTAGTTTCACAAAGTTTTCAAAAAATTATTTCTCTTAGTGCTTTGTCTTCTTCCTTAACTCTCCTATTTCTATTCTTTATCCTTTCATACAAGTCATTTCGTATGTTTCCATGGATGTTTACAAAATTTTGATTGAATAATATCATATATTTGATTATAGCATTCTATAACTATTTTTTAAAAAATTTTCTTAGAGATTAATAAATTTGGTCAACTTGGTGAGATGTCCTTCACTGGTAATCATGTTGGTTATATTCTCTATTGTTTACTTCCATTTATTTCTACTCTCACTAGTATCTTCTAGTTTATCATTTTCTTTTCTCTTTCTCTGATTTTAATTTTTCTTCTTGTGACTTCTTTTGTTTTCCCACATAATCGATTACTTTCTTTTACCTTTTGCTAGTTCTTATAGCTAATTCTCTCAGTCTTTTTTGTTTTGGATATTCATGTTTGTCTTGTTGTATATCAATTTTCATTGTTGAAGTACTCCTCATTAATCTTCTCTATGATATTATTGTTGATTTTTGAACCTTTTTTAAATTTTTCTATCCTCCTCTTGTGTAGTAGCTACCACTACATATGGTTCTATAACTAATTGAGCTAATGGGACTACAAATATGTGTGTGCATAAAAGTGGGTCACTCTTGTATATATAGACCCTTATATCCAAGGATATGCAAATACATCACAAGGTACACTGTGAAATGGAAGATTCAAAGATACAATGGAAGTAAACTATAAATGATGTGCAAGATGCAAGGAATAATGAGAGATTACAAAAAAAAGGCCCGATTTAGATTAGGTGTGTTAAGCTATATGCATAAATAAAAGATAGAATGAGAAGCAAGAAGCATGAGGAACAAAGACTAGAAGATCCAAGCTCTCCAAAAGCATAAGATCTTCATCCTACATCATAACAATAAACAAAATTAGATTTCCTTAAGAGAGGGAGGGCCTCTATTTTAAAGGAAAATGGATGGTTGAGATCAAATTCAAGGGACTCATGATCAAGGGTGGAGATTCATGCAAAGATGAGTGGATGGGTCCATTTTTATTATTTAATTCAAAATAGAGGATCATTTTTGAATTTTAAAATGAGCACTTTGATTAAAAAATATATGATGAATCCATTTTGAATACAAAATGAATATATGAACTCCAATTTGAATAAAATATTAATCTCCATGCATTGTGAATAATATATTAATTTCCATCCACCATGAATAAGATATTCATTTCCTTAACCCCACTATGAACACAATATTCATTTCTTTGAACCCACTATGAATAAAATATTCATCCCCACCCATTGTGAATAAAATATTAATTTCCATCCACCATGAATAAGATATTCATTTCCTTAAACCCATCATGAATACAATATTCATTTCCCTAAACCGACCATAGTAAAATATTCACAATGGAATAAAAGTCCCATTCTGAATATAAAATTCATTTTTGGAGATAAATGTCAATTTTTAATTTATTTGAAATGAATATTCATGTGTATTTTTCAAAAGGGGTTCAAATTTGAATTTGAACTAAAAAAATTCAAATGTCTAACATATTATATAAATGAATAAATGATTAAGGAGCATGAGCTACATGAAATTCTATGATTATCTAAATTTTCTCAAATTGGTCAATAGAAAAAATAATTAACCAATTTGAGATTATGGGGCTAATTTTGGGTGATTACATTTTCCCCTCTTTGACTAATGTGTGATCAATATGGGAACACATGTAGTCAAAGAATAGAAAGAAGCTAGGAATTCATCATCTAATGTATGATCAATATGGGAACACATAAAATGAAAGGAGTCATGATAAAAAATAAAAAGATAGCTCTAACTTCGAACAATGAAGTCATTCTCTGACTAATGTGTGATTGATATGGGAACACATGTAGTCAAATAATAAAGAGACTATAATAGCAATAGATATAGCAAGCATTGAGTGACCAGACTGATAGTGATATTCTAGAACACTAGTGGATAGACCAAGAGGAAATGGAAATGGTCAAGCATATGCCCTTGAAAGAAAAAATGTTTCTAGGCATAGCAATGATAGATTATGTCTACCCCCTTGGGGTCAAAATTGAAATGATATAGAGGAGATGCAAAAAGGAGCGAGAGTTGATCAAATCTAGTTAAGCATAATCCCATGAGGAAAATAAAAATATGAGATGCCCCAATTTGACCAAGAAGGATGAAGCATG
This sequence comes from Cupressus sempervirens, assembly GCA_028749045.1. Classification (NCBI taxonomy): domain Eukaryota; kingdom Viridiplantae; phylum Streptophyta; class Pinopsida; order Cupressales; family Cupressaceae; genus Cupressus; species Cupressus sempervirens. Next base: position 923,361,034 of record CM053792.1, read on the forward strand.
AGAAATAGGTCAAATCAAGAATAAATTGTAAATTAAGTGAAATGAAAGAAAGAGAGAAATGGAGAGAGATGAAAAATGAAGAAGAAGAAGAAAGGGTGATTGCCCCAATAGGAAGGATAGACCTCAAATGGTCAGTCAATTGCACATAAGAAAAGAAAAGAAAATGAGCTTTTGAACCATGAATTTAGATTTCAATCCCACAAATGAATCCAGGATGTCAAAATTAAGTAAAGGGGCAAGTAGGTCAAAATAAGAATATTAAAGCAAGATAATGAAATAACAAGATTGAGAAAGATATGGAGACATGATTGAGAAGAAGGAAGAAAAGTGAATGTAGTTGATTGATACATCCTAGAGATATAAAAGGAGACTCTTCCAACACTCGAAGATGCAAAAGCTAAAAAGAATCTAACATGCAAGCTAATAAGAAAATACAAGGTTTACCTGTGAGATGCATACATGTTGGGCCTTCATATTATTTTTTATCATTGAGCATTTGCAATAAGGCCACAAGATGTCAAAAAGACCTCACTGATATTTCTATCATGAGAATATGAATATGACATTAGTCAGAGTTTTGTCAGAATGCAATGTAAGCATCAAGGTAGAAGAAGCAAGAATGAATAGAACACCTATTCCATTTGATTTAGCAAGTGAATATAAGCATCAAAGCATAAACTCTAGGATGAATAGAATAGTGCTTGCATACAAGAACACTAGACATGGGAGAGATCCTTCTCATGTTAAGTAATTAGGAAGTTTTGTGTCTACAATAACCCTTCCATTCGTAACCTGAGACAAAAATTTTCCAAGTATACTCGTAGTGACTTGTACATTCACTTAGAGGATGAGTATTAATATGTACTATAGCATAGAGAACTCACTCAAATAGACAAGGAGAAGAACCAACCTCACTAAAGCATCCATATAAAAGGAGTCGAGGTACACACAACCATCCAACACTAGATAGAGGTTGTTACAATAGACACCCATTTTATATGGATTCTTCATATCATTGGAACTAAACTAGCAAGAAAACCACAAAGTAAATAGAATGCCTCCTAGTCTTTGCTCCTCTAGTTTGAAACATCATCAAGTTGCAAGAAATTTGTGACTGAAGAAAAGAAAACATCACATAGTCTTTGTTTAGTGCATAATAGTGTGTGACAGTGTTTAATAGTGTGTAGTTTGTTTTTATCCTATTTAATAAACTAAAAGTGGAAGTTTGTATAGACCATTTAATGATAGTGGAAATCCAAGCATCATGTCATATTATGAAAAGTGCAACATCCAATGAATGAATCAAGTGAAAAAATGTAGCATCCAATAAAGGAATCAAGTGAAAAGTGTAGCATCAAATGAATGAATCGAGTGAAAAATGTGACATCCAAGGATGTATGAGACACCTATCCACCACTATCCAATTTAATATTAAATAGTAAATGGACAATTTCATCTACTCCCAATATCACTTTGGCATGTTGTAATGATAGGATGAATGAAATGACATACATAGACAATAATGTACATTGGAGTTTTTCTATAAATAAGTAATTAGATTGATTGAACCAATTCACAAGTCTTCAAGTTTATTAGTAGTATTTAGAATTTTGTGTCAAGAAAATAGAGCTTGTGAATTTTTATAGTCATGGTTAGTGCTCAAGATAAAGAAAAACAAGAACTAGAGATGGTAGACACTAGAAAGGAAGGATGGATAGATGAGGAAAGTGATAGCTTGGTGGAAAAAATATGGTGAAGGAGACAAATAATAGAAAAGTGTAGACGATGGGAACCAAGAGGAGCATCTTCTCATTAAGGTGTTCATAGGTTAAATCTAGAAGTGGATGGAGCAAGTCAAGTGGAGCTACCAGTCTAGGGTCCAACATAGGAAAACAAAGAGGACCCTACCTTTCTTTAATTGTTAGCGAAGAGATGAACAAGAAAAACCAACAGAGGAAACAAGATCACCAAGTGCGAAAAGACTTAGTGAGACTATGGATGTGCATATCAGTTTCACAAATAGCCAAGAAAAGGAGAAAATGTTGATAAAGGAGCCTTCCTAAGATGTGGAGCAAGGACTAGTGATAAAGCTAGTTGCATCATCATGGAAGTAGGGAAAAAGCATCCTAGGAGGTATGATCAACATACCCAAGGAGAACACAAGTGGTGTTGTCAAGTCTTTATTTCATCTATTTAAAGAAGTGCAACCTAGTATTGTTTTGCAAATAGTTCATGATGCAGTCATGGAAATTGAAGCAAAGCTAAAGAAAGTGTTGGTGGCTAAGACAGAGTGGGTCAATAATGCTATGAAAGATGCTAAGTTCTTTCAAGTTTTGGTTGAGAGAGCTTGAGAAGATGGGGCGTGCAAGGAGGCTAAGCATTTATTAGTAGCAATTCTAGAAAAGTGAGCATGAGTAGAGACCATAGAGGCATGTCTAGCTATAGAACAAGCATCGATGGAGAAAATCCAAAATGAACTTGTCTTTTTGATAGTGAAGGTGGAAGCTTTCAAAGAAACAAAGGAAAAGATGAATGCCATAGCATATCAGTCACAAGATCAATTGAATGTTGCAAATGCAAGGATTATGCACTTCATGAATCAAATGCATGATGTGAAGCATGCAAGAGAGTCATAGAAAATGGTTGCAAATACCTAGAAGGTAGAGCATGACATTGCTCAATAGGTGAGGACACTACTTGGGTTAGAAAAGCCATGAGTAGATACGAATGAATTCATGGAGAAGTTTGAGAAGCTAGCATAAGAGGCAACATACTACATGGGACTGTACAATCAGGCAATCCCCCTAGAGAATAGTAGAGGAATATCCCTTTTAGATAGGATGTTTATTGCATAGATGAATACTCTATTGAGACATGGGCATATCTTGATTCCTATGGATACAATCTAGGAAGGTGTAAGACTAACACTAGGAGCTTCATCATCCAAAACTGTGCAAATAGGTGTACCCCTAGCTAGAAATTTGAATGTCCAACCTCCACAAGGAGGAGCTCAATGAACATCCACTATTTTGGTTTCTTCATTTTGTGGAGTTGTGGAAACATATTTTCTTGTGTTGTCATTTAGATGGTTTGTAATAAATTTTCATTTATTAAAGAAATAAAATTGATAGTTTGTTTTGTTCTCAAAACATTTTTGTATGGCATATGATGTGTTCAAAATATGGGTTTGCTTTAGTGAAGTATTTCGAGAATATTAACTTGGGACTTCGCCAATGTTTTCATATGAACTCGCTCAAGGTAGACATGGCCTTCCAATTTGGATGAGGCACTTATAAATGTACACTAGACAAATATAAAAATATTGAATCGTTTAAAGGAAAATACTAGTGAATACTTAACTTGGTAGAAAATGAAACAATGTTTCAATTTTTTTGGAATATATGGATGTTTCTGAAGTTTTATGATTTTTATGAATTTTTTTTGAGTATTTTTGAAACTATTATGATTTTTTATTTGTTTTAATTTCTTTTTTGTTAGAAAGAGCTCAAGCTTTTTCAAGTTAAATAGTGCTCTTATAGGAAGATAATTCATGATAAGCCAAGACCATATAAATGTATTCTCAAAGATGTTGATAAGGTAACATAAGGTAGATAGTAGAAAATGTATATGGAGCATAAGGTTTTAGGATTTTGATGAGATAAGTGGGATGGAAGGATAGTTAATAGGGTATTGAAAGAGATGTGCAAAGGTAGAAGAAAATGTGGGCAAGATCAACATTGAAACAAACCTTAAAGGGTAGTGGAATGATGGAGGAAATATGGATAAGATAGCTTGAGTTTTACATGTATAAAGTGGTAGAGTAATCTTGGAGGAAGATGGAGTGGAAGGTTTTCAAAACCTTTTTAGGAAGATGTTTGGAAGAAGGTGGATTGGAAGCCTTTGGAAACTTGAATGCCAACTTTGAAGCATTTTAAAAATTTAAGTCTTTTAAAAGAGACTTGGGAATTCATATAGCTTTTGATTTTCCTTTTAATTCTTTAGTATGCAATTCTTCAACACTGGGTTGAGGAACCCTTACTTTTTTTTATTTTTCAATAGTGGACCTTTGCGGTCTCTTTTGTGCATTCTCTTTCTTAGCATTTACATATCAATTAGAGGAGACATAGTGAACTTTTGTATATGGATACATGCTTTTGTGTTTCAGTTGATCATCCAAACTACTTCCAAAAGACTTGGGATTTGTGGATGAAGAAGGTCGATATGACTAGTTTACAGGTAAATCTTTATGTGAAGGACTCAAGGAATTGTATCTTTGTTGATCTTAAGGTAAAATAGGAGATATAGGAGATGGAGGAACATAAGGATCCAATATGGAAGGGAGTGTTGAAGGTTTTTTCTTAGATGGATAAGGACCAAGGATAGACTTAGGAGATGCAAATGGATAGTGAGGAGGGTTATCAACATTCTTAGAGAAAGCAACATACCCAAGGCCATCAATAGAATTACAAATATCTTTGATAGGAGCAACATCTTTAGTAGGAGAATTTAAAGCTTTTGCATATGTTTGAAGTGAGTTTTGAGAAGTGGAGCAAGAGGGAATACTTTGATCTTGACATTTTCCTTTAGATAGTAGAGGCACAGAACATACCTCATAATTTTTAGTAACCTCAAATATAGTGTCATCATCATAATTAGGAGGTGGAAGAATCACATTTTGAAGGATATGAGTGATTGGTTGATCTTCATCTTTATCCTCTGGAGAATCCTCTGGGCATGGGGCCACTTCTAAGGACAAGTGGGAAAGTGGAGAGAGAAAAGAATTAGTGGAAGTGGGAGAAGAATGCATAGAGTCACATGAAGGTTGAGAATTTTTAGGTTTAGTAGCATGGAAAAGGTTTGTAGACAAGTGTAGATTAGCTTGGTTCTCTTTCAGAGGTAATGTGTGAGGATAGGAATAGCTAGTTTGGAAAGCATTAGTTTCTTTGTTTGATGGAGGCATGTTGGGAAGCTTTGAAGCTTTAGGAGACACATGAATGTTGGAATAAGTGGAGGATTTAATGGAGCTACTACTAGATGTAGGTTCATCAATATGATCTTGCTCAAGAGAAGTATCCTAATCATATGAGTCATTAGAGATATCAACAATCTCATCATCGATAAGATCTTGGACTATATGTTTCAACTCAATGCAATTTGAAGCACTATGCTTATTATTTTGATGATAAGCACAATAGATATCCAAGAATGGGTTTCCATATGAGCTAGACTTAGGAAATGTGATGAGCTTAGTGCCAAGAAGTGTTTGCAAAATGTTATCATAAGAATCTTCCAAGGGAGTAAAAGTTCTCTCAATAGTATGTTCATGATAATTTTGTTGTTTCTCAACTGAAAAGCATGCATCTATGTCTTCATCATTGTCTTGGTCAAAGATAGGCAAGTCTTCTTAGGATAATGGAAGTTATTTTTCAGGTCATCATCTAATTCAAAATATTCAAAGACATTACAATGTTGAATATAGGTTAAATATCCATATCTTCTACTAATTCAACTTGAAAATCATTTCTATTGTCAAAAATCCTTAGAATATTACAAGGACAAAATTTATTAATCTTCAAGTTGTTGTAGATACCAACTATAAATATGTATCTCAAATTAAAGTCTTCCAAGTTTATTTTCACTTCTTCATGTAAAGTCTTCATGAAATCCGGAAATTCCTCATCCTCATCACTTCTTTTTCCCTCAAAGTTTAGATCTATCAATTCAATAGTTCCCTTAGGACTTAGTCCATTGATAATCTCAAAAGGTACATTCTTAGTACTCATTTTGACAAAATTATTATACAAGAACTCTTCTTGTGGAAAAATTAAATCCCAATTAGTAAGCCTATCTCCAGCCATACATCTCAACAAGTTACCTAAACTTCTATTCACATTTTAAGTTTTTTTATCTATCTATAGATGAAATGTAAAACTAAACTTCAATTCTATATTCAAATTATTCCAAAGAGTCTTCAATAAATAACCTATAAACCTTACATCTTTCTTTGATTAATAGTTCTAGGAAATCCATGCAATTTGACCAATTCCTCAAATAATAATTCAGCAACATGTACAACTTCAAATGTCTTCTTACAAGGTATGAAACAAGCCCTCTTTAAAAATCCATCAACAACTATCAAAATAGAGTTATTACCTCTGTCAATTCTAGGTAATCAAAGAAAAAATTCCATAATGATATCCTTCCAAGGCTAATCAAGTGTAGAAAATGGTGAATACATTCCCATGTTCTAACTAGTTCCTTTTGTTGTTTGACAAATTTTTCAAATTCTCACCATCTTTCATACATCCTTATAAATCTATAAATAAAAGTATCTATCTAAAATCAACTTCACTACCTTGTCAATTCCAAAATGTCTTGCACATCCACTGCTATGTTTCTCCATCATGATGTTCTCTCACATTGATCTTCTAGGTATATAGAACTAAGTTCCCTTAAACAACATAACTTCCAAAATGAAATAATTAGTCCACTTATCTCTTAGCAATTGATCTCTATAAATTTTCCAAGGTTCTACAAAATCAGGATTAGTTGCATACAAATACTTCAAGTCATTAAAACCAAGTACCTCAACTCTCACTTTTGTTAGAAAATTCATTCTTCTACTCAAAGCATAAACAAGCTTATTTAATTGTTCACTCTTATGTTTCAATGAAAAATAAAAGTTATGTAAAATGTCAACCAACCTTGTATGTCTCTGATTCAACTTACTTTGACTTGCTAAATGCTATAATGTTTTATGTTCAGTATACAACACAAAATATTTAGGTAAAAATTAATATCTCCCTTTAATCATTTTTTTAACAATATCATATAATTCTTGACCATAAATGAAGTATTTTGTCTTAGTGTCATTTAGTTTCTCACTAAAGAAAGTTCTAGGTTTTCCTTCTTGACCTGGAAGAACCAATACAAAACTTTCACCACCATCACATTCAACTTGAAATACTTTACTAAAATTAGCCAAAGTAAGTGTAGAAAATTCTACAGTCTTGGGTTTCATGTTTCAAAGTTCAATTGTGCTCCATATGTCCACTAGAAATCCTTTCTAAAACCTCTCATACTCTTAGTCTTAGCATTACAAATAGAATTGAAATTTTTGATGAAATTCCTATAAAAACTTGTCAATTCATGAATGATCTTATCTCTCTATCATTCTCAGGTGTAGGCCAATCAAGAATAACTTTTACATTCTTGGGATCCATCTTCAAACCATTAGCTAAAATGAAAAAAAATCAAGATACATATTTTCTTCCTTCATAAATGAATATTTCCTCAGGTTAATCACCAACTTCTCCTACTTCAATTTCTATAATACTTGTCTAATACATGATCAAGATGTTCTTCTTTAGTCCTATTGACCATCAAAATGTCATTCAAATATACAATCACAAATTTACCCAAGAATCTCTTTAAAGCATCTTTCATCAATCTCATGAAAGTATTACCTATGCATTATTTACAACAAAATCCATAATCAACCATTCATACAAACTCTTATTAGTTTTAAAATCAATTCCATTCACCTCCTCTAATTTTTATATGATGATAGCCACTTTTCAAATCAATCTTGGTAAAATAATTTTCTCGACTTAAACTATCCATTATGTCATCCATCATAGGCAAAGGAAATCTGTATTTCATTGTTATCTTTCTAATGGCCTTAGAATCAATGCACATTCTCCATTCTCTTTTATTTTTTTGCGCTAACACAATAGGTGTTACATAAAGATTCAAACTTGTTGAAAATATTCAAGATATGTTAGGTTACTAAGAGGGGAGGGGTGAATTAGTAACTTCAAAACTTTAAACAATTCAACACTGTAACTATTCACCATTGATTCATCTAATCTATTGCATCTATAAGAAATCAAATATCCATAACACATGTACACAAAGATTTGGTGACCCAGAAAGCTTCCAAATAGAAATTAAAATTACAAACATATGCTGAAGTATGAACTCTGTTAGGAGATTTATACAAAAATTGTTAAGTCTACCTTGTTAAAGGATTTACAAAACTGATTCACCTATTAGGATGAAACAGTGGATCTACTTACAAACTTGATTTGCTAATTAGATCCTTGAAGTATAGATCATCATTTGTAACTGATGAATCTTTACTACTCCTTCTAGACCTTTCTAAATACTCTGTTCTTTTGCTAATTTACTTTCATTCTTCTCAAAACATTACATGTCTATCTTAATATATACATCCATATATCACACCTTTTGAAAATGATATAATACATTACATATAAACCATTCCAATAATTACAATTGCAAGGTCAAGCAAAACAAAGTGAAGATAACATTACTGAGTTGGCCCAATAGTAAATAACTCGAGTTCACTGAACTGACTCGGTGACATTCTCATACTCGACATCCACTGCATTACTTAGCATCATCATGAACTTGGTAGAACTGAAGGCTTGGTCCATACTAATCACTCAATGTAGTTCCAAACTTAGTAACCACAAGTGACTCGGTAGATGTAGTCACTTGGTAAAAATTGAATCCTTTGTTTACCTTGCTTTTGCTTGGTAAACACTGTGCTTCCATCACTCAATAAACACTAAACTTCCATCACTCAGTAATAATTGCACTTCCATCACTTGGTAATTACTGTGAATCTTGGTGAACACTAGAATGCTCAGTGTGAACTACGAAGCTCAGTTAACACTAGAATGCTCAGTGTGACCTGTGAAGCTCGGTTAATAGTAGAATGCTCGATGTGAACTGCGAAGCTCAGTAGCTATACGAATACAGATAAGTGTTGTTACTAATGGAAATAATAAGTTAATGCCAACAATCTCCCCCTTTGGCATTAGTGACAAAACACTTATAAGTCAAAACATATGTACACAACCTAACTTCACTGAATTTTGGTTTTCCAAAATTGATCTTTGTAGAACTGTTGCATATACATTTCTATATACCTTCTTGATGACTTATAATGTATATACAATAGTACTTATGTATACATGCTAACTATAATGAGTGCTAACTCCCCCTATCACTTATAGTGATACCTCTCCTTATTTATTATGTTGAATCTTTGAATTTCTCCCCTTTTTTGACAGTAATGGCAAAGGTTACATATATACAATTTTATATGGCTACACCAAAGTGAGATATAAATTCTTGATGTACCTTAAGGATGGTTGCAAAAGTACTATCCCAGGTCTATGCATAATTTGATAGGTGGAGAGGGGAACTTCTGTTGATAATTGGATCAAGTGATCAACCAATTAGAAGTTCTGATCTTGGACCAATGTTTTGCAATGAATAATATGTTTTTGCATTGTGTCCATGATAGGTAGGATCATATTTTTGATTTCTATGAGTGTAGACTTGGTCCTTGCTTCCTCTCTCAATAGTTCTACCTGTACATCTGCCGAATATCTGATCTTGGTGTGATGGGAGGTTGTGGAGGAGGAGTCCACCTTTAGCTTGGAGGCACTTGATTTCATATCAATGTCAATCTTATTTAACTTATCTTTTATTTCTTTGGTAAAACTAGAAACATCACAAAGTTTAGCAAAAAGTGATGCTGCATTATTAAAAGAATTTTCAAAATTTCCCAAAAATGTTGACAATTCAACTTTCTTTATTGCTATCAGTTGAGCAATATGCTCTAGCACCTTATTATCAAATTTCTTTTCAACTTTCTCAATAATTTTCTCTTGTCCAGAAGAATCCTCATTAAATTTCTGTACAACCTCTTCTAACTGAATCAAAATGTGTTGAGTAGAATCTACTTCAACACCTATCACATCTATAATTATATTCTTGTCATTCTCAATTATTCTATATTCCTTATCCCTTTCAAACCTTAACTCCTTCTACATATCTTTCATCTCTATGAGTTGATTGTCTAACCTCATCTCTTCAATGGTAGCATTGTCATAATCAATCTAAGGAATCACTATCTCGGTGTCTAGGTCAAAATCTTCATCAATTTCTTTTCCAGTGATTAGAAGTTTTAATGGATTATTTTTTTTGACTTCTATGATGATTGGTTTGACCTTAGGAATAGACATGATAGTGGAGATGGAAGGGCTAGCAGTAAAAACTAGGATAGGACTTGATGATTGAATGCCAATAGGAGTATTAACCGAATCAAAAATTGAAACACTTCCCAAAAATGGTATCATACTCAGTAGAATACCCATAATAGAACTGATTGGAGTAGATGATGCTAACAAAAAAAAAACTGTAGAACTTATTGGAATTGATGAAAATAAAATTGTGGAACTTACTGATACATTCTTTGAAGGTGAAGGAACTGAGGAGGCTGGCTCAGTAGCTAAAGAAGTGACAAACAACTCGGTAGATGAAGTGCTTGGCACCTCTATTTCAGATACCTAGAGCTGGGAGGAGGTTGGTGAAGATTGGGCAATTGATGTAACTGTTGTTCTCACAATTTCACTTGTAGAAGTTATCTCCATAGTGAATGTAATAATCTTTGGTGGAGAGTGAGGAAGGGATGCAATCACTTCTGCTGCAATTTTAATTGGATCTTCTTCTTCCTCATTAGCTTCTTCCTCCTTGTCTTCTTCCTCTTTTTCTTCCATAAGTGCATGTAGCTCTCCTAGAGTAATTGTGATGGATGGAGTGCTATCAAAATCATCACTGTCACTGCTATCATCATCCTTGATCTCAACTAGATCTTGACTGGGCTTTTGCAGATGATAGATGTTCTTCCACATGTTTGTTGCATCATTTACAACATGCTCAATGTCTTTAATTAAAATCAAACATGTCTAAAATATAATCATCATTTTACCTTCACGGTTCTTCATTGCTACTTTTATTTCTACTCCAGTGAGACTCGATAGAAGATTCTTCAAATATTTCTCATATATGTCTTTAACCGTTTGGGTGGCTGACTTGCATCTTAGTTGCAATCTCTCCAATAGTTCTTTGGAGATTTGAGAGGAAAGCTTGTCTGGGGAGTATTTCCATTTACCCATCTTATTGAGTACCAGTTCCTCAATTTGCATTTTCTCAACATAAGTTCTTGTTTCAAATTTCAATGCCTTGAAATTTTTGATGTCAGCTCCCTCTTCCAATTCTTTAAGCCTTTCCTTGAATGTGAGTGGAGGCCTAACCAATATAGGTTCCTGCTTGCCTTTTCTGGTTCTTCTAGAGAATACTGTAGTAGGATTTTTCTTAGGTTTGGTAAGAATTACCTTACCTTTCTTCTTTGGCTATTCCTCTTCAGATTCATGTTCTTCTTTTTCTTCTTCTCCTTCTTCTTCATCATCTTCTTCATCCTCACCTTTTCCCTTAGTAAGCATAAGAGGACCAGTTGCAGTTTTCAATTTGGCTATCTTCCTCTTGCCTTTGCTTATGGCCTGGGGTAGCTTGATTTCAAGCTCAATTCTAGCCTTTGCCTCATCATATATTCCAAAAATTGGTTGCATTGGTTCTACTGGCTCATTCACCAATGCTTCAATTATGTCCCTGGCCTCATCAATATTTACCTCATAAGGAAGAGGTTTCACCCATGCAACTCAGGGTCTGACTGCCTGAATGTATACCTTATCATAGTCAACCATAAAGCATACATCATCTCTGTAGTCTTCAACTAATTTTGGTGGAATCTAGAACCTATTATTTGTTCTTTCCTTGAAATATTCAAAATAATTATACATGATGCTATCAAAATTTTAACCCATTTTTGCTACAAACTCATTTATCTAATACAAAATTGGAATGTCTTTTCTCGATACAATTGTTCCTTTTGATGGAAAGAATTTTTTAACATAGAAAAATAAATAGATCAATAGAGAGCCGAATTTACAAAGATTATTCTTTGAAGTCCTTATACTATCCATATTTTTATTCAATTGTCTCAACAATAATTTCGACAAATCAAATTCAAGGTTTTTCTTTACAATTTTAAAGGCCACATCCACAGCTTCACAAGGTACACTATTCAGTTGACTAGAGTTATAGATTTTTTGGGCAATGACATGAATGCCAAATCTTAGTTTGACATCTGATACAGTGCTAACCTTTAAACCTCCACCATCCCACTCAGCTAGGGTTTCCTTCTATAACTCCTCCTGACCTAGGGTTTTGGTGGGTTTTTGCTTTACTGAGCATAGGGAGACCCCTGATTTTGTAAATCGTCTTCTTTGTAATTAATATTGGCTACTCTAGCCATAGTTGCCCATTGTGCACTTGACTCAAAATATACCTAATCCACTTGGTTTGGAAATTTCTTGGCATATGCAAGATATGAGTCAAGCCTTTGGTTTCAATATGCTTGTATTCAAGTTTCAGAGAGTCGTCTACACTCATTTCTCCTAGGGCATTGTCCATCTCTAGGTTTCCTATCTCTTGAACAGAACATTTAAAATGTGTATGAATATCATTTATAAGGAGTACCTTTGGTAGAATTTGAGATTGAGCACCATTAGGGTCAAGTGATTCTACAATGATCAAAACAATTTTGATGTTGGGTGCTTTCCATTTTGCACCCTTTACTAGCATTTCTGAACCTCATTTTGCCTTTGTACTGCTGCTACCCTCGGATGCCATTGATGCTCGATATAAGATAGAAATTCTTGAACAAATATTTAACTAGAAAATCGCTTGGAATCACTTGAAATTGCTTGAATTTCACCTAAAAATTTTTGAAATCATGATGAAGAATGAAATCAAATTCTACTCTTTTGATGAAAATTTTGTCATTAATGCTTGGTATGAAGGTAGCTGAGATGACATAGTGCTTGATAGGTTTTCATTCACTTTCATGGTAGAAGCTTGCAACTTGGTGATTGAACAAAACCTTTTTTATTCCCAACTTAGCTCAGTAAGGTCTTCAACTGACTTTCCTTAGTAGATGAGACTCAAAAAAGGATACGCTTTCTTTGATCTTTGTGTATTTGGAATACTAATTTGATCATTTTGCTTTCTTTTATCTTAGAATTGCTTGAGATATCACTAGAAGATGCAGTTCCATATCCTCTATGAATCTAATTGGAATTGATGGAGTCACTCACTTCTTGAGTGATATTGCCATCATTTGATCTATCTTGCTTGATAGGTTTTGAAATCCATTGTTGCCTCATTTGCTTCTGAATATTTTTAGCTTTAGCTTTCTTTTCATCTTCAACTCTTCCTATATTCATGTAGTTTTTAGCAATTTGACTAAGTTTTGTACATGTATAACATCTTACTATTGTATCTCTTTTTCTCAAGTGATGCCTTGAGCAGTCTTTGCCAATATGTCCATATTCTCCATAATAATGACATCTGCACTAGGTATTGTAGTCCCATCCAAGGATTGCCTTGACAAGTTGTTTAGCTGGATTGAATGATTTGGATTTGCATTGGAATGCCTTGTGACCATGCTTCTTGCATTTGTAACAATTTCCTTCAAATTTTGGTTTCTCCTTGCATTCATTAGCTTTATGACCATGCTAACTACAATTGTAGCATTTACCATTGAATTTACCTTTTCCATTTCTCTAACACTTTTTTGATGTGTGACCCAGCTTACCATAGTGATTGCAAGTTGGTCTTTGATTTCTTTAGGCACCTTGTTTGGAGGTTTCACCTTCTTCCTTGTAACCAAGTCTAGCTTTACCTTTTTGTCTATGAAGATTCTACTCACTTTGTTGATTTAATTGAGTCATGTCTGTTTGAGATTTCATCATTCTCTCATTGATTTGTTTTTCATGATCAAGTCATTTTCCAAACTTTAATTGATTTGTCTTTCAGATCTCAAGTCACTTTTTAAGCTTTCATTGATTTGTCTTTCAGTGATTAAATCATTCCTCAGGCTTTCATTCTCAGATCTCAGATTCATAATTTCTTCATTTGTATTAGATAATTGATCTACAAGATCTTCATGCTGAAGGAATTGATTATTTTTTGTCTCTAAGTCTTCATTTGCCTTGTTTCTCTATTCCAAAACTTCACATAGCCTAATTGATTGGATTTCTTGTTCTCTTTTAAGCTTTCTTACTTCTTCCTATAGGGAACCATTCTTTGCTAGGAGTTCCTTGATTGTCTCATTACCTTCATTTGAACTGCTTGATAGTAAAAGGTCTTCAATATTTTCTTCAACATACTAATGATCATTCATTTGTGTTGTAAGTTCCTTCCTTCTCTTTAGGGATTGAGAAAATGCTCCTTAGCTTCTTTGAGTTGAGCCATGGCCATTTCTAGATCTAGCTTTTCATTTTCAATAGCTTTGTCATGTCTGAATATCTCCATTGTCCTTGATCTTTTCTCAAGCTGTCAAGCTTTGTCCTAAGAACCAAGATGCTCTGATACACATTGTTGGAAATATTCAAGATATGATAGGTTACTGAGAGGAGAGGGGTGAATTAGTAACTTGAAAACTTTAAACAATTCAACACTTTAACTATTCACCATTCATTCATCTAATCTATTGCATATATAAGAAATCAAATATCCATAACACATGTACACATAGATTTGGTGACCCAGAAACCTTCAAAATAGAAAGTAAAACTAGGGTGGGGATGATACCGACAAAACTTCATTACTGTAGTATGAAGTTCGCCTATTAAGGCTTACATTGACCACTTCTAGTAATCTACCCTATTAGGAGCAAAAAAGGACTGCTAAGTCCACCTTGTTAGAGGATTTACAAACATACACTAAAGTATGCACTCTATTAGGAGATTTATACAAAGATTGTTAAGTCTACCTTGTTAAAGGATTTACAAAATTGATTCACCTATTAGGATGAAACAATCTACTTACAAACTTGATTTATTGATTAGATCCTTGAAATATAGATAACCTTTTGTGATTGATGAATCTTTATTACTCATAGACCTTGCTAAATACTCTGCTCTTCTACTGATTCACTTTCATTCTTCTCCAAACATTACATGTCTTTCTTGATACATACATCCATATATCACACCTTTTTCAAATGATATAATACATTACATAAATAGCATTCCAATAATTACAATTGCAAGGTCGGCCAAAACAAAGTGAACAAAACATTACTGAGTCGGCCCAATACTAAATGACTCGGGTTCATTGAACTGACTCAGTGACATTCTGATACTTGATGTCCACTGCATTACTTGACATCATCATGCACTCAATAGAAGTGAAGGCTTGGTCCATTCTAATCACTTGACATAGTTTTGAACTTGATAACCACAGGTGACTCGGTAGATGTAGTGTCACTCGATAAAAAGTGAACCCTTTGTTTACTTTGCTTTTATTCAGTAAACACTGTGCTTCCATCACTTGGTAAAAACTGCACTTCCATCACTTAGTAATCACTACACCTCCATCACTTGGTAATCATTGTGAAGCTTGGTGAACACTAGAATGCTCAGTGTGAACTGTGAAGCTTGGTTAACACTAGAATGCTCGGTGTGAACTGCGAAGCTCGGTAGCTATACTGATACAGATAAGTGTTGTCACTAATGGAAATAATAACTTAATGCCAACAAAACTTTCTCTAATCTATCTCTTCTTATGTAACTCTTTCACTTGTCTATTCATCTAATCCTTTTCATCAGGTGTTAATCAATTTGGTACTTTATTAAGAAAACTAGCTCCACGTATCAAATACATACAATGTCTTATGCTTCTTACATGAAGAAAACCATCAAGTACATTATCATAAATAATGTCTTGAAACTTCACAAATAAGGATTCAATATTTGATGCATATTCTAAGTCATCTTTTTCTTGTTCTTTCTAGGAATAAAAGAAAATAAAATCCATTCTTTCTCATCTTTAATAAATTGATTACCTTCAACCAAGAATACTCTGACTATGGTATCTAGTGATTGTCATCAAGTTTTTCTACAAAAGGAAACAATATTTTTTTATTTCTATCTACCAAAATAGTCTACTAATTCAACCTTCCATCATGTAAAGCTTGTCTATCATACTACCAAGGTCTACCTAAAATAATATAATAACAATCCATAGGCACAATATCATACAAGACTTCATCATGATTATTTTCAATTTCCAATTTAAGAATGCAATGCTCACATACAATTAATCTATGCTCCTTCTAAATCCAAGAAATATGGTAAAGCTTAGGAAGTCTCAACCCTTGTAATTATAATTTGTTAAGCAACTCCTTAGAGGTAAAATTATTAGAACTTCCACTATCAATGATTACATTACAACATTTTACAATGATCTTACATCTAGTTTTGAACAAACTCCTTCTCAAAATCGGCTCTCCATTAACTTCTTCATTTCACAAAACTCTTCTTAACATTGGGTTCACACCATTTTAAGGTTCATTTGGTATTTTATCATCTTCTTCACAAACCAAAGTGCTTCTACTATTACTTCTAATCCTCTTTCTAGAGTTAGTACATTCAAAACCTCTATGTCCTTCACCACATTTGTAACAAGTATCCTTAAGAAAACATTTTTCTTCTCTTTTTTTCACCATTATTATTCCTAGAGTATCTAGTATAGCTATCTCTAATGTAATTACCTCTTTTACTAGTAGATTCCTCCTTCAATTATGAATATCCTTTATCTTGCATCCCACTGTCAAATCTGCTCCTTTCTCCATTTGTTATGTCTCTACTATTTTGAAATCTTCCACCTCTTCCTCTCTATCTTTGATCATGTTTGTTTATCAATCTTTCTTAATCCTTCAAACCATACTAATATTCTTCTTCTACACTTTCCATATTGACATAATAGATCCCATCTTAAATTAATTTTCTCAAACCATTATGGTATTTATCCACTTCCTCAACTTCATCATCCACATGTCCAGATCTGATGTCTAATCTATACAATTTTGTAGTATATTCTTTCAAATTTGTGCCTTTATTCCTTAAATTTTGCATTATTCTAAACATATTAACTTGATAATGAGTATGGAAATTTTCCTTTTTCATCCTTTGAATCATCTTCGCCTATGTCTTAATATTTTTCCTCTCTCTTTTGTCCCTTAGTTTGCAATGATATCACCAAAGTGAAGCATGAAATTTCAACTTTATGACTATTATTTTAACCTTCTTATTATTATGACTACCTTCATATTCTAGGTACTTATGCATCTCAGTGATCCAATACAATACCACATTAGTCTCAATTCTTCCATCCTAGAAAAAAACTTCAACAGAAGGTCTAGCATTTTCCCTAAAAAAAAATATCAAAATCTTTTCTTTATCTTTCTCAACTTTAGGTTCAAGATTAGGATTTGATGTTTCCCCTTCATCACCACTAACCTAATCAAGATGTACACCTCTTCTCTCTATTATGTAAAATAATATTTAATTCTTAGTAAAATTTGCTTCAACATGTCTATAATAGCATTATCCACATTTTCTGCCTTTTGAACCTATTGGAAATAACCAAGACTAGCTAGGTTATTGAGAGGGGAGGGGTGAATCAGTAACCTCAAAAAAAGTTTAAATTAATTTAGCACTTAACCATATATATCATTCACCATTCATTCATCTAATCTACTACATGCATGAGAAGACAAAAATTCATAACACATGAACACAGTGTTTTGGTGACCTAGAAACCTTTCAAATAGAAAGTAAAACTACTAGGTCCACCTTGTTAGAGGTTTTACAAACATATAATGAAGTATTTACTTTTTTAGGAGATTTATAGAAAGACTGTGAAGTCTACCTTGTTAAAGGATTTGAAAAAGTGATTCACCTTTTAGGATGAAATAGTAGATCTGACTTACAACTTGATTGCTGAATAGATTTTAAAGTATAGATCACTTCTTGTGGCTAATGTGCCCTTGCTGCTCCTTAATGACCTTGTTGAATACTCTATTCTACTACTGATTCGCATTCACTCTTCTCAAACATTACATATGCATTCCTTAACATACTTTTTATCATCTTACAAATGATACAATACATTACATATATACCATTCCAATAATTACAATTTCAAGGTAGGCTAAAACACAAGTAAACAAAACATTACTAAGTTGGCCAAATAGTAGAAAACTTGGGCTCTTGAAGCTAACTTGATGACCTTTTGATACTTGGCATCCATTGCATTACTTGGCATCATCATACACTCGATAGAAGTAGAAGCACGGTCCATACTAATCACATAATGCAGCCTGCAACTTAGCAACCATTGGAGATTTGGTAGAAATAGTGTCACTCAGTAGATACTAAATCCTTTGTTTACCTTGCTATCACTTAGTAAACACTACATATCTATCGCTCGGTAGAAAATGACTTCATAATATGAAAACTAATAACTCAGTAGACACTATGAAGCTCGGTAACCACTATCTATTTGGTGAACATTATAAGCTCAGTATAGACTATTGAACTAACCATTCACTCAGTAGCTTTAGAAATACTTGGTGAGAACTACTTAACTATTGAACTTACAAGGTAACCACTGAATGCTTGGTATAAACTATAGACTAAGTGATGAGCTTAGTAAGCATTTAGAATCAAATAACTGTTGTCACCAATGAAAAATACAACATAATGCCAATAGAACCATCTTGCCAATAATTCCTGCAAGATCATGACCTTCTACAAGTTATAGTTTAGATTTTAGATCTACCACCCCAAAACCAATCCCATAAGGTTCTCCATGATCCACACCTTAAAAAAGAACTCTCTTTGATACCACTTGATGCCATGAGTAGTGTGGCTAGGAGGAATAAGAGAGAACAAACTCAACTTAAACCTACTAACACTACCCTATATATAGTTACTCATAAAAGTTATACACAAAATCCATTAACAACAAAGAACACAAGGCAAAATGCAACATAGTCATAGGTGTACTTATTTAACTTCACATACAAAACAACAAAGTGCCTAAGTCTGAGGCCTTCCAAGTTGGGGCCTTATAGAAAATTAAGGATTACAATTTTTAGTCCAATATTTCCTCTTATTTCTTCTATTCCTCCAAGAATACTACTTTCCTACATCTAACCAATCTCAAATTATGACTATTTAATCCACAAGTCATCTACTCAAGCACTTAATTACAATATAGGTCCAATATTGGAAGAATTTAAACCAAAAATCCAAGAAAAGGAAAATATTAAATCATGTACAATTAAAGGAAGGTCCACACACATATTAGGAGTTAGTGCCTAACTACACAAGATACCATGTAAGCAAAGGAAAATGTGCAAATCAAAACAATATACCTCATTGGAAATGGAAAGAAAATGGGATTGTAAAGAAAGGCATAGAATTTGATAAATATAAAAACACAAGAACTTATACACTTAGTACAAGGATCTAGAATAGGTTGTTGACATGATAGCAAGTGCTAACTATAGAACAAGATTTTAGTATGCAAAGAACATTAACAAATAAAGTAAACATTCACAAAACAAAAACTAAATTCACATATATGCTTAGACAAAGAAAGAAAACAAGAAGTGCAAACCTCACAAGAGAAAACACTCCATGCTTTCTGGATTCTGTAGATGTGTCCTTTTGCTGTGGATGTATGCTCAAGATGCTCAAAAGTTGCTTCAATGGAGATGGGTAATGGCAAATTGGTAACTTTGTGAGCTCTCAATTTGGCATTATAAGGGTAAGATTGATGGCTTTGGTTCTCAAAATAGCATGGTAACTTTAGCTCAAAGATTGTTGATGAAATGGCTTGGGATGGGATTCAATTTATAGGCTAAGGGGTAGAGGGATGGAGGGCTTAGATACAAGGATGGATGAAGGCTTAAGGAGGGCTAAGATGCGCTCAAAGGGGAGCACATGGATTGTGCTTGTTTAGCACCAATGGGAAGGTGACACTTGTCATAAGGAGGATGAGTGTGAGAGGGTAGGGTAAAGGGTTGGTTAAAGGCATGATGATTGGGGTTGAGTATGTAAGAGGGATGTAAGAGGAATAAGTGTGGAAGAGGGAAGAGTGTGGAAGATGGGTGTAAGAGTCATGAGTGGGCTTGTAAGAGTACTCATGACTTGGTGGTTGGGCTTTTTGAGGGGAGACTTTGGTTTGAATTAGGAAAGCCTTAAACTTGTTTAGGGAATGTGACAACATTAGGGTGTGGATTAGGCTTGGGTTTAGGAATAGATTAGGGATATTAGAGATGTACAAGTGGATGGCATTAATGAGGGTGGGTGAGTTAGTGGCTAAGCTTGGTTAGTATGGGTGGATGGGGTGGATTAGGCTAAATGGAGGACTAGAGATAGGTTAGGGGTTTTTGAATTTGAGGATTTCATTTATCAAATAGATTTATTTAATAAATGGGGATTTTTGGAATTAGATAGAAAAATAGGATTTAATTGATAAATAATAGATTATTTGATTTATCAATTAGGACTATAGATGATTAATTAAATTAATCAACTAGGGATGGCAAAGGATTAATTAAATAAGAATTTAATTAATGATGCCTTTAGAGATGGCTAAATTAGATTACCAAAGCAGTGTAATCAACTTTAGGTGTCTACATTTTGCCCCTCTTTGACATAGTGTTGAGACAACACTATTTCAAAGAAGTTTGAATGAAGACGACACGAAGAAGATGTTTTAGGAACAAGGTTGCCCCAGTCTCGGATAAGAAGAGGAGAGACTAGACTTAGATGATGCCCCCTCAAGAAGGCGGTGCGGAGAGAAATGAGGCTCGACGACTTCTTGAAAAGTACAAGAAATTGAGATGAGCTAAGAAACAAGTTGGCAAAGAGAAGGGGTTGAATTAGCTCAAACTCTCACTATGAGAGGATGATAAAGGGCTATCAGAGGCACAAGAGGAAACAAGCTTAAGACTTTTGGGATTGGGGGAAGGATGAAGGAGGAGAGCGCTATAAAAGGAATCTAGGATGGAGAGATGGATGAGGGGATTAAAAAGCTAATGCAACAAGATTTCAAAGAGTCAGATTGGTGGAAGATGGGTTTTCAGAGATCCCTAGGACTAGGATTGTGGATCTCGAAAGATGAGGCTTGGTGGATTGATTTGATTGGTGGATCCCTAAGACTAGGATTGTAAATCCCTAAAGCTAAGAGTGATGATTGATTCAAAGAGATATGGTTGCACAAGCTGGGGTAGGAGAGATGGATGTTGGATATAGATGGGGGATAATGGAGATGAAGGGAATCCATTGGAGCTTTTTGAGTGGGGGGATACTTCAAAGAGAAGTACCACCATGTAGTTGAGCACTAGATTTGCTATAGGACTGTTGGTTAATTGTCAAGGTTACCAAGAACATCAAAGCCTTTTCACCAATCGTCCAGAGGACTGACGAACTGACTCGAAACAAACACGCAAGGATTGCCCCAGTATCACACATGAATCCCAGAGGAAGCAGTGTGGAAACGACACTAGGTAACCCACAAGCAGAAAAAGAAAATGAGCAAAAGACCTAATCAAGACCTTACGCTCTGATTACCCCATTCGCAGCATACCATCATATGGAAGATCGTGGCAACCTTGAGGAGGGAACAAGGAGATTGCTTGGAAAAGATATTTCAAGACCCAAAAGGGAAGATACCAAATCAAAAGAAAGAAAAAATCCAAAAGAGAACTGTTTGCCAATGAGATGGGTAGGACAAGGTACTAACGGACCAAGATCAGACATGAGGAAAGCTATATCCTGCAAGGATCTATCAGAGAGCACCTAAGCTGATGGATCTGGATGAGTGATGTGTCTGGCAAGCTGAACTAAGAAGGATAACACTTTGGTGACATGAGATCTAGCTAAAGGATGCATTGGAATAGCTAACCAAGGTGTGCAATGTGTGCAAGATGTTGATCAAGGACAAACTGACATGAATGTTGGATAGATACAATGGTACTAAGCTAAAGAGGATGTACAAGCTGACAGACCAAGATATGTTACAAATGTACAAGTTTGTTCATGTTTTGGTTTTTTTTGAGATGGAAATGTTTGTGAAGGATGGGATGTCTATAATAGTTAATAGGTGGATAGGTAGATGGTTTGTGAAAAGCTTAAGAAAAATGGGATTCTGTGTGTGCATGTGATAGGATACAAGCTAGGATACAAGATTATTTACAAGCTAGAATATGGTACAAGCTTTGGACTAGATTCAGATATATAAAAGGTATGGTACAAGATTTACAAGGTATAATACAAGCTTTGGTACAAGATTTACAAGCTGTACAGGAGGTATTGACAAGCTCCATCAGATTTTGGATATTTTATTGGAACACCAAGGGAACAAGCAGGTGTTTTATGGGATGGTGGGTGGATGGATGAGGGATAGGATAGTGATAGATAATGGATTAGTCTTTTGTGCACAAGGCGCCTGAATTACCAAGTTTTCACCAAGGTACCTATCCAAGGCGCTTGAATTGCCAAGTTTTCACCATTGGACGCTTATTTCTCTTTACTAATTTTTTTGTATTTTTTCAAAAGCTGGGTATACCAAGGATCTTCAAGCATAGAACTTCTTGAGATGAATGATGTTAGTGGGATCATTTAAGAGTTCTCCTTCTGGTGTAGATAATTGATAGGCTCCAGAACCAAAGGAGGTAGTAACCACATAGGCACCAAGCCATGTAGGTTCAAACTTGCCTTTCTTTTCTCGATCTGTGTGGACTTTCATATTTTCTTTGAGGACCATGTCACCTAGCTGAAAGTTTCGTGGGAGTACCTTCTTGTTGAAATTCCTTTTGAGATGAGTTTGGTAGACTGTGAGATGGTCATAATCTTGTTGTCTCTTCTCATCTAAGAGATCTAGCTGGGTGAGTCGAGCTACTCTGTATTCTTCATCTGAGATTTGTCCTTGTAAAGATATGCGTAGTGAGGGAAGTTCAACTTCTATAGGTAATACCGCTTCGGCACCATAGACTAGGGAGTATGGAGTTGTGCCTGTGGATGTATGGAAGGAAGTTCGATAGGCCCATAGAGAAGGATTTATTTGAAGGTGCCAATCACGGGCGGAATCATTGACAACTTTCTTTAGGATTTTGAGGAGGGTTTTATTAGTTGCCTCTGCCTGGCCGTTACCATGTGGGAAATATGGGCTAGAAAAGTGGTGATGGATGTGGAGGGAAGTGCATAATTCTTCCATGTTGAGATTTTCAAAGTTACCTCCATGGTTAGTGAAGATGGTGGATGGGATGCCGAAGCGGCAAACAATGTGGTACAAGATGAACTTGGAGACTTGAACTCCTATAGCTGAGACTAGGGGGACTGCTTCCACCCACTTAGTGAAATAGTCTGTAGCTATTATTATCCATTTATGTCCATTAGATGAGAGAGGGGTGATAGTTCCAACTAGATCAAGGCCCCAACAAGCGAAAGGCGAAGGTGGTGCAATAGGTTGTAGATCTTGTGCTGGAGCGTGCACAAGATTTGTATGCTGCTGACATGGGAGACACTTTTTGAAAAAGTCACAAGAGTCTTCTTCAATGGTAGGCCAATAGTAGCCTACTCTAAGGATTTGTCATGCTAGGACAATACCACTCGTGTGGGCACCACAAAGTTCAAAATGTACTTCTTTTAATGCCATCGCGGCCTCATTTTCATCTAAACATCGAGAGAGGGTATCATGATAACCCCGACGATATAGGGTATTGGCTATGATAACATAGCGGGATGATTTTTGAATAAGGTTCTGGCGTTGGGTGCGTGTGAGGTGAGGGGATATGATACCATCATTAAGGTAAGTGTGAATTTCATGGTACCAAGGGGATTGGGGACCAACCAAGATACAAACACGGTTTGAATCCTCATTCGCATAAGCGGGTGTGAGGAGCTGCTCAACTAAAAATTCATACTATGTAGCTTCTTGGGGAATTTCCAAGAGCGATCTGATAGTGGCCATGGAATCTGCTGCCTTATTCTGCATTCAAGGCACTTGTGTAAACTGAAGCTTTGTAAAATGCTGGGTCAGTTGATCAACTAGCTCTTTGTAGGGTAATAGCTTTTCATATTTTGTTTGATATTCATTTAAGACTTGTTTGATGATGAGCTAGGAATTGCCAAAGATTTCTAACTCAGTGATATTCCATTCTGCAGCTATCTTTAATCCTGCTACAAGAGCTTCATATTTTTCTATATTGTTGGTGCTAGGGAATTGTAGCTTGAAGGCTTTTGGAATGTAATCTCCTTGAGGTGTAACTAATAATATTCCTGCCCCTGATCCATGAGAGGTGTAAGAGCCATCAAAATAAAGCTTCCATGGGGGCTATTTTTCAATTAGGCAGATATGCTCATCTGGAAATTTTGTGAGCAAAGGATATGCATCTACTAGAGGTGCATCAGCTAGGTGATCTGCTATAGCTTGCCCTTTGATTTCCTTTCTATCCACATACTGGATGTCAAACTCACTTAGTAGCATAACCCATTTGGCCAAATGGCCTGTAAGTGCTATTCTGGAGAGCATATACTTGAGAGGGTCAATCTTGGAGACTAGTTGGATGGTATGACTTAGCATGTAGTGGAGAAGCTTTTGAGTTGAGAAAACAACTGCCAAACAAGCTTTTTCCATAGGAGTGTAATTGAGTTCATAACCAACTAGGGTTCTACTGATATAGTAGATGGCTCTCTCTCTGCTATAATCATCATGTTGTGCTAGAAGTGCCCCTAGAGTAGTAGGTGTTGCTGATATATACAAGATCAAGGGACGACCAGGAACTGGTGGAACCAAGATAGGGGGATTGGTGAGATATTGCTTGAGCTGATCGAAGCTGCGCTGACATAAAAGATCCCACTTGAAGTTCTCATTCTTCTTTAGCAAGTGTGAAAAGGGTGTACACATATCTGCAAGTTGGGAGATGAAGCACCAGACAGATTGAAGTTTTCCCTGAAGAGAGTGAAGATGTCGCAGTGTCTGGGGAGGAGGCATGTTTAAGATACCCTTGACCTTTTTGGGGTCGATCTCTATACCTCGTTTAGAAACTATGAAGCCTAGAAGCTTGCCAGATGTGACCCCAAAGACACACTTCTTGGGATTTAGCATGAGATGATATTGGGCCAACCTATCAAAGACTTTCTCCAGGTTAGCAAGATGATCCATGAAGGTGTGAAATTTGACTAGGATATCATTCACATAATCCTCCAAAATGCTATAGATAAGATCATGAAAAATGGCTGTCATAGCTCTTTGATAGGTAGCCCCAGCATTCTTTAGGCCAAAAGGCATCATGGTGTAGCAAAAGGTTCCCCAAGGGGTAGTGAATGTTGTCTTATGCTGGTCCTCTTCTGCAATCTTGATCTGATTATACCCGAAAAATCCATCCATAAGGGACAAAATTTCATGTCCAGCTGTAAGATCTACAATCATATCTATGTTGGGCAAGGGAAAATCATCCTTTGGACAAGCTTTGTTAAGTTCTCTAAAATCAGTGCAGATTCTGATGTCACCAGAAGGCTTAGTGATAGGGATCATGTTGGAGATCCATTCTGAGTAGTCGATAGGTCAGATAACCTTAGTAGCTAACATTCTTTCTAGTTCAGCTTTGACTAGTAATGCCACCTTGGGGTGCATTTTTCTAAGCTTTTGTCTGACGGGCTTGATCTTTGGATCGACTGCAAGATGATGAACTACAAGCTTTGGATCAAGTCCTGGCATGTCCTAATATGACCATGCAAATCGGCCAATGTTCTCTCAGAAAACCTCAAAGAGGAGGTCAGCTTGGTCTTGTGATAGGGATGCAGCAATGTGAACAATTCTAGGGATCTCTGAAGAACCAATGTTGACTTCTCTAGTATCCTCTATTAGAATAGAAGACACCTATGGTCGATTATCTTGAGGAGGCAATACTAAATCCTCATGTTCTTCTTGTGGCTCTAGATTTTCTTGCTGAGGGGTTCTCTTCGCTGCCTTAGCTAGTCCCAGATTTACCTTAGTTCCAGTTTTGGGTGTATCAAAACTAGGTTGGGGATTTTCTCCAAAATACCCCTTGGGATCTAGCTTGTAGATGTAGGTAGAATCTGGCTTTGTCTTCTTATGAGGAGTTTTAGCTCCCATGAATCTTAGAAGTGCTTCCTCTAATGCGAACTCATCAATATGTATGACACTTGGTTGGTCCCAATCTATGAGTTGTGGATGAGCAAGTGGTAGGTCAATGAGATGGATGGATAGTTCTCGGAGAACAGAGTCTCCTAGGAAGATTTGGTCTAGGATATCATCGTAGGCTCTCTTTTCAACTTCCTCAAGAATGTCTTCAATTTTGACAAGGTCGCGGTGGATGTTGGAGAAAGCGTGACCGTTCTCATTGGTGCCCCCAGTTGTGGGTATGCCAAAGCCAAGTCCTGACTTCATTTCCCAATTATGTACTTCGATGGGACATTGCATGCCCCTTTCTTCTAGTCCTAGTCCACCTCCTTGATAGTTCCATTTCTCAGTGATGAGCTTATGTTGTTGGGGATACTTTTGGCTGAAGTGATCAAGGCATGCTTGATTTTTTGGAGGTGCATCCTTATGTAACCAATTGTTGATATCTGGAGTGAGCTCTTCATGAAGAGGGGTTTTTGAGGACACAAAGGTGGTTGGGCCAAACTATTTTTATCGAGGAGGTGGAATCTCCCTAGCTTTGTGATATGTCGGTCATCCATGGGTATGTGGATCGAGTGGGATTGCTCCGACAGCAAATGCATCTGACAGACTATATTCTCCACAACCTTTGTTGTTGATCTTTACAGTAGATAGGGTGAAGGCGAGGATGGTTTCTGCGTCATTGCAAGTGTGGGATGAGCTGGTGATGGATGTGCTGATGTCTATTCTAGGGGAATGGTTTGTATATGAAGCTTCAACCGCATTGCAGTAAGCAAAGGGTTCTAGATCGGCATGGATGGTTACCTCAGTGCCCTGATGCAAAAATTTGATGCACTGATGGTAGGTGGATGGAACGGCCTTCATAGCATGAATCCATGGGCAACCGAGGAGGATGTTAAATGGTAGGTTTAGATCAACAACATGGAAAACTGTCTCTTGGATGATTGGCCCAACCTTGATTGGTAGCAAAATAGTCCCTTCTGTGGTTCTTTCCAAGTTGTCATAAGCTTTGATGGTGATAACTTCACTAATCATATCTGCCTCAGTATACCCAGCTTATTTTATGAATTTTAGGGTGCAAATGTTCAAGGCTGATCCATTATCTATCATTACTCTTTTCATGGTGAAATTGGATACCATGATGGCTATGCGAAGTGGAAGGGTGTGATCTAGCTCAACCGCGGGTATGTCGGTGGGTTTGAAAGATAGGGCACATGAGGATGAAAGGTGTCCAACAAGATTATGAAAATTAGTAGTATTGATGTCAGAAGGGACACGAGATTCTATGAGAGCACTGTCAAGGATGTCTTTGTACACAGGACTAGTGCGGAGAAGGTCTAAAATGGAGATTTGGGCTGGCATGTTCCCAAGGTGTTCCAAGATATTGTACCGGCTTTTTGATGGAGCTAATGGTGTTGATGAAACTAGTGGGCCTACGATGTTAAATCGCACTCTTTGAGTGGTGATCACACACTCATTGTTTGGTCCTCGGATATTGATAACATTGACAGAAGGCTCTTTCTCAGATATACAACCTATAAGGCTACCATAGTCTATATAGGATGAAGTGTGGTCATTTTTCTTCCCATGCTGTTGGTTTGGCTGGCAGTTGTTGGTGTTGTTTTGGATAGGTGCTTTTCCAAGATTTTGGTTGTTGTGTGGAGGAAAAGCATTTTGATAAATCTGTAAGCCTGCATTGGGAGAGGTTTGGGCACCAACAGTGATTTCCTTCCGATCAATAAGGTCCTGTACATAGTCTTTCAGTTTCATGCATCTGAGGGTGGTGTGACCATTTACCCTATGGAACTTGCAATACTCATTTTCCTTGTACCATGCAGCTTTGGATTGGATTGGATCAATTTGCTGGGTAGGAGGAAATTTGATGAGGTTTTCCTTAGCCAATTTCTCAAAAATAACATCCAATGGCTCACCAAGGGGTGTATAGTTTCTAGGTGCAGGTTGGAATCTGGGCTTTTGCCCTGCAGCTACATTGATGGCATTACCTTGATTGTTAGACCCTTGAAAGTTGGGTCTTGTATTGTGGTTTTGATAGCTTTGGTTATTTCATTGTTGGTAATTGATAGCTTGTTGGTTGTTTGTTTGATATGGTGGGTTAGACTAGTTTTGAGAAGGACCAACAATATTCACATGTCTGGTGTCAGTAACCCCATCTATTGCAACATGCTTGTTTTTGTTTGAATACCTAGACCTGTCATTGGAATGTGATTGATTTTGGTTGGCCTCTTTGTAAATTTTTACCACACCATCTTTGATGAGTCCTTGCTCAAGGATCATTCCTTTCTCTTTGATATCCTTATAGGTCTGCAAACAGTTCATGGTCATGTGGTGAGCCAAGCTGGGATGTGCATTATCAATAAACATTTTCACCACATGGCATTCTGGCAAGGTGCAGGATATGCGGGTGGTAAGGGTTTGCCATCTTTGCAGTTATTTGACAAGGCTTTCTCCACCTTTTTGCTTGGTGTGGACAAGATCAATTATTGATAGCTCTATTTCAACAAGATGGGCATATTGGGCTACAAATGCCTCAGATAATTTAGCAAAGTTTTTAATTGTGCCATAGGGGATTCTATAAAACCATTCAAGAGTTGGTCCAACCAAGCTTTTGGGAAAAAGGCGCAAGAGGAAGACATCATTGTATGCCACGTCCTGGCAGTGCATGTAAAATTCTTTGATATGTGTGATAGGGTCTCCTTTTCCTCTGAATTTGTCAAATTTAGGTACCTCAAAGTGTTTGGGAAATGGTGTTGTGGTAATTGCTCTGTCAAATGGGTAAGGACACACATTCTCAAACTTGAATGTCTTTGGATCATTCCCTTCTTGGATGGCTTTCAGAGTTGTCTTCATTTGCTCCCATTCTAAATTGATAGGCGATGGCTGGGGTGCCCCCAATGTAGGAGTGCCTTGAGGTAGGTATGTGCTGGATGGGGCCATTGAATATGGATGGTTATAAGGGATTTGCTAATAGGGATTGTACATTGTTTGGGCAGGTGCATGGTGGATGACAGGTTGTTGAGGGGGAGGTGGCACATATTGCTGCATGTGCTACGAGGCTTGCTGTTGATATGGGATTTGAGGTTGGGATTGAGGAACATAAGCTGGCTGTGGGATAAATGGATTGCTTTGTGGAGGTAAGGTACAAGATGGTTGTGAGGATTGAGGAAAGGATCGGGGGGCTTGTGGGGTTTGATCAATATATGTGGGTTGTGCCCCCATTTGGGATGGTATCTACAAATAATTGGTGGTTGGCTGGGGTGGTGGATTACCTCCTAGAAGTGGCATTGAAAAGTAGTTGGTAATAGGAGGTAATGGATTATTTGTTGGTGGAGGTGGTGGGAATTGAAAGCTTGGGAATGGAATTGATGGGGTTTGATAGCTTGGTGGCTAGATTTGGAAGCTTGGTATAGTGGTTGCGGGAGCTGGGGTCACTTGAGAGCTTGGTAGAAGATTGGCAGTAGCTTGTGGGATTTGATAGCTTTGTGGAGTGAAGGTAGTAGCTTGTGGATTTGTGGCTGGTGGTATTGAGCTCCCAAGACCTAATGGAAATGATGGGATTGTGCTTTGGGCTATGGTGAACAAGCTGGGGGCAATGAAAGGTTGATTACTTGGCCCCATGGGTGGCATCCCTGTTGTATATTGTTGAGGATGGCCAAAGATGCTAGCACTGATTTGGGAGATGGGTGGATTTGGAAGGCTGGGTTGGGGAGCAGCAACAATAGTGAAGGGGTTGAACGGTGAGGTGTTTTGGGTAAAGGGGGTTTGGAGCAGAGAGGTATGAACCAAGGATGGAGTGGTGGTGGCTGGGTTGGCTTGCGGCATGGAGATTTCAACTTGGGTGGATGATGGTATGTTTGGGTTTGTTGGGTCATATGGATTGGCTGGAGGCTCTTCTTTTGGAATATATTGAGGATAATTTGGATCATAACAGCCTATGGGTGGTGGTAGCTGCCCAAACAATGGGTAAGATGGATCTGATAATGGGAGGGTCTTCCAAAGTCAAAGGTTCCTACATTGTCCCTTTGAAAATTAGCCATGATTGTCTCTTTGTTTTTGTCTATAATGGCGTTTACCAATACTACATTTCCTGGTTGGTTCATGAAAGCTTCAATGTCAGTAGGTGATGGCATAGCTTGCTCTGGGCTGAAGGATGGCTGAGTGCTCAAGGGGGGTGAGGCTGTTCGATCCAAATGATAGGGCTCCATTGTTTCTTTCTTCTTGGCTAAGCGAGTGACGGGTGGCATGAAAAATGCTCCTAGGGATGAGATGCAATAATGCTAATGGATGCAAAAGGGGGAAGGCTTTTCTATGCAAATGATTTCTTAGGTTGAGGCAAAGCTATATGACAAAACCTAAGGAGGATTGGGTTGGGGATTCTAACTTCAAAGATATGTTGTCAAAGCACAAAAGGTCTTCTTTCCTATGCGCAAGCTTGGTAGTGATTGTGTCAACTTAAGGATAGACTGATGATCCTTTAGGAAGAACACGAGATTGACCACTTGCGGATCCCAACCTTTAGCTCAAGGTGATGAGGGATAACAAGTGACAAAGCTAGATTACCCTAGACAAAGCTCTGTCAAAGGGATAACCTTGGTGAGATTGGTGGATTTGGAAGATTTTAGGAATGGCAAACTTTTAGCAAGGTGACAACAATTTTGAAAGCTTAGATGTGAAAATTTTCGATTGCTGGCTAGATGGTTTGATTTTAAATGAGATGGATGAGCTAATAATGCTTAAGGGGATAACCTAAGATGGTTGGCTTTTCTAAAAAGATGACTCTAAAGTGAAGCTTATCCAAGAAGATGTGGAGAAACAAGGGTGTCTAATCATAGAAATCATGCCTAGTTGGTAAGGCATAAGCAGTATTAACTCCTGGATGTTGGCTAAATTTGATGGTGCGCTCTAACTAGGCCTCTTGAAGTGCTTCGTCGATAGCTTTGTCTTCTTCTTTGTGGAGTTTGGCAATTCATGGGCTTGGTGTTATTTCTTTTCTCTTGGCTGAAAGTTCTTGGTATGCTAAAGATGGCTTGAGTTTGACTTTGTGAAACTTCTATTTGGGTTTGGGTTGTTCCGACATAAATTCCTAAATTTGCTTGGCTTTGGGAGATTCTGGTTGTTTTGCTTCAACCTGTTCAACTTCTAAAATAGGCAGTGACTATGCTAAGTGTGCCCTAAGCTAGGATTGACCAAGTTTGGAAAACATTCATTCAATAAATAAAAATAAGCAATAGATAGGAACACCCAGATAGAAGTTTGTGGTTCTCAGAATGTGATACCTATGCCGAGGAGTGTGTATGTTCTACAAATGTTTCGATCAGTCACTCCAAACACATTAACATCCTAGATGGTTTTTTGCAAGGCTAATAATTGGTTTAGCTAGGGATTCCTCGATATATGCAAGGTACGTGAGGCCCAAATCCGTAGATGAGACCAAAAGGATGTCACACATCCGAGAGGAGCAGTAACCCACTTTTCCTCTTTCACTTCTCAAGGGTATAAAGTTCCTTGAGGCTTAGCCTGAATGACAAAATATTGATCCCAAGAGAGGTGTCTTTCGATTCACCTCTCGATTCTTATACTCTGTCGGAATGCTGGAGTTGAGGTCATCCAAGGGGTGATGAAATCCCCAAGCAGGCCTCCTAAAAAGAAACAAGGTTTTGGATCCTAATCTTATGCACCCAATATGGCCTCGAAAGATGAAAAGGGGAGAGAAGACTTGGATGACCTTGGGCTAAAAAACACGCTTGTTCTTTTACCACCTGACTGTTATGTGTGCTAATCTAGACTTTGCAAGCACTCATGTTTAAGAGACAATGTTCAATTCCAACTTGAAGTGCCAACAAAAGTAAATCAATCGAAGAATGCAAACAATAAGAAGAGTTAGGGTCAACAAAAGCAAACTTGCGTGCCCAGAGGCCCTCCATGTCAAGTATCGATTAATTTTCTTTAAGGCATTCAAGATTGAGTGTGAGTTTGTTTTAAGCCCAAAACAAAAGTGTGTGAGATTCGATTTCAAGCGTGCACCCAGAGGCTCTCTGCGTCAGTTGTTGTTCAATTTTAGTGCCCAAACTTGAAGTGTGATCGATTTAATCTAGAGTTTTGGCCATTTAAAAATTTTGATAAAGTTAAAGCAAACGTTCAAAGACCAAGTGAGTGAGTTAGATTGTGGAACATTTAACACCTTTTTCAAGTAGACCCATCCCCATAAATGGTGCTGAGATTGCAACCAATGGTTAATATTTGATGGGTGATTAGAAAAGAGGTGAGCCCAAGGAACTACTCAAATTGATTTTTTTTAATTTGTATTTTAACTTAACAAAGTCTTTTAAATGTCTAAAAATCAAACTTTACCTAGATTGCATGTGAAAAAGAGATTTGTTTTGTTCAATTTTAGAAGCTTCAAATGAAGTGTTTGATATTGCAATGGTTAATTGAACCTTGACATTCAAGATTGGATTTGTTGTTTTAAGCATGCATTCCAAGGAAAGTTGATTTTAATCCATGACATTCAAGAGTGTGTTTTGAGCAACATTCATTCAATGGAAAATGTGTTTAACCATTCAAGTTCATTTTTTTTAGCAACATGCATTCAAATACAAATGGTTAAACATTCAAGTTCATTTTTTAGCAACATGAAAACCTGCAAGAGACATGGTTAGTGGTTCCATATGTGCTCCAACCTGCAATAAGATAAGAAAAAAAGCAATTTAGTTAGTTAGCCAAAATCTTCAAAAATGAGAGCTTAACTATGAGAAAAAAAATTTAAACTTTTTTTGCTGTTTTTTCTATTCATAAAAATACGAAGACACTGAAATACAGGGACGCTAGTATTCGGAGACGACAGAACAGATTTGCGGTGCAGAAAACAAGTGACAAGCAGAGACGCCGATTTACGCAGATGCGGATTTTCACAGACGACAATTTGAATTGGCGGTGGCGGAGACGTCGATTTACGCAGACATGGATTTTCGCAGACGATGATTTGGATTGGCGGTGGCGGAGACGATAGAACAGGTTGCAGACGCCAAAACTGCAGAGACGACACTGCGCGAAAAAAGTTGAAAAACGCAAATTTTTTTCAGAATTTTAAAAATTTTTTGCTATTTTTGGATTTTTAGATGGCATTTCTTCTTCCTAAGTGCATTCTTTAACCTGCAAAAACAAGCAAAACACTCTCACAACGCACTCAAACAACAACAAACATTAGATGGTTAAAAAAAATGACATATAGATGAAAATAGATGATTAAATGACCCATAGTGGGGTCCCACCGGGCGTGCCAAAATGTAGAACAAGATTTTAGTATGCAAAGAACATTAACAAATAAAGTAAACATTCACAAACCAAAAACTAAATTCACATATATGCTTAGACAAAGAAAGCAAACAAGAAGTGCAAACCTCACAAGAGAAAACACTCCATGCTTTATGGATTCTGTACATGTGTCCTTTTGCTGTGGATGTATGCTCAAGATGCTCAAAAGCTACTTCAATGGACATGGGTAATGGCAAATTGGTAGCTTTGTGAGCTCTCAATTTGGCATTATAAGGGTAAGATTGATGGCTTTGGTTCTCAAAATAGCATGGTAACTTTAGCTCAAAGATTGTTGATGAAATGGCTTGGGATGGGATTCAATTTATAGGCTAAGGGGTAGAGGGATGGAGGGCTTAGATGCAAGGATGGATGAAGGCTTAAGGAGGGCTAATATGCACTCAAAGGGGAGCACATGGATTGTGCTTGTTTAGCACCGATGGGAAGGTGACACTTGTCATAAGGAGGATGAGTGTGAGAGGGTAGGGTAAAGGGTTGGTTAAAGGCATGATGAGTGGGGTTGAGTATGTAAGAGGGATGTAAGAGGAATAAGTGTGGAAGAGGGAAGAGTGTGGAAGATGGGTGTAAGAGTCATGAGTGGGCTTGTAAGAGTACTCATGACTTGGTGGTTGGGCTTTTTGAGGGGAGACTTTGGTTTGAATTAGGAAAGTCTTAAACTTGTTTAGGGAATGTGACAACATTAGGGGGTGGATTAGGCTTGGGTTTAGGATTAGATTAGGGATGTTAGAGATGTACAAGTGGATGGCATTAATGAGGGTGGGTGAGTTAGTGGCTAAGCTTGGTTAGTATGGGTGGATGGGGTGGATTAGGCTAAATGGAGGATTAGAGATAGGTTAGGGGTTTTTGAATTTGAGGATTTCATTTATCAAATAGATTTATTTAATAAATGGGGATTTTTGGAATTAGATAGAAGAATAGGATTTAATTGATAAATAATAGATTATTTGATTTATCAATTAAGACTATAGATGATTAATTAAATTAATCAACTAGGGATGGCAAAGGATTAATTAAATAAGAATTTAATTAATGATGCCTTTAGAGATGGCTAAATTAGATTACCAAAGTAGTGTAATCAAATTTAGGTGTCTACACTAACATTATGAAATAAAAAGAAACAATGACTACTTCATCGAAAGCATATTGGTATAGATAATAAGAATTTTTTTTAATTAATGCAAGATTTCTCAAGGACCCATAATGTTGTTGCATCACCATCATCTATCCCTAGGATCAATCACAAATATGGTCACTATGAGAATCCATTTTTTATAGATTCAAAATTGTAGATGATGAACACTCCCCACTAGTCCAATTAACACCAATTAAGAAGGAGATGTCTTTACCTATGTGAGAATTTTTTGAAATGTTCAATAAGACAACTGATGAAGATACTACAAATGAAAGGCCTATAGATGACAACTAGAGATGCTTATTTTTGAATTCCACTCCTCTTAACATCAATTTTCACCTAAGGAGGGATAGAGTAGAAATCATCTAGATGATGCATAGAAAGAACCTTCAAATTAGAAGATTGTTTGATTAGAATAGAAAATGAAAAAAAAAAAAAAAAAACTACAAGCTAAGAGATAATATTTCTCCTAGCCAATGATGTGATAGAATGGAAATGAGTCATTCTTATCACAAACCATACCAATATTTATCAAGGACACAAGATGAAGGATAATAGATGCTTCTACCTCCAACTCAATAGATATTTGTGATTAAAGTTTCCCCAAGCTCAACTAAAGGAAATATGTATATCTTTCACCTAAGTACTAAGCATAGTGGCAATACATTTCTAGAAATGATGAGATAGATGCAACTACTCACTACTAGAAAAATACAAGAGGAAAATCCCAAACAAGAACCAAATCCAAGATTTAGTCACAACTCTAAAAACTACTACCTAAACTACAAATCAAAGACTATAATACCATGCTATATGAATCTTTGTGTGTACTATTAACTTGGCAAGAGAAAATTAAACACTAAGGAGTATCTATATAGCAATAAGATAAATCTTATTCATCTATTGTGTGTCAATCCAAGTTACTAGATCATCTAGTGGTCTCTAAATTGCTGAATACTTCTACTAATGATAAAAATTCCATTTTTTTTCTTAGTTTTGTGAAAATTTCCAAATTCAAATATCCCTCTCAAAGTTATTAAAACTAAACCCTTTGAAGTTAGATCAAGTCATCGAATGATGTAAGCCATAATCTACCAAAGTTAGATTGTGGAAAAGATATATTTACAACAATGATTCCTTTATTTTGAGTTCAACTCAAGATGTTTAATGAATTTTGAAAATTATTTTTCAAACCAAGATCCAAAACCTTTCTCTATGTTCATAAGCAAACATAAAATGAGAAATTGTATCTTATATTTAGTATCTTTCGATAATGTAATGCCATCCCCTTTTATTAAAGCCCTTGACATATCTCTAACTAAAGCATTAAGGAGATGCTATTTTATGGATTCTAAATAAATGTCCCATTAGTTGGTAATATTAAGGGTTTTCAAGTAGTGCTAGCCATAAATATAGCTATAGACTAAAACTTACTATCCTAGTGGAATTTATCTTAGCTAGCTACAACATTCTCTTAAGATAGATTTTTGGCAAAGATTTAGGAGCTGAAATTAAATTGGGCCTATCTTAGCCCATCACACCTATTGTGAATAAAAAGAATAAGTTAGAACCCAAAGGGAAATCCAAATTAATCATTCTAAATTTAAATGACCCAAAGGGTCAAATTATGAATGAGCGATTATAATTTAGGAACTACATATTTTTCACTAATCAAAAGTCAATGAATTTGGGGCTAGAAAAGGAATCTCATTAGTTATGGACCATGGAATTTAATGAAAGTTACACCTCATAAGGATCTTGCATTGCAGTAGTCCTTATCTCAATCAAAGGATAAATAATCCCTTATAATACAAATGGAATTGAAAAAACTAATAATACAAATCAGGATGAAGCACATTTATTAGGCATATTTTGTATCCAATCAAAAGGGAATTAAAAAATTGATAGCAAATGGATGTTAAAAGCTATCAGATGAAATGCTGAGGGGGACTATTTCCATTTAGAATCGTAGGATTTATAATTATTAGAATAGAGTGTGGGGTAAGATAGTGGCTTGGGATATATTTTTCAATAGAATCAATTCACACAAGGAGGAACTAAGGCTTGCAAAGGCTTGTATAGAATATATGCTAGACAATAACAAGAATGTTGTACAAGGTATAAGGTATCTTGAAAATAGTAAAATTATCAAATGTATAAATCTAAAAAAATTCACAAAAAGGGGAAATAGCTTTGGCGGGTATGAAAGCTTGAACATTGAAAACATGCAAAATCCTAAGATGGTTAATATAGGAAAGTTTTGTGCTCAAAAGGAGAAGGTAAAATTAATAGAACCTATTATAAAAAAAGGAATTGGTGGCCAGAGTATTATTTTCTTACAACCAACCTCCAAGTATATATTCATATTGTGTAGCTCCATAGCTACTTTTATTTGATCAAGTGATAGTAGTAGGGCCAAGTACAGGTGAAGCAATGGACCCCACAAAGAAAAAGTGAGAAAATATATTCTTGAATGGGTAGAAACAAAAGTGATATTTCAAGTTATAGATCAAATAGGGCATGTGAAGAGATAAGAGATCAATACATTTTAGCACTGTGCTATAATAACTTTAAAATTGTCGTGGACATGAATTATTCAAGCATCACATATACTTCAAACTTGAAGCCAACAATTCCAAACAAAATTATAAGAATAATAATCCCCACACCTCTCATGTTTTCTTCTAGGAGATTGATAATATGTTCAAGGAAAGAATCGTCTCCCAATTCATTATTCTACTTAGGTAGGCAACATAGACCTAGTACACAAGAACAATCAAGAAATTAGGATATGTGTAAACTTTGAAAATCTAAATCAAGCCTCTTTATAGGACACTAAGCTTTACCAAATATGGAACATGTCTTATAAATGGTAGTAGGTTTAGAAATGCTATCCATGATTGATAGTCTCTTTATATATAACTAGATAGAAGTTAATGAAAGAAACCAGGAAAAAAAATATTTCACTTCATTATGGTGTTGGTAGTGTGCCAACATCCCTAACAAGGTACTTGGAACATGGTTTAATAGCTTCATATATCTTCTACAAGTCTAGTGGTTTTATTGGGAATTAAAATGACAATATCTTGGTTCAACAATAATGAAACTTGTAACAATTGGTATTAGAGCTTTATCATAGGTTTGAATCTACACACATAATGATGAGTAACAATGAGAGGGAATTCTTGGTTCTATCCTAGCATCCATCATAGGGAATTTATGGCATGCTTTAACAACCTCATGTTCCTTCTATAAGTCTAGTGGTTGTGTAAAGAATTATAAGGTTGATCTTTGGTGCAATGAAAACCACACTTGTTTCACATAGAGAACCTTTATTTTTTACAAGTACCATCTAGATTGATCTTTAAACAAACTCTTTTTTAATAGGTGATGTATTTTTTGTTCATGTATTTGATTTAAAAAATTGTTATAATTTACTTGGATAACCTCATAGAAGTTTTTGAAAGGAATAAGAATCATCTATACAATGTAGAGGTAGTCCTTTAGAGATGTAGAGAACAAGACATCTCTTTGAACCCAAAGAAATAATTATTCTATGTGATAGAAGGAAACTTTCTAGGAAATATTATGCCATGAAATGGGATTTTAATGGATCTTGATAGGCTCAAGGCCATCCCACAAATCAACTTCCCGTTTAAAAGGACTTAGATGAAATCTTTCTTCTACCAAGTCAACTTTCTAGAAGATTTCTTCTTAATTTTTCTATGATTTCAAAGCATATAGTGGATATTATGAAAGGGAGTCAAGGATTTACATAGAATTAATAAGATAAAAAGGTATTTTATGACATCAACTAATCCTTATCTAATACACCCTTTTTTATGCATCTAAAACTCAACAAATTTATTAAATAATCTATTGTTATTATTTACAACATAAGTTATCAGTTATCTTACTACAACAGAATAAGGAAAAATAGAAAGAACCAATAAATTTGATGTGTACTCCCTTAAGTAACGATAAGTTGAGATATTTCCAAATGAAAACTCATTTTTTTATGATGGTTAAAGTACTAAAGGATTTCATATTTTACTTGTTTAATATGATGGCATATTATGATGATGATGATTTTTAGAGTTAGTATTTTTCATTGATGTCAAAGAAATATAGAGGAAGATTAAGTTAGTCCAATAGGTGAAGAGGTAAAGATAATTGGTTTATTAAGTTATATCTTATTGCGCAACAGCATTATATTATCAAAACAACGTGAGTTAAAGAATACATGAAAATCCATTTAGTAAAAAGGAGTATGTTATTAGAGAAGAGGAAAGTCATGAATAGGTAAAGAGCTTGAGCTGATGATAGAATAGATTAATCATATCATGTTAGAACTATATTTATTGAATTTAATCAAATCAAAAGTTGTTTACATAGGAAGATGAGAGGATTAAAATGATGCATGGAGATTGGTAATAAATATTGAGGTGAGAATCATGAAGAATGTTTGATGACCAAAATTACACCTCAGAAATGAGAAAAAGAATCATGTAATACAAAAAAGTAAAAATGGTTTATGAAATTTTCAAGAACAAGTAATAAAAACCCTAATTAGGATAAAAAGATAAAGCAACAATAAAATTTAGATTATGAGAGAGAGAGAGAGAGAGAGAGAGAGAGAGAGAGAGAGAGAGAGAGAGAGAGAGATAGAGAGAGAGAGAGAGAGAGAGAGAGAGATATGAAGAGGAAGAAGAAAAAATTGTTAAGAGGTTTGACAAGCTTCAAAAGTAAATTATTTAGAGGTCATTTACTATATCATAAGAGATACTTATCTTTTCTATAAGTTATTGTGAAATACCTTAACTTGGTAATATCCAACCAAACTTGGAAGTTATAAATTGAAATTTATGTAAATACTCTAACTATGAGATCACTCCAAAAGTCTAATAAAATATTTAAATAGAGTAGTTCTGAACAAGATTCTTAGATACATCTAACAACATATCAATCACTCCCAACAAGATGAGTCACCTAGAAAGTGATATTTGTAGCTCCTAATGAAGAAAATGTTTTAGTTTTAATGAAGAGTTTGTTGACCCTAAAGAAAATCATAGTATTGTAAATAAGTGGAAAACACTTACTGATTTACTTGGTAGAGTTGGGCGGTCAATACTATGATCAAGCTATTGTATATAGGTTGAGCTATGTAAAGGAGGAGCATACACATTTAGTTATTGATGAGTAGTAGCGATTACGGAGAAAAGAAAGAGTCATCAAGTACACAGTGGTTCTCCAGCTAAATAGAAGGAAAAATATTATTTGAGTACTACATAGGTTGAGAAAAATAGTAGAAGATGAGAACTGTATGTGTTGAGGGACAACAAAAATACAAAGCATGACCAAGCATCAGGAAGTTATACAAGTCAAGTTAAATAGTTTTTGTATATATGTTTAGAATGGCACAAAATATTAATAAAAACCTTTTTTTCCAAGATGAAAACATTTTTTCATAATCAAGGAGTTAATCAAGGATGTAATTAAGCCTATAATTATGCATCATTAATCCCTATATAATGAGATAAAACAATTAGAAAAATAGAAGGACTAAAAATAAAGAAGTATGAATCTGGATTGTTGCTTGAGATCCAGAAAATTCTAAGATTGATATT
Organism: Cupressus sempervirens; assembly: GCA_028749045.1. Classification (NCBI taxonomy): domain Eukaryota; kingdom Viridiplantae; phylum Streptophyta; class Pinopsida; order Cupressales; family Cupressaceae; genus Cupressus; species Cupressus sempervirens. Next base: position 923,401,090 of record CM053792.1, read on the forward strand.
TAAGCATAATTTTAAGCTAGTATTTTGTTGTGGAGAGTTGAATAATTTTAGGTGTGGGAAGCTAAAGTATAATAGCAACTTGTGAAGGAATGTGACTGAGCAATGCAGAGATGAAAGGATTAAAAGGATTAAAATCTATTGAAATATGAGTTGAGAGATGAAAATGAGATCATTGAAAGGATTAATAGATTAGGAGAGGCTATAAGACAAAGTGATGAATTCTTACAAGAACAAAGAAGACTTCATGACACTACTAGATTATGCTACACTGAGTTCATATAATATACCAAGAAAGAAGAATCATCAAAGCATGAAAAATAGAGGAATGCTAGGAACACGAAGCCTAAATTCTATCATTATGGAAAATAAGGCCACATAGAAAATATTTGTGGGAGAAAAATGGGTAAGTCAAATCCCAAGCCTAAATTCAATGGAAATTGTGTCAATTTTAATAAGCATGGACATGAAGCACATGAATGTAGATCAAAGACTAGTAAGATACAAGATACATCTAGATTTGAGGGTTACCACCATAGATGAAAAAAGTATGTTCACAAGGAACAAGATTTCAAATCTAATGCAAAACATAGTTGGACACCTAAAGGTTGACAAAATGCAACTAGACAAGGTAATACTATAAATTGGTATTATAATACTATGGTCAAGTGTCAATTATATGGAAATTATGGACACATTCTTGGAAACATATGATAGGCTACATTACTAAGAGAGGAGGGGTGAATTAGTGACTTATTAAACTTAGTCTTTGTTTAGCAATTAATCATTCATGTGTATTTTGATCTAATTGTATGCATGAAAAATTGAAAGCATTAAAACATTCATAACACTTTGATGCACAATATGGTGACCTAGCAAACTTCCAAATAGAGAGTAAAACTAGGGTGGGAATGATACACACAAGCTTTAGTACTGCAATGTAAACATGGCCTATTAAGGCCTACAATGATCACTTATGATGATCTACCCTATTAGGAGCAATGAGGACTACTAGGTCCACCTTGAAAAAGGATTTATAAATATACAATGAAGCACGCACTTGGTAAAGAGATTTACAAAAGAATATTAAGTCTACCCTGTGAAAGGATTTAACTATTCCACTTGTTAGAATGAACTAGTGGTTAATCTTTGACCTACAACTTGATTTTCTCAATGAGATAACTTTGAGTTTAATGATCACCTTGCTATGATAGATAAATATTTGTTGCTCATTTTACTTGTTAGAAACAATAGTCCACCAAGATAACTTGGCAGGGGGGTGGGGTGTTGTGAATCAATTATCCAACAATTAAAACCCTTAACTTCTCAAAATAGACTTAACCATTCAATCAAAGTAAATAGCAACAATAAAAAGATGCACATAAACAATTATACTAGATCTATTGACTAGGGAAACCCTTGATCAAAGGGAAAACATTAGTGGGAATGATGCTCACAAGATGATATACTAATATAAATATTCTTTGTTAGAGGATGGACCCTATTAGGAGTCTATTACAAAATTTAGTACAATGAGTCCCTATTAGGAAACTTTGAATCCCTATTAGGAAATTCCAACCATGTTAGGAGTTGTGGTACAATGTATGCAATAAGAGCCCACTACCCAAACATGTAATTTAAACTACAAGAAGAGCTCATTGCTAAAACAAATAGTTTACTATTATTTTCTTTTTTCCTTGTTCTTTCCTCTATCTTGTCAACTAGACCAATCATTGTGAGACCTTATAGACTAGATCATAGACCTTGGATTCAAATAGAAAACCTTGGATCATCCAACAAAACATTAGCAATGAAGATTCCTTCACTTTTGCACTACTTTGCTCAACTTCGCATTTTGCACTTTCTACTACTTTTCAAACATTCATAATTTGCATATATCCATGCCATGATAATGGAAAATATCCTTCCTTTATATCAAGTCTGTCAAAAAATTCTTTGAGTTAGCTATTAGTCCTTCTCAACTAATTATTATAGGACTGCATTAAGAACATGTTACACTTAGTGATAACACAAATATTCCACCTTACAACTTGAATAACTTTCCATAGATGCCATATTATGACAAAAGAGCTTAGCCATGTCATGCTCAATACTTCTTCTCTATGTCCTCAACCTCTATCCTCAAGATATCAACTCTGCTAAGAGACATAACAAGCTTACCAAAACATGCCTCTATAAACTCTATCTCATAATAGATATCACCAAAAATTAAATAACCTCTTCTAAACGTATAATTTATGCTTCCAATGTTAACTACATATGCTAGATACATAGAAGTATCACCCATAACTTTTGGTGGTTATCATGTTCAACTAGCAATCTGTACCAACTTGATCTTTTCATTTTTCTTCTATCAGATACTACATAAGTCATCAAACATGCTATGTTGACATCAATGAAAAACTCAATCATGAATGTAACATATCATCATCAAACCAATCTTTCTATATTCTCTCCAATCTTCCAATAATCTTCCCCTTTGGCGTTGATGACAACATGGATAAAAAAATCTAGTTCCAAGAATACCAACAAAAGATAAACAATCTTTGATCCTCTTCATTAATCAAATCTTTCTTCATGCTTCATTTACCTTACATAAATGATTCTCCCCCATTGATGTACCTCAATGCTCAATACCAAAGTATTGTACTCATGTTAAACATCTTCAGCATAATGTTTTTTTGTGCCAATCTCTCCCCAATTGACATCAATGTTAAAGGTTTCTACAACCAACATTTCTACATCAAACTCTGCAACAACTTATACTTACTCAACACACATGTCAAAAGACACTACTCCAAACAACATCAACAAGAGTCCTAGATGACTCTGTGCATCACAAATACTCCCCCCATACAAGAAGCATCAGCATCCAGTCAAGAAAAAAAATGGTACTTTGTTACCCTAGAATGATGAATTCTTGCATATTCTACTCTAATATAGGAAGGGGAATAACCCCAAGTGTACCTCACAAACACTCAAAAGTATCTTTGGGAAGAGGAATCTTCTCTTTTATGCTTGCATACTCCAATCAAAATTCTTAGCTACAAATTTTCTCCCAACATATGATACCTAATAGAGATGTGCTTAGTCTTTCTATGCAACACTAGATTCTTGGACATATTTACCATGCTTGTGTTGTCACAATGTATAATAATAGGTTCAATGATTTCTATACTTATATCCTTTAGCATATGCTTCATCCAAATAACTTGATTGCAATTGTTTGCTACTGCAACATACTCTTCTTTCACTATAATTTGATACGTACAATCCTCCTTCTTGCTTAGCCAAGAAACCAATCTTTCTCCAAGAAAGAAGGCTCCTCCATTGGTGCTCTTTTTGTCATCCATACTTCCTACCCAATTTGCATCAGTATAAGCACATAGAGTAAACTCATTAGCTTCATCATACCATAATCCAAATTCTGAAGTTCCTCTTAGATATCTAAATATCCTTTTTACTACTTCCTAGTGTGTTTCTCTGGGATTAGCTTGGAATCTTGCAACAATTCCAACTACATTTTCTATATCTAGCCTTGTGTGAGTCAGATGTTCTAAACCTCTAATCATATATCTATACTTCTTCTACTCAATAGTAGGTGTCTCATCCTTTGTAGATAACTTGTGTCTAGTTACCATAGGCATTCCAATAGGTTTACATGTTTTCGAACCAAACCTTTTCAATAAATCCTTTAAGTACTTAGTCTAAGAAATAAATATTCCTTCTTTATTCTATACTATCTATAATCCTAGTAAATATTTCATTTCTCATATCATACTCATTTCAAAACATTTCTTCATTTCTTCTAAAAAAAATTTTCTTTCTTCATCATTACCTCCAAATATAATGTCATCAAAAAATATTACCAAAATCATCAAACCATCATTAGTTTTTATCTAAGATAGATTGCTATCTACAATACCTTTTCTATATCTAATCTTTGTCAAATGCTTGCCTAATCTAGCATACCAAGTTCAAGGTGCTTTCTTCAATTCATACAATGTTTTCCTTAGTCTACATACTATGTCCTTGTCATCTGTTAAGGGATATCCTTCAAGCTAATTAATGTATACCTCTTCTTCAAGTTTTCCATTTAGAAAAGCTAATTTGACATCCATCTTATATACTTTGAATGTCTTCTACATTGCATAGGCTAAAAATAGTCTTACTACTTCTATTCTAGCCACTGGAGCATAAGTCTCCTCATAGTCTATTCCTTCTTGTTGTGAGTAACCTATCCATACCAATCTTGGTTTGTTTCTTACAACTTCTCCTTGTTCATTCATCTTGTTCCTAAATACTCATTTGGTTCCTATCACATTCTTATATACTGGTCTAGGGACCAATTCCCATGTTCCATTCTTCTCTATCTGATCCAATTCCTCTTTCATAGCTTATTTCTATTAGTCATCTTTACATGCTTCATCTTCATTCTTTGGTTCAACTTGAGATATCAAATATAATTCTTCATTCACACTGCTTCTTTTCATCACACCTTTGTCTTTGCTTCTGATGATTTTTTCGGATGGGGAATTTTTTATCATGTTTTTCCAAAATTAGGAGTTGCTATCTCAACTCTTGTATCTTTTGAAGGTTCCTAACTTAGCTCTCCTTCATTCTGCAAATTATTGTTAGTCTTAAGAAATGTCTCATCATTCCTTGGCTTAGTAACAACAACATCATCTAAATTGTAATCAACTATTCTTTCTCGTATTTTGAACTTCTCATCAATTCTTACATTTTCACTTCCCACGATAGTCTTAGTTCTTTGATTATAACATCTATAAGCCTTGGTTTTCAATGAATAACAATAAACATACCTTTATCACTTCTACCATCAAACTTACTAGTATCATCATTTCTCTTTATGTAACACTTACTTCCAAATATTATGAAATACTTAACTATAGGTGAGTGACCAAACCATAGTTCATAAGGTATCTTTTTTGTGTCCTTCCTAACTTGTACTATATTCATAATGTAGGCTATTGTATTCAAAGCTTCTCTCCAAAATATCTTGGATACATCAATTTCTACTAACATGGCTCTTGTAGCTTCTATAATAGACATGTTCATTCTCTCTACAATGACATTCTCTTCAGGGGTTCCCAAAGATGATAGCTATCTTTTAATTGCATTTTCTTTAAAAAACACGTTAAACTAATTTGAAGTAAATTCTCCTCCTCTATCTAATCTTAAACATATAAACTTCATACCAAATTCATTCTCAACTCTATTTCTAAGTATCTTGAACTTGTCAAATGCCTCAAATTTCTCTTTAAGAAATGCAACACACATCATTCTACAAAAATCATTAACAAGAATCATAAAATACCTTCCACCATAGAATCCGCTAGTCTTTGTAGGAGCATTGAAATCTATGTGTAAAATCTCCAACTCTGATATAGTGGTAAACCTTTTGCTAGGAAAAGAAGTCCTCTTATGTTTTGCCAAAACACACTCCTTCCAAATTGTATTATTAAGCTTTACAATCTTCAGTGAATCTCCAACAATAAACATTTTACTTGTCTTCACAATACTATCAAAGTTAATAAGACAAAATTTCTTATGCCATAACCAACTATCATCTATCTTTGCAACCAAGCATGTCATTTTAGTAGGATTCAACTGAAATATGTTACCTCTAGATTTGGTTCATCTTCCAATTATCTTTCTATCTTTATCTCTAATCATGCATGTCTTTTCTAAGAATTGAAATTGATAACCTTTGTTTACTAGTTATCAAACACTCAAAATATTGTGCTTTAAACCATTAATAAAGTATGCATCCTTAGTATTATTTTTTCCATCAAGAGTTATAGATCCAATAATTGTTGGAAATATAGATGGAGTAACTAAGAGGGGGAATGAATCAATTACCATTTTAAAAATATCCACAGATCCCTTAGATGTTAGATAAAACTATTTATTGGTATCACTTGATAAACATATAGAAATTGTTGTAACTCAGTAGATGTAGTGTATGTTATACTTATTATTGATCTTTAAACATTCAGAGTGATTAACATGCAAGCATAAAAGAAATAACATGAACACATGAGACTCTAGATTTAATGTGAAAACCCAATATGGGAAAAACCACCAAGTAACTAGCTACTAATTTTCACTGTTCCAAAGTGAGCTCTATTAGGAGCCAACTTGGTTAAAGGTTACAAAACACACTATTAAGTGTAACCTTGTTAGAGGATTTAATCACCTTGTTAGAAGTGGCCTTGTAAAAGGTCTTAAATAATTCAATGGAACTGTCACCTTGTTAGAGGATTCACAACTGGCTATTAAACCAACTCTATTAAGAGATTTTTGAATCACTACTACAATGGTTAGAAAGTAACAATGGAATGACCTGAATGAGATGCAACTAAATTGTTGATTATAGATCTTTGTTCTGCTTCATTAGATCCTTCTTGATCAAATATAACTTTGTTGCTCCTCAAGGACATCTTACCATTCTTCAATTTTTCTCATAGTTTCCTCTCAAACAATCAATACACTTGCATACTCACTCATACTTTAGAATCTCAACTTGACCTTTCATATATACCATTTATATTATCAAGTTGGCCTATTTACAACATAAAATCACCAATAATCATTACCTCAGTCAAGTAGAATCAATACTTAAAATAATTAAGCTTCATTTCTCAAATTAATAAAATCATTCAATGGCTGACCCTACTCGATAAACACTAATTCTAAAATGATTTCTTGTGTTGACCAATAGACACTCGATTAACACTGCAAACTTCCAAAATCCTTTAGAGACTAAGTGAACTCGGTAAACATTAACTTTCCTTCATTAACCATGAAAGCTCAGCTGACACTACTTTCTATCACAATTTTCTTTGCTATCTGAGTGAGCTCAATAGACACTGTCTATGCAGAGTAATTTTTTAGGAATGCTTGGTAGACATAGAAAATTTCCTAGTTGACCAACTGAGCTTGGTAAGCACTAACAAACAATTGATATGACATTTGTAACATCAAAGACAACACACAATTAGACAATTGTATCCAACAATCTCCCTCTTTGGAATTGATGGTAGCACAACATGTCATAGTACAATAAAATTTTAAAACAAGCCTTTCTCTGACAGAAAGTTTCTCCCTCTTAGATTTTATGCCAAAAAATTCTCTAATGTAGTAATCTCCCTCTATGAAGGAATTACATAGCTTCTTCTTCAAATAGTAAACTCTCCCTTAAACAAATTTTAGTAAGATATAACAGTAAACTCTCCCACTTTAACAAAACATGCCAAAGACAACACATACCAAATGAGTGTCAATGTACCTTGAGTATAGATTCATATTCAATGTTCCCTTGACTATGCTGCATTAATTGATAGATCTTCAACATGGTTCCTATTGATCCATCACTAAAACTTTATTTTAGTAAGCTTTAGATATGGGAATGACCCCTAACTTACCTCTTAGACACAAGAATGCATCCCTAAGTAATGGCTTGGTGAATATGTTTGCAATTTTTTCTTTTGTATGGACATATTCCAATCTAATATCCTTGTCCTACATCAATTCTTTGACAAACTAGTATTTTATAGAAATGTGCTTGGTTTTGGAATGCATCACTGGGTTCTTTGATATGTTGATTGTACTTGTATTTACACAAAACACAACAACTATTTCTTTGATCTCAATCTTCATGCCTTCCAATAACTATTTAAACCAAACAATATTAAAATAGTTCACTGTTGCTACAACATATTCTGGTTTTTCTAAAGATTGAGATGTGTAATTTTGCTTTTTGCTTGTCGAAGATACCAACCTTTTTCCAAGAAATAATGGTCCACCACTTCTACTCTTCCTATCAACAATGTTTCCTACCTAATTAGCATCAGTAAACACTTTTAAGTCTAGATTTCCTCGAATTTTATACCACAATCCATAATCTTCAGTACCCCTCAAGTATCTCAACATTCTTTTGATCACCATCATATGATTTTATCTAGGTTTTTTCAAGAATCTTGCCACTATACCAACTGCAAGAGCAATATTAGGCCTTGTATGAACTACACACTGTAATTTTTCAATCATTGATCTGTATAAGGTCTGATCTAAATCTTTTGAATCATCATCTTTGGTAAGCTTTAGTCAAGTACACATGGGGGTTCCAACTAGTTTTGAATCTTTCATACCAAACTTCTTAAGTATCTCCTTGATATACTTAGACTGAGTGATGTAGATACCATTCTTGCTTTGTTGAATCTAAAGACCAATGAAAAACATAATCTCACCAAACATAGACATTTCAAATTCTTTGTTCATTTGTTCTAAAAATCCTTTGAATATATCATCATTTCCTATAAATAAAGTATCATCCATAAATATTTCTACCAAAATAATCCTTTTATCTGGTCCTTGCTTGATGTACAAATTAATTTTATCATTAGTTCTCTAAAAACCAATCTGAATAAGGTAGTTATGCAATCTCTCTTACTATGCTCTAGAAGCTTGTTTCAAACCATACAATGCTTTGTGTAATTTGTAGAACGTGTCCTTTTTTTCTAGATCAACAAAAACTTCAAGTTGTTCAATGTAGACTTCATCAAGAATATCATTGAGAAATGTAGACTTAACATCCATCTACTATACCTTAAATCCTTTATGTGTTGCATATCCAAATAAGGTCCTGACATCTTCCAATCTTGCAACTAGAGAAAAGTTTTAAAATAATAATGATAGGGACACAACCCAAGAACAAAATTGACACAACAGAAAAGGGAAAATTGTATCAACTAAAAAATAAGCTAGTACATTCAGTACAGAGAAAATAAACTTCAAAACATGCCCTAAGGGCCACAATAGCATAAATGTGGAGATAATTTCTCCTTTCAGTACCTCCTCTCAAACTCCACTCTGAACTGCCTTTTACAATGCCAAAAATCTCCTTAAATAGACCCCAGAGCGTTAAGGTCTAGGAGTACATTCTAGAAAGTGCTAGTAGGCATCCACCGACCAAATACAAGGTTCCAGAAGTTGCATTAGAAGTCGGCGTAAATCTACAAGAATCTAGAAATGGTAACCAAACTTCCGGGAGGCATAAATTTTGAACCGTAGCTCCGATTGATGAACCGTTTACATTTTCAAAAAGCTCTCAAAGCACTCTATAGCCCTATGGACCAGATTTTCTCGTCCCCCATTTTTTGGCCCTTTTTAAGGTCATTTAATGCCCCTAAATTGACTTTGAAGCATTCTTAGGAGGTCTCCAAAACACAAAAACTGTAATAAATTCCAAACAGTGGGGCCTTTTGACCTAATTCTTTTTCTGGAATGCTCTAAATCACAATTACATTTATTTGGCCAATTCACACCTTCTAGTTCACCAAAATGATGGCTCAATTACATACTCCTATTTTTTTGGGATTTACACAAACACTGGTAGTGGAATTGTGAGAGTTGGAACCTTTATTTGACCCAAATGGGTATCCAAAAATGAAAACACATGAAACAGAAACTAAGTCTAAGTACATTTTTTTGGGTGACACAGGATTGCCCTTATACCTTTGGATGCTCCTGCATCAGACACCCAAGGTAGATTGAAAAGTGACCCTGTCACTTTATGAATGGTAGAGGAAATCCCAAATTGGAAACCTCAGCTACTGAAATCCAAGTTGAGTCCTCGATCAGTCATCCTTTCAATTTGGCCAAGTACTCTTCATATTTCCTATTTCTGGTACTCCTACCCACATGATGATCTAGAATGTCTTCAATCTCCTCCTTCTTAGAAGCAGGAATTGGACATGGCTCTCACACTAGCTCCTTATCTGCACCATCATCATGATACTCTGTTAAATCTACAATGTTGAAAATGGGAAAAATGTGAATACCATCTGGTAGCTTCACTTCATATGCATTTCCTGAGTCATGTTTCTTCAAAATTTTGCAGGGGCCAAATTTCTTCATTTTCAGCTTGTTGTAAGTACCGGCTGGAAATATTTCTTTTCATAAGTGCACCATGACTAGATCCCCTACTTGGAATTCCTTATGTCTTCTCCTTTGATTAGCCCTAGCTTTATACTCTTGATTCATCTTGGTAATGTGTGCCTAAACCTCCTCATGTAGATGCTTGATATTTTTAGCAAATTCTTCTGCTTCAGCACTTGTCCTCTCCCCTTGCTTTATCTTCCTCAATTCTAGTGCAGTCGTTGGGCTATTTCCATATACAATTTGGAATGGTGATTTTCCAGTACTCCTATTTATAGAGTTATTGTAAGAAAACTCTTCTTGTGGTAGAATCAAATCCCATCCCTTGTGCTTATCCCCAACTAAACATCTCAGCAAATTGCCCAGACTTCTGTTTACCACTTCTGTTTGGCCGTCAGTTTGTGGGTGATGCGTGGAACTGAATTTCAAGTCTATTCTCAACTTTTTCCACAATGTCCTCCAGAAATACACCAAAAATTTAGTATCTCTATCAGAAACTATACTCCTTGGGAGACCATGTAGTCTTACCACCTCTCTGAAGAACAAGTCTACAATATGGACAAGATCATGAGTTTTGTGGCATGGAATGAAATGTGCCATTTTTGAGAACTTATCAACCACCACGAATACTAAGTCATTACCCCTTTGTGTCCTTGGCAATCCAAGAATAAAATCCATACTTATGTCCTCCCATGGCTTTGATGGAAAAAGAAATGGCTGATATAGGCTAGTATTGTGACTAAACCCCTTGGCAACTTGACAAACCTGGCAACTCTGTACAAACTTCTTCACATCCTGTGAAATTTGAGGCAAAAAATAACATTCTCTAAGAATGGAAATGGTCTTATCTCAACCAAAATGTCCTACCATCCCTCCACTATGTTTCTCCTTAATCAGATTTTCCCTCATGGAACTCCTTGGAATGCACAATTAACTACCCTCGAACAACATGCCATCCTGAATCAAATAGTCTAACCACTTGTTTCTATCTATAGTAACAGGTTCTTTATAAGCTTTCCATGCTTCAGTAAAATTAGGATCCTTAGGGTACAAATTCTTGAGTTCATCAAACCCAACTACTTCAACCTGCATTACTGTAAGCAACAACTGTCTCCTACTTAGTGCATCTACAACCCTATTAGATTTTCCACTTCTATCCTTCAACACAAATGTATAACTCTGCAAGAACTCTACCCACTTCATATTCCTTTGATTCAATTTATCTTGGCTATTTAGTTACTATAATGCTTGATGACCAGTATACAAAAAAAATTCCTTTGGCAATAAATAATGCCTCCATTTCTTTAAGGCCTGAACTATTGCATAGAACTCTTGATCATAAACAGAATACTTCTTCTTTGCAACATTCAATTTTTCACTAAAATATGCAATAGGCTTACCTTCTTGGCTTAATACAGCCCCAATAGCACTACCACTAGCATCACAATCCACCTAGAAAACCTTTCTAAAATTTGGAACTACCAACACAGGTTGTTCTGTTACCTTCTTCTTCAGCAATTCAAAACTTCTCGTAGCTGTTGCAGTCCATTTGAACTCTTTTCTATCCCCTCTTATTGTATCAGTTAGGGGTGCACATATGCCACTGAAATTCTTAATAAACTTCCTGTAAAAACTAACAAGACCATGAAATGATCTTACCTCAGTAGAAGACCTTGGAGTAGGCCATTCCAAGATGGATTTTACCTTCTCTGGATCCATTTTGAGACCTTCAGGTGATATAACAAACCCCAAATAGACTAACTCCCTTTTTGCAAAGTTACACTTCTTCAGATTAATTAATAGTTTCTCTTCCCTTAGCCTTTGAAGGACACTACGAATACGCAGTAAATGTTCTTCCAAAGTCTTGCTAAAAATTAAAATATCATCCAAATAGACAATAACAAATTTTCCCAAGAACTTCTTAAGTACCTCATTCATGAGCCGCATGAAGGTGCTTAGGGCATTCGTCAATCCAAAGGGCATGAATAACCACTCATAAAGACCCTCCTTGGTCTTGAAGGCTATTTTCCATTCATCTCCTTCTCGAATCCATATCTGATGATAGCCACTCTTGAGATCTATCTTTGTGAAGTACTGAGCTCCACTCAAGCAGTCCATAAGATCATCCATCCTTGGCAAAGGAAACTGGTACTTGATGGTTATCCTATTTATAGATCAAGAATCTGTACACATCCTCCACTCTCCATCTTTCTTTGGTGTGAGTACTATAGGTACTGCACATCGACTCAGGCTCTCTCGAATCAAGCACTTCTTCAATAGCTCCTGAACTTATCTATTTAGCTCCTCTATTTTAGTAGGAGTCATTCTGTGAGCAGCCTTGTTAGGAAAACTAGCTCCTGGAATCAGATCTATCTAATGACTGATTTGCCTTACTGGTGGCAATCCATCTGGAACATTATTAGAGATAATATCTCCAAACTCCCCTAGTAAATCTAAAACTTCAAATGGTATTTCACTACTACCTTCTTTATCTTTCCTAGGAATCAAAGCATAGCACATATGCTGATGTTTCATGCCATCTAAAAACTTCCTTTCATCAAAAAGACAAATCCTAGCACTGCTACATACCTTTTCACCTTCCTTTTTCATGGGCTTCAATTTGTGGCAAACTCCATCCTTTGTCAGAGAGTATGTGTTTGCATGTCCATCATGTACTGCATGTCTATCAAACTGCCATGGTCTACCCAACAATAGATGACAAACATCCATCAAAATAACATCACAGAGAACTTCATCATGGTAACTCCCAATTTTTAATTTCACTAAACATTGTTCACTTACCAGGACCTTATAATCATCTTTTACCCAAGCAATCTGATAGGGCTGGGGATGTTTCTCCCTCTTGAGCTTCAGCTTAGAGACCATCTCTTCTGATACCAAGTTATCAGTGCTACCACCATCAATGATCACGTCACAACATTTATCCTCACACCTGCATCGGGTATGGAACAAACTCCTTCGTTGTCCTAGTTCAATCTCACCACTTAGTAGGACTCTTTCATTTACCAAGGTCTCTCCTCTTTTTGCATCCTCTAAATGTGATGATTGTGCATCCTCATCCACATGAGCAACCCTAGCTTGGCCCTCAGCTCTCCTATCTGTCCTTCCTTGTCATTGAGGGCATTTAAAGGCACGATGACCTTCTTCATTACAATGGAAATAGGTACCACAGAAGCCTCCTCTTCCTTGTCCACATCTGAGCTACCTCTTCCTCTCTGATTTCCAAAGTCTTGATCATGGGAGCGGTTGAAACCCTCATTCCTCTAGTTCCTACTAGTACCCACATCTTCATTTTTCTTTTGGGTTTCATTGTGGCCTCCAAATGATCTATCGCTTCCCCTTCCTCCTTGACTGCACCCTCTTCATCTTCCTTCAAACCTTTTATTTAGCTTCTCTTCAACTTGTAGGGCAAACTGGTATGCCTCTTCAACACTGGTCATTCTTACCAGACTTAATTCCTCCTGGATGCTAGGTTGCAACCCATTGATATAATGAGCAACCTTCTCCTTATTTTCTTCTGCATGCCCCACTCTAATCAAGAGTCGGTAAAATACCTCTGTATATTCTTGGATTGATCTTCCTGCTTGCTTTAACCCATGCATCTTCTTAAACAAATCAAGCTCATAGTCCACAAGAATGAACTGCTTCTTCAATTTGTCCACCATGCGATCCCATCTTATGATCTTCTCCTTTCCTCTTTTGTTTCTTTCCAATTGGACCTCTTGCCACCAGATTTTGGCATGGCCTTTCATTTTGGCCTTTGCAAACTAAACCCTATCCGGGTCCCTGATATCCTCATACTCAAAGTATTCTTCCAATTCATTGATCCAATCGATCAACTCACCTGGTTTCAGATTTCTTGAAAATACACCCACTTCAATTGTAGGTATTTTCCCAAACTTAGTAATGGCCCTAAAAAGCCTTTCTTCTGCATGATTCAAAACTTCCCCATCAAATTCCCCTTCTAGTCCAATTTCATCTTCTTCGTTGTCATCTTCACTTTCATCACCTGCGGCCACAGTTGCTCCTCTACAGAGCTCCTCCTGCAATGATTCTACCTGCCTTTGGAGGGCTCTAACCTCCTCAGGATTAATAGCTCTGGCCCTTCTACCATGCTCTCTTCATGGAGGCATCTTCTTAACTCAAACCCACAACCACACTGTCTTGGTGCAAACTGCCTCACAGTCGGCGCTCTGTCTACACACTCAAGAAAACTAGCTCTGATACCACTTGATAGGGTTAAGGTCTAGGAGTACATTCTAGAAAGTGCTAGTAGGCATCCACTGACCAAATAGAAGGTTCCAAAAGCTGTGTTAGAAGTTGGCACAAATCTAGAAGAATCCAAAAATGATAACCAAACTTTCGGGAGGCATAACTTTTGAACCGTAGCTCCGATTGACGAACTGTTTACATTTTCAGAAAGCTCTCAAAGAACTCTATAGCCCTATGGATCAGCTTTTCTCGTGCCCCATTTTTTGGCCCTTTTCAAGGTCATTTAATGCCCCTAAATTTACTTTGAAGCATTCTTAGGAGGTCTCCAAAACCCAAAAACTGTAATAAATTCCAAACCGTGGGGCCTTTTGACTTGATTCTTTTTCTGGAATGCTCTAAATCACAATTACATTCATCTGGCCAATTCACACCTTCTAGTTCACCAAAATGATGGCTCAATTACATACTCCTATTTTTTTGGGATTTACACGAACACTGATAGTGGAATTGTGAGAGTTGGAACCTTTATTTGACCCAAATGGGTATCCAAAAATGAAAACACATGAAATAGAAACTAAGTCTAAGTACATTTTTTTGGGTGACACAGGATTACCCTTATACCTCTGGATGCTCCTACATCAAATAAATACCTTCTTTTTGAGAGTAGCCTTTATACACTAATCTAACTTTGTTTCTTGATACCTTACCATCTTCATTCAACTTATTCTTGAATACCCATTTTGTTCCAATCACATTTTTGTCTTTAGGTCTAGGTACAAGAGTTTAGGTTTTGTTCTTCTCTATTTTCTCTATCTCTTCATTCATAGTTTAAATTCAACTTTCATTTTCCAATGCATCTTTGACATTTCTAGGTTCAAAAACAACAAGTAAACATGTACCTTTTAGCTTACTTCTTGTTATAGTACCTTCTGATTTATCTCCAATAATATGATCTAGTGTATGATGCCTCCTGACATACTTGGCCAATATATTTTCCTTGCCTTTTGAATGAATTGCATTTTCATACTCATGAACTTCAACTTTAGGTTATAGTTGCTTAGACTTGATAGGCATTGGCTTGGTAGCTTTAGAATGTGACTCAAGTCCTTGTGACTCGGTTTGAACTTCTTCAACTTGGTGACTATGGAAGACTTGGGAGTAGAAGTCTCATGATTGACATATGTGTTTGGCAATGTATTAGGTTCAATATAGAAAAATCTCCTATAATCTTTTGGTTCCTTTTTTCTTTCTTCTTTAGTCCTTTCTACAAACTCATCAACTTTCACATGTACACTTTCTATGATTTTATGTGTAGACAAATTCAAACATCTATATGCCTTACTCTTACAAGAATATCCTAAAAATATAACTTCATACCTTTCACATAAAATTTTCCTTTTCTAGATTCTTTAAAGATATAACATCTACTTCCAAATACTTTTAGGTAACTTACATTAGCTTTATAGCCATATGATAGCTCATAGGAGATTTTTAATGAGTCCTTCTTGAGTCCATGATAGATCTATTCCTTCTTTCAGCTATTCCATTCTACTCAAGAGTTCTAAGGGCTACTACCTATCTTTTGATTCCTCTTTCAATGAAAAAGTTATTGAATTCATTGGAGATGAATTCACCACCTCTATCTGATCTCAAGCATTTCAGTCTTTTCCCTATTTCCTTTTCTACTCTTGTCAAATACCATTTGAACTTCTCAAATGCTTATGACTTCTCTCTTAGATACATAACAGTCATCATTCTGCAGTAGTCATCAACAAAAAGAATAAAGAGGTTTTCTCCATTATAGATCTCAATTCCAATAGTTCCACAAAAATTAGTATGCACAATTTTCCAAATATCTTCAGATTGATAGTTTTTTCTTTTAAAACTAGTCTTTCCCATTTTACTAATCTGACAATTATTGCATAGATCAACATCAAGTTTCTTTAAACTAAGAATGCCTTTTACATTCCTAAATTTTCTTATCTTTACCATGATATCAAAATTTACATGACATAAGCTTCTATGCCATAACCAACTTTCTTCAACTTAAGCAATAAAACATGAACACTCACCAAGATCAAGATAAAACAAGTTACCTTTTGTTTGTTTGCCTGATCCAATTAGTTTTCATTTTTCATCCAGCGGTCTTGTCTTTCCATGCATGAATTCCACCTTGAATCCAATGCTGATTAGTTATACCACACTCAATAGATTATGTTTTAGTCCTTCAACCCAATAGGCATTATCACATACAAGTTCTTTGGTTAATGAGATTCAACCTCTTCCTTTTATGCAACAAGGTTCATTGTTTCAAAACCTTACACTACCACCATCATAGTCTTCAAAGTGTTCAAACTTTGTTTTTTCACCATTCATATGATGTGAACATCCATTATCCATGATCCATGTATCATTTTTGCTCACATGAGAGATAAGTTCCACCTTATCTTCTTCATCATTATCAGATTCATCTTTCACAGCAATATAACCTATTTTATCTTCAATATTATTAGAATCCTTAGCCATAAAACATGTCTTCTTTCCTTTGTCCTTGAATGACTTGAAATCCTTCTTGCCATTGCACTTGTGACCTTTTTTCTCATCCTTGCTTGCTTTTTTTGGGCACCTAGCTGCAATATGACCAATTTCTTCACATGAAAAATAGATTAGGGAAAATTTACCTTTGTATTTTCCTCTACCTCTAGAGTATTTCCTTGCAAGTAGGGCTTCAACAACTTCAAGATCACTATCAAAACTTTCCTCTGATTCTTCTTCACTTTCTGACTGAGTATCCTTTATTTTCTTTCCTTTTTCCTTAAGTGAAAGCTTGGCCTGAAATGTAGATTCAATATTCTTGGAGGCTAGAACATAATTGTCATACTTATCTAGCTAAAAGGTTGTCAATTTTCCTACTCTGGCATCCAAGGTTATGTTATGATTTGCTTCACATCTTCTTTCTTGAATTGTAGATACTTTGATTGCATAAATGGGAAGAAATGTTCTAAGAACTTTACATACAATAGTTTCTTCCTTGATATCTCCTCTAGAAGCTTTGATTGCACTAACACTTACCATCATAATGTAACAATAGATAATGTATTGTAAGGAGTTTTATATTCTTCATCAAGGTATTTTAATCCTGAATCTCCACTAGAAGCCAAATGAAGTCTCGTCAATCCCTACCATGCTAAAACATTATCTCTATTAAGTCTTAGAATTTCTCTCTTGTAAGACATCCTGATCTTTAGCTTAGGTCCTTGGAACTTTTCCTACAAGCACCAAAAGGTCTGATACCAAATTTTGGAAATATAGATGGAGTAACTAAGAGAGGGGGTGAATTAGTTACTGCAAAAACAAATGCACAGATCCTTTAGATGTCAAATAAAACTATTTATTGTTGTCACTTAGTAAACATACAAAAATTGTTGTAACTCAGTAGGTGTAGTGTATGTTATAATTATTACTGATCTTTAATAATTTATAGTAATTAACATGCAAGCATAAAAGAAATAATATGAACACATTAGACACCACATTTAACATGGAAATCCAATATGGGAAAAACCACAAAGTAATTAGCTACTAATTTTCACTCTTCTAAAGTGAGCTTTGTTAGGAGCCAACCTGGTTAAAGGTTACAAAACACAATGTTAGGTGTGACCTTGTTAGGAGTGGCCTTTCAAAAGGTTTTAAACAATTTAGTGTAACTATCACCTTATTAGAGGATTTACTACTGGCTATTAAACCAACTCTGTTAAGAGATTTTGGAATCATTGCTACAATGGTAAGAGAGTAACAATGAAATTACCTGAATGAGATGCAACTAAATTTCTGATTATAGATCTATATTCTACTTCATAATATCCTTCTTGTTTGAATATAACTTTGTTACTCCTCAAGGATATCTAACCATCCTTCAAATTTTCTCACACTTTCCTCTCAAACAATCAATACACTTGCATACTCACTCATACTTTAGAATTTTAACTTGACCTTTCATATATACCATTCAAATTATCAAGTTGGCTTATTTACAACTTACAGTCACTAATAATCATTACCTTAGTTAATTGTAATTAATACTTGAAATAAATAAGCTTCATTTCCCAAATTAATAAAATCCTACATTGGTTGACCCTACTCAGTGAACATTAATTCTAAAATTATTTCTTGTGTTGACCAACAGATGGTCGGTTAAAACTGTGAACTTGCAAAATCCTTGGGAGACTAGTTGAACTTAGTAAACACTAATTTGCCTTCATTAACCATGAGATCTTGGTTAACACTACTTTCTACTATAATTTCCTTCAATTCTTGAGTGAGCTCGACAGACACTATCTATGTAGAGTAATTTTTAAGAATGCTCAGTGGACACAAAAAATTTCCTTGCTAACAAACTGAGCTCGATAAGCACTGACAGACAATTGACATGACATTTTTGTAACATCAAAGGTAACACATAATTAGATAATTTTATCCAACAATAACTTTTACTTGGCATGTTGCATTGTTTTAGAATCTTACAATTCCTTCCTCCTAACTTTTGAAGTCAAAAAACTTGTTCATATTACCGATCATATGATGTGAACAACCACTATCAATTATCCAATTAGATTTCTTCTTAACTTGTGATATCAAAGTTACCTTCTCTCAAATTTCTTTTTTAATTGCCACAAATCTAATTTCATCATCACTAGTACTCAATGCTTGTTCATAAGAGTCACAATCATCATTTTTTTTTCTTTTGATGAATAGTTCTTTTCTATTAATAAAATATACTAAGAAAACAATTCACAAAAAAGGTGCTAGGGGATACAAGATGACCCCATGAAAGGGTTCACATGGCCATAGTTGGACTTAAAACCATGCCCTCAGCTGAAAAAAATAACTATTCATAAAAAAAAAATAGAATAAACCACCTCAGGCTACCAAGGTAGTGCCAGCCAAAAGAGGAGGATCATCTTTATCAAGAAATCTCCATGTATTAATGCTATTGTGGTCTAGACTAGGAATAGTCCAGCCATCATCCATTGTAGCAAGATCAGGGGCAGCCTCCACTTCCTTAACCTCTAGCAGTGGAGGAGAAATTACCATAGCCAAGCGAGGAAATTTTGCATAATGCACCCACTGAGGCCTAGGAGGTAGAGTTGAGGACCAACCAAAACCACTGCGGGGTGGGGAAGCAAAGCGGTGCCTCCATCCACCATCACCACCACTAGGAGAGTGGTGCTAGGAAGCCTGGAAGCACAGTGTGTGAGAGTGGTGGTGAGAACAGCAGCCATGAGGCATAGAGGCATCAGTCGAGGCATCTAGAGGAACTCTAGCAATGGTACAAGGAGCATTGCCTAAATGATTTAACAATTCTTGTAAGTGAGCAACTTCTAGGCATTAGCCGAGGCATTCGAAGGAACTCTAGCAATGGTACAAGGAGCATTGCCCCAATGATTTACCAATTCTTGTAAGTGAGGAATTCTAGGGAAAATTTATTAGCTTGCTCCTGGATCTACATAATCACATTGTTACAAATGCATGCTTTAGTGTACATAGCAATGTTAACATCCAAAAAGCTATGAGTGAACAGAACATCATTTCTATCTTTCCATAGAGAAAAAAAAATTTCCATCCTGAAGGTATGCCAAATCTAGGTGAATTTTTGAGGAATTTTGGGGGAATCACCCAATAGGACCATGTGCCATAAAAATGGTTTGGGCCTGAAAGGCTTGGAAAAATCATGAATCCATTACCAATAATTTTAAGCACGCTTACAAAACCAAAAAATATGCAAAAAGGACTCAGGTTTACCATAGAAGGGGCATCTGGGATTAGGAACCCCAATGTGATTAATCTAAGGCCCCAAGGGAAGACCTTGGAAGGCAAAGCACCAAGCAAAGTGGGCAATCTTGATTTCTATAATAGCACTCCAAATGGTGTCAGAATGTTTTCTCAATTGAGAGAGCGAAGATTGTAAATGCCACCACTGGTTAAGCATGTCAACCATTAGAATATGGGGTAAGAGCCATCGATACCCCATACTGAGCTTATAATTGGCAAATGGAGTGGCAGGATACCATTTCCAATCATGCCACCAGGGCCGACCAAACTGAATCCACACCTTATGAACTAGGTGCACAAGGATGGAAGACAACAGAAGGTCAAAAGTTTGTTGATCTATACAAACAAGTCAATACTAAACTTGTATATCTTCCCATGACCTAAAACTCATGGTGACTCTTGAAAAGAGATCTTTAGGAGTGTAAATGCCATGTTTGAAAAAATGCAGAGCACTGGCACCTTGAATCTTGGCTAGAGGAGTACCCTAAATTGCAAACAAGGGAGACCACTAAATGTTCTGTTGATTCAAGAAAAGCCCATTGCAAAACTCATCTCTAGCCCAATGAAGCCACGGCTTAAGAGCTTCCTAGGCTTTCTAGATACTCTTAATAATAAATGACACCTAAATGGCCACTAGTTTATGTATGATGAGAAGGGCTTGAAAACCAATCCCCTTCCATGCAAGGATGTTAATAGGAAAGTTAGAAGAAATGTAGTGCCTTACCAGAATCTTCTAGGCTTCATCCCTAGAGATAGCTCAAATAATCCATTTTGCACAAAGAGCAAGGCCTTATTTCTGAGAAAAAAGTAGGCCAGGACCAATAGACTCCCTTGGGAGGCAACAAAAATCCCAAGCAACTCTGTGAAAAGCATGATGGTCAGAACTAGAATCCTAAAGAAAATCTCTGAAAAAATGTTCCAGATTGAGATAGGAAGCTTTGGATGGTGCCCAATAGGAAGAATAGTAGACATGGGTGGTGGCTAGAATCTTAGAACAAATCTAGATTTTACCAGCAAGAGAAAGTGGCTTTGTAATCCAATACTTGAGCTTTTTGCTAATCTTGGCAAGCATAGCATTCCAAAGCTCCACAGGAGAGGCCTGGAAGGAAAAGGGAATGTCAAGAAAGCAGAAAATTTTCCCATTAGTAACCCATTTCCACTAGAACTGGTTGAGCCAAGATGGAGTTGGCAAAAAAGACTAGTGTTAGCAGAGTGTTTTATCCCATTAGATGGCAGAGCCAAAGGCTTGACAAAAGGTGTCCAGAAAATGTAAAACATTTTTGATATTTTCTTCATCCTCAAAAAGTGTAAGAAAGGAATCATTAGAAAAATGGCCATTGACTAACTGGGAGGAAGAATTAGGCAAGGAAATGCCACAAACTAGTCCTGAAGACATAGAATGAGCTAACAAATAGCCAAAACCTTTAGCAGCAAGGACATAAAGTGCTAGAGCTAGAGGGCAACCTTGCCTGATTCAATAAAAAAGTCCAAAAGTCTTAGACTATGAATTATTTATGGTAATGCAAGAATTAGCACCACCAAAGAGCATCTCCATGAATTGAAGAAAATTAGGGCCAAAACCCAGAGCCTGAAGCATAGCCAAGATGAAGGGCCATTCAATGAGATCATAGGCTTTAGCAAAATCAATCTTTAAAAAGATAGCCTATTGTTTGGATTTGGGAGCCCATTCGATACCTTCCCAGAAAACAATGATGTTGTCAAGAATATATCTAGACTTGATGAAGCTAGTTTGCTTAGGCCATAAAATTAAAGGCAACATATTCCTAATTTTGAGAGAGAGTGCCTTGGCAATGATGTTATAAGACACATTTAGAAGGGTAATGGGCCTCCAATTACATATTTCATTAGGATCACCAAATTTAGGTATGAATTTGATATTACCTTTATTTATTATCACTCCTAAGCTTTTAGAATGATATGCTTTGAGATAGACTTTGTGTAGGTCAGGACCTATTTGTTCCCAGAGGTGTTTGTAAAATTCACAGTTAAAGCCATCACACCTAGGAGACTTGTCATCCACCATGGAGTAAACTACCTCTTTAAGGTCTCTAAGGGAAAGAAGTTGCTCATAGAAAGCATGTTACTCAACCACAAGGCAGTTTGGAGTAACAGAGATACTCTTTCTGAGAGCCTCCTCCTGAGCAACCAAATTTCCCTATGAAGAAAAAATGTTCTCATAATGATGAATGAATGCTTGCAAGATTTTAGGAGGACTAGATAGAATAGTTATTCCCTGTTTGATCTATTTAATCCCAAAATTTGTATGATGAGCCCACAAAGCCTAAAAGAACTCCTTCTAAGCTTTATTGCCAACCTCCAACTAGTGGAGACAAGCCTTGATTTGAGCTCCATGGGTAGCATAGTTGTCAGTAATTTGCTTGTCATGGTGAAGCTTGCCAAGATTAATTTGAAAATCCACATCAAAGGGGTTGAAGGTGAGAGCCTCAGAGACTTTTTTGAGGGTGAGGGTATTGGCTTCATCAGAGCATTTCCTAAAAATTTCCAACTGGCACCCATAGATCTGCAAAAATCATGCAATTCTAGTAATGGACATGTTGGATGTGCAAGATGGTGGAAGCATGTGGTCGTATAGATGTGTTGAGGAAGAACTAAGACTTGGCCACCTTGGTGATAGTTGTTTGCCAAGAAATGACATAATAGATGGGATAGTGGTTGAATTATATCACATCTATCAGGGGAATGATAGGCATATGTTGATCTTCAAAAAAAGAGTAAAAATATTGTGTAGAGATCATAGCATGATCAAGATGCTTTAAAATGTGATTAGAGCTAGCTTGAAAGTTGGACCAAGTGTGCTAGAACCCACTACCCTAGTGGCAGTTTGTATTGGGATCAAAAAGGCCCAATTTATTTTGCATGTAGTATTAAGCTTCTCTTTCCCTAGCTATGCATCAAAGGGGTAGAATTCCATCTTTGTTAGATGCAACTTCAACCAATTTGAAGTCCCCACACATGACCCAAGTAGTAGGAGGCAAGTTGTTAGCTAGCCAAACCCACATCAAGGACCTTTCCACAGCATCATTTGAGGCATCAACATTAATGACTCCAAAAGAATGATTGTGAATGGAAAGTAAAAGCTAGATTATTCTATGCATGGGATCAAAATTGTGCAAAATAATAGCAGAATGAAGGTGAGATTATAGGAGAGTAACTACACCACCTCAACTAGGTTCATGCTGAGAGGAAAATAGAATGACATCCTACCAAATGACATGGCACATAGTAGAAAGCATGAAACTAGAAATCTTAACTTCTTGTAGGTAGAGAAAGTCTAAATTACCAAGTCTATGACGAGTGTCCCAGACATAGAATTTTTTGGAGAGGTCAGAAAGACCTCAAACATTCCAAGAGAGGAAGTTCATGAGAACTCTTCCATATCATCCTCATCCTCAAGAGAGGAGTAGCTATTATGCAAGAAGGTTGAAGCTAGGTGGAAGTCAGGCGAGAAATCATCTGACCTAATAGCCTACCATTTCAGTTCTAGTTTCTCCACACATCTAGGAGGACTAGGAGAACACCTTGTCACTAATGGCATGATAGAAGAAACTACAATAGGAGCATGAACCCTAGCCAAGGTAGAAACCCTAGCAGCCACCTTAATCCCCTACGTACTAGCAGGGTTTGGAACCTATGAAACCCTCAAAATAAGTGTTGTGGAAGCCACTTGTGGCCCCATGCTAGCCAGTGAAGATGCTCCTATGGGAATAGGAGGAACCATGGTGATCGTTGCATAAGATGGCTTGGGGGACAAGGGATTCAAGGGACCCTTGCCCTTGCGCTCAACAATAACCCATTCTTCCTTTTTTCCTTTGACCTATTTGGCAGATGCTTCTTTAGGTGTGGGCTTGACCCTAGGCATAGCCAGAGGGCAATCCTTGATCTTGTGTTCCGCAGACTGGCACCTATAATAGGTGTTGGGTAAATTCAATTAAAGCACCTTCTAGGAGAAAGTTTGATCTCCAATCTAGATTTCCACAGAATCCTTGAGATCCTTGGAAAGATCAACTTTGATGCAAACACGTCATTGTGGGAGGGCATTAAAAAATTTCTCAAGCTCCTTGGTAACAACTTTGCCAAGGATTTTGACAATGAACTCAATGAAAGGCCAACATGGCAAGGGAAGACCTAGAAACTTGACCTAGACAGGAACCCTAAGCTTTTTATCATCCGAGATTGTGAAGTCTCGGGACCATTTTTGGAAAACAAGTAGAGAGGAATGCATAGATCTAGGTCTATTGTTAAAGACTACATCTTCTTACGATGGGTTAACGAAGTGAAATTAAAAAAAAACCTTTGGTAAGGTTTTTCATAGGATCAAGGTGGACTCCATGAGGAGTCTAGAATTTTTTAACCTAATCTTGGAGCATAGCTTTAGGAGGAGTCCTACCAACAAAATAACCTATCAAGGTATGGTGTTCTAACCAATCACAAGTAGCATAAAATTCTTGTAAAGAAAGGATAATATCATGATTACCTCATGAAAGACCTTTGGGACAAACTTGCACAAGTGTTTGTTCTGAGGCAATACCATGGCATTCCAAAGCAATAGTGAGAGAACCAAAAACAACTGGTTCATCATTGGCTAGCACTATTATATCCTAACCTAAAAGCTCTCGTGGTAATTATGATTTGACAAGTGGTGTCTATAGGAGGAAAGCTTACATGAAGAGTTGTACACAAAAAAATTTGAAGCTCACATGAAGCAAGAAACATCATTTTCAAACAAACAATCTCTATATTTTCTAGGCTTATGATTTCCCTTATAATTTTTCTCCCTTTTAGGATACTTTGATGCATAATGGAAATATTTATGATAAGTCTAACATCTAAATATTTTCTTACCTCCCTTTTCTCTTCTTACCAGAAGGGCTACTACTTCATAAATCTTTCTATCTTCTTTGGATTTATTATTGCTATTATATTCTCCTCTAGAACTTGCACTCCTTGATAAGTTAGGTTGAATAATTAAGGAACTAAAAGCTATCTCTATTTTGGTCAATTCTAAAGACTATCTATGTTTATTCTCAACTACTCGAAGTCTTCCAAGCAATGTTTCCTTTGTGAAATATTTGGTGCATGACATCAACAACTATATCATATGAATGGTTGACTTGAATGGTAGTGTTAGAGTCTTCAATATCTTCCATATACCTTCATCATCATCCTTGCTTCCTCCTTAAGCTTTAAGGGTAAAAGCACAAACATGTGTCACATTTTATAAAGGAAAAGTGATATCAAAATTTAAACTCTTCAACTTTAATTACATAAAAGTGGCATTTGTGTTTAGAGTTTGAAGATGATTTAAACTATTGAAATGTGTAAAATTAGATGAAGTTTATATCTGTAATTTTTTGAAAAATGTTTGAGTGAAAATTTTATTTATTTTTGAATTTTTAAAGTCTATTTTTATTTATTTTTAAATGTTCAAAATATATAGTTTTTTCCCATCAAAAAAAATATTAAAATATTCATATTTTTGTCTAATTATGGAATATGTTAGAGCTGACATGTATATCTAGTGTACCAATTTTTTTTTTTTGAAATTTGACTAATATTTTTCAAGTTATAACTAGTCAAAGTCAAAGTTATAAAAAATTGACAATTTGTTTCTCTTGTTGAACTTTTTTTCATCAAATCTACATATTTTTTTTAAAAAATTACATATTCTTGAAGAAGATTCTCTCCTCTAGTGCACCATTAAAAAATAATAATTTTTGAACATGATTTCCTATTTCTTTTTCTATTTTGAAATAGACATGTTCTTGAATCTCACAATACCTACTTGTAATATTTTTAAATTATAACATATTATCCATTATTAAAACAATAAAAATATTATATGGTCATAATTTTTACTCTAAGATATACAAAAATATATTTTTAGTTGAAAAAAAAACCTTAATCTAGTAGCTCAAATTGGCCTTTAAAGTGAGATGTTTGCAGAGGTACTTAATTTTTCTTGTGCGACTGCCACCTAGGATGCCACATATGCAGTTATGGCTGAAACACCTGCTGGCCCAACAAAATGTTAGCGGTTAGTTAGTTGTTTCATGTATAAACTAATATTTATGTTTCATTTTTTTAATAAATGTACAAAACAATGAAAAATAGAAGAACACTTTTGGAAGAAAACAATTTTTGAAGTCATTTTTAATAGCTATTTTGTGGATTTAATCATAATTGCAAAGGACCGAATATTTTTAAGGTGTCTTTTCTTGTCTACTTATTTTTATTTTTATGTATTCTAAGTTGAAGCATTAGCTAGTATTTAGTGTTCAAAATCTAAATTAATTTTTTTTTGTTTTTATAGATTAAAGTATTCAATGGGTAGTAAAAGGAAAAGATCAAAGAAATATGATAGGAAAAGAGATAACAAAATGAAAGGTCATACAAAATGTAACCAAAACCATCTTACCGAAATTCCTAAATAGGTTGAGATTCATTAAGAGAATGAAAGTAATGAAGAGGAAGAAATTTGAAGTTCTACTAATAGAAACAAATTAGAAGGCATAACAAATTTGATGGATTTGGATGAGGAACTACTTTTTAACCAAATTCTATCTAAAACTATGATAAATGTAAACTATTAGAAAGCATTGTCAGAACATGTGGGATGAATATTTCAAAGATAAAAGTATATTTGAATAGGCATAATTATTTGTCAAGTTATTTATGAGAAAATATATGAGACCTATTTTTGAGTTGTTGGGTGTTGATAACAGGAAAAACCATGTGCATAATATTAATAAAACAATAATTAAAAACTTGCAAAATGCTTATAAAAAAACTGACAAGACAACATGAGGAGGTGATTTGAGTAATGCACATAGAGCATTGATGACTATTATATCTAGTAGAAAATTGACACAAATAAAATAGGCATGTGCAATTTTTGATGTACTACATATATCTAGAAGAACTTGTTGGTGTTTGAAAATGCTGGAGGGTTTTCAATTATCCCACTGAGAAACTGACATATCTAGGGGCATCTAACTCCCATTTTCAACATGCCATTTCTGAAAATAGGCCAACTATAAGGCATGACCCTTCTTCTTCTTCAGGCCCTGCAAAACCTAGGCAGGTGAACCTCTTTAGATCTGACATATGGAACCAGTGTAATAAACATAATCAGGATCTATAAAAGCAGATGAAACCCCTAATTCTTCTATGCTTAACCAAGAGATCACAAGCATGAAATTGCTAAGGACATGACTCATGAAACTGGAAAGCTAAGTGTGGGTTTACATTGAATAGCTTTCAACGGGAAAATTGATTTAATATGTTGATACCAACAAGACCCAAATATGAGCAACAAAATCTAGTGATCCTATTTCTGATCAGTGCCTTATCTATTGGGTAATTAAATGAATTATAACCATACATCTTTTGGAAATCTGAGATGCATTACTACATCCAGATCCCTGATCTATCCTTCACCTTGTAAATAGACATCTGCTTCAGATTTGAATCTCATACTCAAAATATCCCACCATGAAATCTGCAAACCCTGTGATAAATACCAAGAAATTACATGGCTCTTTGATCCATATGCAAAACATTTTAACCACATACATTCCAAAATGAGATGCAACCTAATCTATGATTCTTGATCACAAACTAGACAGATTACAGATCCATAAACAAGAGACAAGACTCAAATTAAATTTGGAAACCTTTGCTGTATTTTATTCATTCTCCTTGAAAATGAATACATGAAAGACGTACAAAAAATAACTCATAGATCACCTAATAGAAAAGAACTATCTGCATAAAACATAAATGTTGCTCAATACAATAGAGAAAATGCTGAAGAATGGAGGTGGAATTACAGTTCTAGATCCAAAAAAGTGGTCTCACAGAATGACTGCAACTTTCCTACCAACAATGGTCTCACAGTAATAAAAAACTGGAACCAATTGGTTTCTCAGTGCAAAAAATAGAACCTCCTTAATGGAAAAAAGAAAGAAAGATATAGAAGAGAAAGAATTCTCGGATCTGTTCTGAAGATGACAAGTGTCCACTTGAAATTCAATCCTATGCAACTGAAAAGACTCCCTCTAACCTCTCTCTTCCATCTAGTTTGATTTTCTATTTCATCATTACATTGCAACTGCTTTGAAATATCTCTGCCTAATGATGAAATCCTTTTGTATCTAAAATATCTGAAACCTTATGCAATTCTGGTGAAATTTGTGAGTTTTACTAATTTTAATGTAACCAATTCAACCCTAACTGCATTATTACCATCTTTTATGTGTATCTAGGTCATTTCCATGCTAGAAATCAATTTTGAATTTTGATACCTAAAATCTGTTGCAATCTGGGAACCTGAAAGAAAAATTCCTATAGCTTGAGCCAGCTATTACCTATGGAAAAACTGACTCCAAAATCGAATAGTTCATCTTCTCCCGATTCTGGCGATATATAACATCGCCTATTTTGCATCTTAGAAACCCACTGAAAGTCATTTTGAAAACAAATCCTCTGCTAGAAAACCATGGTCTTCACATTTGATTTTTTAAATTTATTGAAAAATTTTAAATATTCTAAAGTCAAACTTTAGAAAAAATCCCATTTGATTTTAAAACATGACGTGGGAATTTTCAAAAAAAATAATAATAAAATATTATTATTTTTAACTATTCAATATTTCCCTGATCCTATTAATCTGTGGTCAACCTCAAGTTTGACCAGTGCCATGTGGCATCTTCTGATTGGATTGCTCATTGCATCTACCACATCATCAAACATGAGACCCATTACCACATGTCATCTTCTCGCTAACTCTCTATGCTAAATCTCGTGCATCTTCCAATTGGCGAGTAAGCGAGGACCGCTGGATGTGCCACATGGCACAATCTCATTGCAACTAATCTGATCATGCCATATCACCTTCTACTTGCTCAACCTCCTGCCACTTGGTGCTACTTGATTTGTTGTTGGATCAGAAACAGGACCCAGGTATTTTACATTGGCTTTTACTCCCACCGGGCTTTGAAATTTTTTTGGCTAGTCGCTACCTCACTAGCCGAAATTTCTCACCACTTTTTGGTGGCGAGGTAGTGAGTCACTAGATTTGTGACCTTTCTAGCAACTTACCTCCTTGTTGACATCATCAAGTTTTAATTGCGTGCCCGTTCAAAAAATTTTGTAGTATACCTGCTAGCTAGTCGACCATAGGCCTATCTTACATGCTAGAGCAGCTTACAAAAGCCCCCATCTTAACTTCATATTAAACATTGTGTTGTGTTGTATTTAAAAATTTGAAATTTCTTCCCCACAGCCCATGTGGGATATAACAATTTCATGGTAATCCCTCTTTAACGCATGTGACTGGGTCAAAACTCTGACACCCTGCCTTCTCACGTAGCAGGTCTTCTCCTTGTTTGGGCATAGGCTTCTCTTGTTCTGATTTGCATTTCCTGCATAACTTATTCCTGATGTTGTGTATCTTTATTTCGAATTGATGCTCTACCCTTGTCTAAGCCATTTCTTCTCTTCAAACGACTTGCCCTAACTGGGTTCTTCTTTACTTCTATGAGTTTAAGAAGATACATGGATGGGCGTTAGGTTTCATACTACCGCCCCCTGCTCTATGTGGCTACCTCATATGCTACTGACACAAGATTTTTGAAATTTTCATGGGCTTTAATCGCTTTGACTGCGTGTGATCTCCAAGCCATGGGCTCCTTCCAAACAGGTTGTATCTCAATTGGCAACTATCTATTTTTTTCCTTTTTCAAGTGTGGTTGGGTTCTACTTTGGTGCAGACCTTCTCAACGTCTGGCACAGGATTTTTCTAACACCTACCTCCTCTTCCTTAGACATTTTCTATGCCTTGGGTGCTCTTTTATCATGCGGGGGACTGTCCATAAAACTTCTTGCATTTCATCTCTATGTCTTGCGTGGGAGAGTGCCTTTTTGGAACTTGCGGCTTCATAAAACTGCTACTCCCTCCATACATGGACCTCTGCCAGCACTTTGCTTGAGACTTCCCTTCAAACAGTATCTCTCTTCTTTATTTGGCATGGAGAGTTTGTTCTTTGGCTAGTGTGCTATTGGATGCAATCTTTTATAGCATGGGTAATTAGAAAATGCATCATCCATGCCAAGTGGATTGGCTCGCAACCACTGAGATACAATGATGTAGACAAAGCTTTCTCATCTCTGTGCGATGGTGCTATCTATTCACTTTCTCCAATGTGATCCTTAGCTTCACATTGCTACTAGTCTTCTTTAATTCCTAGTTGAAAAAGGAAGATATATATTGAAAAGAGACAACTAAATGTGGTTCTCTTGTAATCTTATGTTCTAACATCCCAATCATCTTGGCACAGCTTGATACAACTCCATCATTTTCAAACCATAGGAGAAGACCAATAATCAGTTTCACATTGGAAAATATCAATATGATAGGCACTTAAATACATTTCAGGCTCTCATTGGTTTCCATCTATCCAAGCCATCTTAATTATGTTTGCATTGCAACATTTAAATAGATCAAAATCATTTTCACTCATTTTGATTACTTTGAAAACTTCAGCATGCCTTATCAATTAGATGGAATTAGTCAGACCCCGAAGTGGGTCCGACTAAAAAAATTTTCACTTTCGGACAACTGAAATGTTGAATTGATCTATTAATCACCTTGAAATGATTATAATCAAAATCAAGCACTGAAAACCACTTTTTAAAACTCATTTTATCATTTTCGCAAGACTATGAAAGTTGTGTCCAGAGGCCTATTGCCTGGCTTTAAAAACTGACCCAGACAACTGGCAAAGCTTTGAAGCTTGACCCACTGATACTTTGCTTCACATAGTCTCACCCTGTTAGATCTTGTCTCATGAATAATTCCCAATCAAACGATATTGACCGTCAAAGTTGTCTTCTCAGATTTACCTGCAAACAAACATGTTAGAAAACAACAAATTGGCTATGGAATCAGCTTGGAAAACTAGGCAAGTGAGCACATGAGGAAATGAAAACTAGGACACTCATTCTCTGTCATGAGGACATTATGAAAATGTGATTTGGGCTCATGATGAATAGTTGGGCGCAAATAGCGGATGTTCAAAGTATGCTACTAAGATTTTGCAAATTAAAAGCACTGACAGAAAACATTTTTTGCGAATGGAAATGACCCAAAAAAGTGTGCAAATGGAATCATCAAGATTTATAGATTGGCACACTTAAAGTATTTTTAGAGGAGAATACAGGGGAAAAAACCATTCAACCTCATCTATCATAGAGCAAGAGATATTATGTCACGAATAGGGGTTCCAATCAATCTGCAAATGCTGACACCAGTAAAAAGTTAGAAGTTCCATTTGGAATCACATTTGAAAACTGATCAAACGGGTTCGTCAGAGTTGAAACTTGAAACATGACAAGTCTTTGATGTCTACAATGCAACGCGAAAGGAATTTAAACATTTGGGTCAACTGGTCAAAAGTTACAACATGTCAAACAGGGCTTCCCAAAAATTTGAATACTTTGCGAAAAAATATGAAAACAATAACTTACCAACTTTGACGGATTCAAAACCTAGTCAAATGGACTCAAAATGACTCAAAATCTGAAACATAGGTTCTCTAGTATGCACACTAGATATTCCCAAAGTGGAAAGTCACAAAACCTTTCTGGGTGCGAGATATTTAGATGCAAACACAGCCTCCTATCGTTGTTTGACACTTTGGTAAAAAAGCAGATTTGACATTTGCTTCAAAACAATACTTCACAAAATGACTCGGGATGTCAAATTATCATCATGGAACACTTAGACACACTGAATGAAAGGTGTTAGAAGCATTAAACACCTCTTAGGCCTCAAACTGATAGCCAGGTACATAGGCACTTAAAAGCATTTATAGGCCTAATTTTTTCAAAATTTTTGAGATATGACTAAAAATGAAGCATGCAATTTTTAGTCCCAACTGAACTATTTAGAGATACATCAAGAGGAGAAATATGCTAGATGATAACTGTTGGTCTCAAATTGGTTTTGACAATTGATTGTCAACACACTTATCCAATTTTCATATAGAAGCCAAGTATACTATATATGTCGAGTGACTTCAGGTGTTGAGCATGATATAGGTGGCAAGTGACTTCAAGTGCTGAGTGAACTATATGAGTCGAGTGATATGTAGGTGTCGAGTCAAAATTGATGCCAAGCGAGCTAGAATGCAATAGGTGCCGAGCAAATCAGAATCATATATATGTCGAGGACTAGTAATCAAGTATGTGCTGAACAACACAAAATTAGCATATGAGTTTGTTCCTTCACAAGCTTAGATGTAAACCATTTTTGGATGAATCTTGAAGCATGTTGAAGATAAGAATGAATCTTTTATATTTGCTATGCAATCAACATGCAACCAATAAGAGAAGTGTAAGGAATGAGCAAGAATTAAAGATTTAATATGGATCATAGATTCATACCTAACCCTAACTCTTTGAAATCCTTAAAAGGAGGATGAAATCCCATTGTCTGCATGCAAGAGAGTAGTTTATGGATAAACTATAGTAAAATTCAGTGGGAAGTGTGAAAAGGCTTAGAGGAATAGAGCAACATTGTAGCATCTAGTTGATGAAGAATAAAGTATCAAAATATCGAAGAGTATTATATCAGATCTTGGAGGATCAAAATTAGAATGAGTAGATCAAGTGCTTGAATTCAGCAATCAAGGATTGTAAGCTATCAAGTCTATTAATCTAATACTCTCTACCAAGTGAGCTCGATAATAACTAAAATTATTTGATTACCTTGAAAGCTCAATAGACACTATCCTTTGCCTTGCTAACCTTCTAAGCTCAGTAGACACTATCCTTTGCCTTCCTAACCTTTTGAGCTTGGTAGACACTATCTGATGACTAATGTGGCATTCGTGTGACATCAAAGACAACACACAATTGAACAGTTGTATCCAAAAATATCCCTCTTTGGCATTGAGGCAACACAACATGTCATGTAATGAAATTTGAAAATAGGTATTTTTAATGTCAAAATACATAACTTCCTCTTTCATAATAATCTCTCCCTCTTACACAAATTCTTATTATTTACAAATTTTAGAAAGATTTGATAGTATATGTTGCATATTCTCCCTCTTTCATAACACATGCCAAAGATAACTCAAAAAAACTAAATAGTATTGTACCTAATGTATTGATTCATATGCAATGTCTTCATTGGTTTGCTATATCAACTAATAGATCTACAATTCTATTCTAGTTGATGCATCACTAAAACTGTATTTTAGTGAGCTTCAGATAGGGGAATGACCCCTAACTTACCTCTTAGATAGAGGAATGCATCCTTAGGTAAAGGCTTTGTGAATATGTCAGCAATTTGTTCCTTTGTATACATATATTCCAATCTTATTTCCTTTTCTGCCACCAATTCTCTAAAAAAGTGATACTTTATGGCAATATATATATTTTTTTAATGCATCACTAGATTCTTGGAGATGTTAATTGCACTTGTGTTATTAGAAAACATAACAACTGGTTCTATGATTTCTTTATTCATACCTTTCAATAATTGTTTAAACCACACAATGTTTGAGCAATTTACTACTACTGCAACATATTCAGCTTCTGCTATGGATTGAGATATACAATTCTATTTTTTTCTTGTCCAAGAAACCAACTTTTTTCCAAGAAAGAAAGCTTTTCCACTTGTGCTCTTTCTATCATCAATATTTCCTACCTAAACTACATTAGTGAACACCTTTAAATTTAGTTAAATTCTCTAATTTTATACCATAATCCATATTCTTTAGTTCCTTTTAAGTATCTCATGACCCTTTTGATTGCCATCATGTGAATTTCTTTTGGTTTTGCTGAGAATCTTGCTACAATCCCTACTACAAGGGCAATGTCTGGTCTTGTGTGCATTACATATTGCAACTTTCAAATCATAGATCTATACAATATCTGATCCACTTCCTTTGATTCATCATCCTTGGTGAGTTTTAATCGAGCACACATAGGAGTCCCAACTAGTTTGCAATCTTCCATACCAAACTTTTTCAGTATCTCCTTGATGTATTTAGATTGAGTAATGTAGATGCCATTCATATGCTATTGAATTTGAAAACTATAAAAGAATTTTATTTCACCAAATATTAACATTTCAAATTCCTGGTTCATTTGTTCTAAAAATTCTTTGTAAAGATCATCATTTCCTATGAACAAAGTATCATCTACAAATACTTTTGCCAAAATAATCTTATTATCTGGTCCTTCCTTTATGTACAAACTGTTGTTGTAATTAGTTCTTTGAAAAGAAATCTGAATAAGATAGTAATGCAATCTTTCATACCATGCTCTAGGGGCTTGTTTTAGACCATATAATACTTTATGCAATTTGCAAACCATGTCCTTCTTGTCTAGATCAACAAAAATTTTAGGCATATAAACTTTGTATCCTTTGAATGCAACATATGTAAGTAAGGTTCTGATACCTTCCAATCCTGCAACAGGAGCAAAAGATTCTCCATAGTCTACACCTTCTTCTTGAGAGTATCCTTTGCATTCTAGTTTAGCTTTGTTCCTTGATACCTTACCATCTTCATTTAGTTTGTTTCTGAATACCCACTTTGTTCCAATCAAATTCTTGTCTTTGGGTCTAGGTACAAGAGTCCATGTTTTGTTTTTCTCTATATGTTCTATCTTTCATTTATAGCTTCAATCCAACTTTCATTGTCTAGTGCATCTTTGACATTTCTAAGTTCAAAATCAGCAAGTAAACAAGTGCCTTTCAACTTACTTCTTATCATTGTTCCTTCTGATTTATCACCAATGATCTGATCTGGTCCATGATGCTTTCTGACATACTTGGCTAACACGGGCTCCTTTCCTTTGGAATGACTTGCATTATTATCCTTCTGTATCTCAACTTTTGGTTTTGATTTTGGTAGCTCAGGCTCAGTAGATGCTAACTCGGTAGCTTCTGTTTGCAACTCTAGTTCTTGTAGCTCGGTAGATGCTAACTCAGTTTGAACTTCTTGTGACTTGGTTAATAAAGACTCTAGAGTTGAGGATTCCTGATTGAATGGCATACTTGGTATTGTATCAGGTTCAATGAAAAGAAATCTTCTATAGTCTTCAGGTTCCTTCTTACTTTTTTCTTCTGTTCTTTCTGCAAACTAATCAACTTTCACATGTACACTTTCTATGACTTTGTGAATAGATAAGTACAAACATATATATGCTTTTCTTTTGAAAGAGTATCCAAAAAATATTCCTTCATCACTTTTCACATCAACTTGACCTTTTCTAGATTCATTCAAAATGTAATATTTTCTTCCAAATACCCTTAGATAACTTACATTGGGTTTGTAGCCATACCACAATTCATAGGGTGTTTTGAATGAGTCCTTTTTCAGCTATACTTGGTTCAATGTATGAACTTCAATGCTAATAGCTTCCTTCCAGTATTTGATAGCAATGTCTTTCTCAATCATTAAGGTTCTTGCACAATCCATTACAGATGTATTCCTTCTTTCTGCTATTCAATTTTGTTCAAGATTCTAGGTGTTGAAACCTATCTTTTGATTCCCCTTTCAATGCAAAAGTAATTGAAGTTATGTGAAATAAATTCACCACCTCTAACAAACCTTAAGCGTTTTAGTCTTTTTCTTTTTTCCTTTTCTACTCTTGCCAAATACCATTTGAACTTTTCAAATGCATCTAATTTCTCTCTAAGGTACATGACAGTCATCATTCTTGAATAATCATGAACAAACATAATGAAGAATTTTTCACCAATGTAACTTTCAATGCCAATAGGTCTACACAAGTCAGTATGCACAATTTCTAGAATTTCTTCAGTCTGATAGTTCTTGCTTTTAAAACTAGTCTTTTCCATTTTACCAATTTGACAATTCTTGCATAGACCAACTTCAGTTTTCTTTATGTCAGGAATACCTCTTACTTTCCTTAATTTACTAATCTTTATTAAGTTGTAAAAGTTTACATGACACAACCTCCTATGCCATAACCATTTTTCTTCAATTTGAGCAATGAAACATGAACATTCACCAAGTTCAAGATAAAATAAGTTACCTTTTGTTTCAGTGCCTGATCCAATCAGCTTTCCTTTGCTATCCAGCAACCTTGCTTTTCCATGCATAAATTCTACTTTGAATCCATTTTTGAGTAGCAGTGCCACACTCAACAAATTGTGCTTTAGTCCTTCTACCCAATATGAATTATCACATACAAGTTCCTTGCTTAGTGAGATTCTTCCTTTTTCATTTATACAACGAGTTTCATTCTTACCAAATCTTACACTACCACCATCATAGTCTTAAAAGTATTCAAACTTAGTCTTATCACTAGTCATGTGATGAGAACAACCACTATCTATGATCCATGTATCATTTTTTCTCATATGATAAATTAGTGCCATTTACTCATCATTATCGGATTCATCTTTTATAGTAATGTAGACAATTTCATCTTCTTCTTCATCATGAGAATCATTAGAATTTTTTTCCATAAAACATGTTTTCTTACCTTTTATCCTTGAAAGATTTGAAGTCTTTCTTGCCATTTTACTTGTGACCTTTCTTCTTATCTTTGTTCTACTTATTTGGGCACCTAGAAACAATATGTCCAATTTCCTTACAAGAGAAAGAGATTAGAGGAACTTTACCTATGTATTTTCCTTTACCTCTTGAATATTTTCTTGCTAGTAGAGCTTTAACCACTTTAAGATCACTGTCTAAACTTTGTTCTGATTCTTCATCACTTTTTTATTATTGTTCCTTCATCTTTTTCCCTTTTTTTTTTGAGTGAAAGCTTAGCTTCAAATTCTAATTCAACATTCTTGGGAACTGGAACATAGTTGTCATAGTTGTCTAGCTCAAATGCAGTCAATCTTCCGACTATGGCCTCTAAATTTATATTCTAATTTTCCTCACATCTCCTTTCTTGAATTACAAAGGCTCTAATTGCATAAATAGGAA
This sequence comes from Cupressus sempervirens, assembly GCA_028749045.1. NCBI lineage: Eukaryota > Viridiplantae > Streptophyta > Pinopsida > Cupressales > Cupressaceae > Cupressus > Cupressus sempervirens. The sequence continues at coordinate 923,438,157 of CM053792.1, forward strand.
GTAGAGTTCTAATAAATTTACTTACAATTGTCTCCTCACTAATATCTCCTCTAGATGCTTTGATTGCACTAACACATGCTTTAACTCTTTCAACATAGTTTGCAATGTTTTCATCCTCTCTCATCCTGATTTTATCAAATTGCCCTCTCAAACTTTCCGCTTTGGATTTTCTTACATTATCATCTCCTCCATAGATTTTTTTCAGTTTGTTCCACATTTCAAAGGCAGTTTTACAATCGTTGATGTCATAAAATTCTTCATAACTTAGAGTGGATGCTATATCTATCATGATGTTATTGTGAGACTTATTTTCAGCAATATCATTGATAGATAATGTACCAAAAGGATCTTCATATTTTTCATCAAGGTACTGCAGTCTTGTATCACCAATGGAAGCCAGATGAAGCCTCATCAATCCTTTCCATGCTGAGAAGTTGTCCCTATTAAGTCTTGTAATTTTTCCTTTGTAAGACATCTTGATCTTTAGCTTAGATTCTTGAAATCTTTTCCTGTAAGCACCAAAAACTCTGATACCAATTATTGAAATTAAGGATACTGTAACTGAGAGAGGGGGAGGGGGGGTAAATGAGTTACACACAAAATTTAATCCACAAATCCCTTAGATGTCTTAATGATCTAGTTACTGCTTTTACTCTATAAACAACTATTGTAACTAGGTAAATTAAACTATTACATTCTTTTCAAGCACTCATGCATGTAACTAAAAATAAAGTGAACACAAGAGACACCATATTTAACTTGGAAACCCAATATGGGAAAAAGTATCAAGTAACTAGTTACCAAATTTTCACTCTTTTGTAGTGAGCTCTTTTAGGAGCCAACCCTGTTAAAGGTTACAATACGCACTGTTAGGTGTGACCCTATAAGAGTATTTAATCACCTTGTTAGGAGTGGCCTTGCTAGAGGTCTTTTAGAATAATTTAACTGAATTGTTACCTTGTTTAGAGGATTTACAAAATGGTTGTTAAACCAACTCTGTTAAGAGATTTGAAATCACTACTACAATGGTTAGAAAACAAAAATGAATTGACCTGAATAAGATGCAACTAATTTTTTTGGATATAGGTCTCTTTTCAGCATCATTAGATAGTTCTTGATCAAATTTAACTCTATTGTTCCTCAATGATCTCTGATCATCCTTTGAATTTGCTTCCATAATAATTAGTCTCCATATCACATTAACTTCTCATACCTCCATACCATACTATTTTGAATTCGCAACTTGAACTCTTATTTATACCATTCAGATTGTCAATTCGGCCCATTTACATGTTACATTTACCAATAAATCATTCATCAGTCAGCTATAGATATTACTCTTAAACAAATAAACGTTATTTTAGAAGACAATGAAATCCTTTACTGGCTGACCCTGCTCGGTAAATACTACTTCAAAGAATTTTAAGAGTTAACCTTCTTGACTCAGTTAACATTACAATATCCTTAAAATCCTTTTGCTACCGAGTTTGCTTAGTAAAAACTGAATCTTCCAAATTACCTTTGATGACCAAGTGAACTCGGTAATAACTATTTCTTCTAAATTACCTCTGATGACCAAGTGAACTCGATAAGAACTATTTCTATCATATTTTCTTCGATTACTGAGTGAGCTCGGTAGGAACTAAAATTCTCTGATTACCTTAAAAGCTCAATGGACACTATCATTTGCCTTGCTGACCTTTTAAGCTCAGTAGACACTATCATTTACCTTGTTAACCTTCTAAGCTTAGTAGACACTATCTGATGACAAATGTGACATTTGTGAGACATCAAAGACAACACACAATTGAACAATTGTATCCAACAATCTCCCTCTTTGGCATTGATGGCAACACAACATGTCATAGAATGAAATTTGAAAAAAATAAAATTTAATGTTAGAATACAAAACTCCCTCTTTCATAATAATCTATCCTTCTTACACAAATTCTTATTATTTCCAAATTTTAGAAAGATTTGATAGTATATTTTGTATATTTTCCCTCTTTGACAACACATGCCAAAGATAACTCAAAACAATTGAATAGTACTATACCTAATGTACTGATTCATATGGAATGTCTTCATTGGTTTGCTGCATCAACTGATAGATCTTCAATTTTGTTCCTATTGATGCATCACTAAAACTATATTTTAGTAAGCCTCAGATAGGGGAATGACCCCTAACTTACTTCTTAGATACAAGAATGAATCCTATGGTAAAGGCTTTGTGAATATTTCAGCCATTTGTTCCTTTGTATGCACATATTCCAATCTTCTTTTCTTTTCTTACACCAATTCTCTAACAAAGTGTTACTTTATGGCAATATGTTTTCTTTTTGAATGCATCACTGGATTCTTGGAGATGTTAATTGCACTTGTGTTATCACAAAACATAACAACTGGTTCTATGATTTTTTTATTCATACCTTTCAATAATTTTTTAAACCACACTATGTTTGACCAATTTACTGCTACTGCAACATATTCAACTTCTGTTGTGGATTGTGATGTACAATTCTACTATTTTCTTGTCTAAGAAATTGACCTTTTTCCAAGAAAGAAAACTCCTCCACTTGTGCTCTTTCTATCATCAATATTTACTGCCCAATCTGCATTAGTGAACACCTTTAAATCGAATTTTCCTTCATGTTTATACCATAATCCATATTCTTCAGGTCCTTTTAAGTATCTCATGATACTTTTGATTGCCATCATGTGATTTTCTTTTACTTTTGTGAAGAATCTTGCTACAATCCCTACTGCAAGGGCAATGTCTAGTTTTGTGTACACTACATATTGCAACTTTCCAATCATAGATCTATATAATATCTGATCCACTTCCTTTGATTCATCATCTTTGGTGAGTTTCAATCCAGTACACACAGGATTCCTAGTTGGTTTGCAATCTTCCATACCAAACTTTTTCAGTATCTTCTTGATGTATTTAGATTGAGTAATGTAGATGTCATTCTTATTCTATTGAATTTAAAGACCAACAAAATTTTTTATTTCACCAAACATTAACATTTCAAATTCTTTGTTCATTTGTTCTGAAAATTCTTTACAAAGATCATCATTTCTTGTGAACAAAGTATCATCTATAAATATTTTTGCAAAAATAATTTTATTATCTGATCCTTCCTTCATTTACAAACTGTTGTTGTCATTAACTCTTTGAAAACCAATCCAAATAAGATAGTTATGAAATCTTTCATACCACGCTCTAGGGGCTTGTTTCAGACCATATAATGCTTTATGCAATTTGCAAACCATGTCCTTCTTGTCTAGATCAACAAAACCTTTAGGCTACTCAATGTAGATCTCTTCCTCCAATATGCCATTGAGAAATTCTGACTTGACATCCGTCTAATAAAATTTGTATCCTTTGAATGCAACATATGCAAGTAAGGTTCTAACACCTTCCAATCCTACAAAAAGAGCAAAAGTTTCTCCATATTCTAGACCTTCTTCTTGAGAGTATCCTTTGCATACTAGTCTAGCTTTGTTCCTTGATACCTTACCATCTTCATTTAGTTTTTTTCTGAATACCCACTTTGTTCCAATCACATTCTTTTCTTTGGGTCTAGGTACAAGAGTCCATGTTTTGTTTTTCTCTATCTGTTCTATCTCTTCATTCATAACTTCAATCCAACTTTCATTGTCTAGTGCATCTTTGACATTTTTAGGTTCAAAATCAGCAAGTAAACAAGTGCCCTTCAACTTACTTCTTGTCATTGTTCCTTCTAATTTACCACCAATGATTTGATCTAGTCTGTGATGCTTTCTGACATACTTGGGTAAATTGGGCTCCTTTCCTTTTGAATGACTTGCATTGTTATCTTTCTGTATCTCAACTTCTAGTTCTGATTCTAGTTGCTCAGGCTTGGTAGATGCTAACTCAGTATCTTTTGTTTGCAACTCGGGTTCTTGCAGCTCAGTAGATGCTGACTCAGTTTGAACTTCTTGTGACTCAATTAATGAAGACTCTGGAGTTGAGAATTCTTGATTGATTTGTATACTTGGTATTGTATAAGGTTCAATAAAAAAAAATATTTTGTAGTCTTCAAGTTCCTTCTTGCTTTCTTCTTCTGTTCTTTCTACAAACTCATCAACTTTCACATGTGCACTTTCTATGACTTTGTGAGTAGATAAGTTCAAACATCTATATGCTTTACTTTTGCAAGTGTATCCCAAAAATATTCCTTCATCACTTTTTTACAACAAATTTACTTTTTCGAGATTCTTTCAAAATGTAGCATTTGCTTCCAAATACCTTTAGATAACTTACATTAGGTTTGTAGCCATACCACAATTCATAGGGCATTTTTAATGAGTCTTTTTTCAGCTGTACTCGGTTCAATGTATGAACTATAGTGCTAATAGCTTCCTTCTAGTATTTGACAGCAATGCCTTTCTCAATCATTAAGGTTCTTGCGCAATCCATTATAGATCTATTCTTTCTTTCTGCTATTCCATTTTGTTCAAGAGTTCTAGGTGCTGAAATATGTCTTTAGATTCGCCTTTCAATGCAAAAGTTATTGAACTCATGTGAAATGAATTGACCACCTCTGTTAGACCTTAAGCATTTTAGTCTTTTGTTTGTTTCCTTTTCTACTCTGGCCAAATACCATTTGAACTTTTCAAATACTTCTAATTACTCTCTAAGGTACATGACAGTCATCATTCTTGAATAATCATCAACAAATAGAATGAAAATTATGAATTTGACAATTCTTGCATAGACCAACTTCAGCTTTCTTTATGTTAGGAATACCTCTTACTTTCCTTAATTTACTGATATTTATTAAGTTTTCAAAGTTTACATGGCACAACCTCCTATGCCATAACCATTTTTCTTCAATTTGAGCAATGAAACACGAACATTCACCAAATTCAAGATAAAATAAGTTACCTTTTGTTTGAGTGCCAAATTCAATCAGCTTTCCTTTTCCATCTAGCAACCTTGCTTTTCCATGCATAAATTCTACTTTGAATCCATTATTATGTAGATGTGCCACACTCAACAAATTGTGCTTTAGTCCTTCTACCCAATATGCATTATCACATACAAGTTCCTTGGTTAGTGAGATTCTTCCTTTTCCTTTTATACAACAAGGTTCATTGTTACCAAATCTTACACTACCACCATAATAGTCTTCAAAGTATTCAAACTTATTCTTATCACTGATCATGTGATGAGAACAACCACTATCTATGATCCATGTATCATTTTTTCTCATATGATAAATTAGTGCCATTTACTCATCATTATCGGATTCATCTTTTATAGTAATGTAGACAATTTCATCTTCTTCTTCATCATTAGAATCATTAGAATTTTTTTCCATAAAACATGTTTTCTTACCTTTTATCCTTGAAAGATTTGAAGTCTTTCTTGCAATTCTACTTGTGACCTTTCTTCTTATCTTTGTTCTACTTATTTGGGCACCTAGAAACAATATGTCCAATTTCCTTACAAGAGAAACAGATTAGAGGAACTTTACCTATGTATTTTCCTTTACCTCTTGAATATTTTCTTGCTAGTAGAGCTTCAACCACTTTAAGATCACTGTCTGATCTTTGTTCTAATTCTTCATCAATTTTTTATTGTGTTTCCTTCATCTTTTTCCCTTTGTCTTTGAGTGAAAGCTTGGCTTCAAATGTTGATTCAACGTTCTGGGCAGCTAGAACATAGTTGTCTAGCTCAAATGCAGTCAATGTTCCAACTATGGCCTCTAAATTTATTTTATGATTTTTCTCACATCTCCTTTCTTGAATTGCAGAGACTTTGATTGCATAAATAGGAAGTAGAGTTCTAAGAAATTTACTTATAACTTTCTCCTCATTGATATCTCCTCTAGATGTTTTGATTGCACTAACACATGTTTTAACTCTTTCAACATACTTTACAATGTTTTCATCCTCTCTCATCCTCATTTGATCAAATTGCCCTCTCAAACTTTTTTCTTTGGCTCTTCTCACATTATCATCTCCTCCATAGATTTCTTTTAGTTTGTTCCACATTTCAAAGGAAGTTTTGCAATCCTTGATGTCATCAAATTCTTCATAACTTAGAGCAGATGCTATATCTATCATCATGTTATTGTGAGTCTTATTTTCAGCAATATTAGTGACAGATAATGTACTAGAAGGTTCTTCATATTTTTCATCAAAATACTACAGCCCTCACCAATGGAAGCCAAATGAAGCCTCATCAATCCTTGCCATACTGAGAAGTTGTCCCTGTTATGTCTTGGAATTTCTTTTTTCTAATACATCTTGATCTTTAGCTTAGATTCTTGAAATCTTTTCTTGTAAGCACAAAAAGCTCTGATACCAATTGTTGAAATTAAAAATAGTGTAACTGAGAGGGGGGGTGGGGGGTGGGGGGGGGGGGGGGGGTGAATTAGTTACACAAAAAAATTAATCCACAAATCCCTTAGATGTCTTAATGATCTAGTAATTGCTTTTACTTGGTAAAAAATTGTTGTAACTCGGTAAATTAAAGTATTACTTTCTTTTCGAGAATTCATGCATGTAACTAAAAATAAGGTGAACACAAGAGACACCAGATTTAATGTGGAAACCCAATATGGGAAAAAGCACCAAGTAACTAGTCACCAATTTTTCACTCTTCTAAAGTGAGCTCTATTAGGAGCTAACCCTGTTAAAGTTTACAATACACACTATTAGGTGTGACCCTGTTAGAGGATTTAATCATCCTATTAGGAGTGGCTTTGCTAGAGGATTTTTAAAACAATTCAACTAAACTATCACCTTGTTTAGAGGATTTACAAAATGACTACTAAACCAACTTTGTTAAGAGATTTGAAATCACTACTACAATGGTTAGAAAGAAACGATGAATTGACCTAAATAAGATGCAACTAAATTTTTTTGATACAGGTCTCGTATCAGCATCATTAGAACCTCCTTGATCAAATATGACTTTGTTGTTCCCCAATGATCTCTGATCATCTTTTGAATTCACTTCCACAATAATTAGTCTCCATATCACATGAACTTCTCATACCTCCATAGCATACTGTTTTGAATTTGCAACTTGACCTCTTACTTATACCATTCAGATTGTCCAGTCAGCCCATTTACATGTTACATTTACCAATAAACCATTCATCAGTCGGCTACAAATATTACCCTTAAACAAATAAACATTGTTTCATAAGACAATGAAATCCTTTACTGGATGACCCTACCCAATAAATAATACTTCTATGAATTTCCAGATTTAACCTTCTTGACTCAGTTAACATTACAATATCCTTAAAATCATTTCGCTGCTAAGTTTTCTCGATAATAACTAAATCTTCCAAATTACCTTTGATGACCCAGTGAACTCGGTAAGAACTATTTCTTCCAAATTACTTTTGATGACCGAATGAACTTGGTAAGAACTATTTCTATCATATTTTCCTCAATTATGAAGTGAGCTCGGTAAGAACTAAAATTTTTTGATTACCTTGAAAGCTTGGTAGACACTATCCTTTCCCTTGTTGACCTTTTCAACTCGGTAGATACTATCATTTGCCTTGCTAACCTTTTGAGCTTGGTAGACACTATCTGATGACTAATGTGACATTTGTGTGACATTAAAGACAACACACAATTGTATCCAACAAACTCCAAAGAATTTGATGAAGAAATTACAAATTTGATGGAAAAGAATAATACCCTAAATAAAGTTAGGAATTTAAAAAGGGAACAAGAAGCTCAATTATTGATGGTTTGTGAGATATATGAATTGAAAAAGAAATTTTAGGAAGATCAAGTCATGATTGAAGAAAATAAAATATTACAAGAAAAAAAACTTGAGGAGAAGTTGTTAGACATGCAAAAACTTGCAAACTTGCAACTGAACACAATGAATCAACTGATGATTGAAAATCAAGAACTGAATAAGAATGATATTGAGATTACAATTTCAAAATCATGAAAGTACTTACTATAGAATGAATTGAACATAGAAAAGGAATTTATTGAAAGGTTTTATAAGCCTAGTGAAGCCAAAAAGTACTTTGAAAAAATGATGAACACACTAAGAACAAATGATGGTACTGTTGGATTGGGATATTCTAATACCAAGGAAGGAGAATCATCTAAAATTGGTGAACAAAGGAGTAGTAAGGAAAAGGCCAACAAAGCGAGTGATCCCACAATAATGGGTTTCACTTTTTAACCAATTTTGACACTGAAATCAATATTTTTGAAACAAACCTTAGATTCAAGTGACTATATCTCTAAAACTATGAATAATTTCAAGATGATGTAAACTAGTGATTTCTAGTAATTTGTTCCTACTTTTTAACCACATTTTTTATTTTTATTTTTAAAAATATTTAAGTCAATTTTTTCTTCTCCTCCGAAAAGTGGTACATATTAAAATTTAATATTTTTAAAGAGTGACAGTCCGTTTGACACAAAAAAAAAAATTCTAGAAAAGATAATGAGGTAATTCTTTTGGCGTTGGATTTGTAACATCAATATCTAGAGGATGCATTTGGTTTGATTCAATTTGGTTGAATATTGTATAGTTTATGAAGTTTTGAAGTGACACGGATCGTAATTTAGACATACATTCCTTTTGACACAAATAAATCAAACTCAATTTATCATAAATCTTTTTTTTTTTTGAATAGGAAGTTATCTCAATTACCCTTTTTCTAGATATTTTTCAAAAAAAATTGACCTAATTTACTAATTTTTCTGAAGTCTCAAAGTTAGTTGATGTTCAATCGGTAATGAACCTATAATGAGTTAAACTCATATTTGAAAGTCTTAAATAATATAATATGTATTAAAATTATAGTCATTGGAAAGCTTCCTCCGAGTAGCACAAATTGGTATTTTTTATTTTACAGTAGGAGATCATTCATTTTCAATTTTTGGCATCAAAAGAGCTAATTTTTTTTTTTCAAAAAAGAGGGTCAAAAATTTCTAAAATCGCATGTTTGCGCGAACATTGTGTTTGCGTGAACATATTAAAGGTGTGCATGAACATGTGGGGCTAAGTTTACCATGCAAAAAAATAGTAAAATGGAGAAAATGGTCTACATATTAGTGGAGTATGTTCATGCGAACATACCCTATATATATCAAGTGTGTTTGCACGAACATATATGATAATTGTGTTCGCACGAACATAACTTGAATGTTCATGTAAACATATGGTAAATACGATATGCAGATTTTGCCTTCTTTTTTATTTCCTTCATCTCACAAAAGTGGAACCCATTATTGTGGGTTCACCCACACTTGTCATCATTGTGGCAAAATAGGTCATATAGAAAATTTTTTGGCAATCAAAACCCTAAGAAGAAATACATGGGACACTAATATAACTGCAGGAAGCAAGGACATCATGCACATGAATGTAGGATGAAGACCATCAAGACTCCAAAATTTGAAGGATATTGCTATAACTGTCATAAGTATGGTCACAAAGCATATGAATGGACATCCAAACCAACTGGACATTTCGAAAACAAATGCACAAAGGTACATCATCATAGATTTTTTTACTATTGGGATTACAGTATGAGGTATAGTTGTCACTATTTTAGATAATATGGTTAGAGATAACTAGAAAAACTGGATAAATGGAGAGATTGTGTGCTTTAGTTGTCTTGAGGTCAGTGATGTAAGATGAAACTACCCAACTTAGTGACCTGCACCGAGGAATGAATTCAATAAAGGCAAAGGAAAGGTAGATATTGGGAAGGAAAAGATCTAGATGAATAAAACATGGAGAAAGAAAGAAGATTGCATAACATCAAGTCCAACTGAGATCACTTTATGGGTAAAAGAACAAACTTGTGTCAACCTTTTCTAAAGGAAAAGGCTAACAAAAGTATAATTGTTCACATTCAATGGCATAAAATTGGTATTATTATTTAGAATTTGAAAATGAAGTAAAATAATGAAATATGTAGAAATGGATGAAGTTTACAATTATAATTTTTAATAACTATTATGAATAAGAATTAATATATTTTCCTAATTTTAATACATAAATTTTTGGCTACTGAAAATGCTAAAAATTAGGGGATTGGTTCCAACCACAAAACTATATGGAAATAAACCTATTTCCATTTGAACTCTAACTATGTTATAGATAATATCTATAGCTAGAAAAATAAAAAATAAAAATTGACTTTAGACCTATATTTTCTCTTTTATAATGATTAAAATTTCAACTCACCTAAAATCGATAGTTTTCATCTCCCACCATATTTTTCAAGACAAACTCATTATAACCAGATGAAAAATTATACATTATGAAAGAGGACTCTCTCCTCTAGAACATCATATAATTTGTCATTTTTTTGATATGATTTAATATTTTTTTGCTTTCTCAAAATCAACATCTTTTTGAGTGTTAAAATATGTTCTTGTAGAACTTTTTAATTACAATATACTATATCTAATTGAAACAGTATAAACTCTTTATGAGAATATTCTTGATATTGTGCTCTATAAAATGGTGTTCATATGTTACAAAAAAAATATCATAAAAAAAGTAAGAGATACTAAAACATTAGTTTTCTGAAATAATTTTATTTCTTTGGTAATTGGATACAAACTAGTATGAAACATGCATTTAATAGACATTTCCAATTTGGAAAGTGTCAGACCATATATAACTTAGCTAGAATAAATTTATCTAGATCATATGTTTGAACAAAATTGGTTTTTGGATAGAAATGCTCAAATTTAGTTGTTCTAATAAGTCATCCTAAAAGGTGACACAACTCTATACTTTTACCCTTATCCAATGGATCGGGTGATCACATCAACCCCCAACTAGGCAATCAAAGGTATGTGTGGAAATGAAATATGAAATGTTATATTTTGCATCAGTTCCAAGCATCTAAGGTATGAAATGATTTTATTAGCATAAATCAAGATGCAATTAAGTAATTAGAAGAATGAGATATTCTATCACTATTACATTTTCTATGATATTTTCAAGTAATGGAGAAATTTCTATGGTTCCCAAGTTAGCTATGTTGATTGAGCATACTAAAAATCATATAGTGACTAAGCTAACAACTATATATGCACTAGGCATTAATTGTAATATTTTTAAGGTTATATATAATCAATTTTTTAGTCATTTTCATTTATGGGATGATTGAAGAGTACCAAGGTGATTTTTGAAAGAGGATTCTAGTAATTACAAATATTCAACTACTACACAATAAATTTTGTCAAATTGAAAGATATTTCACTTGTGTTGAGTTACATTGTTTCACAATTTTCAAACCCTAGAAAGTTAAAATGGTAGAAAGTTCTATAGCAACATTAAGGAAGGAAGGAAAAGAGGTCACTAATGTTCAATTGATTAGTAATGATGTACATGAACCTCCTATGTTTTGAGCCATACCTAAGATAGCATATAAGAGAGATATGTCAAGTTTGCACTAGTACAAAAATAATAATATATGACTAAATAAACTACTAGAATTTGTAGATATATGACTGATTTTGATCACGTGACCAACGGTAGTTTATTTCAGACATTTATCTCACTACCAAATTTATGACTAAACTATTTTAATCATTGATTTGATATTTATTTAGTTGTTTATTGTTGTTACCTAGTAGGTTATTTGGTAATTTTGGTAGTATATTTGTTTCTATATTTGGTAGCATATTTGATAGTTTATTTGGTAGTATATTTGGTAATATATTTGATATTTTATTTGGTAGTATATTTGGTAGTATGTATGGTATTATATTTGGTAGTATATTTGGTATTTTATTTGGTAGTTTATTTGATAAATTATCTAGTAGTTTATTTAATTATTAATTTAATTATATTAGGGCATGATGGAATTGAACCATCATCCTCATACTTGTAAAGTAGTTTCTCTTCCATTGAGCTAGTAGTTTTTTAAAGAATAGTGATGTTATTAAATGCATAATATAAAGATTAAGAGAATGTTGTCATTGTTAAATCCATAACATTTGTCTTGTTCCCCTTTCTATAATAAACTTGTGGAACAAAAAATGAAAGACTGTTATTTGTGCAAATAATAGAGAAAACTAAGTCTAAATTTTTTGGACAATAATTTATTGTTGTTCCAAGTTCTCAAATTTTATTTTGCTTAGAGGAATTGGTTTATGTGTAGCCTTATCCAATATATAACATGAATGTACTTACCTCTAGTAAAGAAAAACATACTAATGACTAGATAACAATAATTACTTTAAACAACTTAAATGCAGTGCTTTGAATCAAATTCCTATACACATTGCATCATTATTTTAGACTATATTTTTTACTAATTAATAAAAAGTTACTAAAAATCAATCAAAAATTTTCTTAAATGGTTCAATAAATAAACTAAAGCATTCTCTAGTAAGCACTTTATCTACCCAACTAGATATCTTAGATAACATGAAACTTGATCTAGCAAGAGGTCACATTGAACATGCTTTAAAATCAAAACTTAAGTTAAATTACACAAATTACTAAATATAATAGATAGACCTAACACATATATTATGGAGAAATCTATTGGTTGTACAAGAACCCATGCAAATTAGAATAAATCATGTCAAACATTTTTTAAAAAATTAGCACAAAATCAAGGTCAAACCAATAAATAAAAAATTGACAAAATGCTTAGATGGATAAGGAAATTAGTTTGCAGACAATTCAACACTATCCCAGATCTCATGGAAGGAACTTCCAAACTAGACCATGCAACTTGTGTGCAGATATCAACTGATGCTTCATTGAGGAAATGATTCCTCTTGGCTCCCTTACGATGCTTATTCCCCTAGTTATTAGTACAATATTTGGTGTGGAGCTATAGTTAGGTGTCCTTGTTGGTGCCCTTGTGTCTTAATTCTAGATACCTATATCTTCTTTAAATATTGACGGTGCCTAGGATAATGCAATGAAGTACATTTAGATTGGAGCCTTAGAACATGCTAGGACACTTGGTCCAAAGGGTTATTTTTGTCACAAACATTTGCACCCATGTCCAAATTTTTTACCTAAGGATGACCTTGTGAAACATGGAAACAACCTCCAAGCTGTGGGACTTGAACTATGAGGTTAAGTCTCTGGAGAAGGTCAGCTTCCTTCACTATCAGGGTGCATCTAACTGCTCTTGGAGAGGAGAAGGGAGAAGGAGTGCAAGAAAGAAAATCTACCTACTCTAACCTAGGGGGTGATGCACCAAAATAGAGTGTTCAAACCAATCACTACCCATACATGCACTATTGAACCATGATGACACAAAAGATATACACATCCAGACTCACTTTAATCTAACAATCACATGCAGATCAGAAAACCCAAATGAATGACACAATGAAAGAGGGGATTCACTTATATACCATTCATAGGCCAAAAGAGATATAGTCATGCAAGATTATAGATTTCTACAATACACCACTGAGAAGAAAATAGTTCTTGTACTTTACATCAATGGCTGGAGGAGATTAGGAAGAATGTTGTACAGTTCAGAGGCAAAGGGAATTAACACTGAAATTGCAGAGCAATATAAGCGAAATAAAGAAGAGTCAAGCTTAACAAAATCTACAAAAATTTCCTTTATAGCTCAGACATAACTAAGATATTTTCTAATTGAAGTTACTCCACAACCACTGCCATTAAGTCTTACAGACAATAATCATGCAGATCCAGGGAAAATCTAACCTTTGCACAGACTTAGATACCATGAAATCTGATATTTTTCTGAAATAGGGCCTCAAAAGGATAGCAAATGGCACCATTAAACCATTCTAACCAAGTAGATGAGTAGGATCAGAGGTGGTAGAGTGTTTTCCTAATGTTAACTAGGTTCAACATTCATTTGAGAGTGGTTGGAACTAATCATGAGGATCAAATCATGCAACAAAACTTGATCCCCTCCATTTCTAGCTCATGAATCAGCAAAGTCAGTAAGTCAACCAAACTCTACCACTTGGATGAGCCACATGGTCCAATAGTCTTGTTTTATTTTTCCACCCTACAAAGTCTCCACAGGGTTGACCACATCTAACTAACTAACCAACCCATCTTTTCAAAACCTTGACCATGATGTCTCATAACCATTAGCCCTAACTATTAATGCCTTAGTTGGGCCCGCTAGGACATCTGTCCCTTAGGAACTTCCCTGCAATGTTTAATTTCCTTGCATCTTCATCTTGTGAGAAAGAACCAATCATTGATCTCCATGAGATCAATGATCATGAAAGATCCTCCATATAGTGCGCTTGCTCCCTTAAAATTTATGGGCCCATAAACACTCAGCATTTGACTCAGCAACCTAACCCCACCTTGGCATCCAATTGCAGCGTAAGGAACAAACTTAACCCCACAAGGACATGTGATAGTGAGGCACATGCCCGCATTCCTTAAAACTCATGCAACTTCTCATTACGGGTATGCACTAGCCATTCATCTTGGAAGTTCTGATGGTGGAAGGTACAACTAAGAAGATGTGACATCATTGCAACTTTAGCCTTTATTCCTTTTAGCTCATGAGGACATGTGGAAAAAATGTGCTTGCCCGCATTGTCAGAAAGTTTGACAAAACTCAAAATGCAAGAAAGTGGGTGCCAACCAAAGGCTAACTAGACTGAGACTTCTTCCCTCCACGGCCAACAAAAAAACATGGACCCACTTGCATTGCATCACAAAGGGGCTTCCCTACAATGTTTAATGGTCATTTCTTTTGAAAATGTGGGAAAGCCACCACAGTAGAATTCCAAAGATTTGAAAGCATGAAAAGTTGCAGGAAAGGAGAAGGTTTGATTTTTTTATTTTTGTATTTACCCAGCATTAAAATAATATTAAAGATAGAAGGTGACCGTTGGGTGGGCTCAAGCACTCGAATTCAAATTTTTGGTGGGAGGCAAAAAATGGTAACAGTTATGATCCCTATAAGGTTGTTGTCATCGATGACACCATTTGAGACCCTCTAAAGGATATATCTGACCATCTCATAAAATTTTGACAAACTCATGGTTGTCAAGTCCTTGGTGTTCTCTCCATTATTTGCAACATCTCTAATTTTCATTAATTGTTGCAGATTAAGACCAGACAAAAACTGTAAGATCTGCAACATTGTTTTTCAATAAAAGGAATTTGAGTGATATTAATAATTTCATATTTTTTCTTAAATAACCATACAAATCACTTATTTCTCATATGTATTGCTTGGTTTTTGGCCTCTTACTTATGGTGTATTATCACTTCCTTGACCGTTGAAAACTTTCTTCATTTGGTTGTGTTAATTTTTTTAGTGAGAAAAAGATATAAATGAAATGATAATATAGATACCACTAAAAATAATTGTAATTGATACAATAGATTGATATAGCTTGACGATTTAGAAGCTAGAGATGAATCTTGATAAATATGAATTTCTTTAGAAACCAATAACCTAGCTGATATAGAATATGCATGGCATCATAATCGACTTAGTCTACTTAAAGCTAAATAATTCCATCTTGA
Organism: Cupressus sempervirens; assembly: GCA_028749045.1. Classification (NCBI taxonomy): domain Eukaryota; kingdom Viridiplantae; phylum Streptophyta; class Pinopsida; order Cupressales; family Cupressaceae; genus Cupressus; species Cupressus sempervirens. The sequence continues at coordinate 923,453,656 of CM053792.1, forward strand.
AATAATAGTTTGTATGCTTGATAGGGTACCATAATAAATCAAACAAAGTAATGTGTTATGCATGAATTGGTCATGAAAATAACTAGCAATTGTGTATAAAAACAAATTTGGGATATAGATGGACTAATAGCTTCATAACCACTAGAATAGTAAATATAAAACATATTTATCAATGGTATTTTGTTATACACCCATTGGAAATAAACTCAAACTACTAGAAACAAAACTAATATACAAACTTGTCCCAAATATTAAGGATTAAAAGCCAAGCATGAGCCTTGGCATACAATCGAATACATGCCTAGTATACAATATGGGTATATTCTAAGAGCTAATGTTTAGATTGCTGCATATGCAATGAAAAACTTTCAACAACAAACTATGAAGGTATGAAATTATTCTTATGTACAAAATTTTTAATATTTAATAGAATCCAATGTTTATATTCTAATCCTTCATCAAAAAGATATGGGAATCTATTATAGAATTTCATGACAAAAAATAATTGAATACTTATTCAAAATCTACACACCCATTGGAAAGTTTAGTTGGTGCTAACTTTTCTAAGGCACATTGAACCTCTTCACTATCATGTTCAATACAACTAAGAATTAAAAGGAAATACAAAAAAAATGTGGAGCGAAATAAATTTTGAAGGATGTCTGCTATGATCATGAAAAAATTCATATGGATTCAATCATGCAAGATTTCTTATGCATAGTTAAAATTATCCTTCATAAGTACATATATAAAATTTCAAGCATCTTATTAAACATGTAAAACACTAGACGCCAATCACCATAATGGTAAGCTTTATTTTATTTAAGGAAAATATATTTTTCTTCAATTTTAGTAGATTACAAAACATAAAAGAAAAAAACCTTCAATTTATTAATACTCTTAGAGGACCTAGAATCATCAAGAATCAGAGGTGCCTCTTTCAAGGTACACCTCAAATTTCTTTGCACATTTCAAAATCCAAAAGACATCAGAAACTAATTCATTTAGGATGCATAACACACACAAAAAAAATATTGTAATGATAAAGAACTTCAAGAAAATGCACATGACTCCTTTGGCTTCAAGAGAAAATTTCCAACTTGTCTGTTAAAACCAATAGAAATAGTACCAAATGTTCCACTTCCAAGAAGATTTCTTTTTTCGATTGGCTTGGATTAACTAACACCTCTATTCTTAGAGAATTATGTTAGAAAACTTTAGATGGAGACTATGGAAATAGAGCAACACCAACAAGACTAGCATTCTCAGTTGGAAGGGGAAAACTATGTATAGTAACACTAGCACTATCATCATATGACCCTATTTAAAATTCTAGATGTAATGGAGACACCACACTATTGTAAATTCAAACAATAAACAACATTTTTGATAGGTGGAAATTCTAGAAGGTTGTGGATATTGTAGAAGGTTGTGGAAATTCTAGAATGTTGTGGATAAATCATGCCTTGGGGTGTAAGTGCCTATTTAAGGAAGGCTTATGTTCATTTGTAATGAAGCTCAAGGAGAACCTCTTCAAGTGTAATCTCTTGTAGGGAAGCTCTCGAGGAAGCTGCTCAAGTGTAAGCTCTTCAAGTAGAAGCTCTTCGAATGTAATCTCCTCTAATGAATTTCAAGTATTAATGGATGCTTTATGAAGCATTTTTTTCATCTCTCTATCTCCATCTTGTTGCATTTTTTGGTTGTGAGTTGGTACGGGTGGTGTGCCTGTCATCAGTGGTATCAGAGCATACCTTTGTTACTGGTAGAAAAGCATGCCCTTCATCAGTGGTATCAGAGCAGGAGTTCCTGATTGTACAAGCAGATCACCGAAGTGTGAGGCAGTTTGTACCAAGACCTTGGTTGGGTGAAGTTTATTAGAGTAGGAGTTCCTAAGTGTGTGGACAGATCGCTGAATGTAAGGCAGTTTGCACCAGGACCTTGAGTTGAGTGAAGTTTGTGAAGAAGTTCTTGATTGTGTAGATAGAGCACCGACTATGAGGTAGTTTGCACGAGGTTCTTATTTTGGATGAGATTTATCTTTTGAGGACTTGATTATGGATAAGAGAATTAAGAAGATGACTTTTGTGATTGGATGGATTCTAAGGATTCCCCAACTTGAGAAAATTAGGGCAAGAAATCAAGAGGCATTGCTAGTTGATTTGCAGAAGCAAGTGAATGAATTAGAAGCTGAGTTGTGAAAATGAAGAGCACATTACCAGAAAAGGGATGTTGATAATTTCTTGGATGCGGGAAAGGTAGAAGATCTAGTGGAGTATCAGACATGTGGTACAAAAGAAGAGCAAGAGGATGAAGAGAAAATTATTTGCGAACCTAAAGCTAAAGAAGAGCATGAAGATGGCAAGATTTATGAACCTGAAGTAGATCAAGAAGATTTGAAGATTGTAGCAATGGAGGAAAATTATAGTGCCTTCATTAGAGATCAAGTAAGTGGAGAAGTAGTTACATGCATTGTTGATGACATGAAAGTGGCAAGCGAAGATGAATATGTCAAATAGGGAAAATTTTATGACTCATGGGATGTTGCCTTTGAGATGAGTTTGAAAGATATTAATGATGGTTTGCTTGAGGATCTTGTTAGTCATGTATGGTATGCAAAGGAATATTGGTATGGTATTGCTAGGTTTATTACAGGTGTGATTAATTCAACAAGATTGGATGAGGATGAGATTTATACTTGGATAGAGTTCATTGCGAAGGAGCATTTTCAGCAGCAAACAGTTGTTCCAGCTAGGTGTTGGAAAAGAAGAAAGAAGGAAATTAATCAGCACTGGATACTTGTTCCAGCTATGTGTTGGAGGAAGAGAAAAAAAAAAAAAAAAGTCAACAGTGGCTACTTCATTTTGTGAATCCATATTCACAAAATTTTTCCTACCATGGGAGTCGGATGTAGGAGCATCATGCATCAGTAAAAAAAAAAATGTGTGGAAGATTTGCATGTTGGTTTTCTTTTCCCTATTGAGGTGGAAGCTTGTGGTGAAGATGAAGATGGTTCTATATCTTTCTTTTAGTGTCAAAGTGTGGGACACACTTTTCTATCTACCAAGAGAGTCTGATGTAGGAGCATCTTGCATGGGAAAATTAAATTATTAGAAAAAAACAAAAAAAAAAAACAAAAAAGGGAGAAAAAAAAATAATAAAAATTTGGAGGAGAGGGAAAGTGACGAAAATAGAAGGAAAAATTAAAAAAATAATAAAATAGGAAAAAATGAGAAAAAAGGGAATTTCTATTTTCGAGGTGCATGAGTGGCATAAATAGAAAAAATAGTTGTTATTCCATTAATCGAGGTGTGTAGGTGGCATCTTAGAAGTTTGTGGAAAGTTCCTTAAATCATGCATTTAATATTTGTTGTGATCCATAAAGCAAATTTAATTTTGTAATTGGGCCACATGGTGGTGCTTAGTTGTATTTAGGTGGAAATTCTAGAAGGTTGTGGATATTGTAGAAGGCTGTGGAAATTCTAGAATGTTGTGGATAAATCATGCCTTGGGGTGTAAGTGCCTATTTAAGGAAGGCTTATGTTCATTTGTAATGAAGCTCAAGGAGAAGCTCTTCAAGTGTAATCTCTTGTAGGGAAGTTCTCAAGGAAGCTCTTCAAGTGTAAGCTCTTCAAGTAGAAGCTCTTCGAATGTAATCTCTTCTAATGAATTTCAAGTATTAATGGATGCTTTATGAAGCATTTTTGTCATCTCTCTGTCTCCATCTTGTTGCATTTTTTGGTTGTGAGTTGGTACGGGTGGCATGCCCGTTGTATGCACCCAAAAATGGTCGCCTAGAGTATGGGCCCCCATTATTCAATTTATCAATTTATCAAATTTTCTGAATCAATGGTTTGTAATATTTTATTAAATCAATTCAAATCAATTTTCTTAATCAAATTTGATTTATTTCATTTCTAAGATTGATCATTTTATTCCAAGTCTTATTTAATTAAAAGAAAATCTTCTCTTTTAATTAAATAAAATAAAATTCCAATTTAATTAAAAGAAAACCTCTCTTTTAATTAAACAGTTCATCCACATTTAATTAATTAAGAGAAAAACCTCTCTTTTAATTTAATTAAATATCTTCTATTTAATTAAAAAGAACTTGCTCCCTTTTAATTAAATAAAAATCCCACTTAAATATCTCTTTTGATGAAAAAAGGAAATAAAATAAATTCTTTTTATTTAATTTCTCTACACTTAAAAATGTGATCTAAGTGGGATTTATCTTTCCACTTTCTCCTCAACCACTCCTCTTTTCTAATTGGTGGAATCTTGTCTCACATGGATCACCACTTTCTTCTCAACCACTCCTCTTTTCTCATTGGTGGAATTTTGTCTCACATAGATCAAGCTCTATTATCCCATATTGGTTGTGAGAAGCCTCTCACCTCCATAATTTCCTTTATAAGGGAGAGCCCTCTCCTCATGTTAGACACCCATGATTATGCTATCGTTATGCTGTAGGTTTGAAGACCAATTTTTGAAGGAGTTTGAACACAAAAGCTTTTTGTGGAGAACTTCTATTTTCTTGTCTTTTTCTCTCTTGCACCCATCATGGGCTTTTAGCTTAGATCTTGCATTTATAGATTAGATTTTGCTTTCATAGATTAGATCTTATTTTCATAGCTTAGATTTTGCATTGATAGATTAGATCTTGCTTTCATGCATATTTGAAGATCATGGAGACTAGCATTCTTGCTTTTTCCTCTTTGAATCTCTCATCTCATGGTGTACTTGCATGGGCACAAAAATAGGTCAAACTGAGGGCCTCCATTGCAAACCCTTGCACTCTATGAGTAGAGAGATATGGATCAATTTGTGAGGGCTCATTCTTGACTTTTCTTACCTGTAATGATTCATAGAAGTGTGACAACATTTTAGCACACATTTTTGGCGCCCACCGTGGGGCTTGAATCAAGTTTCTAGCTCCATTTGCTTTTATTTTTCATCTCTAATTTTTTACAGCAGCATATTGGATCTAATCAAGTGCTTTTGTAAATTTTTCACTTTGGTTTTAAGGCCAACCCATACATAGATTGGTTTGCAGGCAAAAAATCTAGTTGGTTTAAATATTCAATCATATCTTTTAAACCACTTAGAATTTGGTTCTGAAATTGTTTTTGTGGGTTGGGTATGTGCCCAACATGTCCCAGTTTGATTTTTAGAGCATTTTGACATGATTTGCATGAGTTATGAATTTCTCTTTATTTTTAATAAAAAGTCATTTCTGATCGCAAATCAGCGTATTTTTTAGAAAATTTTACATTTTCAGAAATATTTTTTAATTATAAGGGGGGTTCTTTCTTTGTGTTTTAAATTTTGAGGCCTTATTAAGGATAAAAGACTCAATTTGATGAATCTGGCCTATTTTGAAAAATTGGGTCCCTAGGGCACAAATGAAGAGATTTTTTTGAATTTCTTACAGTTTTTGAAAGCTCTTTAGTTTTTAGTAGCGGTCCCTTCTTTTTATTTCTATTTTTGGATTTGAAATCATGGCAAAAAAAAGGTCTAATCATGTTGACTAGGTTATTCGTATTTTTTTTGCAGGGATTTTCGTGTTTTTCTGGTTTTTTCTGCTAACTGCTCACTGTTTTGGGTTTTTCTGTGTTTTTTGATTTTTTTGGAATAGCATAGAAGCAAGTTGTGATTTTATTGGAAAAACGTGCTAAATTTGTTAAAAATAGGTAAGATCTACTAAGCGTGTTGCAAGGACTTCAGGTATTCTTCTTTGGCTGATAACACTTTGATTTGGAACCTTAAAATGAACCTCTCATGTGTCTAGCTTGTGTGTTTTTCTTATGCTTTTATTTTTCAAACACATGCATGATTGATACTAGGTTTTAATCTCCATTATTTTTATTTAGCAAGCTTGATTATTAGTGATAGATTTAGATAGCTATATTGGGTTATTGGACTCGCTGAATCCGCTGGCCCCTCATTCCACCCTGTGGTTGCAAGATCAGCGCCACATTAAAGGGGAGGGGTCTATAGGATAGAATCGTTAAGTGCTCCACTTGGCAACCCTCTTGTGATTTCTAAAACTCACTAATCTTTGAGTTGTGGACTCGTTTTGGCTTGTGTGAGGGGTTAAGTGTTCCACATCTTTGGACTCACCTTGCATTAGTTAAAGCGTTAAGTGTACCACCTGTGCTTTTTGATTATTCTTGGATAGATTTGGTTTTGGGGAATTAACATCTGTACACACATAGTAATTAGGCCCCATGAATACTATTCATGGATATTGAGGGAGTGAGTTCCTAGTGAAACTCCTCTCAAAGACGGATTCCTTGTGGGTGGGGAGGATACTTATAGAATCTCTTAGATAGATGGATCTTCAACTTGGTGATTGAGGCATCCTTTCTCCGGAGAGGTTGATAGATCACTAGGGGTTGATATCATAGATCTTGAGATAATCTTAGTTAGTGTGTCAGATTAATCTGCTTGCTTTGATTGGGCTAAAAGTGAAAAGGTGTCAAAACCTTAGATCTGAAAGCTAAGTCCCCTTGTGGTCCACTATTGTGAGTCGGTCACCTTTAGAGAGGGTTAACCATAGCAGACAATCCCTATACAGGGAAAACTGCGGACGAAACCTCAAGCGGTAATAGCCACTTCTATCGTGGTTGCAAAAATTGCTATATAAATGTCCTCGTGGAAGAAATCTCCATGGGGTATGGTTCATTGTGGGTTGTCAGATCTCCCTAGCAGCTCTTGAAGATTAAGTTCTCAGACTGTGTCAAAACCTCAGTGCGCCAGGATTGGAGGTCACCCCTGTGAATCATAAAAGTTGTAGAGTCAAACCATTACTAAAAACCTTAGAGAGGCCAACTTTTATTTTCTAGGGATGTATGCAATGATTGTGAAACTCTTTGAGAACATACATGATTAGCTCTCCTAGGGATTAGCATAAACTAAGTCACTTGATTGCTCATGCGCAAGGTTGCTTTAGCCCTTGCTCATTGTTTGAAGACTGCTTGCTTGAACTCCTTGATTTCTGTCTTATGTGCCTATTCAATGATGAAAACCTATTGATGTGCTTACTTGATATTTTAAAACAAATATGGGTTCCTGAGTTGAGACTTCACGATCAAATAACTTTGTTGTCCCATTATTTCGAGTCTCCCTAGGTTGATCCTATTTGGATTAGGCTACTTAACCCATTGTTAGAAGCTTTTTTTGCACCTTAGGTTATTGTGCTTTGACCTCTTGAATTAGTAGTCATTGATTTCACAAGAGACCTTGTTTGGAGTTGGTAAGATAGAAATTGTCCTTATTGAGAAAGATATACACTTGGATCCTTTGATATTACACTTGGAGAGTTTTAGTAATTTCTTGTCCACACTTTCAAAAAAAAAAATTAATTAATTTTAATTATTTATAATTTGGGTAAATCATCCTCCTAGTCCATAGGTGCTAGGGTATTCACCCAAAGTTGTGAGCACCTCTGTGGCAGTGTTGATTTATGCCTATTACAAAATTCTATCTTATCACATTTATTTTGGACAAGTGAGTGCTTTTACTATCCTTGTTTGGTACCAACATTTCTTAGGGTTATCCTATCAATTAGTACTATTTCTTTCATGCCGGTTACAACAAGATATCAAGTAGATCAAGGACAGCAACCTCAAGTTGTCTTTAAACAATTACCTTTAGTTCAAACTCGTAGAAGACATAAGGAAAGGAACCCGTGTCTATTCAATCACCTGAGAGTATTCCCGAAGTTTTGTGTGACCTTAGTGGTGATCTTATTGAGTTGAGTACACCCTTAGCATCACCTCATTCAGCTATGGATATGAGTTTTACAAGAGCGCCATACAAGAAGAATCAAAGTAGTGAGTATAATGTTGACCTTTTGAGTGGTGATCCCACTCGTGGAAGTAGACCAACTTTACTTCTTATTGAGGATAGGTATTTGGATGCACATCAAAGGGATGAGAAAGGAAGAAATTATGCCTATCAAGAAGAGGAAGCCCAACATGATGATCAAATTGGTGAGCCTTCTAGTGCTCATGTGAATGCAACATTTACTGGTAATCGGTTTAGACAATCAAGACCATGTACACCGCTCATGACACCTCTAGTTTATGCAAGTGGAAGACTCAAAGAAATTGATCGTGAAAGAAAAGCTCTTCTAGAAGAACAAGCTAAGAAGGAAGAACAATTTCAGTGCCTAGAGGAAGAAAGGCAAGTTATTATTGAGATGGAAAGGAAATCCCGTCAAGAGGAACAAGATTTTTTTAAGACTTCACAACTTGACAATCAATTCAACAATGTGCACATTGGTGGTGGAAACAACTCTCCCCCATCTACCCCTCCTAAGACTCCACAAAGTGGGAGAACATCTTCACAATCTCCTACTCCTAGAGTAAGGAAAACTTCAAGACATGATTATTATAGGAGACCAACACCTCCTAGAGTTTCAAGAAAACCTTCACAACAAGCTCATCATGGTTCACAATATGGAGGTGTTAGCTCCAACTTTGAATATAATTCTTATGATTTCATGGCTATACCACAAAATCCACATTTTCAACAACGTATGGAAGCTTATATGGACCAAAATAGAGATGCATGCTTTCAACATTTAATCAATAAAGGTGCTAAGGTTCCTTACAACTTTGATATGGATAAGAAGATTAAAAAGCATGATCCTTCCATAAAAGAAGAAATTTATGAATTGAAGAAACAAATGAAGCAAATATCAGCACCCAAGAGTTCTTTTTCACTAGATTCAATTTGCCCTAATCCTTTTGATAAGAGAGTTGACATGAAAGATTTTCCTAGAAAAATAGAGATTCCCCAATATGACAAATATGATGGAAATGGGGATCCAAATGATCATGTGCGTCAGTTCTATACTATGAGTTTTGAGTTTCATCATGAAGACTCATATCTTATGAGATTATTTCCAAGGAGTCTTAAAGCTCAAGCCATGGAATGGTTTACCAATATAACTCCTCCTGTTAAGACATTCCCTGAGTTAATTCAAAGATTTGTTCAACACTTTTCATACAATCTTTCATGATCTGTCTCACTATTGGACTTATGTCACACAAAGCAAAATCAAGGAGAACCCTTTGTTACTTTCTTGCAAAGATGTAGACGACAGTGCTCTCGTTATTCTAGGACTATTCCTGAGAAAGAAAAGATTGAAATCCTCATTAGTAATATGGTTCCTGAGATGAAGTATGAAGTTAAGAAGATGGTTTTTGAGTCCTTTGATACCATGATTGAAGCTGCATTTAGAATTGAGGATGTTTTGAGAGAGCAAGGTATTTTGACCAAAAATGGAAACAACAACAATAATGGTCATAATAACAACAACAACAAAGATAAAGGAAAGAACATCAATTGGAATAAGAACAAACAAGTGGTCAATGATGGAGTTGTAAACTCCTCAAATCCTAAAGACCAAGCTGTTCTCCATTTGGCTAGTGCTAATCAACATAGTAATAAGCCAAGATATCAAGAAAGGCCTAAAGGAGAGAAACGTAACTTCACCCAATTGGGTGAGACATATGAAGAGATATTTACAAATCTCCTTGCACGTGATCTTGTGCACCCTTATGATGCTGCAAAGTTCTATATACCTAAAGTTAAGCCATGGTGGTGGGATGAGAAGGCTTATTGCAAGCTTCACAATGGCATTGGACACAATATTGAAAAATGTGGGAGATTCAAGCATATTGTTCAAGATCTTATTGAGAATGGAAAACTTAAAATAGATGGACTAAATACCAATGCTGATCACACAGCATTAAAAGAGCCTTTGCCCAAGTATGAGAAAGGGGAAGCTTCCCAACCTAAGAATGGCAGGGCTGCAATCAATTACACTTATTCAAATGCAGAAAATGTTATCAATATGCTTGAGGTTGTAGAAGAAAGTGTCAACATGATGGAAGATAAAGATCCCAATGGTTATAATTTAAATTTGAATTCTCCTACCTTTGGTGAAAAATCTATTTTGGTGTTAAGGGGTACTCACTCTAGAGAGTCATCTCAAGGTCACCTTGTCATTAGAGGGCCCAATTCAAACCAATCAAGTAAACCTAAGCAAGTGTCTTCTCAAAGTCTCAATGTTGTTACACGAAGTCAAGGTCCCCTTGTTATCAAAGGACCTAGTTCAAACCAACCAAGTAAACCAAAAAAAGTGCAATCCAAGAATGTTCCTTCAAAACCAATGGTTAATCCCGAGTCAAATTATAATCTTGTTGATCAATTGCAAAGAACCCCTGCTCAGATTTCAATTTTTGAGCTTTTAGAGTTGTCTCCAAGACATAAACAGGTTCTTGAGGATGCTTTGCGCATGGCGAATGTCCCCATAATTTAGACGTTGATCAATTCCAAAACATGGTTAATCATATTGCAAGCCCTCATCATCTTTCCTTTTCGGAGGAAGATGATAAATCTTTGAGTCATCCACACAATCTTGCCCTTCATATTGAGGTTATGATACATCAAACCTGTGTTAGGCATGTGTTGATAGATGGGGGTGCTGGGCTTAATATTTGTTCTTTGAGTCTTTTAAAGACATTGGGTTATTCTGAACATGTTATTGATAGCAAAAGAAGGATTACTATCAAAGCTTATGATGAGGCAGAGAGAAGTTCAAAGGGGTTGGCTGTCCTTCCTGTTAGGATTGGCCCCATGGAAAAAGATGTTTTGTTCCAAATAGTTGATGTTGGACCCCTTGCATACAACATTTTGCTTGGGAGACCATGGATTCATGATATGCAAGCAGTACCATCTACTTATCATCAGTGTGTCAAGTTTCCTTACAATGGAACAGAGATATGCATTCCTGGGGATAATACTTTGTCTATCAACTAAATTTTAGAAAGTACTCATGTTCCCTTTAATAGAAAAGTAGATGATTTTAATGCAATTTTAACTGATTGCAAGAACAAGTTTAAGTCCATAGACTTTGGCATGGGGGGATATCAACTCAACTCCCTCACTGCATTACCAGTTTCACCTAGGTCTTATGGTAAACCTTCACAAGAGATGAAACCTTCTTCTTCAGCTATGACATTGTTTGACACATTTGTACAGTCGTCAGTGCCTATTCAAGATGAGAAAGAAGATGTGGCTATTAGAGATTGGATTTATAGAGAAGAGAAGTATTTGCACAATGAAGATTTCACTCCTTCACCTAATGCTTATGGAAGAGGGTATTCTTTTGTCAAGAAAATGGGTTATCCTGGACATGGTCCTCTTAGTAATAGATTGGATGCTAGAGCTGAACCTCTTGATCATCAACTTTTTGGATGCAAGTCTAAGAAGTCAGTTGGCCTAGGGTATGTGGATCAAAGTAAGAATGTTGCTTCTATCCTTGATAAGTCAGATAGTGAAGAAGAACAAGAATACATACCTAATTCAGCAAACCAACAAGATATGTGTGAACATTGGGTCCCTTCTACTAATCTCCTTTGGGGAGATTCAAATAATCTGGTATCTCATGAGATAGTTGCCAATTTAGAACAAGAAAGCGTGACTCTTGATGATATTGAAGCTTCCACATCTAGACATCCCAAGAATTCATGGTGTAAGCATCCTAGTCGAGACTTTGAAACAGATTCTAATGAGTATGAATGGGATTCTTTCTCAGAATCTTCCACAGTTGATATGGATGTTGATGTTGTTCATACATATAGTTCTCAAACTGAGTTAGTCAATGAATCATATGTAGGATTAGAGGATTTGAACTCGCATGTTGCCTTAGTGGACGATTCTTCGCTTGTGAGGACGAATCTTGATTTGGGTAGTTTAGGAAGTTACTTGACAGACCTTGAATATTCAAACACTAGAGATATCATCCATATTCACAATCTTGAACCTGTCATTGATTTATCCCTTGTTCATCCTGATCTAATTGATTGGTCCCAATGCAACCAAGAACCTGAGATCTTAACATTTCAAAATGACTATGAAATAGCCTGTTATTTGAATGCCATTGAACCTGTAGTCTCTTCCACCAGTGAAGCAACTGCTAGTATGACAGAGCCAGATATCAAGTACATTAGTCGCAAAATAAAGATAAAAGAAAAGAAAAAGAAAAATAGTTCTGATGGTGAAAACCACTATGTGGCAGTGTCAGAACCAAAAAAAGTAAAAAGAAAGGACGTATCCAAGGGTGAAAACCTCTCTAAGGCACCTAAAGATGAGGTACTTGATTCTCTTCCTAGTTATTTTCAAGATATATCTTCAGTACTTATTGAACCAACACAAGCAGTCAATTTGGGTACGGATGAAGCTCCGCAAATGGTACATTTGGCTCAGTCTTTGTCATCACAAGAAAAAGAAGCTTATACTAAATTCTTACAAGAAAAGAAGATTAATTTTGCATGGACTTATTCGGATATGCTAGGGTTGGACACTAATCTTATTATGCATCACTTATCCATAGCTCTAGGTGTTAAACCAGTTAAGAAAAAACTAAGAAAAATGCATCCTCACATAGCTCTCTTAGTCAAGGCAGAATTAGAGAAACTTCTTGCTGCAAAATTCATAAGAGCTATTGCCTATGCTGAATGGATATCAAACATTGTACCAGTTTCAAAACATGACAAAACCATTCGAGTTTGCACAGATTTTAGAGATGTTAATAAAGCATGCCCAAAGGATAATTTTTCACTTCCTAATATAGACATGATAGTGGATATGACCGCGGGTTATGAGATTTATTCCTTAATGGATGGTTTTTTTGGATATAATCAGATTAAGATAGCTCCTGAAGACCAAGAAAAGACTGCATTTACATGTGCATGGGGTACCTATTGTTGGAATGTTATGCCTTTTGGATTAAAAAATGCAGGAGCTACCTATCAATGAGCTATGACAACTATTTTTCATGATATGATGCATAAAAACATGGAAGATTATGTGGATGACACCTTGGTCAAGTCTAAGAAAAGAGACACACACTTAGATGATTTAGAAGTCATTCTAGATTGTATGGAACAATTTCAACTAAGGTTAAATCCTAAAAAGTGTGCATTTGGAGTTACCTTTGGCAAATTACTAGGATTCATTATTTCAGCAAAAGGGATAGAGGTGGATCCAGAAAAGGTTCAGGCAATTGTGGATATGCCACCTCCTAAAAACATTAGTCAAATGAGGAGTCTTCAAGGACGTCTTCAATCTATATGGAGGTTTATTTCACAATTGGCAGACAGAGCTCAACCTTTCAACAAGAACTTACATAAAGGAGTCAAATGTGTATGGAATGATGAATGTCAATAGAGCATGGACTAGATCAAGAAATACTTGGCAAATCCTCCTATTTTAATGCCTCCTATCCCAGGAAAACCACTTATCCTATATGTTTCAGCAATAGAATCTGCCTTGGGGGCATTATTAGCTCAACTTGATGAACATGGGAAAGAAAGAGCAATATACTATATTAGTCGTACTCTTGTTTCATATGAGGTTAATTACACTAGTATTGAGAAAGCTTGCCTTGCAGTTGTGTTTGCTTCCCAAAAGTTGTGACATTATATGCTTGCGCACACTATACACCTCATAGCAAAAATAGATCCACTCAAGTACTTACTATGTAAGGCTGCCCTCACAGGTAGACTTGCTAAATGGATGATGATTCTTTCAGAGTTTGACATAGAGTACATTGAGCGTAAAGCAATCAAAGGACAAGTTATAGCAGATCAATTGGCTGATTTTCCACTACAAGATGATGCACCTATTCAAGTTGATTTCCCAGATGAGCACCTCATGTATCTGACTGAAAGAACATGGAAGATGTTCTTTGATGGGTCTTTTATGCAAAATGGTTCAGGAGCTGGTGTGTTGTTTGTTTCTCCTCATGGGTACACAATTCCTAAATCTTACAAGTTATTATTCCCATGTACAAATAGTATTGCTGAATATGAAGCTTTAACAAATGGACTTAAGATGGCCATAGAATGGAGAATTACAGAGTTACACATCTATGGAGATTCACAGCTGATAATCATCCAAGTCAATGATGATTGTCTAACAGAAAATGATAAATTGGTCCCTTACAAGAAAATGGTTGATTCCTTGAGACTCTACTTCACATTTGTCTCGTTTCAACAAATTCCTCGAATAGAAAATAAGGCAGCTGATGCTATGGCTACACTTGCTTCACTTCTTCAATTAGAGCAACATGAATCAAGATTTGAATTCCTGGTGGAAGAGCTACATCACCCTATCTATGATTCTCAAGAAAGTCATGTTATTTGTACCCTTGTTGGTCATGAGTCATCTCGTTATGGTGCCATTTACTCGTACATTCATGATGGGATTATACCTGAAACCTTTAACCGATCTGAATGCAAAAACCTTATTCGAAATGCCTCTCATCACTCCCTTATCTCTGGTGATTTGTATAGGAAGGGTCTAGATGGAACACTTCTTAGATGCTTAGAAAAGGATGAATCTGATCAAGTGTTAGTTGACATCCATGAGGGTATCTGTGGTGGACATTCTAATGGTCTTGCCATGGCTCGAAGATTGCTTAGGGCAGGATACTATTGGCCCACAATGCATATTGATGCAGTAGCTTTTGCAAAGTCATGTGAAAAATGTCAAAAACATGGTAAACTGATACATACTCCAAGTAGGGAGCTCATTCCTTCTATATTTCATTGGCCATTTCAACGGTGGGCCTTTGATCTTGTTGGGAAAATTCATCCCAACTCGTCATCTGGACACAAGTTTATTATTACTGCCACTGATTATTTCACTAAATGGGTAGAAGCTGTCCCACTTTCTGTTGCCTCTGGAAAGACAATTTCTCTATTTATTTTGAATCATATTATTTGTAGATATGGAGTGCCTTCTGAGATTATCACTGACAATGGAGGTCAGTTTAAAAATAAGGACCTTAAGCAACTCTGTAAGAAGTTCAAGATAAAACAACATTGGTCCTCTATTTATTTCCCACAAGGGAATGGTCAAGCAGAAGCATCAAACAAAACCATTCTTAAAATCTTGCACAGAATAGTTCATAACAATGGTAGAGATTGGCATTTACAAATAAATCCAGCTTTGTGGGCCTATAGAACGAGTATTCGCACTCCTACTAGGGCTACTCCTTTTGCTCTTACATATGGTGCTGAAGCAGTGTTACCTTTAGAGGTTGAAATTCCTTCACTTAGAGTTTCTCTCAAAGGTCTAGTTACAGATGAAGACTACCGTGCCATGAGACTTCAAGAGTTAGAACTTTTAGATGAGAAACGCCAAGCATCATTTGACCATATGAGAGTCTATCAAAAGTGCATGTCAAAAGCATTCAACAAAAAGGTTCACCCTAGAGAGTTTCAAGTGGGAGATCTTGTCCTACGTGTGAATCATAAGAATCAACAGAATAGAGATCAAAAGGGTAAGTTTGAACCTAATTGGCTTGGACCTTACATTATTACAACAGCTTTTGGTTCAGGTGCCTATTTACTATCTACAGTAAAGGGAGAGCAGCTCCCTGATCCTATCAATGTCTTGCACTTGAAGAAGTTCTATCCATAATGCCCATTCTATCTAGGGGTATCTTTGTACATATTTATTGATCCTGGAAAAAAAAAATTCAAAAAAATTGATATATTTAAAAAATCCAAAAAAAATGATATATTGTAAAAATTCTAAAAATTGAAAAATGTCCTGAAAAAATGATCATCTTAGTGACAACCTAGCAAAAGGCACTTTGATGTATCTTCAAAAAAATATATATTCCAAAAATACAAAAAAAAAAAAAAAAAAAAAAAAATTCAAAAAAAATAGAAAAAGTGCCTTGGTGAAAACTTGGAAACAGGCGCCTTGGTAGCAAAAAAAAAAAAAAAAAAAATCCAAGTGGTGAAAACCTGGAAACAGGCGCTACTTGAGGTCTTTGCACCCCTATTTCTTAGCACATGTCCTCGACATAGCCTTTCTCCACCATGCTTTGTCCTTGTTTCCTTGGTTTGGAATTGGTCTTTTTCTACGGGGCATAACTATGTTAGCTTTGGTTTTTTAGATGTGTGAGTCTTTAGGACACCTCGCAAATGGTGTTTTTCAACACCCATTGACATCGAGTGTTTTTCAACACTTATTGGTTTGGTTTTACCCAGTATCATCATGTGATCTTACCTTCCTGCAAGCATTTGATCCTTGTCCTCAGAACTTAGTATCAGTTAACACACTTAAATTGTTAAACGCAACACTTAATGCTTGACTTATGTCATGATTTTTTTTCTCTGTGTACTAACTGTTATTGATTTTTGTTGAGTGTCTTTTTCTAATAAGTCTCTACATGATGCATCGCTAGAAGACTTGGGGCATGAGACATGTTTTTATTTTTATTTATTTTTCTTGTGGGTGTGGTCTTGAACTCTAGAGTGTCTTTTGTTGTCCCCTTGAAACACTTAGGAGATTTGAGACATCATCCTTGATTGTTTTTGCACAACCATTCTTATAGTCATCTTGGCATCTATGCCTTGATGCGAGCATAGATTTTCTATATTAAATTGGGTAAGCTAACATCAAAGTCATCTTGACCTTTATGTCTTTGATGCTTATGTTAGAATCTTTCCACATTTCAATCCAATATAAATCGCATTCATATCTTCATAGTTACATTTGTAACTAGTGATGATTGTGTGATTTTTCGATGTCTGTTAATAATGGCCCAATGATGAAAATAAGTTCTTTTACATTCTCTAATGAATGATGAACACAAAATCCTATGTTACAGTTACTCTTTTGCAAGTACACCATTGCATTTCATGTAGCTTGCATTATTAGACTTCATGTTAGTTCTCATTTTTAGGCTGCATTATGAGTTTGAGAGGGTTCTCCTTTCATCTTTATTGTGGACATTTAATCAATTGTGGTCACATTTTGATCTTCATTTCCTTATTTTCTTTCGTGATCTCAATCAAAATTTCTATCTTAAACAGTTGATTGATTTTTGGAGCATTTTTTTTTTCTTATTTCTATTTCTTTCCATATCTTTCAAACTTCTATCTTCTTTTCTTCTAAATCACATTTGGGGCATAATATTGCATGCTTGATGATCTACCTTGGTTCTATGATTCTTATATCTTTCATCTTACATCAAGAACCTTATCTTTTGTTCGATTTGATCAAATTTATCAATTTGTTGTTTCTCCTCTAGCTCATTTTGATTTTGATCACGAGGGGGCAGTAATTATCAATTTCAATCCTTGATTCAGTTTTATCAATTTTATCCTCGACTTTTTCAAGGTTAAAATTTATTTGTATTCTTTGTCCTGATGTGTTCCCGAGTCGACCAAACATTTGGGTTGTTTTGTGATCCCAAATTGACCTCACACTTCAATTTCTTTCTTTGACTACATGTGTTCCCGAATCAATCACACATTAGTCAAAGAGGGGCAAATGTATGCACCCAAAAATGGTCGCCTAGACTATGGGCCCCCATTATTCAATTTATCAATTTATCAAATTTTTTGAATCAATGGTTTGTAATATTTTATTAAATCAATTCAAATCAATTTCCTTAATCAAATTTGATTTATTTCATTTCTAAGATTGATCATTTTATTCCAAGTCTTATTTAATTAAAAGAAAATCTTCTCTTTTAATTAAATAAAATAAAATCTCCATTTAATTAAAAGAAAACCTCTCTTTTAATTAAACAGTTCATCCACATTTAATTAATTAAGAGAAAAACCTCTCTTTTAATTTAATTAAATATCTTCTATTTAATTAAAAAGAACTTGCTCCCTTTTAATTAAATAAAAATCCCACTTAAATATCTCTTTTGATAAAAAAAGGAAATAAAATAAATTCTTTTTATTTAATTTCTCTACACTTAAAAATGTGATCTAAGTGAGATTTATCTTTCCACTTTCTCCTCAACCACTCCTCTTTTCTAATTGGTGGAATCTTGTCTCACATGGATCACCACTTTCTTTTCAACCACTCCTCTTTTCTCATTGGTGGAATTTTGTCTCACATGGATCAAGCTCTATTATCCCATATTGGTTGTGAGAAGCCTCTCACCTCCATAATTCCCTTTATAAGGGAGAGCCTTCTCCTCATGTTAGACACCCATGATTATGCTATCGTTATGCTGCAGGTTTGAAGACCAATTTTTGAAGGAGTTTGAATACAAAAGCTTTTTGTGGAGAACTTCTATTTTCTTGTCTTTTTCTCTCTTGCACCCATCATGGGCTTTTAGCTTAGATCTTGCATTTATAGATTAGATTTTGCTTTCATAGATTAGATCTTATTTTCATGCATATTTGAAGATCATGGAGACTAGCATTCTTACTTTTCCTCTTTGAATCTCTCATCTCATGGTGTACTTGCATGGGCACAAAAATAGGTCAAACTGAGGGCCTCCATT
The DNA here is from genome assembly GCA_028749045.1 of Cupressus sempervirens. Classification (NCBI taxonomy): domain Eukaryota; kingdom Viridiplantae; phylum Streptophyta; class Pinopsida; order Cupressales; family Cupressaceae; genus Cupressus; species Cupressus sempervirens. The sequence continues at coordinate 923,471,999 of CM053792.1, forward strand.
GCAAACCCTTGCACTCTATGAGTAGAGAGCTATGGATCGATTTGTGAGAGCTCATTCTTGAGTTTTCTTACATGTAATGATTCATAGAAGTGTGGCAACATTTTAGCACACACCCATCATCAGTGGTATTAGAGCATACCTTTGTTAGTGGTAGCAAAGCATGCCCTTCATCAATTTTACAACATTAAATCTTCAAGACTATCGATGATTCACTGGTGATTGGAGTAGATTTTTTAGAGGGTTTAATTATGTGAAAAGAAATGCTTAACATTATGAAAGGAAAAAAAAAAATTCCTAGGAGTGTATGTATACTTTGTTGTTGTTGGCCCTTATTACCTTCCATCCCTTTCTAGATTCTATAATTCCTTGTGATTCATTGTTTTTATATATTTTATTTTGTCTATTTTCCTCCTCCCATTCTTCCATTTTTGAAACAAAATCCCTCTTGTTTGCATCTCCTCTGGCAAGTTTAGAAAGTAGTTATTACAAAATTTTAATTGCTACACACCCACTAGTGCACCATGATATTTTTCCTTCCATTAGTACTGTGAATTTATTAGAATACATAAAAATACTAGCATGGTTGCTAAATACTTTGAGATGCAAAAGCACAAAAAAATGGTGGCAAAATGGTGGCATCTTGAGCAATGAAAGAAACAATGGAACTATATTAATATAGATGAATGAAAAAATCAGTCAAATGGACTCCCAAGAATTCCATGTGTTGGAAACCAAAAATAGACCAATTGAACTCAAAAACACATTAGCTCAAGTGCCTAATGTATCTCAAATTCCTACAAATAAAATTGACATGGGCGTGAATCATTACATACGAGGAATTTTACAAATAATCAAATTGACATAGATATTGAAGACAAAAAAAAAAAGAATTAAATGTTAAGATGCCCTTAGAATTCATGGCACTGGGTTTCAAGAAATCAAATTAGAATTCTTATTGAAATCTTTGAGATATAAGAATATTTCAAGACAATTTGAATCATCTAGGTTGACTGGCCTGTGATTGAGTAACAAGCTTGTCATCTTGGATTCAATAAAACAAAGATATTGTGCATATTAAAAATACCAACAGAGCTACTGATAACATATCTGCTATTACTTTGATGCCTATGCAAAATTGCTTCAAATGTTGGCTCCTCAACTACCCTCTCATTCGTAGAATCTTAAGCTTCTAACCACCTACTTCCCTGGAAATTAATACATCATAACCCATCATTGTAATATATATATATATATATATATATATATGCACTACTGTTATGTGTGTATGCCAATGTAAAGGGGAATTATATAATAGTGTACCTTCTCATGGTCTTAGAACATAGTTTCCCACAGATTCCCTCAGGTTAAAAGAATATAAGCATTTAAGAACATTGGATCTATAGAAAACCCATATGAGAAAACAAAAATTATAATTGGCTATGTGATTGATCTAGGCCAAGAGAAATATCCTTCTGCCTACATCTAGTTTTCGTAGAGTGGTTATGAGAGGGTCTATAAATCCGAGTGAAAACATAAAAGCCCCCACTTCATGGCTAAACAAGGCACCCATTTGTTATGTGGAAGGTGAGGCCCCTTAAATGGGGATTGTTGATTTTTTTATATCTAGAAATTTTATTTAGTTTGTGCTAATGAAAAGTGTTTATACTAGCACTTGCACCAAACAATGCAAGGTTTCAGCCAATATTGATTATTAGTATCAGCCATTCTGAGATATGATGCCTGTGTAAATAAATCTAGATAAAGCCATAAATAGTACCATTGTAATAATAAAAATATATGTAATCAGTTGTATCATTTTCCAGTTGGCATAACCCATAAAATGTTTGACAATAATTTGTGTGTGATCTGAGTTTGTAATTCAAGGAGTAGTGAGAATAGATTGTTGTAGACAACATCATCTCAGCAATCCACATCACTTTGTTCACTATTAATCATTGACTTTCAGCTTCTTAATAATCATCACAACTTGCATATAAGATATGTCAGAACATATATGATATTAACATGCGAACTATTTAAATGAAAGCAATAATTCCATAGTGATTGATTGACACAAATACTTGTAATATAGTGATGACAACATCAATACTAGAAATGCAAACATGACTGAATTAAAAATTCAATTTTACAAGGTATAAGAAAATTTGTTTTTGGAGTTAAGTTATGCAAAGGTCAAAAAGTTCCAGGCAATAATACCAATCAACACAAAATGTTCCAGGTTATAATACCAATCAGCACAAAAACCAAAATAAGGATGGAAACCTTGCAATGTTTTCTCATCTGAAGGTATTAATGTTGCCAAATGCATCAGTGGAGAAGTGGCTATGAACTATTATTAATCTGCATGACATTCTTTAGTTGATGTTGAAAAATTTAAAACATTAACAGAATAGAAGAGCAATTCACTAATTTGGTTGGCTGAATTTTTTAGAGAAGTGGCTTTGAAATATTTTAGGAAATACGAAACCATTTAATCAAAGCATCAATGAAGACTCATTAGCATTGACTTAATAGAAATGTGAGATGTTCATTGAAGTAATAGCAATGCAAGATGTGTAATAGATAATCATCATCTACGAATAAATAGAGAAAGCTCAGTCATAACCCCTTATAGTTGTTGAATTTGTTTAGATGACATTCTTTGGTTGATGTTGAGAAATTTAAAATATTAATAGAACAAAAAAACAATGAGATAATTAAGGTAAAAATAAGATGCAGAAGTTTACCGGGACAAATCAAATTATGCGATTAGAATGATAATGTCTTTAAATTGTTATAGCAGATACAGAGGCTTTAGTGCTAGGAGTAGTTACAGTGCTCTTTCTGAAAGCCAAACTATTTACATTGACTATAGAGACATTAAGCCTACTGAGATTACATAACTCACACAACTATCATTAATGATCATCTTTTGACCAATGTGTTAGTGAGCCGCCTATGGTAACTGAGAATTGATTGCAGAGTAGTCTTCATGGCGGGCATGTGAACCAGTTTATTTAACCCCATTATAACCAAGATGTAAGCATCCACTGGTACAACTTCAACTCGTTGAAATGCTGAATTGGGATCCTGTGTATAAGAGATTTAATTTCATTGGTGGAAAAATAATATTTTTGGAATAGTAAGAAGAACAAAATTGTACATGTATTTCACAATGAAAGCATGATTAGATATGAAATTGTTTCATTCATCTTTCTTCAGTTTGGTCACTTTTTGTATGATGCCTACTTTCTATTCATCAAAATTTTCTTCTACAGGTCTTTTATAAAATAACTAAATAAATGCATGAACAAAATAGTGTCTACTAACCAAAATGATGAGATGGTGCTCTACAAGGTACCTAATTTCACATGCAACTAATCACATATTAAGGCTTGTACCCAAAAGGCACATAAAAAAACACTCATGCTGTAATATCCCTAATTTGACATATATTTTAATAATAAATAAATAAAAATAAATATTATAATTACACTATAAACCAATAAAGATTATAATATATTTAAATATTATCATATTTGAATATATATATTATTAATAACCAATGATAATATAATATAATAATCTATGAGATATATAATATTAATTATAAGTAATATCAAATAACAATAATAATTTTATAATGTATATTATATGAAAATATTCAAGAATAATATTATGATATCATTGTAATACAAATATGAAAATAAATAACATATTACTTGAGAAATGAATATTATTATAGATAATATATAAAGCAAATATACTATAATAATATTACTAATATCATTATTAAATTAATATATGATTATACAATCATTACACAAGTCTAAAACCGCAACCGACATTATAACTTTGGCATGACAACTCGAAAAATACTTTCAGTAGATCAGAGGACTGTTAATGGAATTTGAAGATTAATCAAATATAAAATGCTTGAAGGGTCACGCCGCACCATACACATATTTAAGAAGCGTGCGTAGGAAGGAATAAAGTACTACAACACATTCCCGAAGCATATTACGAATATTCAAGACTGACTCCGCATCATTTTTAACGGAGAATAAAGTGAGCATTGGCAGTTAACGTTGAACCAAACACTTACAATAAGGTGGTACGTATTGCCACCTTGGGAGAGATGCATGCAAGTGGAGTGTTAAACTAACATTAAATGAAAAAGGTAAATGTTATAAGGAGAACCCAAAGTGAAGTGGCTAGTGATAATAAATTTGTAGATTTGATTTATCTATAAAGGGGGCATAAATCCATATATTAATAGGAGAGATTATATCCCTATTTGTTTTTTTTTTTTATATTGAAATAATGCAAATTACAAAGGTAAGAAGAGCAGATCACAGAAAACTGCTCGAAAGAATGAAGACAACATTATAGTGGAGAAACAAGAGGCAAAACAACCCACAGGGGTACATAGAGAAGAGAGCACAATTTCAAGTACAATTTATCAAAATTCGGATAAGAGGCTGTAGACTATGAAGCACACCATTTTGCTGATTCTTGATTAGCTGAATTACTTGGTGCTGAATACATTGGACCTGATATGTTATCATGGTACTCTTCCTGGAATTCGCCTGCAATTGAGAGAAAATAGAAGCAAGACAATAAAAAATGTCTGAATAAAGTTTTAGAAAAGAAAATTTCTGATGATCATAGGAGTTATCAAAAGTTTCTTTACAACGGACTCTCTAGATGTGCAATAAGATGGTTTGTCGAACACTTTCAGCAATGACATTGTTTCGAAGCCCAACTCCAAGTAAAGCCTCCTTTCAATTAAGGTAATGCCAAAAAATAGCAGGAAGACAATGAAAAACAGAGTTCCATAACCTCTTTGCAAAAGAACAACCCCAAAAGATGTGACGCATGTGTTAAAATTTCTTGCAAAAAGGACAATTAATGGGATTAACCATGATATATTTTAGCCTGCTACCAACTGGTAACTTGTAATGTAATAACTTCCATAAAACATGGTTTCTTACCTTTTATCCTTGAAAGATTTGAAGTCTTTCTTGTCATTGTACATGTGACCTTTCTTCTTATCTTTGTTCTACTTATTTGGGCACCTAGCAACAATATGTCCAATTTCCTTACAAGAGAAACAGATTAGAGGAACTTTACCTTTGTATTTTCCTTTGCCTCTTGAATATTTTCTTGCTAGTAGAGCTTCAACCACTTTAAGATCACTGTCTGATCTTTGTTCTAATTCTTCATCACTTTCTGATTGTGGTTCCTTCATCTTTTTCCCTTTGTCTTTGAGTGAAAGCTTGGCTTCAAATGCTGATTCAACATTCTTGGCAGCTAGAACATAGTTGTCTAGCTCAAATGCAGTCAATGTTCCAACTATGGCCTCTAAATTTATTTTATGATTTGCCTCACATCTCCTTTCTTGAATTGTAGAGACTTTGATTGCATAAATAGGAAGTAGAGTTCTAAGAAATTTACTTATAACTGTCTCCTCATTGATATCTCCTCCAGATGCTTTGATTGCACTAACACATGTTTTAACTCTTTCAACATACTTTGCAATATTTTTATCCTCTCTCATCCTCATTTGATCAAATTGCCCTCTCAAACTTTCTACTTTGGCTCTTCTCACATTATCATCTCCTCCGTAGATTTCTTTTAGTTTGTTCCACATTTCAAAGGCAGTTTTGCAATCTTTGATGTCATCAAATTCTTCATAACTTAGAGTAGATGCTATATCTATCATCATGTTATTGTGAGTCTTCTTTTCAGCAATATTATCGACAGATAATGTACTAGAAGGTTCTTCATATTTTTCATCAAAATACTACAGTCCTCACCAATGGAAGCCAAATGAAGCCTCATCAATCCTTGCCATGCTGAGAAGTTGTCCCTGTTAAGTCTTGAAATTTCCCTTTTGTAATACATCTTGATCTTTAGCTTAGATTCTTGAAATCTTTTCTTGTAAGCACCAAAAGCTCTGATACCAATTGTTGGAATTAAAGATAGTGTAACTGAGGGGGGGGCGGGGTGGGGGGCGAGCAAGGGGTGGTGAATTAGTTATGCACAAAAATTAATCCACAAATCCCTTAGATGTCTTAATGATCTAGTAACTACTTTTACTTGGTAAACAATTGTTGTAACTTGGTAAATTAAAGTATTACTTTCTTTTCAAGCATTCATTCATATAACTGAAAATAAGGTGAACACAAGAGACACCAGATTTAATGTTGAAACCCAATATGGGAAAAAGCACCAAGTAGTTCTAGTCACCAATTTTTCACTCTTCTGAAGTGAGCCCTATTAGGTGCTAACCCTGTTAAAGTTTACAATACACACTATTAGGTGTGACCCTATTAGAGGATTTAATCATCCTATTAGGAGTGGCTTTGCTAGAGGTCTTTTAGAAGAATTCAACTCAACTGTCACCTTGTTTAGAGGATTTACAAAATGACTATTAAACCAACTTTGTTAAGAGATTTGAAATCACTGCTACAATAGTTAGAAAGCAACGATGAATTGATCTAAATAAGATGCAACTAAATTTGTTGGATACAGGTCTCTTATCAGCATCATTAGAACCTCCTTGATCAAATATGACTTTGTTGTTCCCCAATGATCTCTGATCATCCTTCGAATTCACTTCCACAATAATTAGTCTCCATATCACATTAACTTCTCATAACTCCATAGCATACTGTTTTGAATTTGGAACTTGATCTCTTACTTATACCATTCAGATTGTCGAGTCAGCCCATTTATATGGTAAATTTACCAATAAACCATTCATCAGTCGGCTACAAATATTACCCTTAAACAAATAAACATTGTTTCATAAGACAATGAAATCCTTTACTGGATGACCCTGCCCAATAAATAATACTTCTATGAATTTCCAGAGTTAACCTTCTTTACTCAGTTAACATTACAATATCCTTAAAATCCTTTGGTTGCCAAGTTTTCTCGGTAATAACTGAATCTTCCAAATTACCTTTAATGACCGAGTGAACTCGGTGAGAACTGTTTCTTCCAAATTACTTTTGATGACCAAATGAACTTGGTAAGAACTATTTCTGTCATATTTTCTTCGATTACTGAGTGAGCTCGGTAAGAACTAAAATTCTTTGATTACCTTGAAAGCTTGGTAGACACTATCCTTTCCCTTGTTGACCTTTTGAGCTCGGTAGATACTATCTTTTGCCTTGCTGACCTTCTGAGCTTGGTGGACACTATCTGATGACTAATGTGACATTTGTGTGACATCAAAGACAACACACAATTGAACAATTGTATCCAACAAACTCCAAAGAATTTGATGAAGAAATTACAAATTCGATGGAAAAGAATAATACCCTAAATAAAGTTAGGAATTTAAAAAGGGAACAAGAAGCTCAATTATATATGGTTTGTGAGATATATGAATTGAAAAAGAAATTTTAGGAAGATCAAGTCATGATTGAAGAAAATAAAATATTATGAGAAAAAAAACTTGAGGAGAAGTTGTTAGATATGCAAAAACTTGCAAACTTGCAACTGAACACAATGAATCAACTGATGATTGAAAATCAAGAACTAAACAAGAACGACATTGAGATTATAATTTCAAAATCATGAAAGTACTTACTATAGAATGAATTGAACATAGAAAAGGAATTTATTGAAAGGTTTCATAAGCCTAGTGAAGCCAGAAAGTACTTTGAAAAAATGATGAACACACTAAGAACAAATGATGGTACTGTTGGATTGGGATATTTTAATACCAAGGAAGGAGAATCATCTAAAATTGGTGAACAAGGGACTAGTAAGGAAAAGGCCAACAAAGCAAGTGATCCCACAATAATGTGTTCCACTTTTTAACCAATTTTGACACTGAAATCAATATTTTTGAAACAAACCTTAGATTCAAGTGACTATATCTCTAAAACTATGAATAATTTCAAGATGATGTAAACTAGTGATTTCTAGTAATCTGTTTCTACTTTTTAACCATATTTTTTATTTTTATTTTTTAAAATATTTAGGTCAATTTTTTCTTCTCCTTCGAAAAGTGGTACATATTAAAATTTAATATTTTTAAAGAGTGACAGTCCATTTGACACACAACTTTTTTTTCTAGAAAAGATAATGAGGTAATTCTTTCGGCATTGGATTTGTAACATCAATATCTAGAGGATGCATTTGGTTTGATTCAATTTGGTTGAATATTGTATAGTTTATGAAGTTTTTAAGTGACACCGATTGTAATTTAGACATACATTCCTTTTGACACAGATAACTCGAACTCAATTTATCATAAATCTATTTTTTTTTTTTAATAGGAAATTATCTCAATTACCCTTTTTCTAGATATTTTTCAAAAAAAAAATTTACCTAATTTACTAATTTTTTCGAAGTGTCAAAGTCAGTTGATGTTCAATCGGTAATGAACCTATAATGAGTTAAACTCATATTTGAAAGTCTTAATGAATATAATATGTATTACAATTATAGTCATTGGAAAGCTTCCTCCGAGCAACACAAATTGGTATTTTTTATTTTACAGTAGGAGATCATTCATTTTCAATTTTTGGCATCAAAAGAGCTAATTTTTTTTTTCAAAAAAGAGGGTCAAAAATTTCTAAAATCACATGTTTGCGCGAACATTGTGTTTGTGTGAACATATTAAATGTGTGCACGAACATGTGGGGCTAAAATAACATCCCATGGCAGCCAATCTAAAATATTGAAGTCCCAAAGATCTCCCACCATGTTAATACCTTTTTTGAACAACAAATAAGATAATTTAGGAAAACTCAAGGCCAAAGGCTGATCATGATACAATATATGTTTGTTCCACCAAATAGAAGAAGTGGAAAAGCTAAAACCATGTTGGAGAGAGCCATCTCTCCATTTTAAAAGATGGCTGACCCTTTGCCAAGCTTTCCAAATTGACTGGAGTGAAGGTGAAGCCTTAATAGAAAAGAAGGGAGCGTGAAGTAACTTGTCCAGCCACCCCACTCCTTGCCATTTTCCTCTAACGGTAGCAAGAAAAATCCTATTCCAAACTAGAACTTTCCAAGGTTCATCCCTTTTAGCAACTCTAATAATCCATTTCACTGCCAAGCAAAACCCTTGGGTTTTGGGGTCAATTAATCCCAAGCCTCCTTTATGCTTTGGTTGTATGCAATGAGACCAAGATGTAGCTATAAATCCCTTACCGCCGTCCCATTTAGTCCATAAAAAACATCTAATGATTTTTATTAATTCCTCATAACCTTTGTTGGAGGGCATCTAGTTGGATGAATAATAAACATGCGTGGCCAAAAAAATCTTATTAGCAACTTGGATTTTCCTAGCAAGAGACAGAAATTTATTACCCTAATTAAAAAGTTTGGATTTGACTCTATTAAGATACCAAGTCCACATATCAGAGAGAGTGACTCCCAGACCAAAGGGAATCCTTAGATATCTCATAATTTCACCGTGCTTAATATGCTTCCATTCACGTGGAATCCAATGGGGAATATGCCCATCTCGAATCATCAACAATTTTGTTTTTTCATGAGCTAGCTAAGAGCCAGAGACAGCACAATATATTTCCAAAACATCCAAAGTATTAGAGATCTCTTGCTCAAACTTTTGTAAAAATAATAAGCTATCATCAGTATAGTGTGAGTTAATAACAATAGAACTTTGGGGAATAGAAACACCTGAGATAAGTTTCAGCTTCTTTGCACCTTGCAACATATAGCCTAATGTATCAGCAGTTAGAACATAAAGGTAAGGGGCAAGAGGACATCCTTGACGAATAGATCGTTGAAGAGGAAAAGGATCAGTAATCATATTATTGATAATGATTCGAGAGTTAGCATCCTGAAATAACATACGAACATGAGCTTGAAGTTTAGGACCAAACCCCAACCATTTGAGCATGCTCAAAATAAAATTCCACCAGATTCTATCATAAGCTTTATCAAAGTCGAGTTTGACAAGAATCGCATTTTGACACGTTTGTTGAGCCCATTCGCATGTTTCCCACGCTAAAATCAAATTATCAAGAATATATCTACTAGCAATAAAACTAGTTTGTTCAGGTTGAACAATTTCTTGCACCACCGGTTTAATCCTATTAGCAAGATCTTTTGCAATAATTTTGTAGGAAGTATTCAGAAGTGTAATGGGACACCAACCTAAAATAGAATCTTCATTTTTCCCCTTGGGCAAAAGTTTGATTATACCACCATTAATAACGGGACCCAAGGATCCTCTCTCAAAGGCTTCTAGGTATAAGTAATAAAAATCTTCTTTGATCTATTTCCACATTGCTTTGTAAAACTCCATAGGAAGCCCATTGCTACTCGGACATTTATAAGGAGCCATATTAAAAAGAGCATTTTCCAGCTCTTCCAATGTAAGGAGTCTATCAAGGTATCTGCTGTAATCAGCAGCTATACGCTGAGGTATGTGAACCTTAACACTATCTTCTAGAGCCTCTTGAATGTCTGGCCATTGATCATCTTTGAATAGATGTTCATAAAAATATTTAAAAGCTTTGCATATTTCAGCTAGGTCAGTAAGAAAAGAACCGGATTTGTCTTTAACGGCACCAATCTTTTCCTTTTTGTGTTTATAATTGAGATAGTTAAAGAAATATCGTGTACCCTTATTACCTTCTTTTATCCAATGTAATCTAGATCTGATTTTTGCTACTTGACCTTTATAATTGTCCATCTTGTGCAATTGGTTTTTAGTAGCAGCAATAACAGATTGAAGGTTTATGTTATTAGGATCAGCACTAAGGAGTTTTCTTGCATGTTACCTTGGAGAGATCTTTACTTACGCTTCTGCTGCCAGGCCATTTTTTTCCCAAAAGATCGAAGAAAATTAGTGCATTGAGAAATGGCAAGACACCACCAATCAATCCAAGAATCTCCTTCTTTGGGTTTAGGGATAGAATTCCAAATCTCCTCAAGGGCAGTAAGGCAAGTAGGATTCTTTAAATGAGAAACATTTAGTTTGAAAGGGAGGGAACTCTCTGAAGTTAAGTTTTGAGAGAAACTAATGCTACATACAATAGGGAAATGATCAGAAAGAGTAGAAGACTGATCCAGTTGAACACAAATCCCCGACGGATCATAAATCAGCGAGAGACTAGAGGAAATATGAAACCTATCCAACCTACTTAATTTTCTACTATGTCCCATTCTGCAGTTGGACCAGGTATACCAGTTCTCTGAATGGATAGCAAATTTGTCATGAATGGGATCAATTACACCAATGGAGTTACGACAGAACACCCAGCTATCAAACTCATCCCTGCTAAGTTTTAAAAAACTATTCCAGCTACGATCCTGAGAGCATTCAACCATGTTAAAGTCTCCTCCTAAAATCCAATCAGCATTGGGTAAATTATTAGCCAACCAGTCCCATAGAGAAATTCTCTCTTTAACAAAATTGGAGGCATAAATAGAACAAAATCCTATAAGTTATCCATTAATAAGCATAAGGGCCCAAGCACAACTATGGGAGGGATCTTCTCCTTTGTCAATGATTTATTTTGAAACCCAAGGAGCCATCCCAATGATAGCACCACCTTTGCCATCCAAATGAGTCGTATGAAGAAATGTGGCATCTTTCCATATATTATGTAAAGAAGCATTAAGTCTAATATCATTGATTTTGACCTCTTGGAGAAAGAAAACATCAGGTCTCCACTTAATCACCATCTCTTTAACTTTATATTTTCGATGAGGGAGAGAAATCCCTCTAACATTCCAAGATAGTAACTTAGGTTTCATGAGATAGGGGAGAGACATCACCTTGGGCCAGCACACTAAAGCTATTATCAAGGGACAAATCATGTTCTTTGAAGTCTAAACTTCTAGAGGCGGAAGGGGATCTGGATCTGGATCGAATTTGAAGAGGTGGGGGATCAGAAGAGAGTAGTTGGGGAGAAGTATGAATCAAGGGGGAAGAAGATGGTTTGGACAAAGATGGAGAAGATGGAGAACGTGAGGCATGGGGGGAGGATATGAGTCGTGGAGATGGACGAGTGGCAGGGGTGCGAGAAGAGACTCGGTGTTCTTTCCTCTTCCTCACAACCCTCCAACCATCTAACATGACAATATCTTTATATGAAGGGGCAGATTCATCAGACACATTAGAATGAGTAGAGGGGATAGGGGAAGAAGGAGGGGAACTATTAGTGGCAACTAGAGCATGATGATGAATAGGATTACTGGGTGGTGAGGTCTGATGCATTTGAGCCATTTTTTTTTTCCTGATGGGACAATCACGAATCAAATGGCCTTCCTGTCGACAGTAGAAACATGCATTTGGCTTATTCAAATAAATGATTGGCTGGTCTAATTCAAATCCAGGACCAAATAACTTAATGTTTTCAGGTAGAGGGTTATTGAGATCAACTTCCACACATGCTCTAGGATGCACCCTTAGGCTTGAAAACTTGTCCAAGTTATGTTTGCACCAGATGACTCTGCCTCAGTGAGACACAATGTCTTTCGAAAAAGGTCAGAACGCTAAGTTAAGAAAAGGCAATTCAACCCACATAGGGTAGTGGGAATGAGAAGGCCCTTCAGGATGAAAATTAAAAGTCCAGGCTTGCAGGTAGCAGATTTGTCCACATATAACCCAGGTACCATACTGTAAAACAACCTGAGCATGTTCAGCTGATTTAAACATACAGGAGACATACCCTTTTCCTAAACCTCCTAAAGCCTCAATCTCCCATCCCCGACTTTCCCAGTTATAATGAGCCCATTTATAAAAGTCTGCCTCAGAGGGGATACCCTTGATAAAAAACAAGATTACAGTTTTGTTTTGGCATTCATCAATAACTTCTACAACGTCATCAGGAAGCTGAATTTCTAGAACTTTACCAGGCTTTTGGTCAGTTTGTTCCTTGTCCGCGCCAGAGTTTTGGTCCCTTTGTTCCTCTGAAATCTCCAATTCTTTACCCACACAGTTCGTATCTCCTTTGTTTTTTGATTGTTTTTCCTGTTGATCTTCTGCCGCATTAACATTGTCCTCCTCCATTATTGCATTTTGACTGCTCCCCAACAGTCTCGGCTCAGTCTTGAGGCGCATTGCAATGCATAGAGATGGAGCTAGGGTTTGAAAATAGAGTCCATTCCTATTTGCGTTCGCTCGTCCGTCCACTTCCACTTTTTCCCGTAAAAATTTCATATCCCTATTTGTTTGACATGTGAAGTTATCATTTATTATATGTATATACACTATTCAAGAACTCAGAAATAAATGCTAATTTCGTATAATTTCAAACAAAGAGTAGATCTCCAAAGTGAATCATAGAACCTTAAATTGAAATTAAGAACGATTTAAGATATATTCAAAACAGGACATTACACATGCATCTAAAAAATACAATATAAGATGGTCATGAGTCACCTCACTCTTTCTTCTCCACAAAACTAAATTTCTTATGAAAGGAAAATGAAACATTTCCTTTTTCATGCCGTAATGCAATCCAAAGCCCTTCCAGTCAGACTCTGCTGAAAACAATGCAAGGAGCTATTTATTGCATTCACTTCAGCACCTTGGTAGCTGACACAGCAATGGAATTTTTTTCCTCATAGATGACACCGCTTCAACTTCTGATCCTCTTGGTCTCTGAGACTGCTGTAACTTTTGTGGTGAGCGCCATGTACCCAATAAAGATAATTTCATTTCACTCATTGAGTAATGGCTAGAATGAAAGAACAGAAAGAACAGAATGAAATCAAGGCAAACCAAAAATATTATACATCCTGTACGTCATCAGGATTCCAACTGTGTTCCATTCTCATTTATTTACATAAGAGAATAGAATCACTATGGGAATCGGGATAGCAATAATAATATTGCACTAAACTCATCAAAGTAGGCTAGTGCAATTAATTTAATAATGCTGAAGGAAGCACAGAGACCAAAACCGTGATTAAGTTCACCATAGTATTGCTTCCTTCTGAAGAGTAGATAAAATCTAAGGCATGACCATCTAACATATCCATGGAACAGCCTAGGCTCCATTTTGTCTAAATGGACAAATTTCACAAGCCTAGACAATTCAAATCACGAGTATGAAACTTCACTCCTATTATAAATCTTTAAAAACAGATCCTTCTTGTTTAACCTAATTTTTTATAGGGTCTAGTCACTCAACAGGAATTTATTATTGTAATTACTCTGGGAATTTGGGAATGAAATTATCTATCCAAGAGCATTGGTTTTGTGGCAAGTGGCTTCAAACTTTGAAAAGGAAAACTGATTCAAATCCCTCGCTCAGGGAACATGTTCCCGAGGAAAACTGAAGTGGATGAGAGTAGATACATTTAACTGTTGGAATATATTATTTGGCACGTACAACTAATAAATAGCACACTGAGGCAAGTCTCAAAAAATAATAGAATTCTTCCTTTGATTAATTGTGTGCAAACAGAGTACATAGTTTCTTTCTTGGATGAGCCAGTAGTTTATGCTATTAGAGTTTGTACTTTCATGGAGGGCAAACATTCCTTGATTTCTTAAGGACTATGTGATTGATTTATCATGTTCCCAGATTGTTTAATTGGGTTGTATTCGTCATCTGACTTCTCGACTTGTTGCTTCAACATCTAATAATGAAATCTTATTCCAAATATTGAATCAATAAGAAAATGTTCAAATTGTGTTAATGAACTGTTTCTATTGGTCACATGGTGATAGAAATGCTTCTGGAAAAACGTTGTGTCAATTTTATTAAGAGAAACCTGCACTGCAACCATTTGCACAACAGGTCTGGCTATATAAGAAGGATCCAAAAATCAATGCAATTTATTTATAAAGCATTAGTTAGAGGTAAAAGTTTGTGTAAGGAACCCCTTGCCGAACTGATCTTATGGCTTGGTTTTAACAGTTTGGCATTTTGTCAAACATTTTGCATCCAAGGTCTGGTTACCAATTTTCAGATAGCTGAGGATTTGTTGTATTTGGTTGCTCATGAATTTTCCGTGCCAAAATGTTGCAAAACTAGGTATAGAAATATCTTCCTCCAACACAACATCTATACACCTTAACAACAGGATTCTCCAAAGGAGTACAATAATTTAATAGCAGATTTGAAATTGAAATAATCAACCCAATTATCACACAATTCATATTTGTATGCTGAGCAGTCACAGTTCTTCTAACCTCTTTCCAGCTGAAAAATAAGATTAACAGTCTCCCATCAAGAACAATTATCACTAGTAATTTCTGATGTATTAACTCATTATTGGAAGCATGCAACAATTGAGTCAAATCTTGTACAGCTTATGGTGCTAATCTTCTACACAAAACAACTATTCTTTCCCAACTTCTTTCAAGATATTCAAACCCTTCTGATCTCGGTAGCCTCTGATTTGCAATTACATGAAATATCAGGAGATAGAAATTGAATCGCCAAACATGAACAGTAACAAAGAATGCAGAGGTAAAACTTGTTTTTGCTGTGTCGAATTGCAGAGAAACCAACACACGAGCTAAAGCAATCCATAGTCACCAGATATTTTATTAAAATGTCTAAATCTGATACTTCACACAATCACCGGTTACCATGGCCAAAATATGAGCAAATATGCAACCTCTTACCAATTGTACATTGCCTGAATGAAATATCAGCTTTAATCACCGGTTGGAGGGCCATAAATCTGGCATGGTGCAAGAGCGAAGTAGTTGTGTGTCCACATGCGCAGTGAAACATCTCGCTGTCCATTTTCGCTCTGCAAACTCTATTTTTAGGCCAACGCTTGGAGCAGTGAATGTATAAAACGATTTGCAGGCAATTTGTGGCATATAATCGTCGCAAAATCTGAATGGCATAATTTCTTAGACCCCGGGGAAGATGAATTTGTCTCATAACCAGGTTATTTTATAATCAGGTTTTTGAAAATCTGGTTTTGCAGTTTGGGAAGACAATGGTCCGTTAGGAGATGTGATCAAAGTTGCCCATCATCTAGAGAAACCCCACAACCGTCAACCAAGAACTAAGTCACAAGATTCGAGTTCGACTACCATGAAGTTCAGATGAAGTTCGACAAGGTTAAATTATTTTTAAAAAATCGCCATTAAATTCAATTTATATAATTTATTAGAATATTTTAAAAATATAAGTATATCCAATAAATGATTAAAATAGTTTAACATTACAATATAGATTTGAAATTTGCATAGAAGAATATCACATTTAAAAAATAAATACAAATAAAATTGATTTTTAATTTTAAAAATATTAAATTTATAAAACAAAAAATACTAATTTAACCTCATAAAAAACATTAAAAAACATTAAATTTATTACATTTAACATTACACATAAATTAAAATATTAATGAATAAACTATATTTAATATTAAATAAATATTAAAATAAACATTAAACATTAAAAAAGAATCGATCAAACAACCACAGATGTTCTACTTATATAATGAACGCATAAATAGAAACTCACCCAGTGAAAAAGCCCCCCAAAAAATTGCGGACCCCATGATATTATTAAAAAAAAATTTAAAAACGCAAAACTCGATTTTAGTTTTGAATTTCACCTTTTTGTTGGAAAATGCTTGATCCAATTTTGGTAAAAAATTGGAAGTTGAAAGTGAAAACTAGGTTATAAATTTAATCAACCAAATGCCCATGTTTTTCTCCAAAACCTAGTTTTAACATTGATAACCCGATTTTGGCCCTCGTCTTCCAGCAACCTAATGGGGCCTTAATGACATAAGACAAATTATCGGCTCCTAGCAATTTTTTGTCTGTGGTGATGCCCATAGTAAAAAGCCTATTGGCTTAATTAGGGGCACCAATTTAATTATAATCCATGTTGTAATGATCGTTGTGTTTATCATTATATATCTCATAGTTAATAAAAAGTTCCAAAAAATGATAGAAAATATGATGATCACACATATACTAATAGTTGATCGTTTTTTAATCTTTCTTAGTTGTTGAGTAGTTCATTTGTGCAAAAACCACTATTGTTTTGGTGAATGACTATAGGAAGGTAAACATTATGGGTTTCATGAAAACATTTTAAAATGACACCTTTAGACCACCTCACACTCTATTAGTTTTACGAAGAGCTTTATTATAAATATAGAGAAGTTGAAAGGTTAGCTTTAATAGATCTATCATTTTAGTGTTTAGTCAACACTAATAACCTTGTGTGACTTCTTTGTAGTTTCTCTAGCAATGTGTGAAAATTGTGTGTGCCCACACAAGGTAAGAGGATCAAATACTGATCCACCAACTGCTAATGTTAATCTCTTAAAATTATTTAAATTTATTTGATTGTAAAAAATTATCGGTGTTGACTATTAGCATAAGACTTTTTTAGTGGGTTGTACTCGCAATGTAAAATCCTATCAACTAATTATTGTGTATCAAATAGTAAAAATGGATTAAAAAGGTACCAAATATTCCACCATCAATAAGTTTTCTTTATTCTATTGGTCTAAATTAATTGACACTTATGTTCTTAGAGAATTGCATTGCACAACTTGATATGTAGACTTTGGTGATGGGATAGTTTGAACAACACTAATATTCCTAGGTGGAAGGGGCATTTTATGTATAGTAACATTGGTAGTATCGACATATGGTCTTATTTAAAAAATTAGATTTAATGGAGACACTACAACACATTGATTTCTTGATTTTTAATTAGGACTTCTAATCCTCGGACTCTAAAGTAGAGATTAATCTAGACTAAGGGGAGTTTTCCCTATTATAGGATGCATAAAGGTTTAACCATTAAATTTTGATCCAATGTTGGATTTGATAAAGAAACTCCAAAGTCTTGTTCATTAGTAGTTGTAAAACTATTTTGTTTGAGTTACTAATTACTAGTGACCAATTATTTAATGATGTATTTGATCATTTATTTAATCACTTATCTTTTTCTAACATTTTTATTTTACTCGATGACCAAATTTGTCATTTATTTAGTCACTTATAAATTACAAAATATTACTAGACTTTGTTCATTATTAGTCACATGACTAAAACTGTTAGTCTTGTGACTAAAAGTTTTAGTCGCATAGTTATTTATTTGCCAAAATTATACTAGTGTTGTTGTCAATGATTCCACCAAAAGTTTTAATGATATACAATGTGAGATACTATTACATGTGAAACGTAGGAGAGGTTGAAGACCTAGAGATCATAAAGACTTATAATAAGTTGTGTGAGAATGGAATAGTGAAGGAAGAAAACAAAATCATAGAATGAAAATGGTTGATGTGTGCCCTATATTTTTCCCAAGATTTCAAAATTGAATAGATTAAATTTTTTTTGAGCCAAATTCAAGACAACCACTTATTGTTGGAAAATGGTCCTATCATGATCACAAACAAAATAATTCATAGGGAAATAGGTTTTCCTACCCTAGACAAACGCAAGACCATGAGAAGTGACACCAAGGAAGTGATTGAGAAATCTACATGAGCAGCATGGAACAAGAGGGGAATGCTATTTGATATAATTACAAACCCAATTATTGAATTTTTAATGTGTGCAATATCACACAGGTTATACAAGTCTAGCTGACTAAATAGTGTGCCATGCATTGTTGTTGACTTACATTTGAATATTTTCAATAGAGATCACAATGACCTAGCTGAGCTACAACTTCAACAATTATGAAAAAATGTTGAAGCTATGAAGAAAGAAAAGAATTCTTCATGTAAGTTTGGATTAGTTATTTTTTGCATATTCTTCTATGTGAAAAACAATTTTTCTACATTTGGTCATGTTGTATGGAAGACCAGCAAGTCCATTACCCAGAAAATAAGGGAGTTCATTGATCAATTAGGAGAGAATTTTGATTCAGTAATAACTAGTTACATTGAATATTTTAGGAAGTCAATGAAGAAAGATCAAGGATACCTATGTCTCTATTGGAGGAACATTAGAATGATGTTTTTTTCCTAGTAGATGTTGACTATACATATGTTCTAGAATTTATTTGAAGGGTGAGATAGCTTAAACATTTATCTTATGAGGTGAATGTTGGTGAAGCATTTGTAGCCATCACTACATTGTTAGCAAAGGACATTGACAAGAATTCTAAGGCCTTTGGGAATTATGAAGAGGGAAAGGAAAGGATTACTATCAACTTGTAAACTACCACCATTGATAGGAAGAAGGAAAAAATGATGAAGAAAAATTTAAGGAAGAATTTGGTGAAGAAGAAGAAGAAGAAGAAGGTCAATGACCTTTACAATTGACACAAGGGTTAGGTGAGGATCAAGGTTCTGATGATGAAGAGCAAATTGAGGAATAAGTAAAAGAAAATGGAAAGAAAAGAAAGGAACAACAAAAAGTGCATAAGCCCAACAAGAAAGAAAAGAAGAAAGAATAGAAGCCTACAACCCCTTTGACAAGCTCGAGCACTAGAGCAGCTACTACACTAGAAAAAGAGTCATAATCAAAAGGAAAAAGGAAGGATGATATTGCAAAGCCAAGCCATCTTGAGAAAGAAATGATGAAATCTCAAACTCAAAGATGAATTGAAAGAAGAGAGGAAAAAAATAGATGGCATATCTCAATTCAAACTTGTAAGCCACAATCACTCATCTCATATAGATAATCTATGTGAGAATGTAAATAATAATGTAGATTTGATAGGATTTCCACAAATTATTTTGACAACTTAGATAATGGAGAATTTTTTTTTTTATATAAGCTATTTATGATATGATTGCTACTTTTAAGACTAATCCTTTAGAAATTGCAAATTCAATACCTAAAAGTTTATATGAGAGAGTAGAGCAAAAATCAAAATTATGTATGATGACTAGAAGACAAATAAGAGAGGCTACTTTAGCTCAAGTTATGCATGCCCTTGATAAGAAGATGATAAAAAAGGCTGTAGATAATTACAAAGGGAGATTTCCTCCTAAATATAAAGCTTTTCATTTTTTGATGAATCAAGTTGAAGAGGTGGTAATCAAAAGTACATTACTTTGGAAATCAATCTATGGGATGACTAGAAAAGTAGTACAAGAGAAGAAAGAAACAACAAAGGATGACTTATAGAAGGACATGGGTGGTAACATGCCAAACACTAGTCTTTCACATGGAGAGAAAAATAGTCAAAAGGACTTTCTCACTATTGAGGACATCATTGATAATAGTACACAACATTTCAATCCACTTAGTGATGATGACATCAATCAATTGCAACAAGAATCCAGCAATGCATCTATTCCATGTATAAATCCTATATTGGTAAGGGTTTCTAAATCTCCCAAGTATGAGCTTCCATCTACCACAAAACAAAAACTAGATACATCTATTGTGTCCCCAAAAGTTGTAGAAGTCAAGAAGAAAGAATTACAAGAGAAAACAATAGGTCAATATAAGATTTTGGAAAAGAAAGCTATGATTAATAAGGAATCATCCTCAATTCCTACATTTTTCATTGAGATGGAAAAGAAAGGGGGAAAATATACTATCTATATCATTTTTCTTAGGATTAACCTTAGATAGAAATAACAATTACATGCTAATATAACCAATATCAACAAATAATGGATAACACATAAGAGAACACAAGATCAAAAGATTTAACGTGGTTAACCCAATTATTGGGCTACGTACACCAACAGCAAGCCCAATATTATTATGATCTAGTGATCACAACTTGATTACAATTAGTTATCCCTTATAGCTTAATACTACTACAAGGACCAATTTTTATATCACACATTATGAACATCCCCAACCCTAAGCCCTTTTTATACAAGAATTTTTCTACTTAAAAAATTAGGGCTAGAATAATAGAAAAATAGTTTTCAACACCTTTTACAATATAATATCATTTTTGGCTTCAGGGACGCTGCCCCCAAAAACCTCTATGACAATATTGTCCCTTGACCCCAACCTGTACTGTGATAGGGAGTGCACCTAGGGTGCTACCCCATGACCCTATAGGGGTGGTGCCCCATGACCTCACCTTGGGGGCACTTCCCCCAAACCCCCATAGAAATAATTTGGAGGAAAATCATATCGAATAAACCTTTGAGGCTGATTAGGCTCCACATCACAACAATCTCCCACTTGGAGACTAATCAAGCTCCACAACAATAACCTCCCACTTGAGATTGATCATAGCACTACTAAACCAATAGCTCCCAATAGAATATCAAACCACCCTAGACTCTTCTATTCTTTTATTTTGTTTAGTCGAGAAGACCAATTGAATCTAAAGAGGAATTCATTTTCTCCCTTGTCACAACCTTTGTAAATATATCTACTAGATTATCATTCATATGTATCTTCTCTAGATTGAACTATCCACTATCCAAAATTGACTAAATGAAATGGTACTACAACTACATGTGTTTCATCTTTGAATGCAAAGCTGAATTCTTGGCAAGATGAATGGTACTCTAACTATCTATAAAAAAATAGTTATCCTTCTAAGGCTATCCCAAATATTCCAAGAAGAACTAAAGCCATGCCATCTCCTTGGCTACATCTATAGCAGCAACATACTCTATCTCTATAATGGATAAAGCATTAACCTTCTATAACCTAGAAACCCAACTCACTATTGCCCCACCAATAGTAAATACATAACCTACAATACACTTGGTATAAATATCCCTTGCCAAATTTGAATCAACATAGCCCTATAAACTAGTAGTATATCCCACAACATTGAAACACTTACTAGATGTTCCCCTCAAATATCTAAGAATCCATTTGACTGCATTCTAATGCTCAATTCCTAAATGTCTCATATACTTGCACATAACATAGCATACATCAAGCTTCCTACAACTAAAGCATGGGGTACCTTAGATAGCTTATCCTCATCTTCTTGTGTCTTGGGATACATCTCCTTAGTCAACTTCAAATGACTACATAAATGTGTGTTGATAGCTTTATCATTCTCCAAAGAGAAATGTTGTTAGGATAAACCACAGACAGAAATAAAAACTACATGCAAATATAACCAATAACAGAAAATAATAGATCACACAGAAATAAACACAAGGCACCAAGATTTAATGTGGTTCACCCAATCCCTAGGCTACGTCCACCAAACATCAAGTCTGATCTTATTACAATCCAGTGATTACAACCTAATTACAATCTGTAATCTCTTATAGCTCAATACCACCGCAAGAACCAATTTCGCATCACACCATAATGAAACAATACCTAACCCTAAACCCTTTTATACATGTATTTATGTTGTTTTAGGGTTACAACATGTCGGCCATAAATTTAGTGGTGAATCTACGAATGGCAAATAGTACCAAAAAAATTTCTACGAATGGTGAATTGTACCAAAAACTAATTATGAAGTATGTACAGTACTTTCCTGATCAGTCACCATAATCTAACAATCTCCCACTTGGGGACTGATTAGGCTCCACATTAAACAACAATCTCCCACTTGGAGACTGATCTTGTAGCAATACCACTACCGCATGGGGGTCCTACTGGATCAAACCACCCTAGACTCTGCTGTTCTTTTATTCATGTTCAGTCGAAAAAGACCAACCGAAGCTAAAGAGGAGGTTAGCTTCTCCCTTGTTACAACCTTTGTCAACATATCTACTAGATTATCATTTGTATGTATCTTCTCCAGCTTTAATTGTCCATCCTCCAAAATTGACTGAATGAAATGGTACCGCAACTTTATGTGTTTGGTCTTAGAATGCAGAGCTGAATTCTTTGCAAGATGAATGGCACTTTGACTATCTGTGAACAAATAATTATCCTTCTAAGAATGTCCCAATTCTTTCAAGAAGAATTGAAGCCATATCATCTCCTTGGTTGCCTCTGTGGCAGCAACATACTCTGCCTCTATAGTGGATAAAGCATTAATCTTCTGTAACCTAGAAACCCAGCTCACGACTGCCCCACCAATAGTAAAGACATAACCTATAGTACTCCACCTGGTATCAATATCCCCTGCCAAATTTGAGTCAACATAGCCCTATAAATTAGTGGTAGAGCCCCCAAAGTGTAAACACTTATTGGATGTTCCTCTCAAATATCTGAGAATCCACTTGACAACATTCCAATGCTCAAATCCTGGATGACTCATATACCTGCTAACGACTCCCACTGCATGTGCAATATCTGGCCTAGTGCATACCATAGCATACATCAAGCTTCTGAGAGCTGAAGCATAGGGTACCTTGGACATCTTATCCTCCTCTTCCTGTGTCTTAGGACACATCTCCTTAGTCAATTTCAAATGACCAGGTAAAGGTGTGCTAACAACTTTAGCATTCTCCATAAAGAAACGTTGCAACACCTTCTCAACATAATCAGCCTGAGATAGCGTCAATGTTCTATTCTTCCTATCTCTACAAATCTTCATACCAAGGATTTGTTTTTCTGCCCCCAAATCCTTCATCGAAAATGCATGTGCTAACTAGCATTTTAGCCCCTTAATATGATCCATGTTAGACCCAGCTACAAGCATATCATCAACATATAAACATAAAATAAAGTAGCTATCATCATCCAACCTCTTAAAATAAACACAGTAATCTGAATGACACCTGTTATATCCATGCTCATGCATAAAAATGTCAAATTTCAGATACCATTGTCGAGGTGCTTGCTTCAAGCCATATAAACTTTTCTTCAATTTGCACACTAAGTTCTCCTTACCTTTGACCTCAAAACCCTGTGGCTGAGCCATATATATTTCTTCATCCAAATCACCATGAAGAAAGGCTTTTCTAACATCCAGCTGTTCTAAATGCAAATCTTCAATAGCCACAAGACTTAAAATAGTACAGATAGAAGTCATTTTAACAACAGGAGAAAATATTTCATCAAAATCAATTCCATTTTTCTGTGTAAATCCTTTTACAAATAACCTAGCCTTAAATATTTTCTTACCTCCTTCCTCTTCTTTCAACCTATAAACCCACTTATTCTGTAAAGCCTTTTTACCTGCAGGCAACTTGCACAAATCTCATGTCTTATTTTTCAGCAAAGAGTCCATTTCATCTTTCATTGCACACTCCCACTGAATCTTAGTATCCACCTGCATAGCTTCAGCGTAACTTTCAGGTTCACAGCATCAATAAGTAAAATAGAATACAAAGAGGGAGAAAACCTTTGTGGAGGTCTAATTTGCCTCATTGACCATCTAACATTCACTGGTGTGGTTGGTATTTGTTGTTGCAGTTGTTGCACATCATGAGGAATGGCTGGAACATCATCTTTTGGAGTATCATCCAGCACTACATAATCATCTTCAATTTTCTCATGTTTTTGCAACAGATCTTTGTACAACACTTTTTCATTGAATATGACATCCCGACTTCTTATAATTTTATGATTTTTAAAATCCCAAAGCCTTCTTACCAATCCATGCTTCCTTTGGAATACCACAGCCCAAAGGAGTAGAGGGACCTCTATTAATCAAATATACTGCAGTATTGACAGCCTCTGCCCACATGTATAAGGGCAACCCAACATGCAACCTCATGCTCCTTGCGCGCTCCATTATAGTCCTATTCATGCATTCAGCCACTCCATTTTCCTGTGGAGTCCTTGGAAGAATTTTTTGTCTACGAATACCATTAGTGGAACAATAATCTTCAAATTCATGATTGCAATACTCACCACCATTATCAGATCTAAGACATTTTAATTTCTTACTAGTCTCATTTTCAACCAAGCATTTTCATTTCTTAAAAGTTTGAAATACATCAAATTTTTTTCTAAGGAAATAAACCCCATACTTTTCTAGTTGCATCATCAATAAATGTAACATAATAACGAGATCTACCAAGGGAAGATACCTAAATTGGTCCCCATACATCTATATGCACAAGCTCTAATTTCTCCTTTTTGTTTTCCTTCCCAGTCTTTACAAAACTCACTCTCTTTTGTTTTCCATACACACAACTTTCACAGAAATCCATATTCACACATTTTAGACCTGGTAAAACTTTCTTTGAATGAAGTAATTTCATACCTTTCTCACTCATGTGACCAAGTCTATTGTGCCATAGCGCTGTATCAGAATCTATAGCAACTATTTGTTCTCCCTGCTCAACTGCAGCAATTGTTCCTAAACATTCATTTTTCTCTAAAACAATCAAAGTAAAAGGAACAATAAGACCTGTACAAAGATATAAGGTGCCTACTTTCACACCTTTTGCTACTACAAGGGAACCTTTTGAAACCTTCTAATTTTTATCATTAAAAGTAACTACACAACCCTCATCACTAAGTTGCCCCACTGAAATTAAATTCCTACTCAGCCTTGGAACATGTCTTACCTCATGTATTAGCCAATGATTCCCATTCTACAACTTAATCTTAATTTTTCCCTTTCCAACAATTTGACAGGGTTCATTATCCCCCAAATAAACAAGCCCACAATCCCCTTGGACATAATCAATGAAATAACCTCTATGAGGTGTAGCATGAAATGAAGCACCAGAATCTAAAACCCATGAATCATCAACACTTTCTAAAGACAGAAGCAAAGAATCCTCTTTGGATTTGTTACTTACCACATTTGCCTCCTTGTCTCCATCTAATTTATCTCCTTCATTTTTCTTTCGATTCCAGCAGTCTTTCTTTTTATGACCTGGTTTTCCATAGTACCAACAGTCATTTGGTCCTCTCAATTGAGACCTCTTCCCCTTTGACTTTCCTCTTCATTTCCCATGATTTCCAGAGTTACTTCCTCTCTCAGTCATTCTGCCCCTGCTTTGTGCATTCAAAGCACTTCCTAATGTAGATCCACCTGAATATTTCCTATTAGTTTCCTCACTCAAAACAACACCAATCACATCATCATATTTTAGGGTACTAGATCTAGGAACAAAATTACTCACAACCATTACCAAGCCATTCCAGCTTTCAGGAAAAGAACAAAAAATCAAGAGAGCCCTAATTTCTTCATCAAAATTGATTCCCACAAAAGATATAAGACTAGTAATAGTATTAAACTCATTTAAATGATCTGCCACAGATCCACCTTCTACCATTTTCATATTAAATAAATGCTTCATGAGAAATACCTTGTTTGAAGCAGAGGGCTTTTCATACAGTGTCGCTAGGGGTTTCATCAAATTTTCTGTCATCTTTTCTTTTGTAATATTAAATGCCACCGATGGTGCTTGGCATAATCGAATGCTACTGAGTGCCTTTCTATCCAAAAGATCCCATTCAGCCTTTGACATAGTTCCCTGATTCTTGGCTTTGCCTTCTAACGACTTCAATAAATCCTTCTGATAAAGATAGTCTTCCATTTGCGTCTTCCATAACTGGAAGTTCTGCCCATTAAACCTATCAACCCTCAGCTTACCCTCATTTTTCATTGCTCCCACTCAACCATGAGACTCCCACTTAACCGTGAGACTTTCCTACAGAGGATAATTGAAAGACAACTAGGCTCTAATACCACTTGTTAGGATAAACCATGGATAGAAATAAAAACTACATGCAAATATAACCAATAACAGAAAATAATAGATCACACAAAAATAAACACAAGGCACCAAGATTTAACGTGGTTCACCCAATCTCTAGGCTACGTCCACTAAATAGCAAGTTCGATGTTATTACAATCCAGTGACTACAACCTGATTACAATCTGTATTCCCTTATAGCTCAATACCGCCACAAGAACCAATAATGCATCACACCATAATGAAACAATACCTAACCCTAAACCCTTTTATACAAGTATTTTTGGTGTTTTAGGGTTACAACATGTCGGCCATAACTTTAGTGGTGAATAGTACCCAACAAATTTCTACTAATTATGAAGTATGTACAGTACTTTCATGATCAGTCACCATAATCTAAAAAATGTTGCAACACCTTCCCAATATAATTAGCCTGAGATAATGTCAATTTTCTATTCTTCCTATTTCTACAAATCTTCATACCAAGGATTTTTTTGGCTGCCCCTGAATCCTTCATAGAAAATGCATGTGCTAATTGGCATTTTAGCCCATTAATGTGATCCATGCTAGACCTAGCTATAAGCATATCATCAACATATAAACATAAAACAATATAGCTATCATCATCTACCCTCTTTATACAAACACAATGATCTGAATGATAGCTACAATATCCATGCTCATGTATAAACCTATCAAATTTTAGGTACCACTCTCGAGGGGCTTGCTTCAAGACATATAAAGTTTTCTTCAATCTACACAATAAGTTGTCCTTATCCTTGATCTCAAATCCCTATGGCCATGTTAGATATATCTCTTCATCTAGACCACCATGAAAAAATATTTTTTTAACATCAAGCTACTCCAAATGTAAAATTCTAGTAGCTACAATACTTAAAACAATGCAAATAGAAGTCATTTGAACAATAGGAGAGAATATCTCATCACAATCAATGCCTCTTTTTGTGCAAATCCTTTTACAACTAACTTGGCTTTAAATCTTTTCTTACCTCCATCCTCTTCTTTTAACCTATAAACTCATATATTCTATAAAGCCTTTTCACCTATAGGAAACTTTCATAAATCTTATGTCTTATTTTTCAGCAAAGAGTCCATTTCTTCTTTCATTGTAGACTCCCACATAATCTTTGTATCCACTTACACAGCTTCATCATAACATTCAAGTTCACTAGCATCAGTAAGTAAAATAGAATACAAGGGGAAAATCTTTCTAGAGGTGTATTTATCCTTGTTGACCATCTAACATTTACAAAGATGTTTGGTATTTGTTGTTGTGGTTGTTGTAGATCATTAGGAACTACTCAAACATTAGCTTTTGGAGTATCATCCAACATTACATAATCATTTTTTTCTTCTCATGTTGCTGCAACAGATCTCTTACAACACTTTGTCATTGAATATGATATTCCTACATCTTGAAATTTTATGATTTTCAAAATCCAAAAGCCTATAACAAGATTCATTAATGCCATATCCAAAAAATACACATTTCTTTGACTTAGCTTCCAACTTGGTTCTATTTTTAGTATCTATATGGGTAAATGCTTCACAATTTAAGGTCTTGAGAAAAGAATAACTCACCTTCTTACTAGTCCATGCTTCCTCTAGAATACCACAATCCAAAGGACTAGAGGGACCTCTATTAATCAAATATATAATAGTATGGATAGCCTCCACCCACATGTTTAAGGGAAACCCTACATGCAACCTCATGCTTCTTGCATACTCCATTATTGTCTTGTTCATGCGTTTAGCCACTCCATTTTCTTGTGGAGTACTTAGAATAGTATTTTGTTTACAAATAACATTAGTGGTGCAATAATATTCAAATTCATGACTACAATACTCACCACCATTATCATATCTGAGAAATTTTAATTTCTTACCACTCTCATTTTCAACCAAGCATTTCCATTTCTTAAAAGTTTGAAATACATCAAATTTTTGTCTAAGGAAATAAAACCATACTTTTCTAGTTGCATTATCAGTAAATCTAACATAATAAAGAGATCCACTAAGGGAAGATACCTGAGCCAGTCCCTATACATATATATGCATAAGCTCTAATTTCTCACTTTTCTTTTCCTTCACAGTCTTCACAAAACTCACTTTCTTTTGTTTTCCATACATGAAACTTTCACAAAAATCTATGTTAACACATTTCAAACTTGGTAAAACTTTCTTTGAATGAATTAATTTCATACTTTTCTCACTCATGTGCCCAAGTCTATTGTTCCATACTATTGTATCAAAATCTACAACAATTATTTGTTCTCCCTGCTCAACTATAGCAACTATTCCTGAACATTCATTTTTCTCTAAAACAATCAAAGTAGAAGGAATAATATGACCTATAAAAAGATATAAGATGCCTACTTCCACACCCTTTGCTACTACAAGGGAACTTTTTCAAATCTTCCAATTTTTATCATTAAAAGTAACTACACAACCCTCATCATTGAGTTGCCCTATTGGAATTAAATTCTTACTCATCCTCAGAACATGTCTCACATCATGTAGTAGCCAATGATTCCCATTCTACGACTTAATCTTAACTTTTCCCTTTCCAAAAATTTGATAGGGTTCATTATCCCCTAATTAAACAAGCCCAAAATCCCCATAGACATAATCAATAAAATAACCTCTATAATGTGTAGCATGAAATGGAGCATTAGAATCTAAATGAATCATCAACTCTTCTAAAGATAGAAGAAAAGCATCTTCTTTAGATTTGTTACTCACCATATTTGCCTCCTTGTTCCCTTCTAGTTTATCTCCTTCATTATTGTTTCAAGTCCAACAATATTTCTTTTTATGCCCTATTTTACCATAGTACTAGCAATCTCTTAGTCCTCTGGATTGAGACTTCTTCCCCTTTAACTTTCATTTTGATTTCCCATGATTTCACAAATTATTTCCTCTCTCATTCTGCCTTTACTTTGTGCATTCAAAGCACTTTTTGATGTAGATCCACCTAAGGTTTTTTTATGAGTTTCCTCACTAAAAATAACACTGATCACATTATCATATTTTAGGGTATTAGATCTAGTAACAGAATTACTGACAGCCATTACCAAGCCAATCCAACTTTAAAGCAAAGAACAAAAAATCAAGAGATCCCTAATTTCTTCATCAAAATTAATACCCATAGAAGATAACTAACTAGTAATAGTATTAAACTCATTTAAATGATATGCAATAGATCCACCTTCTCTCATTTTCATATTAAATAAATGCTTCATGGGAAATACCTTATTTGAAGTGGAGGGCTTTTCATACAATTTTGCTAGGGTTTTCATTAACTCTTCTATCATCTTTACTTTTGTAATGCTAAATGTCACTGATGGTGCCAAACATAACCAAATGATTCCAAGTGCCTTTTTGTCTAAAATCACCCATTCCACATTTTTCATAGTTCCTTAGTTTTGAGTTTTTCTTGCGAACGGCTTTCATAAATCCTTTTGATAGAGATAGTTCTCCATTTGCATCTTCCATAATTGAAAGTTCTACCCATTAAACTTATCAATCCTTAGCTTACCCTCATCTGCCATCATTCTCACTCAATCATGAGATTCACACTCAACTGTGAGACCTTCTTGTAGGGGATCAGTAAAATAAAAATGATGACCATCTGGCTAAAAAAATGATGACTCTCTAGCTCTGATACCACTTGTTAGGATTAACCTCAGACAGAAATAATAGTTACATACAAAAATAACCAATATTAGAAAATGATATATTATACATAAGCCCACCAATAACAAGTCCAATATTATTATGATCTAGTGATTACAACCTAATTACAATCGATAATCCTTTATAGCTCAATACCACCACAAAAACTAATTTTTGCATCACACCTTATGAAAATCCCTAACTCGAAGCCCTTTTTATACAAGATTTTTATGCTTACAAAATTAGGGCTAGAATAATAGAATTATAGTAGCCAACACCTTTTACAATTTAAGGTCATTGTTGGCATTGAGGGCACTACCCTAGGACCCCACAGGGGCTACCCCTTGACTGAATCTTGGGGGTGCAACCCCCAAACCCATGTAGAAATAATTTGGAGGGAAATCATGTTGAATAAACCTCTAAGTCTGATTAGGCTCAACATCACAATAACTACCCATAATGCAAATCTCAAGTTTAAAAGCAATTGTGATAATTTATAAGGAAGGAAGTGAGGAGAATAAGGGTAAGGAAGATCATCCTATACCCACCTCACCAAAACATATTAAAGATAAAAAAGAGGATAAACAAGAAGAAGAGAATAAGAATACTGCTAAGACAAAGGAGCAAGTAACAATGCAAACACTAGTCACCTTTCCAGTGACTACATCCCCTCTCAATTGCCAGACTCTTCAAGGACTAAGTACTCAAGACATACCATTGCAAATATTAGTGCCAAATAGTAGCACACCAAAGAGTTCTAATACTAGATCACTGGAGGATCTTAGTTTGGATAGAGTGATTATTTAAGCATAGTTTTATCCTACAAAAATCACATTAGAAGAAATGGATATACTCAAGGAAGCTTCACAAAGAAAATCAAGACAAGAGAATCCCAAGAGAGAGTACAAGAAAAAATAGGTTTTGCATGAGATTAAAGATATTTTTATTGATGCTTTTGACATTTTAGATTCATTATCCAATAAGCCTATCATAGAACAACTTGTAAATATATACTTTGATAGGATAAAAGATGATGACATAGAAACTAATGTAAAGTTATTGGAACATTTTGAGAAGAAGATCTACACTAAGGTCATGGATAAGATATCCAATTATATTGGCATGAGATAGGTTGATTTGTCAACTAGGATGGGGAGTGTGAAGAAAGTTTTGGATAACATTTAATCTCTATATAGTAAATTATGCAATATTTATTTCTCTACTCAAGAAACTCAATAAACAATTAATAGGTTGCAAGGAGATCTTAATTATACTAGATTTTCATTAAAGGCATCTCCTAGCACCATTAAATTAAATTTTCAATGATTATTGCTAGCATGGAGAAGGGCTGCTAAGTTGCAAGATAAGAATGTAAACATAAGATCAACTTTGATAAGCATTTAGTCCATGTCGACCGCACACATGGATGTTTTGCAGTGATAACTAGTCTTTTTAGAGGCATTGATTAAGAAATACTCACATCTTTCTACACAAGAATATCTAGTTGACATGGTAGAAAATCTAGAAATTTAGATCCAATCTCTAGATGTAGCCAAAGACAATTGGGATTCCATACTAGGAATCATAATTCAAGTACACAAGCCATTTTTGGATAAATACACATTAAGTGTACAACCCTTAGTGACATAAGTGTCAAAAAATGGGGATTTTCTAAATTTTGAAGATTTTATGTTGTCAAGGCAGATATCCATTCATATAGACTATAGAACTAAAATGAAGCATCTACTTAGGAGTAACAAGATATGAAATGATCTTTTCAAATTTTAAGATTTTAAAATTTTGTATAGAGACTAAGAAGAAATTCTAGATTGTCCAACTTATGCTACAAGATAATAAATGTGATGAAAAAGTGATTCTTCCACCCATGGCAAAGTAGGAGATTTTCAATCTTATTGTGGTTTTGATAAAATAGTGATAAAATTCTTAGTCATTATCTAACATGGTTGGTCATCACTGCTAATGAGCCACTACATATGATGAGTGACCAAAGCATGTTGAGCATAAGTTTCTAGAGAATACATGCTAAGTGATATGATAGTTGGTGTCGAACACTAGTAGGTGTCATGCAATTAGTGTTTAATGAGGCACTCAGGTGCCGAGAAAATAGTAGGTGTTGAGAAAATAGTGTGTGTATTGAGTGATTTAGGTGTCAAGCAATAGTATGTGTTGAGTAATTCAAGAGTTGAGTAAATAGCATTAGAGTATAGTTAAGCTCGAGCATCAATAGAGTATTGATTCTGAGTGAACTAATCATTGACATACAAGTTTGTAATGGAACAAAATTTTATGTAAATCATTTTTTTCTGACATAAGATTGAATTTTTTATATTGAGGGATAAGGAAAAACTCATACTACACATCCGTATGTGACCTATGTAGCTAATCATAAAAAGGAAGTGCATTAAGAGACAATAACAATCAAATAGAGCCATTCATTATTACCTAAGGTTTTCTCCAAATTCCTATTTAAAGAGGCAATCCCTAATAGGAAGTTATGTAATGAATACATATGTGAAGAGGAGTATCTTATGTGTAGGAGGAATGCAAAACGAGGCATAGATAAGATTCTTAATTAAAATGTCAATAATGCAGAACCAATTGATGAGATAAAAGTTAGTTGAGAAGACAAGTAATGAAGGGTTAGCGAAGAGAGCTTCAATTAGAAGGATCAAGATATAATCATCAAAGAGGATATATAAAATCTAGCAAAAGGGTGCTAATTGAAGGATTAGTTGCTACTTCCCATTCATGAATTCTACCTTGAATCCAATGTTATTCAACTATGCCACACTCAATAGATTATGCTTTAGTCCTTCAACCCAATAATCATTATCACATTAAATTCATTGGTTAGTGAGATACAACCTTTTCCCTTTATGAAACACGGTTCATCGTTTCCAAACCTCACACTTCAAACATCATAATGTTCCAAATGTTCAAACTTTGTTTTATCACTAGTCATACGATGTGAGAAATCACTATCATTCTTGCTAACATAAGAGATAAGTGCCATTTTATCTCCATCATTAGATTCATATTTTAAAAAAATATATAGCATTTCATCATATTCACTACTATTTGATATTTAGCCACAAAACAAGATTTCTTACCTTTATCCTTGTAGTCTTTGTAGTTCTTGAAATCCTTCTTTCTTTTGTAATTGTTGTGCTTCTTTTCATCTTTGTCTTCTTTTTTTGGGAACCTTGCAACAATGCATCCAACTTCTTCACAAGAGAAATAGATTAAAGGAATCTTTCCTTTGAATTTTCCTTTTTGATGTAGAAGCATACTAGGTTGCCTTATTATCCTACTCATTTTTGTTCAATCTGCAAGTTGGTGCTGTGTTAGTGTAGCACTTAGTCGGTGTTGGGTTACTATAGTACTCAGTTGGAGCCAAGTTACTATAGCACTTAGTTAGAGCTAAGTTATTGTAGAACTTAGTTGGTGCCAAGTCACTCATAGCACTTAGTTGGTATTGAGTTACTATAGAACTTAGTTGTAGTTGAGTTACTATAGCAATTCCTTCATGTTCCGAGTTACTATAGCAATTCTTTTACGTGCCAAGTTATTGTAGCAATTCCTTCATGTGTCAAGTTACTATAGCAATTCCTTTATGTGCTGAGGTATTGTAACAATTCCTTCATGTGTCAAGTTATGGTAGCAATTCTTTCATGTGTTAAGTTACCAAGTGTATGCCGAGTGACCCTTCATGTGTCAAGTTCTCCTGCTTATGCTAAGTGTTAGCTTTTGGACATGATTTTTGTGAGCCAACTTGCTAGATTTATTTTGATCATGATATTTATATTAAGATCTTTTCTTTGAATGTGTCTAGACCATTATTGGGTCAGACTTCCTCTTATGTAAACTCCACATCTCTTTACAAATTTATGAATATTCTTATACATTTGTGGCCAATAATACTTCTATTTCAAAAAACTAAATGTCTTATCAATTCCAAAATGTCTAGCCAATCCACCACTATGTTTTTCCTTAATTAGATTTAATCTCATAGAACTTTTACTATAGCACTTAGTTGGAGCTAAGTTACTATAGCAATTCCTTCATGTGTCAAGTTACTGTAGCAATTCCTTCATGTACCAAGTTGTTGTAGCAATTCCTTCATGTGTCAAGTTACTATAGCAATTCCTTCATGTGCCAAGTTACGATAGCAATGCCTTCATGTGTCGAGTTATCAAGTGTATGCTGAGTGAACCTTCATGTGTCAAGTTCTCCTACTTATGCCGAGAGTCAACATTTGAACATGATTTCTGTGAGCCGACTTGTAGGATTTATTTCAATCATGACATTTATGTTAAGATATTTTCTTGGGATGTGTCCAAACTATTTTTGGGTTGGCCTTCCTCTTATGTAATGTTCTAGAATGATTTGTAAGCCATTAAATGGCAAGTATATATAGAGTGTTTAGGTTTATAGTTAGGAAGTATTTTCAAAATAGATTGTAGACTCAAATTGAAAGTGCAAATTTGTTTTTGGATCTTTGAATGTGAATGGATTTTTATTTGGATGTAACCCAGAAGGCCTTATAGTTGGGCATGTATGAAGATATTTTGATGAATCAATAAAAGTATTTCACTATTCTTCCTCCTTTGTTTTCTATTCTTTGTGTTTGCTTCTGTTGTGTTAACTCTTGGAAGGTGGTATGGATAGCTAGGTGAGCCTCTAGCCCTAATTTTCCCTATCCTTCCTACATCAAGTGGTATTAGAGACTAACGTTCATCCTTGTGGAGATTGGATCATGTAGAACCCTGATTCAAATTTTCTTGTAGGGTTGTTGATCTATGGATTTGACCTATAACTTGCAAAGGGTTACAATCTTGCAGGAACCTAATTTGTAAAGATCGTTCATGGTAGAGGAAATGTTGATGATGCTATATTAGATTAGTTGAGACAAATTACAGCTAGATTAGATGCTATGGAGACATCCTAGAGGAGAGAAGCACATCTTGATGATGTAAGCGATCATGAAGTAGAAACACCAACCAATAATCCAGAACTTGAAGAAGATCAAGATGAAAAAAGATTGTTGTGAGTGTTGTTTAGGAAAAATTCAATGCTTGTTGTAGAAATTTTCCTTATGATGAAAAATTGGATACTAATGCTATGTTGGATTGTATCTCAGATATGGTGGGAACATTTGCAAACTGATAAACAAAGGAGAGGAAAGGAGAAGATTAGAACTTGGCCAAAGATGGTGAGCAAGGTAAAGAACAAACTCATTCCTACTCATTACCAAGTTAGCTTGTTTGGAAAGATGAAAAATTTGAAACAAAAGGATATGACTATGAAAGAATATACTAAGGAATTTTATAGATTCGACATCAGATATAGACATGTGGATGATGATGTTGAGAAAATTCCAAGGTACATAAATGAATTGAGATCTATAATTCAAGATGATATAATTTTTGTGAAGTTGGAAAGTGTTGAAGAATCATATCAATATGCCTTGAAAGCTGAGGAGATCTTAGAAAAGAAGCATGAAAAAAGACAAAGAGGTAGAGGTGGTAGATTCTAGAGAGGTAGAGGTAGATCTTATGGTGAAGGTCATAGATTTGACAACTTTATGTAGGATAAAGGAAAATCTGAATGGAAGAATGATTGCAAAGGCATGGTCAAATGGAAAAGTGGTAATTCTTATCAAGGAGGTACTAATTCTATATTTAAGAAGAGGTAATTCTAATTCTAGAGGTGGATTTCATGGTAATTGTTTTAGATGTGGAATAGAAAGACATAGATCATTTGAATGTAGATCCTATGAATGTGGACAAGGCAACATAAATACTATGATTCAAGGAGATGATGAGGGTTCACCAAGTGGACCTAAGGATGGAGAAAATTTTATGGTGAGAAGAACCTTATGTAATAAGGGAAGTAATGAAGAACCTATTTTAAGGAGGATTCTTTTCAAGATCAGATGTAAGATGGCTGAAAAATGCTACAAGGTGATCATTGACAGTGGAATTTCTACAAATTTGGCATTAGAAGAGCTAGTTACAAAGTTGTAATTGTAGAGGCTGAAGCATCCTAAACCTTATCA
Source organism: Cupressus sempervirens (assembly GCA_028749045.1). NCBI lineage: Eukaryota > Viridiplantae > Streptophyta > Pinopsida > Cupressales > Cupressaceae > Cupressus > Cupressus sempervirens. The sequence continues at coordinate 923,508,176 of CM053792.1, forward strand.
TGTTTCATGGATCAAAGATGAGCATAAAATATTGGTAAGTGAGAAATGCCTTGTGAGGTTCAAAATTGGACATTACTTTGATAAATTTTTGTGTGATATTATGCCCATGGATTGTTGTCATATTTTGTTGGGTAGACCTTGGCAATATGATAGATATGCTATACATGATGAAAGATTGAATCAATATACTCTTTGGGTAAATGGGAAGAAATAAACATTGCTACCTTTGATTGAAAGTCTAGATGAAGTCAGTTGTACTATAATAAAAGTTTACATGGTTAATGGAAAGCAATTTGAAAAGGAAGTAAAGAAGAATTGAGTTTGTTTTGCTATAGTTCCTAGAGGACCAAGTGTTGGTAGTAATGACCAAGAAACAAAAGCTAGTAATGACTGAGTGATAGAAAAGTACTAGTAGAAATTGTTGAATTGCTAAATGCATATAAAGATATCATTTCTGATGATATTTTTGATGGTTTACCTCCAGTAAGAAGTATAAGTCATTGTATGGATCTAATTCTTGAAGCTAGTTTGCCAAACAAAGCATCATATAGATTGACACCTATAGAGACTAAAGAACTCAATAGACAAGTGCATGATTTTTTGTAGAAAGGTTTGATTAGAGAAAGCTTGAGTCCATGTGGTGTACCTATTGTACTAGCACCTTAAAAGAATAGAGAATGGATAATATGTACTGAATCTAGAGCCATTAACAAGATAACAATGAAATATAAGTTTCCTATGCTAAGGATGGATGACATAATAGATTGTTCAAGTGGAGCAAAGTATTTTACCAAGATTGATTTGAAGAGCGGCTATCATTAGATCAAAATTAAAGAAGGTGATTAATGGAAGACTACTTCAAAGATAAAAGATGGTTTGTATGAATGGTTGGTTATGACTTTTGGTTTGACTAATGCACCTAATACTTTCATGACGTTGATGAATGAAGTTCTAAAAATATTTTTGGATAAGTTTGTGATTGTTTATTTGGATGATATTCTGATATAAAGTAAGACTAATGAAGAGAATCTTGAGCATATTAGACAAGTATTGCAAAGGTTGAAAGAGGAAAGGTTGTTGATTAATTTGAAAAAGTGTTCTTTTATGCAAGAGGAGATTGTGTATTTGGGATTTGTGATTTCAGCTAATGGATTGGAGATGGATCTTGAGAAGGTTAAAGCAATTTTGGAATGGCCTACACCTGAGAAATTGAGTTAGGTAAGATCATATCATGGTTTGGCTAGTTTTTAAAGGAAGTTTATAAGGAATTTTAGTTCTATTTGTAATGCTATGATTGAAAAAATGAGGAGGGATAAAAAGGAATTCAAGTGGGCACATGGAGCTAATAAGAGTTTTGAAACTTTAAAACAAAAGGTTATTGAATTACTTATATTGGCTTTGCCTAATTTCAACAAAGTATTTCAAGTTGAATGCAATACAAGTGGTAATGCAATATGAGCTATATTAAGTCAAGAAGGTAAACCCATTGTTTTCTTTAGTGAAAAGTTGAATGATGCTAAAAGGAAGTATTCTATGTATGATCAAGAGTTTTATGCTATTATTCAAGCTTTGAAGAAGTGGAGACATTATTTGATTCCTAAGGAGTTTGTGTTTAATACTAATCATAAAGCTTTACAATTCTTGGGAAGTCAACATAAATTAAATTAGAGACATATGAAGTGGGTTGAGTACTTATGGAGTTTCACATTTGTTATTAAGCATAAGAATGGAGTTACTGACAAAGTTGCTAATGCATTGAGTAAAAGACATTCTTTGTTGACTAAAATGAATGTTGAAGTTCTTTGTTTTGATGAAATAAAATTGTTGTATGATGCCGATCTTGAGTTTTCTAAGGTGTGGAGAGAGTGCGGAGTACCAAATCTAATAGATCACATAAGTAAGTACAATGAGTATTTCATTCAAGAAGGTATGTTGTTCAAAGGCATTTAGTTGTGTATTATTAGAAGTTCTATGAGATTGAATCTGATTAAGGAAAAGCATAGTGGTGGATTGGCTAGACATTTTGGAATTGATAAGACATTGAGTTTGTTGAAAGAGAAGTATTATTGGCCACAAATGTATAAGGATGTTCAAAAATTTGTAAAGATTTGTGGAGTTTGTCAAATTTCAAAAGGAGTAAGTCAAAATACTAATTTCTATACACCTATTACTATTCCTAAGAAACCTTGGAGTGATATCAGTATGGATTTTATTCTTGGATTGCATAAGACAGTGAAGGGGTATGATTCCATAATTGTTGTGGTGGACATATTTTCTAAGATGGCTCATTTCATACCATGTAACATGACATTAGATGTTGAGCATGTTGCTGAAATTTTCGTTAAAGAGATTGTGAAATTACATGGATTACCAAGACGTATTATTTTTGATAGAGATAGTAAGTTGGTTATTTTTGGAAGAGTTTGTGGAAGAAGATGGGTACTAAATTAAAGTTTGGTTCTACATTCCATCCACAAATAGATGGATAGAAAGAGGTTGTGAATTAAAGCTTGGGTAATTGGGTAAAGATGTTTAATAGGGAATAAGCCAAGTAATTTGGAGATGGTATTGACGCAAGATGAATTTGCATATAATAATTCTATGAATAGGACTACAAGGAAGACACCTTTTGATATTGTTACTAGAATGAAGTCTAGAGGAGTATTGGATTTGAGAGATATTGTTGTTGAAGAAAAGAGAAGCAGTGCAAGAGAAGAATTTGCTAATTTTATTGAGTCTTTGCATAAGGAAGTGAAGTTGAGGTTGGAACAAAATAATCAAAAGTATAAGGAGAATGCTGAATAATCTAGAAGACACCATGATTTTCAAGTTGGTGATGAGATGATGGTTCATTTGAAGAAAGAAAGATTCCCAGTTGGAACATACATCAAGCTAAAGATGAAGAAATTTGGACCTTGTAAGATCTTGAAGAAGTTTTATAGTGGTAATGCTTATGAAGTTGAGTTACCTAATGACATTAATATATCTCCTATATTCAATATTTCTAATTTGTATAAGTATCATGAGTTAGATGATGAAGTTTTTGTATCAGATGATTATCCTAAGAAGAAAATTGAAGAAGTTGAACAAATATTGGATCAGAGAGTTGGCAAGAGCACAAGAGGAAAATATTAATATGAATACTTGGTGAAGTGGAAGAAAAGACCTATTGAAGATGCTTTTGTTGGTCTCAGATTGGTTTTGACAATTGAGTGTCACCACACTCAACCAAATTTCATATAGAAGTTGAGTACACTATATGTGTTGAGCTAGATGGAAGTACAATAGGTGTTGAGTGATCTTTAGGTGCCAAGTGAAGATCAAGTGCTGAGTGACTTCAGAAGCTGAGTGAACCATATGAGTTAGTTGATATATAGGTTTTGAGTCATAGTTGATGCTGAGAAAGTAAGAGTGCTATAGGCATCGAGCAAGCTAGAATACTATATGTGTTGAGCACCAGTAATCCAGTATGTGCTAAATAACATAGAATCAACATTTGAGTTTGTGCCTTCACAAACTCATATGTAAACCATTTTTTGAGCTGACATAAAATGATCTCGAAGGATAGTAAAGATGAGAACAAATCTTTTAAATTTCTTATGCAATCAACATGTAGCAAATAAGAAAAATGAAGAATGCATGCAACCAATAAGAAAAGTGCAAGGAATGAGTGGGAATTAAAGATTTAATATGGATAGTAGATCCTAACCCTAAGTCTTTGAAATCTTTAAAAGGAGGATGAAAACCCATTGTATGTGTGGATGAGAGTAGTGCATGGGTAAACTATAGTGAAATTCAGTGGGAAGTGTGAAAGACTTAGAGGAATAGAGCAATAATTACATATCTAGTTAATCAAAACAACGTAAGGGTTACAAATAGATATCAAATAAAGTAAGGATCAGATCAGAAAGAGTAGATCAAGTACCTAAATTCAGCAATCAAGGATTGTAAGCTATCAGGTTTATTAGTCTAATACTCTCTAGCAATTATATTAGAAGGAAAATCCTATGTTGATAGGTTATATTAATAGCTAGTTTGTAGATCCTTTAAAGAGGTGATAAAATCCTTTAACAAGGTGACACTTAAAGTAAAGTGTTTGTAAATCCTTTAACTAGGTCACTATTGGCATAGTGTAAAGCCTCTAATAGGGTGAACCATTGAAAGTGGTCAAACATTATTGCTACAGTGATTTTGTGGGTATCATCCCTACCCTGGTTTTACCTTCTCATTTTGGAGGGTTTCTAGGTTACCAAATTAGGTGTTATGTGTTGCATTGCATGTGTTTACTTTATGGTTATTTGATATGTTTACATGCATGAAGTTTACATTTAGTTAAAAGTTTTAATGGATAAAATGTATTACTTTTGATTCACCACCCCCCCTCCCTCTCAAAAGTATTCTTCTCATTTGATTATTCCAACAATTGGTATCAAAGCAAGGTTCTCACAAGGAGAAGCCTAACAGCTTAGAAAGAAGATATGAGATGGGAGTCTTCAAACTTGGGAAGATCATAGATAATCAAGTGATTGATGTACACCTCACCCTAAATAAATTGGAGGAAGCTAGAGAAGAGTTGATAAAATCCTTAAAAAGAAGGAAGGATATAGCCATAGCTGAAAATGGCACACACTACAAGGAGATTGATACTGCAAAAGTGTTTGCTAATGGAGATTCCAAAGAGTTTGATGCAACAATAGTAGAAATGATGGAGAAAAATAGAACTCAAGTAGAAGAAATCAAAATACTCAAGCTTGAACAAGAACCACAAGCCATAATGCTTTGTGAAGTAATTAAATAGAAAAAGAGAGCCATTGAAGACAAGGATATGCTAGAAGATGACAAGAGAAAAAGACAATTGAGTTTGAATGAATCTCAAACATCCAGCTTGACACCCTAAGCCAAATGATGAATGCACATCATGAGCTGAATATGAAAGATATTGAGATCTCTACACTAAAGATACAAAATGATCAACTACAAAATGACCTAAAAAGAGAGAAGGAAGTTGCAGAAAGCTTCAACAAACCTAATGAGGCTATCAAGTACTTTGAGAAACTATTGAAATCACCAAAGGCCAATAATGATACTTCAAGACTTGGTTATACCAGCACTGAACAAGGAGAATCATCCAAGGCTACAAAAGAAAGGAGTAACAAAGGTAAGAACACTAAACATACTTCTCATTTGTGTGGTAAAAAGGGACACACTGCTAAGATATGAAAGAGTAAGAAGATTAGCTAGTAGGAAAAACCCAAGAACAAGGGTCCCTATCACAAGTGCTAGAAGTAAGGACATCAAGCATAAGATTGTATGACCAAGACCATGAGGACACCAAGATTTGAGGGTCACTGGTACAATTGCAAGAAGTATGGACATAGATATTTTGAATGTAGATCAAAGCTTGTGTGGACATTAAAATAGTTAACAAGAGAAAGTAACCATGGTCATTAGTACAATTGGGACTATAACACCAGGTATAGTTGTCACTACTATCAAGAATATGGATACATTCCTAAAAACTACATAAGGACACATTTTAAAGGGAACTACAGAAGATGGTTAAGTCAAACCACTTGTTTTAGTTGCTTGAAAATTGGTCATATCAGTAAGAATTGCCTAGCAAAGTCTAAGGAACCCAAGTTAGAAGTTAGAAAATGAAAAGATAAGGTAGATATTGAACAAATCAGAGGAGAAATGAATAAGACATGGAAGAGAAGGGATGGAGCCAACACATCAAATGGAGGGATCACGTCACCCAAGAGGTCAAGTGATCACACCTCATCCAACTAAGCAAGGATAGGTTTATGGGACTGATATACAAAGTTATATCATGAATTAGTCCCAAGACAAACAAGCACTACAAAGAAGAAATCAACATGATTAGAGATGCAAAAGTTAAAATTCAAGATTTTCACCAGTGTTGTTGAGTTGTCCTTAGATGCCAAGTAAATGTCAATGAATGTCAAGTTGCCAATAGTAATCGAGTTGATAGTTGATGCTAAGTTGAGAAATATCAATGTAATTGAGTAAAAGGTAAATCTAATTGAAGCCGAGTAATGTAAAAATAACAAAAGCTGAGTTATCTTGAAATCTTAAGGATCCGAGTGTACAACTATATGCACTAAGTATTTAATGCTAGGTTTTGAAAAGTATAAGCTCAAATTTTGATCATTTCTCACCATTCAAACATAGAGAAAAGATGAGAAGAGCGTAGAAGAGATCAAAGAACAACATTGAAGCCATTTGCATAGATTTCAATAGCGATCAAGCATAGATTTTGATGATCTAAGGTATTCTCCAAGTGTTGTGTTATGTACTGTTAAAGTCTAAATCTTTTAAAACCCTAGATCAGTGAAATGACTTCTAGTTCTAAGAACCCAAAGGATAAGGAAGGTCATGAGGTCCAATTTGTTAGTAATGAGGTCAAAAAATCCAAGTTTAGGCCAATCCTAGAAGTTGCCTATAAAAATGACCTTACCAGTGTATTGTCCATTATTCCACCCAAAGTTTTTATGGTATAAGATGTTAGAAAGTGTTACAATTGCAATATAGGTGCAATAGGAAATTTGGAAATTTTTCAAGCATATGATAAACTATGTGATAATAGAATATTGAAGGGATAATTTTAAATAGTTGAGAAAAAGGGTTTAACTAGTGCCATTGTTTTCCCTACAAATTTCAAGATGGAGTGGATATGGATTGTTCTAAGTCAAATTCATGATGGATATTTTTGGTTGGAAGGAGGACTAGTTAAAATAATGAAGAAGATAGTGCATAGGGTTATAGGCTTTCCAACCCTAGATTGGCACAAGACCCTATGCAGTGATTTAAAAGAATATATTGAAAAGAACACCAGGAATAAATGGAATAAAGGGGCATGACCATTGACATAATCACAAATCCCCTTATAGATTTTGTAGTAAGAGTGACTTCTCACAAGTTCTATCAATCTAGTATATTGAATAGTGTACCATGCATTGCTGTGGATGTGGCATATAAACTTGTCAAAAGGGATCATACATATTATCTAGCAAAACTATTATTACAACAGATCATGGAGAATTAAGGGGCAATCAACAGATCCAAAGGTAATCAATATAAGTTTGGATTAGTCCTTATCTACATATGTTTTGGAAGAGTTTCCTTCTATTGGAAAAGTGAACTAGAAATCAAAGAAGTTAGCCATTACTCAAATCAATGAGTACATTGAGAAAATGGGTGACAAATTTGAAGCTTAAATGAATTGTTACTTTGAGGATTTTAAGAAATCCATGAAACAAAGATCGAGAATACCAGTTTTCCTAGTGGAACAACATGTTAAAGACCTCTACTTCTTAGTTGATATTGATTACACCTACATCCAAGTAGCAGTTCCAAGGGTGAGATGGCTAAGGCCATTGGGTTATGAACTAGATGTTGATGAAGCATCAATAGGAATCACTACATTGCTTACAGAAGAAATAGACAAGACTACCAAACCTTTTGGTATATATGATGTTGTAAAGTCTAAATTTGAAATAGATTTGGGGTTTTCTTTGTAATTAAGAGGAAGGATAGGCTAGTAAGAAAAATAAAGAATAAATTTGGTGAAGGCATTGAAGGAGAAGAAGGTGCTAAAGAGGAAGAAGAAGGTGAGAGTGACAAAAATGAACGGGGGCAAGGCTCACTGGAATTAACTCAAGGCTTAGGTGAAGATGAAGATAAGGAAGAAGGTGCAGAGAAAGAAGAAGCTAAGGAAGCACCATCTCAAGCTAAGCCAAAGAAGAGAAAGGCCAAAGTACAACCTCTAGCTGAACCCAAAGTCAAGAAGGTTATAAAGTCTACACAAGCCAAGCAAACACATACAATAAGAGATACCACAAGGGCATCCACTCAAAAGGCCAAAGAGAAAACCAAAGAGAAGAAGAAGCCCACTAAATAGATTGGGGAAGTGCAAAAGAAAAGGAGAAAGTATGTATCACAACCAGATTCTAATGATGAGGAAAAGACTAAATAAGAGGACATCAACTAGTTTAAAGTGGTCAGCCATCCTCCTAAGAAACACATAGATAGAATCTGTGATAATGTTAAGAATGTAGATTTTACTAATTTGAAAAATATTGATTTCAATAAATTAAGTAGAGAAGATCAAAAAAAGATAGAAGAGTCAGTGTATGCCATGATTGTAGAATTCAAGTACACACCTCTTGATTTAGACAATACTATGCCTAGGGAGTTATATGAGATTATTAAAAACAAGTGGCATTATTGTCTAAAGATGGAAAAGGAAATAAGAGAATCAACATTGGCAAAAGAGATGCCTGATTTTACAAGAGGACAAATAACTAAGGCTAACAAGAAACATGGTGGAAAATTTGCACCCAAGCATAGAGCCTTTAGCATCCTACAAAATAAAATTGAAGATGTAGTAAATATGTCCACGAAATTGTGGAAGTCAATATACAAATTGACTAATGACAAGGATGAAAAAGGAGAAGAGAAGGATGTAGAAAATAAAGCAAAGGCTAGTGAGAAGGACAAAGAAGACAAAATAGAAGAAGAAGAAACAAGAAAAGGAGAAGAAGAGAAGAGAGAAGAAGAAAAGAAAGAAGAAGAGAAGAAAGATGAAGAGGAGAAAGAAAAAGGTGAGGAGGAGGAGACACAAAAAGGAGATCAAATGGCAATAGCTGAGTAGGAGCAGCAACAAGACCAAAGTGTGCAAGACATGAAATTGTCACCTCCTAGCCCTCCTCATGTAACCATCACACCCATAGACACTATAATTGTAAAGGAAGTTATTGACAAATCATGTCAGAACATCAATCCATTGACTATAGATGATCTCAAGAAGATCCATCACCAATCAACTTTGTAAGCACAATTATGCTCAAATCCTATATTGGTGAGTGTCGATGAGTTGAAAAAGGTAGTAGCAAATCCAATTAGAGACAAGGTGAATCCACAAGAACAACCTTCTATCTCTACAGCTACTAGTACTCAAATTTTGATGCTTCTACCACCAATTGCAATAGTTGATACATCTATAATGGTTGATACCACAGTGTAGAAGCCAACTATAGAGGCAGTAAAATACACAAAGAAAATAGGATAGATTGGTACATATAATCCTATAGTACATTTAATAGGTACACATCAAATTATTGTGATTGATTAGGGGAGAAAAAAGGAGGAAAAGGATGACAAATCAAAAGAAGAAGAGTAGGCCACAATACAAACATTGGTAGAGTTTTTAAAAAAAATGCACTCCTACACAAGTCCTTCAGAAGGTGAGCAATGATGCAATGTCTTTGCAAATCTCTACACCAGGCTCGAGCTCAACCAAAGTCATGAGGGTACTTCACTATGGAGACCCTAAGTTAGATGAAGAAATTTTCATACTTACCTATGACTCCAAGACAATAAACATTGAGAAGATTATAGAGATGTAGGATGCATCAAATAGGAAGAGGCAAGAAATACTCAGGAAGGAGTATAGAAATAAGCAAGCATTACATGAGATTAAGGACATCTTTATGGATGCCTTCATCTTGCAGTCACTAGATGAGACAAAGCCTATAATGGAATAATTATCAAATATTGTTGACCAGGTGACAAGTGAAGACCAAGAGATAAATGTAAAACTTGTGGAAAGGTCTAAAAGGAAGTTTCAAGGGAAAGTCAGTGAGAAAATAGCTAGTGAAATAGCACTCTCATAGGTAAAGTTGGATAAAAAGATTGAAAAGGTAAAAACTATACTTGAGAATGTATTCTCATTGTACAAAAAGTTGTGTGACTTTTCATACTTCACACATAAGACAAGCCAAAGAATAATGAGCTTGGAGAGAAATTTAAAAATTTTGAGCACTTGGTTGCCGAAAGATCCATCTTAGAGTGAGAAGCATTTTGCTTAGATGCTTTACAATCAGAAAGAATTAGCTATGTTGATAGCTAAAGAGTCCAACATCAAGGCCAAATTAATGCAAATATAGTCTTCCATAACTCCACATTTAGAAATACTCCAAAAAGAGAAAGTCTATATTGAAACTATTTTAAAGAAAGATCCTTATCTTTCTACATTAGATGGACTTGTACATCTTGCTGTGGAGACTTCCATCTAGCATAAGTCACTAGAAATTGCTTTGGAGAATTGGGATGCAACTCTTAAGATGATAATCGAAGTCAACAATACATTTTTGGAAAAGTATGGTCTTAACCCCCTAGCATCCTTTGACATAAGTGTCAAAAAGGGGGAGAACTAATAATGGGAGAGATACGAAATAATTACATTCTTTCATCCTTTTGGAGAATAAAGGGGAGAGATTATACATATCCCATCATGGTCAAAAAGGGGGAGACATATGAAAAGGGGGAAGTATGAATAATGCAAGTGTAGAACAAGTGAAAATAGAAAAGACAGAATAGGTTAGTAGACAGACACATGAAATAGAAATAGGAAAAAGGCAAAGAGTATCAGATACATTAGCATGAGACAAATTTAGGACAAGAATTTTGGTTATAGGAATGAAATGGCACAATTAGCTTAGGGTGAGTTATAAGAATTTTAAGGTATATTGTTCCTTACAAAATTTTGAACAAGTTTTTGAAATTTTTTACATATGCCAAATAGATTTTATAATGTACTCATAAGGTCAAATAAACAATGCTCAGTTAAGTTTTTTAGTACTCATGTCAAAGGTGGAGATTGTTGGTCTTAGATTGGTTTTGACAATTGAGTGTTAACACACTTAGCCAATTTTCATATAGAAGCCAAGTACACTATATGTGCCAAGCCAAACATAACTAAAATAGGTGTGAAGTGATCTTCAGGTGCCAAGCAATCTTTAGGTGCTAAGTGAAGATCAAGTTGAGCCATATGAGACAAGTGATATATAGGTGCCAAGTCGTAGTTGATGCCAAGCAAGTTAGAGTTCTATAAGTGTTGAGCAAGAAAAAATATTATATGTGCCGAGTAACACAGAATCAACATATGAGTTTGTGCCTTCACAAACTCAGATGTAAACCATTTTTTGAGCCGACATAAAAGGATCTCAAAGGATAATAAAGATAAGAATGAATCTTTTATATTTCCTATGCAATCAACATGCAACCAATAAGAAAACTGGAGAATGCATAAAACTAATAAGATAACTATAAGGAATGAGTGAGAATTAATGATGCCTAACCCTAAGTCTTCAAAATCTTTAAAAGGAGGATGAAAACCCATTGTGTGTGTGGATGAGAGCTATGTATGGCTAAACTATAGTGAAATTTAGTGGGAAGTGTGAAAGACTTAAAGGAACAGAGTAGCAATTGTATATCTAGTTAATTAGAACAAAGCAAGGGTTACAATTAGATATCAAATAAAGAAAGGACTAGATCAAAAAGAACAGATCAAGTGCCTGAATTTAGCAATCAAGGATTGTAAGCTATTAGGTTCATTAGTCTAATATTCTCTAGCAATTGTATTAGAAGGAAAATCCTATGTTGACAAGTTAGCTTTGCAGCTAGTTTGTAGATCCTTTGAAGAGGTGATAAAATTCTTTAATAGGGTGACACTTCAAGTAAAGTGTTTGTAAATCCTTTAACTAGGTGACTATTGACATAGTGTAAAGCATTTAATAGGGTAGGCTTTTAATAGGGCAAACCATTAGAAGTGGTTAAACATTATTGCTACAGTGATTTTGTGGGTATCAACCCATCCTCACCCCAGTTTTACCTTCTCAATTTGGAGGGTTTTTGGGTTACCAAATTTGGTGTTATGTGTTGTGTTGCATGTGTTTACTTTATGGTTATTTGATGTTTTTACATGCATGAATTTTACTTTTAGTTAAAATTTTTAATGGATAAAATGTATTACTTCTAATTCACCCCCACTTTCAGAAGTATTCTTCCCATTTGATTATTCCAATAGCTTCATGGATTCCTCAATTCGAGTTGGATTTAGCTTAATTTGTGACATCTCAATGATTCAAGAGAATCATTTATTTTGACTTGGTTGTCTAATGTAAGAGCATAGTGGGTTGCCTTATTATCCTGCTCATTTTTCTTCAATCTACAAGTTGGTGCTAAGTTACTGTAGCACTTAGGTGGTGCTGAGTTACTATAGCACTCAATTGGATTTGAGTTACTATAGAATTTAGTTAGAGCTGAGTTACTATAGCACTTAGTTGTTGGCAAGTTACTAAAACACTTAGTTGGTGCCAAGTTACTGTAGCACTTAGTTGGAGCCGAGCTACTATAGCAATTCCTTCATGTGCCAAGTTATTGTAGCAATTCCTTCATGTGTTGAGTTACTATAGTAATTCCTTCATGTGTCAAGTTACTTTAGCAATTCCTTCATGTGTTGAGTTACCCTGTGTATGCCAAGTGACCCTTCATGTTCTAAGTTCTCTTGCTTATGTTGAGTGTCAACATTTAGACATGATTTATGTGAGCTGATTTGTGGGATTTATTTTGATCATGACATTTATGTTAAGATATTTTTTTGAGATGTGTCCAAACCATTGTTGGGTTTGCCTTCCTCTTATGTATTGTTTTAGAATAATATCTAAGCCATTGTTGCAAGTATATATAATGTTTAAGCTTAGAGTTAGGAAGTTTTTGGGAAGTAGATTACAGAGCCAAACTAAAATTGTGAATTTGCTATTGGATCTTTGAATGTGAATGTATTTGTATTTGGCTATAAATTAATAGGCCTTATAGCTAGGAATGTATGATGATATTTTATGAAACAATACAAGTAAATATTTCACTATTCTTCCTCCTTTGGTTGTTGTTCTTTGTGTTTGCTTCTATTGGGTTAACTCTTGCAAGGTGGCATGGATAGTTGGGTAAGCCTTTGGCCCTAGTTTTCCCTATCCTTCATGTGTCACTTTTCCTTTGGAATATCTTCTTGCAAGAAATGTCTCGATAGTTTCAAGATCATTACAAAAACTATTTTCCTCATCACTTTTAGATTGTTTGGCTTTTGACATTTTTGATTTATTCTTGAGTGAAAACTTGGCTTCAAATATAGATTCAAGATTTCTAGAACTAGGAACATAATTATCAAAGTTATCTAGCTCAAATGTGGTCAATCTTTCAACTAATACATCTAATGTTATGTCATTCTTTGGATTGCATCTCATTTCTTGAATTGTTGATAATTTGATTACTTAAATAGGAAGAAGTGTTCTAAGAAATTGACTTACTATTATTTCATCTTCAATCTTTCCTCTTGAAGATTTGATAGAAAAAACACTAGCTTTGATTCTTTTACTATATTTTACAATGTTCTCATCTTCTCTTATCTTTATTTGATCAAATTGTCCTTTGTGATTTTCAGCTTTAGTACTTCTTACATTATCATCTCCTCCATAGATGGCTTTCATCTTGATTCACATTTCATAAGTAGTTCCACAGTCATTGATCTCATCAAATTTGGCATAGTTGAGAGATGATGCAATATTAACCATCATGATGTTATGACTCATCTTCTCTACAATTCCTTCAAAAATCATAGTTCTAGGAGGTGTCATGTATTTGGTGTCTAGATACTTTAGCCCTAAATCTCCAATGTTACCAAGTGCAACCTCATGAGTTTCTTCCATGCCTTGAAGTTATCTCTATTTAAAGGTTACAAAACACATTGTTATGCATCCTATTAGAGGATTTTTTTGCCCTATTAGTAGTGGCTTTTTTAGAGGTCTTTGGACACTTCAATCTAGAAATGCCACCATGTTAGAGGATTTACAAATAGCTATTAAGCCAACTCTGTTAAGAGATTTAGATCACTACTACAATGGTTAGAGAGTAACAATGAGATGACCTAATTTCTAATGCAACTAAATTTTTAATTATAGATTTCAATTCTTGCTTGAAAACTTGATCCTTCCTAATCGAATGTATCTTTGTAGCTCAACAAGGATATTTTGGTTGTCCTTCCAATTTGCTTCCTCTAAGTATCTTCAACTATTATATTATGTTCCACACATTCAATCTTCAACTTGACCTTATATTTATATCTTACACATTGTCATGTCAACTTGACTACAACTTAGAATATTTAATATTCATCTCTTCAGTCGGCCAGAACAAAAAATCAAATCAATTGAACTCAATATGCCAAAACAAGACAATCCTTCATTAGCTGACCCTACTTGGTAAAGGATAACTTAGAAATAATTTTCTTATTTTAACCAACTAAACTCAATTAACACTTCATATTTAAAAAGTTCATTTTGTGGCCAAGTGAGCTTGGTTAACACTAGTTCTATCCAACCTTTCTTTCATTAACCGAGTGAGCTCTATTAACTCTCAACTTCTACAAACTTCTCTCTATCACCTGGGTGAAGTTGCTAGATACTATCTTTTGAGCTTAGAAAACTCTAAAATTCTCACTAGACATAGGAAACTCTCTTTGATGAAAAAGTGAGCTTGATATCTGATTAACAATGATATTAAATTTTGTGTAACACTAAAGACAATACATAATTAACCAATTGTTTTCAACAATAGCAACAACAAAGGAAGATACTATAATGACAAAGGTAGAAGTTAGAAAAGCTACAGAAATGATAGTTTTAGAAATACCACAAATGATAATTAATGATGACACCATGAACATATAAAGTATACACATTACTGTGGATGTGAAAATGAACCATTTTTGAATCAAAACACTATTGCTAAAAAATTGGTCTGTAAGAATATGGTTGATTTTCCAAATTATAATGATGAAAACAAAGGAGTGGAGAAGAAGAAAAAGATGAAAATAAGGGTGAAGGACAAAAATCTAAAGAATCAACCACTTTAGATAAAACTCTTAAGAGTGTAGATCCCAATCTATATAACATGAAAATAATAGTGCAAAATAAATGATTATTTGCATCACAACTCAAGCAAATGAAGATAGAGAAAGGGGGAGAAGAATAAAAACATATTAAAATAGTGAGAGAGGAAAGAGGAAAAGAAAATTAGGTGGAGAAGCTAGTGACTAAAGAGTAGGCCAAAGTTCAAAAAGACAATCAAAATTTATAGATTTAACTAGTCACTTGTACAAAGACATAAAGAAAAAAGACTCCTAGAGAACTAAAGACCCCAATAGAATCATTTGTAAAAAGTAGGATGTGAATCTCTACAAGTACATAGGTAATAAAAAAATAAAAAAAAGATTAATTTCCACATATTCTCTTAGAAAATAGTTTAGAAAAGAAAATCCACTAAGAGCACACAAGAAACTCTTAAGAAGATGACAAGAAAGATGCAAAGTTTAATTCCAACTGAGATACTTGTAAAAGTGATCCTTAGAAGAATCTAATAGAATGTTAGAAGTATTTTTATTGTCATTTTAAGAAGTTAGTTGAGGTAGCCACCATCAAATCCCAAGCTAAACATGATGCAAATATTTTTAGTAAGGTATGCAATAATGTCAGGGATGATTTAACAAACTTAGATACTAGAATTATAGAGTTGAAGAAATATATTCATAAAGGAAATGAGCTATATGAGAAGTGTACCTCAGTACATAAATACATGTATGCCTTCATCTCATAGATGAATAACAATGAAGATGGATTTAAGATTATGGTTAGCTAGGTAAAAAATAAAGATGCTCAAGTTATTGACTTGGAGAAGAGAATAATCAAGGTCCATGATGAGTGAAGAATGTTGGAGGTAAATACAGAGTGGAACTAAAAATATTTTCTCTATTAATATAGAATTTATACTTAAAGATAGATCCCCTTTTGAAGTGACTTGATGATTATCTAAAACTTAAGATATATTATAAACAATTTATTTATCCAAACTTCTAATACACATAACTAGCATCTTATGGTTTATGGGCACTGATAATAGTACTAGATTTAGTAAAGATGCATGGAATAAAGGTTTGATCAATTTCAAGAGAAATTTTTATGATTTTATTCTAGTCTAATCAAATTCATGAAGACAAAATAATTAAGGTAAATTCAAATTTTGACGTATACATAGTTTTAGAATCATCTTAGTGATTGATTCTAAAGGGGGAGTCCATGTATAGAAAATTGTACATGAGTATGTAGAGATGTAAGATAGCATATAGACTAAGGGGCATTGGTATAATGTCAAACATGGTATATAATAGAATCGATCCACATTTTGAAAAATTTGTATCGACATGTGGAGAACTTCAAAATTTTGTAACTTTGTATGTTTTGGGACTCGATCAATGTTCCCACATGTTTCCATCAATGCCAAAGGGGTAGATTTTTGGAAATTTGGATTTGAGGTGAATATGTATATGCAATGAGATCTTCATTAATGGAAAAAATCATCCATATTACATCCCAAGAAGTTATGAAGATAGAGTTTTCATTTAAATACTTAGAGAATTGTTTAAGTGTTGTGAAGACTAACTACCATTAGAGACATATTTTTGGTTTGTGAGCTCCATAGACATTAAATTGTCATGTGAAAACTTGATGGAAGATATAAAAATGTATAAGGATCTAATATGTTAGAGTGCATGTCATAATGAGCTATACAGACAAAGATATTAATCTTTTACTAGTTGTACTAATGTACAAGAAAAACCAAAAAGAGGCAAGGAAATGGTAATTTCTATTAAGGATTTCTTTTTTATGCAAATAATTTCATAACTAATTATGGATGATATCATATATGTTAAACCTAACTTAGAAAAATATAATTTTGTGTCATGGGATATATGTAAAAACATGAAGGCTGGCACAACAAAACAAAAGGGTATAAAGGAAATATTTAGATATGTGATGTTGTGTGATGTATTTAGATATTGAAATATACTTTCTATATGATTTAAACTTATGTTAGAGAAAAGGAATGATAGTATATGGGAATTTTTGGATAGGGAGCTATAGAGGAAAAATTAGATATTGTGGACATGAAGATTGTTAAAATGTTTTTGTATCTATACCCTTTTTGTATAGAATATATCATTGTAATTTCATTCTTTGCTAGTGGTCTCATCTTTCAAATTTTGAATTTGTTATACCAACCCTTAACAAGGTTGAGGCTTCTAACAAGGCATATTCCTCGAACAAGGATATGGGCACTATATAGATATAATAGACTCCTAACAAGATCAATATCTCTTACAAGATACTTTCGACTAGTGGATGATTTTATGGCCACCATCCCCACCAATATTTTTCCTTGGGAAATTGCTCTAGTTAAAAAATAATGGTGTTATGACTTAGATTATTTTATTTCAATTTAATTTTAGTTTAATCACATTGTTGGAAAACACAATAGTAATAATTTTTATGTTGACATTGATATCAAATCTTATAAGTGAGACAATTGCTACCTAGATAGAGTTCCATATCATTCAATTGATAGAAAAAATTTGAAAAGAGGAGGTAACAAGATGACCTAGTGGAAAGGTTGAGTTATGTAGAAGTATAATGGGCACTTGATTAGTTGTCTTATTGACATGATAATGTGTTGTTTAATTATTACACTATCTGGAGAAGATATCTTAATTGAATCCTCATAGAGATGATCAATAGAAGACCAAATACATGGAGTAAACCAAAAAATAGAGCAGAAGATTAATGAACTAATAGTCAAGGTTGAGTTGTACTATTGTCCATTGAGTACTAGAAAAGGTAGAGTATGTTGAGCAAGACATTTAGTATTGACCGAGTTATCTAGTGATGACTAAAGTTGAGGAATACAATATTGACTGAGTTACAACATTTGATAGTTTGTGAAGGAGTTCAGATTCTCAATTGATATAGTTGAATTTTTTGATTTGTCAAAGCATATAAAGAATAATTATTTATGAGATAGAGCATTTAATGTATGATAAACTATGTTTGAGCATTCCTAGGTGTGGATTCATAGAGATGTTTTCAGAAGTATCTACAAGGAGAAGGAGGAAATGAAATAATAGAAGGATTTGATGAATTTATCCTAACCATAATATCAAAAAAGATGTTTAAATGACAAAACATTAGAGCTAGCTACCTATTTAAAAAGGCATAAAAATAACCTAGAGAGGTTAACAGTTGTTGGTTCTATTTATTGATGAACTTTAGTAGAAGAATGTAAAGAGCTCAAAAGTAATGAAGTCTGATTTCTTGAAAGGTTTCAAAGAAAATTAATGATGAAATTCTTAATTAAGGCCAATTAGTGGATTAAAAGATGAGCTACATTGTGATCTATATTTTCAAAGTTAGTTGTATTTAGAAGATCAACCTATTGTTACTTTCAAACCATTATATTAGTTAAAATCCTTTAATCAAGGTTGACCTAAAAATAATTTGTAAATATTTTAGTGAAGGTGATATTCTAACGGGATAACTTAAGACCTCTAGAAAGGTCACTGAATAGGGTAACTAAATCCTTTAATAGGGTCACATCTAATAGTGTGTATTGTAACCTTTGACAAGGTTGGATCTTAACTAAGCTCACTTAAAAAGAGTAAAAATTTGGTAGCATGTCAATATTGGTTTTTCCCAAATTAGGTTTCCATATTAAATCTTGGTGTCATACTTTTATGAATGGTATTTAATTTTTTTTTCATCTGATTGCTTTACATTATCCAAGTAGGTTACTATTGGGATAATAAAATGCAATTTTATGTTTACTATTAGGCTATTATATAGATTGAGTGGACCAATAAATAAATTTGAGTTGTTAAAAGTGGTTAAAAGGTTATTTGAAGCATCTAGACCTAAGGATAATTGATATCCCCCCACCAATTATTCAAATTTTGGAATCCATAAAGATCATGCCTTAGCCACGATAGTAAAGATTTGTAAGCTATTTTTGGACAACTATGGTATTACCACTACTCCACCCTACTAGCCATGAGTGACAAGAATAAGGGGATAGTGGACATGATAAAATAATGACAAATAAAGGACATGATTAAAGGAATAAATGACCAAATAAAGAGTGAAGAAAGTTTTTCATAGAAGGAAAATAGCTTTAAAATTTTGAATCTTTGCATGTATATACCATGAGGTAGAGTCACTATATGTATAGTGTACATTGAGTAAGGTATGGATTATATTCTAAGGGGGAGTACTTGTATTTCAATTTTGAATTACGTAGATTTTGATCATGATAGTATTTTTTCCACTAATGTCAAAGGGAGAGATTGATGATCCATAAGTTATGTTGTCTATTAGTGTCAAACACTTAGTCATTCATTAGGAATATTTGGTTAGTCATCATTGCTATTGAGTTATCCTATATAGGCCAACTAAAGGAATGAAGATTTTTAAATATTCTAAGTCATGTGTTGAGTAGTAGTTATTGTTGAGCATGCTAATGAATGGTGAGAAAATCAAAGATCACAATGGATGTTTAGTTAGTTAGAGTTCAGAGGTAGCTAAGTTTTATATAGACCAAATAATTCATCTCATGTCAAGCCAGTGAAGGCTAACAAACAACATGAAGAAATAGGTTATGCTACGCATCAAAATGTTGAAGTGTTGAGAAAACTAATTATGATATATTTTTTGTAATGGAACAACCATTTAGGTAAAAAAATTGTTCGAACTTAAATATAAGTTTTAATGATTCAAAAGAAAATCATGGAAGTAATTATGTATTTGGATAAGGATCATTAATACCTATATGAGTTGGTTAGCCAATTTGACAAATGGAAGAAGTCAGTGGCCAAAGAAATTGATCTAGATCATTCATTTTGATCTAGAGAATTCTACAATTGTTTATAAGAAGAGGATCCAAACCCTAATTTCATATAGATGTGAGAGGTTGCAAGTTTGGATGCTAGAGATGAAGTTTGAAGGTGAACTAGACATAGCGACCAAGATGGGTGGTGAAGGATACAATAAAAATATATTAGATTATATATTAGATTAGAGATTGTAAAGAGGCAATCCATTATCAAAATTTGAAGTGCAAATTGAAGGATCATGTATTGATACATTCTAGCAAGTGTAATTATGGTAAATCTTTTAACAAAGTCATCCTAATAGACCTTTGTACATCTCTTAACAAAGTTCTTATTGAGTTGTAAGATTTAAATCCTTTAATCAAGCTAGACGATATAAGTCTTGTGATATTTTAACAATAAAAACCCCTCCTTGGATAGATCATTAGAAGTGATCAAAATTCAAATTTTTAGCCCTAATAGACAAACTTTATTGTTCTAGTAGTGAAGATTTGTGGGTACCATCCCCACCCCAGTTTTACATTCATCTTGATGTTTGAAATATAAGAGGAGTAACAAAGAGGAGAGGGATGAATCAATTACCAAAAAGATAAATCAAAAATCCCTTAGATATCAATACAAAATATAAACTCTACAATAACTACTATCACTTGGTTAATACATAAGCACTCAGTAAACACTAGATCAGTATGTTGTAACTTGACAAGTACTATATTATCAAAGTTATGAATTGGCAAATACTGAACATGTAGATCTTAAGATGTTAAGTTTGATTAACCTTCATAAACTTGGTTTCATACACACAAAATAAATAACTTGAACATAAGTGACACTAAGGTTTAATGTGGAAACTCAATATGGGAAAAATTACCAATTGCAACTAGTTACTATTTTTCACTCTTCTAAAGTCAGACTTGTTAGAAGCTAAGTCTGTTAAAGGTTACAAAACACATTGTTTGGTCTAACCTTGTTAGAAAATTTAAACCTATTAGTAGGGGCCTTGTTAGAGGTCTTTAGACACTTCAACCTAGAAATACCACCTTGTTCAAGGATTTACAAATAGCTATTAGGCTAACTCTATTAAGAGATTTGATTCATTGTGACAATGGTTAGACAGTAATAATGAAATTACCTAATTATTGATGCAACTATATTGCTAATTTCATATCTCAAATATTTTTCAAATACTTAATCCTTCTTGATAAAATTAATCTTTGCAGTCCAACAAGAATATTCTACTTATCTTTCCAATTCGCTCCCTCTAAGCATCTTATTATCTTCCAGACATTCTCACTTCTCTTCAATTCTCAACATGACCTTATACTTATATCATATACATTATTAAGTCAGCTTGAATAGAACTTACACTAGTAACAAATTTTCAATAAATGACCACTTGACTAAAATTTTTAGTGGCAAAACTAATAAGTTTAGTCAAATGACTAAAAGTGATCAAATTATAGTATATTCTATATTTTTAAAGTAGATGTGACTAAATAAATGACCAAATTGATCATCTAATAAAATCACAAGCTTAGAGAAAGATAAATGACTAAATAAATGATCAAATAAATGACTAAATAAATGGTGACCAATAATTAGTCACCCAAAAAAATGACTAAATACAAGATTTTACAATATCTTGATAAAGTAGTTCACCTATTTATGCTAATCACATTTTATTATATTTTAACATACTAATTATCTTGAAAGAAATATTGCTTTTACATAAGCATTATTAGAGAATTCGAGAAAATAAGAGTTTGTTGTATAAAAAAAATGATTTATTAGCAAGTGTATTGTGTTGGAAATGATTGAAAAGATCATGAGGGAGATTGTTGGAAATGATCATATGAAACTAGTAAAGAATGTTCTCAATCATTATTTTGTCATTGATGTCAAACTTGCTACTTGCAGGAATGCCAATTACTTTAGTAATCCAAATACTATCAATTGGTTGATTGACAAAGAGGAGGCAATCGATAAGATATAACTAGAACACCTAGAGAAAGGTTGAAGTTATGATGTTGTAATGAAGCACAAGGATCAGCTAAGCCATTGATGATAAAGTGTATTGATGACATACTCTAAGACATAGAAAATGGGCACACTAAAACATATCAAAGATGTAAGGTTTTTCATTTGTAAAGCCTACCTAAGTTCATTAGAGAGAGGAGTTGAGCAAGCTATTAAGTGCCAAACAGATTCCTAGTTGAAGCTGAGCAAGTTCAACTTCAAGTGCCGAGTGAACTTTAGATGCTGAGCAGATACAAGTGCTGAGTAGAATCAAGTGCCGAGCAGAATCAAGTGCTGAGCAAGAATCAAGTGCCGAGCAGATACAAGTGCCAAGTAGATACAAGTGTCGAGTAGAAACAAGTGCCGAGAAAATACAAGTGTCGAGTAACATAGAGCTGTCGAGCATCCATAAACTAATAGTGCCAAGTTGTTGCAATGTTTCAAAAATTGAAGATTTGCTAGATCTAAGCTGACAAGGTTGTCATCTTGAATTCTGTGAATCAAATAGAAGATAAGAGTAATGAGCTGGTGGCATAGAACACCACGTAGAACATTTTTGGAGAATACAACTGGACTCTAGATGAAGTTTCTAGATAAGAGCAAGATATGGGGTAGATACATTGTATCCTACCTAATCCATTTTGAAAACCATAAAATTGGAGAGGGAGAATCGAGCAGCAAAGGAAATCCAAATTTCTATTTAACGAACAACAAGGTCATGAATCAAGAAGAGAAGAGAGGTCAAGTATGAAAGCATAAAGTGTTGAAAGAGGTGCTAAGGAGTAAGAAAGTATAGTTACTCTGCTTCAATAGATGACCATAGATATGATTGCATTGGTATGATGAGTAAGAAGACTCAAGGAGATGAAGCTCGAGATGACAAGCTATTAGAGCTAAAGTGATTAAAGCCAAGCAAAGGATTGAGCTGAAGTGTGATCTGAATTTTGCAAGATATATTGTAAGTTGTATCAGATCAAACAGACATTATTGTTACTCTCTAGCAATTGTAACAATTAGTTTAAATCTTATGGACTTAGGTTGGTTTAATAGCCATGTTGTAATAAATCCTTTAACAAGGTGACATTCCAAGTGAATGTTCGAAAGTTCTTTGATCAAGCCCATTCCTAACAGTATGGTGAAATCTTCTAACAAGGTCACATTTAACAGTGTGTTGTAAGCCTTTAATAGGGTAGGCTTTTAACAGGCCATCAATTTAGAAGAGTAAAAATCAAGTAGCATGTTACTGGTAGTTTTTCCCAAATTGGGTTTCCACGTAAATCACTATGTCATGTGTTGATCTTGCATGTTTTATTCCTACATGTTGATTTACTGTAATTTGCTAGGATGATTATTTTAAGTTTAGATGGATGAAAAGTTTATGGGCTCATTATAAGTTGTAAAAAAGTATTATTAGGGCATTTGGACCTTGGATAACTGATTCAGCCCCCCTCTCAGTTATTCTAAAGAATTTTAACAATTGGTATCAAAGCTTAACTATTGATTCCGTTTAAAGGGACTATAAGTAGAAAAGATCAAAATGCCTAAGAGAGAAGTCCCTAAGCTCAAAAAAGACAATTTTGTTGCATGAAATTTTTTTATGAAGCTACATCTTGGATCCATAGGAGATTATGCCCAAAATTCAATTGTTACTAAACATGTTGATCCAACTGGTACTCTTACTGCAGAAGATTTGAAAAATAAACAGGAACACAATCAGACAATGCAGGAAATTGCTTTTGCACTCAACTATGCTGAATTTAATGATATGAAAGGATGTGACACTACATTCAAAATGTGGAAAGCCCTATTAGACATCTATGGAGGAGATTAGAATGTCCACAGAGAAAAAAGAGAAAGCCTAAGAGAAAATTTTGATGATATGAAAATGGATGAAAATGAGAATGCTACTCCGTATGGCACAAGAATAAAGGAAGTGTTAAGTGCAATAAGATGTTTGAGTGGTCAATTGGATGAAGATACTATTAATAGTAAGTTCTTAAGAACCTTGCTCCCTATCTATGCTATTAGAGTATCCGCAATACAAGAACTAAGATGTGTACCAGGAAATAATCTATCTTTTGAAGGTATAGTGGGTAGACTCACTGCATTTGAGTTATCTAGCTTTGACAACTATAAACCTGAGAATGTTGAATCTGATTTCAAGGCCAACCTATCATTGAAAGATGCTAAACAGATGAAATCAAAGAAAGGAAGAAAAATGAAATATGTATCCAGTGACACTAGCACTGATGAGGAAGATGTGGAACAATTGGAAGCATTGCTAGCTAGAAGATTTCACAAAGGCAAAGGAAAATTCAAAGGTAAGATGCCTATCATTTGTTTCAATTGCAATGAAGTAGGACATATTGTTGCAAGGTGTACACAAAAAAAGGATTACAAGGAAGGAAAAAAATACAAATATAGAAGAGAAGATGATAAGAGAGATTACAAAGACAAAGGCAAGAAGTGTTATATTGATGAAGAGAATTCTAATGATAATGATGATGAAGTTGCTTATGTAGCCATAAAGGACCAATCTGATGAAGAAGAGCCTACAACATTGGTAACATGTATGAACAAAAATGACAGATGGATCATAGACAGTGTATGCTCACATCACATGACAGGAGACAAAAGTAAGTTTGTTAACTTTACTCAGTATGATAGAAATAGTGTTAGATTTGGTAATGATGCTCCATGTCAAATAAAAGGAAAAGGTTCCATTAAGCTTACAGAACAAATTTCATGTGATAATACATACTATGTTGAAGGATTAAACTATAATTTGCTGAGTGTCTCATAGTTAGGCAATATAGGATGCAAAGTAGAATTTGGAAACAAAACTACAAAAATCTTTCGTACTGATGGTAAATTGATAGGAAAAGGAGATAAAAAAAGAAGTAATCTATTTTACCTTGATATGGATGATCTTTCTTATTTTGTTGCAAAATTTGATGATGAATGGTTATGGCACAAAAGGCTGTGTCATGTCAACTTTGACAATCTGGTCAATATCAGTAAAATGAAGAAAGTTAGAGGTTTACCAAAATTAAAGAAGCTTGATAATATCATGTGCAAACAATGTCATCTAGGAAAGATGACAAAGTCAAGTTTCAAAAGTAAGAACTATATATCTAAAGAAGTACTTGAGTTAGTCCATACTGACTTATGTGGTCCAAGTAGGTACAAAGCTATAAAGGAGATAAATACATAATGCTACTTGTTGATGAATATTCCAGGATGATGACTATTATGTTCTTAAAACAAAAATTTGATGCTTTTCAAATGTTTAAGTGGTATGTGGCTAGAGTTGAAAAGGAAACAAGAAAGAGTTTGAAATGCCTGAGATCAAACAGAGGTGGTGAATTCATATCAAATGAATTCAAGATATTTTGTAATGACGAAGGAATCAAAAGACAAATATCAGCTCCTAGAATTCCTTCACTTAATGGAATTTCTGAAAGAAGAAACAGATCTGTGATTGACTATGCCAGAACATTAATGATGGAAAAGACTATTTCTCTAAAATACTGGAGAGAAGTTGTAAGTGTAGCTGTTCATACACTGAATCGAGTACAAGTCAAGAAAGGTACAAATACAACACCTTTTGAATTATGGTATGGTCACTCAACCAATGTAAAACATTTCAAAGTATTTGGTTGCAAATGCTTTATCCTTAAAGATGCTAGAAATGGAAAATTTGATGCAAAGAGTGATGAAGGCATATTTCTTGGTTACTCCACTAGAAGTAAGGCATACAAGTGTTTGAATACTAACACTGACAAAATTGTGGAAAGTGCAAATGTAAACTTTGATGAGCATATGGAAGTCCAAATTGAAGAACCAAAGAGAATGAACAAATACAAAACCTTTGTGTATTCTTATGAAGGAATGCCTATTGACAAGGATGTTGTCAATCAAATTGAAACTCAACAACAAATTTTAGTTTCAGCCGAGTCACAACTAGTGAATGACAAGTTACATTTAGAAGCTGAGTTATAGAATAAAGAAAATGCAGAATCTAATCTTGAAGTCAGTATACATGAAAGAGATGAAGAACAACCTGACAACAAAGTGCATAGTGATCTTGAATCTAAAAGGTCAAACATGGAAACAAGGACAGAACCAAGATTATCCAAATATGTAAAAAGACATCACCCTGTTGAATAGATAATTGGTGACAAAGATGCAAGACCAGTGACAAGGAACAGACTAAGACATGAATCATGTCTGATTAGCAAATTTGAACCTAAGATAGTATATGTTGCATTACAAGATGATGACTGGTATAAAGCTATGGAAGAAGAGATTGATCAAATAAAGAAGAACAAAACTAGGAGTTTGGTTCCCAGACTAGTTGACAAGAATGTGATTGGCACCAAGTGGGTATTTAGAAACAAAGCTAGACTAGTATGCAAAGGATATGCTCAAGAAGAAGGATTAGACTATAGGGAAACATTTTCCCCTACTGCTAGAATGGAAGGAGTAAGAACTTTACTTGCATATGCTGCATATAAAGGTTTTAAAGTCTATCAGATGGATGTAAAGTCTATTTTTTTATATTGTACACTAGAAGAAAATGTCTACATTGAACAACTAGAGGGATTTGTTGATAAGAACAATACAGATATGGTTTTTAAATTACATAAAGCACTCTATGGTCTGAAACAAGCACCTAGAGCATGGTATGAGGGACTTCACAAATATCTAGTGCAAATAGGATTTGAAAGAACTGATGATAATAGCAATATGTACATCAAATCAGAAGAAGGTAAGAATATTATTTTATATGAGATCTTTGTGGATGACATAGTTTTTGGAGGAAAGGAAGTGCTTTGCAAAAGCTTTGGTGACAAAATGAAACATGAGTTTGAGATGTCTATGTTTGGAGAAATCAAAATTTTTGTTGGATTGCTAGTACATCAACTAAAACATGGTATATTTGTGACACAATCAAAGTACATCAAAGAGATACTTAAAAAATTTGGATTGGAGGAGTCCAAACCAGTCAGCACACCAATGGCAATAGGAAATAAGCTATCCAAAAATGATGAATTAGCTAAAGTCAATCAAACAATGTACAGATCCATGATTGGAAAACTACAATATGTTGTACATAGAAAACTAGAAATAGAATTAGTAGTTGGAATAGTGGCTAGATTCTCTACTAATCCCAAAAAAAATCATCTCATAGCAGTAAAAAGAATAATGAGGTATCTCAAAGGAACTGATAACTTTGGTCTATGCTACAAAAAGAATGGAAAGTTTGAGCTCAATACATATACAAATGCAGAATGGGGAGGCAACATTGATGACAGAAAAAGCACAAGTGGAGGTGCATTATTTTTAGGTAAAAGGCTAGTTACTTGGACTAGCAAGAAACAAACATGCACATCCTAGTCCATTGCAAAATCAGAATATGTGGCAGCAACAATCAATTGTACAAACATTGTGTGGGTCACACATCTATTAAAAGGAATGAAAGAAGAGGTAACAAAACCTGTGATATTGTATTGTGATAATAGAAGTGCTATAAACATATCCAAAAATCTAGTAATGCATGCAAAAACCAAGCATATTGCAATCAAGTATCACTATGTCAAAGAATTGGTAGAAGACAAACAAGTGAAGTTGGAGTACATTCACACAAAGGAACAAATTGCAGATATCTTCACCAAACCATTGCCCAAGGATTCTTATGAATATCTTAGAGGCAAGTTGGGGGTAATACCCCTAACTCAAGCAGTATAAAATAACAAGGATGCTGTCCTGCATCAACATGAATAAATCATTGAAATATCTAAAGAATGATGTAGACGATGATAGCAGGAGTAGAAACTCCAAATCAGTCACAAGCATGGTGATAGAGAAGACATCAAGAAGCCAAAGCTTATATTTTGCATGATAAAGATGCTACATCTTTGGCATTTATGTCAAAGAGGGAGAAATATGCAAAAAATTGATCAATACAAAGCAAGAGGGAGATATTTATGAAAGAGGGGGATATATGAGATTAGTAGTAAGGATGAAACATCCAAGAAAAGTAGCAGACAATGTATACAATCTTGGTGGTAACTAAGTTGATGAATTAATCAGTTTGGTTTTCCATCAATGCCAAAGAGGAAGATTGTGTGAAATGATCATATGGAACTGGTAAAGAATTTTTTCAATCATTTTTTTGTCATTGATGTCAAACTTGCTACTTGCAAGAATGACAATTGCTTTAGTAATCAAAATACTATCAATTGGTTGATTGACAAAGAGGAGGCAATCAATAAGATGTAACTAGAACACCTAGAGAAAGGTTGAAGTTATGATGTTGTAATGAAGCACAAGGATCAACTAAGCCATTGATGATAAAGTGTATTGATGACATACTCTAAGACATAGAAAATGGGCACACTGAAACATATCAAAGATGTAAGGTTTTTCATTTGTAAAGCCTAACTAAGTTCATTAGAGAGAGGGAGCTGAGCAAGCTATTAAGTGCCAATTAGATTCCTAGTTGAACCCAAGCAAGTTCAACTTCAAGTGCCAAGTGAACTTCCGATGCCAAGTAGATACAAGTGCCGAGTAGAATAAAGTGTTGAGCGAAATCAAGTGCTGAGCAAGAATCAAATGCCGAGCAGATACAAGTGCCAAGAAAAAACAAGTGCCAAGTAACACAGAGGTGTCGAGCATCAGTAAACCAATAGTGCTGAGTTGTTGCATTATTTTGAAAATCAAAGATTCACTAGATCTAAGCCGACAAGGTTGTTATCTTAAATTCTATGAATCAAATAGAAGATAAGAGTAATGGGCTAGTAGCACAGAACACCATGTAGAACATTTTTGGAGAATACAACTAGACCCTAGAAAAAGTTTCTAGATAAGAGCAAGATATGGGGTAGATACATTGTATCCTACCTAATCTATTTTGAAAACCCTAAAATTGGAGAGGGAGAATCGAGTGGCAAAGGCAATCCAGATTTCTATTTAAGGAACAACAAGGTCACAAAGCAAAAAGAGAAAAGAGATCAAGCATGAAAGCATAAAGTGTTGAAGGAGGTGCTAAAGAGTAAGAAAGCATAGTTACTCTACTCCAACAGATGACCACAAATATGATTGTACTGGTATGATGAGTAAGAAGACTCAAGGAGATGAAGCTCGAGATGACAAGCTATTAGAGCTAAAGTGATTAAAGCCAAGCAAAGGATTGAGCTGAAGTGTGATCTAAATTTTGCAAGATATATTGTAAGTTGTATCAGATCAAATAGACATTATTGTTACTCTCTAGCAATTGTAACAGTTAGTTTAAATCCTATGGACTTAGGTTGGTTTAATAGCCATGTTGTAATAAATCCTTTAACAAGGTGACATTGCAAGTGAATATTCTAAAGTCCTTTGATCAGGCCCATTCCTAATAGTATGGTGAAATCCTCTAACAAGGTCCAATTTAACAGTATGTTGTAAGCCTTTAATAGGGTATTCTTTTAATAGGGCATCACTTTAGAAGAGTGAAAATCAAGTAGCATGTTACTAGTAGTTTTTCCCAAATTGGGTTTCCACGTAAATCATTGTTTCATGTGTTGATCTTGCATGTTTTATTCTTGCATGTTGATTTACTGTAATTTACTAGGATGATTGTTTTAAGTTTGGATGGATGAAAAGCTTATGGGCTCATTATAAGTTGTGAAAAAGTATTATTAGGGCATTTGGACCTTGGATAACTGATTCACCCCCCCTTCTCAATTATTCTAAAGAATTATAACATAATGTTTTTCATGAAGAGGAGTGGGGTCAAACTTTGAACTATAGAGAGGAGTGCATGAAAGCAATGAAGATGATTTGGAAATATTTGGGATGGGCTAGAATATGTTGGTGGTATGTTTTTTTGAGTCTGTTGCTATTTGTGGTTGTTAGTGAGGTGTGCAAAGATGAGGATTTTTTTGACTCATAGGGATTGTTGCAAATTGTGCTCTATCCTTATTTTCCTATCTTCAACCTATTATTCTTTTTCTGTGTATCCCCCTTCTTATGTTTTGTTTCCCATTCATTCTACAAATCTTTTGGGAATTTTACTAGGCCTCTTAGTGTTTATATAAAATGTGATTTGGGAATTTTTCTATATGATCTTTTCAATTCAAATGGGGTACATATCCCCTTTACAACTTTTTTCTATAGGCATATTATGACTGGCCTTGAGAATCTTTTGGTGGTGACTCTTTGCATTTTGTGGACTGACTAGTTTGTGGTTCACTATAGTGTCCCTATTTGGGATCTTAGTTTTTCATCTTAACTTCCCGACCACTTCTTGTGCACCGGAGATTTTAAATGGTGTTTCAATTTGGGCTCAGATAGAAAATGTTTAATGACTAGCACTATGCCTCCAAATTCCAATTCCTCCATTTTAGAAGTTTTTCTTTTGTAGAGGATCACGGTGCTCTTGGAATTCTTTAGAGAATTGAAATATGAGATCAATTATCCTTGTAGATTATCCCTATACTATTAGAAAAATTATACTTGAAAGTAGATTATTGAGTTTTGACATCTTACTACCAATCTGAATCTTTACGGCCAATAAGAGAAATCAGCTCATTATTTTCCTATAGAATATTATGATGAAGAGTCCCCTAAAGAATCACATACTTTCAGCCTTCTAATCATTAATATGATTGCCTCAACTCCACCTTACTTACAATTCACTTCAATGAGATAATAAAAATCAAACAAATTGATCCAATTTACAATCTCCAAACTATTTCTTTAATCAAAGATAAACTCAATGAATCCCATTTAAAGATAGCGATATTTTGATGTAACAAAATATATGGTATAAAACTCTTTTTTTAATCTCCAAAGTGAAAGCAAAGATATTCAAGCAGATCTTGACAGTGTTGTTATTGCTCAAACTATTCTGCCAAATAAAAGGAAAAATAAAAATAAAAAAATTGAAGAAACTATCCTTGAACTCTAGAAAAATAAAAAATCACTTCTTGAATGAAGTCAAAATTAGTGCCAAAATTTAATGCATAAATCTTGTGAAACTATTGAGCTACTGTTCTTTCAAAACTATAAAGTTGTTGGTTTATGAGTACATGCCAAATAACAACTTAGAAAAGATATTTTTTAGTTAGTAATTACTTTCATTTTCAAAAGAATCAAATTTTCACTTTTTTTTCTAAATTTTACTGTATGTTAGTTTCTTACTATGATTTTAGATAATTTTCTATAATTGCACTCTAAACATCCATATTGTTCTTTATGAGTGATTTACAATTAGAGTTGCTAGAAACTCATTTGTCCCTCTATGGTTGCACATAAACTCCTTTGTCCCTCCTTGGATGCACATATCTTTGTATCCAATTTGGAAATGCATCAGATAGTTCCTTCACATCAAATATTGTACCTATATTTGCCTAAAATCCCTTATTTTCCAATGTGTTGAATGCTACATGATTGGACTCTTTGAAATATCTAACATAAATCTTCCCAACTTGAATTTTTAATATTATTACTAATCCAAATATTTTAAAAATTAATTTAATTTAATTTTTTTAAATTTTTTATATTATGGTAAAAATAGGTTTTGAAGGGACCCCAAAACCCTAATACAACAAGAAAAAAGGATAGAGTGATAAAGTCCACCAGGTTTTACAAGGACCTGAAAGCTACTATAGAAATGGTATCAAAATCAGGTTTTATAGGGACCTAAAACCACTAAATAAGTCCAAATACCCAAGTTTTACAAGGACCTGGAAGCTAGAAAAGATAAAAATTAGAATACAAAACAAAAAATAAAACCCAGTTACCACAACTAGTAACTAAGACCTAAACCGAGACAAAACCAGAAAACAAAACCCATTAAAGGCTACATTTATTATTATTATTATTATTATTATTTATAAACAAAACTTGGACCAATTGGGAAAAACAACTGACATATTTTTCTATTTCAAAAATCTAATTTTTGGAGTCATCTTCTAATGCAAGTCTATTATTTTGTATACTATAAATTGTTAAATTAACTTATTAATATTTAGGTACCATTTGTGTATCAATATTACTTTTAAATAATTAAAATCTCCTCTAATAACTTAGAAAATAGTGTTAAAGATATGTGTGTGGTGTTGACATATGATTGAAAAGATCATTTGAGTTAGAAAATTGTGATAAGAAGTATTTTCAATCATTGTTTTGTCCCTGATGTCAAACCTGCTATATGTTGGTAAGACAATTGCTTATATGTTTCAAGCACTATCACTTAGTTTATTTATGAAGAGGATTTGATCAAAAAGATGTAACAAAAGTACCTAGAGAAAAGGTTGGGTTATGATTATGTATTGAAGTGCAAGAATCAGTTAAGATAATGATAACATAATGTATTGATGATCTAAGTATGGTTATAAAATGATTGGCTACACTTAGAAAGTTTAGAAGAAAAAGGTTGGACAAAGTTCATTTGCTAAGCTTGAACAAATTGATAGAAGGTGCTAAGTAAAGTTAGTGGAAGCCAAGAAAAAATTCTATTGATGTTGAGTGATTTTAAAATAGATATCGAGTAACACAATATGTGTCGAGCATCAGTAAATTGATAATGCCAAGCTTCTACTTTATGAAAAAGATTGAAGATTCACCAAATAAAAGCTCATATATTTGTTTTCTTGCAACTTTTAAACTACGAGGAAGATAAGATTGATGAGCTGGAGGTACATAATCTTATGTAAGCTATTTTGGAGGCTAATTCAAATGGATTCTACGAGAAGTTTCTAGAGAAGACAAGATATGGGGTAGATACATTGTATCCTACCCAATCCATTGAAAAACCTAATTTTTGAGATGGAGAATGAGAGGGAGAATAGTTCTAATTCCCTATATCTAGGGATGCTTGGTCATGAAGTAAAGTTAGTGAGAGGTCAGAGAGTTTTTGGATGCAAAAATATCACAAGGAGAAGGAAGAGGGTTTGCTTCATCAAGTGACCCGAGAGGAGAAGTCTGCAATGGTGATCTAAGAAAGAAGGCTGGAGAATGATGAAACAAGCTATTAGAACTACAAATATTGGAAGCCAAGAAGAGTTGAGGACTAAATAGTGATTTGTAATCTACAAGTAAGGTTGTAAGTTGTATCAAATTAGGGTAAATCCTTTGGAGAAAGGGTGACTTAACAGTCATTGGGAAATCCTTTAATAGGGTGGCATTCCAAGTGAATGACCTACAATCCTATAACAAGGTTCACTTTTCATATGGTGATTGAAATCCCTTAATTGGGTCACATTTAGCAGTGTGTGTTGTAACCTTTAATAGGGTTTTCCTGAAATAGGCTATCACTTTAGAAGAGTGAGAAAGGAGCAGCATGTTATTGGTGGTTTTTCACAAATTGGGTTTCCACATGAAATAATTGTGTCAAGTGTACTAATGGATGTGTTGTGTTTTATGCTTCACATTTCTACATGTTAGTTTATAGTAACATATCAATTTTGGTTTACACATAATGAATGCATGCATGGTTAAGAATATTCTATGGGTTCGCTAAATTGTGAAAAACTTTTATTTGGATATTTGGACCTTGAATAACTGATTCCCCCCCCAACTCTCAGTTATTCTAAAGAATTCCAACAATTGGTATCAAATCATAATTTCTTAAGAGGATTAATTTTAAGGTACTAGAAACATAAAGATTAGGATGTGAAAGAGAGACGTACCCAAGCTAAATAGAGATAACATTCTTGCATTGCAAAGTTTGATGAAGTTACACCTTGGAGGACTTGGAGATTATGAAAAAATTTGCATTACAATAGAACATGTTGATCTAGTAGGACCCTTAACTGTTGTAAATTTGAAGAAAAAGAAAGAGCACAATTAGGTGATGTTGGAGATTGCCTCTGCCCTGAGCTATGCTAAGTTTGATGATATCAAAGACCTTAAAAATGCAAAGAAGATGTAGGGTGCCCTAAAAACCATCTATGGAGGAGACAAAAATGTCCAAAGAGCCAAGTTAGAGAGCCTTAGAGGTAAGTTTGATGACATGAGAATGAAAGAAGGTGAAAACATTTCTCAATATGTTGCTAGAATAAAAGAAGTTGATAGTGCTATAAAAGGTGCAACTGGTAAGATAGATGATGATACTATGCTAAGTAAATTTTTGAGAACATTGTTGCCTATGTATCCCATTAGAATGTCTGCAATCCAAGAGCTAAGATGTATACCAAGAAATGATCTAATCCTTGAAGGTCTAGTGGGAAGACTTACTACATTTGAATTATTTAATTTTGACAACTACCATCCAAAAAGTATTGAATCATCCTTCAAAGAAAAATTGTAAATGATTATGAGGAGGTAAAGCAAAGAAGAAGAAAAGAAGGATAAAGTGTGCATCTAGTGATAGTAGTACAGTTGAGGAAGACATTGAACAATGCATTGCTGGCCAAAAGATTCCACAAAGAAAAAGGTAAATTCAAAGGTAAGCTGCCTATCACATTCTTTTATTGCAATGAAGTTGGCCATATTACAACAAGATGTACACAAAAGAAGAACTTCATAGAAGGGAACAAGCTCAAAAATAGAAGAGAAGATGATGGAAGAGACTACGAAGATAAAGGTAAGATGTCATGTTACAGTGCTGATGAAAATAACTCTAATGAAAATGATGATGAAGTGGTATATGTTGCAATGAAGGATGAATCAAATGAGGATGAAGCTACTAGACTTATGACTTGTGTGAACAAGAATAAAAAATGGATCATTGACAGTGGATTATTACATCACATGACTTGAGACAAAAAGTATGTTCATTACCTTAACCTGTTATGATGGAAATAGTGTAAGATTTGGTGATGATGCATCATGTTTTATAAATGGAAAAGAGTGTATCAAGCTTATAGACAAGACTTCATGTGATAATGCTTATGTTGAAGGATTGAATTATAACATGTTAAGTGTGTCACAACTAAACAATGTGGGGTGTAAAGTTGAGTTTGAAAATAAGTTAGCCAAAATATATGATGCAAATAGAAATCTGATTGGAAAAGGTGATCAAATTAGGAGTAATTTGTTCTATTTGGATAGAGAAGATGTTACTTGTCTTATTTCACAATTTTATGATGTATGGATTTGGTACATGAGATTATGTCATGTCAACTTTGATAATCTGATTAGCATAAGTAACATGAAAAGAGTTAGAGGTTTTTCTAAGTTGAAGAAACTAGAAAACATAATGTGCAAACAATGTCAACTAGGCAAGATGAAAAAGTCAAGCTTCAAAAGTAAAGCTTATACCTCAAAGGAAATAATTGAAATTGTTCATATTGAATTATGTGGACCTATTGAAGTGCAAAGCCACAAAAGAGATAGGCATATAATGCTTATTGTTGATGATTACTCTAGAATGATGACTATTATGTTTCTAAAATAAAAATTAGATTCTTTTCAAATGTTTAAATGGTACTTGGCAAGTGTTGAGAAAGAAATAGTTAAGCCCTTGAAATGCTTGAGATTAGATAGATTAGGTGAGTTCACTTCACATGGATTTGAAGTGTTCTACAATGACAAAAGAATTAAAAGACAAACATCAGCACCAAGGACTCCCCCACAAAATGGAATTACTAAAAGAAGAAATAGATCTATAATGGACTATGCCAAAACACTCATGATGGAGAAAAATGTTGCTCTAAAACACTAGAGAGAAGTTATAAGTACTGTAGTATACACTTTGAACCATGTGCAAGTAAAGAAAGGTACTCACTCAACACCTTTTCAACCATGGTATGGTCATCCACCTAATGTGAAATGATTTAAGGTCTTTGGAAGGAAATGTTATATTCTCAAAGATATTAGGAGTGGAAAGTTTAACATAATGAGTAAAGAAGGTATATTCCTTGATTACTCCACAAGAAGTAAAGCTTACAAGTGTTTAATTACTAGCACTAACAAAATTGTGGAAAGTGCAAATGTAAATTTTGATGAGTATATAGAAGCACATAAAGATGAACCTATAGAAGAACAAAAGGACTACAAGAAATTTGTATACTACTATGAAGGAATGCCTACTACAGAAGATGCTACAAATCATGCAACAAATTAGCAGCAAGTTTCAAAAACTATGGAGTCACATCTTGTGACTACCGAGTTGTATTCATATGTTGAGTTGCAGAATGAGGAGAATGCATAATATGACTTTGATATTGGCACACATGAAAGAGATGCTGATATACCTAACAGAGATGCACATAGTGATACTGAAGCTAAGAGATAGAATGCAGCCACAACAACTAATCCTAGATTATCCAAATATGTCAAAAGACACCATCCTATAGATCAAATCATTGGAGATAAAGATGCAAGGCCGATGACAAGAAATAGGTTGAGAGTTAAATCATGTTTACTAAGCATGAAGGAACCTAAGAAAGTAAAGGATGCATTAGAAGATGATGATTGGTACAAGGGCATGGAAGAAGAAATTCAATAGATAGAAAAGAACAAGACTTGGAGCCTAGTTCTTAGACTAGAGGACAAGAATGTGATTGGCACAAAATGGGTATTTAGGAACAAGCCAGATGAGAATAGTGAAGTAATAAGAAATAAAGCAAGACTAGTTTACAAAGGGTATGCACAAGAAGAAGGAATTGACTATGGTGAAACATTTGCCCCTGTTGCAAGAATGGAAGGAGTAAGAATTTTGCTTGCTTATGCTGCATACAAAGGCTTGAAATTTTACCAAATGGATGTCAATTTGCATTTCTAAATGGAATATTAGAAGAGGAGGTTTACATAGAACATCCAAAAGGATTTGTGGATAAAAACATGGTATCCAGATTGCACAAAGCCCTGTATGGATTGAAAAAAGCACCAAGAGCATGGTATGAAAGACTTCATACTTAACTTGTCAAGATTGGATTTGAAAGAACAGATGATAACAAAAATTTGTACATAAAAATAGACAAAGAAAAAGGTATGCTATTGTCTAAACTATTTGCTAATGACATTATATTTGGAGGACAAGATGCTTTGTGTAAAAATTTTGCAAATCAAATGAAGCAAGAGTTTGAGATGTCAATGTTTCATGAGATCAAATTCTTTGTGGGACTACAAGTATATCAAATGAAGTATGGTGTATATATTACTCAATCAAAATATATGAAGGAGATATTAAAGACATTTAGAATTGAGGACTCAAAACTAGTATATACACCTATGGTAATGACACTCAAGCTATCAAAGAATGATGAATCAGCTAAGGTAAATCAAACATTGTACATATCCATGATTGGCAAATTTTAATATGTAGTACATAGTAGACCTAATATTGCATTAGCTATGGGGACAATTGCTAGATTCTCTACTAATCTTAGAGAGAATCTCTTGATGGCAGTGAAAAGGATAATGAGACACCTAAAAGGAATACAAGAGTATGGCTATACTATAAGAAGAATGAAAAGTTTGAGCTAAAAGTCTACACTAATGATGATTGGGTTGGAAATATTGATGACAGAAAGAGCACCAGTGGAGGAGCATTTTTCTTAGGGAGAAGACTTGTCACATGGACAAGAAAGAAGTAGACCTATACTTCTCAATCTACTATTGAAGTAAAGTATGTTGTTGCTGCTATCAATTGCACAAACATTATATGGATCAAGTAGTTGCTAAAAGGAATGAAGGAAGAAATCACTGAACTCGTGACACTTTATTGTAATAACACAAGTGCTATAAATATATCAAATAATCCTATTATGCATACAAAGACAAAGCGCATTGCAATAACGTATCATTATGTAAGGTCGTTGGTTCAAGACAAAGAGGTGAAGATGGAATATATCAACACAAAGGAGAAAATGGTTGATATCTTTACCAAAGCATTACCTAAGGATGCTTATGAGTATCTTAGAGGTAAACAAGGGGTGATACCCCTATCAAAGGCTATGCAAAAGAAAGAGGGATTATCTTGCATAAAAAAAGATAACATTCATTTCATACAAATTGATGAAGTGGATCTTACTTTAGCAAACTACCTAAAGTAATTATAGAGCTAGAATTTCAAATCAATCACAAGCAAGGTGACAAAGGGAGAAAATTGAAGATCCTACAAAAGCTCATATTTGCATATGTCAAATATGCGAAGTGTTGAGTACATGTCTTTGGCATTATTGTCAAAGAGGGAGACAGTACAAGAAATTGATGAAGAGTAGACTAATCAAGAGGGAGATGATGAAAGTTGAAAATCAAGTCAGAAGGAGAAAGTACATTGGAGAAAGTACATCAGAAGATTAGAAGACTAAAAAAATGAAGAGGGAAATATTCTAATATTCTATTGATCAATGACAAAAGATAATCAGATAAGTGAGATTTTGTAACCTAAGACGTTGCTGATAGAGGGAGAAGTTTTATTCACAAGCTTTCCTTTTTGGTGTTTCCTTACTATTTTTTTTAACCTAGTTAGTTTTATCATTTGATTGATTGGTTGACCAGTTTGGTTTTTCGTTAATGCTAAAGAGGGAGATTGTTGACATATAATTGAAAAGTGTTAGAAAAAAAGTGTTGTAAGAAGTGTTTTCAATCATTAATTTTCCCTTGATGTCAAACCTACTATATGTTGGTAAGAAATTGCTTATATGTTTCAAGCACTATCACTTAGTTGATTGATGAAGAGGAACTGATCAACAAGATGTAACAAAAGTACCTAGAGAAAAGGTTGAGTTATGATTATTCTTATACATACAAATTTGAGTAATATCTATCACATGATTTATAAAATTATTATGTAAAAATATTAATTACATCAAATTATGTAAAAATAATAAATATATAGATATCTAATTCTGTGTAAATATTACCTAACATATTAATCTCATAAACATGAAAAAAAATACTAAATAAAAATTTCTAATCACTTCCTTTTATTTTAAATCTTTTATTCTTCCTCTGCTCTGTATCTTCCCACATTGCCACAAAATTTTGAGGGTAGATAGTTTTTTGGTGACCTCTATGGACAAATATTGTAGGATCTTCATTTATTATATAGGTACAATTTCTAGTCATCTTTCTTCTCTATGCATATTGTCTTGGTCATGGTCCTATGAGGGTTCTTTGTGGTCTTTTGACTTGCATGCATAGGCCTTTACCAATGTATGTGTAAGGTCACTATTGAGAGAGCTTGCCAAAACTATAGAATTCTCCCATACAAATACATTTCCATGATGAAAGAGAAAATCATACATGGTGATCTCAACTACCCTATTCTGAAAATGTCTACCTCACTTACAGGGAATAGATCAATAAAAATTGCAATTGGGTATTGAGTTATAGGAAGCGTTGAAAGGTAAAAAAATAGAATATAGAATACAATGACCACCAAAGAAGCCACATGATAAACCATAGATCAAGCTAGAAATAAAAAACACACAACAATACCAAAGCTCTTATCATAAAACCATTAAAACAAGGTAGAATGGTTATAAATGGATCCTATGTGAAATAAATGGTACCCAAGATTTCAAAATGAGCAAAAAAAAAAAAAGATTAGCTAAATACCACCATAAAATATTTTTAAATATAAAATGCAATATCAGCTAGTAGAAATATATGAAACAAGGGCTATGTGCAACTGTAGTCCCTACCTATTGCAAGGTAGGAGGAAGGTGGTGTTTTTTTGAATGGTTTTAGGCAAGTTGAAGTTGAGAACAAATATATTATGGAGTGTATATTGAAAATTTGAATGGCAGGATTTATCCAATATTAGCTATTTAGTGGTTGCACTTTTAATGTCTTTAGGATGTGCGGAGACTAGGGAATAGAAGACTCAACCAGTACTTTACACAGAGGGAAAGTGAAGGTGATCAAGATAATGCTCACATAAGAAGCTGAAAGAATCTAAAATTTCATAATAAACACTTGAAATTCCATGAGACATTTCTTGAATGTGAACATAGAATATTTTTCAGCCATAGAAACATAGTATGTATTAAAGTGAAGGCCCCTGCTAAAACTAAAAGGGATGAGATCATGGGAAGAATATCATTCAGCCCCAACATTTAAAAAAACACTAGGGGATCCATTATCAAGTGTACTAGTTTTTCTAAAAAAGGTTTATATGTGGGATAAACATAGGAAAACCATTAGCCTTTATGTTAAAACATTATCCTTTATGTTGAAACATATAGCTTCAATCCAAACAATATCTTTGATTGTATGAGAATATATATATATATATAGTTTGCATTATTTGTGATGATTTCAATATTTAGAACCAACTCTACACATATATATTATGTTTATAACTGAGATTGATCTCAGTAATGATTACATTACATTATGATCATTATCAATTGTATTGGGCTTTTCTAAGTCTTGAAACAATTAGTTTTGTTATAACTAATTAACAAGTGTGACCATACCACCAATTGGGTGTATTGGTGAATGGTCATGTCTAAATTTGGACACTAGTATATTTGACCCCATTTTTAGGCCAAAATTTTCAACCATCTATTAAAATGTTTTAGATTGGTTGGAATATGGAAGGAAAAATATCTTCTTTTTTAAATTCATGCCTATGTTGGTTGAAAATTTGACCAACACTAGTTGATCATGTTAAATGAAAAAGGGTTTTAACCTATTTCATTATTTTGTTTAACATGTGTAGGAGCTACACAAGAAATTTAGGAGAAGAGGTGGGAATCAAGGAAGAGGCAAGGAATCAAGGTTGAACCATTTGGTAAATCCACTTTTCTCGATATAGACAATATTTCATAGCCTATTATAGGGTTGCTTTCTATTTTGATACCTGATTCTATCATAGACCACTCAATCTTGACCATGGCTCTAACTCTTGTTAGAAAATTTGTTCATTATTAACTAAATATTGATGTGGTTAGAAGCTTCATCAAGAAAAATTGGTATTGAAAGGAACAAGTGGAGGTTGCAGCAATGGAACACAGGAGAGGTCTTGGCTCTATCAAATGACACAATTGTGAGAATCTAATTTTCTAGAGTAGATCATGTATCCTTTCGGACTTGTCTTTGGTACTAAGAATGTGAGTTGGGGGATGTTTCCTAGGAAAAGAGGTGTCCCATTGGCATCTCCATGCATTTCTTTTAAAAACCCAAAAAGGAAAAGAAAACCCTCAAAATACAAATGCTAAAAGTGGCAAGGGACTATTGACTAATTCCTAATCTGAGTGCACTGGTAGCAGCAAACATGGCTATCTCAAACACTGAACTCATAGAAGTTGATGCAGGAGCATCTAGAGGTATAAGGGCAATCCTGTGTCACCCAAAAAAAAAAGTACTTAGACTTAGTTTCTATTTCATGTGTTTTCATTTTTGGATACCCATTTGGGTCAAATAAAGGTTCCAACTCTCATAGTTACACTATCAGTGCTCTGGGTTAGAGTTTTTAACTACCTTGGGATACATGTAAATGCCAAAAAAATAGGAGTATGTAATTGAGCAATCATTTTGGTGAATTAGAATGTGTAAATTGGTTGGATAATTCTAATTGTAATTTAGAATATTCTAGAAAAGGAATCAGGTCAAAAGGCTGCACGGTTTGAAAGTTATCACAGTTTTTCAATTTTTGGAGACCTCCTAAGAATGCTTCAAAGTCAAGTTTAGGGCATTAAATGACCTTGAATAGGGCCAAAAATGGCAGACAAGTAGAGCTGGTCCATAGGGCTATAGAGTGCTTCGAGAGCTTTCCAAAAATGTAAACAGTTCATCAATCAGAGCTACGGTTCAAATGTTACGCCTTTCAAAAGTTTAGTTACCATTTCTAGATTCTTCTAATTTTGTGCCAACTTCTAATGTGACTTCTGGAGCCTTCTATTTGGTCGATGGATGCCAACTAGCACTTTCTAGAATGTATTCCTAATCCTTAACCCTTTGGGGTCTATTTAAGAACATTTATGGCATTGTAAAAGGTAGTTCAGAGTAAAGTTTGAGAGGATGTACTACAAAGAGAAATTATCTCTAGATTTATACTATTGTAAGCCCTTAGGGTATCTTTTGAAGTCAATTTTCTCTATACTGAATGTATTAGCATATTTACATAGTTAATAAAATTTTCCCCTTTCCTGTTGTGTCCATTCTATCCTTGAGTTGTGTCCCCATCAAAAGTCATCATTTGTAGAGTTAGGCTTATCAAATTTGGTTTATTTTTTGTTTTTTTATTCTCTATTTTCCGCTACATAGGTATGAAAACATAGGGAAATGCACCTACATTTGGAAAAATGTCCAGTACTCAGAATGTTAATAGTTAAACATCTAGGCAATCCCACTAAAATTATAACTTATGGGTAGGGTAGTCTTGTAAAAAAAAATAAAAAATTGTGAACTTATATGTTCATAGTAAGTTTAGCTTAACACTTCAAGTTGAAAGCTTGAATTAAATAATTCTGACATTTAACAATTTAACTTGGAGTCATAAACTAATAACTCTTAGCTTTAGAATAATAAATAAATTTATAAAGTTATAACCTATAGCTTTCAAATTTAAGCTAAACATGATTTTTAGTTTATAACTTTAAACTTATATATTCGAATCCTCATAGATGTACACATTGATACACAACTTGCTATCATGGGAGCAACTCACATTGTTAGTAAGATGAAATATGCATTATTTTTTGTCTTGATGAAGTATACAACAAAGCTATTACATTGAAATTGATCTAGGAAGAACCATTGAATCTGTAGTGCTGATATCCTTCCCCATACAACCCCAAAAGAGGGATTGAATCCTTTGAATGGATACTTACTTCAGATGGAATATTTGTTGTCTCAGGGAATCTATCTTTAGACTAGAAGGAATATTGTGCAGTGTACAAAACTTTGATTATTTTCCCACTTTTTTCAAAATTTGGTGGAGCAACACCACCCTTGGAATACCTTCATTGAACATATGGTACTGGCGACTATGACTAACTCCCTTTAGAAGAAAATCATCAATGTCATCTTCACTCTTGGCCTTTTGTGTACTAATTGTGTTAACTGTAAACCACATTGATAATATGTCAAGAATTAATAAGCATTATATTTTAAGAATGGTGAGGATGAGTGCAATGTGATATTGTAATGAAATGAGTGAAATGGTTGTATCTCACATTCATAATCTATTAAATAATTTATAATAATTCAACACTTAAATGTAATTCTATGATGATAAAGATGTATCTAGTTTTTGGTCAATAGGTCTTTGCTCTATTAATGAAGTTGAATGGTTCTAAATGAGCTCATCAAAGATCTGAGTCTGGCCAAGTGGAAAATCTTTAACATCATAATGAACAAGAATGAGATTGTGCACTAGATTTGGTAGAATGAACATCCCTTAATCCTTGACTCTTAGTGGAAGAGATTCTGAACCTCCAATAATGATTAAAGATACACCTATTTTCTAATTCTCTTTGGCTGAAAAAAAAAAAAATATTATTTGTTTAATCAATCATATATATGAAATGTTGAGTGGACAATGAAACCCTTTTAATGTCTAATAGGAGATGATTAAACCATGTCATGAATCTCAAAAGAAAAACTTAATAGTTAGTCAACCAAATTGATAATTAAGTAAAATTTATATTGAATATACAATACCTGTAATAGTTGACTCAAGTATGGTAGAAACAGGATCTCCTTTCACCATGTTGAATGAAAATGTGGGCTATGCTCCTTGAGCCAGTAGATGATTTAGGTAGTAATGGTAGCCCACTAATACACTTTTCTCATCACCATAAGGAGAGTAAAGTTTTACATTTTCTCCAACATAGGTATACTTCATCATCTCTGACCCATTTGATCTCTTCTCACATTGGTATATCTAGACTCCACTTGCATTCACTTTCAAAAACATTTTTCAATTGAAACATGTGTGAATTCATGAGATAGGATTTCCTAAATCTGCTTCCATAGTTTTTCATGTAAACACATTAAAAATTAAATCTTTTCAAGTAAAAAAAAATGGTTTTAGATGAATTCTTATGAGTTTCCAAAAGGAGGTTGGATTGAACTCTTTGTAAGTTGAAATGTTGCAATAGAGACATGTTGAAACCAAAGGCACATTGCCAATTGCAATAGCATAAGTGAGATTACATGAAAAAGGTTTCTGCTTATCAAAGCCATGTGATAGCTCTTTGCTCTTCTTTTCTCTCTAACAATGGCAAAGGAATATATATAGGCATTTAGATCTAATGCTAACTTCTTCTTGGGGAATTATCACATTCTTGAAAATATGACCCATTC
The DNA here is from genome assembly GCA_028749045.1 of Cupressus sempervirens. Taxonomy (NCBI): domain Eukaryota; kingdom Viridiplantae; phylum Streptophyta; class Pinopsida; order Cupressales; family Cupressaceae; genus Cupressus; species Cupressus sempervirens. The sequence continues at coordinate 923,552,022 of CM053792.1, forward strand.
TCTAATATAATTAAAATTATGGAAAGCTTCTATGGACGATTATCTTCTAAAAGACTTCTAGAATTTAAATAAATGGAAGGGTATTTTGACTTGTTAAAACTAAAAGAAGTTATGGAAACATGGTATGACTGATATGGACAGCTAATGTTTTTATTCATTTAAGATTGGAGAGAGCCATTTTTGGCATGCAAATAAGGATAGACATCTATTCCGAATGCTAAATATAGTATTCAAATAAGACATCTATTTTGAAATCTTCATCATCATATTAGTTGTATTAGCAAATGACATTCTAGAAAACATTTTCTAAAGAATCTGTATGAAAGAGTCAAGATGGACATACAACTAACTTAGTGTGACACTTGAATATTCTTGTATTTAAATATTAAGTAATTTAACATGACACAAAACAAAGATCTGCAATGGATGAGAGCTCAAAACTTGTGCCCTTGTTGTTATACTAGGAAATTATGTGGAACACTCATTTTGTGAAAATTGCATGCTTTGCTAGTTACTATTGTGTAAGATCGATCTTTTTTGAACACTTTGACTGCTAGGAATCAAGCATAGATAGTTTGAAAACATCCTCATGAAATTCCAAAGTTAATCTGTAATAGGCTTTTACTAAATAATTAGAAACACATCAATAAGGTAGAAATAAGGTTGACTTCCTCTTTTTTTGAAAATTTATTGTTAATGGTCCAACTTCAGTCTTACTTTCGATATTGTAGGAAAGGTATCACCATGCTAGAAGTCATGCAAATATTTGTTAACAATCAACTTAACAAACATCTTCCTCTTAGTGGTGGTGATCATATTCATGAGGTGGTCTAAAAGGATAATATATTTGTGAACATGCCCATTTTTGAAGATTGTAGCCACCAAGACAGCTTTGATGGTTTTTTCTACCAAGGAACAAGAATTTTGAATATTGAATAGTCTACTAATCTATGTCAAATGATCTTCATTAGCACATTCACATCGCCTAATATTGATAGTAAGTCTTTGAGGAATCTTTGATGCAAGAAGTATGTATTCATACCATTTATACATAGTTCTCTAGCACCATTTGACATGGCCTCTCAGATTGCAATTGATCTTTTCCAGATCGGAGATCCTATTGGAATGGCAGTAGTGATGGGTGTGTGATGTTCCACTTTTGAAATAGGGCTAGGTAATAAATAATAATAACATTAAAATATAAAAGGATAAACATAAAATTTAAATAAAATATAAAATAATAAAATTCAAATATTACATAATTAAATTTTGTTAAGTTAATCAAGGATCAAAAGGCATGAATTGAAAAGTGGCAACTTCCTTAAACATGAGATATAAAAAGGGAGAGAGGAAGGAACAAAAAAGGGAAGGTGTGAAGAAAGGAATAATTATTAGGATAGAAAAAAAAAGGAATTGAGAAGAAAATAAGGAAGTGACTCTTTCAAAGGGTAAAAGTTATCAATGACTGTGATTGTTCAAAAGATGGTAATTATGAACGATTGTGACTCTGTCAAATGGAAGCCATGATGAAAAGGTTTGACTCTCCCTTACAATGGAAGATGTAAAGGGGAGAGCATTATTTGAGGAGAACATTCAAGGGAGAGCAATTTGGGGAATAATATATTATTCTCAAAGTAACAATGAAAAGTGGCGATTCAATTCTAATGACCCTTTCACCAATAAAGTAAAAAGGAGATTTCATACCAATCAGAAAAAAAGAAACAATAAAAGAGTATGTAGATTTTGAGAGCAAACTGAGTAGAAGAATTTTCATATAATAAAGGAGATCAATCTATGAGATAAACCTGATATGAATAGAATTTAGATATTTTACAACTTATCACATCTTATTAATCTTATTAGATTAAGGGGTATGTTCACGATCATGGTAAACCAAACAATTATCTTAAGTGGCAATAAAAAATCAAAAAATCAGGGTTATGTCAACTTGACATGCAATTTTCTACTTTTTAAAAACTTTATATCAAAAAATTGAGACAAACGAATCTCTAGAAAATTGAATCTAGTTTCTGAAATACGTGGACTTATCTAAAAAAAAAAAAATGATTGGTCAAAATTTTGAATTTTAATGCAATATTACAAATATTTTAGAACAAAAATAAGAAGTAGACGTATATTTGACCACCTTAATCAAAATCAAATGATAATATTTTTTAATAATATTCTAGATATAAGTAGTAGACTCATGCCTAGATGTGACACATATTTTTGGGTATTTTTATTCTAAATAAATAATACATAATTAATTTTTGACTTTAGTATTTTTAGAATTAAAAAACTCTCGTGTCTGACCACCTTAACTAATTCAAAACTCTACAAAATTCAATTTTTCATTTTTTTCCCTTATAGTAGAAGAAATGTAGAATGTGATAAATCTTTTGGATTTAAAAAATATTGTACCATTTGAGAGTTATAACTATTTTTCAAGTAGTGTGTCAGTCAACACTTTATACATAATTCCATTAGAAAATATGTAATAATTACATACTAAATTCATAATTTGACAAACCTTACATTTACAAAAATATAAGAACATTTTTAAGAAACCCTTTTCATTTCATTAAATTTTGGTGGAAAAAAAGTTGTTATCTACATGTTTGAAGTAAAAATCACATTAAAATAGGCTAAAAGCACATTTTAGGATTTTTTAAAGTTGACCATATAGGTTTGGTATCAAAAGATATAGTAAATCTTATAAATATATTAATTGTTTTCATTTAGTATTAGGGTGGGTGGGCAAAAAGTTAGAATAGATTTTAAAACGGTTTGAGATATTTCAACACTATAGATTTTTTAGATCGCTACTTTTTGGCATACCATGATCCTGCGCATACCCTAAGAGTTACATCTCCATCTAAATTTTTGCTCACATTTTATTTTGGACTTGTGAATATAGGGAAAAGTAAAATGTGCCTTTGAGAGGGGACATTACAAAGAGCACCAAGGAGCTCTTTGCATTACCATGCCAATATATCCCTTTTAATGATGTGAATTTTTCCACACTAGACCATACATTGCATCTATCAAACATGACTATATTTTTAATTGGATCTATGGTTTTTATTAGCTAGGAAGTCTGTGGCCTTGTTCTCCTTTTAGTAAACACCCCTAGCTGAATAAGCTTAAAGGTCATCAAGAAGGGGCAATTGAGGTCAATCATTTTTTTTATGTTTTTGATGGAGGGACCTCCTTTTTATGATGGTATTAAATCACCTTTGATATAAATCTCCTTGATTTTTTCCATGGTGGATTTTTTTAGTCCATAGTATAGAGCTTCCATCTTAGTCACATTGTTTCTTCTTGGTGGCAACTAATTCGACACTATTTAAACAAGGAGTCTTGTTTCATTTTTGATGATGCATGAATGAAAATCATCAAATCACCTTTGATATCAATCCCCTATATGTTTTCTATGGTGCACTATTATATTTCATAGTATAGAGCTTCCATCTCAACTTCATTGTTTGTTGTAGGTGGCAGCTTTGTTGACACTATCTATACAAAGAGTCTTGTTTCATTTTTGATGATGCATCCTTAACACACCATGTTCTCTCTTTGTCTCTCCCTCTATCTATCTATCTATCTATATATTTATAAAAGACTTAATAAGAGTCACTAAGGATATTACTACTATTCAATGAATTTTTTGTAAATACAACCATTCCCATATTGAAATCATCATGTTTCATAATAAGCGTTACATTGTTTTGGCATATTGAATATTAGGAAATTGTATCTATAATAAATATTTTTTAAATTGATATTAATATGTACATCATCTTTGTTAATAATGGAATCATTTTAACATTACTTGATTTGTAGATATTTATTTAGGGGGTTATAGATACTACAAATAGAAATTTCTGATTACCAATATTATTTATAATTTTACTAAGTTGTCGGTTCGGATTCTAGTTCATATTTAGGTTCAAAATTTGATCATATTTATTTTGGGTAGGGTTTGGATTAATTTTATGTTCATCCATACCATATGTGTGTGTGTGTGTGTGGACGTGCACACTCGTGTGCATGTGTGTATGCATGTGCGTGTACATGTGCACGTGTGTGTGCATGTGTGTTTTAGTAAATATGTTCATACAACACTACGCTAATTTTGAAGTAAATTAGAAAAATACACCACCTATATACATCAATGATTTAGTTCTAAATACTCATCTCAAGGCTCAAATTATAGCAGCTGATAGTAACATGAATAACTTGAGATTGCTTCTCTATTTGATTTATGAACTAATGATCAATACTATAAACAAAACATATTGAAAACAACTACTTGCAAAAATCATCAACATATTCTAGAAGACATAAAAACTCAACCAACACTACAATTTCATAAGCATTCAAACAGCGTCAAGATACTACATTAGTTTTTCAAAAGGTTTATTGGACTCCAGACTACTAATATGTTGAGTCTCATGTATGGTTGAGAAGAACAAAAGTATCTCCTATATCATTTTGGACATTTATGGAGTCTTGGAGTTGTGTGATCAATGAGTTGATATTATTGTACATCAAGGGTCTAATACACCAAGATGATGGAAATGAACATAAAATTATTCATCTATTAATTGCAATTGCTCCATTTTTTTGATCTATGTGCTACTAATCTTGTGCATTCAAGGTATGATATGCTGAGATGTTAGAAGGGAACTCAAGCTTGATGGACTATCAAGTCTGATTTGTGGTCTCTATGAGCTATTATCATCCAAAAAATATACCCCCTTTCATTCGTCTATACATCCACTATTTCTTGTGATTGTGATTGTGATTGAGCTTGTAACTCAATGACCTACTTTGGTTGCTAGTGTAGTTTTAGCCTTTTTCTTACATAGATTCACTCCTCTCTCATAATGTAATGTCCCCAAATTTTATTTGATATACTAATAGATTAGATCTAAAAAAGTAAATTTTATTCTAAATAGAATATAAAAAGGTGGATTATAATTAATGAGGACTATCATCAACATTTATTTTCTAAATATAATTTTCAAGCCTCTTGGAGCATGCAGGGGAAGAAGATGACATAGCTTATGAAATTATGCTATGCTCTTATATTATGGAACCAATTTTTGTTGAGGTTGGACACCAAACATATTACCTCACAACCATATTCATGGTTGATAAGGCACTATTGTATGCATGAATATGCAACCTCTGCTAACGCACACATTTCAACACGATCTTTGTATACAGATTCATCCTGGAATGAACATTGGATTGTTCATCCGAAAATCAGCCAGCAAGGTGACCTGTTGCCTTCTATCTAAAGGGAATTCCTTGTCAGATATCCTCAAATTTGAGGTGTTTAAGCAACCAGACCCTGTAAGAATGAAGGATTTGAAATGAAATTAATCTATATGATTATGCAGATAATCTAGAATGGAGTATACATTTAATCTAAGAACAAGTAAAAGAAATTATACTAAATGTATGCATATTAAATCTATATGAGAATTAAACTAGAAAATGAATATGAAAGTAGGGAGCTCAAATGATTGCACAAATCAGTAGCAATTCAATGCAAATTCTCATTCAACCTCCCTCAAAATGAAGAGATGAGGGTCTCTTAAATAGACTTTCTTCAAATCCATCAACGGTTGAGATTGATTTCAATCAACGGTCAGGATTAAAGGTGAAGTTTAGTCATAAAGGGAGATTCCCAAATTAAAGGGAGTTAACAGATTTAAAATAAGGAGTTAACTGATTTAATTCTTTTTTGATCAATAATGAACTGGAAATTTCCCTTTTTGAACTGAAGAGAGATTTTGTTGAGATATTTAATTTAATAAAATGAGATATGCTCTCATAATTACTTTTTCTATTTAATTAAATAATCCTTTAATTAATTATAAACTTTTTCTTATTTAATTAAATAACTTCATTTAATTAATTAGGGATGGCTTCCCATTTAATTAAATAACTTTGTTTAATTAATTAGAAGTACTCCATTTAATAAAATAATTTCGTTTAATTAATTAGAAATACCTTTCCTATTTAATTAAATAATTACATTTGATTAATCAAGATAGGCATATTTATTAAATTAAATAAATTTAATTCCATAGTACATTAGCCTTAGGATATAATTTAATCTAATTAAAGTATAAATACTTAATAATTAAATTATAATTAAATCATAATTAAATCAAGTAGGTTTAATGCGACTAATATGAGTACATACTATAGGAATTAAATAAGAAATATGATGAATGCAGATTAGGGTTTTCTGCATCTGATACTTAAGTCAAGTAGCGAATAGCAAAATGAGAATTGTCTATTATAATAGGACTTAGAAATTATCAGAAATAGACCAGAATTGGTATAATGGCAATGAGCCAATTTTGGGGTATTACATTTTGCCCCTCTTTGAATGAATGTGTGAGCAGCACATTCAATTCAAAGATAATAAGAAGGCATGATGCAAACATGAGATTGGTTCCAAACTTGATTACATAGAGACCAATTGATAAGCTTTTAAGGACTATCTCTAGAACAGAGCTTAATCCCAAGGAATCCAAGTATAACACTTAGATACCTAAGATCAATAGCATTTAAAAGACTACCTCCAAAATGAAGCGTATTGTTTAAGTATCTAAACAGAACGTCTAGATACCTAAAATTGATAAACATTTAGAAGATTATCTCCAGAATACAGTTTAATCTTCAAGGATCTAGATAGAACACCTAGATACCTAAGATTGATAAGAATTTAGAAGATTATCTCCAGAACGGAGTTTATTCTTCAAGGATCTAGATAGAACACCTAGATACCTAAGATTGATAAGCATTTAGAAGATTATCTCTAGAACGGAGTTTATTCTTCAAGGATCTAGATAGAACACCTAGATACCTAAGATTGATAAGCATTTAGAAGATTATCTCCAGAAAAAAGTTTAATCTTCAAGGATCCAGATAGAACACCTAGATACCTAAGATTGATAAAAGATAACAAGGTCCAATCATGAGTCATAGAATCATCCCCAGAATGAGGCTTGATCCTCAGGAGTCAGGATTTAGACTATCCCAATACCTGTCCATCTAACTTTGAGAAGAGTTGTTATAAGGTTGATCAATTGATGAAAATATAAGATAGATGGAAAAGATGCCCCGAGCATTAAGTATTTAATGATGTAATCATCCTGCCCCCTCGAGAGCGAAATCAAAAGATGACACACTAGAAATATGATTTAAAGTAGTATGTCATGAGATATAGAAGAAATGTGAGATTCAGCAAAATCTAGAAGAGATCAGAATGATCTAAAGAAGATTCAGGGTTGATTTGAAATGATTGCAAAGTTGCAAATACCAAGTTTGACCAAAATTTGACCAAATTTAGCCATAGTTGACTTGAGTTGACTATTTTCAGAATGAATTTTGAAAATATGGAGAATGTAAAGTTGAAAGGATTCCAAGAATTACAAAGTATAAAAAAGATTTGGGTTGCACAAGTGTTCGATTGCGTCGGTCCCCAAAAGTTTAAAATGCATTTTTGAGGCTCTTAGGTGTGTTAGATTTTGAATTTGATCCCAAAAATGGATCCAAAATGGTCCAATTAGCTAGGGGTGTGATTTTTTCGCAAATCCGAGCACTTTGAAAAATTTGTTCAACACCTATATAAGGGCTCAAAGGGTCATTTTCAATTCATTTGTGCTTTTTTCTTGTAGTGATTTTGAGCTCTGATAGAGGCATGGCAGTGAAGGTGAGATATCATCATTTTGAGCACTCAAGACGACACAGCCGGCCAGCAGACTACAGACCACCGGTGAATCGTCAATTTCCCATCTTCGTACTTTTGCTTTCATGCATTTTGAGGTTATTTATTACACGTTTAAGCATGTTTTTAGGGGGTCAAATCTTTCTTCATGCAAGACCTATCTCTTCTTGCACGAAGATCTTCTTTCTTCACATGAAGATTCAAGGCTGTCTGTTTCTTCGCGAGTGGCGGTGAGGATTTTTGCGTTGGAGGCATTTGGTTCCACACCAAGAAAGAGATTCTTCATGCGAGGTGATTCGATTTTCATGCGAAATCTTCTTTTCTCGCACGGACATTGATTTCTTTACACGAGAAACTCTTTTTTCACGCGAATACTTGATTCTCTGCATGAAGAAAAAATGTCTTTGCATGAAACTATATAATTTCATGTGAAATTCCATGATAGTTTTGATTTTCGCACTTAAAAATTGCATTTTATTTCATTTTGATGCTTTGTTTCGACTTGATATTGATCATTTGTTAGTCATTTTTTTGTTGTGCATATAGGAGGTCTTTGGAGACATTGTATTTAGATCTCATTTCCCACTATATGGGGAGTTAATGTGGAGTCTTGATGATGCAAATTGGGCACACATTGCCTGATTGGGTTTGTCCTTTCTATGCCGAATTCCAACTGTGATGGTGAATCACAGCTTACTCATAGCTTTGGTAGAGCATTTCCATTCGGAGACGAACACCTTCCACTTTTTGATGGGTGAGATGACCATCACTCTGAAGGACATTTGGAGGATTTTGAGGATTCCTTTCCATGGCGCTCGGGTGGTTTACGATATAGTGCCTTGATTAGGGATAGAGGCACTATCCATTATATTCAGGAGAGAGCTACTAAGAGGCAGGGCCATTAGCTAGGATGAGCTGATGCATACCTATAGACGCACACATAGGTTGGCATCTGTGCTAGGTATATTCTTGAGATACTTCCTATGTCCTAACAACAGACAACATGGGTTGGAGTGTGGACGGGGTGTCATGCTTCGTAGGATGCTAGAGGCACCAGAGATCTTTGGGTGGAGTCAGTGCATGTTGGCCCACATTTTCCATGAGATGCACAAGGTCCTCTTTCATGAGAAAAAGAGCATGGCAGTGGGGGTATATGTATTGCAGATCTAGGCCTGGGAGCATCTTCCTGTATGTCAGCCAATTTTTGAGGATGCCAAAGAGCCTATGGAGCTCTACATATGTAGATATCGAGGGTATATTACCCAAGCCCACCTGGGTAAGACTGAGTACTAGTGGACACATCTTGATGACCTGGTATCCATTGTATGGCAACCCTAGAGATAGACACAGGACTAGGATGATGCCCACAGAGATCTACCATGGATGTTTAGTTCTCAACCTCTGGCAGGCAGGACGACATTTGTCATAGAGAGATTCATGATCTCATGAGTGTGGCAGCAGTATGGCTAACCATAGGACATTTCACATGAGTACTGTGCCTATGCTAGGGTGCAGAGGGATATTGAGTGTGGATGGCCTCCATGGATGGATCCAGGGTGATCCATGATAGATATCCGCAATCTAGCTACTGTTGAGTGGGACTACCTGCCAGAGGTAGTAGATGCAGGGATGACACCTGCATATCAAGCATTTTTGATCATCCATCTATTCCCACGCTTCATAGATCCATTAGGGATGGCAAGGCAGGTACAGGGAGAGGTGCCCCTGTAGCAACAGGCACATCCACAGCTGCCAGGTTAGCCACCGATGCCACCACGGGTCTAGCACCAGGTATAGTTGATGCCTATTCCCCCATGTCAAATGAGATTAGACCCAAGTGCTGGGGGTAGTGGGGCAGGATATAGTAGATGGTGGAGGCAAAGGATAGAGGAGCAAGCCCCACAGCAAGAGGGTCCATAGTAGTAAGTGCCTCCACAGCCATAGGTACCTCCACTATAGCATGCACCAAAGATGGTAGACGAGGACATGCCAGATCAGCCAGTGGGTGGTGTGCAGGACATGGTGTGGTGTTATTGAGAGCAGGTTTGTCAGGCCTCCTGACGATTGGTAGAGTTGTAGATTGCAGTGGCAATCCAAGATGCGCAGCTGGTAGAGTGAGAGCGGGAGATAGATCATTAGAAGGAGCGTGCAAAGATTGCAGAATGAAGGCTGGAGCTAGTGCAAGATGAGATCCACTTCTAGTCAATGAGCAGCTTATTATTATGCTGCATATACCAGTGTGGTACCAGATGAGACATTGCAGGTTCAACAATTCTCTTAGTATGTGCGAGAGTTTGGAGGTGCACGACCTCTTGTCAGGCCAGATATGCCACCACCACCTCTGCCACCTGTTGCCCCTACTCCTCCTGCTCCTCCTAGAGGTGAGGTTTCAGGACAGAGTTAGATGCTTTGTACCTAATTTTTTTGATTTTGATCTCTGGCTATGTATCGATTGGTGTGCTAGCACCACATGTATCATTATTGATCGATTGTTCTTGAGTAGTGCCCATTTTTGCACTGACCCATTCTTTGATATATATATACAAGATTTTGAGCTAAGTATTCCTGTGTACATGTCATTGTCTATTTTTTTTTACTTTGATGTACATGAGATGTATGTTGTACTTAGATAGAATGCATATACATGAACTGACATCTGACATAGTGTTGCATGTTTTTGCTTGACAGTCACAAGTATTCCATTGAGGAGCATGAATCGACAAACCAAATGCTTGTGCAGTCGTGGAGGAATCTAATGTATGTGTAGTATGAATAGAATGACCATCAAATTGCGTGTTAATGCAAATAAAGCATGTAATGCAAGACTATGTTAAATGAAACCCTAGGTCTGGTTACCAAGCCTCAATATTTAATCATCATTGGATATAGAACAAAGCTCATAGGTTATACAATTCTGACTGACATTGCAATCATGAAAATATGAATATAACATATGTTATTGGTTTGTTGGGATTAAATGTAAGCATTCGAGGCACGAGAAGCCAGAATGACCAGAACATTTGTCCCTTTTAATGTAGCAAGTTAACATAAGCATCAAAGCATAAATGCTAAGATGACAAGAATGTTGCTTGCATGAAAGGCACACCAAACACATAGGAGATCCCACTTATGCTAGGTACTCAGTATTCATTCTATCTGCAATGACCCTTGCATTCATAACCTGAGACAGAAGTGTGCTAGATATACTCGTAGTGACCTGTACATTCACTTAGTAGGAAAAGTATCACTATTTATTATAGCATGAAGAGTTCACTCCAACAAACAAGGAGAAGCACCAATATTATTGACATATTCTTATAAAATGAGTCGAGGTACACTCGACCATCTAGTATGAGATGGAGGCTCTTATCATGGACACACCTTTTATAGGAATGTATCAACTAATTGGAACTAAATCACAAACAGAAAGTAAAGAAAAATATCATGCCCCCAATCATTACTTCTCTAGTCAAAGATGGCATCATCGAGTTTGCTTGAGGGGATATGATAAAGAAAAACAAAGCAAACAGAGAAAATGCTCAGCATATCCAAACAAGTATATCATTTTTGAGTTCAATATTTTTGAGATTGATGTCAAGTGTTAATGTCCAAAATAAGTTTGAGAGAAATCTCTTTAGTAGGGTGATGACAGTAGGCAGACATAGTTAGAACAACTAGTGACTGAGGTCAAAGAGGAATCTTCATGATAAAGAACCTAAGAAGGACTGAGCGACAATAGATAGACACAGCCAGAATGATTGGTGATCGATGCAAGAGAGATTTTCCAAAAGGAATCTGGAGACATGACCTTAGCAACAGTAGGCAGACACAGCTGAAACAATTGGTGATTGTTGCAAAAGAGATCCTATGAGAAGGGTCTTGAAATGAGTGACACTGATGATAGTAGGCAGACATAGCAAGGACCACTGGTGACTGTCGTGAAGTAGATTCTATGAGGAGAATCTCAAAAAGAGTGACACTAGCGATAGTAGGCAGACACAGTGAGGACCACTGGTGACTATCGTGAAGGAGATTCTATGAGGAGGATCTCAAAAAGAGTGACACTAGCGATAGTAGGCAGACATAGTGAGGACCACTGGTGACTGTTGAGAAGGAGATTCTATGAGGAGAATCTCAAAAAGAGTAACACTAGCGACAATAGGCAGACGCAGTGAGGACCACTGGTGACTGTCATGAAGGAGATGCTATGAGTAGAATCTCGAAAATAGTGACACTAGCGATAGTAAGAAGATGTAGTAAGGACCATTGGTGACTGTCGTGAAGGAGATTCTATTAGGATAATCTCAAAAATAGTGACACTAAGGGGGAATGCTACTAAGCTATGACAAGACTCAATCCATGGATACATGAGTAGGAAAAGCAAGAAAGAAAAAGCATGAAAGTGACTATATATAATAGCCAAAAGAGGCGCTGCAAGATGGAGCATTGGGAACAAGAGGTGCCTGTTTACTAGGTTTTCACCTTCTTGGCAGGATTTTGCTTTTTTTTTGCTACCATGATGCTTGTGTCCAGGTTTTCACCAATGACACTTTTCTTGTTTTTGAATTTTTTTGTATTTTTCTCTTTTTGATTTTTTTTTTTTTTTGAATTTTTGAGATTTTATCTAATTTTTAGATTTTTTTCAAGACATTTAGATATGTATAGAGAGCTTGCTGAGATTAAATCAACTATAAAAATGCTTCAAGTGGAGAGTGTTAATAGGCTCTTTAAGAACTTCTCCTTCGGTTGTGGAAAGTTGATAGGTGCCAGATCCATATACTGTGGTAATGATGTAAGGACCTAGCTAGTTTTGTTCAAACTTTCCCTTTTGCATTCGTTGTTGTTGATTTTTGGGATTCTCTCTCAGAACAAGGTCACCCAGTTGGAAGTCACGTGGCTTGATTCTCTGATTGTAGCTTCGTGCCATTCTTTGTTGATATGCTCGTAGATGATCACATGCCACTTTTCATCATTCATCTAGTAACACAAGCTCTTGAAGCTGAGCTATCCTATAGTCATCATCACTGATTAGGCCTTTCATAGAAATTCTCAAAGTAGGAATCTCGACCTCTATTGGAAGCACAACATCGACCCCATACACCAACGTAAACGGAGTTGTGCTTGTTGGAGTTCTAATGCTTGTCCTATATGCCCACAGAGCTGAACTAATCTAGAGATGCCAGTTTCTCCCTGACTTACTGACTATGCAATGAAGAATTTTGAGAATCACCTTATTGGATGCCTTAGCTTGGCCATTAACCTAGGGGTAATAAATGGAAGACTAATGTTGTGTGATCTTGAATTTCCTGCACAGTTCCTTAAGGTCTTTATTCTTGAACTGTCCTCCATTGTCTGTAATGATTAAGGATGGTACACCATATCTACAAATGATGTAGTTTGTAATGAAAAGTGCTACAATTTTGCTATTAGCAACTATGAGAGGGACTGCATCTACCCATTTCGTGAAATAATCTATAGCCATGATAATGAACTTATGTCCATTGGAAGAAGTTGGGTGAATCTGCCCCACCAAGTTGAAGGCCCATTGTTGAAATGGCCATATTGTAGTAGATGGAATAAGCTCTCTAGCTGGAATATGAATGAGATTCCTATGTAGCTGACACTATTTGTAAGACCTAGCATACTTAATAGCTTCTTGCTCCATTTTAGGCCAGTAGTAACTAGCACGAAGGAGTTTTTGAGCTAGTGTTAGGCCACTAGAATGAGATCCGCAAATGCCTTCATGAACATTAATTAATGCACATTTGGACTCATCAAGTTCTAAACACCTAAGGAGTGTTCCATCGAGACCTCTCCTATATAGATTGTTAGCAATAATGACATAATATGAAGCATTACGGATTAGGTAATGTTTCTCATTCTGGGTCAGACCTTCTAGAATGGTTTGATTATGAAGGTAGGAATAGATGTGATGGCAGTGGGATGATTCTTGTCCTATAATAGAATAGATCTTCCTGGAATTAGATGTGTCATAGGCTGGGTAGTGTAATGCTTCCACCAAGAACTTGTGTCAGAGATCATTTTTTGGCATTTGTAGCAAGGAGGCCAGAGTGGCCATGGCATCAACCACTTTATTATCTGGGCATGGAACTTGTTGGAGGGTGATGTGTGCAAAATACTTTGTCAAGTCATCAACCATGCATTTGTAAGGAATTAGTTTCTCATCCTTTATTTGATATACATCATTTTCTTGGTTGATGACAAGCTGAGAGTCACTGAAATGTCCAACTGATCTACTCTCCATTCAGCTGCAATTTTCATACCATTGATCAAAGCTTCATATTCAGCAATGTTATTTGTATAAGGAAATAGAATCTTGTGCACTTTGGGCAATGATTATCTCTATGGTGTAATGAAGAGTAATCCAACACCTGATCCTTGTTGTGTGAAGGACCCATCGAAGAACATAACCCATGTATGATGTGTGAGTGTCAGAATTGACTCAAATGGGAAATCAATTTTTATTGGTAGAAGACTCTATATGGGTGCCTCAGCCAGCTGGTCTGCAATTGCCTATCCCTTTATAGCTTTACATTCAACATATTGGATGTCAAACTCACTTAGTATCATGACCCATTTAGCCAATCTTCCTATAAGAGCTGCCTTACTAAGCAAGTAATTTAATGGGTCTATTTTAGCCACAAGCTGTGTAGTGTGGGCAAGCATGTAGTGTCTCAATTTCTGGGAAGCAAAGACAACTGCCAAGCAAGCTTTCTCAATATTGTTGTAGTTTTTCTCATTAGAGACCAATGTTTGGCTCAAGTAATAAATAGCTCTTTCTTTGTTGTCATTGTCTTCCTGAGCTAATAGGATTCCCAAAGATGTTTGAGTGGCTAAAATGTATAAAAGAAAAGGCTTCCCATGCATAGGGGGCATTAGGATCGGTGGATTGACAAGATATTGTTTGATATGTGTTAAGATTTTCTCACAATCCTAGCTCCAATCAAATTTCACACCCTTATGTAAGGTCTTTGTAAAAGGTTGAGATTTATCTGCCAATTGTGAAATAAACCTGCAAATAGATTGAATCCTTCCTTGTAGTCCTCTCATTTGACTAATGTTCTAAGGTGGTGGCATGTCCATTATTTCTTGTACTTTTTCTAGATCTACTTCAATTCCTTTTGCAAAAATAATATATCCTAACAATTTCTCTGATGTGACACCAAATGCACATTTCTTAGGATTGATCCGAAGACTAAATTTTTCCATATGATCTAGGATGGGACCCAAATCTTATTGATGAGTATTTCATTTAACACTTTTGACCAAGGTATCATCAATGTAGTCCTCCATGGTTCTATGCATCATGTCATGAAAAATTGTAGTAACAGCCCGTTGATATGTAGCACCGGCATTCTTTAAACCAAATGGCATCACATTCCAACAAAAGGTTCCCAATGCACATGTGAAAGTCATTTTCTCTTGGTCTTTTGGCGCAATTTTTATCTGATTGTATCCAGAAAAACCATCCATAAGTGAATACATCTCATAGCCAGCCGTCATGTCTATGATCATATCAATATTAAGGAGTGGAAAGTCATCTTTAGGACATGCCAAGTTAAGATCACAGAAGTCTATACAAACCCTGATAGATTTATCATGCTTGGAAATAGGAACAATATTGGATATCCATTTAGCATAATCAATTGCACAGATGAAACCAACCTTTAGAAGTTTCTCCAATTCTGCTTTGACAAGCAATGCAATATGAGGCTGCATTTTTCAAAGCTTTTGTTTAACTAGTTTGATGCCTGGTGCTATGGACAAGTGATGCATGATAAGATGAGGATCCAATCCTAGCATGCTAGAATATGTCCAGGAAAAATTTATTTTCTTTTCCTTGAAAAAGGAAATGAATTGTTCCTTCTCTTTAGTTGATAGTGATTGTGCCAAATGTATCACATGAGGATGTTCTTCTGTGCCCAGGTTAATTGGCTATGTCAGCTCTATTAACACTGATGATCTCTCCTAAAAGTGACTAGGAAGGACATCAAATATCTCATCCATAGGCACCTCAGAGAGGTTTTAACCCTTGGATACATCTTTTGTTTTTACTTTTTTGGGATCTGACACTGCAACAATGTGGTTTTCACCATCAGACCTCTTGCATTTTTTCTTTTTAATTATGTGACTAAGATATTTGATGTTGGCCTTAGTAATGTTGATACTCTACTTGTTTGTGGAAGATGTTATAGGTTTGATAGCATTTAGGTAACAGGAAAGAGCATAGTCATTCTAGAATGTGTGGACTTCATTAGATACATTGGGGTTCCAATCTATAAGCTCAGGATGTGCGAGTGAGAGAGTAATGGCTGGTTCAATTGTGTTCATAGTATAGTCATTAAGTGCATGGACCAGCAATTTGAGACCTACGAAAACCTCATCCACGGGTGTATTCAAATGCCTCGAAGTATGAATATTAGTAATTGACAACTCTAGGACACTAGTTGGATCAAACCCCCATGACCTAACCCTAGACATTTCACCCACTTCGATTCGATTTTCATAGACATGCACTTGGTCAATGTCTTTATCAGTAGTTGCTTCTAAAAGATTATCAAACTCATATTCATGACAATCAGTGCTACATGGTGAGAGACTATAGAACTCCCCAACAGTGATAGGGACATACTCTCTTTCAGCCTTTGGATTCTTACACAAATACTCAATATGACATGACTGACTAGATTCTCTCTTTTCTGAATGATATTTGAGTTACTCAGTATTGTCCTCAAAAGAATCACTAGTATCATCCACAGTGCTAACACATGGCACAAAGTCATCTGGCTCAACAAAGAATTTAGCGAGATCATAAGAAATAGGATGAGGGTAGGAATCCTCATCATCATATTCTTCCTCTCGAGTACCTGACTCAGATTGTGACTCATTTTCAGATGAACTCTCAGGTATGTGTATGAATTTATTGGATCCCAAATGGAAAGGGACCTTCTTAAACCTTAGGCCAGTTGTTTCACTGTTGCTTCAAGCTGTTGCTTTGATAGGATCTATTAGGCCATTATTATTGCACCCAATATGGCCGATTCCCTTGTAACCAAAACACTTCATAAGCTTAAGACCAGGTCGATATTTCTTAGGAGTGATTTCTCGAGCTTGTTCTGTTAGGTCTACTGGAGCCTCTTCTTTGTAAAGCCATGCAACAATGGCTCTATTTTCACTTTCATCTTCTAAGGGAACTGTAGCCTTGATGAAAGAGCCATTAAACTTGGTTTAAGGTGTCAGCACAAATGGATTCTTTACTTCTGAGAGTCTCCCAAAATGTCAAGGGGACTCTGGAAGAGATGTTAATGACAACACTAGTTCCATGTGGTATTCTCCCATACCGGTTTCTTTCAGTTTAAATGACTGCTCAATTTGTTTTAGCTTATTAGCATGACAATCAATAGATTCACGATTAGTAGGGACAAAAGAATCAATAGCTTTGAGCATATTGCAGGTGTAGCTAGTAGTGGCAAGAATAGTAACTTTAGAGCCATGAAATGGGAACTTAATGCATTGGTGGTATGCAGATGGCATAGCACACATCTCATGTATCCATGGCTGTCCCAATAGAATGTTGTAGGCTAAGGGAATATCAAGCACCTAACAAATGACATCCCTTTCGAAAGGACCAACACAAATTGGTAAAGTCACAAGACCTAGTGACTTTTGTTCTACTTCATCATATGCTTTAATAGTGATCTTTTGTCGAGCATCAACAGAGTCCTCAGAATAATCCAATTGTCTAAGCAGAGTAGTAGAGATAATATTTAGGCTAGCGCCATTGTCAATGAGTACTTGATGAACACGTGTCTGGTTGATCATAACCTCAATGTGTAGAGGCTAATTGTGTGGGTGATTCAGTGAGTTATCATCCTCCTCAGAGAAGGTCATAAGATGAGGTGAGGTTGGGTGACCTACCATTGATTGAAATCATTCAAGATCAAGATCTTGAGGAACGTTTACCTCAGTGAGGGCCTTGTCTAGAATTTTCCTATGAGTAGGCGAGATTTTAAGTAGCTCAAATATGGAAATGTGAGAATTAGTTCATTTCAACTGATCTAGAACACTATAACTGGTTGTATTCAAGTTTGTTGTGTGTTTTGCACCTTTACCAGATGGAATAGCAAGGGCTTTTTCTTTGTGTTGTTCAAGATTTGAAGTAGGAGGTGCAGGGCCTTTGAGCACCAACTTCACATGAGAGTGAGTAACAACATTAGCACAGTGTTGTGAAGATGCATTATCCATCTTATTGGAAGTAGGGCCTCTCAAGACAAATGTTGTCTTGGGCTTGTCGTTATCTTGCTTGCCCTTTATGGTAATAATGTCACAATATTTAGAATCTACAGGTTCAACCATGTGAATCACATTGTCATCATTGGAATATGCATAGTTGACCTCATTGTAGGGTTCTGGCTTTGAAGTTTCTCCTTTTTCATAAGCTGGGAAAGTCTCTTTGAATGTCGTGTGGTCTGAGTTATTGTTATCTCCATCTACCACAAGTTCACCAGCATCAATCATGTCTTGGACTTTATGATGCAAGTTTATACAGTTGATGGTTTTGTGTCACTTGTTTTGGTGATACTCACAAAATGAGGTCTCATTCCACCATGGTGGACGTGGTTGTGGATCATAGGGATGAGGGTTATCCATTGGTGAGATAAGCTTGTGTTGTAGAAATGTTTTGTAAACCACATCCAAAGGTTCTCCCAAAGGTGTATACTCTCATTTCGGTCATGTTGCCCATGAGTTTCTCGATTTGTTTCCAGAAGTCTTATTCTTAGGAGGAGGCTTCTCAGCATTTTTGGCCGCTTTGAGGCAATCTGTAAGATTAAATTCTGCTTTAGCAGGTTTGGGTGTGACATTATCAACAACCCCATCATTTACAATTTCTCAGTTCTTGTTGACATGTTTTGTTTTATCCTTGTTGGAAGTGGAACCTTGTTTTGTGTCTCTCTAAAGAGTGAGCTCACCTTTCTTGACCATAAATTCTTTGATATAGATAGCCTATGTAATCATGTCTTCAAAGGTACATGGACATTGTAGTTGGACTCTATACCCAAAATTAGGTAAGAGGTTATCAGTGAAAAGGTCGAGCTTCTCCATTTCTGAGATTTTACGAGAATACTTAGTGTATAGTTGTCTCCATCATTGGAAGAAAGTGAGAAAAGGCTCACCAACCTTCTATTTAAGGTTGCATAGATCTTGAATATTTATAGGATGTTGAATGTTATGAGAATATTTCTAAACAAATGAATTAGCAATTTCATCAAATGTCTTGATACCAGGAGGTAAATGTGAGAACCACTCCAAAGCCTGACCACCTAGGCTTCTAGGGAATAAACGCATGAGGTACATTTGATTGTGTATAAACTCCATATAAAAAGCACCAAATTCTTGCAAGTGATCTTGGGGATCAGTAGTACCAAAGTACTTGTCATATCTGGGTAGTTCTACACCTCATGGGAAAGGCAGGATGTTTATACTTTTGTCAAATGGGAATGAACAAAGAGCATCCAATGTATATGTCTTTGTGGGTTTCTCTTTCTCATGCATCACCTAAGCAAATTGGTCTTGCATAATTTTCAATTGTTTTTGGAGTTTAGTGGTATTAGTTTCTTCTTCACGTGTGATAATGGTTTCCACATCGAAATGTGTGGGCAGTTTAGCTCCCTCTTGGGCAAGTTTGGGAAAGTACTTTTCTTTCTCTTCGTTGAGTAGGATTCCCATGACCTTCTGAAAGTTTTTGTCTCTTCAACATTTTGCTATGTGTTTAGGTTTCTTTCTCTTTGTCATCCCTAGGTGGTTCTTGATATCGACTATGACTACCCTATTCAGGTTTACGATTAGTCATTATAGGAACATGTTCAGTTTCTATATGTTGTGTTTTAAAAGGGTCTATGGAGAAAGGATCATACATTATATTTGGGAATGTAGGACCTCTACCTATCTTAGTATCCTCTTGGTAAAAAGGATTCCTAATTTTTTGCAAATTGGAAAATGTTCGTTGAACTTGAGATGATTTGGCAGGTGAGGAAGACTGTGAAGATGCCTCACTAGCCAAACTGGATACAGATTGCATAAAAAAAGCTAAGAGACCTCTTCTACAATTACAACCCCTAGCATGACCATGTCTAAGGTTATCAGGATGAAACTCATTGTCGCTTCTGGTTGTGACAATCATAGACAAGGACAAGAAGCTAGAACTTGGACAAGGACTACACTAAGACTGAGTCTCAAAAAGGACAAGATAATAGCAAGAATACTATTCACTAAGGCACAAATGGTTTGATTTAAAGGCTAGAACAGCCAGAGATTATGACCACTGTGATACAAAGTATGACAAGCATTAAGATGAGGACCAAAATTACTTATGAGACGAGACTACTCAAGGTATAAGACACAAGTCTTCAGCTAAGACAAGTGTCACTATTTCAGGACTGTTTGCAATCAGAGAGCAATAAATGGATGCAAAAAAGGATAGCGTGCAGGGCTGTAGATAGGTAGAACAGACCCAAATTGGTAATACTGATACAAAGTCTCATGTGAAAAACCTTTATGGGTCACGCAAAAAAGCTTTATAGGTCATGTGAAGAATTTTCTGTCTCGCGTGAAGGTCAATAATAGTGGTTTAATTTTGCATGAAAAGGTTTGCAAGATCGCGCGAAGATGCACAATAGAGGTTTAATTTCACGTGAGGAAAAAATGATTTTGCATGAGGAGCATATGATTTCGTGCGAGATCAAAATGATTTCGAGTGAGAAAGCAGACCAATTTTACAACAACAATTGATTTTGACAAATTTTTCGTTCCAATAACTAGGCAGATAAACAAGCACATAGAACAACAAGCAAGTGATTTCAAGCACATCTAAAAACAATGAGCAAGGGCAAAAGCAACCTTGCACATGAACAATCAAGTGACTTAGTTTGTGCTAATCTCTAAGAAAGGTATTTGTGTATGTTTTCAAAGAGTTTTGCAATCATTGCACACATTCCTAAAAAATGAAAATGTTTGGCCTCTCTAAGGTTCTTAGTAATGGTTTGACTCTACAACTTTTATGACTCATAGGGGTGACCTCCAATCTCAGCGCACTGAGGTTTTGACACAGTCTGAGAACTTAATCTTTAGGAGCTGCTAGGGAGATCTGCCAACCCACAATGAACCACACCTGTGGATATTTCTTCCACAAGGACATTTATATAGCGGTTGTCACTACCATGGCAAAAATGGCTATTACCACTCAAAGTTTCGTCATCATAGTTTTCCCTGTAGAGGGATTGTTTGCTATGGTTAACCCTCTCTAAAGGTGACCAACTCACAATAGTGTACCACAAGGGGACTTAGCTTCTAGATTCAAGGTTTTGACAACTTTTCACTTTTAGCCCAATCAAAGCAGACATATTAATCCAACATGCTAAACTAAGATTATCTCTTAAAGATCTATGATATCATTCCCTAGTGATCTATCAACCTCTCCAGAGAAAGGATGCCTTAATCAACAAGTTGAAGATTCATCTATTTGTGAGATGCTCAAAGTATCCTCCCCACCTACAAGGAATCCATCTTAGAGAGGAGTTTCATTAGGAACCCACTCCCTCAAGATCCATGAATAGTGTTCATAGGGGCTTAATTACTATGTGTGTACAGATGTAGATTTTCAAAAGCAAATCTATCCAAAAGAAATCAAAGAGCACAAGGTGGTACACTTAACGCTTTAACTAATGCGAGGTGAGTCCAAAGATGTGGAACATTTAACCCCTCACACAAGCTAACACGAGTCCACAACTCAGAAACTAGTGAGTTCTAGAAAGCACAAAAGGGTTGCCTTGTGGAGCCTTTAATGTTTTTGTCTTGTAGACCCCTCCCCTTTAACATGGTGCTAATCTTGCAACCACAGGGTGGAATGAGGGGCTAGCAGATTAGCAAGTCCAATAACCCAAGATAGCTAATTAGATCTATCACTAAAAACTAAGCCTGCTAGATGAAACTAATAGAGATCACAACCTAGTATCAAATTATGCATGTGTTGTAAAATGAGAACATGAAAGGAAATACACACACAAACTTGACACAAGAGATATTTTTTTTAGCTCCAAATGAAGTGTTATCAGTCAAAGAGAATTACCTGGTAATCCTCGCAACCTGCTTAGTAGATGTTTACCTATTTTTGGCAACTTTATCATACTTTTCCAATTGTCTAGCAAATCGCTGTTATGCTGTTCCAAAAAATCAAAAAACTAGAAATAATGAGCTGTTAGCAAAAAAGCCAAAAAACAGAAAATGTAAAGCAAAAATAGGCTCTATCAGCAGAATCTCGCGCAAAATTTTTAACAGAGCCGTGCGAAGAAGTTTTACGACCCACGTAAAATTATATTATAGCTTGCATGAAGAAACAGGTTCCACACAAAGTTTTGTGTGCCCAAGAACTTTCTCACGCGATGCAGAAATAATTTTTGTGTGAAGATTATGGATCCTCATATGAAAATGAATAGTCTCGCGCAAAGATTCTTGAATCTATACAGAACAGTACGGATAGAGAACAAAAAAATGATTTAAAAAGTATAGAAAGAGGCCAGAAAAATTGATTTTTGAGCCCCATGGTGGGTGCCAGAAATGTATGCATGAATATGCGGCCTCTGCTAACACACACACTTCAACACAGTCTTTGTATGTGGATTCATCCTGGAATGAACATTGGATTGTTCATCCAAAAATAAGCCGGTAAGGCGACCTATTGCCCTCTATCTAAAGGGAATTGCTTGTCAGATATCCTCATATTCAAGGTGTTTAAGCAACTAGACCCTATAAGAACAAAGGATTTGAAATGACATTAATCTATATGATTATGCAGATTAATCTAGAATTGAGTATGCATTTAATCTAAGAACAAGTAAAAAAAATTATATTAAATGTATGCATATTAAATCTATATGAGAATTAAACTAGAAAATGAATATGAAAGTAGGAAGCTCAAATGATTGCACAAATCAGCAGCAATTTGATGCAAATTCTCATTCAACCTCCCTTAAAATGAAGAGATGAGGGTCTCTTAAATAGACTTTCCTGGAATCCATCAATGGTAAAGATCAATTTCAATCAATGGTCAGGATTAAAGGTGAAGTTTAGTCATAAAGGAGATTCCCAAATTAAAGGGAGTTAATAGATTTAAAATAAGGAGTTAATTGATTTAATTTGAGTAGAAAAAGGAGTTAACTAATTTAATTCCTTTTTGATCAATAGTGAATTGGAAATTTCCCTTTTTGAACTGAATAGAGATTTTGTTGAGATATTTAATTTAATAAAATGAGATATGCTCTCATAATTAATTTTTCTATTTAATTAAATAATCCTTTAATTAATTGGAGACATTTTTCTTATTTAATTAAATAACTTCATTTAATTAACTAGGGATGGCTTCCCATTTAATTAAATAACTTTGTTTAATTAATTAGAAGTAAGTACTCCATTTAATTAAATAATTTCATTTAATTAATTAGAAATACCCTTCCTATTTATTTAAATAATTACATTTAATTAATCAAGATAGGTGTATTTATTAAATTAAATAAATTTAATTCCATAGTACATTAGCCTTAGGATATAATTTAATTTAATTAAAGTATAAATACTTAATAATTAAATCATAATTAAATCAAGTAGGTTTAATGCAACTAATATGAGTACGTACTATAGGAATTAAATAAGAAATATGATGAATGCAGATTAAGGTTTTTTGCATCTAATAATTAAGTCAAGTAGCAAATAGCAGAATGAGAATTGTCTATTATAATAGGACTTAGAAATTATCAGAAAGAGACCAAAATTGGTATAATGGCAATAAGCCAATTTTGGGGTATTACAACTATTAGAAAAGATTTCTAAACATCTTCATTTTGTTAGAAAAGAGTTAATGAACACAAAAAAATTTCAATGCACATAAAAATTCAAAAAGCATTCCTAATGGATATTGAAAATTAATTAAATAAGGGGGATATGATCATATTGTGTGAGTTATGAAGATATATATTGGAACCCTTAATATGTACTAATATACTGCTATAAGCTTGTTAACATGTTTTTTTTTTTTACAATAGATGATCTATGATGTAGCTACATTGTTCTTCGACATTAAGATTTCGAGCATGTTTGGAGGCTTCATAGATCAAAATTTATAATTAATTTTTACTGTTCTTTGAAGGATTCATAGATTAATTTACAATATTTTTACTAATCTTTGAGGTCTTCAAAAAAAAATTCACTTTGTGTGATCTTTGAAGGCATCAGAGATAAAGTTACAATATTTTTAGTTATCTTTAAAGACTTCATAGATATATATGTCAAATTTTCCTAAGTTCAAAGATTTAAAAATTTATGTATTTAATAGAAGGATAAATCCTAACATAGATAAACAAATTGTTTATGCTTGATGTTTTTTTTGGTAAGCTTTATGTGTATGAGCTTTCTTTTATGGGTGTGCTTATGAGTGGGTCTGAAACCTGATGATGACAATAATATGGGTGCATTTTCTTGTGGAGGCTCATGTGACCTCTTTGGCCTAGTGGTGCCTTCTTTTTAGTTCCTTCCATGTCATGGCAGAGAATTAAAGCTTAGGGCTGTCCATTAACTGGTGATTAATCCTTTATAATTTGAGCCAATCATTGATCAAAATTCTTGTAGTTTCTATAATCTGCTATGTCAAATCAAAGAAAGATGAACATTTTTTAGTTTGAAATATTTGAGAAATAGTTTTTAACATTTTAATTGGGAAAAAATTGTCATAGGTAGATAAATTCATAGAAAATATAGATTACTAATCAAGAGAAGGTACCCTCAAAAAAGTCTGTGGCACTAGCTTGTGCAATAATTTCTTGAATCGAGGGTGCCTTGAAATTAGTCTAGTCTTGTTAGCACTAGTGCTCTTGATGACATTAAATTGGTATGTTTAGTTGTTATCCTTGTCTAGAGCTTAAAGCCCTCATTTTCCCAAGGTGATTGTTTATCAGGCTTGCATTTTGCATCCCCCATTGTTGCCAATTTTGTATTTTCTCTACTACCACTTTCCAACCATACCCTACATCTCCTTTATGAGCATCTACCTTCTCCATGTTAGGCCAACATCAACTGAAGTAGAAACAACAATTAGCAACTTAGTAGGATTACAATTTTCTTAAGGATTTAAAATGGGTAAAGTTAAATACACACTTTCCCTATGCTACAATAGTAAGGGGATGATTCTTATTTATTGTGACCATGTTCCATTAGTTACTTGGAATTCATAACATAATATTGCTAAATACTTTAAGAACCTACACATAGTATGTTAATAAAGTCATTGCCTGATTTTGAAATAACATTTACTTTAATGGTAGAAGATATTTTTTTAAATTGAAAATTTAATAATCATTTAAATTGTAAAAGTTGAATTTGACTGAGTGAACAAAATTCTATTTTCTAATTCAATGTTTTTGATAATGGATTATAAAATATGATTTGAATACTTCATAATTGTCATTGAGGTAGTCAAATAAAAAATATTCAAGTTTAATAGCATGAATGTCAAAAATTTAATGTCTTTAACTATAAAACTATTATTTGCTTTCTTTGGCCTTTAAAAGACTAGCATTTAAAGACAACAAAGAAAATGTTTTAGATGACACTATATCATAATAGATTGTTGTATGTAGATACCAAGCATATTGAATTGTCTCATTCCAAAAGCCTGTCCACAAAATGTTCCTTGAGCAATTCCTATTCCTAGCTAGCCTCCTAGGACTGGTAAAACCATAGACAATGAAATGTTTGACTACACTTAGTTTATAGTGCTTAAGTTAATAATCTTCAATAAAAATGATAATTGTCTCTTACTCCAGTCTCTAACTATACAAACCTCTTGATAAATTGATGAAAATATGATGCCCCTATTGAATGATTTTCAAAAGGTAATGTCCATCTACCTAGAGCACACATAGATCACATCTAATTCATATTTCCTTTTATATCTTACTAAAGAGCATATATTTCCTCAAGAAAAACATTGCTATACATTAATATGTTTCAATATTTTAGTCATCTTCATTAGTTGATGCATTAATCATATTAGTCATTAGTATTAGGATTAGTCAAGACATGCTATTGATAGCACCTAAGTAACTTTCACCTTGTGACATCTCTTTGAGGCATTTTGCAAACAATTAAGAAACTTTATCTATAACTCCATATTTTGCAAACATCTGGGCCTTCTAGAAATTATAGGATCATTTTAGTTACATTTGAGAACATTAATCAACAATTTCTATTTATACAGATATAAACATTAACTACAACATGTCTAATCTATCTACATATATATATATTTTCTTGTGAAGAAAGAGCAAGCCTAACATTATGAACCTAGAATAAAATAGTGAGACAATGGTTGCATTGTGGTTTCAGTCCCGAAGAAAACTAGATAAATGTTATTTATCCTTGCAAAAAGTCTAAGGGCTTAAAGAATTGAAAAATTCTAGTCACAATAACCTAGAGTCATTTTAGACAACATGATCATGTTGAAGGGGGCCATGATTTTCATCCATTGTTGAATGTGGATTTCCTACTAAAGGAACATGGAGGTGTGAATATCCAAGCTAAGGATAACACTCCCATGGAAGAAGATGATATTTTTCCAGAGGACATGATTGAAGAAGATGGTATTGTGGTAGGTGATGAAGAGGTCACAATGATGGTACCAACAAATTTGATAATGATGATGAAGATGTTCTTGATATACCTTTACTTGAGAAGGCACATGAGCCCTTATATGAAGGCTCCCAAACAACTCTACTCTTGACTATAGTGTTTTTTCTGAACTTAAAGGTTATGAATGGTATATCCAATGTAGCAACGTCACATATGCTAAGGTATGACATTTTTTTGATCTTCAATGTTAGCATACAATTACTATTCATTAGATTAACAATGAATATTTGTTGTTGTAGCTTGATAGGTGAGTTTTTGTTACTACTATGAAACATTTTCCTCATTTGTACTAAGAATTATCTACCATTATGAATCAAATTGGAAAGAAGTATTAGAAAATACATGCATGTCCCAATGATCACATTCTATATCATAAACAACATGAATTTGCAACAAAATGCCTTGATTGTCATATGAGTAGATATTGGTTAGATCAAATAACAAAAAAGGTGCCTTACAAGGTTCTTCAATACATTCCTATTATTTCATGTCTTCAATGATTATTTAGGTGTGCTAGCTTGGCATAATTTATGGATTACCATGCATGCAATAGAAGTCAAGATAACATTATGTGAATTCCTATTGATGGTTCTACATTTAAAGAGATAGAAGAAACATGGTCACACTTTAAAGAAGAACCTAGTAATCTAAAGCTTTCATTGGTAGTGGATGGTGTCAATCCATATGAAGATATGAGATCTATTTACTCAGTGTGGCCTATTTTTGTTATTAACAATAACATTCTTCCTTGGATGTCCATAAAGAGGGAGCACATAATGTTGTCAATGATTGTGCTAGGTAATTTTTCATTTAATAGTTATCTAAATTAATTTATAAATAGTACATGAAAATGGTCGTAATAATTATGTATTGTTTATGTTCATTCAATTACTAGGTAAGTAACAAGTTAAAGATATGAACATGTTATTGAGCCCCTAATTGATAAGTTGTTGAAGCTATGGAATGACATCACTATGTATGACATCTCTAGACTAATAGGACATCAAAAATTTCAATTCCATGCAATGCTTGTATGGAAAATTCATGATACCCCTGGGTTAACTATTTTTGTGGTATATTACATTGTTAAGATCACATAGTTTTGGTCTATTATAGTGCTTACATGTTACTATCATATGCTTAAGTTGCACATGATAATTGTACATTATCCGATTGTACATCATCTTTTAGGTCTTTAGACAAAGGAAAAATTTGCATGTCTAGTTTGTGGTCCAAAGAAGAAATCTCGTCATTCGAGAATTTTAGGAAAGAAGGTGTTTGATGAGTTTAAGAACTTTCTCGACAATAATCATAGGTGCCAAAAAACATCTTTTCAATGGAAAAGAAGAGACATCATCAAGGCCACGAAGAATGACACCTTTTTTATGGAAGTTGGAATATGATTGACTAAATTGTCAAGGTAATGTCTAATTTGTTGTCCAAAGTTTAAAATTTGTATTTTGATATTGTCTTATATTTACTAATGTTGTCATTGATGCTCATGAAGGTCATCGAGGCATCAATGACCAACTTCCTAGGAGAATGAAAAGTTGTCCTACTCAATTTAGTAGGTTACCATACTACAAAGATCTCTAAATTGTGCATTTGTTTGATGCTATGCATATTGGAAAGAATGTAATAGAGAGACTATGGAAAATGTTGGATGGAAAGTGTGATAGAGAAAAATTTTTCAAAAATTTGTAACAACATTCATGAATCCAATCATGCACTAAAAGATTTCATTGAATCAAATAGCAATGGAGACCACATAAATACAAGTGCCCTTCCTTGTTTATTAACAGAACAACAAAGTGACACATTAAAAGAAGTCATAAGAAAAGAAAAATTTCCAATAGGATTTTCTACAAATATAAGGACTCTTCTATCAAAGAAAGGTGATTTTGGGCCAAGGTTGAAAACACATGATTGGCATACCTTCATCAAGATAAGTCATGTTCTCTATTTGTAGTATATTTGTAAAATTGAATGTACTACCTATTGCATTATTTAATAATATATTAAAATGATATTTTTTAATGATTGTAGTATGTCCTACCTCTATCCCTTCCACATTAATTTGACAATAGTATTAAACAAGTTATATATGATCTTGGAAAATAAATGAGATTAGAAGTGTTTTTACTTAGATTTGTAGCTTTTTATCTAAAATCTATTGTATAATTTTATTTGAAATCTTGTTATGTGTTTTTGCATGTTGAATCTCTTTTAGGTGGTTATCATCTAAAGAAATTGATAAAAAAAGATATAAAATATTGGAAGAGAAAAATTCCACAGCTTATGTGTGAAATGCAAAAGTGTTTACCTCCAACCTTTTTCAATGCTCAAGAACACTACCTCATACATCAAGTTAAGGAGATTAAATTGTGTGAACCTATACAAACTAGGTCAATGTGGATGGTTGAGAGACACTTGAAATTTGTGAAGGGCTTGGTTCAACAAAAAGCACATCCTAAGTGTTCTATGGTAGAGGAATATATGGTATACCAGATCATGGTGTACATTAGTGTTCACATCTTCCAAAGTTTGTAGCAAATATTCATGTAGATCGCATTTGTGATCCCAAATCTAATGACAAATTTGAAGGGTAGTAACTAATGGAGAAAGGTAGATTGAGGAAAGTGAGGTAATTATAAGAATTTTTTTGTAGTTTAATAATTCTTATCCATCATCAATATATATATATATATATATATATATATATATATATATATATATATATATATATATATATATATATATATATATATATATATATATATATATATATATATATATATAAGTTGTTTCTAACTAGTTTAATTGTCTTCTTTATAGTTGGTCGTGATTAGGACACACTACATTTATATATTGCAAACAATGTTGATTAAATGATGGTATGGATTGAACAGTCTCAAGAAAATGGTTGCTCATTAACATGGGATGGTGTTGCATTGTTGGTTAAAGAAGCTTATCATAATAGAGATCCCAATGTTATGCCAATGGTACTTGATCTAGTATATGGCTTAAGAGATATAAAGGTATGCATAAGACTACTAATCATGAGACATAAGTTTAATATCAACTCATAAATTGATTCAAATAACCTTGACATTTTTGAATAATTGCATGTCAAATATCACAAAGCTATGTACTAACATGGCTATAAATTTCATTAAAAAAAGTCAAATGAAATGAAGAAAATCTATGATTTTGGGATAAGTGTTATGTTCACAGTACAATATTTCATCTAGAACTGACATACATCTTCAACAATCTAAAAATTGATACTATGGAATTTTGGATGATATACTTGAGTGTGACTTTAATTCATTTAGAATAGTCCTATTTATTTTCAAATGGTTCAAGCTATGATTGAATCAAAATGATCCTGATAGGATTGTTATTGAACATGATAGTAAATTTATTATGATTAATACAAGGTCATTTGAGCTAGTCAAAGATGAGCCCTATGTTCTTCAAAGCCAATTCAAGAAAGTGTTTTATTTTGGTGTTCCACACAAACTAGTTTGCTCATTTTTGTTATACATGACCCAAGAGGAATGCCTGTAAAGTATAATGTGATGGAAGAAGAAGATATTAAAGAAGCACAAGAAAAAGTAAATGATTATTAGGAATGATAGTTACCCAATGATGATGATGAAGAAGATGGTGATGATTTTGGTCATGCTAATGATAATGGTGATAATGATGATGATGATGCTAATGATGATCATGATCATGGTGATAAAGATGGTGATGATCATGGTGATGATGGTCATGATGATGATGGTGATGAAGATGATGATGATGGCAATGAAGATGGCGGTGGTGACGATGATGGTGATGATGATGATGATGACAACATGGATGAATATCATGATGATCAATGAAATTTCTAGGTGGGATCAATGTCAACTATGATGGGGTCATGGATGACCAAATTTTTCTTTCCAAACCATATGTGCAGATAAAAACATTAAGTAGAACATGTTAAATATTTTTTTAGATATACACATTAGTTACACCAAATTTTTGGCTAACTTAAGAAAAATGATTTACATATACAATCTACATTATTATTATTATTTTTTTGGTAATCCTATTACTTTTATTTTGCTATTGATTTCTAAGACTTACTAATCTTTTTCATAGGGTGATATGGATGCACCATCTCACACACCTTCAGTAGAGGTAAACATTTATTATTGTAATATTTAATGTTAATATAGAAAAAAATGTCGTATTATTATGTTCTTTTATTTTATGGCTTTAGAGTTCTTTTGATGAAATTTTACTAATATTTGATGTGACAAATGATAGGAAAAAGCTAGAACAACAGTTGATCAAATGCGATCTAAAATATGGGCATCATTTCTATGTGACATCACCCTTAGTACTAACCCTATGTTCATGGCTCAACAACTCAAACAAAGATACACTAATAAAATTGTTAACATTATCATCAAGGATGACACAATTGATGAGAAAGAGGCATTAAGAAAAGAATTGGACTGAATGGTCCAATCTTTGAAGGTAAGCAGTAATTTGACTAAAGCAATAATAGAAGTTCAATAGATGTTAATATTTTATATTATCTTATGGATCATGATCTCTAATTTTATGTGTTCTTGTATAGAAATATGTGACAATTGTGGCATCAAATTGTGAACATGGTGAGGGTTGTAGTACACAACCTTTGTGCAAGTAACTCTTTCTTTATTTGTTTTCATCAATATTATAACATTTCATTTTTTTTTTGGACACTTCTAGCTAGTATCCAATTTGATCTTTATCCATTGCAAATGTCTTTAGTAAAAATATTGTATTCTTCAACTCATGATGAAGTGTGGATGCCTCCTTCGGTCAATAGTCTAGTATTGCCTTGTGCATTGTTGGCAACAAGGTCCATACAAACATCCTCATCTATGCATACTAAAAGTAAAACCTTGTTTTTCTATATTTTGTAATGTTCTAATCATGCATTTTTTTTTTAGGTGGATTTTGAACTCATGTACCTATCATACGTATCGAAATTGACATCATTCAGATACAAGATGACTAGCAAACTTTTGTAATCATTTAGGCATATATGTTGGCTTACAAGCTTTGGAAACTCTGAAATGCATATGTTTGGGAAGAGATGTATTCCAGTATTTGTTTCTTGAGCTTTTTATTCAAGGTCCTATTTGATAGATTTGCACTCTAGTTTGAAGTAAAATAATTCATATGGCAAGAATTTCAATACTATGATTGGTGGCAGTACTTTTGTATGTTTTTATATATGCATTGACTAATGAAGAAAGTGTGACTAGTGGTGTCTCTTTGTATTTCATTTCATTTGGTGCATTCTTTAATTGTCATGATGTTTCATTTACATTTAATAAACTTCATATTTTGATCCTTCTACATCAATGTTTGTGTATGTGTTTTCTTGGAAGGATTAAATGTGTTTCTAGGATAACATAGTTAGGCAATCTTAACTAGAAGGTTCATTAATTTTACTAGACTGAACTAATGCATCTTAGAATTGCATTGTATCTCCTTTCAGACACATTTTTGTAGTGCTCTCCATAGATAAATATGTGATCTTGGCAGCGAGTAGATAACAATTCAATGATTTTATTAATACGTTATGGGGGAAATTTATAAGCCAAAGGCAGTTACAAGTGCAAAATATTTGCAGGTAGTTAATGATTACCAAATGGTAGTATTGCCAAACAATGTAATAAAAACACACCAACATTCCCCCCCTTATTACATTGATACTAAAAATGTTAATTTCCCACCTAGGGACCCCACTTTAATGGTTACATAAAATATGTTGATGACATAATTTGAATGCATATTTTTAGAAAATGTTCATCTGAAGTAGAATTCCCCAAACCAACCAAGATCCATCAAGTTGTCTTGTGACCCTCAATAAGGTGTAGCTTTGAGCTGTGTTCTTAAATCATAGTGAAAATAATATAATGGGGTTCAAAATACCATTATGGTACTTCAGGATAAAAACTCTAACTCTATTATATTCACTATACATTCATTGATTACCAACAGTCATAATGAATCCCAAAACATATTTCAAATGCAAGAATTATATATTTTCATTGATATTTGCTTCAGTACACCAATTCTATCTTTCCTCAACCACACTTCACTCGTCAAACCCTCTCTATTGAAATACATACAAACTATCATTACTAAACATCAATATAATAACTTTGTTGAACCAATTTTTGACAACTTTCTAATCGATCTGATTACATGGTTTATGTTGTCAAGAGTTGTCAACTTGACAACTTCCTGACTCTTCCCTAATTACATTATTGAAATGGTCTATTAATGACCTCACATATATAGTTTGTAAGTGAACCATATGACAATTAAAATGGTGATTACGAGACCTTTATGAACATTGTCAAATTTCAATGGAAATTGACTTTTTTTGATTTCATATATCTTTTTGATCATCAAATGAGCCATAGCATTATTCAAACAATCATTAATAAAATTCAAGGAAAATGGATTTTGATTCAAATAATAAGTAATCAGCTAGTATTAGTATTGATGAGCTATGAAATGAAGCTAGTAGATGTCATCATTTTCCTAGTCCTTTAAAAGCGGTGTGGGCACTTGCATCACAGAAAGCTCAAATGGAAATTATCAAAACAATAAGTTTCTATGTCCATTAAAATCTGTGTTGCCTCACTATTCACTGTGCCAACTAATTTCAAAGTCTATGTCAAGGCTTTTACAATTATAATTGTCAATAATACCAAAAACATCCATTGTTAATATTTAGTGAGATATGTAAACCCCATAATATTTAAGAATAATATATCTGCAACAAAAATGTGATTAGGTGAATGGATGGTAACAAAAAGGATGCTAAGCTCTCAATCTATTCTTTTACTTCACAAAAAAAAGTGGTTCATGTACTAAACTACTAAAAGTAATTATTTTTGTGGTTGATAAAACATCTTAGTAGTATAGGTGATGAATATTACTTGTAACAATTGTGAACTACAAAAGAGCATCTCTTTCAAGTGATTTTCAAAGATAAGCAAGGTTTAACATAAATAATCTAAAATTCAAATTGCCTCTAGCAACAACACAAACAAAAACCATAGTTCATTATTTTCTAAGACTTTTTTATTTGAACATTTGTTTGGGTTGAAGATGTTATTATTGTAAAACATTTCACAAGTTTGATGAATATTTTATTGCATAGTGTATGAGGATGGGTATAATGATTTTCCGAAATAAAGTTGTTTCTTTTATTTTTATTAATGGCTAAGATTACACTATTTAATAAATATTAGCACTTATTCACCGCTACTGCTAAATAAGTTCACCAATATTGCTAAATAAGTTTACCAATGCTTATCTAAAATTCTAGGATGAGGAGATATAGTGATATAGCATGCAAAAGCTTTCCCAAATTTTGATGAGCTAACTAGTAGGAGCAGCTATTAAATTATTGCGAACAAATTAAAAGCTAGGGGAAAAAATGTGAATGTAGGTAAAATGTTGGTTATAATGTGCTTTTGAGTTAGAATGTGTTTTTTCCCACGTTGTTTTACCTACAAAACCATGAATTTTATCATTTAAGATGTCATCTTAGCTACAAAACAATGTCATTCAATTGCACTTTATGGGTCATTATATGCCAATGAAGTAAAATATTTTAGATCTTCAAACTCGTCATGAGGAATGGTAGTAAAAGAATAGTATGTTCTTTAAATGTTTGCCCTAATTCATTAGCGGATGTAACTAGTGATAAAATTTATGCGAGATAGATCTTAGTGTAGTCCTATTTTGTGCACTAATAAGTAGAACTTCAATTGATAGAGCAATAGAAAGTAGCACCATTTAAGCTGATCCATTTCCTAGAGCAGTCTATATGATTAGTTCTAGTTCATATGCAGGGACATTATTGCTGAACAAGAAAACTATGCTTCTGCTAAAAGAACAAAAGCTTCCATGTGCTTTAAAATTGTTATTATTTAAAATTTAAATTTAGTTTAACTTTACATTACTCATTTTAGACTGATAATTCCTTTATGTTTTTGTAGGTAATAATTCTTTCTTTGATAATCTTTTTGATATGACATTGAGACTATTTGGACCCACCATATGTAAATGGTATGTAGTTTCATATCATTGCTACATAATTTTATTTCCTTCCATTTATTGTACTATATTAAAGTTATTGATATAACAATCCAAATTTTTTTTTAAAGGTGGATGGAATTAAAAAATCAGCTGATACATCTTTTGAGGATAAATTTGAAAAAAACACTTTTGACACTAGCCTACTTCTCAAAAGAGCATCAAAGCATATAAAGACTATGAGAGATCAATATAGAAGGGTTCTTAAGGAGAACCCAAAATATGACCATCCTCCTATGATTCCACTAATGGAGTGGAATGAAATAATATAAGATGCAAAGGAGAAAAGGCCTATGTGAAAATAGAGTAAATGAAGCAGCATAGGGCAAAAAAAGGTATGTCATGATAGTATTAAGTACATTGTAATCATGCACTAATTAGTGATATTTGTAAATATACAATCTAAGATGTTTGAAATTGTTCATAGATTATAGGATACATCCCTGGCTACAAAAGTGAGACTACAAAAGGTTGGCCAACACAAACTTGGCTTTCGTGGCTATATGAATCTCTAGTCTCGACTTGTAAGCAGGAGCAATGAAATTTCATTTTTTTTTTTATATAATGTTGCAAACAATTTTTTTTAATGAAACCATACATGGAAAAATAGTGATATTAAGAAAAAAATATAGGGCACAAAATTCAATGTGGAGCTTATAGACGAAGATAGAAAAATTGCATTGAAGGAAGGCTATAAAGTCATGCCTACATGCCTACATGAAGAATCTGAAAGCCTTGTCCAAGAATCTAGTGTGCCAACTAATATCTCATAGGTAAATTGGTTAGATGAAAAGTAAATGAAATTGAAGAGTTGAGAAGATTCTTTTTTCTGTTGGTTTTGAATGTAAATTAACTACATAACAATGTGCATAACATTTTATTGCAGCCTTCATATCCTATCACAAAACTTGCTCATGATGAAGGCCATGATGTGCATTATAGTGGTGGAGGTATTAATTTTCTATTGGAAATTAATTATGTGAATACAATTTAACATCTTCAATTGCAATTTGACATGTATCCTTTTTTTGAATATTTCAAAGCATGTTGAACATCACAGTGATGGAGTGGAGCATGTTCCAAGTGTTCAACATGTTGACATGGCAGTAGATCAAAATGTTAATGTACATGATGTGGCATTGTCAAGTAAGAAAAATGCATGTTATGTTGTATTATTATTTAATTATATACTTGTAATAGTTAAAAAAAGAAAAAGAGTATGCCAGTTTATCCTATTTACTTGTTCTTACAACATAGCCCCCTTTAGTGCAGCAGCCTCCTGCTCCTCCAAACAGAAGTAGCCATCATAATTTTACATTACACATGCCAAAAGAGTAGGATAATGGGGAAGATATGGATGCTCCTATGAGAATTTTTCTTAAGAGAGCTAAGAGAAACAAAAAGAAGAAATGATGTTCTAAAAATGGTCTTTGATAAACCTTATTGGATAATGAAAGAACTTTGTTTTATATAATTATCTATGAATGATATGTATTAATATAGATTTTTATTTTATGTTAACAAATATTGTTATGTGTTAATGATGTCTTGATTAGTATTGTGTATTAATGAATTTTATATCATATTAATGAATGTTATGTGATTGTATTGATTGAATGTTATAGTTCATAATTGGATGAATGAATGAATGAATGAAGTATGTAATTAGATGATAATTGGTAATGTAGATTGATGTTAGGGGGAGGGGGGTGAAGCCAAATGAGCTTCCACCTTCACATGGTTAGCCTTGTTAAGTAGATAATATTATTGTATTCTTGAAACCAAGTGAAGCTCAAACTAACATACCGAGGAATCACAAAATCCAAATCCATCTACCCCTCATCTACTCATCCCAATAAGTCATCTTTTCTTCCACTTTTATTTTGGAAGGGTCTAAAGCCTAATCAATTCATCATTTACATATCTTAAAATCATAACACTCCAAAGAAAAGAATGATGTGCTTGAATAATGCACACTATTTCTTTCACCCACTTTATTTGGATGCCAATTGCTTGTATCACCAAGTTGAGGTAGTGTAACTTGTAAGGTGTCCAAAACATGTGCTCATATCTTTCCTCAATTGATGCAAAGTCTATAGCCTTAATCCACCAAAATCTTCTTATGTGCCTAGTAGCACCCAACCCACTGCAACATGCAAAGCAAGGTTACTAGCCTTTACCCAATGCTAACTCTATCTCTCCAAGTGGACTCCACTTCTCTAAGGTCTTACCCCTCTCTATGGATCTTAGCAAAGTTGGGTCAAATTAAGGTCCTTAATTCCATCCCTACCAATGTCTTACTAACATACAGACTCTACTACAAAGGCCTTGTGCCAAGTCTTTGATGCAGGAGCATCTAGAGGTATAAGGGCAATCCTATGTCACCCAAAAAATGTACTTAGACTTAGTTTTTGTTTCATGTGTTTTCATTTCTGGATACCCATTTGGGTCAAATAAAGGTTCCAACTCTCAAAGGTCCACTATTAGTGTTTTGGGTTAGAGTTTTGATCACCTTGGGATACATATAAATGCCAAAAAAATAGGGGTATGTAATTGGGCCTTCATTTTGGTGAACCAAAAGGTGTAAATTGGTCAGATAATTATCATTGTAATTTAGAGCATTCTACAAAAAGAATCTGGTCAAATGGCCCCATAGTTTGAAAGTTATTGTAGTTTTTTTAATTTTTGGAGACCTTCTAAGAATGCTTCAAAGTTAGGTTAGGGATATTAAATGACCTCAAATAGGGCTGAAAATGGGGGATGAGTGGAGCTCCTCCATAGGGATATAGAGCACTTTGAGAGCTTTTCAAAAATGTAAACAGTTTGTCAATCAGAGCTACGATTTAAAAGTTATGCCTCCCGAAAGTTCGGTTACCATTTCTAGATTCTTCTAATTTTTTGCCGACTTCTAATGCAACTTATGGAGCCTTCTATTTGGTTGGTGGATTCCAAATAGCACTTTCTAGAATATATTCCTAATCCTTGACCCTTTGGGGTCTATCTAAGAACATTTCTGGCATTGTAAAAGGTAGTTCAGAGTGGAGTTTGAGAGAAGGTACTAGGAGAAGAATCTATCTCTAGATTTATGCTATTGTAAGTCCATAGGGAATGTTTTGGAGTCTATTTCTCTACACTAAGTGTACTAGCATATTTTCACAGTTAATAAAATTTTGCCTTTCCTATTGTGTCCATTTTGTGCTTGGGTTGTGTCCCCATCAGTCTTTGTTTTGGTGCTATATGGATTGCCCCTTACCTTGTCTTCTATATTTTTATGAATTCAATCTTGGAAAATGGTGTAATAATGTTAAGAATCCTGAGCTAATACAACATCTACTTATACAGGCTTGTTGGAGTAAACCATAGACAGAAATAAAAAACTACTTGCAAATATAACCAATAATAAAAAATAATAGATCACACAGAAATAAACACAAGGCACCAAGATTTAACATGGTTCACCCAATCCCTGGGCTACATCCACCAAATAGCAAGTCCAATCTTATTACAATCTAGTAATTACAACTTGATTACAAACCGTAATCCCTTACAGCTCAATACCGCCGCAAGAACCAATTTTGCATCACAATATATAATGAAAAAATACCCAACCCTTAACCCTTTTATACAAGTATTAGACTGCTTTAGGGTTATAACATGTCGGCCATAATTAGTGATAACTTTAGTGGTAAATCTATGAATGGTGAATAGTACATTAATTATGAAGTATGTACAGTACTTTCCTGATTAGTCACCGCAATCTAACAATCTCCCACTTGGGAACTGGTCAGGCTCCACACTAAACAACAATCTCCCACTTGGAGACTGATCCTGTAGCAATACTACTACCACATGGGGCTCCCACTGGATCAAACCAACTTGGACTCTGTTGTTCTTTTATTCATGTTTAGTCTAAAATACCAACCAAAGCTAAAGAGGAGTTCAGCTTCTCCCTTGTTACAACCTTTGTCAACATATCTACTAGATTGTCATTGGTATGTATATTCTCCAGCTTTAATTGTACATCCTCCAAAACTAACCGAATGAAATGGTACCACAACTATATGTGTTTGGTCATAGAATGCAGAGCTGAATTCTTTGCAAGATGAATGGCACTTTGACTATCAGTGTTCACTAATTATGAAGTATGTATAGTACTTTCCTGATTAGTCACCACAATCTAACAATCTCCCGCTTGGGGATTGATTAGGCTCCACACTAAACAACAAGGCTAAGGATTGGTTGCCACTTACTGGAAAGGCCTTTCAACTTGCATTTTTATTAGGGGTAGAGTTCTGGGTTTCATTGGAAATATTTGGATCTTTCATCATCTTATGTAGTTGATTTAGTTTAGAAAGATCTACCATATCTTTGTATTGATTTAGATAGTGGATAGCTTTGACATCTTCGTTGTGAATGAAAAGCATTCCATCTTGAACTAGCATCATAAACTAAGCCATATAAATCTCCAAAAATCCATGAGTTTACTTGTAAGCCCAGCAAGTCTTCTAGAGTACTTGGCCAGGGAGGACTCATATGCATGTGTACATGCTTATAATTTTAGAAAAGCTTTATAGCATAAGCTGTAGTAACTACTTGTGATATTGTTGTTTTAAACCTTACCTTTTAGGAAGGACTTGTAGTTCATTGCTTTGTTGACTGCCTTTTATTTTTTCACTATAGACCATATATTAAATATGCACTCCACTTACATTGTTTTAATAAGTTTTTTTTCTCTTATATTTAGTGTTGGTAGCTTCACTAATATTTCTTTCCAGTTATGTTGGCTATGCAATCTAAAATATGAAATAGTGTGTAAGACTCACATGAGACCCCTATTTTAGATTTCATAGAATGAATGTGATTAGGAGTTAATTAGAGTAGGATGAACATTTAGTTATTAGAAATTAATTATGAGATCCTATTAGAGCCTAAGCTGACTCTAGAAATGATAAGTCTAATCACCATTAAATAACTTTAGAAGGAATAACTAAAATCACCTAAAAATGAAACTCTCTAGGTTCAATCCAAGGACTTGATCAAAGATTTACAGAATAGCTCCCTAGCCAAATTTGGGAGGATGAATTAACATTTCCTTTTTTAGGGGATAACAATGAATGTAGGTTAAAGTGGCAATAAGGCATATGGTTACATTTGAAACTTGTGTTTAAAGCACGATGACACACTTTTGAAAACATGCTAATAGATTGAGGAAATTAACCCTAGACACTTACTCACAAACCCCTCATCATGTGATAAATGTCGACATGTTTAACATGATGGAAAAATACTAGTTAATAATTTTGCATAATAGTGATTTTCACTTAAGACATGTGTACCACAATCAATTTCATATGTTTTGCTTGTTTAATGATTATAAGAATGGTGATAGTACCTAGAATGATAATTCATTATGCTAATACCCATATGTTGATATTGCAATGTTTTAAATATGAATCAAATGAAAGTTAATTATATGTGTATTTAGAAAAAAGTTAAATGGATATGACAGTGCAATGCTTCTTTTTATAGTAGCTAGAACGAAAATGATTAGATGAAGTTAAACGTATATGCTAATGTGTATTATTTATTCTGCATTTATTTGTATGTCCTTGTATATTATTTTATCAGGCTACTAATGTTTAAGTTGAGTGTGCAGGAAAGTTGAACCATGGAGATAAATGGGGGAAACAAGGTTCAATCTTATGTGAACACAGTAAAGCCAAGGTGAATCTTTGGAAGATTCAAAACCTCATTGTATCATGTTTATTTCGTAATGTGATTGTACATGAGTATTATAGTCAGGAGTATGATTAATTAGAGACATGTCATCATGAAGTGTAAAGTGTTTTAATGTGTCTGTGGGTTTCATTTGACACTTGTAATTTTTATGTGTAAATGGCATGTCCA
The DNA here is from genome assembly GCA_028749045.1 of Cupressus sempervirens. Taxonomy (NCBI): domain Eukaryota; kingdom Viridiplantae; phylum Streptophyta; class Pinopsida; order Cupressales; family Cupressaceae; genus Cupressus; species Cupressus sempervirens. Next base: position 923,592,607 of record CM053792.1, read on the forward strand.
ATAGGATTCTTTGGCATGGAGTCACTTAACCTGAGCCTAATTCTCCTTACAAAATCACTTAATCCACCTTGGAGATTGCTAGGAAGAGTCACCTTTGTGATGGAAATTCAAGTTATAAGTTGATATAGGAACTTTAGAGAGCCTAAAATGAGTCCCAAGTGTTAATTATGTGAAAATAAGTTACTCACATGGTAATAGTATGGGTTGGGGATTTAAATATAAACATAAGTTGGTCTAGGGGACCTAGGAGACCCTCAAAAATAGTCATTTCCAAGCCAATTCTAAAATCATATTGTAACATGAATTCTTACCTTATTACACCACTTGGATAAGTTCTTATTGGTGGAAGATGCAAGAAAGTAAGAGGGGTTGGTGAGGAGGAAAAGTGAAGGCCTTTATAGGGAGCTTGTGCTAACCTTGATAGTTACTACCCACTCTCTAGTTGTAGAGACACATATGGTTAAGGAGGAAAAAGTTTAGAAGCCAAGGGGAAAAAAAATTAGAAAGAGATCTTGATCACCATTGCAAAGCCATAGTTGAAGAAGGTAAGTGCTTCATGCCATGTTTCTTCCTTTCATGAAGTTGAAGTAGACATTGTAAGAATGCTTCTCATAGGATCTATGAGTGTAGTATGGAACCATGTGTTGTCATTGGAGATTTTGTGTTGTTTTGTGTTGTGAGGGTGTATGTTGTTTGATGAATTTTCTTGGGGCTTCTTCTTCGATTTCCTTATGTTGTTTGAGTGTTGACTTTGTTCATGGGTGTGAAGGCTTCACTCACCCTTGGGAGGGAAGAGCAAGCCTTGGGTGAAGGGGTTAGTTGGGCTTGAGATATAGTTGAGAACCTTGGAGAATGGTCTCCATTGTATGCCATATGCCTTCATAATTTGTTATGGACAGTATGAAGAGTGATGGTGTGGAAGAAGGCTGATGTAGTATGGAAAATTTAGTGATGCTTTGGTTGATGGTAGTATGAAAACTTTATGTTTGTGAATAGCCCCAAAAGGACATGAAATTATTGTTTTATGAAAGCACAAAAGGCATGGAAATTATTGATTCTTGAAAGCCCCGAAAGGGTATGGAAATTGTTGTTACAAATTTTGTAAGATATGGAAAATCTCCTAATTGAGAGCCCACCTTCACCCAATGTTTATGATTCCATGTGTGAATCATTATGTAAGCCTTGGTTGGGAATTTTAAATGTGATGTGAAACTGAGATATTCATGTTGTTTTCTTGTTCTTGTGATGATATTTGAGTGTAACCTAGTTGAGCCTTGTTTCCCCTAGCGCAGGGAGTGTCTCCTTGAGGCCTAGGTTGGGAGGTGAGCCTCCATGGTTCCCAATTTGTCTCTCTTGTGTAGGTACTCATTGGAGGATTTTTGGAGCTTGATGTGATGAAGTTCATTTCTTAAATAGGAAGAGACTCTTTATTATTGTGTTGATATGGAGAGATAAACTCCATTTGATATGTGAAGAAAAATGTAATGTAAAAGTGTGGTGATTGTCTACTATTCATATGTCTATAAGAAGAGAAATATTTGAGTAATGTATTTTTCATATAGTCCTTCCATTGTATTTACTAGTTATGGTCATTCTACCACCCTTGTTCTTTCTTGCTATTGTGATCAAAATTTTTTTGGAAGGAACATGTAGGAGAGATCTTGTTGTGGTGATATTGTCATATCTACACTTAAATAATGAAGTTTGTTGAAGGAAATAACTCTTGTTCATGATATAGCATTGAAGATGAATGAACCAATTATCCCTTTGATATTTATTATTTCCTCTATTACAAGATAAAAACATAGTTGCTTGAAGTTCAGTGTTGAAAATGAACTAGTTATAAGATATGCAATTGGTAGTGATAGTTTTATAGTTAGCTTAAATTCATGAAGAATGATGACATTAAGTATTTGATTCTTGATGTAATATAATTTAGGGTTTCATTTGCAATATGATGGTTTTTTTGATAATACATTGTCTACTAGAATAGAAAATGTCAATACATAGAGTCATTATAGATCAATATCAATTCAATTCTAATAGCTATAGAGAATACATGGAATAAGTTAGATATAATAGCTGAGTTAAAATAAGACTTGAAGATGCATATTTTCATTCTAGAAAATGTATGGGCAAAACAAAAAAAATACCTCTCTCATTACAGTCAATTAAAATAATAATCCCTAGATATAATATTAATATTTTAAAAAAGTTGATGAGTTAGAAATAAATCATTTCAAACATCTACCCCATTGATAATGTCAGACTTGAGTAGAGTAAAACCTTGACCTATGACATGAAATTACTCAAGAATGTATATTAAAAATAAATAAATAAAATAATGAACATGTTGCTCACCCCACTAGTAATCAAATCTGGTCAACAAAGTATACATATAAATTTAAAAGGGAACATGGTCCCACAAGGTGCCCAACTTCCTAGTCCACCTCTAATCACAAAAAGTGATATACTCTGACCCATGTCATACCTTATGTCATTTTGGGTGCTACATCATAAATAAGGATGAAAGGAGACTTTTTTTTTAAAAACAAAAAAATACTTGGGTAAATGTACCCCATTCACCATTCAGTCTCCACCTTGGAAAAAGTACAATCCTTTTCATTACTACTCATAGTTTGGATGAGGCACTTACCCAGGTACAATGAGAATGGAATAAAAATTTTCTTGATTTTCAACTACCCACGCCTAGGAAAAAGGCAAGTAGTCAAGTGGAAGTTAAAGCCTAACTACCTTGCTAGCCACTTGGCATAACCATCTTGAATGGGGAGGAGATTGTGCTGCATTGTTTGAAATATGAGAATTACAAGAAATCAGGAAAAATAAAAACTTCAGCAAATATTTGACTTGACAAGACCCTTCCTCATCCTAGGCACTCAGTATGGAAGCATATTTTGTGGATTCCTTCCACTCACGCCTAGGGATTAGTTAGAGGCTAGTGCAAGGTATTAGGTTGTAATGAGTATGTGGGTTAGGACATAAGGAGCTTAGAGTAATATTAGTGAACTGAATATATATAAATATTAGATTATTATACTTTCATCATTAGTAACAAGAGACATATATATTAAGGAATAAAAATTTGGGTTTTTTTTTAATATATCATTAAAGTTTGAACATAAGGAGTTGTAAATTAGGGGTATAGTTTAATGGATAAAATCTCATTGTTTAGTATAGTAAAAGAACTTAAAGAGATTAATATGATTATATACTAAAAGTTGTATGGGGATATTGAGGAGTTATTAATTAGCATTTTAAGCTTCCCTTATAGATTTATTAGAGAAAAGAAATAAGAATGTTACCTTGGATTGTGAGGATTGAGTTGGAAAAATCATAATTTAGAAATATTATTTATAGAAAATGTCAATATCAACAATATTCATGAAGCTTGGTTACAAATAATATCCAATTATATATATCAATCAATGCTATAAATCACTTTGACAAATATCAACATATAAGTATAGTAAATTTACTAAAGAATGACATCCATCAAATTCAGTCTTCAATTAAGTCAGCCAATGTTAGTGAAAACAATAGAATGGTAAACATTATAACATCTATATATCTAAAATGTAGTGTGAGGAAGGACCAATATTATAAAGGCAAAATCTATTGCGTGAGTAATGTGAAAGTTCAATGTCTATCACTAGGAGGACTTGGTTTTAACAAAGTAGTGAGTTAAAGTACAAGGGTGTGTTTTTTAGTTGAGGATGTTCTTGATGTCAAAGAGAGTTATAGGTAGGTTGGATTGATGTCAAGTATTAGTTGTAAATTTAAGTAAGTAAAGATTATGTAAAGATTAACCTTAATAATAATATTAATATAAAAGAGATTTTAAAAAAAATTATTGTGCTTGACTGCTTGCCTTGTCGAATTTCGAGCATGACATAGTGAGCAAGAAGAATGGATTGAGTAACATTGATCAAGTGATAAAGCAACAAGACCTTCAATATATGAACACAACCTTGTTATTTTCCATGGCATTGAAGCATTGCATGAATAAAGCTAGGTTTCAATTGCACATTTTGATTTTCCTAGCAACATTTAATTAAAACCCTATTAGGATGAAGATAAAAACTTTCATTTCAGCTAGAGAAATCATAAGTGTTAACCAAAAAAATAGGGCATGGTTATAGAATATGCACACACTGGGTTTTTTTGAAAGCAATTTAGAGCTTCTTCAAAAAGCACAACTATAAGGTACAAAGTGCAACTCTATAACCTTTTCCAACATTATCCCTCTCTTAATCCTATATCCAAATAATGGAGCACATTATGTCTATGCAAAAATGGGAGATCTAGTAATTTTCAAAAGGTAAGAGGATTGATTAAAGATAGAGGAATAAAATAGCTACCTAGATGCAACTAGATTGAAATATATAAAATGGTCCATTATTTTGATATAGGGTTAAGATTGCCCACAAACTTATGAGAGTATGCACAGTTCAAAATTTATTTTCCAACATGAAGAGAATGGATATATTAGTCTTTTAGCTATTCATTGTTTTTTGGTTGGTTAAAATCATTAAAAATCTTCTACTTTTCCTTTAGTTCCTCAAATTCTTTTGCAACTTTGCAATTTAGCTTGTTACAAAGATATTCTTGGTGGAATTTCAATGGTTAGTGGTTAATGACTGATGCATTTCTATGTGTCTTATATGTGTCTATATTGTGGCTTCTATGTGTTTGTATTATTTATTTAAATTTAAGAAACATTATTATCTGGTATAGGAAATAAAATTTGGCATCTTATAATGGCTATCAGGATGAAGGATCATGTTTTTACAAACATGTTGAAGGGGAAAATTATGCTTTGCCCAACCTATTAGAATATATTAATGAGCCTACTCTTGAGAATAATCAGTTGAAAGATATATTTGGCATTCATCCATTCTATATTATCAAAGGTATATGTGTGTCTGTGTGTGTATATATATGTATGTATATGTATATATATATATATATATATGTATTTATATGTACATATATATATGTGTGTATATATATATATGTATAGACACACATATACATACATATATACATATGTATATATGCATATACATATATACATATGTATATATACATATACATATATATATATATACAAATATGTATATATGTACATATATATATATATAACATGTATATATATGTGTGTACATATATATATACATATATGTGTATATATATGTACATATATGTGTATATATATGTACATATATATATATATGTGTGTGTATATATATGTACATATATATATATGTACATATATATATATATGTATATATGTATGTATATATATATATATATATATATATACATACATATATATATGTACATATATATACATACATATATACATATATATATATATATATGTACATATATATATATATGTACATATATATACACACACATATATATATATGTACATATATATACATACATATATATATATATATATATATATTCAATTCCTTGCTAGTTCAAAATGATTTATTTCTATGCATGAAATATAATTTTTTTCAATAGTGTTAGAATTTTAACTGATTAGTTGTATTTTTATAATTGCATACCCTCATACTTTATGTTACATTGATCTTTATGTTTGAGAAGAGCTAAATCACATATTATTGTAGATTAAAAATTGTATTGGAGTTTACAAAATCTGTAGTCCTAATCATATACTTAATATGATATTATCTTGTTGATTATGATACATTTTTTAGGTGTCCATGTGAATCAAAGTGCTAATTTTGAATTATCAACACTAATGACTTGCAAGAATGGCTTGCATATACTACGTGCCATGCAAATTAGGAAACTAGACAAGCTATTTTATATTCACTTTCTTAATTGGATACATGCTTTTATCCTAATTTATTTTTGGTTTGAAAGCCAAGTCTACAAGGTTTATATTTTGTAAGAATATAAAGCTAAAAGTTGAACAAATTGTATTGCATTTTAGTCTTGTTGGAGTGTAGTTTAAGAGTATGTTAGTCTCAGAATGGTTTTGACATTTGAGTGCCAACAAAACTTAACCACTTTCTACATTGAAGCTGAGTACACTATGTATGCCGAGCCACTACTTGTGCCAAGTCAGGAAATCCATCAGGTGTCAAGTGATCTTCAGGTGCCTAGCAGCCTTCAGCTACCGAGTGACTTCAAGTGCTGAGCATGATACAAGTGCCGAGTAATATTCAGGTGCCGAGTCATAGATGATGTCGAGCATCAGAAATTAGTATGTGCCAAGTAACACAGAATGCGCATATGAGTTTGTAACTTCACTAATTTAGATGTAAATCATTTTCATGGCCGACATATGACAAATCTTGAAAGATTTAAGTGATATGATCAAATCTTTTATATTTCCTATGCAATCTACATGTAGCCAATAAGAAAAATTGAGAAGGCATGCTACCAATAATAAAAGTGTAAGGAAGGAGTGGAAAATAGAGATTCAATATGGATCATAGATCCATGTCTAACCCTAATTCTTCAAATGTCTTTATAAAGATGATGAAATCTCATTGAAACAAGTAAATGGATGAAGGAGTGAATGAAAGAAACTCTAATGGAGTTCAAAGTGAAAAGTAAAAGACTTAGAGGAAGAGAGCAAAAGTAAAATATTTAGTTAATCAAAACTAAGCAAGATATATGAATAGACATCAGACTTCATAGAATCAAAATCAGAGAAAGTAGATCAAGTGCCTGAATTCAACAATCAAGGATTGTAAGCCATCAAGTTTATTATACCTAATACTCTCTAGAAATTGTATTAGAAAGGAAACCCTATGACGATAGGTTAGCTTAATGGCTATTTTGTTGATCCTTTAAATAGGTGATTAAATCCTTTAACAAGGTAACACTTCATATAAAATGTTTATAAATCCTTTAACCAAGTCACTATTGATATAGTGTAACGCCTTTAACAGGGTAGGCCTTTAACAGGGCAGATCATCAAAAGTGGTCAAATATTATTGCTACAGTGATTTTGTGAGTATCATCCCCACCCTAGTTTTACCTTCTTATATCTAGAGGGTTTCTATATTACCAAAATCTCAAGTGTTATGTGATGATATATATGTTTTTCTTATGATTTCTTAATGTTGATATGCATGCATGTTCATTTACAATAATATGTTATTAAAGGTTTGAGAAAAATAGGTCAAAAGCTAATACTTCTAATTCAGCACCCCCACCTCCCCCCCCCCCCCCACCCCTCTTAGAAGTATTCTTTCCATCAAGAAATTCCAACACTTGGTATCAAAGTAGCAAGGTTCTTGCAAGGAGAAGTCTAAAAACTTGGAGAAAAAGATCTAAATATGAAAGTCTTCAAACTCGGGAAGATTATTGACAATCAAATGATTGATGTGCAACTAGCTCTACGCAAAGTAGCGAAAACCAAGGAGGAACTGAGAAAATCCTTGAAAAGAAGGAAGGATCTAGCCATAGCTAAAAATGATATAAACTATAAGGAGATTGATACCACAAAACTATTTTCTAATGGAGACACTAAAGAGTTTGATGTAGCAATAGCAGAACTGATGGAGAAAAACAAAGTTCAAGTAGATGAGATAAGATCTCTCAAGATGGAACATGAATCACAGGCCATAATGTTATGTGAAATCACTAAACAAAAGAAAATAGCAGTTGAGGATAGAGTCATGATGGAAGATGACAAAAGAAATCTTGCAAACAAACTTGAAGAAAAATGTATTGAAGTAACAAGGATCTCAAACATGCAAATGGATACACTTGCCCAAATAATGAAACTTCATCATGAACTTAATATGAAAGATATTGAGATCTCTACATTGAGGATGCAAAATGAACAATTGCAAAATGAATTGAACAAAGAAAAAGAAATAGCAAAGAATTTCAACAAGTCAAGTGAAGCCATCAAGTACTTCGAATAGTTGATGAAATTCCCAAGACTAGCCCATGATATATAGGGACTTGGATACAACAGCACTGAAGTAGGGGAATCATCAAAGAGTGTTGAGCAAAGAAGTGACCAAGGTAAGGATTCTAAACTCACTTGTCATTATTGTAATAAAAAGGGGCATATTGCTAATGTTTAAAAGAGTAGAAGAATCAATCAGCTAAACACACCCAAAAGTAAGAGTTACTGTCACAAGTGCAACATGCAAGGACATATGACACAAGATTGTAGATCTAAAGTCACAAGGACACAAATATTTGATGAACATTGTCATAATTGTAAGAAGTATGGACATAGAGAATTTGAATACAGATCAAAGCCTATGTGGACATCAAATCAACCAGCAAAAACAAAGGGAATGAAAGTCACTATCATTGGGATTATAACACTAGGTATAGCTGTGATTACTATCAGGAATATGGACATATCCCTAAAAATTTTATAAGGACACACTTTAAAGGGAATTATAGTAGGTGGCTAAGTCAAACCACTTGTTTCAACTGCTTGAAAACTAGTCATATTAGCAAAAATTGTCCTACAAGGTCCAAAGCACAAAAACTAAATCCAACAAAGGAAAATAAAACATTGATGTTGAGAAAATTAGAACACAAATGAATAAGACTTGGAAGAAGAAATATGAGTGCAGCACATCAAGTGGAGGGATCACTTCACCCAATGGGTCAAGTGATCACACTTCATCAAACTAATCATAAGAAAGGTGTATGGGACTGATATGCAAAGTTACATCATACATCAGCCTCAAGACAAAGAAGTATTGAAAATAAAAAATAGGCATGAAACAAGATGACAAGACAAAATATTAAATGATGATGCCGAGCTATCCTTGGAAGCTAAGTAAAATTCTAGTGGATGTCGATTTCTTAACAGTGATCGAGTTGATAACTGATGCCAAGTTAAATAACTCCAATGGAAGCTAAGTGAAGTGGAAATGTAGTGCAAACCAAGTAATGTTAAAAATCCTTCAGAGGTTGAGTGTGCAATTGAGCATTTAATGAGATGAAAATAGGGTATATTATTGTGATTTTAATCATTTTTCTTCATAGCGAACTAGAAGCAAAGGAGAAGTAAAGAGAAAAATGAATTCATAGTGGAGAATCCAATGTTCTAAATAGATTTCAACCTCTTTCAACAATGATTAAGCATAAATCTCATTGATCAAAGGTATTTCATTCAAGTGTTGAGCTACACAGAGTTTGAAAGCTTGTTTATATTTTAAAACCCCAGTTTGGAAACAATGGCATCTGGGTCAAGAACCACTAAAGGAAAGGAAAGACATGAAGTACAACTGGTCAATAATGAAGTCAAACAACTTGAATTCAAGCCCATTCTAGAAGTCGCCTACAAAAACAACCCTGCCGGCACATTATCTATTATTCCATCCAAAGTAGTTATGGTGTAGGATGTAAGGAAGTGTTATAAATGTAAAATTGGTGCCATAGGTGACCTTGAAATTTTCCATGCCTATGAAAAACAATGTGAGAATAATATTTTGAAGGATGAATACAAGATAGTCGAGAGAAAGGGTTTGACCAATGCCCTAGTTTATCCTATAGTATTCAAAATTGAATGGATACAAATTATTTTAAGCAGAATCCACAATGGATATTTATGGTTGGAAATAGGTCCAATTAAGATTACAAAAGGGATAGTACATAGGGTTACAAGTTTCCCAACCCTAGATCAAACTAAGACCCTGTGCAATGAATCCAAGGAGGTTATTGAGAAAAATACAGGTGCTTAGTAGAATAAAAGAGGTATGACAATTCACACCATCCAAGATCCTCTTGTTGAATTTGCTGTTAGAATCATTGCCCACAAATTCTACCAATCCAGTTAATTGAATAGTGTGCCATGCATAGCTGTTGATGTAGCATACAAACTAGTAAAGAAAGATCACATATATGATTTGTGAAAACTTATGTTGCAATAGATAAATGAAAACCTAGGAGCTATAAGGAGATCAAAAGGTGCTCAATGCAAATTTGGTTAATTTCTTATGTGTATATTCTTTTATGTTATGAAAGAGTTTTCTTCTATAGGAAAGGTGAATTGGGACCCTAACAAAACTATAATAACACAAATCAATGAGTTTATTGATCAGATAGGTGATAACTTTGAAGCCCAAATGACAAGCTATTTTGAGGATTTCAAGAAATCCATGAAGCAAAGGGTAAAGAATACTAGTTTCCTTGGTGGAAAAACACATCAATGACATATGTTTCCTAGTTGATATAGATTTCACCTATATCCAAGTAGAAACTCCAAGAGTGAGATGGCTAAGGCCATTTGGTTATGAACTAGATGTGGATGAAGCATCTACAACTATCATTGCTTTGCTTGTAGAGGAAATAGACAAGTCTATCAAATCTTTTGGCACATATGATATGGTTAAATCCAAGTTTGAAATAGAATTAAAGATTGCCTCTATAATTAAGAAGAAAGATAAAATGGTGAAGAAAATAAAGAAGAAATTTAATAAAGGAATTAAGGTAGAAGATGATGACGACAATGAGGATGAACAAGAACAAGGCCCAATGGAATTAACTGAAGGTTTCGGTGAAGATAAGGAGGAAGGTGCTAAGGAAGAAGAAGCCAAGGAAGCACCAACTCAAGCTGAGACAAAGAAAAGAAAGGCAACAGAATAGCCTCTAGCTCAACCCAAACCAAAGAAAATTGCCATGCCATCACCCCAAAAGCCAACAACTAGAGCTGCAACAAGGGCCTCCACACAAAAAGCTAAAGAGGATGCTACAAAGAAGAAAACAATCAAGATGGCATAGGAAGAGCCAAGGAAAAGAATAAAATGTGTGGCTCAATCGGATACCAATGAGGAAGATCAATCTGAAAAGGTAAGCCATTCTCCTAAGTCTTCAGTTGATACATTATGTGAAAAGATTGAAAATAGAGACTTAAGTAACATGAATAAAGTTGATTTCAATAAGCTCACTAAAGAGGAACAAAACATAATAGAAGAATTAGTTTATAGAATGATGGAACAGTTCAAGTATACTCCTCTTGAACTAGATGGACAATTGCCAAAGGAACTATCTAAAATTGTAGAAGACAGATGGCACTTTTGTTTGAAAATGGAGAAGCAGATGAGAGAATCAACCATAGCAAGCATACTGCTTGATTTGACTAAGGATAAAATAGAGAAAGTAGTCAAAATGCATATCACTAGGTTTACACCTAAGTACAGGGCATTCTTCATTCTCCAAAACAAAATGGAAGAAATTGTACAAAGAACAATAAAATCATGGAAGAATTTGTACCAAAAGTTTGAAGATTTTCTTGAAGAAGAATACAAGGAAGAAGCTATTTCTTAGCTAGAAGAGAGAAGAAAAAGGAGACAAGAGAAGAAAAAAGTAGAGAAAAAGATTGAAGAGGAGGAAGGAAAAGATGAAGATAGGGGTGCTGGTGAACAACAAGAAGATCAAAGTGTGTAAGACACACAACTTCCACCTCCTAGTCCTCCTCACTCTACTATCACACCTATAGAATTCATAAAAATTAAGGATGTTGTTGACACCTCATGTCAGAACATCAACCCATTAACTGCAAAAGATCTCGCTAAAATCCTTGACCAAACAAGTCTACAAGCAAAATTATGCACAAGTTCAATTTTGGTCAATGTGGATGACTTACAAAAGTTACTAGAAAACATAGTTAGAGATAAGGTGAAACCACAAGAACCACCTTCCATCATCTCTACAACTACTAGTGGTCAACTAAAAATTCCAACAGAAGTTACATCAGAATAGTTGACACTATAGTGTAGAAGCCGAGTGCAGAAGGAGACAAAAATATAGCACAAACAGGACAGACTGTTTCTTTTGATTCTATGGCACAAACACAAGGTGAACCTCCTCACATTATTACTATTGATCAACGTAGTATACAAGAGGAGAAGGAAGTAGAAAAAACCCCCAAAGAGCAAGAGGCTATACAAGCATTGGTAAATTTGCCTACCTCAAGGACTCCTAAACAACCTAGAAATGTTGTAATGCCACTATAGATGTTAGCACCAGAGTCAAGTACTACATAAAGAATAGGTCTATGCTAAAACTATTCTCAAGAAAGATCCTAATCTTTCTACCTTAGATGGACTTGTTCACCTTGCTACAGAGATTGCCATCTAGCATAAGGCATTTGAAATCGCTTTGAATAATTGGGATGCAGCTCTCAAAATGATTATGGTTGTAAATAATAAATTTTTGGAAAAATATGGTCTTAACCCTTAGTGTCCTTTGACATTTGTGTCAAAAAGGGGGAGATATATAAGTAGGGAGAGATATAAAGTTGTAAAGGGGGAGAAAATGATCAAAAAGAAAGTTGTAAAGGGGGAGACAATGATAAAAAAGGGAGATATAATATTTTGGGGAACTGTAAATAGAGAACAGACAAAGAGTATAAGTATAAGAGACATATTCAACATAGAATTTGGGGTCACAACGATAGAATAAATAATGGTTCAATTAACTCAGGGGGAGTTATAATAATTTTGAGGTATATATTGTAAGTTACAAAATTTTGATCAAGTTTTTTAAACCTCTATATATATATCGAGAAAATTAGTGAATGAACTCATAAGGTCAGATGAATAATGCTTAGTTAAGTGTTTTTTCCACTCATGTCAAAGGGGGAGATTGTTAGTCTCAGAATGGTTTTGACATTTGAGTGCCAACACAACTTAACCACTTTCTACATTAAAGTCGGGTACACTATGTATGCTGAGCCATTGCTTGTGCCATGTTAGGAAATCCATCAGGTGTTGAGTGATCTTCAGGTGTCGAGCACCCTTCAGTGTCGAGTGAAGATCAAGTGCCGAGTGACTTTAAGTGCTGAGCATGATACAAGTGCCAAGTAATATTTAGGTGCCGAGTCAGAGATGATGCCAAGCATCAGAAATCAGTAAGTGCCGAGTAACACATAATGCACATATGAGTTTGTAACTTTACTAATTTAGATGTAAATCATTTTTATGGCTGACATATGATGAATCTCGAAAGATTTAAGTGATAAGATTGAATCTTTTGTATTTCCTATGCAATCTACATGTAGCCAATAAGAAAAATTGAGAAGGCATGCAACCAATAATTCAATATGGATCGTAGATCCATGTCTAACCCTAAGTCTTTGAATGTCTTTTTAAGGAAGACAAAATCTCATTGGATCAAGTAGATGGATGAAGGAGTGAATGAAAGAAACTCTAGTGGAGTTCAAAGTGAAAAGTAAAGGACTTAGAGGAAGAGAGCAGCAGAAAAATATTTAGTTGATCAGAACTACGCAAGATATATAAACAAACATTAGATTTCATAGAATCAAAATCAGAGAAAGTAGATCAAGTGCTTGAATTCAGAAATCAAGGATTGTAAGCCATCAAGTTTATTATACCTAATACTCTCTAGCAATTGTATTAGAAAGGAAATGCTATGGAGATAGGTTAATTTAATAGCTATTTTGTTGATCCTTTAAATAGGTGATTAAATTCTTTAACAGGGTAACACTTCATGTAAAGTGTTTGTAAATCCTTTAATTAGGTTACTATTGATACAATGTAAAGCCTTTAATAGGGTAGGCCTTTAACAACACAGATGATTAGAAGTGGTCAAATATTATTGTTGTAGTGATTTTGTGGGTATCATCCCCACCCTAGTTTTACCTTCTTATTGCTGGAGGGTTTTTGGGTTATCAAAATCTCAAGTGTTATGTGATGATGCATATGTGTTTCTTATGATTTCTTAATGTTGATATGCATGCATGTTCATTTAAAATAATATGTTATTAAGGGTTTGAGAAAAATAGGTCAAAAGCTAATACTTCTGATTCACACCCCCCCCCCCTCAGAAGCATTCTTTCAATTAAGACATTCCAACAGAGTACGTAAAACAAGCTTGGTTGCTACCCTTGCAAATTCCTCACAACATAATCTTGTGAGAATTAATATCTTTGAACAGGGAAGTATATTCATTTAAAGATCTAGTAGAAAAGGGATGTTACATTTTTTCCTTATTTTGTGTGGGTGAGAGAATAAAAAAAGTGCTTTTGTTTCTAAGAAATTTAAAACTTTGAAGTTAATAGAACCACAAAAGTTTTCATGAAAGATAATCTAGAACTTATGAATCTATGAGCTCTACTCAAGTGTTGTTTTCAAATCTTTGTAGCTCACATATGCCTTATAAAATAGGATTATTGGATGGCTCAAAAAAGATGGAAGATGAATAATTATTGTGGGAAACAAGGAAGATCAACATCTTAATGGAAAGGCCCTTCTTTACACAACCAAAGATTTTGTTCACTGGACAGAAAAGAAGCACCCTTTCCATTCTGCTAAGAAGACATGAATGTGGGAGTTTTATTTAATTGGTTCTTGTTGGAATTCATTAAAACTTTCATTTTATAGAAGTTGAACTCACCAAAACCCCCTTTCTAAACACCCAACAAAGCAATATATCAAACAACACACCGATCACATAGTAACATCGAATATTGGTGTAAGCAATGTAGGATTTCGATCCTAATCCCACTACTACCCCTATTTAAAATTCATAAGAAGAATAATGCTTATAACTCTCATTGGTCATTATAGTTTTTATTTTTCTTTTGAGATACCATGTTTATAGCACTATCATTTGGAAAAAGTAAGTCAATTTTGAACAAAAACAAGACCTACACACATAAAATAAAAAATTTGTTTACCTAATAGTAGTAGCTAAATACTATTGATGAGCATAGTAAAGGCTAGAAAGATCTTTCTATTAGTTGGCTCGACACTAGAAACTAAAACTATAGACCCCTAATGGATGTTTCTGAGTTGTCTAGAATTGCTAAAATCTCAAAAACTCCTTGATTTTTGCCATTTAAAGAAAATTTATGAAAAATCATTAATTTTTAATAACTCAAATTATTAATCATAGAATGTTGATTAGGACTGTAGCTTCATTATATAGTCCTCCAACTTTAATAAAAATCTTGCTAAAAAAGTCATAGTCATCTAGAAATTATAGGCAAATCCTTAAAAACTAGAGTTTATATCCACTTTTCCCCAAATCATAGCTCTAATACCATTCAATATGATCTACACATAATATGAAAATAATGAATGATATAATTCAAATGATAGATCTCAAGCAATGTAGTGGAGGTTTGTGTGTCAAAATGCCCTATTAATCAATATATGTAAAATAGAGTAAACCCTTGAGGTAGGGTAGCACAATACAATACTCCTTGTGGAACAAAACGTTATTGAATTAAATACTATTTGGTAAATATATACTACTAGATTGATAGTTACTAAAAGATCTATAGTAATAAAATAGAACTATGCTAAATGACCATCATCTCCTATTTCCTAATGCCTATTAGTATGTTTTAAAATGCAGATAGATTTCTGTGAACTGTACCTCATAGTATGCTCGTTGAATGTAGGTAGCAATTGGGGAAGGGTCAAAATCTGATGATAGAGTTGTAGCGTATATTCATGTTGATGGAAAGAAAATCATGATTAGAAGCTATGTGCATGGAAGCTGTGAGTAGTTTGGGCTAGATTAATTAGTATTCAAAAAAGATTTCAAAGTCTTTCATACTTCATAGTATGCTAGCATTTTCTACTATGGATATACAAAATTCATTCAAGAGGATGATGAATATCCTTAGAATGTTACTTTGTGAAATTTCATTTACATAATTAAAAAAATTTTATAAATTTTATATTCAGTACTTTGTATTACACATAAGTACTTGATTTGGGCTTGATGCTCGAACTGTTTCAGATCTATATAGACACTTTCATCTAACATTATCTTAATCTTTTTATACTATAAAAAGCTTCCTTAACTTATTATTTCTTCTCGCTAAGCACATTTGGAAGCCTACATGGAGATGATCAAGGTACTTTACTAGCCTACATGTTTGTGTAAAGTCATTTTCTTGTTTTGTTTTTCTAAGTTTGACATATATCATTATTACCAATGTAGATGATGAGTTAAAATTAGAGAATGAAGTGCTACCACCAGTTGTAACAACAAAAGAGAATGGAGGTGAGTTTTTTCTTTGTCTTACCTTTACAACTTAGATGATTATATAGTTGTTCAATTTTTGTTTGTATTTCCTTTGAATTTTTTGATAAGGAATTTTTTTTGGAAATCTTTCTCTAGGAAAAAGATCTGTGAAGGTTGAGAAGGTTGAGAAGATTGAATCTATGTCTGTACTAGAAAATTCTGATAAACCAACAACTAAAGGGAAGTTAGAGAAACCAAAATAGCCAGCCAAAGTTGAAGAGGAAAATGATTCTAACAATGAATCTAATGATAATGAAGATGATGTCTATGATTTATATTTTGAATTGCATGTGTAATTTCCTTACTAGGGTTGTAATTCAATTTGTAGATGTGGCTGCTTCTTTTATTTCTAGCTATTTCTCACTTTTACCATAGCATTTGGAAATTATTTTTCTAGAGTTAGAAGGTAACATGTAGATGTGTGGTTGCTTTTTTCTTTATCATAGGATGCCAAATTGTTTGTCAAATCTTCTGTGTTACTTTTAAGTTTATTCTTTATATGCAATAAGATATGAAAGACATTAGTGATAATGATGATGAAGAAGGATAAGAAGATGAAGATGAAGACAATGATGATGGTGAAGATGAAGATGATGAGTCTAATGAGGAAGCTCCAAAAGTAAGACTAAGTTTGTTTGGCTATAGCACATCCTATCTTTCAAGATCTTGATTTATTCATTTAGAAGTGGATCATTTCATAGGCACTTACTAGAAAGAAGAGGCCAAGTCTAAATTTAGCTACTAAGACACTAATAACTTACAAGAAGGCCAAGTTTGCTACACCTGACAGTCATAAACCTGGTTAGATATATAACTATATTTATTAAATTTTATAAATACTTGTTCATTGTGTTTTAAGGCTAGGTTTGAGTTGATCATGCTCATATTAAGAAATGGTTGGTACATGTATAGTTTTTTTTGTCTTTGTGATTCCCACACAATGTATGAGTGACATTCTTTGGGAAGGAAGACCAACATTTACCTTGCTTTTATGGGGAACTAGATACTTGAATTCTTTTAAGTTTGCATAACTTAAGTAAAACTAATGATTAAAGCAACAAAGTTTTCATAATACATAATTTACTTAATAATCCTATGCCTGCGATAGAAAGTTCTTGTGGTGATATGCTAATTGCACATCCAAGATCTCATATTTTTAGGTTTCACAGGTCACAATTCTTTTGTGCATTTTTATAGAATTAAAGGCATCTAGTAAAGTTAGATTTTCCTTTCCAACTCATGGAAAGTTCATGCTATTGAAGGATATCAGGTTCATAAAAAGAACTTTGTCAATGAAATACTTGATAGACATACCTTTTCTATAGTTTAAAGCACTGATTATGTTGGCATACTTGTGAAATTTGCATCATTAGTTTTGGGATCATAAGCAATAGTAAACATTTCACAATGGTATTTTGTAAGATGGAAACCTCCAAATATGAGAGAAGACTTTTGTGGTAATATATGATGTGAGCAAATTAAATTTGAAAGCTAAATGAGTGTTCTATGTTAGCTACAATGGGAAGTTGTAGCTAGTAGAAACAATTTCAGTATGTGTATTTGAACATGTTATTTAAGAGTTCAAAATAATTTTTTCTTATTAGGGTAACCTAAATATTTAGTATTATGTATCATCTTCATGCATTTCTATTGCTTTTCTCTAAGTTCAAAAAACTATAATGTCATCTTAGGCTTCAAAATTGGAGGTAGATGATTGTGGGGCTTTTATGGATCTTGTTGAGGTGTTACTATTAGAGCATTGACATAGGTTTGTATGCTTAAAATGCTTAAATTATTTTTAATTTTATGACCTCTTGGGCTAGATAAATGATTCTTTATATAATATCACTACCCTTTCTATCTAAAGATAAAATATGCAACTTAGTAAAATCTTTAATGTGAGTACTATTTACTTGAAATTGCTAAATGATGCTAAAAAATTTCTCAATAATATCTAGAGTGGCAGAATCCACATAATCAAAACAACTCTTACAAGTAAGATTGGTGCTTATGCTATTTGTGACATTTTTTGTATGAATTTTAAATCTGCATAGCATTTACAGTCATTTCTTGCTAATATCTTGAGATTTATATAGTTGGTGCTCTTTTTTCTTTGTCATTCTTCTTGTGAGGTTTGTTAGATTGCAAACATAGTAGTGAAGTGTGTCCATTCATCTATACCAAAAATATCAGAAGAGTTGTTATTAGAATTCTTTGAATGACTTCCTATACTAGGAGAATACTTGGAGTTTTCCAAGATAGGGTATATGCTTGAGGTCAAGTTGAGAATTACATACCTTTTTCTAGTCTAAATGTGAGTTGAGCCAGTTGGTAGGAAATACCACTTTCATTATTAAAAAAAGATATCAATTGTACTCTACACAAACAACACATATAAGAATCCCATCAATTAGACTTTTAGAAGAGGTTAAACTAGAACACAACTGGTCATCTTTTTTCTTAATGATTCCTGATTGTAATACCAACTTTACAAGACTTGGAATTATTGACTTTAAACTTCTAGGTTAAGGTTTGGCCTGATGACCTACCTTACAAGACTTAAAATTTTTTATTTTAAACTTCTAGGTTAAGGTCATAAGGTATGGCCTTATGACCTTCTTATGCATTACAATCAAGATTGATATCAATATCCTACCTAAGAAGACTTGAAATTATTGATTTTAAACTTCTAGGTTAAGGATTGGCCTTATGACCTTATTATACAATGCAATAAATATAGATATCAATATATCTTGCATTATTTCTTTCTTTCAGTTTACAATTTACATGATTTTGTTACTAGTCTGCATGGCCTAACATTTCTCTTTGGGCGAGTTAATTTTGTTCATCTACATTACTCTTCTTTGAGACATAGTTTTCTAACATACTAATCTATGTTAGTCCATTGAGCACTTTTGGACATTAGGCTAATGGCTTGAATACATTTTAATTAATGCTAATTATTTTATAGCAATGTAGGATTCATCCACAACTAGTTAAGGTATTTGTGTGTATAAGTAATCAAGAATAGTTTTAGGGAAGCCTAATAATTTTATAGAAATATAGGATCCATCCACAACTGGTTAAGATATCTATGTGTATAAGTAATCAAGAAGAGTTTGAGGGTAGTTTTTACAAGATAGCCTCAATGATTTTATTAATTTATTATGTTTTCTCTATAGTGATCTAGCTTTATAATATTAAATCTTTTGTAGTTGATGTAATGTATGTGCACTATTATTATCTAAAAATTCTTTTTCTATGTTGAAGCATTCTTCACTATTAAATCACTTATTCTAAGGTTACAATCTCATGGGAAATCTGATATAGGATAAATTATTTTGGCATTGATGGATGAATGGCTGCAAAAACTTTTGAACCCAAGTTTGCATTGTTTAAAAATCACATCACAAATATCCAGGGTGTTTAGTTACCAGAAGTTGAGGTAAGTGAGCTAATATTCACCTATTTTTAATTATTTTTAATTTTTCTTGACTATCAATTATTTCAGTCTCTATCCATGAAGTGATGTCTATTAAGACCATACAAGTTACCATCATAATCTTTTGATTTTCTATTATCCTCAATTAAACATGAAGTTGGGAAAGAAGCCTATGGCTTAGTATTGTTCATTTGGATGTCTTGGTTATCATTTGCTGAAATGTATTCTTCACAAGTGGGGAGTCTAGTCCTCAAGTCATGATCTTGAGTCTCTACAACACTAACAATAAAAGTAAAGCTTTGGTGGTTTAAATATTTTTAAATGTGTTTCATTTCACTTGCAGTTTAAGCATCTATTAATGGAAACTATTGGCATAGAATGTATTGGAGGCATTCTTTTCATCTTTGGTAGCAGTCTAGCAACTTATTTGTTGGTTTTTCTTTCTTTTAGTGTGCCTCAACTAGATTTTGACTATGGGTCAATTCCTACATTTTTTCTAGACATTGTATTGAGTAGTATTTCTCTTTGGCTTCCTTGTAGCTCATTTACTTAGTAGTTGTGACAACAATTGTGTATGACTTCTACAACTATGACATGGCCTTATCTAAATATGTAACTGATTTCATTGAGTTCTTGAAGGTATGTACTTTAAAAATTAGATGTTTCTGATCTTTAATTTAATGAATAATTTCATATACAATTTTTCTTAATGGGATGCAATTTGGATATGAGTTTTCTATAATTAAGTTTATATTTTTGTAAATCACACGTTGTTATGTAGAAATAATTTCTTTTGATAATTTTGATTTTGGAATTTTCTCTAGTGCTACTAGTTATTTGTCGTATCTCTGGGATTTTCCATTATTTATGCTTTCTACTAATTTCTCCTTGTCCATGCCAATTAAAAATCATTTCTATCCTTAGATTTCTAATTAAAGTTTATCTAATTTTTCTTGTGCTTGAGTATGGAATAGGGCATTCTTCCAAATGGTAAATTAATAGTAGTGAAGCAATTATCAGGGCATTCTTCCAAATGGTAAATTAATAGTAGTGAAGCAATTATCATCTGAATCTAAGCAAGGAAAATGTGACTTTATAAATGAAGTAGCTGTAATATTTGTAGTGCAACATAAGAACCTTATTAAATTGCATGGATGTTGTGTAGAAGGAGATCATCGTATTTTGGTCTATGAATGTCTGCAAATTTATAGTCTTGCATAAGATTTATTTGGTAACAATATACGGTCACCCCACTTACTTTGATTTGTAAGCATTATTTTGTATCCACTCACATAGTTACAATGCAAATTAGCAAGCAATAAAAGATTTGACATCCACCTCAACTAGCCTACTTAGCTCAACATCTACATCAAAACTATGCAAGGTCTTGTGCTTATCTTCATGAGTAATCTAGTGTCTGAATAGTGCATCGAGACATCAAAGCAAGTAATATCCTGTTGGATAATTTTTTGAGCCCCATGATAGTAGATTTTGTGTCATTGGATCTCAAGCTAGTCAAAGATGCTATCTTTGGGTTCTCTTTCAATCACCATGACTTTTCTTTATTGTTGCACTTTTATCATTGTGCATTTGAAAGTAAATATTTTGCTAATAAAACTATAGCTAGGGAGCAATCTGTAGTGTATCTTGATTCTCTTATCATCAGTTATTGTGATTTCTCTATAACATTATGGATTGTGGAATCTTGAAGTCTCTAAGTATTCATTTTCCAAAAATATTTCCATATCCTTGCAAATGTAAAATTCTCAATGAGATGGTTCCAATATCATAGACACTTTTCTTCTTTGTTCCATGTTGTATCAAGATATTGTTTCTTATCTAAGCTATTTAATTTGTAACCTTTTAAATCTTTGTAAAGATAAATTTGGAGCAAGAGAGTTTTTCTTCTCAAAGGTGCCTTCTGATTGTAAAGCATCCATTCCATTATCTGTTAAACTACATATGTCTTGTTTGTTGAACAAATAATGGAATGGATGCTTTATAATCAGAGGACACCTTTGAAAAGAAAATATTTTCAGCTCAAACTTTATCTTTGTAGAGATTTAAAAGGTTTCAAATTAAATGGCTTCGATAAGAAGTAATTGCTTGATATAGTATAAAATTTTTTTTGACCAAACATTGTGTTGGCGCTCAAAATTGTAGGCCAAATTTCGAGCACCGTTGAAGAAATTGAGCCCTATAAATGCTTTTGATGTGATTGTACCTGGCTGTACCATTGAGGCTTAAGAGGTGTTCAATGCTTCCAACACTTTCCATTTAGTTCATCTACCTATTCCATGAAGTTAAATCACTATTTTGAACCATTCTGTGGAGTATCATTTTGAGAAAATTTCAAATCTCCATTTTACCCTAAGTGTTAAATAGTGACAGGAGGAGGCTATGTTTGTGATTCAATATCTCACACCCAAAAAAATTTCATGACCTGCCACTTTGGGAGTATCTATTGTCCATATCTAAGAACCTATGTTTCATATTTTGAGTCATTTCAAGTCTATTTGACTATGTTTTGAATCCCTCAAAGTTGGTCATTTAATGTTGTCATGCTGATGCAATTTATTCTGAATTCTAGGAAGCCTTGTTTGACAAGTTATAACTTTTGACTAGTTGACCCAAATGATGTCCTTTTGCATTGCATTTTAGATGTTAGAGACTTGTTATATTTCAAGTTTTAGCTTATGAAGAATCTGTTTGATCAGTTTTCAAATGTGATTCCAAATGCAATTTCTAACCTTTTACTGGTGTTAGCACATGCAGATTTGTCAGAAGCCCTGTTTGTGATGTTATATCTCAAGATCCATGATAGGTGAGGTCAAATGGATGGTACCACTGTATTTTCCTCCATAAATACTTTTAAGTGTTTCAATTTGCACGTCATGATGAATCCATTTGCACACTTTTCTAGGTCCATTCCATTTGCAAAAATTGCTTTTCTATCAGTGTTTCCAGTTTGCAAAATCTAAGTAACTCACGTTGATCACTCACCATTTGTGTCCAATTATTTTTCATGATCCCAAATTGTAAGTTCATATTCATCTCATGACAAAGAACCAACACCCCAGTTTTCATTCTCCCATGTGCTGATTTGCCCAATTTTCAAAGCCAAATCCAAACCCAATCTGTTGTTTTCCGACATGTTTATGTGCAGGTTAATTTAAGACGGCAACTTTGATGGATAATATCTTTTGATTTCAAATTTTTCATGAGACAAGATTTGATATGGTTCAAGAATGTAGAGCAAAGAATCAGTGGGTTAGGTTTTGAAGCCTGGTTAGGTATTTCGGTCATTTTTTAAGGCCAATCAAAGGACCTCCTAACGTAGAATTGACAATTGCAAAAAGATGTAAAATGAGTTTCAAATTGGTTTCCAGTGGTTGATTTTTTATCAAATTAATATCAAATGGTTAATGGATTAGTTTTGAATATTAGTTGTTTGAAAACAAAATTTTTTTTGTCGGACCCACTTTAGTGCCTGACTAAATGATATCAAACTAATAAGGTATATCAAGGATTAAAAATTCTCTAAGGTTGAAAGGTTATAATGATTGTAATCATTATAATTTTGGGCACATATCTTTAAAAGTTCAAAAATTGAAGATGAAGCAAGGTGATACTTCTAGCAACTCATTAATGATGTTTATTATTGCCATAGTAGAGATGTTTACCATATAGATTTGAAGCTAGAAAGTTTACCTCTAGACATATATAGGATTCTGAAAATATCTAATTTTTTCCTTAGTGCATTGTCTCATCAAGTCAAGGATGATTGTTTACCTCTCACCACTTGTGGAATCCCCAATTATGTTGTCACTGAAGTCATCAATGATAAAGGAGATGAAGCTTGGGTTTAGTTGGCATTGCAAACTCTATCATGGTTACCCATGAGATGAAATGTAAAAAAATAGTGATAGAGATTGGGCTCACAAATTAATATTTGATTGGCAATTTCATGTGTTTTTGGTTGGGTTTTAGAATAATCCACCATCAACGATCCCATGTATGATGGATGCAAGGGTGAGGGGTAGAAAAAAGAAATATGAATCATGAAAGGAAAGTTTTTGAACTACCATCATAGGCATGAAAATAGTAGAGTGAAATGCATGTTTTGGCAATGCATATGAGCTAGCTGATAGTTCCAAATTGTCCACACACAAAGAGGAACTGATGAGGTAGGGAGGTTAAAACAAAGGGAGAACCCATGTGGGTAGAGGCAAGGTAGTATAGGAAATTTGGCATAATTAAAGGAAGTGTATAGATCTCTAGAAAAGGTAGTATTTGGAATCACAACATAGTGATTTTCATCATGGCCATAGACTTCATAATGTAACATATAGGGATCATCCACAATGGGGTTTTCCATAGGATAATAGGTGATTGCTTGGAAGAATACAAGTAGATGATGGTGGTTTTAAGTGAACTTCATCGAAAAATGCATATTCTAATCATGAAGGGAACTCATAACATTTTTGGTACAAAAGCTCACCAGGAAAAGGAGTTAGCAATGTGGAGAGAGCACCAGCTAAAGTAGAGAAGCAAAAAATTTTAGGGAAGGCATCTCATTTAGAAAGAAAGACACCATGCATAAAAGGGGTAGTTCACGTAATGAAATAAGTTGCTAGCTAAATGAAGACAACACCATAAGGAGATGCCATGCCTTGTTAAGAAAGCAGTCACTAGTGGAAAGTAGGGAATCAATGTTATAAACCATAGCAAGGGAAAAATTGACCTTGTGCAAATAGTTAGGTTTCCAAATCAAGCAGCAAGCACACAAAGAGTTCAATGCCAAGGAAAACAATGAAGCTCACATGTAGTGAATGCAGTGTTTAAATGCACAAGGAGAATTCCCCATGCCAGTTAAAGGTAGCATATTGAAGAAGACCATGCAATGAGTAGGTAAAAGTAGTGACAAGAAAAATAAATCATCCTAGTGCTAAAGTAAAGCCACCATTCATAGCCCCACACATCTAAAGCCACAACCAATAAAGGCTATGTAGCTGGCTAAGAAAGGCACCTATATAGAACAGGGGACATGATATGAAAGAGAAGACCCACATCCATATAATTTTATCCAAAAAAGCCACATTTAAAATAAAGGCATGACCAAGACATAGGTAGAAGAAAGCTCTATGTAGGTAATGATTTGAATGAATAGAGAGCTGGCAGTGCAAAGAAAAGAGAAGAATATGCATTTAAATATTTTATCCCACATTCATCATGGGAGGGATTTCTTTTTCCTTTAAATACAAATCATTATACAATGCATTATGTCTAACAAAAGATTCCTTTTGAAGAGTTGTGGTTGAATGTAAGTCCTAGCTAGTTGGATGATGAGGCCAACAAAATTTTGAACAAAGACATAGGAAAGATGATGTGGCACCCAAAACCTAGATACAACAAGATGATGCCACATGGCGAGATGGGCGGTGGGTGCATGCCCACAAAACCAAGGTGCATGCATGATAAAGAATGCAGGATGCCACCACATGGTCTCAGGCATGGTAAGGTGGTATTGCAAAGCAAGCTCAAGTAGGAACTGCCTAGATGCTGACACATGGTGCATCAAACAGATTGAACATTTTCACAAAAGAAAGATGCTTGGAAGATAAGTAATGCGGGTATGTGGGATCACACCATGTGGCATTGAGTCTTGGGTGTGCTGATGTGGTGATGATGAACCATGGGCTTTGAGTGATGATGTGGCATCAAATGAATAGTGGTCAGCCAATCAGAGGCTACCACATGGTAGAAAATATCGGTCAAACTAGTTGACCCCAAAATGCAAAGATAAAGGGAAAAAATAAAACATTTAAAATGTCAAATTTTTATCATTTTTCAAAATAAGGATGCACATCATTAAATTTTAAATTCAGAAAGGGGTTTTAATGTAAATTTTTAATTTTAGAGTAATTTAAATTTTTCAAAATTTAAATTTCAAAGAGTGTAGACTTGAACCTTGTAGTAGGTAGGGACTATTTTTCAAACTGATATTCTAGGCATTTCTAAGAAGCAAATATAGTGATATTATATATATTGCCAGAATTGAGAGAGGATGAACTTTCTGATTCTAAGGTTAGTTTTCTCACAAGAAGTAGTCTGTTCGAGATACAAGAGGTTTTGTCCCAAGTTCCTAATTTACAACTGTATTCAGGTGACAAAATTTAGGACTATTTTTTAGCAAGGTAATGACCTAAATATGCATAGAAGATAGTGAAAATGTAGTTGGGTTGAATTAATCAGTTAAATTTTAATTCCTTCAGCATTTCATGAGGCATATCAGATATTTTGGTTGTAAAAAGGGTTTTCATCATTTCATCTAAGATATTTTCAAATCAGTTACAAGTAATGATGAAAACAAAATCAGATCAAAATGGTAGAAAGATGAAAGAGGTTTTTAGTTGTAAGAGATTGAATTTCAAGTAGACACATGTCAGATGCATAAGAGATCTAGGAATTCATTTCTTGCTATATCTTTCTTTCATCGATTCATTGTAAGGGTTGGAATTTTGAAAAGTTTCTTTGGAATGAAGGTTTTAGAAGAACTGGCCCTGGAATTGATGAAATCTTAATGGAAGATCTGGGATGTGCTAGTTCTAGACCATGAAGCTTTTCCTTTGGCTACGATACCCCCTTCCCATCCCACCAACTTCTCATTCCCACCATTTTCCCTCTTGTATGATAGTATTTGCTCATTGTATAGTCTGGTTTATTAGGTTTTTTGTGAGTTAATTTCATGCATTTTTATGTATTGTTTCAAGGAAATCAATACAAGGAATAGTAAGTGTTTATTTTCAGTTTTAATCTTTTCTCCTTTCTCAGTTGATCTATGATGTTTTATGGTCTTTGAACAAAGAGCCTAGATCATAAGTGTAGTCCCTTAAGGTTGTATGTTGCTTCATTGTTGCTTTTAATTCGAGGAATTATGTAAATGCTTCAGAGATTCAACAAGTTTGCAAGTTTATTGAGGACGATATTAGGTAAGAATGAGATTTAGATTGAATATTGATATCCAATTTACAAGGTAAATGGATAGATCTAGAGTCTTGGCATAAATATGTGTTTTAAATATCCAAAGTGCATGAAGGAGATTCGTGAATTGCCTAATGGACGAGGCACTAATCTATTACAGGATCATTAATTTTTTGTCTATACATGGTTTTCACTTGCTTTCCCCACCCACATAAAACCAAATCAAATTCAAATCATCTTTATATTTTATGTTGAAGAGCTAGAGTAGTTTAAACCTCACTCAGCTTGTGCATCCTATAGAGTTGTAATTTTCTACTGCATTTCTTTGTTATTGCATGAGTTATTAGGAGATGTAGGGGTTTTCATCTACTTAATAGATTTAGGGATCTATTTTTGCACTAGTATAGTATTTTTAGCTTAAAAAATAAATTTGACAACTAAGTGTCAATACACTTAACCAAGATCAAAAGTAAGTGCTGAGTAAGATAAAGTGTCGAGTGATTACAAGTGCTGAGTGATAAAAAGTGTCGAGTGATAAAAAGTGCCGAGTGCAATAGGTGTCAAGTGATAAGAAGTGCCAAGTGCAACTGGTGCCGAGTGATAAAAAGTGCCGAGTGCAACAGGTGTCGAGTGTTAACAAGTGTCGAGTACAACAGGTGTTGAAGTGCCAAGTACAACAGGTGCCGAGTGTTAACAAGTGCCGAGTACAACATGTACCGAGTAATATTATTTTGTTTAGGTGTTGAGCTATCTAGGAAATAACATGTGCCGAGTATCAGAAATACTTCAGGAGCCGAGTAACTCAGTAGATCAACATAAAAGTTTTAAATTGCTCAAACTATGATGCAAATAGTTTTTGCAGTCGGCAGAAGGTAAATTTTGAGGGATTTAATGATATAATCAAATCTATTATTTTTCTCGTGCAACTCACATGCAGCCAATAAGAAAAGTAATAAAGGCATGCAACCAATCAAAAAATAAAACAAGTATTGAGCAGGAAATTGAGAATCAATATGGATCATAGATCCAAATCAAACCCTAAGTCTTTGAAGTCTTTATAAGGAAGACGAAATTTCATTTTAAATATACATATGGAAGGACATACAAGGGTGCATAAGAAAATTTGTTTTCAGAAGCAAGGTTTATCAGATCACAAAGGATCAAGATTAGGAGAAGGTGGAAAAGGAGCCTGGATTCAGCAATCAAGGATTGTAATCTATCAGGTTTATTGTATCTAATACTCTCTAGCAATTGTATTAGAATGAAAATCCTATGGTGATAGGTTAGCTTTAAAGCTATTTTGTAAGATCCTTTTGATTAGGTGATTAAAATCCTTTAACCAGGTGACACTTCATGTTAAGTGTTTGTAAATCCTCTAACCAGGTCACTATTAATACAGTGTAAGGCCTTTAACAAGGAAAACCATCAGAAGTGGTTGAACAATATTGCTGCAGTAAATTTTTGTGGCTATCATCCCCACCCTAGTTTTACCTTCTTATTCTTGGAGGGTTTCTGGGTTACCAAAATTTTGGTGTTAAGTGTTATTGATGCATGAGTTTTGTTACATGTTTATTTGATGTATTTACATGCATGCAATTTACTTTAAGATAGAAGTTTTATTGGCTAAAGTTTGATACTTATGATTCACCACCCCCCCCTCTCATAAGTACTCTTTCCATATTTGAATATTCCAACAATTGGTATCAGAGCTAGCCAGGTTCTCACAAGGAAAAGTCTAACAGATTGGAGGAAAAGATCTAAAGATGGAAGCTTTCAAACTTGGGAAGATCATTGAAAATTAGGTGATAGATGTGCAACTTGCTCTACATAGCTTGGAGGAATTTAGAAACAAATTGAGAAACTCATTAAAGAAGAGGAAGGATCTAGCCATAGCTGAAAATGATATACACTACAAGGAGATTGATACCACCAACATATTTGCCAGTGGAGACACTAAAGAGTTTGATGCAGCAATAGCAGAACTGATGGAGAAAAAAAAATTCAAGCAGATGAGATAAGAACTCTCAATATGGAACATGAATCATAGGCTATAATGATATGTGAAATTACTGAACAAAAGAAAAGAGTAGTTGATGATAAGGTCATGATGGAAAATGAAAAAAGGAATCTTGCAAATAGACTTGAAGAAAAATGTACTAAATTGACAAGGATCTCAAACATGCAGATGGATACACTTGCCCAAATGATGAACCTTCATCATGAACTCAATGTAAAGGATATTGAGATCTCTACCTTGAAGATGCAAAATGAACAAATGCAAAATGAATTGAACAGAGAAAAAGAGGTAGCAGAGAATCTCAACAAATCAAGTGAAGCAATCAAGTATTTTGAACAGTTGTTGAAATCACCAAAATCTACCAATGATACATCAGGACTTGGATATAATAGCACTGAAGTCAGAGAATCATCAAAGAGTGCAGAACAAAGAAGTGAAAAAGGTAAAGATGTTAAACCTACAAGTCATTTCTATGGAAAGAAAGGACATACATCATGTCTGTAGAAGCAAGAATGCCCATCAACATGATAAACCCAAAAGCATAAATCATTGTCATAAATGCAAGAAGCAAGGTCATCAAGCATATGAATGCAGAACCCAAATTATCAAGACATCAAGATTTGATAGACATTTTTATAATTGCAAAAAGTATGGACATAGAGCTTTTGAATGTAGATCAAAGTCTATGTGGATAGTAAATTAACCAGCAAAGACATCAAACTATGAATTTTGGGATTACAACACTAGGAACAGCTATCACTATTGTCAAGAATATGGAAATATCCCATAGAACCGCATAAGAACACATTTTAGAGGGAACTACAAAAGATGGTTGAGTCAAACCACATGTTTCAGTTGCTTAAAAACTGGTCATGTCAGCAGAAATTGCCCAACAAGGTCAAAGGCATCAAGTTCTGAGTTCAACAATGGAAAGGAACAGATAGATGTTGGACATATCAAAAGTGAAATGAATAAGACATGTAGGAAGAAAGATGAGTCTAGCACATCAAGTACAAAGATCACTTCACCCAATAGCTCAAATGATCACACTTCATCAAATTAAGCAAAGAACAAGTGTGAGGGATTGATAAACCAAGTTACATCATAGATCAATCCCAAGACATATAAGAAGTGCAAAAATGAAATCAGCATAAACAAAGATGCTAAGTCAAAATTGAGAACTTTTTGAAGATACGTCAAAGTTGCCTTCAGGAGCCAAGTTGATAACAATGACCGAGTTGATAGTTGATACCGAGCTATGAAATATCAATAGGAGCTGAGTAAAGTAAAACACAATGGGAGCCGAGTCATGATGAAACTTTTTAAGTGCCAAGTAGATAGTTGGCAGCATACTAAGCATTTATTACTTTGGTTTAAAGGGTACATAAATCTGATTTTCGATCATTTTCCCACCATTTGAACAAGAAGCAAAGTCGAAAAAGAGCAAAAAAGATCAAGATCAGCTTAGAAGCCATTTGTGAAGATTTCAACAGCGATTCAAGACAAATTTCATCAATTTAAGATATTTTACTTAAGTGCCAAGCTAAGTAGGACTTATAAACTTGTATAAATTATAAACCCTAGTTTGGCAAACAATGGCATCTAGGTCAGGAACCACTAAGGGTATAGAGAGTCATGAAGTTTAATTGGTCAACAACGAAGTTAAACAACTTGAATTTAAGCCCATTCTAGAAGTAGCATACAAGAATGATCCTGCAGGTGCATTATCAGTTATTTCGGATAAAGTTGTTATGGTCCAAGATGTTCGCAGATGTTATAATTGCAGAATAGGTGCCATAGGAGACTTAGAAATTCATAATGCATATGATAAACTATGTGAAAACAAAGTACTAAAAAGTGAGTTTTCAATAATAGAAAGAAAAGGATTGACCAAAACCCTAGCATTTTTTATTATTTTCAAAACTGAATGGGTATGGATAGTTTTGAGCCAAATACGTGATGAAGCTTTTTGGTTAGAGTTAGGGCCAATAAAATTCACCAAGAAAACTGTTCATAGGGTTACTGGTATTCCAACCCTAGATCGGCCAAAGACCTTGCAAAGTGACAAAAGGGAAGTAATAGAGAAAAATACAGAGGCCAAATGGAACAATAGAGGAATGACTATCGACATAGTCACAAATCCCCTACTAGATTTTTTTGTGAGAATCATTTCACACAAATTCTATCAATCAAGCAGGTTGAATAGTGTACCTTGTATAGCAGTTGATGTTGCATACAAGATAATCAAAAGAGATCACACTTATGATCTGGTAGAGCTCATGTTTCAACAGATTAATGAAAATCAGGGAGCTATAAGGAAGAGCAAGGGAGCTCAATGCAAATTTAGATCAGTTTTGATGTGTATGTTTTTCTATCTGATGAAAGAATTTCCTTCTATGGGTAAAGTAAAATGGAATCTAGATAAAACAATTGTTGAACAAATTAATGGATACATTGAACAGATGGGTGAAATTTTTGATGCCCAAATGACTGGTTATTTTGAGGACTTCAAAAAGTCCATGAAACAAAGAATGAGAATTCCAGTCTCATTGACTAAGAAATATGAAAAAGATATTTGTTTTCTTGTAGATATGGATTATACTTACATACAAGCAGTTATACCTAGAATAAGATGGCTTAGTCCACTAGGTTATGAACTTGATGTTGATCAAGCCTCTGCAGTAATAATAGCTCTACTTGTAGAAGAAGCTAATAAAAATGCAAAAAAATTTGGAACCTATGATGTTGTCAAATCAAAGGTGATAATAGATTTGAAGATTGCTTTAGCAGTAAAGAAGAAAGAAAAAATGGTGAGACAAATCAAAAGAAAATTTGGTGTGGAAGAAGAAGAAGGAACAATAGAAGAAGAAGGAGAAGACATTGAAGAAGAAGGAGATAAACTTCAAGGTCAGACTCAAGGGTTAGGAGAAGACAAAGAGGAAAGTGTTGAGGTAGAAGAAGCCAAGGAAGCACTAGTTAAGAGAAAGACCACAACTCCTTATGCTCCTAAATCCAAGGGGAGGAAAGAAGTTGCCCCTACAACTAAGAGACTGACCACAAGGGTTGCAGCACAAAAAGCCCAAGAGGAGGCAAAAGGAAAGAAGAAAGACTCAAAGAAGACTGTTGCTGAGTCAAAGAAAAGGAAATTTATTCCCCAGCCTGAAACAGATGAGGAGAAAATAGAGTCAGAGGACAATAGTCAATTTCAAGTGGTAAGAAACAAACCCCAAACTGCTGTTGATAAATTATGTTAAAAAATTAGAAATAATGATTTAAAAGGTCTAAAGAACCTGAATTTTTCTAAGCTCACCAAAGAAGAGACAAATAAATTAGAGGAATCTGTGTATGCTATGATGGCTGAGTATAAGCACACACCTCTAGAATTAGATGAATCTATGCCAAGAGAATTGTATAAAATTATATAGGATAAATGGCATTTTTGTTTACAAATGGAAAAAGAAATAAGGGATTCAACATTAGCAAGATTGTTGCCTAATTTGACTGATCAAATAATAAATGCCGTAAAGAGGCATAATAATAGATTCACTCCCAAGTATAGAGCATTCAGCATATTGCAGAATAAAATTGAAGAGGTAGTTACTAAATCCACAAGATTGTGGAAAATAGTTTACAAGAAAATTGAAGATGTATATAATGAAGAATATAAGGCAGAGGAAATTGCCAAGACAAAGGAAAAGAAAGTATCAAAAAACCAAAGAAAAGGAGAAGGAACTAGTGGAGAAGAGTAAAGAAGAAAAGGAAGAAGAGGCACATAATGAGGAGAAAGAGGAAGAGAAAGATACAACTGAGCCACAAGATCAAAGTATGCAAGACATATAGGTATCTCCTCCTAGTCCTCCTCGTGCCACCATCACACCTGCAGATATCATAAAAATAAAGGATGTTATAGATACTTCAAATCTAAACATCAATCCATTAACTGTAGAGGATTTTGAAATCCTTGACCAGTCGTCACTTGTAGCAAAATTAATTTCAAATTCTGTATTGGTCAGTGTTGATGAATTATAGAATCCAGAAGTCAAGATAAAAGCACAAGTGCCACCTTTGACCATACAAACTACTGGTATTATATTCCTTCCATCACCACCTCCACCAAGCATATTCACTCATATACTCCAAATGTCGAGTACAACAGCAGGGGAAATAAAAGAAACATTTGAACAACCAACAAGTTCAACCCCACCTAGCATTCATAAAAGGGATATTCAACCTAAAGAAAAAGATGAGACAAAGAAGAAGGAGGAGATTGCAATACAAACACTGGTTGCATTACCAAAATTTGGTACTCCAACACAAACTCTTCAGCAGCCAAGCATAGATGGATTATAGTTGCAAATCAGGACACCAAGCACGAGCTCATCAAAGGTAGTCAGGAAAATTCACTATGGAGTTCCTGAGCTTGATGAAGAAATAAAGATCCCATATTACAAATCTAGCACTCTTACTGAAGAAAAGATTAATGAAATTCAAAGTGCATTAGACAAAAGAAGGAGACAAGAAGCACTAAGAAAGGAATACAAGCATAAGCTTACATTGAATGAGATTAAAGATATATTCACAGAAGGTTTTTGCTTACAATCTCCAGATGAGTCAAGACCAATTATGGAACAACTATCTGATATAGTTGACCAAGTGACTAATGAAGACCAAGAAACAAATACCAAATTGCTTGAATGGTCAAAAAAGAATTTCCAAGGTAAAGTAAATAGTAAAATATCGGGTGATATAGCACTGTCTAAAGAAGAACTAGAAAAGAAAGTTATAACAGTTAAAATTGTACTAGGAAACATCTTTTCCCTGTACAACAAGTTGTGTGATTTTTCCACATTCACACAAGACACTAGCCAGAAAATACTAAGCTTGAAAAAAAATCTAAAAAATTTTAGCATGCAACTCCCCACAGATCCAGCTCAGAGCGAGAAGCATTTTGTCCAATCGCTTCACAAACAAAGAGAGTTAGTTGTCTTAGCAGCAGAGGAGGCAACCACAAAAGAAAAATTGATACAAATTCAATTGTCAATAACTCCTCATTTGGAACTACTTCACAAGGAGTAGATAAATGCAGAGACAGTCCTCAAGAAAGACCCCAATCTTTCTTCAGCTGATGGACTTGTACACCTAGCAGCAAAGATTGCCATCCAGCATAAGACATTGGATGTCACGTTAGCAAATTGGGATGCAGCTCTGAAGGTACTCCTTGAAGTAAATAGCACATTTTTGGCCAAGTATGGAATTTCATTGTAAAGACCCTTGACATAAGTGTCAAAAAGGGGGAGAATAAGTAATAAGAGAGTAATAAGAAGTGATTAAGTAAGGGGGAGTTAAGTAGAGGAATGAGATGATAAGTATGATAAAAGGGGGAGATAGCAAATTTTGAGATAGAAAATTTGGAGATAGAAAATTTTGAGATAGCAAATTCTGAGAGAAAATTTTGAATGTAGGATAAATTATTGAGTCACATGGATCTTAATTAAGTGTTTTTGCCACTCATGTCAAAGAGGGAGATTGTTAACTTAAAGAATAAATTTGACAAGTGTCAATACACTTAACCAAGATCAAAAGTAAGTGCTGAGTAAGATAAAGTGCCAAGTGATAACAAGTGCCGAGTGATAACAAGTGCCGAGTGCAATAGGTGCCGAGTGATAACAAGTGCCGAGTACAATAGGTGTCGAGTGATAACAAGTGCCAAGTGCAACAGGTGTCGAGTGTTAACAAGTGCCAAGTAAATAGGTGTCAAAGTGCCAAGTGCAATAGGTGCCGAGTGTTAACAAGTGCCAATTACAACATGTACCAAGTAATACTATTTTGTTTAGGTGCTAAGCTATCCAAGAAACAACATGTGTCGAGTATCATAAATACTTCAGGAGTCGAGTAACTCAATAGATCAGCATAAAAGTTTGAAATTGCACAAACTATGATGCAAACAGTTTTTGCAGCCGACAGAAGGTAAATTTTGAGGGATTTAATGATATAATCGAATCTTTTATTTTTTTCGTGCAACTCACATGTAGCCAATAAGAAAAATAATAAAGGCATGCAACCAATCAAAAATAAAATAAATATTGAGCGGGAAATTAAGAATCAATATGGATCGTAGATCCAAATCAAACCCTAAGTCTTTGAAGTCTTTATAAGGAAGATGAAATTTCATTGTAAATAGACATATGGAAGGACATACAAGGGTGCATAAGGAAATCTATTTTCAGAAGCAAGGGTTATCAGATCACAAAGGATCAAGATTAGGAGAAGGAAAAAAAGGAGCCTGCATTCAGCAATCAAGGATTGTAATCTATTAGGTTTATTGTATCTAATACTCTCTAGCAATTGTATTAGAATGAAAATCCTATGGTGATAGGTTAGCTTTACAGCTATTTTGTAAGATCCTTTTGATTAGGTGATTAAAATCCTTTAACCGGGTGACACTTCATGTTAAGTGTTTGTAAATCCTCTAACCAAGTCACTATTAATACAGTGTAAAGCCTTTAACAGGGTAGGCCTTTAACAGGGCAAACCATTAGAAGTGGTTGAACAATATTGCTGCGGTAAATTTTTGTCGGTATCATCCCCACCCCAGTTTTACCTTCTTATTCCTGGAGGATTTCTAGGTTACCAAAATTCTGGTGTTAAGTGTTATTGATGCATGAGTTTTGTTACATGTTTATTTGATGTATTTACATGCATGCAATTTACTTTAAGATAGAAGTTTGATACTTATGATTCACCTCCCCCCCCCCCCTCATAAGTACTCTTTCCATATTTGAATATTCCAACAACTATCAATTGAATATGATGTCCACCTACCTAGGTCTTGTAGAGCCTGAAGTGAAGAAGGAGTTATACCTTAAAGTTGGCCCAAGACTGCAGTTAAGTGTATTCATCATAGGAAATTGCTAGCCTTAGATGCATTTTGTAGGGCCCATTTACTGTTGCACCAAAAGCCATGACTGTTAGTGAACATGGAACACCACATAATTAACCACCTGTGGGTAGGGGAGCACGTCGCATCACCCAACAATCTCCCACTTGGGGACTGATCAGGCTCCACACTAAACAATAATCTCCCACTTGGAGACTAATTCTGTAACAATACAACTATCGCATCGGGCTCCCACTGGATCAAACCACCCTGGACTCTGCTATTCTTTTATTCACATTTAATCTAAAAGACCAACTGAAGCTAAAGAGGAGTTTAGCTTCTCCCTTGTTACAACCTTTGTCAACATATCTGCTGGATTTTCATTAGTATGTATCTTCTCCAGCTTTAACTGTCCATCCTCCAAAACTGACTGAATGAAATGGTATCGCAACTGTATGTGTTTGGTCTTAGAATGTAGAGGTGAATTCTTAGCAAGATGAATGGCACTCTGACTATCTGTGAACAAATAATTATCCTTCTGAGGATGTCCCAACTCTTCCAAGAAGAACTGAAGCCATATCATCTCTTTGGCTGCCTCTGTAGCAGCAACATACTCTGCCTCTGTAGTGGAGAGAGCATTAATCTTCTGTAGCCTAGAAACCCAGCTCACGACTGCCCCACCAACAGTAAAGACATAACTTGTAGTACTCCTCCTAGTATCAATATCCCCAGCCAAATTTGAGTCAACATAGCCCTGTAAATCAGTAGTAGAGCCCCCAAAGTGTAAACACTTATTGGATGTTCCTCTCAAATATTTGAGAATCCACTTGACAGCATTCCAATGCTCAAATCCTGGATGACTCATATACCTCCTAACGACTCCCACTGCATGTGCAATATCTGGCCTAGTGCATACCATAGCATACATCAAACTTCCTACAGCTAAAGCATAGGGTACCTTGGACATCTTATCCTCGTCTTCCTGTGTCTTGGGACACATCTCCTTAGTCAATTTCAAATGACTAGGTAAAGGTGTGCTGACAGCTTTAGCATTCTCCATAGAGAAACGTTGCAACACCTTCTCAACATAATCAACTTGAGATAGCATCAATGTTCTGTTCTTCCTATCTCTACAAATCTTCATACCAAGGATTTGTTTTGCTGCCCCCAAATCCTTCATAGCAAATGCATGTGCTAATTGGCATTTCAGTCCCTTAATATTATCCATGTTAGACCCAGCTATAAGCATATCATCAACATATAAACATAAAATAATGTAGCTATCATCATCCAACCTCTTAAAATAAACACAGTAATCTGAATGACACCTATTATATCCATGCCCATGCATAAAACTGTCAAATTTCAGATACCATTGCCGAGGTGCTTGCTTCAAGCCATATAAAATTTTCTTCAATTTGCACACTAAGTTCTCCTTACCTTTGACCTCAAAACCCTGTGGCTGAGCCATATATATTTCTTCATCCAAATCACCATGAAGAAAGGCTATTTTAACATCCATCTGCTCTAAATGCAAATCTTCAGTAGCCACAAGACTTAAAACAGTACGAATAGAAGTCATTTTAACAACAGAAGAAAATATCTCATCAAAATCAATTCCCTTTTTCTGTGCAAATCCTTTTACAACTAACCTGGCCTTAAATCTTTTCTTACCTCCTTCCTCTTCTTTCAACCTGTAAACCCATTTATTCTGTAAAGCCTTTTTACCTGCAAGCAAGTTGCACAAATCCCATGTCTTATTTTTTAGCAAAGAGTCCATTTCATCTTTCATTGCAGACTACCACTGAATCTTAGTATCCACCTGCACAGCTTCATCATAACTTTCAAGTTCACCAGCATCAGTAAGTAAAATAGAATACAAAGAGGGAGAAAACCTTTGTGGAGGTCTAATTGGCCTTGTTGACCATCTAACATTCACTGGTGTGTGTGGTATTTTTTGTTGTGGTTGTTGCACATCATCAGGAATGGCTGGAACATCAGCTTTTGGAGTATCATCCAGCACTACATAATCCTCTTCTTTCTTCTCATGTTGCTGCAACAGATCTTTGTACAACACTTTTTCATTGAATATGACATCCCGGCTTCTTATAATTTTATGATTTTCAAAATCCCAAAGCCTATAGCCAAATTCATTAATGCCATATCCAACAAAGACACATTTCTTTTATTTAGCTTCTAGCTTGGTTCTATTTTCAGAGTCTATATGAGCAAAAGCTTCACAACCGAAGGTCTTGAGAAAAGAATAACTCACCTTCTTACCAGTCCATGCTTCCTCTGGAATACCACAACCCAAAGAAGTAGAGGGACCTCTATTAATCAAATATACTGCAGTATTGACAGCCTTTGCCCACATGTGTAAGGGCAACCCAACATGCAACCTCATGCTCCTTGCGCGCTCCATTATAGTCCTGTTCATGCGTTCAGCCACTCCATTTTCCTGTGGAGTCCTTGGAACAGTTTTTTGTCTACAAATACCATTAGTGGAGCAATAATCTTCAAATTCATGATTGCAATACTCACCACCATTATCAGATTTGAGACATTTTAATTTCTTACCAGTCTCATTTTCAACCAAGCATTTCCATTTTTTAAAAGTTTGAAATACATCAGATTTCTGTCTAAGGAAATAAACCCATACTTTTCTAGTTGCATCATCAATAAATGTAACATAATAATGAGAGCTACCAAGGGAAGATACCTGAGCTGGTCCCCATACATCTGTATGCACAAGCTCTAATTTCTCCTTTTTGTTTTCCTTCCCTGTCTTTACAAAACTCACTCTCTTTTGTTTTCCATACACACAACTTTCACAAAAATCCATATTCACACATTTTAGACCTGGTAAAACTTTCCTTGAATGAAGTACTTTCATACCTTTCTCACTCATGTGCCCAAGTCTATTGTGCCATAGTGCTGTATCAGAATCTACAGCAGCTATTTGTTCTCCCTGCTCAACTGCAGTAATTGTTCCTGAATATTCATTTTTCTCTGAAACAATCAAAGTAGATAGAACAATATGACCTGTACGAAGATATAAGGTGCCTACTTTCACACCTTTTGCTACTACAAGGGAACCTTTTGAAACCTTCCAATTTTTATCATTAAAAGTAACTACACAACTCTCATCCTCGATTTGCCCTGCTGAAATTAAATTTTTACTTAGTTTTGGAACATGTCTTACCTCATGTAGTAGCCAATGATTCCCATTCTGCAACTTAATCTTAATTTTTCCCTTTCCAACAATCTGACAGGGTTCATTATCACCCAAATAAACAAGCCCAAAATCCCCTTGGACATAATCAATGAAATAAACTCTATGAGGTGTAGCATGAAAAGAAGCACCAGAATCTAAAACCCATGAATCATCAACACTCTCTAAAGACAAAGCAAAAGATCCTCTTCGGATTTGTTACTTACCACATTTGCCTCTTTGTCTCCATCTGACTTATCTCCTTCATTTTTCTTTTGAGTCCAGCAATCTTTCTTTTTGTGCCCTGGTTTCCCACAGTACCAGCAATCATTTGGTCCTCTCGATTGAGACCTTCTCCCCTTTTACTTTCCTCTTGATTTCCCACGATTCCCAGAGTTACTTCCTCTTTCAGTCATTCTGCCCCTGCTTTGTGCATTTAAAGCACTTCCTAATGTAGATCCACCTAAGGATTTTCTACGAGTTTTCTCACTTAAAATAACACCGATCACATCATCATATTTTAGGGTACTAGATCCAAGAACAAAATTACTCACCGCCATTACCAAGCCATTCCAACTTTCAAGCAAAGAACACAAAATCAAGAGAGCCCTAATTTCTTCATCAAAATTGATACCCACAGAAGATAATTGACTAGTAATAGTATCTCCCCCTCGACGTGCATACCAGGTGATTACGCGAGTCAGGAAGGCACCAGGGAGATTTGAACCCATGACCAGGCCAAAACCAGGCTTTGATACCAATTGTTGGGCCCATTTACCGCTGCACCAAAATCCATGACTGTTAGTGAACATGGAACACCACATAATTAACCACCTGTGGGCAGGGGAGCGCGTCGCATCACCCAACACATTTGTCTAGTTTCTTGGTTGTTTTCAAAACTATTAAA
This sequence comes from Cupressus sempervirens, assembly GCA_028749045.1. Classification (NCBI taxonomy): domain Eukaryota; kingdom Viridiplantae; phylum Streptophyta; class Pinopsida; order Cupressales; family Cupressaceae; genus Cupressus; species Cupressus sempervirens. Next base: position 923,632,095 of record CM053792.1, read on the forward strand.
TTAGGAGCCAACACATTGGTGGAAATTTTGACCAATGCTTGTTAGTTTTCTAACAAGCATTGGTCAAAATTTCCACCAACTAAAAAAAAATTCCACCAACCATTAACCACGTGGAAATTTCCACCAATGTTGAAAATTTTTGACCAAACATTGGTGGAAATTTTTACCAATGTCTGTTAGTTTTCTACCAAGCATTGGTCAAAATTTCCACCAATCAAAGAAAATTTGATGAATGGATGGGTTGAAAATTTGACCAATTAAAAGAAATTGAATGAATGGACTAGTCAAAATTTTGACCAACATTGACAAATCAGGACCACCAAAAATTAAAACAATTTGATGAATGTATTGATTGAAATTTTGACCAACCTATAGGTTGGTCAAAATTTTGACAAGAAAAACTTTGATGAACATCTTGGTAAAAATTTTGACCAAGCTAGGTGGACATGCCCATTCACCAATATATCTAACCACCATTGTATATATATTTTTGTTTCCCAATATTGCAAGCATCAAAATTCTTTAATGTAGGAAGATCAAAGGTAGTACAGATATCAAGGTTGAAGAAACTATTATCATATCTTTGCATTCTTCTTATAAATATTGTGGAGCACATCAGATACTTCATTAGTAGAGATAGTACCTTAAATAAAAACCATGCATTCATCAAAACTATCATAGAAATCTGTAATAAACTTTATATGGTATGAAAGGGAGCATAAGGAGAGACCACATTAACTTTATAAGGATTAGATTTCACTTTAATATTTATAGTCCATTCTCTCTACCAAGATAACAAATATTCTGAGTTTTGAACATCACCTTACAAGTGGTGATAACTTTAAATACTAGAAACTTCATATAATGATGTTATTGATAGAAAAAAAGTTAGAATCTTTTGTAAAAGAGGATAAAGTGGAGCCTAAAGATGATCCTAAGAAATCAGTATTGATCGAGAATAATTAAGAGGCCATGAAGATAATTGTGAATGCTATTTGAGACCACATAGTACCTATTGTGGTAAAACATACAACAACAGATCATATATTTCTGTTGAAAATGAGAATGGAGTAACTGAGAGGGGGAGGGGGTGAATCAGTTACCACAAAAACATTTCATAGTCCCTTAGATGTCTAAAAACTTGATCTTAGTTACAAATTACTGAAACTTGATAATGCAGCAAATAATAATTATTATTAAGAACTGATAACCAAAAACAATTCAGCAATCATGAACACTAGAGACACCAGATTTAACGTGGAAACCCAATATGGGAAAAACCACCAATGTAACTAGTTACTATTTTTCACTCTTCTGAAGTGAGCCCTATTAGGATCCAACCCTATTAAAGGTTACAAAACACACTGTTAGGTGTGACCCTGTTAGAGGATTTAATCACCCTGTTAGGAGTGGCCTTGCTAGAGGTCTTTAGAACAATTCAACTGAATTGTCACCTTGTTAGAGGATTTATAGAATGGCTATTAAACCATCTCTGTTAAGAGATTTTGAGTTCACTATTACAATGGTTGGAAAGAAACAATGAAGTGAAATACAATATGCAACTTATCTTTGCTGATTACAGATCTCTGTTATTCTTGATCGAATCCTTACTGATCAAATACAACTTTTCAGCTCCTTCAATGCATTTGATCCTTCGTCAGACTTTCTTCAACATTCACCTTTTATTTTACACTATAATGTACCTTCATAACTTCATCACACTTCTTCTTTTGATTTACAACTTGAGTGACCTTATATACCTTTCAGATTATCTTAGTCGGCTCAAATCACTGACCAATAATCAAACAAATACAATAGTCGGCTAGAAATAATTAAAATTACAAACTAACAAATCCCTTTACTGGTCGACCCTTCTCGGTTAATATTGTTCAAAAAATAATTCCTGTATTAACTGACTAAGCTCAATTAATACAATGAACTCTGTGACAACCCTTCAATCGTTAGGAGAACTCGATAAGTACTGAGTTTCCATAGATGATCGAGTGAGCTCGGTGGAAACTGTCTTTACCAAATTCCTTTGTTCACCGAGTGATCTCGGTTAACACTGTCTGCCTCATTTTCTTCGATAACTGAGTGAGCTCGATTAACACTTGTCTGCCTTATTTTCTTTGATGATCGAGTAAGCTCAGTTAATACTGACTACTTCATTTTCTTCGATGACCGAGTGAGCTCGGTTGCCACTATCTACCTTATTTTCTTCGATGACCGAGTGATCTCGGTTGATTCTAACTACTTCATTTTCTTTGATGACTTAGTGAGCTTGGTTGACACTGTAGGTGAGCTTGGTTAACTAAGACTAATAACTGATATGACATTTGTGTGACATTAAGGACAACATTATCCAACAATCTCCCTCTTTGGCATTGATGGCAACACAACATGTCATAACAGAATGAAATTTTGAAATAAGTCCAATAAGATAACAGAATTCTCCCTCTTTTAATAGACTCCCTCTTTTAAGGAACTTCATAGCAGATTTTTCAAATTTCACAAAGTTCAAAAAGATATGACAGTAGATCTCTCCCTCTTTGACAACACATGCCAAAGATAACAGAATTAAAGTGAATTGCAATGTACCTTTAGTACTGATTCATATGCAATGATTTCTGATTAAACTGCATCAACAGATAGATCTTCAATCTTATATGCATTGATGCATCACTAAAACTTATTTTAGTGAACTTCAGATAGGGGAATGACCCCTAACTTGCTTCTAAGATTCAAAAATGCATCCTTAGATAAGGGCTTTGTGAATATATCGGCAATTTGTTCCCTTGTGTGAACATATTCCAATCTGATCTCCTTGTCTTGCACCAATTCTCTGACAAAATGATATTTGATTGCAATATGCTTGGTCTTGGAATGCATCACTGGATTCTTGGATATGTTGATTGCACTAGTATTGTCACAGAACATAACAACTGGTTCTTTGATTTCCATCTTCATTCCTTGTAATAACTGCTTAAACCAAACAATGTTGGAATAGTTTACTACTGTAGCAACATACTCTGCCTCTCCTGTAGATTGGGATGTACAATTTTTCTTTTTGCTTGTCCAAGAAACCAATCTCTTTCCAAGAAGGAATAGTCCTCCACTTGTTCTATTTTTGTCATCAAGATTCCCTGCCCAATCAGCATCAGTAAAAACTTTCAAATTCAAATTACCTCCAAATTTGTACCATAGTCCATAATCTTCAGTTCCTTTTAAATATCTCATTATTCTTTTGATTTCCATTAGGTGAGTTTCTCTTGGTTTTGCTGAAAATCTTGCAACAATACCAACTGCAAGAGAAATATCTGGCCTGGTATGAACTACATAGTGCAGCTTTCCAATCATAGATCTATACAATGTTTGATCTACTTCTTTGGATTCATCATCTTTGGTAAGTTTCAATCCAGTACACATAGGAGTTCCAACCGGTTTGCAGTCCTCCATACCAAACTTTTTCAATATCTCCTTGATGTATTTTGATTGAGTAATGAAGATGTCATTCTTATTTTGTTGAATTTGAAGACCAACAAAGAATTTTATTTCACCAAAAATAGACATTTCAAATTCCTTGTTCATTTGTTCTGAAAATTCTTTGCAAAGATCATCATTCCCTGTGAAAACAGTATCATCTACAAATATTTCTACCAAGACAATCTTATTATCTGGTCCTTCCTTTATATACAAGCTACTATTATCATTAGTTCTTTGAAAACCAATCTGAATAAGGTAGTTATGAAATCTTTCATACCATGCTCTAGGGGCTTGTTTCAAACCATACAGTTCCTTTTGTAATTTGTAGACCATGTTCCTTTTATCTGGATCAACAAAACCTTCAAGTTGTTCAATGTAAACTTCTTCATCCAGTATTCCATTGAAGAATGCTGACTTGACATCCATCTGATAAACTTTGAATCCTTTGTGAGTAGCATATGCAAGTAAGGTTCTAACTCCTTCCAATCTTTCAACAGGAGCAAAAGTTTCCCCATAATCTATGCCTTCTTCTTGAGAGTATCCTTTGCATACCAATCTAGCTTTGTTTTTGGATACCTTACCATCTTCAGTCAACTTGTTTCTGAATACCCACTTGGTTTGAATTATATTCTTATCTTTAGGCCTAGGTACAAGAGTCCATGTATTGTTCTTCTCTATCTGTTCTATTTCCTCATTCATTGCCTTAATCCAACTATCATTTGCCAATGCATCTTTAATACTTCTAGGTTCAAAATCAGCAAGTAAAAAAGTATTTTTCAACTTACTTCTTGTCAGGGTTCCTTCATATTTGTCTCCAATGATTTGATCTGGTGTATGATGTCTTCTGAAATATTTAGCTAATGCAGGTTCTTTACCTCTTGAATGAGTTTCATTGATATCTATTTGTGCTTCAATTTCATATTCAGGCTGTTCTAGCTTGGTTGCTTCAGACTCGGTAGACACTTGCTCGGTAGTGTCTGAATGTTGTTGTGGTTCGGTTTGAACTATTTGCAGCTCAGTTACTGAAGACTCAGGAGTTGAGAATGGTATACTTGGTATAGTATCAAGTTCAATGTAAACAAATCTCTTGTAGTCTTCAGGTATCTTTTTCCTTTCTTCTTCTGATTTGTTTGCAAACTCATCAACTTTCACATGTGCACTTTCTATGACTTTGTGAGTGGATAGATTTAAACATCTATATGCTTTGCTTTTGCAAGAATATCCCAAAAATATTCCTTCATCACCTTTTACATCAAATTTTCCTTTTATAGATTCTTTCAAAATATAACATTTGCTTCCAAATACTTTCAGATAACTTATATTGGGTTTGTAGCCATACCATAATTCATAGGGAGTCTTGAATGAGTCCTTCTTCAACTGTACTCGATTTAAGGTATGAACTGCAGTGCTGATGGCTTCCTTATAGTATTTGATAGCAATGTTTTTTTCTATCATTAGGGTTCTTGCACAATCCATAATGGATCTGTTTCTTCTTTCAGCTATTCCATTTTGTTCTGGAGTTCTTGGTGCTGAAACCTATCTTTTAATACCTCTTTCAATGCAGAAGTTATTGAATTCATGTGAAATGAATTCACCACCTCTATCTGACCTTAAACATTTCAGCCTTTTCCATGTTTCTTTTTCCACTCTTGCCAAATACCATTTGAATTTCTCAAATGCTTCCGATTTAATCCTTAGATACATGACAATCATCATTCTTGAATAGTCATCAACAAAAAGAATGAAAAAATTTTCTCCAGTATAGCTTTCTATTCCAATGGGTCCACATAAATCAGTATGCACAATTTCTAATATATCTTCAGATTGATAGTTTTTACCTTTAAAACTAGTTTTTCCCATTTTACCAAACTGACAATTCTTGCATAGACCAACCTCAGGTTTCTTAATGTTAGGAATGCCTTTTACTTTCTTGAATTTGCTTATTTTTACCAAATTATCAAAATTGACATGACACAACCTTTTATGCCATAACCAACTCTCTTCAATTTGAGCAATAAAACATGAGCATTCACCAAGTTCTAGATAGAACAAGTTACCTTTAGTTTGGGTGCTAGATCCTATCAGTTTTCCTTGCTCATTCAACATTCTCGCCTTTCCATGCATGAGTTCCACCTTGAATCCAGTATTTAGTAACTGTGCAACACTTAGCAAATTATGTTTGAGACCTTCAACCCAGTAGGCATTATTACATATAAGTTCTTTGGATAGACAAATTCTTCCTCTTCCTTTTATGAAACGAGGTTCATTATTACCAAACCTTACACTACCACCATTATAGTCTTCAAACTAATCAAACTTAGTTTTGTCACCAGTCATATGATGTGAGCAACTGCTGTCTATAATCCATGTATCATTCTTACTTACATGAGAGATAAGAGCCATTTTATCTTCATCATCACTGTCAGAGTCATCTTTAATAGCAATATAAACAATTTCATCCTCACTATTATTAGAATCCTTAGAATTTTCAACCATGAAACATGATTTCTTACCTTTGTTCTTAGATGATTTAAAGTCTTTCTTGCCATTCCATTTGTGATCTTTCTTTCCATCATTGTTTTTCTTGTTTGGGCATCTTGCTGCAATATGACCAATTTCATCACAAGAAAAATAGATTAGAGGAACTTTACCTTTGTATTTTCCTCTGCCTCTAGAATATTTCCTGGCTAGTAGAGCTTCAATCACTTCGAGATCACTGTCTGAACTTTGGCTTGATTCATTTTCACTTTCTGATGGTGATTCTATCTTTTTTTTGCTTTTCTCTTTGAGTGAGAGCTTGGCTTGAAATGCTGATTCAATATTTTTGGAGGCTGGAACATAGTTGTCAAAGTTATCTAGTTCAAATGTAGTTAGTCTTCTGACTATGGCCTCAAGATTTATCTTATGATTTGCTTCACACCTTCTTTCCTGAATTGCAGAGACTCTGATTGCATAAATGGGAAGCAAGGTTCTGAGAAATTTGCTTACAATTGTTTCTCCTTTGATTTCACCTCCAGCTGCCCTGATTACACTTACACATGCTTTAACTCTTTCAACATACTTTGCAATGTTTTCATCTTCTCTCATCCTCATTTGATCAAATTGTCCTCTTAGACTTTCTTCTTTTGCTCTTCTCACATTATCATCCCCTGCATAGATCGCTTTTAGCTTGTTCTACATGTCAAAGGCAGTTTTGCATTCCTTAATGTCATCAAATTCTTCATAGCTAAGAGCAGATGCTATGTCTATCATTATATTGTTCTGAGTCTTCTTTTTAGCAATATTATTAACTGAAAATGTGCCAGAAGGTTCTTCATATTCTTCTTTAAGGTATTTCAGTCCAGTATCACCAACAGTAGCCAGATGAAATTTCATCAATCCTTGCCATGCTGAGAAGTTATCTCTGTTAAGTTTTGGAATTTCTCTTTTGTAAGACATCTTGATCTTTTGCTTAGAACCTTGAAATCTTTTCCTGCAAGCACCAAAAGCTCTAATACCAATTGTTGGAAATGAGAATGGAGTAACTAAGAGGGGGAGGGGGTGAATTAGTTGCCACAAAAACATTTCACAGTCCCTTAGATGTCTAAAAACTTGATCTTAGTTACAAATTATTGAAACTTGACAATGCAGCAAATAATTATTATTATTAAGAACTGATAACCAAAAACAATTCAGCAATCATGAACACTAGAGACACCAGATTTAATGTGGAAACCCAATATGGGAAAAACCACCAATGTAACAAGTTACTATTTTTCACTCTTCTGAAGTGAGCCCTATTAGGAGCCAACCCTGTTAAAGGTTACAAAACACACTGTTAGGTGTGACCCTGTTAGAGGATTTAATCACCCTGTTAGGAGTGGCCTTGCTAGAGGTCTTTAGAACAATTCAACTGAACTGTCACCTTGTTAGAGGATTTATAGAATGGCTGTTAAACCAACTTTGTTAAGAGATTTTGAGTTCATTGTTACAATGGTTAGAAAGCAACAATGAAGTGAAATACAATATGCAACTTACCTTTGCTGATTATAGATCTCTGTTATTCTTGATTGAATCCTTACTGATCAAATACAACTTTTTAGCTCCTTCAACGCATCTGATCCTTCATCAAACTTTCTTCAACATTCACCTTTTATTTTACACTATAATGTACCTTCATAACTTTGTCACACTTCTTCTTTTGATTTACAACTTGAGTGACCTTATATACCTTTCAGATTATCTTAGTCGGCTCAAATCACTAACCAATAATCAAACAAATACAATAGTTGGCTAGAAATAATTAAAATTACAAACTAACAAATCCCTTTACTGGCCGACCCTGCTCGGTTAATACTATTCATAAAATAATTCCTGTATTAACCGACTAAGCTTGGTTAATACAACAAACTCCGTGACAACCCTTCAATCACTGGGAGAACTCGGTAAGTATTGAGTTTCCATAGATGACTGAGTGAGCTCGATGGAAACTGTCTTTGCCAAATTCCTTTGTTGACCGAGTGATCTCGGTTAACATTGTCTGCCTCATTTTCTTTGATAACTGAGTGAGCTCGGTTAACACTTGTCTACCTTATTCTCTTTGATGACCAAGTAAGCTCGGTTAATACTAACTGCTTCATTTTCTTTGATGACCGAGTGAGCTCAGTTGACACTATCTGCCTGATTTTCTTCGATGATCGAGTGAGCTCGGTTGATACTAACTACTTCATTTTCTTTGATGACCAAGTGAGCTCGGTTGACACTGTAGCTGAGCTCTGTTAACTGAGACTAATAACTGATATGACATTTGTGTGACATTAAGGACAACATTATCAAACAATTTTGAGCTCTTGAAAATACATTCATAGTAAATAATGGTGATAGAAAACTTTCTCTTAAAAAGGAAAATAAATAATGTTAGCATGAATAAATGAGAAACCATAAATGCTTTCTTCATGAGAATTAGAGATTTAAGATATCAATTATCTGCACTAGGTTATGATATTGACAATAAGGAATTATCCTTAATAGCACTAGGAGGACTTCCAAACTCCTATGAAACTTTTATACAAGAAATAAGTGCTAGGTCTAAAATCCCAAAATTAGATTGTTTAATATCACATTGTCTTGAAGAAGAATCAAGATTAATGATTAAAGGAAAATACAAAACCTTAGATCAAGATGCTCAAGTTCTTAACAGAAACTCTCATAAGAGGAAAAAGAAGAAGAAGAACAAAATGAAAAGAAATTCTCATGGAAAAAGAAAATCTAAATAGAAGAAAGACTTGTCCAAAATTCAACGTTTTAGATGTGATCTATTTGGACATTATGCAAAAAATTATACCAATCAATCTAAACCTCAACCATCTTTTGCAAAATCTAATAAATTAGATGGAGATGAATTTGAGAAGGATGCCTTCTGTTCAGCATTGTCTAGCTAGATTTCAACCAAATATAATACATGGACAGTTGATAGTGGATCTCTGTTGGATACAATTGTTCAATTGTGTGTTGTCTTTTATGTTACACAAATGCCATATTAGTCATCTGATAGAGTTTGAGTTCAATTGGTTAGCAAGGCAAAAGATAGAATCTACCAAGCTTAGAAGGTTAGAAAAGAAGGTTTACAGTGTCTACCAAGCATTCTCAAGCCTTATGTTGTGTATTTAGTCATTATCAAGCTTTCAAGGTTAGGAAAGGAAATCTAGTTGCTACTGAGCTCACTCAGTCATCAAGAGAAAATAGTGCAGGAAATAGTTCTAACCAAGCTTTCATGGGTAGTGAAGGAAATTTAGTTCTTACTAAGTTAACTTGAAAGTCAAAGGATTTCGCAGTTTTTGTAGTGTTAACTAGGTTAAGATGGTTAACTCAGGAAATTATTTTTGGAAATAGTATCTACCAAGTAGGGTTGTCCAGTAAATGATTTCATTGTTTGTGAAATAAAGTTTATTTGTTTAAAGTAATATTTGTAGCCAACTAATGTATGGTTTATTAGTAAATGTAACTTATGAATGATCTAACTTGATAATCTAAATGGTATACATAAGAGGTCAAGTTGTGAATTCTAAGTGTAAGTGATGGATTTGATGTAATGTGAATGAGAAGGAAGACTGATTATTGTGAAAGCAAATTTTAAAGGATAATTAGACATCATTGAGGAGCAACAAAGCTATATTTGATAGAAAGGATGTAATAGTATATAATAGTGATCTGTAATCAAAAAATTTAGTTGCATCTTATTCAAGTCAATTCATTGTTACTTTCTAACTATTGTAGCAGTGATTTCAAAATCTCTTAACAGAGTTGGTTTAACAGCCATTTTTGTAAATCCTCTAACAAGGTGATAGTTCATTTGAATTGTTGTAAAGACCTCTACCAAGGCCACTCCTAATAGGGTGATTAAATCCTCTAATAGGATCACACCTAATAGTGTGTATTGTAACCTTTAATAGGGTTGGCTCCTAACAGGGCTCACTTTAGAAGAGTGAAAATTGGTAGCTAGTTACTTGGTAGTTTTTTACATATTGGATTTCTACATTAAATCTAGTGTCTCTTGTGTTCATTTTATTTATTTTTGCATCTATGTTAATAATTATGAATGCTAGAATATTAGTAACAAGTTAATTGACCGAGTTACAACATTTTTATAGTGTTTATTGAGTATCAGTAGTAACTATTTATTTAAGACATCTAAGGGATTTTTGGATTTTTTTTTGTGGTAACTAATTCACACCCCCCTCAGTTACTCCATTTATAATCCCAATAATTTGTATGAGATCTCTTGGTGCTTTTTGGAAAATATTTAAAGGATCTCAGCTAAAGATCAAGATGTCTTACAAGAGGGAAATTCCAAGACTTAACAGGGACAACTTCTTAGCATGGTAGGGATTGATGAGACTTCATTTGGCTTCTATTGGTGATTCAGGACTAAAGTACCTTGATGAGAAATATGAAGAACCTGTTGGTACATTATCTATAAATGATATTGGTGAAAAGAAGACTCACAACAACATGATGATAGATATAACATCTTGTCTAAGTTATGAAGAATTTGATGACAAAAAGGATTGCAAAATTGCCTTTGAAATGTGAAACAAGTTGAAAGAGATCTATGGAGGAGATGATAATGTGAGAAGAGCCAAAGCAGAAAGTTTGAGAGGACAATTTGATGAAATGAGGATGAGAGAGGATGAAAATATTGCAAAATATGTTGAAAGAGTTAAAGAATGTGTTAGTGAAATCAAAGCATCTGGAGGAGATATCAAACAGGAGATAGTTATAAGTAAAGTTCTTAAAAATCTACTTCATATTTATTCAATTAGTTTCTCTAGAATTCAAGAAAGAAGATGTGAAGCAAATCATAAGATAAATTATAATTATGTTCTAGTTGTTAAGAACATTGAATCAACATTCAAAGCCAAGTTTTCACTCAAAGAAAAAGGTAAAAAGATAAAGGATCCTTAGTCAGATAGTCATGAAGAATAAGAACAAAGTTTAAATAGTGATCTTGAGGTGGTTGAATCTCTGCTAACAAGGAAATATTCAAGAGGCAAAGGGAAATACAAAGGTAAGGTTCCTCTAATCTATTTTTCTTGTGAAGAAATTGGACATATTGTTGCTACATGCCCAAATAAGGAAGAGAAAAAGATCACAAGTGCAATGGAAAGAAAGACTTGAAATCATTCAAGGATAAAGGTAAGAAAACATGTTTCATGGCTAAAGATTCTAATGATTTTGATGATGAAGAAGAAGATGAAATTGTTTACATTGATGTAAAAGATGAGTCTAATAATGATGAAGACATGGCACTCATTTCTCAAGTGAGCAGAAATGGTACATGGATTATAGATAGTGGTTTCTCTCATCACATGACTCATGATAAAAATAAGTTTGAACATTTTGAAGACTATGATGGTGGCAGTGTAAGATTTGGTAACAATGAATCTTGTTGTATAAAAGGAAAAGGAAGAATCTAACTAACCAAGGAACTTGTATGTGATAATGCATATTGGGTAGAAGGACTAAAGCACAATCTATTGACTGTGGCACATCTACACAATAATGGATTTAAACTAGAATTCATGCATGGAAAAGCAAGACTACTGGATGGAAAAGGTAAACTAATTGGAACAGGCACTCAAAGAAAATGTAGCTTGTTTTATTGCTCAAGTTGAAGAGTGTTGGTTATGGCATAGGAGATTACATCATGTAAAATTTGGCAACTTGGTAAAAATAAGTAACTTTAGGAAAGTAAGAGACATTCCTTACATAAAGAGACCTAAGGTTGGTCTATGCAAGAATTGTCAAATTGGCAAAATGGGAAAGACTAGCTTTAAAAGCAAGAACTATCAGTCTAAATTTTTTTTGAAAATTGTGGATACTAATTTGTGTGGACCTATTGGCATTGAAAGTTATATTGGTGAAAAAATTTCTTTCTTTGTAGTGATAATTATTCAAGAATGATGACTATCATGTACCTAAGAGAGAAATTAGAAGCATTTGAAAAATTAAAATGGTATTTGGCTAGAGTAGAAAAGGAAACAAGAAAATGAATAAAATATTTAAGGTCTGATAGAGGTGGTGAATTCATTTGACATGATTTCAGTAACTTTTGCATTGAAAGGGGAAACAAAAGATAGGTTTTAGCACCTAGAACTCCTAAACAAACTAGAAGAGCTAAAAGAAGGAATAGATCTATCATGGACTGTGCAAGAGCCTTAATGATTGAGAAGAGCATTGCTATCAAATACTAGAAGGAAGTTATTAGCATTGTTGTTCATACCTTGAACCGAGTATAGCTGAAAAAGGACTCATTCAAAACCCCCTATGAGTTATGGTATGGCTATAAACCCAATGTAAGTTACCTAAAAGTATTTGGAAGAAAATCTTACATTTTGAAAGTATCTAGAAAAGGTAAATTTGATGTGAAGGGTGATGAAGGAATAATTTTGGAATATTCTTGCAAAAGTAAAGCATTTAGATGTTTGAATTTGTCTACTCACAAAGTCATAGAAAGTGCACATGTGAAAGTGAATGAGTTTGTAGAAAGAACTAAAGAAGAAAGCAAAAGGGAACCTAAATACTATAGGAAATTTGTTTACATTCAACCTGATACAATGCCAAATACACCTATCAATCAAGAATCTTCAGTAACCGAGTTATAGAAATTTGAAACCAAGCTAATACCTACCAAGTTGCAAGAACTTGTGTTGCAAACAAAATCTATCAAATCAACACCTACAGAACTTAAGCAACTAGAACCAAAACCAGAAGTTGAAGTGCAAAAGGATAACAATGCAAGTCATTCACAAGGAAAGGATCCTATATTATCCAAGTATGTCAAGAAGCATCATGTATCAGATTAGATCATTGGAGATAAATCAGAAGAAACAATGACAAGAAGCAAGTTGAAAGCCACTTGTTTACTTGTTGATCTTGAACCTAGAAATGTCAAAGATGCATTATTAAATGAAAGTTGGATTGAAGCTATGAGAGAAGAGATAGAATAGATAGAGAAAAACAAAATATGGACTCTTGTATCTAGACCTAAAGACAAAAATGTGATTGGAACTAAGTGGGTATTAATTAAAAAGTTAAATGAAGATGGTAAGGTGTCAAGGAACAAAGCTAGACTTGTATGCAAAGGATACTCTCAAGAAGAAGGTGTAGACTATGGAGAGACTTTTGCTCTTGTTGAAAAATTAGAAGGTGATGAGGACACAACCCAACAACAGAATAGACACAATAGAAAGGGGGAATTATATTAAATGAGAAAATATGCCAGTACAAACAGTGTAGAGAAAACAAACTTCAAAACATGCCCTACGGGCTTACAATAGCATAAATCTGGAGAATATTTCTCCTTTTAGCACCTCCTGTCAAGCTCCAATCCGAACTGCCTTTTACAATGCCAAAAATCTCCTTAAATAGACCCCAAAGAGTTAAGGACTAGGAGTACATTCTAGAAAGTGCTAGTAGGCATCCACCGACAAAATAGAAGGTTCCAGAAGTCACGTTAGAAGTCGGTGTAAATTTAGAAGAATCCAGAAATGGTAGCCGAACTTCCGGGAGGCATAACTTTTGAACCGTAGCTCCGATTGACGAACCGTTTACATTTTCAGAAAGCTCTTGAAGCGCTCTATAGCCCTATGGACAAGCTTTGCTCGTCCCCCATTTTTTGATCCCTTTCAAGGTCATTTAATGCCCCAAACCTGACTTTGAAGCATTCTTAGGAGGTCTCCAAAACCCAAAAAACTGCAATAACTTTCAAACCGTGGGGCCTTTTGACCTGATTCTTTTTCTGGAATGCTCTAAATCTCAATTACATTCATCTGGCCAAATTGCACCTTCTAGGTCACCAAAATGATGGTCAAATTGCATGCTCCTATTTTTTTGGGATTTTCAAATGCACTCTGGATGCTCCTGCATCAGACACCCAGGGTAGATTGAAAAGTGACCCTGTCACTTTATGGATGGTAGAGGAAATCCCAAATGGGAAACCTCAGCTGCTGAAATCCAAGTTGAGTCTTCGATTGGTCGTCCTTTCCATTTGACCAAATACTCTTCATACTGCCTGTTTCTGGTACTCCTACCCACACGATGATCTAGAATGTCTTCTATCTCCTCCTTCTTAGAAGTAGGAATTGGGCATGGCTCTAAAACCAGCTCCTCATCTGCACCATCATCATGATACTCTGTTAAATCTGCAATGTTGAAAATGGGAGAAATGTGAATACCATCTGGCAGCTCCACCTCATATGCATTTCCTGAGTTATGTTTCTTCAAAACTTTGCAGGGGCCAAATTTCTTCATTTTCAGCTTGTCGTAAGTACCAATTGGAAATCTTTCTTTTCGTAAGTGCACCATGACTAGATCCCCTACTTGGAATTCCTTATGTCTTCTCCTTGTATCAGCCCTAGCTTTATACTCTTGATTCATCTTGATAATGTGTGCTTGAACCTCCTCATGCAGATGCTTGATGTGTTCAGCAAATTCCTCAGCTTCAGCACTTGTTCTTTCGCCTTGTTCTATCTTCCTTAATTCTGGTGCAGTCCTTGGGCTATTTCCATATACAATTTGAAATGGTGATTTTCCAGTACTCCTATTTACAGAGTTATTATAAGCAAACTCTACCTGTGGTAGAATCAAATCCCATCCCTTGGGCTTATCCCCAACTAAACATCTCAGCAAATTGCCCAAACTTCTATTTACCACTTCTGTTTGGCCATCAGTCTGTGGGTGATGCGTGGAACTGAATTTCAAGTTTGTTCTCAACTTCTTCCACAATGTCCTCCAGAAATACCCCACAAATTTAGTATCTCTGTCAGAAACTATACTCCTTGGAAGACCATGTAGTCTTACCACCTCTTTGAAAAACAAGTCTGCAATATGGACAGCATCATGAGTTTTGTGGCATGGAATGAAATGTGCCATTTTGGAGAACCTATCAACCACCACGAATACTGAGTCATTACCCCTTTGGGTCCTTGGCAATCCAAGAACAAAATCCATACTTATGTCCTCCCATGGCCTTGATGGAACAGGCAATGGCTGATATAGGCCAGTATTTTGACTAAACCCCTTGGCCAGTTGACAAACCTAGCAACTCTGTACAAACTTCTTCACATCCTGTGTAATTTGAGGCCAAAAATAATGTTCTCTAAGAATGGCAATGGTCTTATCCCGACCAAAATGTCCTGCCATCCCTCCACTGTGTTTCTCCTTAATCAGATTTTCCCTCATGGAACTCCTTGGAATGCACAATTGACTACCTTTGAACAACATGCCATCCTGAATCAAATAGTCTAACCACTTGGGTCTATCTACAACAACAGGTTCTTTACAAGCTTTCCATGCTTCAGCAAAATCAGGATCCTCAGGGTACAAATTCTTGAGTTCATCAAACCCAACTACTTCAACCTGCATTGTTGTAAGCAACAGTTGTCTCCTACTTAATGCATCTGCAACCTTGTTAGATTTTCCACTTCTATGCTTCAACACAAATGTATAACTCTGCAAGAATTCTACCCACTTCATATGCCTCTAATTCAATTTACCTTGGCTATTTAGGTACTGTAATGCCTGATGATCAGTATACAAAACAAATTCCTTTGGCAATAAATAATGCCTCCATTTCTTTAAGGCCTGAACTATTGCATAGAACTCTTGATCATAAATAGAATACTTCTTCTTTGCATCATTCAATTTTCACTAAAATATGCAATAGGCTTACCTTCTTGGCTTAATACAGCCCCAATAGCACTGCCACTAGCATCACAATCCACCTGGAACACTTTTCTAAAATCTGGAAGTGCCAACATAGGCTGTTCAGTCACCTTCTTCTTCAGCAATTCAAAACTTCTCGTAGCTGCTGCAGTCCATTTGAACTCTTTTCTATCCCCTCTTATTGTATCAGTTAGAGGTGCACATATGCCACTGAAATTCTTAATAAACTTCCTATAAAAACTAACCAGACCATGAAATGATCTTACCTCAGTAGCAGAGCTTGGAGTAGGCCATTCCAAGATGGCTTTTACCTTCTTTGGATCCATTTTGAGACCTTCAGGTGATATAACAAATCCCAAATAGACTAACTCCCTTTTTGAAAAGACACACTTCTTTAGATTAATTAACAGTTTCTCTTCCCTTAGCCTTTCAAGGACACTACGAATATGCAGTAAATGTTCTTCCAAAGTCTTGCTGAAAATTAAAATATCATCCAAATAGACAATAACAAATTTTCTCAAGAACTTCTTAAGTACCTCATTCATGAGCCGCATGAAGGTGCTTGGGGCGTTTGTCAATCCAAAGGGCATGACTAACCACTCATAAAGACCCTCCTTGGTCTTGAAGGCTATTTTCCACTCATCTCCTTCTCGAATCTATATCTGATGATAGCCACTCTTCAAATCTATCTTTGTGAAGTACTCAGCTCCACTCAAGCAGTCCATAAGATCATCCATCCTTGGCAAAGGAAATCGATACTTGATGGTTATCCTATTTATAGCTCGAGAATCTGTACACATCCTCCACTCTCCATCCTTTTTTGGTGCGAGTACTATAGGTACTGCACATGGACTCAGGCTCTCTTGAATCAAGCCCTTCCTCAACAGCTCCTGAACTTGTCTATTTAGCTCCTCTGTTTCAGTAGGAGTCATCCTGTGAGCAGCCTTGTTAGGCAAACTAGCTCTTGGAATCAGATCTATCTGATGACTGATTTGCCTTACTGGTGGCAATCCATCTGGAACGTTATCAGAGATAATATCTCCAAATTCCCCTAGTAAATCTGAAACTTCAAATGGTATTTCACTACTACCTTCTTTATCTTTTCTAGGAATCAAAGCATAGCACATACATTGATGTTTCATGCCATCTAAAAATTTCCTTCCATCAACAAGACAAATCCTAGCACTGCTACATACCTTTTCACCTTCCTTTTTCATGGGCTTCAATTTGTGGCGAACTCCATCCTTTGTTAGAGAGTATGTGTTTGCATGCCCATCATGTATTGCATGTCTATCAAACTGCCATGGTCTACCCAACAATAGATGGCAAACATCCATTGAAATAACATCACAGAGAACTTCATCATGGTAACTCCCAATTTTGAATTTTACTAAACATTGTTCACTTACCAGGACCTTATGATCATCTTTTACCCAAGAAATCCGATAGGGCTAGGGATGTTTCATCCTCTTGAGCTTCAGCTTAGAGACCATCTCTTCGGATACCAAGTTATCAGTGCTACCACCATCAATGATCACATCACAACATTTATCATCACACTTGCATCTGGTACGGAACAAACTCCTTCGTTGTCCTGGTTCACTTTCACCACTTAGTAGGACTCTTTCATTTACCAAGGTCTCTCCTCTTTCTGCATCCTCTGAATGTGATGATTGTGCATCCTCATCCACATGAGCAACCCTAGCTTGGCCCTCAGCTCTCCTATCTGTCCTTCCTTGTCATTGAGGGCATTCAAAGGCACGATGACCTTCTTCATTGCAATGGAAACAGGTACCATAGAAGCCTCCTCTTCCTTGTCCATGTCCTCTACCTCTTCCTCTTTGATTTCCAAAATCTTGATCACGGGAGCGGTTGAAACCCTCATTTCTCTGGTTCCTGCTAGTACCCTCATCTTCATTTTTCTTTTGAGTTTCATTGCGGCCTCCAGTTGATCTACCGCTTCCCCTTCCTCCTTGACCACACCCTCTTTGTCTTCCCTCAAACCTTTTACTCAGCTTCTCTTCAACTCGTAGGGCAAACTGGTATGCTTCTTCAATGCTGGTCATTCTTACCAAACTTAGTTCCTCTTGGATGCTAGGTCATAACCCACTGATATAATGAGCAACCTTCTCCTTATTTGCTTCTGCATGCCCCACTCTAATCAGGAGTCAGTAAAACTCCTCCATATATTCTTGGACTGATCTTCCTGCTTGCTTTAACCCATGCATCTTCTTAAACAGATCAAGCTCGTAGTCCATAGGAATGAACTACTTCTTCAATTTGTCCACCATGCGATCCCATCTTGTGATCTTCTCCTTTCCTCTTCTAAGTCTTTCCAGTTGAATCTCTTGCCACCATATTTTGGCATGGCCTTTTAGTTTGGCCTTTGCAAACTTAACCCTATCTGGGTCCCTTATATCCTCATACTCAAAGTATTCATCTAGTTCATTGATCTAGTCGATCAACTCATCTGGTTTCAAATTTCCTGAAAATATACCCACTTCAATTGTAGGTATTTTCCCAAACCTAGAAATGGCCCTAAAAAGCCTTTCCTCTACAGGATTCAGAACTTCCCCATCAACTTCCATTACTTCCTCTTCATTATCATCCTCACTATTGTCATCTGCGGCAATATTTGCTCCTCTACGAAGCTCCTCTTGCAATGCTTGTACCTGTCTCTGGAGGGCTCTAACCTCCTCAGGATCAATAGCTCTGGCCCTTCCACCACGCTCTCTTCATGGAGGCATCTTCTAACTCGAACCCACAACCACACAGTCTTGGTGCAAACTGCCTCACAGTCGGCGCTCTGTCTACACACTCAGAAAAATCGGCTCTGATACCACTTGATGAGGACACAACCCAACAACAGAATAGACACAATAGAAAGGGGGAATTATATTAAATGAGAAAATATGCCAGTACAAATAGTGCAGAGAAAACAAACTTCAAAACATGCCCTACGGGCTTACAATAGCATAAATTTGGAGAATATTTCTCCTTTTAGCACCTCCTCTCAAGCTCCAATCCGAACTGCCTTTTACAATGCCAAAAATCTCCTTAAATAGACCCTGGAGAGTTAAGGACTAGGAGTACATTCTAGAAAGTGCTAGTAGGCATCCACCGACAAAATAGAAGGTTCCAGAAGTCGTGTTAGAAGTCGGTGTAAATCTAGAAGAATCTAGAAACGGTAGCCGAACTTTTGGGAGGCATAACTTCTAAACCGTAGCTCCGATTGACGAACCATTTACATTTTTGGAAAGCTCTCGAAGCGCTCTATAGCTCTATGAAAAAGCTTTGCTCATCCCCCATTTTTCGACCCCTTTTGAGGTCATTTAATGCCCCAAATCTGACTTTGAAGCATTCTTAGGAGGTCTCCAAAACTCAAAAAACTGCAATAACTTTCAAACCGTGGGGCCTTTTGACCTGATTCTTTTTCTGGAATGCTCTAAATCTCAATTACATTCATCTGGCCAAATCGCACCTTCTAGGTCACCAAAATGATGGTCAAATTGCATGCTCCTATTTTTTGAGATTTTCAAATGCACTCTAGATGCTCCTGCATCAGAAGGTGTTAGAACCTTACTTCCATATGCTACATACAAAGGATTCAAAGTTTATCAGATGGATGTCAAGTCAACATTTCTCAATGGAATATTGGATGAAGAGGTTTACACTAAACAACTTGATGGTTTTCTTGATCTAAACAAGAAGGACATGGTTTGCAAATTTCATAAAGCATTGTATGGTCTGAAATAAGCACCGAGAGCATGGTATGAAAGATTGCATAACTATCTTATTTAGATTAGTTTTCAAAGAACTAATGATAACAATAGTTTTTACATAAAGAAAGGACCAAATAATAAGATTGTTTTGATAGAGATATTTGTAGATGATATTTTTTACATAGGAAATGATAATCTTTGCAAAGAATTTTTAGAAAAAATGAACAAGGAATTTGAAATTTCAATGTTTGGAGAAATTAAATTCTTTGTTGGTGTTCAAATTCATTAGAGTAAGAATGGTATCTATATCATTCAATCTAAATAAATCAAGGAGATACTAAAAAATTTTGGTATGGAAGATTGCAAACTAGTTGAAACTCCTATGTGTACTGGATTGAAACTTACCAAGGATGATGAATCAAAGGAATTGGATTAGACATTGTATAGATCTATGATTGGAAAGTTGCAGTATGTAGTGCACACAAGACTAGACATTGCCCTTGTAGTAGGAATTGTAGCAAGATTCTCAGGAAAACCAAAAAAAAATCACATGATGGTAATCAAAAGGATCATGAGATATTTAAAAGGAACAGAAGATTATGGATTATGGTATAAACTTGAAGGAAATCTAGATTTGAAAGTTTTCACTAATACAAATTTGGTAGGGAATGTTGATGATAGAAAGAGTACAAGTGGAGGAGCTTTCTTTCTTCGAAAGATGTTGGTTTCCTTTGACAAGTAAAAAGCAGGATTGTACATCCTAGTCCATTGCAGAGGCTAAATATGTTGCAACAGCAGTAAACTGCTCAAACATTGTGTTGTTCAAAGAATTATTGGAAGGAATGAAGCAAGAAATCAAAGAACCTATTGTTATTTTTTGTGACAAAACAAGTGTAATTAACATATCCAAGAATCTAGTGATGCATTCAAAAATCAAGCATATTGCTCCAAAATATCACTTTGTTAGAGAATTGGTACGAGAAAAGGAAATCAGATTGGATTATGTACATATAAAAGAATTTCTGACATATTCACAAAGCCTTTACCTAAGGATTCGTTCTTGTATCTAAGAGGTATGTTAGGGGTCATTCCCCTATCTAAAACTCACTAAAATATAGTTTTAGTGATGCAGTAACAGGAATAGAATTGAAGATCTATTAGTTGATACAACAAAGTAATGAAGACATTGCATATGAATCAGTACATCACATGCAATGCTATTCATTTGATTTGTGTTTTCTTTGGCATGTTTTGTCAAAGAGGGAGAGTGTACTATTATATCTTTCTAAAATTTGCAAGAAAATGAGAGTTTGTGTAAGAGGGAGAGATTATTATGAAAGAGGGAGATTGCTATATTTAAGGAAGAGGGTGAAGTATTCTATCAATAAAGACTTATTTTCAAATTTCATTCTACTATGACATGTTGTGTTGCCATTAATGTCAAAGAGGGAGAATTTTGGATACAATTGTTCAATTGTGTGTTATATTTGATGTTACACAAATGTCATAGTAGTCATCTAATAGAGTCTACCAAGCTCAAAAGGTTAGAAAAGAAGGTTTATAGTGTCTACTAAGCATTCTCAAGCTTTACATTGTGTATTCAATCATTATCAAGCTTTCAAGGTAAGCAAAGGAAATTTAGTTTCTATCGAGCTTAGTTATCAAGAGAAAATAGTGCAGGAAAGAGTTCTAATTGAGCTTCATGAGTAGTGAAGGAAGTTTAGTTCTTACCAAGTTAACTCGAAAACCAAAGGATTTTGTAGTTTTTTCAATGTTAATTGAGTCAAGATGGTTAACTCAGGAAATTATTTCTAGAAGCAGTGTTTATCAAGTAGGGTCAGCCAGTGAAGGATTTCATTATTTGTGAAATAAAGTTTATTTGTTTAAAGTAATATTTGTAGCTAATTGATGTATGGTTTATTGGTAAATGTAGCTTATGAATGAGCCAACTTGATAATCTAAATGATATATATATAAGAGGTCAATTTGTGAATTCTAAGTGTAAGTGATGGATTTGATGTAATGTGAATGAGAAGGAAGACTGATTATTGTGAAAGCAAATTTTGAAGGATGATTAGAGATCATTGAGGAGTAGGAAAGCTATATTTGATCAAAAGGATCTTGTAGTGTAGAACAAAGATTTGTAATCAATAAATTTAGTTGCATCTTATTTAGGTCAATTTATTGTTACTTTCTAACCATTGTAGTAGTGATTTCAAAATCTCTTAACAAAGTTGGTTTAACAACCATTTTTGTAAATCCTCTAACAAGGTGATAGTTTAGTTGAATTGTTCTAAAGATCTCTAGCAAGGCCATTCCTAATAGGGTGATTAAATCTTCTAATAGGGTCACAACTAACAATGTGTATTGTAACCTTTAATAGGGTTGGCTCCTAATAGGGCTCACTTCAGAAAAGTGAAAATTGGTAGCTAGTTACTTGGTGGTTTTTCCCATATTGGGTTTCCACATTCAGTCTAGTGTCTCTCATGTTCATTTTATTTATTTTTTCATGCATGTTAATAATTATGAATGATAGAAGATCAATAACAAGTTATTCTACCAAGTTATAACATTTTTATAGTGTTTACCGAGTATCAACAGTAACTAGTTATTTAAGACATCTAAGGGATCTGTGGATTTTTTTTTGTGGTAACTGATTCGTCCCCCCTCTTGGTTACTCCATCTATAAACCCAATGTTTTAGATGTGATCTATTTGGATATTATGCAATAAATAATCCCAATCAATCTAAACCTCAAGCATCTTTTGCAAAATCTAATAAATTAGATGGAGGACATGAATTTGAGAAAGATGTCTTCTATTCAGCATTGTCCACCTAGATTTCAACCAAATCTAATACATGGATAGTTGATAGTGGATCTCCAAGGTACATTATTGGATATTAGGATAACCTAGAAAGCATGCAAGTAGAAACAGATGAAGAAGTTACAATTGGTGATGATTATGCACATTCCATAAAAGAAATTGGGACCTACATGATAAAATTTAAATCTAAAAGTTCTATCTAAATTTTTGGAGTTCTTTATATACCAAGTATTAAGAGGAATTAATATCTATATCTGCACTTGAAAATGATGTTTAGAGAATTGCACTTATGGAAGGGAAAGTACTAGCTTGGCCTTGGAATTCAACCATAAAGAAGGCTCTAATAATAGGAGTACATCACGGACTTTTATATGAACTACGCACTAAGACAAACCTTGCACTTGTACATGTATGCGAGCTTTGATTCAAATGAAACATGGTATAGAAGATGAAGGCATATCAACTTTCATACCCTAACATCAATGGAGAAGTTAGTTAGTAGAATCCTAAATTAAGCTATATTTACAATGTATCCTACAAAAGGTTGTGCCCTAGGGGGAAAACACCCAAAAGTCATTTAATAATAGTTTGAGCAAAACTAAAGATGTGTTGGAACTATTACACTCTTGTACTATGTGATATTTTTTGATGATTTTTCAACGAAGACATGGTTATAATTCCTTAATTCCAAAGAATTTGAAGAGATACTTTGTAAGTTTAAAGAATTCAAAATAATCACTAAGAACTCCTCTAGGAAGAACATGAAAATTCCTAGAATAGATAATGAGAAAGAGTACACTTCTGAAATATTTAAAGAGTAAGAAAAACTTGTTGTAATTAAGAGGGAGTTCACAATCCCCTATAATCCTCAAAAAAATGGATTTGTTGAAAGGATGAACTGAAGTATTGTGGAAGCTCCTAGGGCTATGGTTTTTTATCAAAACTTGAGTACATCTTTCTAGGCTGAAGCATCTAACACATCAATCTATATTTAGAATAGATGTCCTCACTCATATTGGGACAATAAGATGCCTAAAGAAGAATTTTATGGAAAGAAACCTAATACCATTCACTTAAGGATATTTTTATATCCTATGTATGTTCATGTACCCAAGGAGAAGAGGAAAAAGTTAGAACCTTTTAGAATAAAAGTTGTCCTTATTGGTTTTAGTGAAATAGTAAAAGGATATAGAGTCTACATACTTGGATAGGAAAAAAGTAGAACTAAGCAGAGATGTAATTTCTAAGGAAGACATTGCTTTTAGAAGAGCCAAAAATTCTAATGAACTAGATACATTTGATGCATCCCAAGAAGAGGCTCATGCTCCTAAGATTCAGAGGGAGTACCTTGGAGATACTTCAAATGAAATTGAGATTCTTCTTGAGAATCAAGAAGAGTCTCTTGATTATTATAAAAGGCCACTTTGGGAAAGAAAATTATATCATAAGGAGATGGATTTCCAGCACCATATAGGACTTTCCAATAAAGAAAGAGGCCAATAAAATTGACATATAATGCTTTCATGTGTGAGAGTCTAAACCTTGAATCTTCAAGTACTTCTAAAGCACTTAAACATCAATCTTGGAAAGATGAAATGGTGGAAGAATATTAGTCTATACTAAAAAATGATGTTTGGGACATAGTTCCTAGACCTAAGGGAAAATATATTGTATTTTCAAAATGTATCTTCAAAGTTAAGTATGTTGCAAATGATAGTATTCAAAAACATAAACCTTGTTTTGTCCCTAGAGGATTTTCTCAAAAGGAAGGAATCAAATTTGAAGAGAATTCTACACTAGTTGTTAGGTATATATCTATTATAGCTATAATAGCCATCATAGCATCCAAAGGTTGGAAAATGCATCAAATGGATGTAAAAACTACTTTTCTTAATGGGAAAATTGAGGAAGAAGTATATCTAGAACAACTAGAAGGATTTGTGACACATGATTCTCCTTATGTATGTAAATTGAAGAGGGCTCTATATGGACTCAAATAGGCTCCCCAAGCCTAATATGAAAGTATTGACAAATATCTTTTAAGTCTTGCATTCACCAAGAATGTAGCTGATCCAAATCTTTACTCCAAGGTAACTAAAGTTGATATGCTAATCATAATTCTTTATGTTGATGACCTTCTAATTATAGGAGAACAACATCTCATTAGTCATTATAAGAAAGAATATGAATTTAAAATGAGTGACTTAGGAATTCTTCATTACTTTATTCAATTATAAGTACATCAGAAGGATGGGAATATTTTTCTACATCAAAAGAAATATTTTGAAAAGATTTGAAATGTGGAACTCTTAACTTATGTCTACACCTATGGAAACCAACTTACACAAGCTAAAAGAAGCAAGTTCTCAATCCACGCTAGTTGATCCTAATTTATATATAGAGATAATTAGGTCCTTGATGTATCTTGTAAATACTCAACCTAACACTTGCTATGTTGTGAATGCATTGAGTCAGTTAATGTGTGAACCTCTTGAGATTCATCTTATTGCTTTGAAGCATATATTAAGGTATCTCCAAGCTACTATTTGGTATGAACTTAAATATGAAAATACCAACTTGGAGTTACATGGATATACTAATTTTGATTGGGTCAGAAGTGTGAAAGATCAAAAAAGTACATCAACATGTTGTTTTAGTTTAGGATTAGCTATAATTTCTTGTATCTATAGAAATCAAGCTTTATTTTCTCAAAGTTTAACAAATTCACAATATATTTCAACAGCAATGGGAGCTAGAGAGGTAGTGTGGATATGGAAGTTTCTTTCTAACTTGGTTGGGGAGCTTATGAAACCTACCACTATTCACTATGATAACCAAAGTTATATCAAGTTGTCCATGAATCCAATATTTTATGATAGATCTAAGCATGTAAAAATTCCTTACCATTGTTTAATACACATGGTGGAAAGAAGAGTTATTTAGTTGGATTGTATCAATACAAGTGATCAAACAATTCACATTCTTACCAAACACTTCCTACAGTGAAGGTTGATCATTTCAGAAAGAAATTTGGCTTGGTTGAAATGTAAGCTAATGAGATTGAGTCTCAAATTTTGTAAATTCTTTTTATTTAATAAAGATGTTTAATGTGTAAACTCTTTTGTCATATGTGCGACTCTATGACTCATGGGCCTATCCTATATCTAATATTAAAAGGAGACAATATTTTATATTTTAATGTTGACTCTAATAATATAAGTTGATGAGTTTAAATTAATAGATTAATATTATGATAAATATCATGTGACTTGATATTCTTGAAAATTATAATAGTTAAAAGAGCATGTTTATTGATATCATGTGACTTGATATCTATTGAAGATCAATATTTTTAAACTCATGGTGGATATTATGTGACTTAATATCTATGGATATGCCATGATCCTTTATGAAGGATATCATGAGACTTGATATCTATGTACACACAAAATTGAAAGAATATCACAAGACATGATTTTGTTAAAATATGTAGAGGATATTATAATGAGAAGAATACAGATGCACTTTGTCTTCCCTAGCTAAGAGGAAGTGTTGAAACATGTAGCTTTAGTTAAAACAATATATGTGATCATATGAGAATGTAGTCATCTCTCTCTCTCTCTCTCTCTCTCTCTCTCTCTCTCTCTCTCTCTGTGTGTGTGTGTGTGTGTGTGTGTGTGTGTGTGTGTGTGTGTGTGTGTGTGTGTGTGTGTGTGTGTGTCACGTGCGCATGTGCGTGCGCGTGTGCGTGTGCGTGTGTGTGCGTGTGCATGTGCGTGTGCGTGTGCATGTGTGTGTGCATGTGCATGTGCGTGTGCGTGTGCGTGTGCATGTGCGTGTGCGTGTGCGTGTGCGTGTGCGTGTGTGTGTGCATGTGATTGTGTGTGTGCATGTGCGTGTGCATGTGTGTGTGTGTGTGTGTGTGTGTGTGTGTGTGTGTGTGTGTGTGTGTGTGTGTGTGTGTGTGTGAATATGATTTGAATATTGATATGTTTATATGCATGAATATAATCTTTATTATTCAGAACCAACTACACACACACACACACACATCTAAGATTAATCTTAAGAATGATGGTGCTACATTTTGATCATTATTAATTGCATTGGGCTTTGTTAAGTTTTGAAAAAATTAGTTTTATTATAACTAATCAATGGGTGTGACCATACCACCGATTGGGTGTATTGGTGAATGGTCATGTCTCCATTTGGAAACATGACCATTCACTATATACCCATTATTGTCATAGATAGTGCAAGCATCAAAATTCATTAATGTGGGAAGACTAGAGGTAGTATAGATATCAATATTGAGGAAAAATTTATCATATCTTTGCATTGTTATTATACATATTGTGGGGCACATCAAATCCTTCATTAGCAAAGATAGTACCTAAAATAAAAACCATACATTCATTAGCAATGTCATAGAAATCTGTAATAAATTTTACACTTTATGTTCAATAATAGATATAAATAATTTCAAAAATAGGCCAAAAGTATAAGGGAAGGAAAGAAAATATATTCTATTAGTGTAACTAATAATCATCAAAATATACTTGATGAAAAGTGCACGCTTGATAAGATATTATCTCTACATCAAGACCCAAGTTCCCACATACATATTTAGACTACCCAAAATAATTTTTTCAAGCACCACAAGTTGTTAAATACTTCTTAAGTTGCAATATTTGGACTACTTGTTGTTAGGAAATGGAGATGGTTAGCCATGTCAATATGCTAAAAAATAAGATACTTATGCTAAAATTTAATGTTCAATATTATTAACAAGTTTGTTACTCTCTTATTAAGACCATTATAGCATGTATAACAAAAACATCATACAATTGAACCAAAAAATAATTTCAAATCTTAATGACAATAAAATGTGAAAGATGTGAAATTGGTAATAAAAATATATTTTTGTTTATCTATAAACATGTGCCCTATGATGCACAAGATCAAACTAAAACTATCTAAATAATAACAATTAAAACTAAGACAACAATATTTATTCTTGATTAATTTGCAACAAGTTTGAAATGGTTGGACCACCATCAACATTTTTTACAATATCAAAACAAACTTCCTTTTACTTCCATATAGATGAACATCATGCTAAAGGTGTTGGAAAGTGTTTAAGAAAAATATGGAAAGCACAAGCTACTGTAGAGAGGAAGAAATAACAAACTTTTAACATCCATTACCCTATTCAAAAGAATACTACTAGAAAGTCAGCCTTGCAATCATAGTTTTTTTAGTAGTTTCATTCTTTTTCTATGCAAGATGATGATGAACTCCCCCATTTTTCAATAGGCACCTCACTATAAAGACTATACCATGAACCAACATATAAAATTTTATTATAAGTGATCTTGATGTCACAATAAACATCAAAATGAAAAATGAAATATCTTTAAGAATAATCATTAAACTACTCCAGAAGTGCAAAGAGCACACATTCTTTCTTCCTAGATTATTTTAAGTTAGTTCCACCGACCAATTTCATATTGAGGTTGATGAGATTTACTTGTTAAGTGAATAATGAGAAATTTAGATTTCTATTAGATACAAACAACAATTATTTAAAATGTAAAATCTTGTGTACAACCACCATAATATGGTTGCAATAGACTAAGATCTTTATTTTAGACATAGATTTAGTATGTAGTTGTTCTTGAGTGCTAATAGCAATTGATATGATTGATATATGCTATAGAGTCTCTACACACTAGCCCACTCCACAAATGTCCTTTTTCTTCTACTAAGAAACACTAGTACAATGTTAAAATATTTAATGTAGTAGGTTTTCACCTAGAGCCAAATGCCCACCTACCACCTTGATGATGTCCAATAGCTAGAAACATTAAATGTGGTTGGTGAATTCAAATTTGAAAAGAAAGGGTGTAGACTCTCAAAAATGGTTCACATCTATGGTTTGATTAAAATGAAACTCCATTTGACATATAGCACACCTTTTGAAAGAAAAAGTCTTCACCTCATCCTAACTAGTCCTCATCTCATCTCTTTAGTCCTTTTTCATTCATATCTTCATCCACCACCATGATCATGTTTTCTAATATGCCAAATCATCTTCATTTTGCATTCCTACATTCCTACATCATCCTATATGGCATGTCAACCTTCTAGGGCTTTCCACCTAGTCCAACCTTGCTATGACCTTTGTTTGACCAATTCTAACCAAATGTGACCATGTTTGATTGATTTTACCCATATTATGACCTTTTTCTATCATTTTGTACATGCACACAAAGTTTCAAGTCATTCTGAGTCTAGTTAGGTTGATTTTGGCCTCTGGAGCCTTATAGGGCATAGTCTGCACTCTTAGGGCACACTTGGGCTTCCCAAGTGTGATATGGGTGCAATTTGTACTGTCATAGTGCACTTGGGCTTACCAAGTGCATACTAAGCACTCTTGGGTGAATTTTGGGTGCACTTTGGGTAGTAAGATGCCCATAACTGCTCATGTAACCCCTATGTTGCACTCTAGAGGCCATAACTTTTGTGTTGCAAATCTAATTTATGAACCCTAAGTTGCGTTGGATTTGTATCTTTGTTGTAAACAAATTGAGCTATCATTTTCATTATTTGGTAATTTTATTAAATGATAACCCTTAAAAATACTCTAGTGCCCTCAAATCAACATCACTTTTCATACTAATTCATCCTGTTTTGTCATTCCACTAACTCTAATGTTTTGGCTAAACTAATTGTATCTCAACAGTGTTTGACATCATTCATATCCTCTTTTACATCAATTGTCCATAATTTTGGAACCATTTCAAAATCATCAGAAACCATTTCAAATAAACTCAAAATCATATCATATCAAATCAATTTGGAATCACCCCAAATTAGTCTTAATCAACCTAAAACATGTCACACATCCAAAATCTATCATAATCTATCTAATCCTAGGCATTTTTGTGGCTTTTAGTGCCTTAGAAACCTATCAATCTATCAAATCTTATCAATCTAACCTTAGCAATGTCATGGCTCTTAGTGCTAGGTCAAACTATCATTCACATCATCTAATCCTTGACATTGTTGAGCCTCTCAGTGTTAGATCATTGCCTTATCAACCATTTAATAACATTTATAGTGTCTATCAATGTTATTATGACCAACCCTATCAACCAATCTTGATCTTATAGCATTTTACAATGTTAGTTAAATGTTACATGTCTTTAATTCATGTCATGTGTGCTTCCCATGCTATCAATTCTGATCAATCAATCAATTCAACCATGGATTTGGTCTATTTGTCATCATCATAATCAATCCCCATTATCATCACATTTCATGAAAGGATATTGTTGCACTTATTTAATTAGTTTGGCCAATCATCTGCTAACTCTTCCTAAAGTATTAAATAACCCATAACTTAATCATAGGTTAGTTTGCTAACTATTCTTCCTAATTATCATCCCCAATTAATTAATTTTATTAATTAATTGATCCATTATTCATGAATCATGGGAATTCTCAATTTCTTAAGTCATATTTTCCACCATTAATTCCATTTTTTACTAATTTCTATTTGTGTGGAATAAGGGAATTTTAATTCAAATATTCCATAAAATATTGACATCATCATGACACATGGGTGTGACACCTTGTGGATTCTCCTTTCACACTTGGCTAAGATATGGCATAATCCTATATTCTTATTCTCTTACACATGTCCATATTTGGCTTCCATTATCATAGATTCTTGGCTTTAAGAGGGTTTGAGGTGTCATATGACACATCATAGATCCTCTTCCATCTTTAGCCAAGTTTGACTTCCAAGCATCATAAAATCATACACTTGACATCTTGTTTCATATGTGTCATAGATTCTTAAGGGAATCTCTTGCAAAGTCACATATCCAAGGTGACAATTCCAATGCTCTCATCTTCCATGTTGATTATAAAATGAGCATTCTTTCTCTCATTTCCACTCCTTAGCTCTTCAATATTTTTCACTCCATCTCTCACAATAAAATGACATCTCCTAAAATTCTCGTAGCATTATCCCTATCATACACTTTTTCTTCAACATTGTGTGTACTATAGGAAATTTGGAGCTACATCATATGGAGAATAAAGAAGGACATGGGAGCTACAAATGAAAGAGGGGATTTCTAACCTTGTGCTGCTTCCTTCCTATTAATTTTTCTTTCATGGTAGACTAAAGGGTGTCAATATATGTTTAGTGAGTTTGTGATTTTCTCATATTATGTTGGACATTAGCCCATTTTTTGGTCCTACATTGGTGAACCTGACATGAACATGCTTAAGTAACTTGGGTTTCTTACAGTTGTGCTTGTAGGTGCAAGGAAGAAGCTCACTTGGAGGGGTATAAGGCTTATTTTCTCTCCTTTATCACACCTAGTCTAATTAGGTGGTCCAATAATATGGTTGTATGCTCATGTTTCATGCATTCTAATAGCTTGTTGTTCTAGGGTGCACTCTACTTTGTCAGGGTGCACTAGGGACCCCTAGGAGGTAGTTTTAAAAGTCTAGGAGCCACCATAACCCATAGACACTTATTTTCTAATAAGTTCTTGTAACAAGATAGTAGAATTGGGGCTTTGATACTACTTTTAATGTCCCCTTTTAAGACATTAGGTTTAAAAACCTTGATTGTGGGCCTCAATTCCCCACAGTTTGCACCTAGTCTCCCAATTGTGCCCAGAGACTACCAAATATGCCCTTCTCAGCCCCAAGTGGACCATGGGCATAGTTAGCACTATCTAAGCACATTTGGGGGAATTCTAGGTCATTTTGACCTTTTGCGGCATAGGCTTCTCTATCAAAGCACACTTGGTTCATAAAAAGCACATGTTTCAATCATAATCTACATCTAGGGTTTATATTTACTCCTAGTACCTAGATTAGATGTTTTTGTGTTACTTATGGTCTATTTATAGCATGTGGCAATCATTGGATGAAGACTAATCATTGAAAAACTACTAATGTTTGTTTGCAAGACCTTCTTGAAGACCTTGTATGTTTGTCAAAACCATGTGTGTGGATTTCCTATATTAGATAACACTTTTTTTGGTGCATAAAATGAACTTTTTCTTTTCTACTTGGCATGTCTATAGTGTTGGAAAAACTAGGAGTTACATGGATGTATCCTCTCCCCTAGCCATTCATGGATATTGGGTGTAAAATAAATCTATGTGAGTTCTATAGGAAGCCTACCTTGGACCAAGATACCTAATATTGGGTATGCTAGGGGATGACATTAGGGTGGTAACAAGCCAAAAGCTAGGTCAAAATTCTAGCTGCTATATAAAAGTTGATTATGGTAAAAGTTATGTTGGTGGTATTGTTGTGTGATAGCTCTCCTCTAATACCATTGTGGTTCATTAAACCATAGTTCTTGGGGGCTAAGAGACCTTCTGAGGAAGTTTATCATTCACTTCCTAAATAGAACACCCTTACTAAAAATCATGGTTTAGTGGCTAAAATCCTTTCTATCCAGTAGCTCAAGGGGTCACCCATGCCTGTGAAGACATCCTCTATTCTCATGGTCCTTAGTAGAGACAATAGTCCATTGGGAAGTCATGCACCTTGGGAAGCAGATCTTGATATCCCTGAGAAGTGAGTGTGCTATAAGGGGGAGCCTATGGTGCTAAGATCCTAGGTTTTCCACTTTGGATAAGCATCATTGAACTTTGGTTCAAGTAGAAACTGAGTGGGTATAGTCCAAAAGCCTAGGTTGTGATGTGTTTGTTCACTTTTAACAACAACTATTCTTGTCTTAATGTTTCTTGTGTGTGTGTGTGTGAAAAACTAATCACAATAAAATGTCAAACACTATCAAAATGTTACAACCTTGGTCAAAAATTTGCAATCTTTGGTACAATACATTCAAGCCTTAGAGAACGTGGCAACTTGTGATGCTAAATGTGCTTGGTATAACATAGGTTTCATCCTTGCATAGAACCCACTTGCATTCACACTAGTTTAAGCCTTATACTTGCATCATATAGGCTTTATCCTACAACTTTTAGTCCTCACTTAGTATCCCTCATCTTTCATATTGCATTTGTTAGGGTTTAGTGTGCATCCCTTAGTTTTTATTATTTCAACCTCAAAATCTACACTTTGCATCCTCCATCTTGCATCTTTACATATCCAAAATTTATCTTACACACTTTAACCATAATTTTGGGTGTCTTAAACTTCATTCTACACCTTTATTCTAGTCTTAACACTATCCTTTGCTATCTGGCTCAGTGTGACATCAATCTACAAACCTTAACACTTAAAATTACCTTAGTTTCAGCCCAACTTCCCAGCTATGCTCTAAAACTATCATCTACACCCAAACCAGCCCCAACTACACCATAGATGTAGGTGATACTATTTGATCACACTTGGTAGTTTGAGAACCCAGTTTGGGTTTCCAAACATCATTTTGAGGCTTCAGAGGTGTCCATAGGTGCCTAGATAGGTTCCCTTGCATTAGCCTGCCTTGATTTGCAATTCACACCTCCTAGTATTCATTGCCTTCAATTAGGACATCATTCCTTAGGTCATAACCTTTTTCCTACATCTCCTAATCCATCAAAACATCATCCCTAGCATCCTAACCTTCTGGCATAGTAACTTGACAAACACCCAACTCAGCAACAACAACCATTCAACCCAATCTCCCAACTATGCCATGAAACTACCAACTCCACCCAAACTAGCCCCAACTATACCATAGGCATAGTTGGTACTTTTGGAGAACACTTGGTGCTTTAAAAGAATATTTGGGCACCTGCATGACCTTTTGGGCATCAAAATTGCATTTTGGGACCCTAAAATCACATTTAGATGCTACTGTAAGTCCTCATTCTGCATCTCACCAAAAATGACATCTTGCACCCAAAGTCTCATTTTGCATCTTAGGACCTTTTCATATTACATATCCACTTAGCATCACCATCATTTTGAGCCCCCCAAAAATCATTTTGAACCTAAAAACCTTTGAACTTAGTCAAAAATCTAAACAAAGTATAAGTCCTAAAGTGTCTCCTAGTGTTGGTGGATAATGGATCTTGACTAGCCCTTTTGTCTTTTCTTATCATTTTCTTTGGTCAAACTCTATCTATGTCTTAATATATTTGACCTTGTCATCTTTTATCATTTGATCTTTTTTTCTTTTATCACTTTTTGGTCAAGATCGAAATTCTATCTTAAGGAGGTTAAACTCTTAGAAAAAATACTTTCCAAAGATTTCACCTAAGTTTAAAACCTTGCATATATAGTTATCATTAGTATAATTATATTCCTAGTATCCTTAAATGTAATTTTTTCTTACACTAGTGGTATATCCCCTTCATCTTAAATTATTCCAAAATCCTAGCATCATTTCCACCACCAAACTCTATCAACTCATATATCAACCAACTTGTCTCCTTGGTCACTTATCCTCATTTTGCATAACCCAAAAATCATTATCAAACTTAGCACACCAACTCTTGCATAGTCCACCTTGCATACACCAACCTCTAACATCATCACCAAGTCCTAGGTCAAACCCTAATTATCATTTTGCATACCATAGAGTTATTTTCATCTCCTTTAGTCAAATTCCAAAACATCACTTTGCATTTGCATAGTTTCACTAGGACATTTACACATTGCATATAAAAACCCTACTTTATTTGGCATTTTTCTAGATTGCATAAAATTTGTAAACACCTAAAATCCAAAAGAAAGCACTCATATCTTACATACCCACATCCTAATTATCAAGTTTTGACATGTTTTACCAACTGCACCCTTGTTTTACCAACTATACACTCTAGGTGTGCAATTGGTAGTTTTAGAGCACATGTGGTATTTTTAGAGTGCACTTGGTAATTATGGGTTTCATTCTAGTTTCTAGAACCCTAATCTACACTTCTGTAGCCTTCATAGCATTCAAAATCACTCATATCATTCACTATCTACATTTTAGGCACCCTAGAACCTCTATTTACCTATTTCATACCTTCCTCTTACCAAATAATTACCTTTAGGGCTCCAAGTACACCAAGGGTACACTTGGTACTATTTTAGCATAGATGGTAGTTTAGGTGTGCACTTGGGAGGCAGAAAGTCCATTTAGGTTTTCCTCCATTGCATTTGCATCCATAGGTATAATGCCAACACTCACTAGGATACCAGTAGCTCAAAGACCTAAAGAACTTTATTAACCCTTGTTTTCTAAGGAACCAACACAACCAAAACCTCATCCATGAATAATTAAGAGCAAGCAAACCCATAAAACATATGATGAAGACCAAATTGAGGCATCAGAACCTTTACTTGTAGACCCCACAAACATGTATCCACAAGATCACCATAATCAAGAGATGACCAAACAATCCCTAAGCAATGCACCTATTATGAGGTTTCCTTTAAAAACTTCCCCTACACATAGGATGGTTCAATGGAGTTGTAACTTTAAACATATATTTATTCTGATACCACCCATAGGTGGAAGTGTAGCAACCACACCCAAGGATGAATGAACACATTCCTTTGAATTTAGCAAACCCAACACAAGTATCTTCAACCCTAATGCATCAAACACACAAAAAGGTATTGTACAGCTAAGTGATAACTCTGACATTGATCATGGCATCACTGATGAAGAAATGGCTAGGGTATCTCAAGACAAAAGTTTTTGCAAAAACTTCAAACTTTTGGCATTTCAAGAAATTATCAAATTCAACCCAAACTTGAAGGGACCTAAGTTTAAACATCAAACCAAAATAATGATTGAAAACATACAACTCATAATCAATTTGGACTTAGATAAGGTAAAACAACCTTTGGAGTTTTCAAACACAATAATGGCACCTATAAGATCCCATCAAGAATCAACCATTCAAATGCTCCAAAGTACATTTGAACACATCAACATTAATCCCTTGTTTGATGAACCACAACAAATGAAGGGAAATAGGACTCTTACTATATATCCCAATAGGACATTAAGCCTTGACCTCAATCACATGATGCAACAACAAGACGTGCCTTAAAGGGTTAGTACTCTAGGGATGACAAACATGCCTCCCTTGGAGGAAAATCAACAAAGTGCACCTTTGCTCCTAACCTTACCAAATGTTATGATGTCAAATTTTATGGAGCCTCCCATGAGTACACTATGTGAAACATCAATTACAACCATCCCTATTGATGTACAAAGGAAAAGTCTTATTGACATTATGCCCATTCCCAAGAGGAACATGTCATATTGTCAAGTCAATATGATGTCCCAAGGAGAAACCTCTAACATACAAAGATGCCAAAACAATAATACCAACATGGTGATCAATTCTCATGGACATAACCAACTACCCCACAACATCAACCTACAATAGTCCAAGGACTTAATGTTTCCAACACACATTCAACATATCAATAGTAACATCAACCACAACAATGACTTTAAGTGGTGCAAGAATCCAACATCCCTAACACAAAATCCAATGTAAACCCACTTGCCACAAAAGACTTGAAGGGAAAGCTATCATGTAAAACCCTAATGAAGACATGTTACAATAATTAAAACAACTTTCCAAAAAATTTGAGGCATTGGGAGTCCAAAAGAAATAGGCTCTATATGTAGAAAGGGACCTACATCCTAATCCATTTTATAAAAGTCTATATATGCCCCCATTTCAAAAACACTTTGAGGCTCCAAGATTTAAAAAATACCAAGTTAAAGGCAACAGTATTGATCACATCTGATAATTTTGTGCCTCTTATACTAAACTTAGTGTTGAGCTCACCTACCTCATGAGATTGTTCCTTCATTCTCTAGGTGGGCCTATGCTTGAATGGTACTCTAAACTTCTTGGTACTATCAAATCTTGGTCAGAACATGTAGACAAGTTCATCTCCCACTTTATCTTTAACATTAAAAATAAAGTGACACTTTTCAATTTGTTCTCAACTAAACAAAAAATGGGAGAACCATTTATCACATTCTTACTATGTTGGAGAAGCTTAGTTAGTCAATGCTCACTAGAAATCCTTGAATAACAAGTTAACCTATGCATTGAAAACTTAGTCCACTACTTAATGTATGAACTCAAAATAAAAAGTCCAAGCACTATTTCTAAACTGATGAAAAATGTGGCTAGCATTGAAGATGTTCTTATCTGTAAGGGAATCCTTATGATGAACAAGGAAAACACAAACACCAACTCATCTAATGACAAGGACAAAATTTCCTCCTAAAATAAGAATGTGACCAATGATGGTATTATGGATGCACATACAATTAGCACAACACAAACTCCCAATCAAAAACCACCTCCACAATAGAAAACTGAGACTTCCTTTCAAAATGGACCTCAAATACATCCTAGAACAAAAGATAAAAAATTCACACCACTAGGGATACCTCTTGAAACTACACTTCAACAATTGCTCAGTAATGACTTCCTTCAGTTACCCCTAATCAAAGATGAACCGCTAACTAAAGCATCTTGGTGGGATGACAAAATTTTTTGTGATTACCATCACACTAAAGGACATAAAACCTCATCATGTTTCAAACTAAAGCATACAATAGAAGACCTCATTGATGATGGTGTAATCATAGTTGATCTATCACTACAAGCATCCAACTCTAATCACACTATCTTCATAGATCCTTTGCATAATCATGACAAAGAAAAACCCTCTAGTTCAAACTCAAACTCATGAGGTAATGTAAATTACATGCACACTAGATATGACTACACCATCAACTATTTCAATGAGTTAGATTCTCATATATCCACATTTACCTTAAAGGTTGAAGACCCTCATTGCATTTTCACTACACACTATACCATGATCACCCTACCTGGAACCCCATCTAGACCTACTACTTCTACTAGACTTGCACCCCCTAGTAGACCTGTTGCACCTATGTCATCTAATTATAGCCTTGTTGAATAGCTCAACAAGATCCATGATAAAATATCCATCTTGGACTGACTACATACATCTCATAAACATTAGAAGATCTTGGATTAAGCCCTTAAAGAGTC
Organism: Cupressus sempervirens; assembly: GCA_028749045.1. Taxonomy (NCBI): domain Eukaryota; kingdom Viridiplantae; phylum Streptophyta; class Pinopsida; order Cupressales; family Cupressaceae; genus Cupressus; species Cupressus sempervirens. The sequence continues at coordinate 923,669,370 of CM053792.1, forward strand.
TATAATCCTAGATAACATTTATGTTGCACAATTCCAAACCATGGTCAGGAACCCATCTACATCACATCACCTTTTCCCCTTGGGGGATTCCTAAAAATAGACCCAATCACAATGATCCTCTTTACCTTGAAGTCTTTGTCCATAATGTTAAGGTTAGACGTGTCTTGATAGATTGAGGAGTAGGGTTCAATATCTGTACACTTAAAGTTGTCAAATGTTTGGGTAATTCTAAGAATGATGTGGATCCCTCTGATAGAATCATAATAAATTCCTATGATGATGGTGAATGCTTCTCTAAGGGCATCATAAAATTACCCATTAGAGTAGGTCTAGCTACTGAAGACACATTATTCTAGGTCCTAGATATCAAAATGAATTGCAACATGATACTAGGATGCCCTTGGATCCATGCTATGCAAGAAATGTCGTCTACATATCATCAATGTGTGAAGTTTTCCTACAATAATCTCGAGGTTACCATCCCTGGTGATCTAGATCCTTTATAGAATTGTGCTAATCTAAGAGATGCTACTGTATACCAAGTCCCAACAAATAATGGAGCACAACCCATAGATTCTTCTAAATATGTGGATGTTGATATACTTCTCATTAAGGCCAATGAAAAAATAAAGATTGAAGATAATGGGTGTGGAGAATACTTTATATCTCAAGTATCACACATTAGGGAATCACCACTTTATTCCCAATCTTATGGTAAATCACAACTATTGCAAGACCAACACTCTGAGATCAGTACACAAAATGTCACTTCTATCAATGAGAATACATTTGAATGTATTGACAAAGAAAAAGAAGAACAAGAACCCACTTTGATATCTCCTAACAATTATACACTTGGGTTTATTATCATGTAGAAACAAGCCTATGATGGCTATAGTGGTCTTGGATGTCAAAAACAAGGAATAATTGAACCTATCACTACACAAGGATGACCTCCTAGTTTGGGGCTTGGATTTAAACCATTGCAAATAGGTCCACCTAGTACTATGGTACCTATGTGTAAGACTATGGATGTTTTGAACAATGAAAAGGTATATGAAGATACCCCACATGAAACCAACAATCCTCTAACTTTTGAGCAAAGTACCAAATCAAGTCAAACACTCCTTTTGATGCACATGAGGGATACATTGGTAGCATGGAGATCTTTTCTTACCATGGAATGATTAATGTCATTGTAAGTCAGACTCATGATTTCTTTCCCTTTAGACTCCAAATTGAAGTACCATGAGTGAATCATTAAGTCTAATGGCTGAACAAATTTTCTCTCTTTAATTAACACCAGGGTGATGGAAGTCCTCAAAATTTTCATATTAAGGACCCAATGCTGAATTGGCACCTAAATTGGATAACCAATCTGCTACTCTATTCGCTTGCTAAAAGCAATATGAAACCTTAAAATCATAAAATTCTAGAAGAAACTCCTTGATTTTTTGTATGCTTTGATCTAGAAGCCAATCCTCCTTATTTCCTCTCTTAATTCCATTTATAATGATCTCTGAGTCTCCTTCTAGATGTATACATTTGTATCCAATTTTTGCTCCTCATCCCAAAGCTTCCCTAGCAGCAAAATATTCTATAGTAATATTTGTACCATCCTAGAAGTTTTTAGCTGCAAATGCAAGTATGTTGCTCTTATGGTCTCTTGCCACACATCCACACCCTAATACACTAGGGTTTCCCCTTGCCACCCTATCAAAATTAAATTTTAACCATCTCTCCTCTATAGGTATCCATAACGTCGTCTCCCATTTCAAAATTGGATTAGCCCCAATATGCCCATGAACATGCCATTTTCATTTTAAGATTCAATGGATATTAATTATATAAAAAAAATAGAATATTAAAATTCAATATCATGTTCTATGCCAACTTAAGTCATGGATACATAACCTTATTTCAATTGTTTGTATGATTTGCAAGTTTATATTAGAATACTATTTCTTTAAGGTTGTGAGCTTTGTCAGTAAATTGTGCTTTTAAAAAGTTGTGGATTAATTGTTTGTATGCTTTGAAAGTTTTTTTTGTGTGTGTTGAAATGGAGGCACATTCATTTTGAATCCTCTGTAAGATATATAAGATGTTTTAGCTTTTGGATGTAATAGAAATATCTACTGTGATGAATTTTTTATTCTTGACACCCACATTGGAAAGAAAGAAAGGCTCTACTCATTGTTAGGTGAGTCATTTATGATCTCCATTTTTATTGAATTTTATGAGTTTTCATTGTTGTATTTTTGTAAGTTAATGTGATTTTCTCAGATTGCAATTTTCTAAATTTATGTGAATCTTGTTAATAATAGTAGAGTTTTTTATATTGTCTATCTGACTGAGAATGACTTATTTTTAGAAATCTTTGTCTATTTTAATATAAACTCTATAACTTCACAAGTGATCCACTCTACAGAATATGAGTTGAAAAATAACTTAAACCAAGCATTGGAGAACACACATGGTTGAGACCAAGTATAGTGGCTAAAACGAAATATTGTTACCCTAGTTTCACTTACATATTCACCTACCCCTATAGTATCAAGGATTTTTCACACAATTGCATTATAAGCATAGTAAAGAGTTAAACATAACTAGTTTACAATAATACATTTAGCAATTTTAAACCTTTAATCACATAATAATATTGATATTGCTCAGGTAAAAGAAGAAAGAATGACATTGTTCATTTATATTCAATTTTGTTGCAATACCATTTCACAACAATCCATGTTTAAACAATTTACTCAAATGTTCAGGAGAGAAAATATAAGTAAATAACAAAAGAACCTAGTTTTTCTTGACTATTGTCAAATACCTATTACCAATATTTCTCCCAATCTTCTAATCTCTTCTTGTTGCTAGTTGCTTGTATCTTCTTCCAACTTCGTGTTGTGTCTCACAAAGAATACCAATTCTTTTAGCCACCTCTATTGTGTGTAACTAACCTAATACACACCCCCATTCTGAGAACAACAACTAATATTTAGTTAAGAGAATGAATTATTTTTCACTATTTTTGTTTCATTTACTTTTTGATAAGAAAAAGAAAAATTTAAGAGAATGAAAATTTAAATTGAAGAAGCTTTTATTGACAACGAATATTCCTCCTCCTCCCGCATGTTGTGACTATAGGAACACCTCTCAGCATAAAAATAAAAATAATATTAGTAACTATGTGAAAAAATTGTTCTACAAAGTTATTGAAAAAGTAGATAAAATTTAATTTATGTGATCCAATGTGACGAAGAAGAAGAATTTTGAAGGTAAGTGAAACTAAGATGCAATTATTTGATAATAAATATTTTTTTTGTGATATGATTATTTTATATAGATACATATTAAAAACAAGTGTAAATTAATAGCAAATGAAAAAATCTCATATTTACAAGTTTCTAACTATTCATATTTTATTTGAAAATAATTGTAAATATAATAATAAAAAATAAGTACAAATTAGTCATATATTAAAAAAAATAGACATTTCTAAATCAATACTATGAGAAAATGAATGATGGGAGTACACCTATGGCTCTATTTATTTCCTCATTCACACTTACACATTAGTCATTTTGTTTAGTCCAATTTGAAATGGAGTTGTGGATTCGGCAGATTTTGAAGTGCAAATAATGTGGCAGGTATCACCATGATGTGTTGCCAAAAAAATATAGATTAAAGATACAAGCTTTGGGGATGGAAGAGGTCTTGCCTGTGAACATTGAGGAGGACTCTTTTGATGCCATTTTTGTTTGTCATTCACTGAGAATTCAAACTACTATCTGCATAGTAATTGGGGAAGAAATCTTGGCACTGCATGTTCGTCAATTCTTTGTCCCAGCACAAATTATAGCTATCTTCCTATCCAATGCTCTAGACTTCATTCAATTAGTGCCCCTATATATTTCATTGGCGGAGAAAGTCATTAACCTAAGTTATTTGCAGAACAATGAGCTTATGAGGGCAATACAGTTATATGATCTATGCGATGGACCGGCATTAGTTGGTGGTTTATTTTCCAAGTGCTAATTTTTGTAAAAATATCCAAGTGTCAATTGGATATCTCATGTAACTGCATATGTAACTCAATACTATCGAATATATAATTGTATATAAAAATGATCCTACGGTTTCTTACTAGTTCTTCCATGGGGGAGTTATTGAATCAGATTATTATTAATAAAATACGGTGGATACTCCACTTTTTCTTTAAAAAAATAAAAAAAGAATAGAAGTTTTTATTTATAAGAAAAATTATAAAATTATCAAAATATCAAATTAACTAGGCAACTTTTTAAAATTTATATATTTAATTTTAAAAATGTTAAATCAATATAAATATAAACAAGTTTCTAAAATTGTATGCTTTATATAAAAGGATTCTAAAATAATAATAATTACAATGAATTATGTTAGAAATATATAAATATAAATATATAATAAATAACATAAAACATGTGTTAACAATTACATATTAATATTATTTATTAGTAAATTAAGCTTCTAAAATTCATATATTTTATATTCTAAATTACTACTAATATTTAGAAATATAAATAGGGAAGTGCCTACAATGCATCAGTAAATTGTGAGTCTCTCATCGGGGAGGTCTTGTGTTTGAATCTACTTGACATTAACAAAAATAATTAATTAATCTTAATAATAATAAATTAAAAAAATATAATAAATAATCTTAGACTTCGACCAATTACCTATGTAAAAAAATATATTCACAAACATATATTACTATTAATAAAAAAGAAAAATATATTAACATATGATAAATATTTTTACAGGTATTAAAATATTATATATTTTATCATACCTTTATTGCATACATTATATATATAGTAATATATATATTGTTGGAAACTTACAATTGGAACAATTATGGTTTTGTCATTGATGTCAAATCTATTGATAAGACATATTGCTACCTAATCTAAATGTCATATCTATTTGATTGATGAAGGGGATTTGAGAAATTGCTCATAACAATAGCACCTAGATGAAAGGTTGAGTTATGAAAAGGAAGTTACAATGGAAATTTGATTAGATAGACTTTGATAAAGCAAAGTAATTGTTTATATCAAGAAAGTTAAGCTAAGTTGAGCAATAGAGTAAAAAGCTAAGGAACGCTAAGTAATGCTAGTGTCAACCGAGCAACAGTAGTTGTCGACAAAATCTAGTGTTGAATGAGCATTAGTATCAGCTAAAAAAGCTAGTTGATGACAAGCTAGAAGACTTATAGTGACAGAGTAATTCAATGATGAACAAGTGTTAGAATTTTAGATTGCCGAGCAATAATGTTGAGAATGAATTTGAGGAAATCATGAGATCTAGCCGATTCAATTGATTTCTTGGGAGATGTAAACCATGTTGAAGATAAGATTGATGACTTGGATTATTAAAATCAAGGAAAGGATTAGTTAAAGACCTAATAGATGAATTCCAAAGAAGTTTTTAGAGGATGATCAAGAAGATGGACAGATACAATGAATCATGTTGAATCTAATCATAAACACTAATCAAGATCTACGGTGATCATAGAAAATGGTAAAGCAAGAATTTCTTATTTAAAGATGTAAAAATCAAAAAAAATGGTGTGGTGTGGTGCGTATGAGAAAGGAACACAAGAAAAGGTGGATCAAAGATGCACACAGGTGAACACGAGAGTGTGTTAGTGAATGAAAAGTTAAAGGAGATAGCTTGCATAGATGCTACTAATTTTGATAAGTGAATCTAGGCAGATGGCTTAAGTGTTGTTGAAAGGTGAAGTTTGATTTCTTGAAAGGTTTACAAGTGAATCAAGAACAAAGATGACAATATGGAGCTTATTAGTGAGTTAGCACAACGACTGAATAGAGATATGAACTTACAAAGTGAGTTGTAATCACACAGATCAAATCTACTATTTTCTTTGTAATCATTATGAACTATTTGTAATGAAATCCTTTTAACAGAGGTTGACTAATAGCCATTTAGAAGACTTAACAATATGTGTAAATCCTTTAACAAGGTGACATTCTAAATAGAATGATCAAATCCCTCTAACAAGGCCACTTCTAATAGGGTGATTAAATCCTCTAACAAGGTCACATTTAACAATGTCTATTGTAAAACTTTAATAGGGCTCACTTTGAAAGAGTGAAAAAGTAGTGACATGTTGTTGGTGGTTTTTCCCAAATTGGGTTTCCACATAAAATCCTAGTGTCAAAACTATGTTGAATGCTTTATATGTTTTTACATTTGATAATGTTTTCATTAAGAAAAGAAAGTTATGTTTGATATAGTAATTTTATTATTGTAGTAGAGACCGAGCAACAACAAGATAAGTAGAAAAATGATTGTTTATTCTTTAATGTTCAAATGGCACTTGTGGACCTTGAGTAACTGATTCACCCCCCTTGTAACACCCGTCCAAGGAACCCAAAAGAATTTAACATTTACAAGTTTAACTAAGTTTTCCAAACATTTTCAAAACTATGTTGAATGCTTTGTATGTTTTTACATTTGACAATGTTTTCATTAAGCAAAGAAAGTTATGTTTGAGATAGTAATTTTATTATTGCAATAGAGATCGAGAAACAACAGGATAAGCCAAACAATAAGTGTTTATGTTTTAATGTTCAAATGGTACTTGTGGACCTTGAGTAACTAATTCACCTCCCCTGTAATGCCCCACCAGGGAACCCAAAATAAATTAACCTACTATTTTACTAAATTTTAAAGATAATATACAACAATAATTATAAAATAGTGAAAGCAATAACATACACTCATACATAAGCAACACATAAAAAAATTACATCTCTTATGGGTCACATGATGCAGAATAACATTTAAGTTTAATTAATACTCAAACCAATATACAACAATTCCACATTACAAAATAACTCCAAATACAAATCCATATAATAATATAAAATTATCTACAATGCCACTTGGCAATAATCAGAATGCACAGTCATCCATTGTACAAGTCACAGGGTATGAAAGGATGAAAGAATATACATCATAAAAATATATTACATCATCTCATTAGATCTATGAAATCAAATACAATACAATACACTAAAAGCATCCATTATAGTGCATAGGAAACAAAATGAAAGAGAGTACAGAACATGATACAAACTCAAAAGTCAAATCCAACATCTAGGTTAGGGAAATCTTGAAAGTAATTTACCTCAAAGGTACCATGACACAAATGACATCTAAACCTAGAGGTAACAATGACACATAGAAAATATACTATGTAAGTGGGAAAGTGTCATCGTATGAGCCAACTCTAAGGTTACCTAGGCAGCCTGACTGGACTTCAGCCCCCTATTGACTCTATGGAGCACTAGTATCCTTTCATACTTACAAGGAATACTAATGAAGCAAGGTCACAACCAAACATCTTGCATACTCCCATCCTAGCCTATACTAGCACTAGAGGAATGGGTGAGGAAAAATAATGACTCTTATTAATTCATTTTATTCTAATTTAATGTAGCGTTATCATTTATTAAAACAACCTATAATGGGTTACTCAATAGCCTATTTAAGGCCTCGGCCTCCATTGCAAGCCACTTCTCAACATGACATACATATAACCTACCCTAAGCTCAATAAAAATTGTAGGTCACATATGACCATAAATCACTCATCAGTTCTTAAGCAAGCAACTAGAAAGATATTGAGAACATTACTGATCATAATGACAAATTTCACCAATACGATCATCCTAACATGATTGATCCAAAACTAGGCACACAAGTACCAAACTCATGACATCACATGACATCACCAAAAAAAATTCATAATAACCTCAATCCTATACAAGCAACTAAGAAGCAATCCAATGATAACTGATCAAAGACTTAAAGGTTATATCAGAAAAGTCACACCATTCACTTCAGTTCTACACAAGAGAAATAGAAAGCAATAACAAAACATCTAATCAACTCAGCATAGAGCACACATGACACATCACCAAGGTTGGGTATAAAATATTGTATACAAATTATCATCATGACATCATAGAACAAACCCCAAGCCTCTGGTAAACAACTTGCTACTGGTCAAAGAATTAAGTCAACCAAAAACCAAACACATAATAAAACATACAACTGACAGGGTAGTTTCATAGTTTGGTTTAGTTTGAAAACACATAGTTTTTAGTTAATAGTAAGGTTCATGTTGTCATTTCTAATTTTTTAACTTTAGAAATATTTATAAATTTCCCCTATAATTGAATCCATTTTCCTTTTAAAAATTGAATGCACAACTACCACTAACTCACAAAATCAACATCTTTATTAAGAATATAAGGAAAAAGTAAATAATAATTATTAAATTACTAGGACAAGTTTTTTAACATAGATCATCCTTCAAATTTGAAAGAATGTGGTTGCAACATCCTAACTTTACTTAGGCAGTGCTGGATTACTACTCCGCAATCAGAAGGAACCAAAATGTTTCAGTTTGCACATAAGATGAAACATACCAAAAGGTGGATCAAAAAATGGAATGAGGAGGTGCTTAAGAATATCTTCAAGGAAAAAGAAGTTATTAAGGAAAAATTGGAGAATATTTACAATATCATTATCAAACAAGGAATGGACAAGGATTCATACACCACCTAAAAATCTTTATGCAAGAATGGGTAGAAATATGTAGTAGAGAAGAGGAATACTAGAGGCAAAAATCAAGAGAATTATGGTTAAAAGAGGGGGATAGAAATACAAAATGTTTCCATTATTCAACTAAACAAAAAACAACAAGCAACCATATTTTCACTATTACTAATGCTAAAATAGGGCACTCATTAACTGATCCCCTTAGTATCTAAGAAGAAGGAGTTAGATATTTTTAGTCTTTGCTAGCTCCACCACCTATTCCATGTTCAAAATCTCCACCAATGGAGGAGTTACTAGATGCAATTCTCACTCTCATAACATATGCTAATAATTTGAAACTTTTGGCTCCATTTACCATTTAGGAACTCAAAAATGTGGTTTTCTCCTTGCCATCAGATAAAGCCTCTAGCCCAAATGGATTTATTACTCTATTTTTTCAATTATGCTAGGATTGGATTGGATAGGATCTATTGGGTGTAGTTGAAGAATCTAGAATTAGCAAATCCATGCTGAAGAACTTCAACACTACAAATATAGCCATTATCCCAAAAATGAAAACACCAAACACTTTTGCAGATTTTTGACCGATATCTCTATGCAATACTATTTATAAAATCATCACAAAGGCTATCTATCTAAGGATGTAGCATTTCATTCCTAACATTATCTTGCAACCTCAAGAGGGATTTGTACTAGGCAAGGAAATAATTTATGGTGCTTTAGTGGCACATGAAGTCCTCCATTTCATTAACAATAGTAAATCATCCCACTTTTTCATCAAGTTGGATATGATGAAAGAATAAGATAGAGTAAATTGGACATTACTACTCAAGGTATTGTGGAAGTTTGGATTTGTGAAAGATTGGTGTAAATGGATTAAGGCATGTATTTTTGGAGCTGAATTTTTAGTTTTGATAATTGATGTACTGGTTGGTTTCTTTACATCCACACAAGGAGTTAGACAGGGGGCCCCTCTATCACCAGTATTATTCGTTCTCATGGCAGAATAATTTAGTAGAATTATTTAGAGGAAAAAAGTGCTAGGAAAATGGCTCATTCCCTTTTTGCAGATGACACACTATTGTTTGGGATCTCTAACATATTAGAGGCTAGGTAGATTAAAGAAGTGTTGGACCTTTATACAACAACATCAAACCAAAGGGTCACTACCCTTAAATCTAAAGTCCACTTGTTCAACACTAATTAGATTATATCCAATAAAATTGTCAATATCTTAGGATTTTCAATAGATTTCCTTCCATCTGTATACCTTGGAATCGCCTTTTTTATGGGGGTAAAAAAAATCAGCTATTGCACACCTATCATTGAAAGGATCAAATCCAAAATAGTGGCATGGAAAGCTTGATGGTTGTCATTATCAGGAAAAATTCTACTTATCAAATCAATCTAATTAGCTATTCCTAACTACTATTTATTGGTTCTCAAAGTGCCCCCATCAGTTATACAAACAATTTAGAAAATACTTAGAGAATTGTTATGGATAGGCAACATGAATGGTAAAAAGAAAGTTCCCTTAGTCTCTTTGGAAAAGATGGTACAAGTAAAACAACTAGGAGCAATAGGGATACATGATTTGCAAAAATGAAATCAAGCTTTTGGGGGTAAATTAGTTTGGCAAATGTATAGCAAACCGCATAACATCTAGTGCCAAATTATGCAAAAGAAGTACTTAGATGAAGCAAACTCATCTAGAATTTTCACAGTACTAGACCCACCTAAAGGTTCATCCATTTGGGATTTCATGATTTTCTCTAGGGGAATAATATGTAACTTCATTATGTGTGAAGTGAATAATGGTCTATCAGTTAAGTTTTGGCATGATTTATTGAATGGTGCACCACCTTTAATTAGAATGGATGATATAGAGGACATAGTTACTACTTTAGAAAATACTTGGGGTACTTACTTAAGAGATTATGTATCGATAGTATGTTTACATTCAAAAAAGGTGATATGGAAGGATCCACATGAATTACCTTTGACCCCTCAAGAGATCCAATTCTTGGAAAAAATCTTCTCTCAAAAGGTAGTCTACATATCAAACCTAGAGGATAAATTGATATGGACACTAGGATTAGATGGAAATTTCACCATCAAGGAAGGTTATAAGCTCATCCAACAAAGAGATGCAACCATTAAACCATCTTGTGCTTGCACTTTCTGGTAGAATTATCCCACTCTACCAAAGGTAGGCTATTTTTCTTGCTTAGCTTTGAACAATAGGGCATTAAGTAGTGAAATGTTACATAGACTCAATATATCTCAACCCTTCAAATACCCTTAATGTGATAATAATCAGGAAGATGCAAATCATCTATTCCTAATCTGTCAATTTACACAGGATTGCTAGTTTTTTGTCCTTGGGAAATTACACTATTCTACTCGACTCCCATGTAGGCTTTGGGATCTATTTGAATCATGGACACAATTATACTCCTCATCCCTTTTCTCTTCTATTTGGAAGTGTATATCAATGCTAGTTGTGTGGGCATTATGGTGGGAGAGAAACAAAAGGATCTTTCATAGAACTACCTCATCAATCCAAATAGTCACATCTCATTTTGAGACATCAATATTTGAACTAGTTAATGCTAGTCACAGTAAATTAAAGCATAATCTGGTTTTGATTTTGTGGGATTCATCTATAATTTAAGAATGGAAAAAAATTCATGTGTCATTTCACTAGTGCTCTCAAATAGTACCTAATAAGGTGCAAAATAGGGCATAAATCAAATGGAAACCACCATCTAATGGGGTTATTAAAATAAATTTTGATGGCTCTTCAAGAGGTAACCTAAGAAATTTCAGGGTAGGAGTATGTATTCGGGATCACCAAGGTTTATTAATAGCAATAAAATGTTGCTCACTACCATTTGGAACAAACAACATGGCAAAGGCCCATGCATTATTTGAGGGATTAATACTAGAAAAAAAGGGGGGATGTCAAAAGATTCATATTGAAAGTGATTCTATGGTCATAATTTTAGCATGCATTAACCAAGCCTCTCATAACTGGACACTCACATACATTCTTAAGCAAATATGGCAATTGTTGGATACATTCGAAGAAGTCAACATCTTGCATACACTAGGAGAAGGTAATAAAGTAGCAAATTATTTGGCAAATAAAGGATGTGATAGATATGACAACGAGTTTTTTATTCTTGATGCAATCCTAAAATAGGATGCCCAGCTAAAACATATACTTCAATTGGATAGGGCAGAATTTGATGGAGACTCCTCAAGTGTATAGATGTGATACCTATCACTATTCATATTTGCACTCAATGATTATTGCTTGGCACTCATCTTCCCCCATGGAATAGTGATCAAACCAGTTATATAGGTGTATAACATTAGCATCCTTGATAAGCATATTTTGCAATTTTGTAATTTTTGTCATAAAATGTGTCCTTGGTCTAGGTTGGCATGATAAAACTTAGATTGCTTTTGTGTTTTAAGGCATTAGCCTATAAGGATTTATGGTTTTCTCATGTAAACCAATATGTACAAAATGATACATTGATGTATTTGTACATGACTACAATCTTGGGGTTTCTTTCTAGTTCTTCCACAGGGGAGTCTTTGTACCTGTTTATTAATAAAAATGTGGTGGTAACCCCACTTTGGCTTTTAACTTTTTTTTGTTAAATAATAACAAACAAATTATTAATAAAATAATACAAGTTTACTAATAAACCTATACATTATTTTATAATAAAATGATTTTATTTAAAAATACTAATTAGTACCCCATAACAAATTAATTAATTAATAATAATATTAATTGTACATATCAAAAAAAATTTGAATTAATAATAATAATTTGAAACTTTAATTAAAATGTTTATTAAATATAATTATTTATTAATTTAATTTAACATAAAAAATTGTTTTTATTAAAATAAATTATATTTAATAATTTTTTTTAAAATAATATAATTTAAAATATTTTATATTTAATAAAATTTAAAAAAAGCATGATTAGAGGTCTGCTGACCTACACCACTCTGCTGCCACAACAATTGTCAATGCTATCGGAGGGGGGATTAGAAAATGAGGTGGGGAGGTGGTAACTCATGCCCACCAATATATATATTTAAAAATAAAAATAAAACAAAAGCACCCACCCAAAAACATGAAATCTTGCAATCAATTTCTATTATTATTTAATAATGTAATTACCACAATAATTATTAATTACTATGGTAATTATATTATTTTATATACATTTTTTCAATAAATTTCAATACAGATCTGAAAGGAAAAATACGGATAACCTATCAAATTTTACAACTCAATTCTTGATTTCTTTTCCAAACCCTAATCGTATCAAATTATGGTTCTGTAAAATTTTACAAAATGAGGGTTTCCAATTAACAATCTTTATATAAATGATTTCAAAATGAAGAATAATGAATTCGCCCACAAGGGTTTCAATTTAATTAATTTTTTCACAAACAAAATCAAGAACAAAGAAACAATAAATTTCAACACGAGGGTTTCAACCAAATCTAAAATTCTAAAAACAGATTTATCTAGACACGAAGAAGACAAGAATTTGAAGAATAAAAAACCACTATACAAATAAACCATAAGATCCTACCTAGATCTTATGCTAAGACAACAAAGGCATGGAGCACATAAACAATCCCCTTTTTCTGAAACCCTTCTCCAAAATTGCTCCTCCAAAACTCTGTTTTCCAAAATGAACTCTAGATCTTTGATAAAGAATTTTCCCCTAATTTTAGGACTTCGATTGTGCAATCACGCACAAACTTGTTGATCTTTATCTTTTTATTATTTTATTATATTTTAAATATTCATGCACAGCCTTTTTTCCATTTAATTAAAATATCTTTATTAAATAATTTTCTCTCTCTTTGATTAATTTTCAAGATGTTTTTGAAAAAAATATTTTTTAACTTAAGCAATAATAATAATATTTAGAATTTATTTTAAAATGATCTCCTAAATATATTATTATTAAATTGAATAAATATTATTACACTCCAAAATTAGAACTATAACTTTATGTTTAAATTTAATTCTTTTATTTAAATAATTTTGCAATAAAGTAAATATGATTAAATATCAAATTTTCTTCATAATTTTCCATTAAATTACATCATTACTTACTTTTTAAAATTGATTTAATTAAAAGAGAAATCACCAAAGACATACAAGACTAACAATGACAACCCATTATAAAGCACAAAATACTAGATCAAACTCAAGGGTTATAATCATAAATTTACGTCACTTGATGAATTCAAAAGGGTAGACATTTTAGATACTTGTCCTACTTTCTAGGACAATTGGCTTAAGGTCAAGATTTGGACTCAAGAATTTATATGCCCTCTCTTACCATTGAGATATTGCGATAGGGTATGCTCATCCTAGTAATTTAGGGAAGTTGATACCCGATACCTACAATTTGCATAAAATCCATGCATGTACATACACATATATTCTAAACTAAATAGGCAATGGTGGGAAGTGGTACATTGTGTAGACTTGAACTAGTAGGTGCCTACAAATCCCTCCCTCAATCATATCAGAAACATCATACATAAAATAAAATATACAGGTACACCATACACATGCAAGTATGGGGTAAGTATCTAGATAAAATGCATACAAATAATCCATCTAACTATCATCATGAAATAACTAGTACCAAAGTCACTCATCATATAATCAACTAAGTATGAAATAATATCCATAATATAGAAAATAATGTCATTGATCATCAAGCATAAACATAAAGCTAGCCTAAAAGAGTTCAATAATATAATATGAAAAACAAAATAGGGTAAGCACTACACCCCTCCTCTTATTTATTCTAAACATTTCTAATAGTTGGTATCAGAGCATATTTCTTAGAGAGAAAAGTTTTGAAGGTACTTAAAGCCAAAGATCATGACTCAAAAGAGAGATATACCAAAGCTAAACAAGGAGAACATTCCTGCATGGCTATCAACTTTGTGGACAATGAGTATGTAAAGGAAAAAAATACTCCTCTAATAGCTAACCAACTGAAGTAGAAGCAAGAACATAATCAAGAAATGTTGGAGGTTTCCTCAACCCCAAGCTATGTTGAGTTTGATGACTTAAAAGATTGTGATAGTGCAAAGAAAATGTGGGACAAATTAGAAATTATATGATTATGAAGTTGTCTATGTTTATATGAAAGAAGACTCGAACGAGGATGAGAAAACTATATTAATCTCATATGTGAAAAAAAGTGATAGATGGATAATTGATAGTGGATGTTCCAATCATATGATTGGTGACAAAGATAAATTTTAAGATATTGGTCCATACAAAGTTGGATGTGTTAAATTTGGTAATGATATCCCATGTCTTGTAAAAGGTAAACGTACTATTCAACTTACTAATAAGACAAAATGTGACAATGTTTATTGGGTTTAAGGAATTAACTATAATCTGTTGAGTGTTTCACAGCTAAAAAAATTAGGTTATAGAGTTAAATTCTACAATAGGAAGGCCAAGATACATGATGTTGATGGTAAGCTAATTGGAACTGGTGATCATACAAGAGGTAACTTTTTCTACCTAGATTTATCAAATGAGACATGTTTGTTTACACAACAAGAAGATGTTTGGTTATGGCACAAGGGATTATGTCATGTGAACTTTGACAATTTGGTGAATATCAGTAAGATGAAGAAAGTAAGAGGGTTGCATAAACTAAAGAAGCTTGATAATGCCATTTGTAACCAATGTCAATTGGGAAAAATGACCAAGTCTAGTTTTAAGAGAAAAACATACACTACTAGTGATATTTTGGAATTGGTTCATATGGACCTACATAGACCCATTGATGTTCAAAGTTATTGTGGAGATAAGTATTTCATTCTATTTATTGATTACTACTTTAGGATGATGATTGTGATGTTTCTTAAAGCTAAATATGATGCTTTTTAGTTATTCAAGTGGTATTTAGCCAGAGTTAAAAAAGAAACAAGGAAGAGTTTGAACTACTTGAGATCTCACAGAGGTGGTGAATTCATTTCAAATAAGTTCAATACATTCTGCAATGAAAGAGGAATTAAAAGATAGATGTCAGCACCAAGGACCCCTCTTTGCTAAAAGGAGAAAAAAATAATAATGAACTATGCAAGAACATTAATGATGGAGAAGGGCATATCAAATAGGTATTGGAGAGAATTTTTTAGTACTACTATTTATACCCTAAATAGAGTACAAGTCAAGAAAGGTACAAATGCTACACCTTTTACACTATGGTATGTTTATGTTGTCAATGTCAAATATTTCAAAATATATGGAAGCAAATGCTATATACTTAATGATAATAGGAATGGAAAAAATGATGCAAAAAGTGATGAAGGTATATTCCACCAAGAGTAAAGCTTACACGCATTTGAATTCTAACACTAAACAAGTTGGTGAAAGTGCAATGTGAAAGTTGATGAGTTTCCATAAAAAGTGACATTTCATGTAATGAAGAACCTAAAGATTACAATACATTCATCTATGTAGAAGATGGTGCTCCCAACACTCAAAATGAACATAAAAAGCAAGCTACAGTTTCCCAATAGATAGGAAATGGTGAAGTGCAAATAGAAATTGTTGAGTAGCAGAGAGTAGATGCCGAACAATAGACTGAAGATGTTGAGTCATAGACAAGAAATACTGACCATCAGCTAGCTAATGCCAAGAATACAAAACATGAACCGAAACCTAAACAAGAAAGAGAAAATGAGCTTGAGATTATTTTCCAAGATGAACCTATAGAAGAACAAAGAAGGAAACTACATGTGCTAGAAAAATATGTGAGAAGACATGATAAACCTGAACATAAGACTATGGATTGTATTACAAGAAAAGTGATAGGTTTGAACTAGAAGTATTCACTGACTCAGATTGGGTAGGGAATAATGATGACATAAAAAACATTAGTGGAGGTGCATTCTTTCTAGGAAAGAGATTGGTGTCATGGACAAGGAAGAAGCAAAATTCTATTTCTCAATCAACAACTAAAGTTGTGTATGTGGTAGCTGTAGTGAACTAGTGTTCAAATATCATGTGGATAAAACAATTTTTGAAAGGTATGATAGAGGACATTACAGATCCAATGGTTATCTACTATGATAACACAAGTGTTATCAACATTTCAAAGAATCCAGTGATGCACACTAAGAAGAAACATATAGATATCAAGTATCACTACTTGAGGGAACTAGTTGAAGACAAAGAAGTGAAGCTAGAATATGTGCACATCAAAGAACAAATTGCTGATATATTCACTAAAGTCTTACCTATAGATGCTCATGAATATCTTAGAGGTAAATTAGGGGTGATTCCCTTAAAAAAAGCTACTTAAGGAGACAAGGTGCATTGCATCAAATGTTCTAATCAGAATATCTTACACATTGATGCAATACAATTCTACTATGGAAAATGCCTAAGGTAGATAGTCATGTACAACATATCAAATCAGTCATAGATAGATGACAAAAATTAGCGAGACATGATAACATCTACATAAATAAGATGTATGAAGAGTTTCAAGCTCTAAAATTTAATTGTCTTTGGCATTATTGTCAAAGAGGGAGAATACACACACACACACACACACACAGAGTCACAAAAGAGAAAGTGGGAGAATCTATAAAAAATAAGTTGTAATCAAGAGGAAAATCTATTGTTTTAGAGGGAGAAAATAAAAAAAGAAGAATAAGAATGATAGTAAAAAATCTTTTGGATTATATGGTAAACAAGTTTACTTAGCTATTGCTAATATTGTGATGTTTGAGATGTTGCCATCAATGCCAAAGGGGGAGATTGGTGGAAACTTACAATTGGAACATTTTTTGTTTTGTCATTGATGTCAAATCTATTGATAAGGCATATTGCTACCTAATCTAAATGTCATATCTATTTGATTAGTAAAGAGGATTTGAGAAATTGCTCATAACAATAGCACCTAGAGGGAAGGTTGAGTTATGAAAAGGAAGTTACAATAGAAATTTGATTACATAGACTTTGATAAAGCAAAGTGATTATTTATATCAAGAAAGTTAAGCTAAGCTGAGCAATAGAATAAAAAGCCAAGGAATTCCAAGTAATGCTAGTGTCAACTGAGCTATAGTAATTGCCAAGAAAATCTAGTGTTGATTGAGCATCAGCATCGACCAAGAAAGATAGTTGATGCTGCGCTAGAAGACTTATAAGGGCTGAGTAATTCAATGATGACTATGTGCTAGAATTTTGAGATTTCTAAGCAATAGTGTTGAGAATGAATTTGAGGAAATCATGAGATCTAGCTGACTTAGTTGATTTTTTGGGAGATGCAAACCATGTTGAAGATAAGATTGATGAGTTGGATCATTAAAATTAAGGCAAGGATTAGGTAAAGACATTACAGATAGATTCTAGATAAGTTTCTACAAGATGATCAAGAAGATGGATAGATATAATGAATCATGTTGAACATGATTGTAGACTCTAAGATCTCCAGTGATCATGGAAAATGGTAAAGCAAGAATTGTCTATTTAAAGAGGTATAAAGATAAACAAAATAGTACAGTGTGGTGCATATTATAAAGGCATATAGACAAAGGTGGATCAGATATGCACAAGGGTGAACACAAGAATGTGTTAGTGAAAATGAAGCTAAAGGATATAGCTTGCATAGAGGTTTTTTATTTTGATAAGTCAATCTAAGTAGATGGCTGAAGTGTTGTTGAAAGGTGAAGGTTGATGGCTTGAAGGGTTGCGAAGTGAATCAAGAATAGAGATGACAATGTGGAGCTTATCAAGGAGTCAACCCAAGGACCGAATAGAGATCTGAACTTGCAAAGTGAGTTGTAATCACATAGATCAAACCTACTATTTTATTTCTAGTCATTGTGAACGGTTGGTATTGACATCCTTTTAATAGAGGTTGACCCAACATTCATTTGAAAGACTTAATAGTCTATGTAAATCCTTTAACAAGGTGACATTCTAAATAGAATGATCAAAGTCCTCTGACAAGGCCACACCTAACAAGGTGATTAAATCCTCTAACAAGGTCACATTTAACAATGTGTATTGTAAGCCTTTAACAAGATTGGCTCCTAACAAGGCTCACTTTGAAAGAATGAAAAAGTGGTGACATGTTGCTGGTGGTTTATCCCAAATTGGGTTTCCACATAAAATCCTAGTGTCAAAACTGTGTTGAATGATTTATATGTTTTTTACATTTGAAAATGTTTTCATTAAGCAAAGCAAGTTATGTTTGAAACAATAATTTTATTATTACAATGGAGACTAAGCAACAACAAGATAAGCAGAACAATGAGTGTTTATCTTTTAATTTTCAAATGGTACTTATGGACCTTGAGTAATTGATTCACCCCCCCCCCCCCCCCCCCTTAGTTACTCTAAACATTTCTAACTATATATATATGTATATGTATATGTGCATATACATATATATACATATATATGTATATATAGATATACATATACATATACATATATAACATAGATGTATATGTATATAGATATCTACACACACACACACACACACACACACATATATATATATATGTATACATATACATATATATATATATCTATACACATATACATCTATGTGTGTGTGTGTATACATACATATATATATATATATATATATATATATATATATATATATATATATATATATATATATATATATATATATATATATATATATATATATATATATATATATTATAGATACACATACACATATACATACATACATACATACATACATACATACATACATACATACATACATACATATATATGTAAAGTATTATATTATTCCTATAAGAGATTTTGATGATTGATTAAGAAATTTAATTGTCAAACTTACCATTTTATAAAAATTAATTCATCAATGTGTATGATCTTTAAAAAAAATTAGCTTGTCATATATGGTTAAAACATAGAAAAACAGTCATTGTCAATTTTCAGACCTAGTTATAGAGACTAATAAGAAGTTTAAGTATTGGGAGCACCTGACAATAAGGGTGGGAAAAAGGTTTGGCAAGGTTCCGTTTGAAAGGAGAAATAATGAAAGTTATGTAATCAATGAGCCTAAAATGTTGTCGATAGTTATATATACTATTTGTTATTTATCCTTGACAAATGAGGGTGCAAAATAAAATTAGATATAAATGAGTTATTATTCTATTTATAAAATTATATAACAATGTCAACAATTTTCTCACTTACAATATTGTTTTTAAATATAAATATAATACAAATTTGTATTCTTATTATAATGTATTTCACCTAATTATTTTTTAATATTACCAATACCTATTTATTTTAGGATTAGAACATTTAATATTTAACATTATAATTTTTAAATCAAATGTCTGTTTATTTTTAAAAATTGAAAATTAATTTTATCTATCAACAAAATTTTAATCATATTAAAAATCTTTTAAGTTATATAGTTTAATTTCATTAAATATCAATTCTTGTACATCTTCATGACATTTACTTAGTTAAGTTTGGTTTTTATTTCAAAATAATTATAAAAAAATCTAGATTACGTATTAAAAAAATGCTGATTTAAATTTATACTTTAAAATAAATTAGTTAAATATAATAAAAAAAATTGTCAAATTGAGATATTAAATTTATTAGTTTGAACTTAACTTTTTATTATTATTTTAAAAGTATTTTTTGTTGTGGTTAAAAAGTATTTAGAAAAACATAAATATCTTAAAGAAGATAATGTAAATATATAAATAAAATATTGTATAAGTTATGATATTTTTATTTTTTATTTTAAATAATCTATTTTTTAAAATTCTACATATTATATTATATATTTTTTTGGTAAATAAGAGGTCAGTTCCCATTTTATTAATTTTTAGAAATATTTACATAACCCCATTCAAGTGCAAACATAGGTGGAAAAAGAATGGGGTTAAGAAAGCCCCCAATGTAGCCCAAGACCAAAGTCCTGTATACATACATTTTCTTGAATTGGGATTTGAAGAGGGAATTGTGTATTGTCTTTGATGTTACACAAAATGACATATATTTACCAGTCAATGTTTGTCGAGCTCACTTGGGAAATGAAGACAGTTTCTTGTGTTTGTCGAGCATTCTAATGTTTGCCAAGTTCAAAAGATAGTGTCTACCAAGCTCACTCAGGAACCAAAGAAGAAGCTCATAGAAGATAGTGTCTAATGAGTTCACTCAGGCACCAAAGAGAAGTTCACAAAACTTCAGTGTTAACTGAGCTCACTCAGTTAACAAAGGAAAGTTAGCATGGAATCGATGTTAACCAAGCTCACTCAATTACAAAAGGAAATTTGCAAAGTTGCAGTGTTAACCGAGCTCACTTAGTTAACGTAAGAAAATTATTTTTGAGTTAGTGTCTACCAAGTTGGGACAACTAACAAAGGATTTTCTTGTTTGGGCATATTGAGTTTAATAGATTTGTTTGTTGGTTGTAGACAATTAAGGAGATGAATATTAATCTTTTAAAGTTGTATTCAAGCTGACTTGACAATGTATATGATATAAGTATAAGGTCAAGTTGAGGGATTGAATATATGATAATGTGTGAAGATGAGAAGATTCTTAGAGGAAGAGAATTGGAAGGACAAAAAAAATATCCTTGTTGGGTTGCAATGATTTATTTGACCAAGAAGGACCAAGTATTCAAGCTAGAATTGAGATATAAAATCAGCAAAGATAGTTGCATCAGAAATCAGGTCAAGTCATTGTTACTCTCTAACCATTGTAGAAATGAATCAAATATCTTAATAGAGTTAGCCTAACAACTATTTGTAAATCCTCTAACAAGGTGACATTTCTAGATTGAAGTGTTTAAAGACCTCTAACAAGGCCACTCCTAATAGGGTGATTAAATCCTTTGACAAGGTCACACCTGATAGTGTATTTTTTAACCTCTAATAAGGTTGGCTCCTAATAGGGCTCACTTTAGAATAGTGAAAAAAAGTAACTAATTGCAATTGGTGGTTTTTCCCAAATTGGGTTTCCATGTTAAATCTTGGTGTCACTTGTGTTCATTCTATTAATTTTATGTATATGCAACTAAGTTAATTAAGGTTAATCACACTTAATAGCTTAAGATTTATGTTCAGTATTTATTGAGTTACAATTGATACTATAGTGCTAGCTAAGTGACAATAAATTATTAGTGTTAATCGAGTGTCTCTATGTTAACCAAGTTACAACAGTAAATCAGTTTTAGTAGAGTTTATTTTTTGATTTATATAAGACATCTAAGGGATCTATGATTTATTTTTGTGATAATTGATTCAGCCCTTCCCTCTCATTCACTCCTCTTATATTTTCAACAATTGGCATAAGAGCTTTTGGTTCTTGCAAAGAAGGTTTCAAGGACCTAAGCTAAAGATCAAGATGTCTTGCATAAGAGAGATTCCCAAGTTGAACAAAGATAAATTCAAGGCATGATAGGAAGTTATGAAGCTACATTTGGCAACCATCAGTGACTTAGGTCTAAAATATTTGAATGGCAAGTATAAAGCTCTTACTAGAACTTTGACTATGGAAGAGATTGCTGAAAAGAAGAATTATAACATTATGATGATTGACATTGCATCTACTCTTAATTTTGATGAATTTGATGAGGTCAAAGATTGTGAGATTGCTCATGAAATGTGGATCAATTTTAGAGCCATCTATGGAGGTGATGGCAATGTAAGGAGAGCCAAGATAGAAAGTTTAAGAGGTTAGTTTGATCAAATGAAGATGAGAGAGGATGAAAACATTGCAAAATATAGTGAAAGAATCAAAGCTAGTGTTAGTGAAATTAGAGCCTCTAGAGGGAAAATTGATGATGGCATAGTGGTCAGTAAGGTACTTAGAACTCTTCTTCTTATGTATGAAATTAGATTATCAAATATTAAGGAAATGAGATGCGATCTTAAGAATGACATAACTTTGGATGCTGATGCAGGAGCATCTAGAGGTATAAGGGCAATCCTGTGTCACCCAAAAAAATGTACTTAGACTTACTTTCTATTTCATGTGTTTTCATGTTTGCATATTCATAGTGTCCTTGAAAGGCTAAGGGAAGAGAAACTGTTAATTAATATGAAGAAGTGTATCTTTGCAAAAAGGGAGTTAGTCTATTTGGGGTTTGTTATATCACCTGAAGGTCTCAAAATGGATCTAGAGAAGGTAAAAGCCATCTTGGAATGGCCTACTCCAAGGTCTGCTATTGAGGTAAGATCATTTCATGGCCTGGTTAGTTTTTACAGGAAGTTTATTAAGAATTTCAGTGGCATATGTGTACCCCTAACTGATACAATAAGAGGGGATAGAAAAGAGTTCAAATGGACTGCAGTAGCTATGAGAAGTTTTGAATTGCTGAAGAAAAAGGTGATAGAACAGCCTGTGTTGGAACTTCCAAATTTTAGAAAGGTTTTCCAAGTAGATTGTGATGCTAGTGGCAGTGCTATTGGGGCTGTATTAAGCCAAGAAGGTAAGCCTATTGCATATTTTAGTGAAAATTTGAATGATGCAAAGAAGAAGTGTTCTATTTATGATCAAGAGTTCTATGCAATAGTTTAGGCCTTAAAGAAATAGAGGCATTATTTATTGCCAAAGGAATTTGTTTTGTATACTAATCATCAATCATTACAGTACCTAAATAGCCAATATAAATTGAATTAGAGGCATA
This sequence comes from Cupressus sempervirens, assembly GCA_028749045.1. Taxonomy (NCBI): domain Eukaryota; kingdom Viridiplantae; phylum Streptophyta; class Pinopsida; order Cupressales; family Cupressaceae; genus Cupressus; species Cupressus sempervirens. The sequence continues at coordinate 923,692,746 of CM053792.1, forward strand.
TGAAGTGGGTAGAGTTCTTGCAGAGCTATACATTTGTGTTGAAGCATAGAAGTGGAAAATCTAACAGGGTTGTAGATGCACTAAGTAGGAGACAGTTGTTGCTTACAGTAATGCAGGTTGAAGTAGTTGGGTTTGATGAGCTCAAGAATTTGTACCCTGAGGATCCTGATTTTGCTGAAGCATGGAAAGCTTGTAAAGAACCTGTTGCTATAGATGGAACCAAGTGGTTAGACTATTTGATTCAGGATGGCATGTTGTTTAAGGGTAATCAATTGTGCATTCCAAGGAGTTCCATGAGGGAAAATCTGATTAAGGAGAAACACAGTGGAGGGATGGTAGGACATTTTGGTCGAGATAAGACCATTGCCATTCTTAGAGAACATTATTTTTGCCCTCAAATTTCATAGGATGTGAAGAAGTTTGTATAGAGTTGCCAGGTTTGTCAAGTTGCCAAGGGGTTTAGTCACAATACTAGCCTATATCAGCCATTGCATGTTCCATCAAGGCCATGGGAGGACATAAGTATGGATTTTGTTCTTGGATTACCAAGGACACAAAGGGGTAATGACTTTGTATTCGTGGTGGTTGATAGGTTCTCCAAAATGGCACATTTCATTCCATGCCACAAAACCCATGATGTTGTCCATATTGCAAACGTGTTCTTTAGAGAGGTGGTAAGACTACATGGTCTCCCAAGGAGTATAGTTTATGACAGAGAAACTAAATTTGTGGAGTATTTCTGGAGGACATTGTGGAAAAAGTTAAGAACCGACTTGAAATTCAGTTCCACACATCACCCACAAACTGATGGCCAAACAGAAGTGGTAAACAAAAGTCTGGGCAATTTGCTGAGATGTTTAGTTGGGGATAAGCCCAAGGGATGATATTTGATTCTACCACAAGCAGAGTTTGCCTACAATAACTCTATAAATAGGAGTACTAGAAAATCACCATTCCAGATTGTATATGGGAATAGCCCAAGAACTGCACCAGAATTGAGGAAGATAGAGCAAGGGGAGAGGACAAGTGCTGAAGTGGAAGAATTTGCTGAACATATCAAGCGTCTAGATGAGGAGGTTCAGGCACACATTACCAAGATGAATCAAGAGTATAAAGCTAGGGCTGATCAAAGGATAAGACATAAGGAATTCCAAGTAGGGGATCTAGTCATGGTGCACTTACAAAAAGAAAGATTTCCAGTCGGTACTTACAACAAGCTAAAAATGAAGAAATTTGGCCCCTGCAAAATTTTGAAGAAACATGACTTAGGAAATGCATATGAAGTGGAGCTGCCAGATGGTATTCACATTTCTCCCATTTTCAACATTGCAGATTTAACAGAGTATCATGATGATGGTGCAGATGAGGAGCTGGTGTTAGAGCCATGTCCAAGTCCTGCTTTTAAGAAGGAGGAGATAGAAGACATTCTAGATCATCGTGTGGGTAGGAGTACCAGAAATAGGTAGTATGAAGAGTATTTGGTCAAATGGAAAGGACGATCGATCGAGGACTCAACTTGGATTTCAGCAGCTAAGGTTTCCCATTTGGGATTTCCTCTACCATTCATAAAGTGATAGGGTCACTTTTCAATCTACCCTGGGTGTCTGATGTAGGAGCATCCAGAGGTATAAGGGCAATCTTGTGTCACCCCAAAAAATGTACTTAGACTTAGTTTCTATTTCATGTGTTTTCATTTTTGGGTACCCATTTGGGTCAAATAAAGGTTCCAACTCTCATAGTTCCACTATCAGTGTGCTAGAAAATCCTGAAAAAATAGGGATATGTAATTGGGCCATCATTTCGGTAAACTAGAAGGTGTGAATTGGCTGAATGAATGTAATCGTGATTTAGAGAATTCCGAAAAATAATCAGGTCAAAAGGCCCCACAGTTTGAAAGTTATTATAGTTTTTCAAGTTTTGGAGACCTCCTAAGAATGCTTCAAAGTTAGGTTAGGGGCATTAAATGACCTCAAAAAGGGAACAAAAATTGGGAATGAGTTAAGCTGGCCTTTATGGCTATAGAGTGCTTCGAGAGCTTTTCAGAAATGTAAACAGTTCGTCAATCAGAACTACGGTTCAAAAGTTATGCCTCTTGGAAGTTCGGTTACCATTTCTGGATTCTTCTAGATTTGCACCGACTTCTAACACAACTTTTGGAACCTTCTATTTGGTTGGTGGATGCCTACTAGAACTTTCTAGAATGTATTCCAAGTCCTTAACCCTTCAGGGTCTATTTAAGGAGATTTCTGGCATTGTAAAAGGAGTTCGGAGTGGAGTTTGAGAGGAGGTATTGATAGGAGAAATTATCTCCACATTTATGCTATTTTAAGCCCTTAGGGCATGTTTTGAAATTTATTTTCTCTGTACTGAATGTACTAGCTTATTTTTCAATTAATACAATTTCCCTTCTTCTGTTGTGTCCATTTTATTCTTGGGTTGTGTCCCCATCAGATGCACTACTAGAAATATTGACAACTTTTGAGTTGGATAACTTTGACAACTATGTTCCTAACTCTAGAAGCATTGAGTTTGCATTTGAAGCTAAGCTTTCACTCAAAAAGAAAGGTGGAAAATCAAAAGGAAAAAAATCTAAAAGTGAAGAAGAAGAAATTTTTGACAATGATCTTGAAGTCATTGAAGCCCTACTTGCAAGAAAATATGCCTAAGGCAAAGGAAAGTAAAAAGGTAAAATTCCTCTAATCTGTTTTTCCTGTGAAGATGTTTGTCATATTGCTGCAAGGTATCGAAAAAGAGAAAGCAAAGAAGGTAGCAAGTATAAAGGCAAGAAGGATTTCAAAAGCTACAAAGACTACAAGGTTAAAGGTAGGAAGTCATGTTTCATGGCTAAATATTTTGATAGTAGTGATGATGATGAAATGGTTTATATTGTTGTAAAAGATGAAGATGATAAGATGACACTTATTCCTCATGTTAGTAAGAACGATACATGGATAATTGGTAGTGGTTGTTCTCACCATATGATTGGTGATAAAAAAAATTTTGAACATATGGAACACTATGATGGTGGGAGTGTTAGATATGGTAATAATGAACCTTGTTATATAAAAGGAAAAGGTCGTATTTCACTAACCAATGAACTCAAATGTGACAATGCCTATTGGGTTAAAGGACCGAAGCATACTATATTAAATGTGGTATAGTTGAATAACATTGGATTCAAGGTAAAATTCATTAACAAGAAGGCCAAGTTGCTAGATAGAAAAGGAAATCTATTTAGGTCTAGTAATCAAACAAAAGGTAATTTATTCTACCTAGATCTAAGTGAAACTTCATGCTTTACTGCTCAAGTAGAAGAAGGACGATTATGGCACAAAAGGTTGTATCATATAAAATTTGATAACCTGATCAAAATATGAAAAAATAAAAGAGTGAGAGGTATTCCTAGTTTGAGAAAACTTGATATGGGCATGTGCAAAAAAATTTCAAATTGGAAAGATGGGAAAGACAATTTTCAAAAGCAAGAATTATCATTCTAAAGAAGTGTTGGAGCTAGTTCATATAGACCTTTGTGGACCTATTGGAATAGAGATCTACAATGGAGATAAGTATTTCATTTTATTTGTTGATGATTATTTTAACATTATGATAGTAATGCATTTGGAAGACAAGTGAAAAGATTTTCAAAAATTCAAGTGGTATCTAGCTAGAGTTGAGAAATAAATAGGAAAGAAACTAAATTGTCTAAGGTTAGATAGAGGAGGTGAATTCATTTCAAATGAATTCAATGAATTCTACACTTAGAAAGGAATCAAAAGACAAGTATCAATCCCTGGTATACCTCAATAAAATGGTATAGAAAAAAGAAGTAATAGATCTATCATGAATTGTACAAGAACCCTGATGATAGAAAATAATGTTGGAATCAAATATTGGAAGGAAGCAATCAGTACAATAGCTCATACCTTAAATATATAGAGTACAACTAAAGAAAGACTCAAATTAGACACCTTATGAAATATGGTATGAATCTAAAGCCAATGTAAGCTACTTGAAAGTATTTGGTAGCAAATGTTATATCTTGAAGGAGTCTAGGAAGGGTAAATTTGATTTCAAACGTGATGAAGGCATATTCCTAGGATACTCCAATAGAAGTAAAGCATACAAATGTTTGAATCTAAAAACTCATAAGATAATAGAAAGTGCACGTGTGAAGATTTATGATTTTGTAGAAAAGAGTGAAGAAGAGAGAAAGAAAGAACCTGAAGCCTACATAAAGTTTATTTACTTTGAGCCTAATACATTGCCTAATCAAATTGGAAGTTAGCAAACTTCACCTCTTGAGTCCCCAAAATATCTAGAAGCACCTCAGTTGCAACTAGTGCAACTTGAGTCATAGTCCAAAGAACCCAAGTCATAGTCAGAAGAAACCAATTTACAACCAGTGCAACCCAAGTCAGAGTCTGAAGGACCAGAGTCATAGATAGTGGGACCTGAGCATGATGTAGAAGATCATGGTGAGGCAAATGAAATAATACCTAAATCCAAAATATTTGTACTTGAAAGATATGTTAGAAGGCACCATTCACCTAAGAAAATCATTGGAGATAAGTTAGAAAGTACAATGGCAAGGAACAAATTGTAAGGTACAAGTTTTCTTACTAAATTTGAACCAAGAATTGTTAAAGATGCTTTGGATATTGAAACTTGGATTCAAGAAATGAATGAAGAGATATAACAGATAGAAAGAAAAAAAGACCTGGACTATTGTTCCTAGACCCAAGGATAAGAATGTAACTGGCACAATGTGGGTATTCATAAACAAGCTAAATAAATATGGAGACATTTCTAGAAACAAAGCAAGGTTAGTATGCAAAGGCTATTATCAAGAGGAAGGTATTGATTATGGTGGAACTTTTTCTCTTGTTTCAAGATTAGAAAGTGTTAGGACTTTACTTTCTTATGCTGCACATAAAGGATTTAAAGTGTATCAGATGGATGTGAAATTTTCATTCTTGAATGGAATTCTAGAAGAAGTCTACATTGAGAAACTAGAAGGTTTTGTAGATCCTATCAAAAAGGATATGGTATGTAAACTACACAAAGCATTATATGATCTTAAAAAAGCTCCTAGGGCTTGGTATGAAAGACTTCATAGTTATTTGATGAAGATTGGTTTCCAAAGGAAAAATGATAACAATAGTCTATAAATCAAAGAAGGACGACAGGAGTTATTGCTAGAAGAAATCATTGTAGATGATATACTATTTACTAGTTATGATGACTTATGTAAACCTTTATCTAAAGAAATGAGTAAGGAATTTGAGATGTTAATGTTTGTAGAGATCAAATTCTTTGTTGTCTTGTAGGTTTGAATAGAAGAAAGATGGCGTCTACATTACTTAATCTAAGTATATCAAGGAGATACTCAAGAATTATTGAATGGAGGATTCAAGACTAGTTGGAACACCTACATCTACTAGATATAAGCTTTCCAAAAATGATGATTCCAAGGAGGTAGATCAGACCAGATATAGATCCATGATTGGAAAAATTTAGTATGTAGCTCACACTAGGCCTAACATTGCTCTTGTAATTGGTATGGTGGCAAGATTTTCAACTATTCCTAAAGAAAATCATATGATGGAAACAAAGAGAATCATGAGGTATCTAAAGGGTAATGAAGATTATGGACTATGGTACAAGAAAGGAGGCAAGTTTTATTTGAAAGGCTTCATTGATGTATATTGGGCAGGAAGTATTGATGATAGGAAGAGAACCCATGGTGGAACATTCTTTCTTGGTAAGAGATTAGTGTCTTGGACAAGAAAAAGTAAGAATTGCATCTCTTAGTCTATGGTAGAGGTAGAATATGTTGCAGAAGAAGTCAATTATTCCAATATTGTTTGGTTCAAGCAACTATTGGTAGGTATGAAGGTATAAATAAGGGATCTAGTGGTTATCTTCTATGATAGCACAAGTACAATTAATATATCAAAAGAATCCTATGATGCATACAAAGACCAAGCACATTGCAATATATTATCATTTTCTAAGAGAATTGATGCAAGACACAGAGGTGAGATTGGAATATGTGAATTCAAAAGAACAAATTATAGACATATTCACCAAGCCATTACCTAAGAATGCATTTTGTATCTAAGAGGTAATCTAGGGGTTATTCCCATATATGAAGCTCACTAAACAAGATTTAGTGATGTATCAACTAAGTATTCTTGACGATCAATCAAATTGATGTAGTAATGAAAGGGTAGATTATATATGAATCTATACATTAGATACATTGAAATTAACTGAATATTGTCTTTGGCATAGGATGTCAAAGAGGGATACTTTGCTATCATATCACATAAATTTTGTAAAGGGAGAGTTTGTTGTCATATCGCATAAAATTTGTAAAGGGAGAGTTTTCTATGAAGATGTCAAAGAGGCAGAGTTTGATGAAGAGTAAAAGTTGGAGAGTTTTTTGATAAAGGGAGAAACTAAAATCAAATAATCATTCTAGAGAGAGTGATTAATGTAAGAGGGAGCTCAAACTGATAGAGGGAGCTCTCATGGATGAGAATCAAAATCAAACTATGGATATTTTCCTGCTTCAATTTTTCTCTAAAATTTCATTGTATTATGACATATTGTGTTGCCATCAATGCCAAAGAGGGAGATTGTTGAAAATAATTATTCAATTATGTATCATCTTTAATGTTACAAAAAATGAAATATCTTTACGAGTTAGTGTCTATTGAGCTCACTTGGGCAATGAAAATAGCTTCCTATGTCTGCCGAGAATTTCAATGTCTACCAAGTTTAGAAAATAGTGTCTACCGAGTTTACTTGGGAAATGAAGAAGAAGTTCACAAAAGATAGTATCTATCAAGTTCACTCAGGCACCAAAGAGAAGTTCATAGAGGTTTAGTGTTAATCGAGCTCACTCGGTTAATAAAGGAAAGTTAGCATGGAATCATTGTTAACTAAGCTCACTTGTTTACCAAAGGAAATTTGTGAAGTTGCAGTGTTAACTAAACTCACTTGGTTAACATAGGAAATCATTTCTAAGTTAGTTTCTATCAAGTTGGATCAGCTGACAAAGGATTTTCTTATTTTGGCATATTGAGTTTAATGAATTTGTTTGTTGGTTCTAGTGGACTAAGGAGATGAATATTACTTTTTTAAAGTTGTATTCAAGCCAAATTGACAATGTATATGATAGAAGTATAAGATCAAGTTGAGGGATTAAACATATGAGAATGTGTCAAGATAAGAAGATGCTTAGAGGAAGTAGATTGGAAGGATAAGCATAATTTCCTTGTTGGGCTGCAAAAAATTATCTAATCAAGAAGGATCAAGTATTCAAGCCAGAATTAAGATCTAAAATAAGCAAAGATAGTTGCATCAACAATCAGGTCAAGTCATTGTTACTCTCTAACCATTATAGCAATGAATCAAATCTCTTAACAGAGTTAGCCTAATAGCTCTTTGTAAATCCTCTAATAAGGTGGCATTTCTAGATTGAAGTGTCTAAAGACCTCTAACAAGGCCACTCCTAATAGTGTGATTAAACCCTCTTATAGGGTCACACCTAACAGTGTGTTTTGTAACTTTTAATAGGGTTGGCTCTTAACAGGGCTCATTTCATAAGAGTGAAAAATAGTCACTAGTTGCAATTGTAAATTTTTCCCAAATTGGGTTTCCAAGTTAAATCTTGGTATCACTTGTGTTCATTCTATTTCTTTTATGTGTATGCAACTAAGTTAATTAAGGTTAATCACACTTAATATCTTAATATTTTGATGTTCAATATTTATCAAGTTAGAGTTGATATTATAGTGCTTGCTGAGTGACAATAAATTGTTAGTGTTATTCAAGTGTCTCTATGTTAACCAAGTTACAACAATAAATCAGTTTCAGCTGAGTTTATGCTTTGATTTATATAAGACATCTAAGGGATTTGGGATTTTTTTTTTTGGTAACTGATTCACTCCTCCCCTCTTAGTTATTCCTCTTATATTTCCAACAAGAATACCCTCTTTTACATAATTATTAGAAGGCAAACTCCCTATCATATAAAATTTAATGATTGATTACATAATTTAGTAAAAAATTACAACAAATATGATTGACATGTGAAAAAGATGGAAAAATATCTTTAAGGCTAGAAGAAGTGATCTCCCTTCTTGGAACATGATGTCTTCCCACATAACCTCCCGTAAGCAGCTAATCAAACTACAAGTATAACTTTCATAGAGAAAATGAGTTAGTTCCATGCTTGAAGAATTCATATTTTAGATTTAGCAAGGCAACCATAGAAATCTCAAACCCAGACATGTTGAGCTAGAACCTTACAAGGCACTTATAGAAGAGTCTTCCAAAAAAATCTCAACCCATACTAGAGTTGGTATCTGAAATCTAAAATTGAGAGCAACCATGTTTCTGAATATATATGAAATATCAACCACTAATCCTTGTTAGTCAAGATTCCTAAAACAAAATCATTCTCCGAAAGGAAATTGGAAGCATAAATATCGCTATATAATCACCAAACTAGAATAAAAGACCTTGCCATACACAAAGTCAACCAAGCTAGTGTTCGGTTATAGAAGGCTGGAAGATAAACCCTATTTGGTTTGGTAGGAAAAAATGATGCTAGGGTCTGATAAATATTTCAAAAATGACCTTTTAAAGAGAGCTCGTAAAGAAATTTATAACATGATTAACTAATTGTTAAATTCTAAAAGATGAGAACTAGAAGTAAAAAGAATTTATGTCCTATTTATGAATGAATGTTTCATACAAAAGTTACTACTATCTAAACCATTAATAAATTAAAAATAAACTATAACTGAGATATAAAGAGTCATATAATAAATAGAGCATGACTTTAGGCAATGTTTTGAGCCTTTGCCTTAAGGACCATCTCAAAGAAAATATGATCAAAAGGTAACTTAAAAGGCTCTCATTCCCTAAAAGATTCACAAAGGTCTTCTATGGAAGTACATAGGACCCACTCTTGAAGTATTCTTTCAGCTTCAAAGTAGTGCTCCATCTAGTCGAGATCAATGGGGTTAAAGATAGAAAAAAGTAAAGAATAAACCTAATGTTTCTTAGATAAACCTCCTTGGCTTCCCAAAAGCCTATTGGATCCTTAGTAAGATAATCAAGTAAGTTAGAATAGGTTCCACTCTAATATAAATAAAATTTTAGTTAGCTACAATAGCAATGGTAAGATCTCCTCTAATGTTAATAAGGACAGTGTTGAGATCTCCTAATAGATGTTCATCAAATAATTCCAGACCAAGACAAGCTATCAGTTCATTATTAACATAAAATCATAGACTATTGCTATGAACATAGCAATGAGGTCCACATTAGAATAAAACCTTTTAGGAAAATTGATATATTGGGTACCTAAGAATTTTAGAACAACTCTCGATATTACCTTATTCTTAACAGATACAAACCACATCATTCTTTCAATCTTAATGAGCTTATAGAAACCCATGAGCCTAGTAGGAGAGGTGAGCTTAATTGAAGTATACATGATTTTGGACTGCAAAAAAGGGACCCAACATTCCTTAATTAATAGTAGAGGAGAAAGGATGCCCAACTTGCCACCGTTCTTGGGTTAGTAAGTGTATTAAAGTATCACACAAGGAATTAAGCAATGCATGCATGGAAGGTGCTTGCTATCTTGTATAACTAATAAATCCTCATTAATTAAAAGTACATCCAAGATTAAAATTGAATGAAATCGATTAAAAGTGAAGAGTGAAATAAGAGAGAGGTATAGATAGTGGATCCCAATATAGCCTTAAAAAATCCACATCATTAAAAGCCTATGAAAATACCATGAGAATCAAACTTGATTAATGTCAAATCATAGTTCAATTTTCTAGGTATGATGAACCCTAAAAAATAAAGCCAATAAGGATGGAAAAAAATATTTTAAAATATTTTTTTAGAGATAAGAATAGAAATAATGATAAAAGGAATAAAAGAGTTAGAAGAGACTGGGATGATAAGGGAATATACTAAGATTAAAAAAATACTTCTTTAGAACTAACTTGCTAAAGACTTCCATATATCATTCTTAGAACAAAAAATCAAAGAAGAATTAGTAATTATAAGGAGGGGAGTAATTGAACATCCCTCAAGAAGTCATTCCTACTCTGAAGATCCTCTAACCAAATTCTTTGAGAAACACAAGTCTTATTTGAGCCATCTTCTCCTTTCATTCCATTCAATCCCTCTTCTTATCCTATCCCATATTGAATAAAGAGAGTATTTTGAGGCGATTATGGATAATATTTCCTTCCATAATTTTGTGGGAATTAAGAGGAAAGGAATAGGAGGATATTTAGAGATATGAAGATGGATCACCAATAGCTTATTGTTAAATAGGAAACATTGATCATTGAAGTTATTAACAATAAGGTATGCAATAACAGACGATCCCATAGTGCCATGACTTAGCTTGATTATTCTATGTGACACAAATGGTTGGTTGCACTTAAAATTCCTCATTTCATAGGGAAACAAAAAAATGTGTATGGTCCCCTCCCTAAAAGGGTTGGGTGAAAATTAATTTTGACGAAGCTTCATGGGGGAATTCGATTGTTGTTGGCATTGGTTTTTCTATTAGAGATCCTAAGGGAGATATTCTAATTAGATATTATGAATACATTGGATTTGCATCTAATAATGAGATAGAGCTAAAATCCGTTATGAGAGAACTCTGGCTTTACTCAATTTTCAAATTCCAAAACATTGAAATTGAAGGTGACTCAGCCATAATCATTAATGCCTTGCAAAAGGGATCCATGCCTAACTATAAATTATAATCTCTACTAGAAAAAGCATTAGAGATCCTTGAAACATTTAAGACAAGTACAATGAACCATATCTATAGAGAAGGGAACACTTTGGTTGATCAGTCAACAAATGAGGAAGAACTATATTCCAAGACATCCTTTTGAAGAACCAATTCCAACACTATCTAGCATAGTCATAGTTAACTAATAAGTGGCTGGGATACTCCTCTTCCTTTTCACAAAGTGGATAAATAAGGGGACCTTCATAGCCCATTCTTTTGAATTTATTGGTAGTTGGGATTTTTTCTTGAAGAGTTAGTCATGAGAAGACTCTTGTCTTAGGAAGATAAAGAGCATCCCAACACAAGATCTAAGGAGGCTCCTCCTTAGGGGGATTTATTATTCCATCAAGAAACTGTATGATTCCTTTACCATAAATTCCCCTAATTTGGATCCATCCCATATTAATTTATCTTCTCTATGATAAGACCAAGGTTCTATTTTAAAGAATGGGAAAAAGAAGATCCTTATCAAATTGTGAAGCCCTAAGATTATGGAAGGATTTCCAATGCCAACATTCAAGGGAAGAACTATCTAAGACCACATAGTTTCTTAGGAAAGGACCCCAAGCTTCTTCCCAGACTTCTCTAAGAATAATAAAGTTGCATAACTTAGTTATAAGAGGGAATCCTTCCCAAGAATTAGTCTAGAATCTTACCGTATCACCTTTTCTTACTTTCCATGTGATTCTATTTGAGATGATATATTTTCATTTGATCATGAAATTCCAAATACTCAATCCCATCAGGAGATTTTTAATTTTGAAGAGACTAAGGGGATCAATTGGATCAAGATATTCTGTTTAAAGAATTTTGGACCATTTTAAATGAGGGTTCCTAAAAATTCTCCATACTTATTTTTCCTTGATAATTGAGCCCTGATCTTTGATATTTCTTATCCCAAAGCCTCCATTGGCCTTACACTTGTAGACTTTATTCCAAGCCAATAATGGAATTTTCTTTATGTTTCTTGAACCTTTCCAAAGGAAATATTTGAAAAATTTGTTTGTCGAAGATCATGACAACATTTGTGGGTTACATTCTAATGGCCTTGCACTTTACCAAAAATTACTTAGGGTGGGATACTATTGGCCAACTATGCAAGCTAATGTCATCCAAAATGCTAAATCTTGTAAGAAGTGCACAGTACACTAAAACTTGATTCATGCTCCTAGGTGTGAATTGATCCCCTCTATTACATATAATCCTTTCTAGCAATGGACCTTTGACTTGGTTGGAAAGATTCATCCAAGATCATCTAGCAAACAAAAATTTATTATCACAAAAATTGAATATTTCACTAAGTGAGTTATAGTTGTTCCACTTTCTACAACTATAGGAAAACATGTTCCCTTGTTTATACTAAATCACATCATTTATCACTATGGAATTCCTTCCTCCATATTCATAGACAAATGGGGGAAAATTAAGAACAAGACCTTAAACAACTTTGCAAGAAGTTTAAAATAAAGCAACACTAGTCCTCCATCTACTATCCCCGAGGGAATGGCCAAGCTAAGAACTCAAATAAAACATTGCTGAAAATTTTTCATAGCACACTTCACAAATCAAGTGGGGATTGGTACCTATAGATTGGGCTCTAAAAAGTGGCACATTGATTCTTTGTTCTATATGCTCCTACCCTATCGAATCTTGTCTCATGATGAATTATTAGTCAAAAGATATTGACCATCAAAGTTGCATTCTAAAAATCACCTACAGATCAACATGTTAGAAAATACTAAACTGGGTTCAAATTTTGATCTGGTTGATAATTTTAGTGAAAATTGAAGTGTCTCATTTCTCTCCAAAATTTGCACCATGAGAAAGATCTCAGCGTCCTGATTCCAATGCAACTGGAACAGACAAAAACGGAGTCCAAATGGAGAAGTTATTCTCGGTCAAAGTTTTGGTCAATAGGTAGACTAGAGGGCTAGATAAGAGGCAAAATTAGACCATCTCAAAAGTGGTCAACAATGGATTTCAAAACAAAGAGCTTGTTGAGAGCTTTTCGATGGTGTTTGTTTCATCAAAAATGGAGCCTGTACATGGAATTTATGCCATTTTAAAGTTCAGAGTAAGATTTGAATCTTGATGACATCATCATGATGTCATGGGGTAGTTTAAAACCAAAACAGAAAAAAGAAAAAAAAAAGACTTGTGCTAACGAGGTTTGAACGTTAAACCTCTTTATTACTATTCCATTACCTCACCAACAACCCATGTGTCTAACTTTATATTAGTTTGGGAAACATTTTATTTAATAATGACATCCTTTTCAATCTGCCAAACCAACAAAAATTTTCCATATCCCTTAGAATCCACTCATTCATTAAGTCACCCACACAAATTTTGGGTTAAGTATACGTGGTAATTAGTAAGAGGATAACGGATGATTTGATTAAAATCAAACAAAATCTTGTTTGTTGGAGGATTCGAACCCCCAACCTATGAAGCTAAACATAGTGCCTGACCATTCCACCAAATATGTGGCTTCTTGTTTTATATGTGCGGCAGTTAGTTTTGTCTTATCAGTGCTGAGAATTGGTTATAAAATGCCGGCGGTGGGCTTTGAACCCGTAACTTTTGGCCCACCAAAACTGCATGCCACCGGTGCGCTATTGACAGTGCTTAGGAGGTAATTGGCGCTTGTTTAATTTGAACATTATCTCAACCCGCCAACCTTATTCCAAATGAGGTTATTTGTTAAAACTAATTTTCATTATTAAGGCTTTGTAACAACAAAATCCCGTAAATAATAAATAAAAGGGCTAAAATAAAGATTAGGGGAGATTTGAAAATATTATGGAGAGATAAGGAATATTTTGTAAATCATTTGGTTATGAACCAAATTGAGTAAAATTTTATGTATAAAAGGGGGTGTAAGGTGAAAGTGGAGAGGGTGGTAGTTTTTCTATTTAGGTGGTGAGAATAGGAGAATGTTTAAGAGATTTTTGAAGACTATTCTGCACGTCGAGGACATGTTATGCTGATGTGTTTAAGGGGATAAGTCTTGGTGCATTTGTAATTGATTTTGGAGAATAATTGGATCGGTCGTACTCTATTAGATCTGACCCAGAGATGTAGTCACATTTGTGGTGAACTCCGAGATCAAATTTTGTTTGCACTCTTTATCTTTTTCTCTCTCAATTCTATTTTTTTCACCTTAAATTCTTAAGTTTTGATGCATAATTTCATTTATGTATGCATGTAATAAGACTTTTTCTAAAATTTGATTTTATTTAAGCATTCAATACTGCAATTAGTCTAGATCCATCAATCAGATCAAGTGGTATCAGAGCCCAGTTGACTATTATTGCAATTGTTTTCTTGAATGCTAACAAGATCCAAGTTTCAGAAGGGTGAAGGCAAGCTTGAAGAATTTAATCCTGATATTGAGAAGTGAAGAACTTTTCCAAAGATGTCTATTTTTGGAATGGAGGTTCCTGATGAGATCAGTGAATAGGAATTTTGAAGAGCATTGCTCGAGATGAAGGCTAAGGTGGACATTCTTTTTCGGGAGAGACAAGAGCAGAAAGAATGTGAAGACAAGAAAGGGAAACATCATGGAGATGGTGACAAGAAACCAAATCCACCCTCTTCTTCTTCTCCTCCCACTTCTCCTTCTTCTCCATCTTCTCCTCATTCTACTTCTTCTAATCCTTTCAAGGGTGGATATAAGCCTAAGATCAAACTGGATGTAAAATTTGACTTGCCTAAGTATTGTGGTGAACTTAATGCTAAAAAATTGGATGATTGGATTCAACAAGTAGAAGTCTACTATAGAGTCCAGAATCTATTAGATGATGTTGATAAGATTCAATTAGCTACTCTTTGGTTAGGAGGTACAACTTTAACCTGGTGGGAGAGTAAGACTAAGGCAAAATTTTCACGGCATGGTAGAGTCAGTTTAACTTGGGCAGAGTTTTTTAATGCTCTTAAGAAGCAGTTTTATCCCTTAGGACATATGTGACAATTAATGATGGACTGGCAAATGTTTAGGCAAAGGAAAGGTCAAACTATCCAAGAGTACACCCATGAATATAGGAAAAGGGCTATTTCTTTGAATGTTCCTTTGTACACCCAGGATACTTTGTTAAAGTAAATAGGAGGTCTTCATTCCTACCTTAGGCATTCTATTTTGGTATTAAACCCTTGTAATTTGGATGAAATGTCAGTTCAAGCTACACACTTAGAGTCAAGGGGTAAAGGATCTTTTATTGATAAGTTTGATAATGATAACTCTATAAAGAAATCTTCTAAGAATGCAGAGACAGAGAAAGGAAAGAAGGCAGCTACAGTCAAGAAGGATGAGAAACTTTCCTACACTCATTGTGATAGGAAGGGTCATGATGAAGAATATTGTTGGAAGATGCATCCTGAATTGAAGCCTAAATGGGCTCAAAGATAGAATAAGAAGCAAAATGGTAAGGAGAAAGCCACAAATGTTGTTATGGATCTTAGTTTAGATTCATATGATGAGACTAAGATAACAGCTATGGGTGTAAAAGGTAAAGCTCCTATCTTTGGTGTTTTTGTTCATAGTTGTGCTTCTTCATCTAAAGTTAATGATTTCCTTGAAGATAAGAAAAGGAATGAGTTGTTTCATTTAAGGGTTGTTGCTAAGAACACTAAAATTGATGCACTCATAGATAGTGGTTCTCAAGTGAACTTGATTTCTGAAAGTATTGTAAGAAACTTGGGATTGAAAACTACATTACATAAGAAACCTTATCCACTAGGTTGGATTTGTTAAAATGATAAGTTGCAAGTAACAAGATAATGCACCTTAAGATTCACAATCACTAGTAAGTTTGTGGATGAAGTGCATTTTGATGTTGTTCCATTGGATATCTGTGGGATAGTGCTTGGTAGCCCTTATCTTTATGACCGAAAAGAAATTTTCTACAGGGAAAAGAATCATTATCACTTGTTTAAAGATGGCATTCAGTCTATTGTACATTCTGATAGGACTAAGACTGATCATTCTTTTGCAAACACAGGGTAGTTAAAGAGGGTAATTAATGCAAGTAAAGAGTTAACTCTAATGTCTATTAGTACAAGTGGTTCTACACTTAAACTTGGAGTAGCTAACCAAGGATGTTGCAGGATGCACCTAGAGTACAGCATGAGGGAATGATGAATGAAAGAATTGATGGTTCCTTGGGTAAAAATGTTCCTATTATGAAGGATCGATATGTTGTTGATTTATTCTCTTTGATTTCTGCATTATTGTTTAGCTTGATGCTAGTCAATGTTTGTTGGTTAGTGGCCATGACAATTGATGTAGATGCTTATGGAAGTGATAGAATAATTTTTATGATCAACAATGTTGTTGCAGTCTTCATTGTGCTTGTGAACCAGGTATTCAGATGTATAGATGATACAGGACAAGTGGGGAGGCCAAGTCCTCACTTAATCTTGGAGTAAATGTCACTTTTGGAGGTCCAAAAGGCCTTCAGTGGGGAGGCCTAATCCGGTGGATAATTTCAGTGAAAATTGAAGTGTCTCATTTCTCTCCAAAATTTGCACCATGAAAAATATCTCAGCATCCTAATTCCAATGCAACTTGAATGGACAAAAATGGAGTCTAAATGGAGAAGTTACACTCAGTCAAAGTTTTGGTCAACAGACAGACCAGAGGGCTAGATAAGAGGCAAACTTAGACCATCTTGAAAGTGGTCAACAATGGATTTCAAAACAAATAGATCGTTGAGAGCTTTTTGATGGTGTTTGTTTCATCAAAAACAGAGCCTGTACGTGGAATTTATTCCATTTTAAAGTTTAGAGTAAGATTTGAATCTTGATGATGTCATCATGATTTCATGGGATAGTTTAAAACCAAAAAAGAAAAAAGAAAAAAAAAAGACTTGTGCTAACGAGGTCTGAATGTTAAACCTCTTTATTACTATTCCATTACCTCACCAACAACCCACGTGTCTAACTTTAGATTAGTTTGGGAAACATTTTATTTAATAACAACATCCTTTTCAATCCGCCAAACCAACAAACATTTTCCATATCCCTTAGAATCCGCTCATTCATTAAGTCACCCACACAAATTTTGGGTTAAGTATATGTGGTAATTAGTAAAAGGATAACGGATGATTTGATTAAAATCAAACAAAATCTTGTTTGTTGGAGGATTTGAACCCCCAACCTACGAAGCTAAACATAGTGCCTGACTATTCCACCAAACACGTGGCTTCTTGTTTTATATGTGTGGCAGTTAGTTTTGTCTTATCAGCACTGAGAATTGGTTATAAAATGCTAGCAGTGGGCTTTGAACTCGTAATTGCCGGCCCACCAAAACTGCATGCCACCGGTGCGCTATTGACAGTGCTTAGGAGGTAATTGGCGCTTTTTTAATTTGAACATTATCTCAACCCGCCAACCTTATTCCAAATGAGGTTATTTGTTAAAACTAATTTCCATTATTAATCCTTTGTAACAACAAAAGCCTGTAAATAATAAATAAAAGGGCTAAAATAAAGATTAGGGGAGATTTGAAAATATTATGGAGAGATAAGGAATATTTTGTAAATCATTTGATTATGAACCAAATTGAGTAAAATTTTATGTATAAAAGGGGTTGTAAGGTGAGAGTGGAGAGGGTGGTAGTTTTTCTATTTAGGTGGTGAGAACAGGAGAATGTTTAAGAGGATTTTGAAGACTATTCTGCACGTCGAGGGCATGCTATGTTGATGTGCTTAAGGGGATAAGTCTTGGTGCATTTGTAATTGATTTTGGAGAATAATCAAATTGATCATACTCTATTAGAGCCAACGCAGAGATGTAGTCACATTTGTGGTGAACTCTGAGATCAAACTTTGTTTGCACTCTCTATCTTTTTCTCTCTCAATTCTATTTATTTCACCTTAAATTCTTAAGTTTTGATGTATAATTTCATTTATGTATGCATGTAATAAGACTTTCGCTAAAATTTGATTTTATTTAAGCATTCAATACTGCAATTAGTCGAGATTCATCAATCAGATCAAATTTGGCTTTGAAAACTAGGCAAATGGACACTTGGGAGAATGAAATCTAGGGCATTGGTTCTCTGTCATGAGGAAATTATAAACTTGTTGTTTGGGCTCATGATGAATGATTGGGCACAAATGGCAAGCGGTCAAAGTGGGCTACTTTGATTTTGCAGACTGGAAATAATGACAAAACCATTTTTTACAAATGGAATTAATCTCAAAAAGTGTGGAGATAGATTCATCAGGACCTAAAAACTACACACTTCAAGTATTTTTGGAGGGAAACATAGGGGTACAATCCATTCGATCTAGGTAATCACGGATCTCAAGTTATAATATCATGAATAGGGGTACTAACAAATTTGCAAATGTTGACACCAGTAGAAGTTATAAATTGTGTTTGGAATTGCATTTGAAAACTGATCAAATGAATTTTTCATGAGCTAAAACAAGAAATGTAACAATTCTTTGATGTCTACAATGCAACACAAAAGGAAAATTAGCATTTTGGTCAATTTTATCAAAATTACAACTCATCAAATAGGGCTTCCTAGAATTATGGGCAATGTGCATTTGCATGAAAACAATAAACTGCCAACTTTGAGGGATTCAAAACCTAATCAAATGGACTCAAAAAAACTCAAAATCTGAAATAGAGGTTCTCAAGTATGGATACTAGAAATTTCCAAAGTGGTGAGTAATGAAGCATTTCTGGGTACAAGGTATTCAGCTGCAAAGATGGCTTCATGTCGTTGTTTGGCACAGGTGAAAATGCAAAAATGACAGTTACTCAAAATGATACTTCACGAAATGGATTAGAATGTCAATTAATCTTCATGGAACATGCAAATATACTGAATGAAAGGTGCTAGGAGCATTAAACACCTCTTGGGCCTTAGGCTGACAGTTGAGTACAAATGCATTTAAAAGCATTTATAGGGCTCAATTTTCTCAACAGTGCTCAAAATCAAGGCTACAATTTTGAGTGCCAATAGTGGCTCTATCTGGGGATGCATGTCCCTTATGGGCATGGCAAGATTTCAGATCTCTAGGAGAAGTAGACCACACACCTAACAAAAAAAATTCCTCTCAAACAACTTTATTGAAAGCAAGAACTACTACTAAGATTATGTATAAACGATGGCCTTGGGCCACTAAACTTCAACAATTTTTTTTACCTCTGTAATACACATGATTCTCATATGAACTTGCATGAGGTAAATTGAAATGATCGTTCATATCAGTTTCACCAATTAAATACACATCTTGAATCTCATTACTTAGCAAAACTAAATCTACATCCTTACTTCCATAATGTATATAAAAACTTACTTCATTTTCAACCATTTTCTCATTATGAAAATACTAATTAGCATGCTCAAACATATTAGGATAACATTGAAACTCTTCTTTATTAGACAAATCATACATGCTATCATTCTCGAATATGAAGGCTTCATATTCAAAATAGGGAAAAGGATCACACATGCCTTGAAATTGTGTTTCCTTATGCATATCTAGATGCTATCCTGAAGAACAATCTGATTGGTATTCACACATATTATCAATATCATAATCTGAAACAAATCCATAATCTTCAAATGGTTCTTCATAATTAGCAAACAGATTAGTCCTCACATCAAAAATCTCATCATAAAAATCTTTACAAGGTGCATGCTGATTTTGAATAATTACTTTGTCAAACACCTTGTCATCCATCTCATCAGATGCAACATCATTGTCTTCACTATCATACCTAGAAGAAAAAAAATCTAAGTGATTATAGTGGTATGATAAAGTATCATCATTAAAATCATTCTCCACTAAATCTGAAGCTTCCATGTCTTCTTCAAACAATGGGTTGATAACTCCATGTACTGATCCTCTTTGAACATTATGACAAAAAATGGGCTGATCATCATCAAGATTTTCATTATATAGAGTGTTAGTATATACTTTAAAACCATTACCCATCTTGTCTTCATGGATACTTTCAGCATTTGAAGAAAAATTAGAACTACATTTGGAATCACTTGCTACTCCATCACCAAAGCATGTAGAATATAAATCAAAGTTACTTGCATTGTCTTTATGTAGGTCATTCAAATGTCTTGTAGACCTATCATTATTTATCTTATAAATAGGTGCTGATGCATTAACCTTAGAATCATTCATATATTGATCATCACTACATTCATTCTCAAGACATTCATCTACACAATTAGGTTATCCATTCTTATAAACAACCTCTTTATCCTCATATTGTGTAGACAAATCTCCATAGCTTTCAACATCTAGCTAACTTGTATAACTCTAAATTAGAAATTCACTTTCAGATTTAGAAATAGAACTCATGCCCTTACTGACATAAGAATACTCACTCCCATCATTTCTTTCTTCTTCCCAACTTGCATCTAATTCATATGAAGACAAAAATACACTATGATTGTCCTCTCCTTGACTCAAGTGACAACTCTCATCATCAGCTTCGTATGACACCTCTTGATAATATACTAGATTAGCAACTTCATTATCATAACTTGAAAGATGACTTTAAGCATCTTTGTACTCATATTGAGATGCATATCTTTCAACTTCAACCTTTATAACATTCTCAACATAATGCAATCTCTCAATAAGATAATTCATTTCTTGTGTATCTAACTAATCAAGTGAATCTATCTTATCATCCACTACTGAAGCATTACAACCATATGTGCTCTGTTCCTCTAACTGTGACTAAGATAAATGTGACTAACATTCTTCATCTTGTCTTATCTCTCCATGACATGTTGGATCAGCAACATTAAACTCATGATCATAGAGATAACTCTCAGCCTCCTCACTTGCACAAAACTGAGATATAGGTGTAGCAACCTCAAACTTTGAAGTTTTAGTTACATCATCATACATATAATAATCTTGAGAAGAACTTATTATTGTAACTAAACCTTGATTCATAAAATCAACACAGTTTTGAACCCTATCAAAGTCTGATATACATCCTACTATTGTAACATCATGAACATGTGTGTCATCATTTGTAATCAAACTAACCTCACTTATACACATATTCTGATATGAATTTTCCACTTGATTAAAACCTACAGTAGGGGTATTGATATGTTTATTTGAAACTAAAGCATCAACACCATGTTCAAATTTTCTTTCATGACCATTATACTTGTAGTCATTCATAACAAAATGACCTCTAATCAATCCATACTTCATATTATTCTCAATATCCCTAGCGGTCACAAAAGCCTGATACAATGTCTATGGTTCTTTATCCCTTAGTAGGTAATTAATTTTCTTGTCAAATGCATCAAAATATATAGCTAAACACATTTGATCATTGGGTCTATAATTCTCAAGGATTTCATTCAAAACTCTTGCAAATCTGATGTTAAATTGAGGGACAAGTTCACCACTCTGAATATGAATCTTCTAGAACTTATCATAAGAATCAGATATGCTTACCTGCTCTCCAAATTGCTCCATGAAGGCTGAATGCAACTAACTCCAAGATGAAATAGAACACACTGGTAGAAAAGAAAACTAGTCTCTAGCATCACCTTCCAAGGTTTGAATGAATGACTTCATGTGAACATCTTCATGAGCAATCTCATAGTCACCCATCAAATCACTGAATAACTCAACATGATGATAAGTTGAAACAAGATGTTTCCCACTAAACTTAGGAAAACTCTTTCTAATGTTAGTAAGAATGACATTTGGGAAACTATGAATACCATTGAAACTTAATGGCATATATCTCTTGGTGGAAATAGATCTAGGAATTTCATTAACTGGCTGCATCTTAGGTGAAATGAATCTTGACATTCTTGAAAGACACAAAACTCATCACCAATAATTCTGATTTGTAATTTGCAGCAAATCTATACAACCTTCTACCAAATAACTTCTCTTCAAATACACTTCACAAACTTGATACAACATGCTGAAACTTGATCTAATGAAGTGTATGAAACTTATCGTAGTATTCTCCTCCACTTAGTGCTGAAAATCACTTGATGGAGAACACATATGTAAAACACTTTCTTTCATGAAAAGAGTAACATCATGAAAATATAAAATACCTTTAGTGTTTCTGTATGAAAACTTTGATCTGCTGATTAGCCTGGTGCTAATCTCAATTCCTCACAGCACTGATCAAATCCTTATAGAGCCACCATCTCCTTAAGGAGAACAAAATGAAATCACTATTGTGATTCATTATTTATCATTCAAAATTACTCGTGATAGTAGATCAAACAACACTTAAAACTCATCAGTCAAGAACTTATATAGATCTCTCTTCTTGCTTGAAACTTCGCATATATTTTAGATCTATCTAATTCAACTGAAAACTCTTTGAAAGCATTTATACATAACCGATCTACACTGGTACAGAGATCCTTTAGAGAGTAGCTACTCAAAATTGTGAGAAAGATTTAAAACATATGATTTATAACATGATAGATCCAAATTGAACTTTCAATTTGTAGAACTTGCAAATTGTTAAACACTTAGAAGAGAGAAACTATCTTGATCAATTTTGACTCTAAAATTATAGCATTAATTTGAAAATAAAAACTAGTTGAATTGATTGAAAATGAAACTTAATAAAAACATAATCTGTATTCAACCTCAAAGCTGCTATTACAAATGGATAAAACTTTGTTGATAAAATAAATAAGATTGACAAATGAGTGTCAACACACTTAACCATTTTTACTCCACATGTTGAGTACACAATGGACGCTAAGCTAGAATTTCTTTATGGGTCGAGTCATACATAGTGTTGAGCAAACTACAGTTGATGTCAAGCATAAAAAGTTATAGTATATGCCGAGCTATACAGAATTCAACATGTGACGAGTAGATCAGAAGATAGTGTCTACTAAGCATTGCAAAGTTAATAGGAGCCAAGTGATTCAGGAATCAGTAGAAGCTAAGCAATGCACAAATTCTATAGGAGCTAAGTAACACAAGAAACATAAGAGTTTGTGCCAATACAAACAAAGATGTAAAATAGTTATGCATGACTCATTATAGGATAAGGAGATAAGATCAAACCCTCCCATCCACCTATGGCATCCTCATGCAGCCAATTAAAAAATTAGAATTGTATGTAGCCAATGGGTGAATTTCAAGGGTTTGAGTAGGAGAATTTTATCCAAGGATGCATAATGATCCACTAATCTTTATAAGGGAGTCCTGATGCCATTGAACAAGTTGTTTGAGAGAAGAAGAAAAAGTAGATCCTTTTATTGAGGTCATTGTAGAGCATTAGTGTCAAAGATTTAGTGGAAAGGACAACATTTACACATCTAGTTTATCAGAATAGAACAAGGAACACAATCAAGAGATTAAATATAGCAGAGATCAGGAATAGACGAGCAAATCAAGAGCTTGAGATTAGCATTAAATATTGCATTAGTTTAGGTGTATTATTCTAATACTCTCTCACAATTGTATTAGGAATTTGAAAATCCTATTGAGTTAGGTAGGTTTAATAGCCTTATGTAAATCCTTTAATAGGGTGGCATTCTAAGTTGAATGTTCTTAAGTCCTCTAACAAGGCACACTCCTAACAAGGTGTAGAAATCCTTTAACCAGGCCACATATTGATAGTGTGTTGTAGTTTGTAATAGGGCAAGCCTTTAATAGGGAAAACCATCAAAAGTGGTTGAAATCAATTGCTGCAATAATTTTGTGGGTATCATCCCCACCCCAATTTTACCTTCTTATTCCTAGAGGGTTTCTAGGTCACTAGAATCTCAAGTGTTATGTGGTGATGCATGTTTGTTCTCATGATTGTTTAATGTTTATATGCATGCATGTTAATTTTAGTTATATGTTATTAAGGGTGCAAAAGTGGTTAAAAGCCTAGTACTTTTGATTCAAACCCCCCCCCCCCCCCCCGCCCCCGTGAGAAGATCTCTTCCCATTAAGACATTCCAACAATTGGTATCAGAGCCAAGTTCTCTTGAGAAGAAGCCTAACAGCTTGGAGGAAAAGGTCTGAAGATGGAAGTCTTCAAACTTGGGAAGATCATTTAGAACCAGATGATAGATGTGCATCTCACTTTACACAAGGTAGAGGAAGCTAGAGAGGAATTAAGAAAATCCTTAAAAAGAAGGAAGGAAATAGCTATAGTCGAAAATGATATTCACTACAAGGAGATTGATACCACATAAGTATTTGCCAAAGGAGATTCCAAAGAATTTGATGTAGCAATAGCAAAATTGATGGAGAAAAATAGAGCTAAAGTAGAAAAGATAAGAACTCTTAAGATAGAGCATGAATCATAGGTCATGTGCTTTGTGAAATCACTAAACAAAAGAAAAGAGTAGTTGAGGATAGAGTCATGATGGAAGATGACAAAAGAAATTTTGCAAATAGACTTGAAGAAAAATGTACTAAATTAACAAGGATCTCAAACATGTAGATGGATATACTTGCCCAAATGATGAACCTTCATCATGAACTCAATATGAAAGATATTGAGATCTCTACTTTGAGGATGCAGAATGAAAAACTACAAAATGAATTGAACAGAGAAAAAAAAATAGAAAAGAATCTCAACAAGTCAAGTGAAGCCATCAAGTACTTTGAACAGTTTCTGAAATCCCCAAGATCAGCCCATGATACATCAAGACTTGGATACAATATCACTGAAGTTGCAGAATCATCAAAGAGTGTTAAGCAAAGAAGTGACAAGGGTAAGGATTCTAAATCAAATTGTCATTACTATAATAAAAAGGGGCATACTGCTAATGTTTGCAAGAGTAGAAGGATCAATTAGCCTAACACACCCAAAAGCAAGGGTTACTATCAAAAGTGCAACATGGAAGGACATATGACACAAGACTATAGGTCTAAAGTCACAAGGATACAAAGATTTGATGGACATTGCCATAATTGCAAGAAGTATGGACATAGAGCCTTTGAATACAGATCAAAGCCTACGTGGACACCAAATCAACATGTAAGAAGGGACAACTATGAACACCATTACAATTGGGACTACAATACAAGGAAAAGTTATCACTATTGTCAAGAGTATGGACATATACCCCAGAACTACATAAGAAAAAATTTCAAGGGAAACTATAAAAGATGGTTGAACCAAACTACTTGCTTCAGTTGCTTGGAAACTAGACATGTCAAGAGGAATTGTCCAAGAAAGGCCAAGGCACCAAAGACTGAAGTAAATAAGGACAAAGAAAAGATTGATGTTGAACACATTAGAACAAACATGAAGAAGACATGGCAGAAAAAGGATGGATAAAGTACATCCAATCGAAGGGTCACTTCACCCATGAGGTCAAGTGATCATTTCTCATCCAATTAACCACAAGATGAGCCTACAAGGCTGATACATATAAGGAAGTATCATACATCAGCCCTAAACCATGAAGAAGCACTACAAAGTATAATTCTACATGAAACAAGATGCTAAGACAAAAAAAATTGAATGATGATGCCAAGTTTTCATTGGACACCGAGTGAAATTACTTTGGATGCCGAGTTAAGAAGTCAACTAGAAGCCAAGTGAATGTAATGTCCCCTTTTTAGCATTCATAGCATGATGTTGTTAGCCTATTTCCCCATGGCCTCGTAGGCTAACTAGAACATTAAAGGGGCTTAGAAGCTATTTTGCCTAGATAGTTTCAGTTGCAGGTCTTTCTGAGGGGTTTTGAGGCAACTTTGGGCATACTTACTATTTATAGAAAGTCATCTTGGGCCTGGGTGGACATCCAGTGGCAGTGGTATGTTGATGGTAATTGTTTAAAATTGGCAAGAAGACTTGTTTATCATTGATAAGATTTGTTTTGCATTGATAAAGCTATTTATAAAGTTAAATTTAAATATTTAACTTTATTAATGCATAGACTATAGTTTGTCCGAAATATTTAAATTAAAAGAGTCCCTTTTATTTTATAACACATTGGAGACATAAGTTACATAAAGGGAGTTATGACTTATCTCAGATTGAGAAAATGAAGGATGGAGCTCTTGTGAGAACACTATAAAAGAAATGGAAGAGCTTCTTTTAAGCATGGTTGGAAATATCAAACAAATTGGAGAATTTTCTAGAGGTTATGTCTCAATAGTTTGAAGGATGAAATCCCTTCAAGCTGAAAATTTTGATGCCATTGAAAGATATGGTCTTGAGATTCAACAGGGTAGCAATCCAAAAAAGAAGAAATGAAAAAGCAGTCCAAAAAAGTGGAACCAAAAAAGTAGGCGAAAAAAGCGGAATTGAAGAAGAAAGCAAAAAAAGAAGAACTGAAAAAGCAGGCGGCAAAAGCGGAATTGAAAAAGAAAGCGAAAAAAGCGGAACCAAAAAAGTAGGCCGAAAAAGCAGTTCGAAAAAGTAAAGCAGAAGGGGTAGCATTGAAGGAAAATTATTATAGCCATCTACAACCAGGTTCCCTTGTTAGTATTGTTTATTTTAGGGTATTATAAGTTTTAGCTGTAAGTGTGCATATACCAGCACTGTCATTTTGGTAATCCATGTAAATGCCAAAGTCTTGGCCATATTTCATGAGCATTGTATTAGAAATTTGATTGCAATCAAAAAGATAATAGTTTCTAGTGTCATTTAAGCAATTCAATCTCATTATTTATCAGCTAGATAGTTTGCATACCAACTATTTACAAAAATGCCAGTTGGTTGTAGGTATTCTTTCCTCATGCTTAGATCATAATATATGCACTGAATATTGTCAAAATTAGGAGCACACTCATGTTAGGTCATTGTGTAGTTCATTGTAATCTTCTATCACTAGATTCTCATTGATGAAAATTGGAAAAAAGTCATTTAAAGCAAGATGAAATACTATATCAGTCATATGTCTCTTGCATGTGAATTGTTTGACAAAATTCTTTGAGCCATCAATCAACATCTTTGAGAGTAGATTTGAGGAGGGTTATTACAGTGGTATTAGAGCTTGCTTGCAAAGTGTTTGACGAAATGTCAAACAACTGAAGTATAATGATTTTTGGTGTTTGAAGAAGTTATAACCTGTTGGGGTTATTACAGTGGTATCAGAGCTAGTTTCCTGCCATCTTGTGGAGGTCTTATAAGGAATTTGGATTAGCTAGATAGAGAGAAAAATGTTTGACAAAATGAATGCCAGTCCAGATTAGGGAAAGGAAAGATTCTTACAATTATTAGACACCTTAGCATAGGGATAGCAATCAGTAGAGCAGAGAGCACAGGAACAGAGTCAGAGATTGAAGCTTATGATGTAGATGATGGCTTGCCAAATGGGGTTGAATGCTAATGTAGGTGGAGGAAATAATCATAATGGTAACAATCAAAATGGGAATAATCGAGATGGGACACATAATGGAGGTGAACAAGTTGGGAACAATTTCGGTCATGCACCCCAGCAAGCTAGGATAGTGAGTTCGAGGCCCATGATTCCAACATTTCCTCCTAGAGCTCTAGAGAAACCTGTACCAGAGCCCCAAATCACTGATATACAGGACCAACTGAGGAGAGATTGCGAAGTTGGAGGTCCAAATTTTTCTGCTGCAATTACCTTTAGGGAGTATATAGATGTGCAGATGAAGCATATGCCTTGTGGACATGACAAGAACCAAAGCTATGAGCTATGGAAGAAAGTAGGAAAACTTCAATTACCATATTATAATGGCTCGGGGAAGTCTACAGTGGGTTCAAAGGCTTGACACATACTTTCAAATGAACCCTATGCCTAAGAAATAAGCTATTAAGTATGCAACAATTCACCTGGATGGGTTAGCACATGAGTGGTGGCATCATGGTATGGTCACTATGGGTCATGCACACATTACCTCATATGTGGAGTTTACAGAAAGACTGATTGAACACTTTGATAGGCCTAAGGATCATACTTTCCCTATGACAGGCAGCAACTTGTATGAGGAGTTTAACAGACATGCAAATTTGATATAGGGAGACTTAAGCACATCTTTAGGTAATGGTTTATCTACATCATCTTCATAGGCAGAAGGGGTTTCAAATGTTGTGCAAGTTGAGCCAGTTGCATTAGAAGGTGATATCATAGGCACACCAGATTGCATGATTGACATAGATAGTGATTCTAGTATAGTTGGGTTGGATGAAGTTACAACAGTTGAGGATACTGTCACGTTTGAGGATAGTACAGTTGATCAGAAAGTGAGCATTCAAGACTTCACAAAAAATGAGTATCAAGCATAGTTGAATGCTTCTTCACATGAGATAGAGGCTAGTAGCTCTTCACTTGGTTTGGAAAGCCAGCTGAAGACAAGGGACAAGGATATTGTCATGGCTTTATCTCATCATGATAGGATACATGGATTGATTGAGAATCAAATTTGGATGATTCAACTATAGGAGAGATAGAAAGGAGTCACAACAGGTTCTTGTGATGACTTACAACAGATCAAGGAAGATGCAGTGAAGAAGGAGGAGAAGGAGGTTGACCGGATTTTTCATGAGCTAGAGGATACTCAAAATTCCTTGGTGTGTACTTGGTTGGCTCTCCAGGATTCTGAGAGACACGTGGACAAGCTTTGTCTTGAGGTGAGTTCAGTTTGGAAGTTAGCGCGTATAGCAGGGACTTAGTTTTCTTTTATAGTCGGGTCACATGATGATGATATGAGTATGTCTAGCATTCACACTCTGGATTCAAAGATTGTAGACAGGTGCATGAAGTCAGTTGGTATTGTTCACATTACTCAGGTGAGAAGTTTACTCAAATTGCCAGCTGGTTTCCGTTCATGGATTAGATGTTGGGATCCTTATCTTAGTACTTGGGATCATTTTGACCAAAGATATCTATTATTCCTTCGTAGTAGTATCTATTGCACCATCATGGACTTGATTATTAGTTTTCTAGGTGTAGTTCTCATCCATGCCAACAACTTGTTTGATGCTGGAATTAGTTTTTACACACCTGTATTGGGCATTGTTCATATATCCAGTTGACCATTCTTGTTGGAATGGGTTGATGATCTCTCAGATATGACAAAGTTTACAAAAGAGTCCCAGGATTTGAGTATTACAGATGATATCTATTCTGAGGTTACTCCTTTGGATAGTGTACCAAGGATAGAGTATAGGAGTTCGACTAGTGGGTACAATCATGTGTCTATTCAGCTGAGAGTTGGCGAGCGAGACATTTCTATCGCTTGCAAGAATTTCAATGCTGCTTGTCAGTTGTTAGCAGTTTATGGATGGGGTTCTACCAGTGACGAGAAGGGAGGCAATTATCTTTCCTTGACAGAGATCCACTCTTTATGGGAGGCTATCTAGATTCTGAGACAAAATTATATGCAGTTGGTAGCCAATAGAGATTATCTTATGGAGTGGGGGAGTACAACATACGATGCATTATTGGCCAAGGAAGATGAGGTGAGTGAGCTTACTCAACAACTTGAGGTGTCTTCTGAGATTATTGAGAGTACACAGTTGGCTTTTGAGGAGTCATAGTTTCATTTGGCTAAAGTGACCATGGTGTTAGAGCATCTTTAGTCTTTACCAGATTCTGTACAATCACAGACCATGGTGTCTAGTGATCCATAGATGTCCATGGTCGAGGTTGATAGAGGTAGTGGAGATGAGGATATATCTGTCCACGACACTACTCTTGGGATATTTGGTCCATTTCCACTGGAGGCAGGTTCAACTGAGTTGAGTGCTGCAACTAAGCATTGTGATATGTTTGACTTGGAGGGCATAGAGACTAGTGATGTTGTTGTTGATTTTGCACTCTTGGCTATATCATCCTCTAACTTAGCTGATGATCAGTCACAGTTGGTCATATCACATCTACAAGATGAGTCTTTGACTGAGATTGGTTCCTTTTATCGGCATTAAACTAAAGGATATGTTCATTGGTTTGCTTTTGATCCATGTGTTGAGGAGTTGATGGCAGATAGGTTTGGACTGGGCTCTCATTTTTGCTATCTACTGTGTAATGACTATTCACCATCAGCAGTGCATGGGTGCTATGGTTATGAGATAGTGGCTGGTAATCTGCAGAGTTGTGTTAACTACAGCAGATGTACAATGTGTGGATTCTCTGTATTTGGTATAGTTTCATGTGGGAGTGGTTGCTATTGTAGCAGAGTTGGAGTGTGCATTCCACATAACATGGTGGGTTGTGTCGATGGTGTTTATTATGTTGACAGTTTGGGTGATCTACTCTACTTGGGGTCTAATATTTTGAGAGTTTGTGCCTCATGGGTTCCTGACTGTGGCAGTAGTGGATTTGGAGTTCAGTTGCACCATGATTCACGATTCATTTATGGATTCCTCTTGGTTAATTTACACAGGTTGTTGCAAGAGCCTATGTTGACTGACAACAATATAGTTCATGACTACATTTGGGATCTAGGTGGATTGATTGGGTTGTTGTTCGATCATTGCTTGGATCAAGCAATTTTGGGAAGGGTGGACTATAATGTCCCCTTTTTAGCATTCATAGCATGATGTTTTTAGCCTATTTCCCACAGTCCCATACACTAACCAAAGCATTAAAGGGGCTTAGAGGCCATTTGGCCTAGATAGTTTCAGTTGCAGGTCTTTCTGAGGGGTTTTGAGCAAACTTTGGGCATACTTACTATTTATAGTAAGTCATCTTGAGCATGGGTGGACATCCAGTGGCAGCAGTATGTCAATGGTAATTGTTTAAAATCAGCAAGAAGCCATGTTTATCATTGATAAGATTTTTTTTGCATTGATAAAGCTATTTTATCAAGTCAAATTTAAATATTTAGCTTTATTAATGCATAGACTATAGTTTGTGGGAAATATTTAAATTAAAAGAGTCCCTTTTATTTTATAACACATTGGAGACATAAGTTACATAAAGGGAGTTATGTTTTATCCCACATTGAGAAAACAAAAGATGGAGCTCTTGTGAGAACACTATAAAAGAAATGGAAGAGCTTCTTTTAAGCATGGTTGGAAATATCAAAGAAATTGGAGAATTTTTTGTAGGTTATGTCTCAATAGTTTGAAGGACGAAACTCCTTCAAGCTGAAAATCTTGACGCCATTGAAAGATATGGTCTTGAGATTCAACAAGGTAGCAATTTGAAAAAGCAAAAATGAAAAAGCAGTCTAAAAAAGTGGAACTGAAAAAGCAGGCGGAAAAAGCAGAATCATAAAAGCAAGCGGAAAAAGTAGAACTGAAAAAGCAGGCAAAAAAAGCGAAATCGAAAAATCAAGTGAAAAATGTGGAACCAAAAAAGCAGGCCGAAAAAGCAGTTCAAAAAAGTAAAGTAGAAGGGTCAGCATTGAAGGAGAATTATTACAGCCATCTACAACCAGGTTCCCTTGTTAGTATTGTTTTTTTAGGGTATTATAAGTTTCAGCTGTAAGTGTGCATTATACCAGGATTGTCATTTTGGTAATCCATGTAAATGCCAAAGTCTTGGCCATATTTCATGAGCATTGTATTAGAAATTTGATTGCAATCGAAAAGATAATAGTTGCTGGTGTCATTTAAGCAATTCAATCTCATTATTTATCAGCTAGATAGTTTGCATACCAACTATTTGCAAAAATGTCAGTTGGCTTTAGGTGTTCTTTCCCCATGCTTAGATCATAGTATATGCATTTAATATTATCAAAATTAGGAGCACACTCATGTTAGGTCACTGTGCAGTTCATTGTAATCTTCTACCACTAGATTCTCATTGATGCAAATTGGAAAAAAGTCATTTAAAGCAAGCTGAAATACTATATCAGTCATATGTCTCTTGCATGTGAATTGTTTGACAAAATTCTTTGAGCCTTCAATTAGCATATTTGAGAGTAGATTTGAGGAGGGTAATTATAGTGGTATCAGAGCTTGCTTGCAAAGTTTTTGACGAAATGTCAAACAACTGAAGTATAAAGATTTTTGGTGTTTGAAGAAGTTATAACCTATTGGGGTTATTACAATGAAACTGCAGTGGTGCCTAAGTTATTAACAAAGTTAGTAGATGCTAAGTGAGAATAGCTGGCAAGTGGATGCAAAGTTGAAAAACCTTTGGAAGTCGAGTGATAGGTAAAGGTACAAAAATCCATTAAATGCAAGGTT
Organism: Cupressus sempervirens; assembly: GCA_028749045.1. Taxonomy (NCBI): domain Eukaryota; kingdom Viridiplantae; phylum Streptophyta; class Pinopsida; order Cupressales; family Cupressaceae; genus Cupressus; species Cupressus sempervirens. The sequence continues at coordinate 923,724,649 of CM053792.1, forward strand.
TTTGAGTTTCTTAAAGGTCAAAATTGATTCATTTTTTAGCCATTCAAATAAAGAGTGATTACCAAGAGCATGATTGAGAAATTTTCAAGCTTTCAACCAATGATTTGCTATGATTTAGCATATACCCAAGTGATCTAAGCATTTAACTAGGTATTTTGTTTAGGTGCTGAGTTTTATAGTTTGTGAAATTTGCTTTAATCATCAAAACCTAGTTCAGTTAAAAATGGCATCTAGTTTAAAGATGATCCTAGGGAAAGAGATCCATGAGATTCAACTTGTTAGTAACGAGGTCAAGCAACCTGAGTTTAGGCCCATACCAAAAGTTACATATAGAAATGATCTTGTTGGTGCTCTATCTGCCATCCCTGAAAAAGGTTTTATGGTTCAAGATGTGCAAAAGTGTTATAAACTACAAAATAGGAGCCATAGGAGACTTGGAAATCTTTAATTCCTTTGGCAAACTCTGTGATAATGGTATATTGAAAGATGAGTTTTCCATCATAGAGAAGAAGGATTTAACCAAAGCCCTAATTTTTCCAATCATATTCAAACTGAGTGGATACACATAATACTTAGCAGAATTGATGATGGATCATTCTGGCTAGAGCAAGGACTAGTCTAGATTACCAAGAAGATGGTTCATAGGGTTATAGGATTTCCAACCCTAGATCGGCCCAAGATACTGAGAAGTGTAAAGAAGGAAAAAATAGAGAAAAACATAGGTGCAAAATGAAATAATAGAGGAATGCCAATTGACATAGTAAAAGACCCCATATTAGACTTTTCTATAAGGATCATATCACACAAATTTTATCAATCCAACAGGTTGAATAGTGTACCCTACATAGTAGTGGATGTGGCATATAAGCTTGTAAAGAAAGACCACACCTATGACCTTGCAGAGCTCATGTTGCAGCAAATTAATAAAAATCTTGGAGCTATTAGAAAGTCTAAAGGAGTATAATGCAAATTTAGGTCAATGCTAGTTTGTATGTTCTTCTATGTGATGAAGGAATTCCCTTCATTTGGAAAAGTCAACTGGAGTCAAAATAAAACCATTGTTGATCAAATAAATGATTTCATTGCACAAATGGGAGATAGCTTTGATGATCAAATGTCTATCTATTTTGATGATTTCAAGAGTGCAATGAAGAAAAGAATGAGGATACTATTTTCAATGGTAGAAAAGCATGTAAATGACATATGCTTTCTGGTTGACATTGATTATACTTACATTCAAGCAGTCCTTCCAAGAGCAAGATGGCTTAGACCATTGGGATATGAGCTTGATGTTGACTAAGCTTCTATAGCCATCACAACATTACTTTAAGAGGAAAAGTACAAAATTGCAAAGGCATTTGGGACATATGACACTGTCAAATCAAGAGTGGTTACCAAACTCAAGATAGCCAAAGCAGCAAAGAAAAATGAAAAGTTAGTAAAGAAAATAAAGGAGAAGTTTGGTGTTGGAGAAACAAGTGTAGCAAGAAATGCAAAGGAGATTAGTGAAGGAGAAGAAGAAGGTGATGATGAGAAAGATGAGGATGATCCAAAACAAGGGCCACTTGAATTGTCACAAGGCCAAGGTGAAGACAAAGATGAGAGTGCTAAGGAAGAAGAAGCCAAGGAATCACCCATCAAAGGAAAAGTCATAAAAAGGAATACAAAGACACCTCTTGCTCCTCAGCCTAAATCAAAGAAATATGTCATGTAAACACTGAAGAAGTAAAAATCTAGAGCTACAACAAGGGCCTCTACACAAAAGCCCAAAGAGGAAGCTACAAAGAAGAAGAAGACAATCAAGAAGGCACGAGAAGAGCCAAGAAAAATAAAAAGATATGTGGCTCAACCTGATACTAATGAGGAAGGTTAGACTAAAAAGGTAAGTCATCATCCTAAGTCTTTAGTTGATATATTATGTGAAAATATTAGGAATGGAGACTTAAGTAACATGAAAATGATTGATTTCAATAAGTTTAGTAAATAGGAATAGAATAGCATAGAAGAATTAGTCGATGCATTAATGGCATAGTTCAAGCACACACTTCTTGAACTAGATGGACAATTGCCAAAGGAATTGTCTAAAATTATAGAAGACAAATGGTATTTCTATTTGAAAATGGAGAAGGAGATGAGGGAATCAACCCTGGCAAGCATACTGCCTGATTTGACAAAGGAATAGGTAACTCAAGTAGTCAAAAGGCCTAACACTAGGTTTACACCTAAGTATAGGGCATTATCCATTCTCCAAAACAAAATTGAAGAAGTTGTATAGAGAACCACAAGAGCATGGAAGAACTTGTATAAGAAAATTGAAGATGTCCTTGAAGAGGAATACAAGGAAGAAGCCATAGCTAAGCTAGAAGAGAGAAAAAAGAGGAGAGAAAAGAAGACATAAGTAGAGGAAAAGGTTGAAGAAGAGGAAAACAAGGAAGAAAGAGAGGAGGAAGGAAAAGATGAAGATAGGGGTACTGATGAGTAGCAAAGTGTGCAAGACACACAACTTCCACCTCCTAGTCCTCCTCACTCTATTACCACACCTGGAAAAATCATAAAGATTAAAGATGTTGTTGACACATCATGTCAAAACATCAATCCATTAACTGCAGAGGATCTCACTAAGATCCTTGAACAAACATCTATTCAAGCACAATTGTGCACAAGTCACATATAGGTCAGTGTAGATGATCTTCAAAAGTCAGTAGATAAACTCAACGAAGCCAAGGTGTCACCACAAGAACCACCTCAAATTACTCAAACTACTGGACTTTCATTTCTACCACCTCCATCACCACCAAGAATAGCCATACAAGCTCACCAAGAGTCAAGTGCAATAGTAGAGGAAGTCACAGGTATAACAGTATAGACAACAAGTACACCTCTGATGCAGGAGCATCCAGAGGTATAAGGGCAATCCTATGTCACCCAAAAAAATGTACTTAGACTTAGTTTCTGTTTCATGTGTTTTCATTTCTGGATACCCATTTGGGTCAAATAAAGGTTCCAACTCTCAGAGTTCCACTATCAGTGTTCTAGGATATAGTATTTGAACACCTTGGGATATGTGTAAATGTCAAAAAAATAGGAGTATATAATTGAGCCATCATTTTGGCGAACTAGGAGGTGTAAATTGGCCAGATGAATGTAATTGTAATTTAGAGCATTCCAGAAAAGGAATCAGGTCAAAAGGCCCCACAGTTTGAAAGTTATTGCAATTTTTTGGGATTTGGAGACCTCCTAAGAATGCTTCAAAGTCAGGTTAGGGGCATTAAATGACCTCAAAAAGGACCAAAAAATGGGGGACTAGCAAAGCTCATCCACAGGGCTATAGAGTGCTTCAATAGCTTTTTGAAAATGTAAACGGTTCGTCAATCAGAGCTACGGTTCAAAAGTTATGCCTCTCAAAATTTCGGTTACCATTTCTAGATTCTTCTAGATTTGCGTTGACTTCTAACGCAGCTTCTAGAGCCTTCTATTTGGTCAGTGGATGCCTACTAAAATTTTTCTAGAATGTATTCCTAGTCCTTAACCCTCCAAGGTTTATTAAAGGACATTTCTGGCATTGTAAAAGGCAGTTTAGAGTGGAGTTTGAGAGAAGGTACAGAAAGGAGAAATTATCTCCAGATTTATGTTATTGTAAGCCCATAGGGCATGTTATGAAGTCTATTTTCTTAGTACTAAATGTACTAGCTTATTTTCACAGTTAATACAATTGCCCTTTTCCTGTTGTGTCCATTCTGTGTTTGGGTTGTGTTCCCATCAACCTCCAATAGTAGTGGCACAAGAAGAAGATAGGGAAACTAAACACTTCCAAAATTTACCCAAAAAAGAGAAATTGCATGTCTTATAAATTGATGGAATTGACTACCAGAAGCTTTCAAGAAGGTTAAGCCACATAACCCTATCAATTTTTAGGTAGCAGTTAATAGACTGTCCAAATATATGCAAGTGAGAAGACAAATTAGAAAAGAGCTATGGATGCCATTAATTTTTCAGCCTCCTACATAATGGTACCAAACTAGACCCATTGGTTGAAGAACAATTAGGTGAACATTGGAGGTGCACTAGAAGATATTTCTACACTTTCAAAATCGAAAAGCATTAAAATATTATAGTGGGAGATTTTAGAGCCATGGAAAAAATATACAATGCTTGAGCACAAGCATTTACATAGTGGGTGGCTATTGATGAGGCATATTGATGTCTCAAATTTGAGCCTTGTGAAAAGACATTTCCAACACATTTGTTTTAAATATCTTTGGAATGTATGCCAGATATGGATATAACTATTGAACTAATGGATAGTGGCTATGACATACTATGCTTAATATTATACATAGAATGTAGTATTTCATATAAATATTTTAAGCTATGTTCTAATATTTGAATAAGAGTAGAAATGTTTTTGTGCATATGAATTCTAAATGTTTCTAATTTTTTAGGAAATGGAGAAGTGTCATGTCTCCTTTTCAAATAATTAAAAATAATAATCTTTACTAAGGTGGGCAGGCCCTAAAAGGTGAAGTTTTAGAAAAAGGGGATAATCTTTGAAGATAATGGACTACTAAATGAAAATTATTATTAAAATATGTTTTATTAACTCCTCTTGGACGTGAGTTAGGGTTGTGCCCTCTTTTAAGGGGTTTGGAGGCATTTTGGGTTCATTTCGGAACTTGATTTTTGTGCATTGCTTTGTTGTTCTTCAGAGGCTGACAAACCTGTGGAGAAGGAGACCCAAGAATGGGAGTTTGAAAGTTTCCAACAAGGCTAAGGATGGGAGTTTGAAGCCATTCCATGTGCATGCTCATGCAGAGTTTGCCTTTGTGCTGAACAGTGCAGATTTGTGAGTTTTCGAGTGTGTTTTTTTGTAAGAGTTTGGTGTCTCCAGTTGAGTATTTCATATCAGTTTGGGTTGCTGCTGTATTTTAGAATTTTATATTTTAAAATAGAGCTGAATATATGTATTTTTTCATGATTATAGTTATTTTATAGATTATTAGTGTTTTTGTGGTGTTTCTGGGCTATTCTGTGTTGTTTTCAGGAGCCTGATGAGCATTGTTTTTATCCTTTGTTTGGATGTTGTTGTGTACATGTTATATAAATCTGGAAACATCATTTTGTAGGCTTTTATGCTGATGAAATTTATATAAAAATTTCCACTTTCATAGTTGTTAATAATATGGGAAGCTGTGATGCTTTTGGCACTATTTCTGGCATACCCGATTTGGGGTTTATTGAGAAATTGGTGGATCTTTGAAATATTGGTTGTTTGATCTTAAAGATCTGATTAGAGGTTTGAAATATAATATAAAATCAGTAAAGGGAAATTTTAATGGTATCAGAGCTATGATCTTGCCAGCTTGAGGGTTTGTAGAATTTTGCATGTCAATTTTGACAACTACCCAAATCTTGCATGTCAAAATTTATGGTTGCATGCTACTTCTAATCATTTGAATGTTAGTTCTTGGTGAATTTGGTGGTTGTATGTTTCTTCTAATAAGTTGCATGTCAAAATCTACGGTTGCATGCTAATTCTAATCATATTCATGTTAGTTCTTGTTGAATTTGGTGGTTGCATGTTGCTTCTAATTAGCTGCATGTCAAAATCTATGGTTGCATGCTACTTCTAATCAATTGCATGTTAGTTCTTGGTGTTTGAAGAAGTTATAACCTATTGGGGTTACACTCTACTTTATACAAAATGGACAAGTATAGTACAGAGTCTCAGAGGACATGATCTTGGACAATTGATATCCAGAGTCAGAACAGTAGAAAGGATGGTTATGTAGACATTTGAGATAAACCTAGGAAAATAAGCCATGACATGTCTAAACAGTTGGTTGAGCACCACTGTATAATGAATGACATGTTGTCCGACCCAGCTAAGGTGGATAAGTTGACCGGATTTCTATTTGGCAAATTTTCTCACAAGGCAGATGACACAATTACCAAGAACTTGCATGAGGAGTTTGAGAAACTAGCTTATAGCTAGGCTGAGGTCTCAGATTCTACTCTGCCACAAGAGGTAGTGAGAAAGGATATTATGCAGATTGATAGTAATGGTCAACCTGATACTCAAATTGAGACATTTGTATACAGGTCATCAAAGGGTGATGTCATAGGTATTCATGATGGTATAGTTACAACAGGTAGTGACTACAGTGTAGTGGGTTCAGATGATGATTATGAGGATGTTGTTGTGCATGATGGTGAGATACCTGGTAGAGATGAGCAGACATTGAGCATTCATGACTTTGCTGAGAAAGAGTACCAAGCACAGTTAGATGCTTTGTCGCATGAGGTTGAGAATGGTAGTACTTCACATGATTTGTTCAGCCAGCTGAAAGTGAACAAAGATAGTATTGTGACTTCATTATCTCATCATGACAGGCATGTGGAGTTAGTTGGTATTGGTCATATTACTCAGGTGAGGATTTTTCTTGAGTTACCAGTTGATTCTAGTTTACAGATATGGACTCAAGATTGTTATATTGGTGTTTGGGATTCAGTTGATTGGAGATCTTTATAACTTTTTGGTAGCAGTGTTTGTTTGGGTGCTATCATGGATTTGATTAGTAGATTGCACGGTGTTGTCTTTTCTTGTGCTAGCAGCTTGTCCGATGTTGGTATTAGTTTTTATACACCGATGTTGGGCTTTGTTCATATATGCAGTCGACCATACTTGTTGGAATGTGTTGATGATCTTTCATATTTTCCAGTGTGTACAAATGAGTCCCAGGATCATATCGGCATTGATGACATACAAGAGGATGCAGTGAGCAATTTTGAAGACATAGTTTCCTTGGTAGTTTCTTTTGGTATCGAGAAGTTGGACAGTAGTGCTACAATTTTTGATACTCCGTATGTTGATATGAGCTTTGGAGTTGATTCACAGGATATGGATGGTAATACTCTAGAGACTAGTAACTTTGAGGATACTCCTTTTGACAGTGCATCAGAGGAGGTTTATAGGAGACAGTCTAGCCAGTGCCATCATGTGTCTAATCAGTTGAGAGTTAGTGAGTGAGACATTGGTATTGCTTGCCAACATTTTGATGTTGTTCGTCAATTGTTAGCAGTTTATGGATGGGGTTCTCCTACTAGTGATGAGCAGGGAGGCAGTTATCTTTCCTTGAAAGAGTTCCACTCTTTATGGGAGGCTATTTGGATTCTGAGATAGGATTATATGCAGTTGGTAGCTGATAGAGATTATCTTATGGAGTGGGGCAGTACAACAAACAATGCATTGTTGGCCAAGGAAGATGAGGTGAGTGAGCTTACTCAGTAGCTTGAGGTGACTTTTGAATTTCTTGAGAGTACACAGTTGGCTTTCAAGGAGTCACAGTTTCATTTGGCTAAGGTGACCATGGAGTTAGAGCAACTACATTCTTTACAAGATTTTGTACAGTGACAAGCTGTGGTGTCTAGTGATCTGAGGATGTCCATGGTCAAGATTGTCAAAGATAGTGGATATGGGGATGCATCCATCCTTGATACTAACATTGACATATCAGGTTCATCCCCACTAGAGTTAGGTTCAGATGAGTTGGGTGCTGCAATAGATTGTTGTGGTATGCTTGACATGGTGGTGACCTCTGGTATCAATAGCATGAAAATTAGAGATGTTATATCAAAGACCATGTGTGATTTTGGTGAGGTGACAGTTGGCATGGTTCCTGCTAGTAATACTACTCCCTTGGTGATGTCTTCAGAGGTAGTAGTTAGTTCCAACTTGGTTAGTGATCAATTGCAGTTAGCTACATCTAGATTCCAGTTTGAGCCACTGACTGAGATTGGGGCATTCTATCAACATTACATTGTGAGGTATGCTCATCAATTCACCTTTGATGACCATGTTGATGAGATGATGATACAAAGATGTACTTTGGTTCCTAGTGCTTATCATCAGTTATGGGATAGTTTGATGTCTCGGGATGAAAGTTGTGATGGGCATGACACGGCAATAGGTTCTGTAGTTGACAGCTTGATAATACATGACTTAGAGCAGTTGTTTTGGAGTGATGCTTCAGCAGGTGTTGTTATTGATTCTACTCCTTTGGCTATGACATCTCCACCTTAGCTAGTGATTAGTCACAGTGGGTTGTATCACTTGTTCATGGTGAGCTATTGACTGAGGTTGGTTTTTTTTATCAACATTATATTGCAGGGTATGTACATTAGTTAGCATTTGATCCTTGTGTTGAGGAGTTGATGGCAGGAAAATTTGGTTTGGGTTCCATTTCTTGTTGTTTATCTTGTGATAGCTTTTCACCATCAGGGGTGCATGGGAGTTATGGTTATGAGACAGTGGCCGGTGATCTACAGAGTTGTGTTGACTACAGGAGTTGTACAGTGTGTGGATTCTCCATACTTGGTATAGTTTCATTTGAGAGCATTCACCATTGTTGCAGAGTTGGATTGTACATTTTGTATAGGCTAGTGGGATGCATTGATGGTATTTGCTATGTTGGCAGTTTGATTTGTCCACTTTACTTAGGTTTTTATGTTCTAAGAGTTTGTGTGTCATGGGTTTTTGACTATGGAAGTTGTGACTTTGGAGTTTGGTTGAGCAGTCAGTTTGATTATGGATTCCTCTTGGTTATATTGCAGAGGATATTGCAGGAGCTTGTGTTAATTGACAATAGTATAGTTCATGACTACATTTGGGATCCAGGTGGATTGATTGGTTTATTGTTCAACCATTGCTTGAGGATAAGCAATATTTGGAAGGGGAGGACTTGTCATGTCCCCTTTTCAAATAATTAAAATTAATAATCTTTACTAAGGTGGGCAGGCCCAAAAAGGTGAAGTTTCAGAAAAAGGGGATAATCTTTTGAAGCTAATGGACTACCAAATGAAAATTATTATTAAAATATTTTTTATTAACTCCTCTTAGATGTGAGTTAGGGTTATGTCCTCTTTTAAGGGGTTTGGAGGCTTTTTGGGCTCATTTTGGAACTTGATTTTTGCGCATTGCTTTGTTGTTCTTCAGAGGCTGCCAAACCTATGGAGAAGGAGACCCAAGAATGGGAGTTTTCAGGTTTCCAAGAAGGCTAAGGATGGGATTTTGAATCCATTCCATTTGCATGCTCATGCAGATTTTGTCTTTGTGCTGAACAGTTCAGATTTGTGGGTTTTCGGGTGTGTTTTTTGTAAGAGTTTGGTGTTTCCAGTTGAGTATTTCATATCAGTTTGGGTTGCTACTATATTTTAGAATTTTAGATGTTAAAATAGAGCTAAATATATGTATTTGGTCATGATTATACTTCTGTGATAGATTAGTATTTTTGTGGTGTTTTCACGCTATTCTGTGTTGTTTTCAGGAGCCTGATGAGCATTGTTTTTATCCTCTGTTTGGGAGCTATTGTGTACATGTTATACAGATTTGGAAACATCATTTTGTAGGCTGTTATTCTGCTGAAATTTCTATAAAAATTTCCACTTTCAGATTTGTTAATAATATGTGAAGCTGTGAAGCTTTTGGCACTATTTTCGGCATACCCGATTTGGGGTTTATTGAGAAATTGGTAGATCTTTGAAATATTGGTTGTTTGATCTTAAAGATCTGATTAGAGGCTTGAAATATCATATAAAATCAGTAAAGGGACATTTCAATAAGTGGCACAAAGAGTAGTGATTACCATATTAAATGAAGAAGATTATGAGGACCAGTCATGGAAAAGGAAGCACATATTAGTTCCTAATGATAAGCCTCACCTACAAAGGAGTTATTGTCCTAGAAAAACTAGAAAGGTCCAATTTTCTATATTACCTAAAAGTTGTTATTATATTGCTTAATCAATGTTCTATGTCATGGCTAACATTCCACCTTCTCTTTTGGTGATGTTTGTTTGTAGCTTTTATGTCATGTTTTTAATAAGTATCCAATCCTCTATATAATGAATTCAAGATGATTTTGGTAAAAGGAGAGGAAATGTAATAAAATAATAAACAAAACTATTTTAAGATTCAAAAATTGCTCTCTTCTGTTCTTCACAAATTATTTAGTGATGTAATCAAAGAAAGATTTTAATGAGAGAGTGACTATGGAATACCTGCTGTGTTATAAGTTAGTTGAAGCCAACCAAGGGGGCCCACTTGGGAGGTGGAATATATTTAGGTAGAGTAGATTCATTCCTCACAATTTCCTATTTTAAGATAGATTTATTGTATTAGTCCTACATCATTGTGACTATGAAAATTCCTGTAGCACTTGTGGGAAATGATCATGGTGGATGTTTGAATATTTAACTCGTTTAGAATTCCTTTTCTAAATTTTTCTATTGTTATCTATTGTTAGTTCAAGTGTGCTTACTATTATGTATTAATAGTGGAGATTTATTTCATGCATTTTACTTTCCTATAGCATATGTGTTAAGACTCTTAAAGGAACTCAATGCACATACCATGCTAACCCATTTCAAGTCCTACATCCCTATTGAAAATTCAAGTGTATGCCATGATGGAATGGATAATTTTCAAAATGGAAATAGTATCCTTGAGAGGAATAATGGTGTGATTATCTTCATCTATTATGGAACTGTACAATGTGGTCTACAAAAATTTTGAAGAAGTGATTACCAGTGTCTCTAGTAATGGTCCCTAATTCTATAGTAGTGACCTTGAAGCCTTCAATATAAATTTCTCTACATTCATCCTTTTTTTTGTATGTAGCCACTTATGGAATTACCCTTCCTATCACTAGATCCTTGATAAAGTGCACATCACTCTTCATATGTTTACTCTTAGAACCATGAGCTACATATTTGGTGACAAAATCTTTAACAAGTCTAGATACAGGTTGTAGGTTTCATTACTTGCTAACTGAATGAGAAAACCATGATGGAATAGTAGGAGTAGTAGTTATTCCTTGAATTTAGGCTGATTTGATTTAGGAACATCAATTAACTACACATCACCATCTAGAGAATTTGAGAAGCTAAGATCTTCTCCTAGACCTTGTTCTTGAGCAATCATTTTCTCCTTTGGAATCTCTTGTTGCATGAGTGCCTTGGATTTAGTCTCCGACCATGTTCTAGGGGTCATGGCTTATTTAGGAGATGGTGTTATTTTCTACTTATTGGGAGCCAAAGTGCTACCTATTATATAAGATAGAATTGGGATGTTAGAGGTCAATGTTTTAGAGAAAGAAACCACTTTTAGGAATTTTTCAGTTTGTTTTTCATTGATAGTCTTCATGTTTCTTCTCCTTAATAGGTTATCTATGTGATTGAGAATAGATATAGTCCTCAAGTTTATATCATCTTCTTCACCCTGACTCTAGTCTACAACCAATTTTTTTAGTTCCCATGCTTCTTCCCTTCCCAGTTCAACAATATCTAAACCATCCTCAACTACTCCTTCCAATTGGAATTTCAATTTGAGAGAATTAATTTGTGGAAGTGTTTGTTGACAATTGGGTAATTGTAATATGTAATTGTTGTCATTAATGGGAACATATGATGTACATATTTACAAGAAACCTTAGAAATAATTTTTTTTAGTGTTTTGTAATCAAAAAATTGTCTAAGTATAGAATATGTTTACAATGATATATTTTTTTCTTTATAACATGTTGCAGATGTCATAGTATGACAAGAAAAGTTACATGGAGATAATATATATATTGATCATGATCTGTATAACCTTGGAAGATTGTGTAGACTATACAAAATAGATATAATCATGTTTTGATGATGTAGGATATGGGAATTTAATGAAAAAATTGTTTTGTTTACAAAATAATTACTTGTCCAATTAGGGCCAACATCCTAGATGTTTACTCTAATTGGGCAAGGTGTAATTTTTGTCTTAGTTGTCCCAATAGTAATTTATGTAAAAGCATGGTATTTATGCAAGAGACTTCTTGTGATAAGAAGTGTGCTATCTTGATATTATGAGGAAACAAAGTGTTTGTATGTGCTTGTGAAGTTATGTGAAGTGAGCAATTTTTTGTGAAAATGGTATATGTAAAGTTTCATATGAGCTACCTAGAAATCCAAGATTGAGCTAGAGATCAAAGATTAGTCAAGGAAAGAAGAAAATAATAGAAAACTATTTGTTTGAGCAATGAGCTCTTATAGTAGTTGAAATTTCATGTTTGGGTATTGGGGTCTTCTTGCATACATTATACCACAACTCATAACAAAGTTCGAATCTCCTAATGGGGATTCAAAGTCTCCTAATAGGGACTATTTATACTAAATTTTTGCATTCTCTTAACAGGGTCCATCCTCTAACAGGGAACTTATATATTAGTATATTATCTAGAGGCTATCATCCCCACTAGGGTTTTCCCTTGGCTAGGGTTTCCCTATTTAAAAAAATATGGTGTTATGAGTTATTGTTGTGCATTGCTATTATTAGTGTTCAACATTACATTATTTATTTTTTATGTATGGTTTAAACTAAGTAATAAGATCTAGTTGACAACTAAAGTTTCTAGATTAATGATTTGCCTCCCCTCTTAGTAATCCCTATTTCTAACAATTGGTATCAGAGCACAATTCGTTTGAAGAGGCTTAACAACTTAAGTAAAATCCCTATAGATATGGAATAGTTGAAGAAAAACCTTGAAGAAGATCTTGAACAAATTGATCTCCTCACTAAAGAAAGAGATAAACTAAATGACATATATGAACATTCCAAAGTATACATTGGTCAATTGAAGGAAAAGATTGAACATCTAAAATCCAAGCCTGAATCTACTAAATCTAGAACTTCTGATGATGACTATTCAAAGTTGAAGATATAATACAAGATCTTGAAGCATGAGTTGAAAATTTAAAATGTAAAGTTGACTCTAAGAAATGACACAAACAAAATTGAATCTAATTTGAAGACTGAAAATGCAAATTTGAGAGAAATTCTAGAAAAGGAAAGATTTGAACTTGAAACATTGAAAGAATATCATAAAGAACTCCTTAAGTACAATACTATTGTGAAAGGTGAATTGACATAGTGTAAAAAATGGCTTGAGAAACTTCATTGTATCAAAGAAAATCTTGATGAATCAATATATATATATAGAGACCTTCTTATGACAAGACTAGTCTTTTCTATCTAATTAACATGTCTACAAAAAAACCTAATATTAGATCAAATCCAAAAGAAAAAGACAATTATAATTAGAATATTGAATCCAATCAATCTCTTGAGAAATGTAAAGAAGATAAGATAAACAAGAAAATTGAAATCTTGGATGAACCTAAGCATGTGAAAACTCCTAAGAAAACTAGGTATGAATTTAGAAGTGTTTTTTATGCAATGGAAAAGGTCATATAAAAAGAGATTGTACTAATAAGTCATTCAATCATATTAAGGTCTTTTATTGTCATAAATGTTATGGTATGCATAATAATCCAATTGATTGTAGGAAACCTAAGTATGATAATGATAGGATAAAAAGTAGAATGTCTAGATATGCTAACCCTATAGATAAAAGATCTAGTGAAAAGGACATCAAGAGAAAGAAGGTATTATGAAGATAGAAGACAGACCATTTGTTAAAAGTGTAACAATTTAAGACACATTGCTTGAAATTTTCATGTAGCTTCCAATCAATAGAATCCTAGAAGTAGAACACCTACATGTAAGTTATGAAACAACTTCAGACACATAGTGAAGTACTGCAGAATGGACAAAAACTTAAGAGATAGAAGAAACAATGGAAGAAACTTTGGGAACAAAAGAAATGATAGAAGGAACCATGAAAGAAACTCTAGAACTAGTAAAGACAATGAATAACAAAGAAACATTATAAGTGAACTTCAAGAAGAGCTTAATGAAGTATTTGTGAAAGGAAAATTTATCTCAAAGGAAAAGTTAGATGATGATGAGATAGGAAGATCGAAGTTAGTTGTTGAGTTTTATTTAATTAAGTTTAATTAAGCTTGTTCACGGCCTCAATATTTGGAAACTTTATTCAAAGACTAAATTAGAGGTAGAAAAGTTCAAAAAAGGTGTATTGAATTATGTTTAGATGGTATCTATGCTTTCTTGTGATTTGGAACCCATATAAAGAAGTTATGATAGAATTTAAAGTTACTGGTACTATAGTAAGAATCAATTTTTTAATAGAAGATGAAAAGTAAGTCTTTGCAAAGAATTTTGTGATTCAAATTTTTGAGGATATTTTTCATAATGGAAGGAGGCTATAGTAAACCTCATGTGACATCCAAAGATTGGATAGATGGTCTTGAGTAGTTAACTGATTGTAAAACACAGTTAAGAGTTTTTTCATATTTGTGAAAGTACACAATTAATGAAAGTTCAAGTTGAGGGATAAATGAAATGTTATAATTGATTTTACTTCATTACAAAAAAATTTGAAGCACAGAGCATTCTAAAGTGACTTGCCAGAGTGATTTCAAAGAAAACCCTATTTTTAGAAGAGGTATTTTTTATTTTTTTAACAAAATTAGTTCAGGAAAAGATATTGCTCGATAAAGATCATGGATAGGTTAGTAGTACATAGTATTTGGAACCAAGATAGACCTAAGTTTAAAATAGTTTCCATAAAACCTAATGAAGGAAACCCTTACTTTGCATTGTCTATCACTCCAAACAATGTAGTTTATCTAGAAGACATAGGAAGTTATTTGAATTACAAGTTTGAGTCAATTGGCAGTGAATATATGACTAAGGACATGGAACTAGTCTTTAACCTTGACTTGACTATGAAGCCAAAATTTGAACACTTAAAATAATTAGACTTTTTTAAATATCATTTCTACTATGAGCTAGATATAGGTGAATGGACTCAAATTAGATTGAGTAGCATACATGTTGGAAAACTATGGTTGCAAGATAATGTAGTGAACATTTCAACCAACCTTATACATGAGGTAACTAGTCTTAGAAAAGAAGGCAATGTACCCATAGGTGAGAAATTGGTAAAGAAGAAAGGAGAAAGTTATACTAAGGTAGTATACAATGAGAAGGATATGGTAATCAGCTCCATCAAGTAGGATGATGTGAGATTTCTTAGCAAAATTATTGCTTATTTAGTTTGTGCAAGTTTTAATATAGATGAGCTCTTAGCTACATTTATATATGCAACTTACAAGATATGTATAGAGAAAGAGCAAGTAAATCTGAGTGAAATATTGAGGATGCAACTCTTGGAAAACCTGGAAAAGACTAAGAAAATAAAGAATGTCATGTTTAGATTCCAATCAATGATAAATCACATGTTGTTCCATTTATTGAAGAGATTTCCCTACTTATAAATAACAAATATAATGAGTAGTGAGATGCACTATGGAGAAGATCATAAAGGTATGAAGAAGACACCATGCAGACAAGATATTAGACAATGAAAAATTTAAATTATGATGACCTTTTAGAAAAAGACAAAATAAAGATTTAGGGTTTCACTAGCAACTATGGATAGATTGAAGGAGGATATATGTATATTGGTTGATATAGATCATACTTATATTCAAGTAGTGGAACCTTGAGAGACATTTTTAGATCCCTTGAGGTATAAGTTGAGTGATGATGTTTTAGTTAGCTACATTAATTTTTTTTTGAATTTAGAGAAAGACAAAGCAGAATATTGATTTGGTACCTATGATGAGATTACTCAACATGCTCATCAAGTAACCTTAGAGAAGGCATCACACAAGAAGTTTGAATCTATATTAAAGAAGGCACTATCCAAGGCTAGAATGTCAGAGAGTGAATCTGATGCCATGAGACATACATTGAAGCAAGGTGTATTTAACATACAACCCTTTTCAATTTTAGTTTCTAAGATATCTTCAGAGCAGAGCATACCATATGCAATAGTATCTGATGTTTAGCCAAGGACACATATAAAAACTTTTTGTATTTAGATATCAATGCAGTCAATATTACATTATATGCTTTATGTGCAATTCTCGCATCAGCTAAGTCTACCAAAGAAACATGGAACAAAGATATTGACACTCTAAAGACCATTTTTGATGATTGTATGAAGATAATATTAGCATAAGGAAGGACATTAGTTTTGACAAATATTAAAAAGAATCCTAACATTTTGACCTTTGTCGTTGATGTCAAAGGGGAGAGATGTGAAAATTGTATACATGAAAAAAGGAGAGATTGTTGGGAGAAATACTTGTGAACATTGTAACAGTATAAAATATATTATAAGGGGGAGCATATATGTGAAGTTGAACAAGTTATAAAAGATGTAATTTTTATTTTGATAGTTAGGTTTTGTCACTTCAGCAATTTTTCCTATTTTGTTGCCATCAATGCCATGGGGGAGACTATTGACAATTGGCTAATTGTGATATGTAATTGTTGTCATTAATGGAAACATATGATGTACATGTAGAGAGGATACCTTGGAAATAAAGATGCTTAGTGTTTGGTAATCAAAAAACTCTCTCAGTGTAGAATTTTTTTATAACAATTTATTGTTTCATTTATAACATGTTGCAGACATCATATTATGATAAAAGTTACATGGAGAGAATATAGATGTTGGTGATGATGTGTATAACCTCAAAAGATTATACAAACTATACAAAATATATATAATTATGTTTTGATAATGCAAGCCAGCGAAATTGAAGGAAAGAATTGTTTTGTTTAAAAAACAATTACTTGTCCAATTAGGGCTGACATCCTAGATGCTTACTCTAACTTGGAAAAATGAATTGTGATCTTAGTTGACCAAGCAATAATTTATGTAAAGGCATGGTATTTCTTGCAATAAGAAGTGTGCTATCTTGATATTATGAGGAAGTGAAGTGCTCGTATGTGCTTGTGAAGCTATGCTAAGTGAGTGAATTTTTGTGAAAGTGATATATGTGAAGTTTCATATGTGATATTTGGTGCTCCAAGATCAAGAAAAAGATCAAATATCAGTCAAGGAAAGAATAAAATAATAGTAAACTATTTGTTTGAGTAGTGAGTTCTTCTTGTAGTTTAAATTGCATGTTTGTGCAATGGGCTTTTCTTGCATAGATTATACCACAACTTCAAATAGAGTTGGAATATCATAACAAGGATTCAAAGTCTCCTAATAGATATTTCTTATAATAAATTTCCTCATTGACTCCTAACAAGGTCCATCCTCTAACAACTTATATATCAGTATATTATCTACTGGATATCATCCCCACTAGGGTTTTCCCTTGGCCAGAGTTTCCCTAGTTAAAAAAAATGGTGTTATGAGTTATCTTTGTGTATTTATATTATTACTATTCAAAATTACTTTATTGCATTGTTATGCATGGTTTAAAGTAAGTAATAATATTTGGTTGGCAACTAATGTTTCTAGATTATTGATTCACACCCCTCTCAGTAATCCCTATTTCTAACAATGTTAACCTTGAATAATCTTTCCTTATCACTTCTTCCTCATCATTACAATCTTTCCATAGATATTCTAAATGTTGAACCATAGGTGATTAACCCTTCAAACCAAGTATTTTAGCAGCAAGACATTTGTTGTGAAAATTTCTCCTCCCTTGGTAGGATCCACAATTGAAACTGAGAAAGTTGCTCCCAACCACTGAGACATTAATCATGATGCTATAAGTTAAGTGACCAAGCTTAATAGGGAAAAATAACTCCCAATCTTCCTGAGGTAGACTATCTTTAATCATTAAAAATGTCTGTCTACAAATTTTAGCTCTAATAAAACAATCTAGGGCATACTAAGGAAGGTTCACTAGTTCTTCTTTAAATCTCCCTATTCTTATGTATGTGAACTTAGGAAATTAAATAAAATAGCTTCAATAAATTTTATTTAGATTTTGGACCTCTGAGGATAACCTCGACATCAGTGCCTTTTTGAGGCTCAAGTGCAAACTCTCTATCAACACATCACGCATTTTCCTAAAATCTTCTAGCACTGGAATCCTTTGGAGTAGAGGATAGTATTGATAGATAGTTAGATCTTCATTCCAAGTTTCATGAGGAAGAAAAGCAATATTGTTGATACAAGAAATCTAATAGGTCAGATAGAAAGACATGTACAAATCTTCTCTAGACACCTTAGCATGTTTAAGTTGACTTCTCAATGAACTGGCTATTAATTCAACCCATTCTAATAGTTTTTCTCCCTTTAGAATAATTTCTACACAATTTTATATGCAATATTCAAAGAGAAAAAATAAGAGGAACCTTTAAATAGGTGTAATAAGACCATGATGTCATGAACATGAGGCTTCATATGATATTTGGTGATATTTTAGGAAATCTTGAGCTGCCTGTCTAAATTTGTCTCTATCTAATTCCTAGCCAACATGTTATGGTATTTTTCTTGACTCAACTAAAGACTAGGTAGGTCTAAAAGCAGCAAAGGTACACTTAAATAGATGCAATATTGAAGAAATAGTTTCCCTGGAAATGGATAAAACTAGTTCCCCATCTTTATTCAAATTACTTTTGGTTCTCACATGATAGTGGTCAATACACAACTAAAGTAGCTCAAGACTTAAAAGGGAAAGAGGAAAATGCATAGCTTCAATCAAACCACTAGTTAGAATCTCTAAACAACCATTAATTTCATCAGCTTTCTCAAGAAAATCTTCTTGTAACTTTTCAATTTTGATACCTTCCAAATTAGTATTAGAAATGGCAAGCCTCTTACACTCTAAACTGGAAATGTTTCCAAGGAAGTGTAGAATAGACTTCATTTTAAGCAAAGGAAATAAAATCCCAAAACTATTTTGTTCTTTGAAATACATATAGAGGAAAGAGCAAGGGGTTTCTCATATTCTCACCTATAATTTGGTAAGAGAAAACTAGACCTCTTTGCTTCATTTATAAACACTTCTCCTTTAATTCACCATTTTGCATGATAAAACAATCAAATGGGAAACTTATGCTTTAAGAGGAAAGGAGACATATTGGAGAAAGTATTTCCTCACAATGAGGTATTCTTGATGAATTTGTTGCCGCTTGATTTTCATGCTTGAAACTATGAAAAGAAACCTTCATTAAATGATCATCCTTTGTAAATGTCCTTGCAATAATCACATATTTCTGAAAAACCATATGACTCCCAGGTGAAAGATTAGTCCTTTTGAATCATGATGACAACTGATCTTGTATTTCAAACAAAATTAAATAAGACAAGATCTTCAATCATTATTTTTGGCACCTTAGTCAATTTCTTAGGAATTGGTTGTAATTCAAGAATCCGTAACACTTGTGCTAAAAAATTTTTAGTAATGGAACTACTTTGAACTACTTCAAACTGAGGTTCAAATAGGGTCAAAGAGGTTCAAACAAATATCTTCATTATGCTTAGTGGGTCCCACCTATAGAAAATGATTAGTATCAAAATCCTTTAGTTGAAGTATTTTGAACTAGTTTGAATCAAGGTTCAAAGAGGTTCAAGGAGGTTCCAGATACAAGAATTGCAATAGAAATCATACCATAAATCCCCATATGCAAAGCCTGGTCATATTCACAAGATATGAGACAAAGAAGGGCTGATTCAATGTATGACTTCAAGCTTCAAAGAAAATTGGAGAAAATTTAAAATATAGCAACTCAAACTAAGGCTAATAGTTCAATATTTTTTCCTCTCTCAAAATTAACATCTTTTCGAGTGTTAAAATATGTGCTTGTAGAATTTTTTTAATTACAATATACTATATTTATCTAACAATATTCCTAACTTTGAGCTCTATAAAATGGTGTTTGTATGTTAGTAAAATAATATTATAAGAAATTGTACGAGCTATTGAATTTTTAATTTTTTTCAAAAATAGTTTTATTTCTTTAGTATTTGGATAAAACATTCATTTAATAGACATTTCCAATTGGAAAATTATGTGACTATATATAACTTAGCTCTACTAAATTTATTTAGATCATATATTTGAAGAAACTTGACTTTTAGATAGAAATACTCAAATTTAATCATTTTGATAAGTCTACCTAAAAGGTGACACAAATTTGTACTTTTATCCTACTGCTCAAGCCTAAAGCATCTCTGGACCAAAGAGATCACAATCCTCTAAATGATCCCAACTCAAAGGGTTACAACATGGTCTACTATATAATGCTTGAAAAGATGACATGCCTAGAGAAATATGATACCCATTTTTGTATGCAAACTCAACAAGGTATTGATAATCATCTCATTTCACCTACCTAACCATCACATACATGTGAAGCATATCCTTTGGAGGTTGATTTACTCTATCAGTTTAATCATCAACCTCTGGGTGATAAATGAAGTAAAGTTGAGTTGCACACCCAAAGCATATTGGGAGATGTCCATAGTGCAAAAGTAAACACTAGATCTATATTTAAAATAATCTAATGAGGGATTCCATGCAAATGAACAATATCCTCCAAGAAAACATGCACTATAGAAGAAGTTGTGGTGTAGGATGCTCTCATGGATGAAAAATGTGCTACCTTGGAAAACTTGTCCATTGTCACCATAATACAATCATGCCTCTATTATGACACAGATAATCCTATGATAAAATCAATATATATTGTATCCAATTTCCAGTCTAGAATGGTGTGTGGATACAAAAGACCCACAAGATATTTTGATTTTCCTTCACTCTCTGGTACTAAAGACATGAAGAAACAAAATCAGCAACATCTCATCTTATCCCTACCCAAAAATATAGTTGTTTAAGATCAACATGCATCTTCTTGACACTAGGATGTGTGGAATATGGTGCATGATTCACTTTTAACAAAACCAAGTCATGAAGATCACTCGATATAGCTACATAGATACAACCCAAGTGTTGTAGTAGTCCATTAAACTTAAGCAAGTAACCTAAAAATCTCCCCTGAAGGGTACATCTAGACTCAATCTCCACCCTAATCTCCTAATACCAAGTGTCACTAGGAAAATCCTACAAGATACAGTCTCATAAATCCATTCCTAATGATAAAATTAATACTTCATGTTGCATCATAATCAATGCATCCATGATACATTCTCCTTCCCTTTACTATAATTTACTATAATGAACATAAAATTCATATTCACATAAGAACTCCATCCAACAATGCTATCGTGCATTCAAGTTTGGCTAAGTAAAGCTATACTTCAAACTCCTATGATTGTTATGCAACTCAAACCTATGTCCTAAAAGGAAATGCCTCTGAAAAAATAGACCATGCACTATGGCCGCAAGTTCCAAATCATGACTGTGGTAGTTAAGTTCACACTCCTTGAGTTTTATAGACTCATGCATTTAAATAACCATCCTTCATCAACACTAAACCCATGTTGTCCAACAAAGCATCTATCCAAACCATGAAATCACCTATATGATTAGGAATTGCAAGGATTGGTTTATTGGTTAACCACTCCTTAAGAGCACTAAATGTCATCTCGCACTGGTCTAATGAAACATACTTCTTTCCTTTCTTCTGATGAGAAGTGATGGGATGAGCTACTCATGAGAAATCTTTCAAAAAATGATGGTAATAACCCACCAATCCTATGAAACTATGAGCTTCAGAGACATTAGTGGGTATTGGTCAATACATGATACCACAAGTCTTCTCTAAATCCACTTCAATTCCATCACTAGTGATGATATGCCCCAAATATTTCACCTCTAGTTAGAGGAACTCATATTGAGTTAAGTTGCCATACAACTTCAATAGTCTCTCAAGCACTACAACACCTCATTTTCCTCAAAAGTCTTCAAATATATCAATATTTCATCCAAGAATACAATGACACACTAATCAAAATAAGTGAGAAATAATCTATTCATCAAACTCATAAACATTAATGGCACATTGGTTAACCCAAAGGGTACAATCGTGAACTCATAATGTCCATACCATGTACAAAAAGTCATTTGATAAATGTCAACCTCTTGCATATGAAGCCGGTCATATCTAAAATTTAGATTAATCTTTTAGAACTCTCAAGATCCCTTTATCTGATCAAATAAGTCATCTATCCTCGACAATGGATACTAGTTCTTTACTACCACCTTATTCCACTACTAGTAGTCAATGCAAAGATGCAAAGATCCATCCTTCTTCTTCAAGGAGATGATTGGTGCACCCAAAAGGGATAGACTTAGATGCATATAGACCTTGGACAACAATTCCTCCAACTACAATTTGAGCTAACTCAACTCCTGATTAGTCATGTAGTAAGGAGCTCATAAAATCAGCTCTACTCTTTGTACAAGATCAATCTAAAAATCAATCTTAAACTATGGCAGCATACCTAGAATCTTATTAGGAAATACATTTGCATACTTACAAAGGAGTGGGTGATGATAAAGTTTCACCATATGACTCTCAAGTTGCTCAAGATCACTGATAAAAATAAGAAAAAATTGACAACCCATCTGCACACTTTGCTTCAGCTAATTAGTTGAGGTCATTCAAAGTGAGACTCATCTCGCAACTCCCAAAAGTTCCACCTACCCACCTGTGTCATTAAAAAACTCTAATGATTTATAGAAGAAATATATATATTCTTTATAAGTAGCTAATCAATCCATGCCCAACACAATGTCATACGATCCTAGAGGTTGGATATGAAGATCTAATGTAGTGGTGAAGGTTCCCAAATTCAAACTACCACCTATAATGTCCCCATCTATTTAGCATCTTAGTGGATTTATTAGTCTTTACATTCTCTTAAGGCTATGTGGAGAAATAAAGAGAAATTGATTAAATTAATTTCTTATAAAGTCATTAAATATATTAAAATTAAAAGGTGAATTTATATTTAATTAATTTAATTTTCTATAAGCACAACAAATTATTGTTTTGGAAACGAAGAATCTGTCAGTAATTAATAAGTGGGAAGTATACTTCTAAGAGGGGGGGTGAATCATAAGTATTAAAATTTAACCAATAAAAATTTTAACTTTAAAACATTTCATGCATAAACATATTAAAATAGCATGTAAAATAAATGCATCCACATAAGCACTTGACACCAAATATGATTACCCAGAAACCCTCCAATGAGAAGGTAAAACTAGGGTGGGGATAACTCCCAAAACTCTTCACTACTGCAGCAATAAAATTTACCTATTAAGGTTACATATTTTTTACCATTCTCATGATCTACCCCATGAAAGGCATGCCCTGTTAAAAGCTTACAAGGATTGTTAGATCTTGCCCAGTTAAAAGATTTTGACACTTTATCAAAAATTGTACTTGGATAAAGGATTTAAAAAACATTCACTTGGAATGTCACCCTATTAAAGGCTTTATTCAATGGCTATTAAACCAATCTATCTCCATAGGATTTCATTCTGCTAATACAATTGTTAGAAAGTATAGTAGAATGTTTGACCTAATTAATTACAATCTGCTATAGCTGATTTTAGATCACTATTCAAACCAATTTGATCCTTACTAATCTAGTATTGAATTTTTGTGACCTTGATTCTCTTTTCTACTAACTGATACTATAATGCCATCCTTCTTTGAAGTCAATTCACCTTTTTCACTTCCTTCAAACTTTGCTAGTTTTATCTCCTTGCATGCATTCTCTTCTTGCACACTTTTTGATACACTATTGAATTATGGAGTTTTGACCTCCTTAAAAGGGTATCATGACTTAGGGTTAGGTATGAATCTATAATTGAAATTCATCCATCTTTCTTGCTCAAATATTTCCATTCTTCTAAATGGTTACATGTTGATTACATGGGGAATCCAATAGAGTCGATCTGATCTTTTAATCCTTCAAGATTTATTCTAAATGTCCCTTTCTCTAATTTTATATGATATTTAAAACCTCAAATTAGATCTTTAAAATCAAACAACCAATATTTCAAAGATCCACCAATTTCTCAATAAACCCCAAATCGGGTATGCAAGAAATAGTGCCAAAAGCTTCACAGCTTCACCTGTTATTAATAAATCTGAAAGTGGACTTTTAAAAAAAATTTGAGCAGCATAATAGCCTATAAAATGACATTTTTAGATCTGTATAACATGAACACAATAGCTCCCAAATGGAAGACAAAAACAATGCTCATTGGGCTCCCGAAAATAGCACAAAATAGCTCGAAATCACCACAAAAACTTAATAATATATCACAAAAGTATAATCATATAAAAATAAATATTTTCAGCTCTATTTTAACATCTAAATGTCTGATATACAGCAGCAACCAAAACTGATATGAAATACTCAACCAGAAACACCACTCTTACAAAAAATACACCTGAAAATCCACAAATCTGCACTGTTCAACACAAAGGAAAACTCTGCATGATCATGCACATGGAATGGCTTCAAATTCCTGTCCTTAGCCTTCTTGGAAACTTGCAAACTCTTGTTCTTGGGTCTCCTTCTTCACAGGTTTGGCAGCCTCTGAAGAACAACAAAGCAATGCGCAAAAATCAAGTTCTGGAATGAGCCCAAAATGCCTCCAAACCCCTTAAAAGAGGGCATAAACCTAAGTCTCGTCCAAGAGGGGTCAATAAAATATAATTTAATAATAATTTTTATTTATTAGTCGATTGGTTTCCAAAGATTAGCCCCTTTTTCTAAAACTTCACCTTTTTGGAGCCTGCTTGCCTTAGCAAAGTTTATTATTTTTATTTATTTGAAAAGGAGACATGACAAGTCCTCCCCTCTGAAATATTGCTTGTCCTCAAGAAATGAAGGTTGGAATTCTTAAGAATATATTCTCCTTCCCAAGTTGCATCCTCTAGTGGTAATCCTTTCCATTTGACCAAATGCTCTATGACGCTCGTGTTTCTCAATCTTTTCTCTCTTGTATCCAAAATCTCTTCTGGTATCAAAACTAATTTTCCTTCATCATGAAGAGGTGGTAATTCTATAGATACTATGGTTTTCTTGCCTAGAACCTTCTTTAGGCAAGATACATGGAAAATATTATGTATTTTTCTATTTGGTGGGAGCTCCAATTCATAAGCTACCTCTCCTACCTTCTTGATGATCTTATAAGGCCCATAGAACCTTGGCTTGAGTTTCTCTGCCCCACTCCTCTTCAAGGTGATTTTCTTATATGCCTGAAACCTAACAAATACCAAATCTCCCACCTCAAAATATCTTTCAATCCTTTTCCTATCAGCATATAACTTTTGTTTGTTCTGTGCATGTTGTAGATTATCCTTGAGGGACCTTATTATGTCTTTGCTTTGCTTGACGAAATCACTTGTTGTAGGTACTCTACTATTAGAAAGTATTAGATCAACAAAAGAAAGGGCATCATAACCATAAAGAGCATGAAAAGGAGGAATACCAATAGACATGTGATGAGATGTATTGTAACAATACTCCCCTAGGTGTAACCATTTCACCCAAGCATGTTGTTGATTTGAAACATACTTCCTCAAATATCCCTCTATCCATTTATCAACTATCTCTATTTGTCCATTTATTTAAAGGTGATAGCTAGTACTGGGAGTGAGTTTAGTTCCTGGCAAATGAAAGAGCTCCTTCCAAAAAGGGCTGAGGAATCTACTATCCTGGTCACTAACAATGTTTCTAGGCAAGCCATATAATCTAAAGATTTCCTTGAAGAATAATTCAGCCACTTGTGATGCCTTGAAATCAGATGTGATAGGAAATAAATGTGCATACTTAGTTAGTCTATCTACCACCACATATATGAAATCCTTACCTTGAACCTTGGGCAACCCAGTGATGAAGTCCATGGAAATACTTTCAAATTTTTGTTCAGGAATAGGAAGTGGCTGCAACAACCCTACAAGAAAATTTTGCTCACTCTTGCTTTGTTGGCATACCATACATTTCTTAATGTGTTAAAGGACATCCTCCTTCATAACCTTCCATGAAAATCACTCTCAAATTTTCCTATATGTCTTGAAGTATCCCTGATTACTAGCCAAAGGTGTGTCATGAAAGGCCCTCAATATCCTCTCCTTAGTTTTTGATCCTGGCACTAAGAAGATCCTATTCTTGTAATAAATTAATTCATCAACAACCTTGTACCTATTATCATCTACTAACTTATCCAAAATCTTGGTCACAAAAGAATGTTTAGCATACTCTAAAATTATGAAGACTTTCCAATCAGTAGAGATAGATGTTAAGGAACACAAAGTGGGCCTTATGAATCCCATGTCCAAGAGTTCTTTAATAGTTTTTTCAATTTCTTCCTTATAACCTCTTGGATGGTGGTATGGGGTTGTTATAACTAGCTTGGCACCCTATTCTAACTCTATAACATGCTCAAAACCTCTATCTAGTGGTAATCCTAGAGGAAAGTCATTGAAAACTATACTATGCTTATCAAGACTATTTTGAATTTCCAAATGGAAATTACCTTGATTCTTTGGAGAGCTTGTTGAATGGATTATGACTCATGCTGCCCATGCTACTTGTCCTCTTCAAAAATTCCTCTCCATCCTCTTCGCAGAGACTGCCTTAGGTGCTCCATTCGATAAGCCTCTTAATATGACTTCTTTCCCATTGGAATGAAATTTAAACTCCATAGTTTGATGGTTCATGTAATAGCCTCCAATAGAGTACAACCATTGAACACCCAATACAAGATCTATCTCCCCAATACCAACCACATAGAAGTCATCACATAACCCATAATCTCCTAAGGTCATCTTGAGTTGTTTCACCACCCGTGTGCAAGGCATAGTGAATCCATCAGCTACAGTAACATTGAATCCCTCAAAATCTTTTTCTTTAAGCCCTCTTTTCATGACAAATCCCTCATCAATAAAATTATGAGTTGCCCCACTATCAAGAAGAACTGTCAACCTTTGCCCTGCTAGTACCCCTCAAATTCGAAAGGGATGGTATCTTGGGACTCCTAATAATGCTTCTAAAGTGCCATCCTTGCTGATTTCTTTTTCTTTCTCTTCTTCTACCTCCTCCTTAGTGTCATGAAATTCCTCATGCTCATCTGAATCAGATTTTGAAGCAACTTCAATATAGTGTACTTGACCTTTCCCCAAACATCTATGTCCTAGAACCCATGGTTCTCTACAAGTAAAACAAAGCTTTTTCCTTTGTAATTCACTCCTAGTCTCTTCATCTACCTTCTTTTTGGCCACATTTATCACATCTTTTGGTGGTAGTGTTGGAAAAGTCTTTTTTTGAAAATTTCCCTTTTGTTGCCAAAGATATGGGGGTTTTTGATTAGTGACTGATTTCATAGGTATGCAAGTTTCAAGTTGTAAGCTTCTTTTGATAGCTTCCTGTAAGGTTGACGGTGAGAAAGCCTTAACCAAACCCTTAACAGAATCTTCTAAACCATCAAGAAAAGGATAAACAATCCCCATTTCACTCATATCAGGTACAATAACAGCCACTTTTTGAAACTCTTCTATATACTCATTAACTGATTTAGCTTGCTTCAACTTTGACAATTCTTTAAAGTATTCTTCATCATCCTTAAGGTCAAATCTATCTATCACTCTTTGACTGAAATCATCAAATGTAGTTACCTGACCATGACCTTGAGTAGTCATTCCATGATACCACCAATCATAGGCTGAATCTTACAAGTGTAGACTTGCAAATTGAACAGCATCACTCTCTTTCAAATGGTTAAGTGTGAAGAAAGTCTATAATTTTTGTAGCCATGCTCTAGCTGAAATTTTATTTGTTCCATCAAAAGTAGGTGTTGTAAACTTGCTTATTTTATTTTTGAGCTCTCTTCCACTTATGTCATGCTCCCTCCTATTCTCTTTCTTGGGCATCAAAGTGTTCATCATATCCACATGTTGTCTAAAAGGAACCAAACTAGGAAAGTCATCATCTAAGCCATTGTAAGTAGCTCTTAATGCAATCAAGTTACCTATAACGTCTTCCATGAGATTAATGGCTAGATTTGGTACTGGTGGCTCATCTGTGGGCAAGAAAATAGTTTTGGTTGATTTAGATGGTGTGTATTTCAGATTTCTTGGCTCCTCTGAAGTGCTCCCTTTCTCATTAATAGATGCAACTCCTTGTAGTTTTTCTGTCAATATTCGCAAAGCCTCTCTAGTTTCTGCCAAACTATCCACTATTTTCTTCTGAGTATTTTGGATGTCTTGGAATAATTTCTTTTCCATCTCATCTGGATCAGCCATACTTTTCCCTTCCTTGGACTTTGTACTTTTACTTTCAACTGGAGGTTTGATGAAAATTTCTTTATTCTTTTCTCCCTGCAAATATCTTTTTTCTCTTTCACTTAGTTGCATGCGACCATAGATTTTGACATGCAACTGATTAGAAGCAACATGAAACCACCAAATTCACCAAGAACTAACATACAAATGATTAGAAGTAGCATGCAACCATAAATTATGACATGCAAGATTTGGGTAGTTGTCAAAACTAACATGCAAACTTCCACAAACCCTTAGGTTGACAAGATCATTGCTCTGATATGACTGAAATCTCCCTTTCTCTGATTTTATATGATATTTCAAACCTCAAATCAGATCTTTAAAATCAAACAACCAATATTTCAAAGATCCACCAAATCGGGTATGCCAAAAATAGTGCCAAAAGCTTCACAGCTTCACCTGTTATTAATAAATCTGAAAGTGGACATTTTTATAGAAATTTGAGCAGAATAATAGCCTATAAAATGACATTTATAGATCTTTATAACATGCACACAATAGCTCCCAAACGGAGGACAAAAACAATGCTCATCGGGCTCCCGAAAATAGCATAGAATAGCCCGGAATCACCACAAAAACTTAATAATCTATCAAAAAAGTATAATCATATCAAAATACATATTTTCAGCCCTATTTGAGCTTCTAAATGTCTGATATATATCAGCAACCCAAACTGATATGAAATACTCAACCGGAAACACCACTCTTACAAAAAATACACCTGAAAACTCACAAATCTGCACTATTCAGCACCAAGGCAAACTCTGCATGAGCGTGCACATGGAATGGCTTCAAAATCCCATCCTTATCCTTCTTGAAAACTAGAAAACTCCCATTTTTGGGTATCCTTCTTCACAGGTTTGGCAGCCTCTGAAGAACAACAAAGCAATGCGCAAAAATCATGTTCTGGAATGAGCCCAAAATGCCTCCAAACCCCTTAAAAGAGGGCATAACCCTAACTAACATCCAAGAGGGGTTAATAAAATATAATTTAATAATAATTTTTATTTATTAGTCCATTTTTTTCCAAATATTAGCCCCTTTTTCCAAAACTTCACCTTTTTGGAGCTTGCCTACCTTAGCAAAGTTTATTATTTTTATTTATTTGAAAAGGGGACATGACATTATCCTTATGTTGTCTCACTAATTATTTGTTACTCAACACTTACTAATTACTAATTCTTGAAACATACTAAATTTTTTCTTGCTTAGCACTTGAATTTTGCTCAGCATCTATCAGTCACTCTGCATATAAAACTTGCTCAACACTGTCTATTTTCTTGACATCTGAATGACTCATTACTTGTTGAATTTCTAGCTTGGTGCATATTGTAACTCAAAATCTACATTATACTTGGCTTCAACTTAGAAATTTTTTTAAGTGTGTTGACACCCAATTTTCAAAACCAATCTGAGATCAACAATCTCCCCTTTTGACATCAGTGCCAAAAACACTTAACTATACATAATGAAAATAATCTCTTCAGGTATAATATGCATTTTTTTCATCATATATAAAAAAGTTCAAAATAATTCAAAATTTTCTGAAGAAATATATACCTCAAAAAAATTTATCTCCCCCTGAGTTGATGTGCCATATTCTTATAACCAAAATATCTCTGAATAGATTGATGTGCCTCAGCTAATACTTCTTGTCTTCAATTCTGATAATTTTTATATGTTGTGTTCTTGTTATGCTTTATTTTTTTCCTTCTCTATTTATTTTATTACTCCCCCTTTCACATGTTTCCCTTTTAGTTTTAAGTGTCATTTTGGCATTTCAATTTCTCCTAATGTGCCTTTAATTTGACACTTTTTATTTAATTTTCCTTTCCTTTTTCTCCTCCTTTTTGACATTTATGTCAAAGTGTCTTACACACTAATTGAATATTTAGCAGAGAAGTTCTTGTTTACTTCCATTACATCTCTCAAAGAAGCATCCTAGTTTTGTATTGAAACTTCTAGGGACTTATTTTGAATGGTTGTCTCTACTAGAAGGTGAACTAAGCCATCTAGTGTGAAAAGATTGGGATCTTTCTTTATCACATTCTCTACATAGGCTAGTGTAGAAATTTTTCTTACAGAAAAATTCACCTAGGAACTAAGAACTCAAACATAAGCACAATTGTAGACAAGAAAGAGACAGTATGATAAGAATGACGATATATTCATTTAGAATGCCATAAGAGTACACTACGAGTGCTTGTATATAAAATATTTTGAGATGCATTTAGAATGCCTCAGAATAAGCTACATGATAAGTCATACAACCAAGCACATGTCCACTAGATATGGGTTGTCTGCCATTAAGCACAAAAGTAAGTTTGATGATGAGAGGATAAGCCTACAAGGGTGTAGCATGCAAATCAGTATTATAGACAACATGTGCTAAATAGGGAGTGTGAACAATTGTGTTGTCTACATAAAAACTTAGTGAATGATGTCAACTTCATTGTTGTAGATGCCATGTGTTGAGATAGAGTTATGTACTTTTGTGTTGTCAACATGGAAACTCAAAAAGATACACAAACTCCTAAGTGTCTGACACAATAAAATAATAAAATAATGCAAAAAAAAAAAAATAATGCATTAAGCTAAGTAAACTTAAGTAAGTGTAAATAGTAAATAAATATTTACACCAACAAATAGTTCTTTTTGAAAAATTTCCATGTGAGGGGTTGCGGAGGCTTGTATTTGCACCAACTTGGGTCTTTTTTAAGCGTCTTTTGTTATTAATATAGGTAGTTGCTTTTGAGTGTGAAGCATTGTATTAAAGTGCTTCTCACTTTGAGCTAGATCTTTGGGTACTTTCATACTTGATATCTTCAAGTTCTTATCTAAGCTCATGATTCTTTGGTTGGTTTCCTATGTGAAGATGACACTATTTTGAGTATAATGAGAATATGTTCTCAAGTACTACCTTTCACCTTTCTAATTTTCTAAGCCAGTTCTACTTTTGATAGTTCTATCTAATTGGATATTCTTTCATTCATCTTTGCTTGAAACTTTCTTTCTAACCATTCCATCAACTTGGCATGTGTATCATGGTCTTAACTTTGCACCTAGTCCACTATGTTTCAAAGATGCTCCATTATGGGCTTTGTTTCATTAGGTATTGCAAGGTAAATACATCTAAAAAGATGTCCTTTATTTCAATAAATGCTTGCCTCTATTTATACTCATTCCTAAGAATCTCTTGATTCTTTTTCCTTTCTAGTGCCTCTTGTACTTCATTGTTTTGATCAATGTTCATGGTTTCATAGTCATACTTAGGAATGATTATTTCTTCATCTAGTTTAGGGTCTCCATAGGGAATTACCCTTGGAACCTTTGTAGAGCTCAAGTGTAGTGTTTATATTTGAAGTGGTACTACATCAGTGCTTAGCTTTTGTTGCATTTTTGTTGGAGTCCCAGAGGTTGGCAGATTTACCAAAGTTTGAATAACTGCTTGCTCCTTTTCCTTTGGGGTCTCTTTCTCCTCCTTAGTTCTATCTTTTTCAATAGCTATTATTTGAGGTGGTGCGCATTGTAGTTGTGCAGTAGGAGTAGAGGTATCCATTTGTCTTTTTTATCCTTTGCTAGCTCCTCGAGAGTTTTAGTGACTTTGATTGTGAAGTCAACCTTAGCCAATGTAGCTTGCTCTTTAGGTTGTCAACTTGTAGTTATAGGGATGACTAAAGATGTTTTTTGTGTTGTCATATTATCCCTAGTCAAATCAGCTACTGTCTTTTACAACTCATCTACACTAACCAACACTAGATTGCTGCATAATTGATCTTGTAGAGTTGTTTGGTCAAGAATCTTTTTGAGATCCTTTGAAGTTAATGGATTTATGTTCTGACTAGAATTGTTAGGAAAATCCTTTACTTTTATGGTTTTTGCAGGTGTAGAAGTGTCATGTAGAGGACTTGAAGGTGGAAATTGTGTGCCTTGCACACTTTGTTCCATTTGGTACTATTCAAAAGTTGTCATATCATCCTTTTGTGTTTGCTTCTCCACTTTATCTACCTTCTCTTTTTCTCCTTCACCTTTTTTTTCATTCTCATCCTCTTCTCCATAATTTATCACTTCAAAGGGATCTTCTTCTCCTTTTAAAGTTGTGAGGCCATAGATTAATTTCCACATTTGTGTGGACTTTTTCACAATATCCTCAATTTTATTCTAGAGAATACTGAATGCATTGAATTTTCAAGTTCAAGTGGACTATTCTTGAACTTGACCATCATAATGATGATTGATTCTTCAACTATGTTTTGTTTTTCTCTATTCAACTTATTAAAATCAATTCTTTTTAAGGTAGACAAGTTTGCATTATCTCTAATGTTATCAAATATATTTTCTAAATCAGAATTGGTAGTGTGACTTCCCACTCTAAATTGGCCATTTTCATCAGATTCAGTTCGTTCCTCATCTGATTCAAGAGGTACAATATACGTTCTTCTCAAATTCTTAATTGGACTTTCCTACTTTATAGCCTTCTTCTTTTCTTTCTCCTTAGCCTCCTTTGTTGTAGCTCTTGTACTCACCCTTGTGGTAGGCTTAGCTATGCTTGGCTTGGTTGTCTTCTTGCCTTTGGGTTGAGCTGCAAGCTATTTTTGAGCTTTTCTTTTCTTTTGCTCTAGCTTGGCAGGTGCCTCCTTGGCTTGTTCTTCTTCCTTAGCACTTTCTTCCTCTTCGGCATATTTTCCCATGCCTTGTGTTAAGGCAAGTGGCCCTTGGCCCTATTCTTCTTCTTCTTCTTTATCTTCTTCTTCTTCTACTGCAACATCCCTTCACCAAATTTGGCCTTTAGCTTCTTGACTAGTTTACTCTTCTTTAGGGTAGAAGCAATCTTCAACTCCATCTTTGGTTTGGATTTTAGAACATCAAAGGTGCCAAATGGTTTTGCACTTTTATCAATATCTCCTACAAGTAGTGTTATGATTGCTACTGATACCTCATCAATGTTAATTTCATAACCAAGTGGCCTTAGCCATCTTACCCTTGGTATTATTTCTTGGACGTATTTATAATCAATGTCAACTAAGAAACAAATATCATTGATATTTTGATCCACTAGAGAAATTGGTATTTTGAGCCTTTGCTTCATAGACTTCTCAAAGTCTTCAAAATAGCTTGTCATTAAGGTTTTAAAATTGGCTCCCATCTACTCTATGTATTCATTAACTTGTACTACTATAGACTTTTTTGTTTTCCAACTTATTTTACCAAAAAAGGAGAATTCATTCTGAACATAGAAAAATATGCATATCAAAATTGATCCAAACCTACATTGAGCACTCTTGGATCTCCTTATTGCCCCTAAATTTTTAATAATCTATTGTAGTTGCAATTATGCTAGATCATATGCATGATCTTTCTTGACAATTTTATATCATACATTAACTACAATGCATGGGACACTCTTTAGTTTGCTTGACTAGTAGAATTTATGGGATATTATCCTAACAAAAAATTCTATAGGTGGATCTCTAATTGTATCTATTGTCATGCCCATTTTGTTCCACTTAGCCCTAGTGTTCTTCTTGATGGCTTCCTTTGAATTAGTCCTCAAAGTATTTGGCCATTCTAGGGTTGGGTACCTTGTTACCCTATGTATGATTCTCTTTGACATCTTTATGGGTCCATCCTCCAACCATAAGCATTCATCATGAATTCTTCTTTGCACTATCCTTATCCATTTACTTTTGAAAACTATGGGGAAACCAAGGACATAGGTTAAGCCCTTTTCTCTCAACAATCTAGAATTTATCCTTTAATACCCCATTTTCACAAATTTTTTCATAAGCTTGCGTAATCTCCATGTAACCTATTGCTCCAACTATGCAATTATAACATTTTCTAACATCTCGCACCATAACAAACTTAGGTGGAATAATAGACAAAGAGCCAACAGGATCATTTTTGTAAGCCACTTTGGGAATTGGTTTGAAATATGGTTGTTTTAGTTCATTGATAACCAACTAAACCTCAAATGGTTCCTTTTCCTTGAGATTCTTCAAGCTAGATGCCATTTCCAAAAACTATGGTTTTAAAATATAGAAATTTTGTAACTACGTAGCTCAACACTTAAGTAAACACCTTAGATCGATAAAACAATGTTGAATCTTTGTTGGAATCTTTGCAAAAGCATCAATCTCTACTTGGAAATCATTTCTATGCTCTTCTCATTATTGCTATGTGTTCATAATGATGCGAAATGATTGAAAATTCAACCTTATACCTTTTATTACATAGCATTTAATGTTGAGTGCTTGTACATCCATCCAATTAGCTCCTTATATAATTCTGCTTTACTTGGTTTGTATTGATTTTACAACACTTGGCATCCACTAGAGATTCCCTTACTCGGGTTCAATAAGAGTTTTTTAATTTACACAGCAACCATTACATACTTGACTCATACTAGCTTTGGCAAACAACTCAACATACGCTAGGATTTTACTCAACATCTAAGGGAAACTTTGCTTACTCAATAGTACTATGAAAACTTTGAAGATTTAACGTTGCATCTTTATTCATGCTAATCTACCCTTTTCATTGCTAACATATTCTAGGAACTGATGCATGATAACGCATTTAAATATCAGTCCCACATACCTTCTTGCTTAGTTTGATGAAGTATGACCACTTGTCCCTTTGGGTGAAGTGATCCTTTCTTTTGATGTGTTCCTTCCATCTTTCTTCTTCCATGTTTTATTCATATCTCTTCTAATATGCTCAACATCTACCTTACCTTTTCCATTTTTTGAGCTAGTGTTAGGTGCCTTTGTCCTTGTTGGGTAGTGCTTGCTAATGTGACTAGTCTTCAAACAACTAAAGCATGTAGTTTGGCTCAACCATATGCTATATCTTCCACTAAAATGTGTTCTTATGCAATTCTCAGGGATATATACATACTCTTGACAGTATTGATAGCTACGTCTTGTGTTTTAATCCCAATTATAGGAATTTCCATGGCTTCTTCCCTTTTTTGATGACCATGTGGGCTTGGATCTACATTCAAAAGCTTTATGTCCATACTTCTAAAAATTGTAGTAGTGTCCTTAAAATCTTGGTGTATGCATTGTCCTTGTTCTGCATTCATGTCCTTGATGACCTTGTTTGTTTCACTTGTAACAATGTGTCATATTCTTTGACTTAGCATTCTAACTAGCATTCTTGTTCTTGTAAACATTAGTTGTATATCCTTTCTTATGACAAAAATGACAAGTGGGTTCGGAGTTCTTATCTTTGGGTAAAAGTGCAGATCTGTGTCACCATTTGTGATACCAAAACCTATTTTGGTCAAATCTCATTTCTCTATCAAAACTCAATTTTTTTCAAAAACTCAAAATACCCTTTTATAGATCTCAAATTCAATATCATCATTATATAAATTTTTGAGTGTTTTGATTATTTATAATATGTTATAATCTCAAAGTATTATAAGTCAATATTTTAACATTTTAGAAGATGCTCCCTCAAAAATGGAAAAAAATAGTAAATTATATCAAAAAAATATAAAAATTATATTTATCTCTAGAGGAGAGAATCCTCTTCACGAATATGTAATTTTTTTTCAAGAAGGTATAGATTTGATAGGAAAGTTTTGACGGGAGGAAAAAATTGTTAGATTCTGATAAGGTCAAACTTGAGTACTTATAACAAAGAAAATATACATCAAAAATAATTATTTCTTGTTTTGTGCACTAGCTATACATGTCATCTCTAAGATATTTTCAAATCAGAACAAAAAAAGATGATTTGCATATACTTGTTTGACGGGAACTACACCCTATATTTTTTATAGTTAAAAAAGGGACTTCAAAATAAAATAAAATGAATAAATTCTTACTCAAAAAAATTATAAAAATTATAGGCATAAAGCTCATCCAATTCTACACATTTTATCAGTTTACATCATCTTCATATTTTAAACAAAAATACCATTTTTTTTGTCACTTATGTTGAACTGTCACATTCTGATATCACATTTCTTTATAAAAGGTGACACAGGTTTGTGCTTTTACCCCTTTATCATTTCTTTGTTCAATAGTTTTGGATGACTCTCCTTCCTTAGTGCTTTTATATCCCAAACTTGATCTATCTTTACTGGATCTAGGGGATTCTAGGGGATTCTAGAAGTTTGAGGAAATTTCCTTAAATCATGCATTTAATATTTGTTGTGATCCACAAAAGAAACGTAATTTTCTAATTGGGCCACATAGTGGTGCTTAGTTGTATTTAGGTGGAAATTCTAGAAGGTTGTAGATATTGTAGAAGGTTGTGGAGATTCTAGAATGTTGTGGATAAATCATGCCTTGGGTGGTAAGTGCCTATTTAAGAAAGACCTATTATCATTTCTAATCAAGTTCAAGAAGTTCGAGAAATGGAAGCTCTTCTAATGGAAGTTGGAGAAATAGAAGCTCTTCGGATGTAATTTCTTGTAGAAGCTCTTAGAGAGAAAATCTCTCTTATATTGTAAGAATTTGGGGATTTTCCATTTGGAGAATATTCTAATGAATTTCAAGTATTAATGGAAGTTTTATGAAGCATTTTGTCATCTCTCTTGTCTCCATATTATTGCATTTTTGGTTGTGAGTTGGTACGGGTGGTGTGTGGCCCTTCATCATTCTAGTAGTTGCTCAAAGTACTTGATGGTCTTCATTTGGCTTTATTGAAGCTTTTAGCAAATTCCTTCTCTCTTTTTATTTCATTTTTTAGTTTCCCATTTTACAACTTTAATGTAGTTATTTCAATGTCTTTGACATTCAATTCATGATGCCCATTCATCATTTGGCTCAAGGTATCTAGTTGCATGCTTGAGAACCTAGATAACTCTGTTGACTTTTCTTCCAATCTATTTGAAAAAATCCTTTTGTCTTTTTCAATCATGACCTTATCCCCAATGGATTTCTTCTTTTGTTCACTTGCTTCACATAGCAGTATTGCTTTTGATTCTTACTCCAACTTGAGATTTATGATCTCTTTAGCTTGTACTCTATTCTTACACATGAGATCTGTAATTGCTGCATCAAACTCACATGAATTACCATCTACAAATAACATTGTGGTGTCAATCTCCTTGTATTGAGTGTCATTCTCACCTATGGAAATTTGTTTTGTTGTCTTTAGCAAACTCCTCAAGGCATTTCTAGCTTCATCTAATTGTTGTAGTAAGAGGAGTATCGCAATCTCTTGATTCTCAATGGTTTTTTATATTGAAAATATTCAAGATATAATAGGTTACTGAGAGGGGACGGGTGAATCAGTAACAATAAAACTTTTAAGTCAATTAAGAATAGCCATATAAAACATTTACTCATCTAGCCTGCTGCATAAAAGAACTATTAAACATTTAAACCATATATGCACAGAGATTTGGTGACCCAGAAACCTTCCAAAATAGAAAGCAAAATTGGGGTGGGGATGATACCCACAAAGCTTCATTATTGCAGTATGAAGTTGGCCGATTAAGGCTTACAATGATCACTTCTGGTGATCTACCCTGTTAGGAGCATAGAGGATTGCTAGATCCACCTTGTTAGAGGATTTACAAACATACTTTACAAGTATGCACTCTGTTAGGAGATTTGAATAAAGATGGTTAAGTCTACCTTGTTAAAGGATTTACAAGAATGATTCACCTGTTAGGATGATCCAATAGATCAACTTACAATTTGACTGAATTCTTTATTGTAGATCACCTTCTGTGATTGATGAAATCATTTCTGTTCCTTGTAGATCTTGCTGAGTATTTTTACTACTGATGAATTCGCATATCATATCTTATGTCCCTCTTTTGTGCAATATTCTATGTCTTGTATATCTTCCTTGTATCTATCTATTGAATGATATAATACATTACATATATATACCATTCCAATAATTATTCATGCAAGGTCTACCAAACACAAGTAAACAAAAAATAACTGAGTTGGCCAAATAGTAAAATAAACTCAAGTTCTTCAGATAGACTTGATGGCCTTCTGATACGCGACATCCACTATGTTACTTAGCATCGTCATGCACTTGGTACAAGTAGGGGCTCGGTTCATACTAGTCATACAATGTTGCCTAGAACTTGGTAACCATTGGTGACTCGGTAGATATAGTGTCACTCGGTAGAAACTAACTTCTTCGTTAACCTCCTGAGCTCGATTATCACTAAGTCCTTCTTAACTTGGTCATCACTAAGTGCTTCCTCACTCAGTTAATACTGAGTGCATCTTTACTTGGTTAACACTAAGTGCTTCTTTACTCGGTTAGAACTGTGTCTTCGATGCTTGGTTTAAACTGTGTCTTCAGTGCTCAGTTTAAACTGTGTCTTTAGTGCTTGATTTGAACTGTGTCTTCAGTGCTCGGTTTGAACTGTGTTGCCATCATTCGGTCTAAACTGTATTACTTGGTGCTCGGTTAGAACTATGAGATGAGTGTTGTCACTAATGTAAAATAACTTTATGCCAACAATCTCCCCCTTTGGCATTAGTGACAAAAACATATATGATTCAAAGTTTATGTGCAAGAATTGACATACAGTTTTGAATTTCCAAAATTGATCTTTGCAAGTCTTATTACACATATCTTTTTTTACATGTATCTCCCCCATACAATATGCACAATATTTACAAGTAATTACACATATTTCTTGCACAATTATCTCTTGGAGTGTGCTATCTCCCCCTTTTTGACAATAATGCCAAATTAAACAATATATATTTACATAGAGATTTCAAAATGAGAGATAAACTTAGAATGTACCTTGAGAATAAGAGCCAATGTGTTATCCCAATTTTCTTGCAAAAGTTTGCTGGTGGAGAGTGCTATTTGAACTTCTACAGAGAGTTCAATCATATGATCTACAATTGAGAAGTTTTTGTCATGAATCAATGTTTTGGAATGGGCAATATGCTTCTGCATTGTGTCCATGATAGGAAGGATCATATTTTGGATGTCAATTAGAGTACTCTTGATCCTTGCTTCCTCTCTCAATAGTTCTACCTGTTTCTCTTACCAAAAATCTTATTCTGAGATGATGGGATGAACTTGAACTGTGGTCAAGCTGCAACTTTTGGGCACTGACCTTCATATCCTCATCAAATTTTTTCAACTTTTCTTTGATTTCCTTAGTATACTTAGTAACATCAAAAAGTTTTCCAAAAAGTAAAGTTACATTATTAAAAGAATGTTCAAAAGTTCTCAAAATTGTAGACAATTCTACCTATTTTATAGCAATATGCTGAGGAATGTGCTCAAGCACCTTATTGTCAAATTTCTTCTCTGCCTTTTCAATCAATTTTTCTTGGCCGGAGGTATCCTCATTGAATTTATATACAACCTCTTCTAACTGAATCAAAATGTGTTGAATAGAATCTACTTCAACACCTATAGCCTCTGTTAGAATATTCTTAGCACTTTCAATAATACTATATTCCTGGTCTCTCTCATGTCTCAGTTGTTTTTGCCTTGCCTTCTGATCTAATAGCTAACTGATCATTCTCATTTCATCGACTGATGCATTATCCAGATCTATCTTAGGAATGAAAATGTACTTATCCAAGTCTATTTCCTCATCTACTGCCTTGCTGGAAAACATGTATCTCTTTGCTTTTCCTGCAGTGACTTCACCTTTTCCCTTTGAAACTGAAACAATAGTTGATGAGGCTCAACTGGCTGACAAAACTAGAATAGGACTAACTAGAGGAAGACTCAGAGAAGTGCTAATAGTATAAAAAATTTATGTTCCTCCAAAGATTGATGTACAGGATGGAATGGGAGAACTAACAGATGCAAAAATTGGAGCAGATGAAATTGTAAAAATTGAAGTACCAGTGGGTATATTTATTGTACACTCTGTAGTAGAAGTTGATATGCTTGATGAACTTACTGTTGTAGCTGATGATGACACAATCAATGAAGATGGCTACAACTTAGTTAATGAAGTGGTAGACACTTTCATAGATGGTACTCGGAGATAAGAGGAGATAGGTGAAGATTGAGCAATTGATGAAGCTGTTGTGCACACAATCTCACCAGTAGAAGCTATCTCCACAGTTGATGTAGCTACTTTAGGTGGAGAGTGAGGAAGAGATGCAATGACTTTGGCTACAATTTTTATAGGATCATCTTCCTCCTTATCTTGTTCAACTTCTTCTTCCTCCATTTTATCTTCCTTGTCTTCTTCCTCCATTTCATCTTCCTTGTCTTCTTCCTCAACATTTATCATCATTGAATGCAAATCCCCTGGAATATCTTCAATATCATCATCATCACTGCTGTCATTGTCCTTGATTTCAACAATATCCTCACTGGATTTATGTAGATGATAGCTATGTTTCCACATGTTTTTTGCATCATTTACAACATGCTCAATGTCTTTGATTAGTATCAAACAAGTGTGGAATCTAATCATCATATTACCTTCATGATCTTTCAGTGATTTCTTCACTTCTGCATTAGTGAGACTCAGCAATAGATTTTTCAGGATTTGCTCAAAGATATCCTTGACAGTCTTGATTACAATTTCCCATCTTGGTTGCAACCTCTCTAATAGCTCTTTAGGGATCTGAGAGGCAATCTCGTCTGAAGACTATTTCCATCTTCCCATTTTACTAAATACTAGTTCCTTAATCTGTATTTTCTCCTATTCTATTCTTGTTTCAAACTTCAATGGTTTGAAGTTTGTGAAGCTAGTACCTTCTTCTAATTGCTTCAACCTTGCCTCAAATATGAGTGGAGGGTTGACAAGTACAGGTTCCTTCTTCCCCTATCTTGTTCTCCTGGAGAAGACTGCAGTAGCTTGCTTTTTAGGTTTGGTGATAATCACCTTCCCTTTCTTCTATTGAGGCTCCTCTACTTTTTCTGACTCGATTTCCTCTTCTTCTTCATCATCTTCTCCTTTCCCTTTAGTAATCATCAGAGGACCAAGTTCTATTTTTAGCTTTGCAATCTTCCTCTTTCCTTTGCTAATGACCTGAGGGATTTTGATTTGAATCTCAATTTTGGCCTTAGCTTCATCATAAGTTCCAAAGACTGGTTGCTTTG
Organism: Cupressus sempervirens; assembly: GCA_028749045.1. Lineage (NCBI taxonomy): Eukaryota > Viridiplantae > Streptophyta > Pinopsida > Cupressales > Cupressaceae > Cupressus > Cupressus sempervirens. The sequence continues at coordinate 923,765,719 of CM053792.1, forward strand.
GGTCTACTAGTTCATTTACCAATGCTTCTATGATATCTCTGGTTTCATCAATATTGACCTCATAAGGAAGAGGTTTCACCCATGCAACTTGGAGCCTGACTGCCTGTATGTATACTTTGTCACAATCTACCATAAAGCCTACATCTTCTTTGTATTCCTCAACTAGTTTAGGTGGAATCTGGAACCTATTGTTCATTTTTTCCTTAAAATCTTCAAAGTAATTATTCAAAATATTGTCAAAATTTTCACCTAACTCTGCAATGAACTCATTTATTTGATAAAGAACGAGAATATCTTTTCTCGATACTACTGATCCTTTTGATGGAAAAGACTTGAACATAGAAAAATAAATAGATCAAAAGTGAACCAAATTTGCAGGAGTTGTTCTTTTAAGTCCTTATGCTTTCCATATTTTTATTAAATTGAGACAAAGTAATTCAGACAAATCAAACTCAACATTCTTCTTTACTACCTTATATGCTAAATCTACTGCTTCACAAGGTACACTATTTGGACGCTTCAAACTGTAAATTTTATGAGCATTGACGTGAATACCAAATCTTAATTGAGTATCAACTACTGTATTGAGCTTAAGTCCTCTACCATCCCATTCTGCTTGAGTTAGCCTTTGTAATTCTTCTTGACCTAGGGTTTTGGTAGTCTTAGCTTTGCTCAACATGGGAAGGCCAGTAATCTTGTTAATCATTTTCTTTGTGATAAGCACTGGTTTCTCTAACCACAATTGCCCATTGTGAACCCGATTGAGTACATACCTAACCCATTTAACTTGACAATTCCTTGGCAAGTGTGAAATGTGGGTTAACCCTTTTGTTTCAAGATGCTTATGCTTGGGTTTCAAATTTCCATCTATGCTCATTTCTCCTAGGGCATTATCAATTTCTAGGTTTCCAAGTTCTTGAATGGAACATTTGAAATGAGAGTGAATGTCATTTATAAGGAGTACATTTGGAGGAATTTGAGATTGAGCACCATTAGGATCAAGTGATTCTACAATTGTTGGTGCCAATTTGAAGTTCGACGCCTTCCATTCCACACCTTTAACTAGCATTTCTGATCCTCTCTTTGCCTTGGAGCTACTACTTCCGGATGCCATTGCAGCTCGGTAAGTGAAGAGAAATTCTGAGCAGATTGTTTGCCCTTTAAAATTTTCTCAAAATTGCTTTAAGCTTGCTCTGGAATCGCAGAAGATAACTTAGCTCAAAGTTCATAGTGAAGAATGAGATCAAATTTTTCCCTTTTTGACAAAAAAATTGTCATAAATGATTGGTACGACGGTAGATGAAATGACAGGTTGTCATCCACTTGCTTGGTAGATACTATCAACTCGGTGATGAAAAGAAAACATTGATGTACTGACCTAACTCGGTAAGGTCACGAACCGACCTTGCTCGGTTGATATAACTTGGTAAATGAAACTTTATTGCACCCAACCAAACTCGGTTAAGTCTAGGATCAAAGTGTATCTGAATACTGTTCTGATCATCTTTCTTCTTGTGGAACTATTTAGGATAATTCCTGGAGGATGTAGTTCCATACTTTCTTTTATGAATATTAATTAAAAATGGTGGAGTCACTCATTTCTTGAGTGATATTGCCATTGCTTGACTTATCTAGTTCGATAGATTTTGGAATCCACTGTTGCTTCATTTGTTTCTGAATGTTGTCTGCTTTGATTTTCTTCTCATCTTAAATTCTTTCTATATTCATGCAATTTATAGCTATATGACCAAGTTTTGTACATTTATAGCACCTTATAGTAGTGTCCTTCTTCCTTAGGTGATGTCTTGCACAATTTATGCCAGTATGTCCATATTCTCCACAATAGTGACATCTGCACCAGGTGTTGTAGTCCCATCCAAATATGGCTTTGAAAATTTGTTCAGTTGGATTGAATGATTTGGATCTACATTGGAATGCCTTGTGACCTTGTTTTTTGCATTTGTGATCGTTTCCTTCAAATTTTTGTTTTTCTTTGCACTTATTTGCTTTGTGACCATGATGATTGCAATTGAAACATTTACCATTGAATTTTTCTTTTCCATTACTCCAGCATTTGTTTGATGTATGACCTGAATTGCCATAGTAATTACAAGTGGGCTTTTTATTCCTTTATTCACCTTGTTTGGAGGATTCACCTTCTTCCTTGTATCCAAGGCCATCTTTACCTTTATGTCTATAAAAAATTTCCTCATTTTGTTGATTTAATTGATTCATATCTGCTTGAGATTTCATCATTCTTTCATTGACTTGCCTTTTAGAGATTAGATCATTTTCTAAGCTTTTATTGATTTGTCTCTTAGTTCTTAAATCATTCTGTAGACTTTCATTTTGTACTCTGAGAATCCTGATTTCTTCATTTGCATTAGAGAGTTGGTCTATAAGGTCTTTATGCTGATGGGATTGATTATGGATTTTATCTTCCAATTCTTCTTGTGCTTTGTTTCTTTGTTCCAAAACTTCACATAGCTTAATTGACTATATTTCTTGCTCTCTTTTAAGCTTTCTTACCTCTTCTTGCAGAGATCCATTCTTTTCTAGAAGTTCTTTGATTGCCTTGTCAGCTTCTTCTAAACTATTTGATGGTAACAAATCTTCAATCTTTTCTTCAACATAGTGATGGTCATTCATTTGTCTTGCAAGTTCCTTTCTTATTTTTAGGGATTGAGAAAGATACTCCTTTGCTTCTTTGAGTTGAACCATGGCCATTTCTAGATCTAACTTTTCATTTTCAATAACTTTCTCCAGTTTGAATATCTCCATAACTTAGATCTTTGCTCAAGCTGTCAAACTTTTTCCTGAGAACCAAAAAGCTCTGATACCAATTGTTGGAAATATTCAAGATATAATAGGTTACTAAGAGGGGAGGGGTGAATCCGTAACAATAAAACTTTTAAGTCAATTCAGAATAACCATATACAATATTTACTCATCTAGCCTGCTGCATAAAAGAACTATTAAACATTTAAACCATATATGCACAGAGATTTGGTGACCCAGAAACCTTCCACAATAGAAAGTAAAATTGAGGCAGGGATGATACCCATAAAGCTTCATTACTGCAATATGAAGTTGGCCTGTTAAGGCTTACAATGATCACTTTTGGTGATCTGCCCTATTAGGAGCATAGAGGACTGCTAGATCCACCTTGTTAGAGGATTTACAAACATACTTTACAAGTATGCACTCTATTAGGAGATTTGAATAAAGATGATTAAGTCTACCTTGTTAAAGGATTTACAAGAATGATTCATCTGTTAGGATGAACCAACAAATCAACTTGCAACTTGACTGAATTGTTTATTGTAGATCACCTTCTGTGATTGATGAAATCATTTCTGCTCCTTGTAGACCTTGCTGAGTATTTTTACTGCTGATGAATTCACATATCATATCTTATGTCCCTCTTTTGTGCAATATTCTATGTCTTGTATATCTTCCTTATATCTATATATTGAATGATATAATACATTAGATATATATACCATTTCAATAATTATTCATGCAAGGTTGGCCAAACACAAGTAAACAAAATATAACTGAGTCAGCCAAATAGTAAAATAAACTCGAGTTCTTCAGACAGACTTGATGACCTTCTGATACGCGACATCCACTATGTTACTCGACATCGTCATGCACTCGATAGAGGTAGGGTCTTAGTTCATACTAGTCATACAATGTTTCCTGGAACTTGGTAACCATTGGTGATTTGATAGATATAGTGTCACTCGGTAGAAACTAACTTCTTTGTTAACCTCCTGAGCTTGATTATCACTAGGTCCTTCTTAACTCGGTCATCACTAAGTGCTTCCTCACTTAGTTAAGACTGAGTGCATCTTTACTCGGTTAACACTAAGTGCTTCTTTACTCGATTAGAACTGTGTCTTCGATGCTTAGTTTAAACTGTGTCTTTAGTGCTCAGTTTGAACTATGTCTTCAGTGCTCGATTTGAACTGTGTTGCCATCACTCGGTCTGAACTGTATTACTCAGTGCTTGGTTAGAACTATGAGATGAGTGTTGTCACTAATGGAAAATAACTTTATGCCAACATTTTCCCCATTTATAGACTTCCATCTCAAGATCTTTTCTCCAAGCTATCAGGCTTGTCTTGGTGAGAACTTAGCTCTAATGCCAATTGTTGGGAAATAACAAGTGGAATGTATACTTCTTGGGGGGGGGGGTTAATCATAAGTATTAAACTTTAACCAATAAAACTTTTAACTTTAAAACATTGCATGCATAAACATATAAAAATAGCATGTAAAGTAAATGCATTCACATATAAACTTGACACCAAAAATGATGACACCCACTAATGAGAAGGTAAAACTGGGGTGGGGATGACACCCACAACTCTTCATTACAATATCAATAAAGTTCACCCATTAAGGTTACATATTTTTGACCATTCTCATGATCTACCCTGTGAAAGGTTTGCGTTGTTAAAAGTTTACAAGGATTTGTTAGATCCCACCCTATTAAAGCATTTTAACACTCTATCAAAAAGTGTACTTGGCTAAAGAATTTGTAAAAAATTCACTTGGAATGTCACCCTATTAAAGGCTTTATATAATGGCTGTTAAACCAACCTATCTCCATAGGATTTCATTCTTCTAATACAATTGTTTGAAATTATAGTAGAATTTTTGACTTGATTACTTGCATTCTACTATTGGTAATTTCATATCACTATTCAATCCAATCTAATCCTCACTTGTCTAGGATGAAAATGTTGTGACCTCAGTTCACTATTCTATTAATTGATACTATAGTATTGTCCTTCTTCTAACTTAATTCACCCCTTTCACTTCCTTCAAACTTTGCTAGTTTTATCTCCTTGCATGCATTCTCTTCTCTCACACTTTCTCCTACATTACTAAATTATGGGGTTTTGATCTCCTTAAAAAGGTTTCATGACTTAGGGTTAAGTATGAATCTATGATTGAGATTCATCCACCTTTCTTGCTCAAATGTTTCCATTCTTCTAATTGGTTTCATTTTTATTGTATGGGGAATCTAATAGATTCGATCTTATCTATTAATTCTTCAAAATTTATCCTTAGGTTGGCTCAAACATGGTTTACATCTTAGTTTGTGAAGGAAAAAAATCTTATGTTAATTTTGTGTTACTTGGCACTTACTAATTACTATTGCTCAGCACATATTAAATTATGTCTTGCTTGGCACTTGAACTTTTTTTGGCACCTATTAGTCATTCCAAATTTAAAACTTGCTTGGTACTATCTATTTGCTGGGCATCTAAATGACTCGGCACTTGTTGAATTTTTGGCTCAACACATATTGTAACTTAGTATCTACATTATATTTAGCATCAACTTAGAAAATTTCTTAAGTGTGTTGACACTTAAATGTAAAAACCAATCTGAGATTAACAAAAGCTTCTAGAGAGTGCATTTTCTAGAAATACAACTAATTATTATTTTGGAAAGGGGGAAGCTTCTAGAGGGTGAAATTAAATAATTTTTTATTTCCTTCTAAAATGGTAGAGGAAAAGAATAAATGGACGTGAAAGCTTAATTGCTAGGCATCTGATCATTGTCAATTGCATTTGATGTAAACTTAGGAGAAGAAACTAAGGATTTCTTATTTCAATTAGCCATTGGAGAGCATCAATTCTTTAGTGTTGCAACCATTTGAGGTGGTGAAATATCCACTAAAATTTTCATTTAGGAAAGCTTAATTGTGAAGTTCTATTTGTGCTTAAAGTTAAGGAATAAATGAAGGGTTTGAAGAATATTGAAGGATTATTGACTGCAGACCTAAAGATTCATCTTTGATAGCCATTAGTAATCATTATTTTTCATGCTACTATAGTACATGTGAATAGTGCCACACTACAGTATTTATTCAATTTTCATCTCCTTCCATGGCCATCACTATTATCTAGATCCTCTTGCAACTATTTATACTTATAATTGTAACCTTAGGCATATAATTTTGTTGTTTTAAGTGATAATTTAGTATTGGATTTGGCATTTCTATAGTCATTATTGGAAGCCAATTTTTCTTTGCAAATTAATAGAAACATTGTACATGGGAATGAATTAAATAAAGGAGATATATGTTTCATACCCTTTGTTTGACAAAATTTCAATCTAATAGCATATATGATTAGTTTAATAGTTCTATGCCAATTGTTCGTCAAAATGTGAGTTGGCTGTAGGTATGCATTCTATATCTAGTTTTCATTTATATGCATTGAAATTATCAAAAGGAACTACACTTGCATATTAGTTCATTATAAGAGGTATTGTTGAAGTTATGACTTGTTGGGGTTATTACGTGTGTATCAAAGCTAAATCCTTCCATCTTGAGGGTTTAGCAATCACATGCAGCCACCTCGGGCTAGATCTCATAGATTTTACACTTGTAGGAAAGCTTTGTTTAATAGGGAATAAGATTTTGATAGGCAGCTAGGCATCAGGGTGATAAGCCAGAGTTGAGCCCGCCAGGAGACAACAGGAATGGGGATAAAGAAATAAGGCAATTTTTTAGACGAATGGTCATAGGAAAAGAGTGGATGGCTCAAGCTTTGAAGATACTCACCACCATGGTTGAGCATGAACCCACAAGAAAAAAGAAATTAAGAATAAGGGGACAACAAGAGTGTAGTGGGATCACCTAGAGCTCATAATACTCTTTCCAAAATAGAAAATAGGCCCACATGTCCTACCTTTGTAGAGGAAGCTAACGATGGGACATTTGTAGATATCCTTATGGCTACCAATGATGAATTAGAATTATTAGTGTTGGAAATATTCAGGTCTAACAATGTTACTGAGAGGGGAGGGGTGAATCAATAAGCTTTAACATTTAAACCAATTCAGCATAATAACAAATTCACCATTCATTCATCTACTTTACTAAATGCATGAAAAGATTAACACACTGATTTGGTGACCCAAAAAAATTTCAAAGTGAAAGTAAAACTAGGGTGGGGATGATGCCCACGAAACTTCAATACTGCAGTATAAAGTTAGCCGGTTAAGGCTTACAGTGATCAGTTTTGGTGATCTGCTCTGTTAGGAGCAACTAGGACTGCTAGATCCACCTTGTTAGAGGATTTACAAACATACAATGAAGTATGCACTCTGTTAGGAGATATACATAAGACTATTAAGTCTACCCTGTTAAAGGATTTACAAAATTGATTCACCTGTTAGGATGAAGTAGTGGATCTGCTTGCAACTCGTTTGTTGACTAGATCTTATGTACTGATCACTTGATGTGATGGATATATCTTTGCTGCTCCTTGATAACCTTGTTGAATACTTCATTGCTGATTCTTTTTCAATTTGCTCAATTACATTCTTACTTCGCTCTTGCTTGACTGTTTCTCTTCTTCATTATATCTTTTGTAAATGGTACAATACATTACATATATACCATTCCAATATTTACAACAACAAGGTCAGCCAAACACAAGTGGACAAAATATTACTGAGTCAGCCAGATAGTAGAAAACTTAGGTTCCTCAAACTTACTCGGTGACATTCTGACACTCGGTATCCACTGCATTACAAGACATTGTCATGCACTCGGTAGAGGTAGGGTTCGGTCCGTACTAATCACTCTGAGTATCTTGGAACTTGGTAACCACTGGTGACTAGGTAAACATTGTGTCACTCAGTAGAAACTAACTCTTTCAATTCACTTGGTAAGCACTGAATACTTCTTTTTCCTATTTGTCTTAGTAATCACTGAAACCTTCATTTACCTTTCTGACTCAATAAATACTAAATCCTTCGTTTACCTTCCTGACTTGGTAAACACTAAATCTTTCATTTACCTTCCTGACTCGGTAAACACTAAAACTTTCGTTTACCTTCTTGACTCGATAAACACTGTTGAACATACTTGGTAACCAACGAATGCTCGGTATGAACTGTAAACTGAGTGATGAACTTGGTAAGCATTCAGAATCAAATAAGTGTTGTAACTAATGAAAAATGTATCATTATTCCAACAATCTCCCCCTTTGGCATTAGTGACAAAAACACTTATGAGCCAAAATTTATATACAAGATCTGACAAAATTGATTTGATTCTGTTGTGCTGTGTGTTGAATATACATGGGCTACCTTACATATAACTCCCCCATACAATATAAATAAGGTTTTTACATGAGTTATATGACTTTATTCTTTATTAATTTATTACCTTCTCCCCTTTTGTGTCTGATTTTCTGATTTTCCTCTATATATTGCTTTCTCCCCCTTTTTGACAATAATGCCAAAGAATAAAGAATGTATTTACATGGAGACACCAAAATGTGTGATAAACTCAGAATATACATAAAGAATTAGTTGCAGAGTTTTATCCCAATTTTCTTGTAGGATTTTACATGTGGAGAGAGCTACTTAAACTTCTACAGAAAGTTCAATCACATGGTCTGCAACAGAGAAATTATTGTCATGGATCAATGTTTTTTAATATGCAATGTGCTTCTGCATTGTGTTCATGACAGGAAGGATCATATTCTGGATGTCAATCAGAGTAGACCTGATCCTTGCTTCCTCTCTCAACAATTCTGCCTATTTCTCTGACAAAACTTTGATTCTCAGATGATGGGATGAACTTGCACTATGGTCAGATTGCAACATTTGGGCACTGACCTTCATATCCACATCAATTTTATTCAACTTTTCTTTTACTTCCTTTTTATACTCGGTAACATCAAAAAGTTTTGCAAAAAGTGAGGTTACATTATTAAAAGAATTTTCAATGTCAGACAAAATTGAGGTTAATTCAACCTATTTTATTGCTAAGTGCTGAGCAATGTGCTCAAGCACCTTATATTCAAATTTCTTTTCTGATTTCTCTATTAATTTTTCTTGTCCTGAGATATCCTCATTGAATTTATTTACCACTTCTTCTAGTTGTAACAAAATGTGTTGAGATGAATCCACATCAACACCTATAGCCTCAGTTATTATGTTTTTAGCACCCTCAATTATATTGAATTCTCTATCCCTTTCATTCCTTAGCTGCATTTGTTGTTCCTTTTGCTCTAATAGCTGACTGATCATTCTGATTTCATCAACTGATGCAGTATCTAGATCTATCTTAGGAATGACAATGTCCTTATCCAGATCTATTTCTTCATCTACTGCCCTACTGGAAAACATGTATCTCTTTGGTTTTTCTGCAATGACTGCACCTTTTCCCTTTGAAATTGAAACAATAGTTGATGATGCTAGACTGGCTATCAAGACTGGAATGGGACCAACTAAAGGTAAACTAAGAGAAGTGCTGGCTATATCAAAACTTGATATACTTCCCAAAAATGATGTACTACTCAAAAATAATGTACATACCGGTATATTTATAGTTGGAGAACTGACTAGAGCAAAAATTGGGGCCAATGTGGCTAAGGAAGACAAAATTGGTAAGAAACTGGGAAGACTTACTATACAAGCTGCAGGTGGGAGAGATATACTCGGTGAAGTAGCTACTGAAGTGGATGACTCGGTGGCTGATGATGTGCTTGGAAGCTCGGTAACTAAAGAACTGACCGCTAGCTCGGTAGATGAAGTGCTTGGTACTTGTATTGCAGAAACTTGGAGCTGAGAGGAGATTGGAGGAAATTGAGCAATGGATGTCTCTGTTGTGCTCACAATCTCACCAGTAGAAGCTGTAACTATTTTAGCTGGAGAGTGTGGAAGAGATGTAATGACTTCAGTTGTAATTTTTACTAGATCTTCTTCTTCTTTGTCTTGTCCATCTTCTTCTTCTTCCTCCATTTCTTTTTCAGCTTCTTCTTCCTCGATTTCTTTTCTAGCTTCTTCTTCAACTTCTAACATTATTGAATGGAGATCCCCTGGAATATCTTCACTATCATCATCATCATCATCACTATTGTCAATGTCCTTGATTTCAATAGTATCATCACTGGATTTGTGTAGATGATAGATGTTTTTCCACATGCTTGTTGCATCATTTACCACATTCTCAATATCTTTGACAAGTATCAAACAGGTGTGGAATCTAATCATCATGTTACCTTCATGGTCTTTCAGTGATGTCTTCACTTCAGCATCAGTGAGACTCAGCAGGAGATTCCTCAGGGTCTGCTCATAGATGTCTTTGACAGTCTTGGTTTCAACTTCCCATCTTGATTGCAACCTCTCCAATAGTTCTTTGGAGATCTGAGAGGCTATCTGATCTAGTGAGTATTTCCATTTACCCATCTTGTTCAGTACTAGTTCCTCAATCTGCATCTTTTCCTATTTTGTTCTGGTTTCAAACTTCAATGCTTTGAAGTTTGTGAAGCTAGCACCTGCTTCTAATTGCTTCAATCTTGCCTCAAATGTGAGTGGAGGCTTAACGAGTATAGGTTCCTTCTTCCCCTGTCTTGTTCTCCTGGAGAAAACTATAGAATTTTCCCTTTTAGGTTTGGTGATGATCACCTTACCTTTCTTTTGTTGAGGCTCTTTTTCTTTTTTTGACTTAGTTTCCTCTTGTTCTTCATCATCTTCTCCTTTGCCTTCTGTTATCATAGGAGAACCAACTTCTATTTTTAGTTGGGCTACCCTTCTCTTTCCTTTGCTAATGGCCTAAGGGATTTTAATTTGAAGCTCAATTCTTGCCTTAGCTTGATCATATGTTCCAAAAACTGGTTGCCTTGGGTCTACTGGTTCATTCACCAGTACTTCTATGATGTCCCTGGTTTCATCAATATTTACCTCATAGGGAAGAGGTTTCACCCATGCTACCCGAGGCCTGACTGCCTGTATGTATACCTTGTCACAGTCTACCATGAAGCATACTTCTTCCTTGTATTCTTCAATAAGTTTGGGTGGAATTTGAAACCTATGGTTCATTCTTTCCTTAAAATCTTCAAAATAGTTATCCATTACTTTGTCAAAATTCATACCCATTTCTGCTATCAATTCGTTTATTTGATACAAAATTGGAGTATCTTTCCTCCATATGACTGCACCCTTAGATGGAAAGAATTTCTGTACATAGAAAAATAAACAAACTAGCAAAGAACCAAATTTACAAGGGTTTGTCGTTGCAGTCCTTATTCTATCCATGTTTTTATTGAATTGTTTTAATAGCACATCAGCTAGGTCAAACTCCATATTTTTCTTTACAATTTTATATGCCAAATCTACAGCCTCATAGGGTACACTATTCAGCCTGCTGGAACTATACAGTTTGTATGCAATAACACAAATACCAAATTTTAGTTCTACATTTGAAACATTGTTGAGCTTTAAACCTCTGCCATCCCATTCAGCTTGGGTTAATTTTTGGAGGTCATCTCGACCTAGGGTTTTGGTGGTTTTGGCTTTGGTCAACATTGGTAAGCCCGTGATCTTGTGGATCATCTTCTTTGTTATGAGGATGGGTTGTTCTAACCACAATTGTCCATTATGTACACGACTTAAGATATACCTCACCCATTTCACTTGAAAACTCCTTGGCAGATGTGGGATATGGGTTAAGCCTTTGGTTTCCAAGTGTTTGAGCTCAGGTTTTAGGGTTCCATCCATGCATAACTCGGCTAGGGTACTATCCATATCTAGTGTCCCTATTTCTTGCACAGTACACTTGAAATGAGTACAAATATCATTGATTAGAAGTACCTTTGGAGGGATCTGCGATTGAGCTCCATGCGGGTCGAGTGATTCAGCGATGGCAGGAACAATTTTGAAATTGAGCACCTTCCATTAAACTCCCTTCACAAGCATTTCAGAACCTCTCTTCACCTTGTTGCCACTAGTTCTTGCGGATGCCATTGCTACTCGGTGAGAGAACGATTTCATAACACAATTTATTTGCTGGAAATTCACTTCAAATCACTTGAACTCGCTTGGATGCACTTGAAAATATATTTGCTCTGTGAACTTTGAATTCACGGTGAAAATGAGATCAAATTTTGCCTTTTTGATCGAAATCTTGTCATTAATGCTCAGGTACATATGTAGATGAGAATTAGGGTTTTATAAATAGTCACCAACTTACTCGGTAAACCTTGCAGCTCGATGAACACACAAAACCTTTCTTATCTTCTCGACCAAGCTCAGTAAAGTCTGAAAACCAACCTTACTCGGTAGATGCAACACTGTGAATTATGACCTGTATCTGCAATACTGATTTTTCATTTCCACTTCTTCTTTCTAGAACTGCTTAGGATATGGCTTGAAGATGTAGTCCCTTATCCTTCTTGATAAGTCTTAATTAGATATGGTGGAGTCACCCATTTCTAGAGTGACATTTCCATCATTTGAATTTTCTTGCTCGGTAGACTTAGGAATCCACTGTTGTTTCATTTGCTTTCGAATATTATCAGCTCTAGTTTTATTTTCATCTTCAACCTTTTCTATATTCATGCAATTCTTGGCTATATGACCAAGTTCAGTACAAGTATAGCATCTTATAGTTGTATCTTTCTTCCTTAGGTGATGCCTTCTACAGTTTGTTCCTATGTGTCCATATTCTCCACAATAGTGACATCTACACCATGTATTGTAATCCAAACCAAATATTGCTTTGACAATTTGTTCTGCTGGATTGAGTGATTTTGATCTACATTCAGATGCCTTATGTCCTTGTTTCTTGCATTTGTGACACTTGCCTTCAAACTTTGGTTTCTCCTTGCATTCATTGGCTTTGTGACCATGCTGATTGCAATTGAAACATTTGCCATTGAATTTACCTTTACCATTAATCCAACATTTGTTAGATGTATGACCTATCTTACCACAATGATTACAAGTGGGTCTTTGATTCTTTTGAGTACCTTGTTCAAAAGATTTACCTTCTTCCTTGTATCCAAGACCAGCTTTACCTTTTTGCTTATAGAAATTCTGCTCATTTTGCTGATTCAATTGATTCATGTCTGCTTGAGATTTCATCATCATTTCATTGACTTGTTTTTCAATTTTTAGATCATTTTCCAAGCTTTCATTGGTTTGTCTCTCAGTTCTTAAGTCATTCTATAGACTTTCATTTTGTGCTCTGAGAATCCTGATTTCTTGATTTGCATTAGATAGTTGATCTGCTAGATCTTCATGTTCAAGGGATTGATTTTGAGTTTCATGACTTCTATCTTCCAATTCTTCTTGTGCTTTGTTTCTTTGTTCCAAAAATTCACATAGCTTGATTGACTGTATTTCTTGCTCTCTTTTAAGCTTTCTTACCTCTTCTTGCAGAGATCCATTCTTTTCTAAAAGTTCTTTGATTGCTTTGTCAACTTCTTCTGAATTACTTGATGGTAACAAATCTTCAATCTTTTCTTCAACATAAAAATGGTCATTTATTTGTCTTGCAAGTTCCTTTCTTCTTTTTAGGGATTGAGAAAGATGTTCCTTTGCTTCTTTGAGTTGAACCATGGCCATCTCCAAATCTAGCTTCTCATTCTCAATAGTTTTGTCAAGTTTGAATATCTCCATTGTCCTTGATCTTTGCTCAAGCTGTCAAGCTTTGTCCTGAGAACCACAAAGCTCTGATACCAATTGTTGGAAATATTTAGGTCTAACAATGTTACTAAGAGGGGAGGGGTGAATCAGTAAGCTTTAAAATTTAAACCAATTCAGCATAATAACAAATTCACCATTCATTCATCTACTTTACTGAACGCATGAAAATATTAACACACTGATTTGGTGACCCAAAAACCTTTCAAATTGAAAGTAAAACTAGGGTGGGGATGATGCCCATGAAACTTCAATACTGCAGTATAAAGTTGGCTGGTTAAGGCTTACAGTGATCACTTCTGGTGATTTGCCCTGTTAGGAGCAAGTAGGACTGCTAGATCCACCTTGTTAGAGGATTTACAAACATACAATGAAGTATGCACTCTGTTAGGAGATTTACATAAGATTGTTAAGTCTACCCTGTTAAAGGATTTACAAAATTGATTCACCTATTAGGATGAAGTAGTGGATCTGCTTGCAACTGGCTTGTTGATTAGATCTTATGTACTGATCGCTTGATGTGATGGATATATCTTTGTTGCTCCTTGATAACCTCGCTGAATACTTCGCTACTGATTCTTTTTCAATTCACTTAATTACATTCTTACTTCGCTTTTGCTTGACTATTTCTCTTCTTCATTATATCTTTTGTAAATGGTACAATACATTACATATATACCATTCCAATATTTACAACAACAAGGTTGGCCAAACACAAGTGGACAAAATATTACTGAGTCGGCCAGATAGTAGAAAAATCAGGTTCCTCAAACTTACTCGGTGACCTTCTGACACTCGGTATCCACTACATTACATGGCATCGTCATGCACTCAGTAGAGGTAGGGGCTCGGTCCGTACTAGTCAATCTAAGTAGCTTGGAACTTGGTAACCACTGGTGACTCGGTAAGCATTGTGTCACTCGGTAGAAACTAACTCTTTCAATTCACTTGGTAAGCACTGAATACTTCTTTTTCCTTTTTGTCTTGGTAATCACTGAAACCTTCATTTACCTTTCTAACTCGGTAAATACTAAATCCTTTGTTTACCTTCCTGACTTGGTAAACATTAAATCTTTCATTTACCTTCCTGACTCGGTAAACACTAAAACTTTCCTTTACCTTTCTGACTCAGTAAACACTGTTGAACATACTTGGTAACCAACGAATGCTCGGTATGAACTGTAAACTGAGTGATAAACTCGATAAGCATTCAGAATCAAATAAGTGTTGTAGCTAATGACAAATATATCATTATTCCAACAATTAGCACCTCAAGTATAGGAGAGAATGACTTTTAAGAGGTTTTCGAACCAAACAAGAGAACACTATCATTCAATTAGACAAAATAGAAGACCTCATGGTGAGGATAATGAATTAAAGTAGGCTAAAGGGAATTTTTTCTTGACTACATTTGATGTGAGTAGCAGAATGACAACACAAGCTTGGAGTCACAAGCTTGATAACTGCTTAGCACTAAGACTTATGATGGAAGTGGAGGTAATAAAATGTGCCACACTACATTTAGAGGGAGGTATACATTATTGGTGGTACCATGGGATGGTTACCCTTTAGCATAACCAAATGACTTCATATCAAGACTTCATAGATAGTTTGGTAATGCAATTTGATAAAAAGGGTCTAGAAGTATACTTTAGGGAGTTAGTACAATTAAAATAGATAGGAGGATTTGAGTACTTCATTAGTCACTTTTAGATGTTGTCTAGTATGGTGTCAGATATATCAGATAAGAGATTGGTTGTTTTGTTCACAGAGGGATTATCCAAACCATCAAAGGTTTTGGTAAAAGCCTTTGATCCATTCAATTTGCAAGAAGTGATTAAAAAGGCTAGAAGTATGGAACAAGTAGCCCCTATAAATAATTTTTAGTCAAAGGGTTCATCATCTACGAAAGACAAACCATTCTTTAAGAAACTTGAGAGGAATGAAACAAAGGCTGAAAATAAAGATAAATCATATTTTTGCTTTGGATAGAGAGACATTAAATGATATAATTTTTTTTAAAATTATTTATTGTAAATGACCTTATGACATGAGCCATGACTATCGTTCGAGGCCAAAGGGGAAAATAAATAGGTTTAGTTGGGCTTATTATGAGGATTCTAATTTTGAAAATTTAGACCAGCAATCTAAAAATGAGGAATCAATTGAAGAAAAGGAAGGCACAAATGATATAGGTGATCAAAAGACTAAGGATAGACTTAAGAAGGCCCATCTCACTAGTTTACAACAAGAGGGATCATTCAGGATGAGTGGGGTATTGGCTGGTCAATGAGTTATTACTTTGCTCAATACAAGTGGTACTCACAATTTTATTGATTCTAGATTAACTAAGAGGTCTTGGATATGGATAGACCAATTTGAGGGTCTGAGAGTGAGGGTAGTTGATGGCCAAATTCTCAAATGTCAAAAAGAATACTAGTTTGTCCCTAAAAGTCAACAATTTTAGCTTCAAAGTAGAATTTTATGTTGTTAACATGGGTGATATAGATTTGGTCTTGGATATGACTTGGTTGCATGAAATAGGGGAGTTCACTATCAGTTTGAGAGATATGGAGATTAAGTTTCAATCAAAGGTGAAGATTGATATACTTAAGGCTATTTTTCATAGTGGGTTTAGGATGATGTCTTGCAAGTACATGGAAAACTTGTTGAGACATGACTAGGTTGAGTGGGTAGACTATTGCACTTTAATGCCATCATAGGGCAAGAAAAAATCATAATATCACCCAAACATATGGAAACTAAGAATCAAGCACTACAAGGTTTTCAATGAAATACCACCAAGTAGACCTCCAGATAGAGGTATTGAGCATATTATTGAGTTAGAGGTGGGTGCTAAACCCATTATGATCACACCCTATAGGTATCCAAAGAGATTGAAGGATGAGATTGAGAAAACCATCAAAGAACTACTTGTTATGGGACACATTAGAATAAATAAGTTGCATTTTGCTTCTTCTATTGTTTTGGTGAAGAAGAAGGATAGAAATTTTAGGATGTGGATAGATTACAGGGTCTTGAACAAAAAGACTATAAAAATAGGTACCCTATCCCATAGATTGATGAGTTATTAGATGAGCTACATGGAGCATGTTTCTTATCCAAAATTGATTTGACATTAGGCTATCATATTATCTGAGTCAGAGACCATGATATAAAGAAGATGATAGTTAGATGTTATTAAGGCCATTTTGAGTTTGTATTTATGCCATTTGGGCTAACTAATGCTCCAACTACTTTTTAGTCCAAAGTAAACAAGGTTTTTTAGCATCAGTTGAGGAAATTTGTGTTAGTCTTCTTTGATAACATCCTGGTGTATAGTAGGACATGTGATGAGAATGTGTAGCACTTAGACACTGTGATGAGCATTCTAGGAAGGGATTCCTTGTATGCAAAGCAGTCCAAATGTGATCTAGGATTATCAGAGTTATTATATCTAGGTCAGATTACCAATTCTTAGGGAGTACACATGGGTCCTAGAAAGGTTTGTGCTATTTTTGAGTGGCCTACTCTAGTGAAATTTACACAGGTGAGATGATTTGAGGGTTTGGGTGGGTTCTACAGTAGGTTTGTTAGTGGATATTCCAACCATGCAACACCCCTAATGAACTTGATGAGAAAGGGGGCTTTCATATGGAATCTTTAGGCATAGGAATCTTTTGATAAATTCAAGGAGTTGATGACTTATTATCTAGTGCTAGAATTACTATATTTTAGCAAACCTTTTGAGTTGCATTGTGATGCATCTAGAGAAGGTATTGGAGTAGTGCTTATGCAGGACAACCACTTGATTTCTTATGAAAGTAGGAAGCTCAGGGGGCCTAAAAGGAGATTCATGATAAGAAAATGTTGGCCATAATACATGCTTTGTCCAAATTTAGGCAATATTTAGTGGGTAGATAATTCAACATAAAAACTAACCATAATAGCCTGAAAAATTTCTTGGGGCAGTGAGATCTTAATGACAATCAAAAAAATTGGGTAAGTATATTATAGGCATACGATTTTGATATTACCTATTTCAAGGGGACACAAAATATAGTAGTAGATGCTTCGTTTTGAAGACCCCACTTGAGCTTCATGATCAATATATTAGAGGATTGGAGACATTTTACACTTGTAGAGTATGAAAATGATACAAGGGCATCAAGATTCATAGATAGATTGATCCAGAATAGTTATTTGACCCTTTTGAATGAGACCATCATTTACAAAGGGAACATTTATTTGGTTCTACAGTCAAAGGTGAAGAGGATGGTGTTGAGATTTTATCATGACTTAGACATGGTAGGACATCTAGGTTTTTATAAAACCTACCAGCAAAATCATGAGCATTTTTCTTGGAAAGAGCTCAAAGATGAGGTGTTGCAATATATTAGAGATATCCTAATTGCTAGTAGAATAAATGGGATCACTCTTATCCATCCAAATTACTGAAGCCACTTTTGATTCTTCATAGAAAGTGGGAGTGTGTATCTATGGACTTCATCACAGGACTTCTAAAAACCCAAGGTAGAGGCTGTACACTATTGTTGTTGATCAGTTTACAAAGTTTTCACACATCATCACAATAAACACAACATACACTACTACATAAGTGGAAGATTTATTTGTTAGAGAGGTATTTAAGTTGCATTGTTTACCTCAGAGCATTATCAGCAATAGGGATAGCAAGTTTATGAGTCACTTTAGGTAGGAGCTATTCATATTGTATGGGATAGAGCGCACTTTGAGTACTAGCTACCACCCATAGACAGATGGTCCTATAGAGATAGTGAGCTAATGGGTGGAGGGATACCTTAGGAATTACTTAGGTTAAGTGGATATATCTATGTGAATATTGTTATACTTCCACTTATCAAATGTTTATTTAGATGTCACCATTCATGGCACTGTATGGATATGAGGCACCTAGTTTCATGGATTTGTTGCTATTAGATAATAGAATGCCCTATTTTGGAGACTTAATATAGGAGAGCTAAGACATTGTGAAGGCTCTTAAGGATAATATCACTACGAAACATAATCAAGAGAAGTAGTAAGCTAATTAGAAGGGGATTAAGCAAACTTTTAAGTTAGGTGATATGGTGTATTTGATGCTACAACCTTACTGCCAATCCACTCTCAAGAATAGTGGTGCCAAAAAACTTAGGCCACATTATTATTGACCTTTTAGGGTGATCAAGAGAGTTGGAGAGGTACATTACAAGTTAGATTTTCCAATAGAGAGTAGAGTCCATAATATTTTTTATGTGTCATGTCTCAAAAAGGTATTAGGATACCAGATCATTCCTTCTATAGTGCTTTGACCCTTGGACCATGAGAGGAAATTGGTTTTAGTACCAAAGGCTATCACTAAGTCTAGGGAGATGAATTTGAGGAGATGTACTATCATAGAGTACTTGGTAAAGTGGAAGGACCTATCGGTAGAGGATGCCTCTTGGGAGAGTGAAGAAATTTTGTAGCATATAGAGTTGAGATTCCTCGGGGACAAGCAATTTCATGAGGTATGGACTATAATGTCCCCATCCTTTTAGAATCTTACTAGAGCTCTTAGCCTTTACATTCTTTGAAGGCTAAGTAGATAAATAAGGAGAAACTGATAAATTAATTTCTTATAAAGTCATTAAAAAACAAAAAATTAAAAGGTGAATTTATATTTAATTAATTTAGTTTTAGAGAAGCATAACTAGTTATTGTATTGGAATGGGGAAAACCTCTAGATAGTGCATTTTCTAGAAGTACAACTAATTATTACCTTGGAAAGGGGAAGCTTCTAGAGAGTGCAATTAAATAATATTTTATTTCCTTCTAGAAGGGTGAGGGAAAATAATAAATAGAGATGAAAACTTCATTGCTAGGCATCTAATTACCATCAATTGCATTTGAAATAAACTTGGGAGAAGAAACTAAGGGTTTCTGGTTTTAGTTAGCCATTGGATAGTGTCAATTCTTCAATTGTAACCATCTGAGGTGGTGAAATATCCACTAAATTTGGCATTCAAGAGAGCTTCATTCTATTGTTCTATTTATGCTTAAAGTTAAGGAATAACTAAAGGGTTTGAAGAATATTGAAGGACTATCAAGAGCATCCCTAAAGATTCATCTATGCTAGCCATTAGTAATTATTATTTTTCCATGATGCTATAGTATGTATGAATAGTATCATCTTATAGTGTTTATGCAATTTTCATCTTCATCTATGGACATCACTATTATCAGGTTCATCTTGAAACTATTAGTTGTTAGCATTGTAATCTTAGGTATATAGTTTTGTTGTTATAAGTGATAGCTTTATTTCAGGTTTGGCATTGCTATAGTCATTATTGTAAGCCCATTTGTCCTAGAAAATTCATAGAAATATTGTACATGAGAATGGATTTAATAAATTAGATGTATATTGTATACCATTTGTTGGATGAAATGTCCATCTAATAGCATATATGATCAGCATACTAGTTGTGTGCCAAATTTTGTCAAAATGTCAATTGGCTATAGGTATGCATTCCATATCTAGTTTTCATGTATATGCATTGAAAATACCAAAAGGGACTGTAATTGTATATTAGTTGATTGTAAGAGGTATTGTAATATCATTTGCAAACATTTTAAATTTCTTAGAATTATTTAAACTATATTAAACAATCTGAAACACAAAAAAATCAAAAAAGAGAAATGAAACAAACAAATGTTTGGCAATATTCCTTGATTTAAATTTAGTCAGTTTGGGAAAAATATATTGGTATCAAAGCTTGCTAGAAATGTGTTTGATGAAATTTTAAACAACTAAATTATAAAATAATTTGGTGCTTTTTGCAGTTATAACTTGTTGGGGTTATTAAAAAACTTCTAACAAACGAGTCTACAACCACTTTGGAACCGGCAGCTAACTGAACCTACTACTTGTTGACCTAATGTATGACCACTAGCCCACATCACTGAACAAGAGATGGTGAAATCAAAGAATCTAAATCACCAGAGTCTAATAACAGTAAAGAACAAATACCATGCAATGTACTTATAGCCTTGACTACTATAACTTGATGCTCATTTTAACAATTGTCAACTATCGCAAAGAATAGATGATTCCTACTAACATCACCCAGTATAGGCTTAGATCTAGCTACACTCTTACCAAGTCTTATTAATGGTTTGATAGAACACTCAAAAGATATATGGCTGGGTTTACAACAAGAATAAAAGTTCTCTAAAAATCTAGAACCTCTCCTATGACCATCCTAAGTAGCACTAGGGTATGGCACACTACCCCTACTAGAATTTTATTGAATACTCTAAGTTGGATGATCCTACTTAAATTTTTGTCCTCAACTTGGGTTATCTCCTTTCTCTTTTGTGGTACTAGAAGATAGTCTACCCTTGCCCCAAAACCTCTTCTTATTCTTATGGTGATAAGCACCCTAAAAATTTGTTAACTAGGCCTGGCCCTTCCCTCAAGACTGGGTAAACTGTACATCCTATCTTGAATTCTGAACACTTTGGTTATGAAAAGAAACTCTACTATTGAGATCTCTAGCTATATTTTCTATGACAATATGTACCTTCTTAATAGTGAGAACAAGAGTCCTAAGCTGATCTATATAGACTTCTCCAATAAGAGCACCCTTAAGGCTTTAAATAAAATGATGGGTTAGGAGTAAATCATCATGATTATAGCATGAGTATTGTCTAAGGTCAAAGAATTGAATCTCATACTAGTCAACTATAATGTTACTTTTTCTGATCTCATGGAACTCATCTGCATGGCCTTCTTTGAACTAAGGAGATAAGAATTGCTCTAAGAATCTCTCCTCAAAGATCTTATAGGCATGATCTATAACAATGATTTGGAGTTTCTACCCCTCAATATTCTACCATATGGATGTATGGTCCCGTAACTACATAATCACACAATGAGCCTTCATATTGGTTGCATATGGGTACATGGTAAAGTAGTGATGGGGACACAACCCAAGCACAAAATGGACATAATAGGAAAGGGAAATTTTATTAACTTTGTAAATAAGCTAATACATTTAGTACAAAGAAAATAGACTTCAAAAAATGCCCTATGGGCTTATAATAGCATAAATACGGAGATAATTTCTCCTTTTAATACCTCCTCTCAAACTCCACTCTGAACTACCTTTTACAATGCCAAAAATGTTCTTAAATAGACCTTAGAGGGTTAAGGATTAGGAATACATTCTATAACGTGCTAGTAGGCATCCAATGACCAAATAGAAGGCTCTAGAAGTTGCATTAGAAGTCAGCACAAAATTAGAAGAATCTAGAAATGGTAACCGAACTTTTGGGAGGCATAACTTTTGAACCGTAGCTTTGATTGATAAACCGTTTATATTTTTGGAAAGCTCTCAAAGCACTCTATAGCCCTATGGACCAAATTTTCTCATCCCCCATTTTCAGCCTTGTTCAAGGTCATTTAATGCCCCTAACCTAACTTTGAAGCATTCTTAGGAGGTCTCCAGAAACTGAGAAACTACAATAACTTTCAAACCGTTGGGCCTTTTGACCTGGTTCTTTTTTTGGAATGCTCTAAATTACAATTACATTCATCTGGCCAATTTACACCTTCTAGTTCACCAAAATGATGTCTCAATTACATACTCCTATTTTTTTGGCATTTACACATATCCCAATGTGATAAAAAAACTCTAACCCAGAACACTAATAGTGGAACTGTGAGAGTTGGAACTTTTATTTGACCCAAATGGGTATCCAGAAATCAAAACACATGAAATAGAAACTAAGTCTAAGTAAATTTTTTTGGGTGACATGGGATTGCCCTTATACCTCTGGATGCTTCTGCATCAAGTAGTGCTCCATGACCAATAACCAAGTCTCCACTTTGAGGCCACCTCCCTTACTATCATACAATGGTTGTTTGAATTGTTGAAGAGACTTCATGATATCCAAATGGATGGAATGTTAAATGTTGTAGTCCCTACTACCTTTATGGTGTCCTTGGTAACCCAGTGGAGTTCAAGAATGTTCAAATTCACACTCTTCTTCTCTATGGTCTAACTAATGGGAATACCCATGATGGGATCCCTCTTCTTGATTATGATCTTGTTAACATTGCTCTATATGAGGGCCCCATCAAGAAAGAATCTCCTAAAGAATTGGCATCAATACCTCAATTCCACCCTAAACTTCATTATCTTGATCTCCCCCACCTCCTTGATGTTTTTCCTCTCTGTGTTCTTCTTCATGGTTATTGCTACAGGTGGTACTGTGACCACTAGGTCTATATGTCGAAGGCATCACTATGGAAGTAACAAGGTAATGTTAGAATAATGAGTAACAATTATAAGACTCATAAAACTATATGAGAATAATAACCAGTAACTAACAATACACATACAAAAAAAAACCATAGTGGAAGCATAAAGTAGAGATCTTAATGTTCCAAGATGGGCTCTGATACTAGATGTAATGCCCCACCCAAAGATCCTTGGAAACAAGGATAAATATAAGCCAAGATAAATTTTTTAAAACATGTATGGATGTAAATTACATATAACATACATGGATCAAAAAGATCACAACAAAAGACCAAATAAACATCCCAAAACTAATGGATCTCCAAATGCCAATACTAACTAAAATGATGAACCACGAAAGGATGCAAATCATTTTGAATCCAAAAATATTTTGAATTTAAAATAAAATTCCAATGTGTTTGAGAAAATCATATAGGTTATCCAAAATTCCTCCAAGAAGCTTCCAATCAAACTAAAAAAGGCCCACTACCTAGCTAAGCATGTTTTTCCAAAACCCAGGCAATACTTTAATTTAGCATTGTGTGATACTTTCTAGTATCATGCAACCTTTCTAATGAAGAAGAGTGGTAATTTTAGGGTTTGGGAAAAAATGATCAAGAAGGGATCTAATACTTTTTGAATATTTTATGAATTTTCTCCAATGTGTGTGCAATAATTTCTAGTATGACATGACATTTCTTCTTAAAGGGTGTGATAAAATTAGGGGTCACACAATTGTTCTCCCTTGGCCATGTGATACTTTAAAATATCACTCAATGCTGATGCATGGTCACCCAAGAACAATAAGAAAAGCTTTAAGGCAAAATAAAGGGATAAAATAAGAAGTTAGAACTGACACATTGAGGAGTACTAGATCCACAGTTGAGGCATAGATGCTTGGATAATAACCATAAGATGGAAATAATGTCTACCCATCTAACATTGTAGTACAAGGAAATAACTAAAAGAAACATTGTAGTGTATAGAAGTAACATCATAATAAACTAAAATAATAAGCTAAATGCATGGTTCCTCCCAATTGTAATAGCATCATGAGACATCAAAGGTCCTAGCTACCCCCAATGCATAACATCTCAAACTTGCAACTAGATGTTACAAGCTAGAGTTGTTGTTGCACCAAAAGATTGACCTATCACTACCCAATATAAATACTAGACTTATAGAACATAGCAGGTGGTTAAGCTATGTCATGATCTTGAAGGGGAACATTTATAGTTAGTATAACAATCCACCCCCTCACCATTACCCAAGGAGATTCAAAATTCTAACCAAGCTCTAATACCACTTTTAAAAAGTTAGAGTTATCATTGCACCAAAAGATTGACTTGATAATGCTCAATACAACCACTAGTCTTATAAAACATAGGAGGTAGTTAAGATATGTCATGATTCTTAAAGGGGAAAATTGGTGGTTAGACCAACACTAGATAGTAAAATTTGTCTTATAAGGGCATCACTACTAAAGCATAAGAACATCATAAGAATAGGAAATCTAATATGCTAAAACAAAAGTAAAAGATACTCCAACTAAGAAGATAACATCATATATGACATGATAAACATCATAACAAGGAAATAAATCAATACTAATATCATCTAAACATAATATACAAGAATTATAATGAAAGCATAAATCACAAGAAAGCATACTCCAGATTTAAAAGTACCAAGTGAAAACATCAAGCAATGGTCACACTAGGATAATAGACCATCTCTGTACATTGGTCCCTAGTAGTGGTGAAGGTAGCTATGCTTCCCACCTATGTGAGACTCATAGGTCCACTCCCATAATACTAATGGAGACAATGATTCAACCATAAATATACATAAAGGAAAACATCCATAGCTAACACTCATGCTAGACAGTATGATGACCAAAACAAAGAGTAGAGACAATGCATAAACTATAGGTCTTGGATAGACACTCAATGGGCTACTAAGTAGGGGCTAGCATCATGGAGAGTTTCTTGGCATCCAAAAGCCCAAGCTCATATTGTGAAAATTCAACTCCTTGACAGAAGGCTGTTGCACACCACATTTTTTTATCTTAAGTTTCATTACCACCTAGTTTTATATTTAGTTATCAGTTGATTGAAGCTTCCTCCACAAACCTATAGTGCCATGATCACCAAGATGCAAGATAGAAGCCCCCTCCATATGCTACCCTACCCTACCTATGCTTATCCAATGATGAGTGTCCATAGGAATGCATATTTCCAACCCAACCACAATGATTATAACTCTCAAAAGTACTAAAGAAAATCAGGCCTTGCAAGTCACACAACAAATGCATATGCATGTACTCATGTGTAATACACCACCATCATGAAGATCATAACACAAGGAATAGATTATAAAAAAAGAAAAATATCACTCACCTAAAATGGCTTAGGAGGATATATGTGGCATGCATCCCAATGCAACATAGGAGTGCATCAATGGCTTAACTAGCATCTGTGTAGATGATCCAAGTCTTTGACCAACATCATGCTAAGAAATTACAAGAAGATAGGGTGACATGGAAAATGAGGTAAAAATTAGAAAACTTGAAAATCAAAACCCATTTGATCTTTGGGGACAAAAGCCTCAAAAATTGAATAAAATTTGGGTTTAGACACTGTATGCAAAAATGGCCAACATAATGGTGTGAAACCCCAAACCCCCATCCCAAAAATAAGGAAAATGTTCATACCTAACCAAATAGGCAGAACCAATAGATAGAACTGAAAGAAAACACTAGTTCTCAGCCTCCTAACAAATCACTACTAAAAATAGATACAATATCTTAGCTAAAAAAACAAAAATGGAAGAACCCTACTTGGTAGTAGAAGGGGCTTAAATAGGAAACAACATGGGAAAATAAATAACCTATTGAAACTATCAGATGTCTCAGCAAAGCAAGGTCTACTTGAGCTAGATCCAATGAGACTAATCTCACAAAGATCCCATACCGACAACTCTCACAATGAACAAAAATGCTATCCTCCTAAGAGGATTTAGAAAAACGAAGCTCTCAAATTTCTATTTTGCAAAAGTGAGAAGTGAGGACTTAAATTCCTCTTTCCATACTTATTCACTTTTCAAGTGAATAATTGATTAGGGAAAATAGCCAGGTACACTAGCTATACTTTGAATTTACTCAAATAAAAAATGGCTTCTCCTAAAAATAAGAATTCATCTATGGAAAATCTGCCAAAAATCAAATTCTATAAAATTTAAAGCCCAAAAATCCAAAATCACAAAAATTTCATTAACAACTTTTGTGACAATTCAAACCTCTAAATAGATAGACATGATCACTAGTCTAGTCATATAATGAAAATAAGTTCGGATTTACTAATCATCAAAAGGTTTAATTTAAACAATTAATTAAGGATACTTCAACCATATAGGGATGACATTGGTAAAATATGAATAGTTGAACCAGTAACTCCACATGCCATTGATAGGGATATAATTCATGAACACTAAAATATATGATTGATTGCAATCATAGATAATATCATAGCTAAACAAATAATGCATTAAATACATAATTTAACCATTTATTCAATTATACTAAAATTATCCATTTACATCACTCATGTTCACAATATGCATAATGAAACAAGAATGAAGTAAATATCCATAGCATAAAATCCATCACATAAGAGAATGAAAGATATGTCTAAATACTAGATAACTAGATATCATCATAGACCTATTTTCATCTCACAATAGCATCAACATGCAGATATGATAAACTAAACAATATAGTAGTATAACATCTATGATACTAAAATCAAAGTATAACATTAGACCCTAAGGTCATATCAAAGTACAATAATAAGAGTAAATAAGTATCTCTTGAATAAAAATAAACAAGGAACAGACTGCAAACATGAGAGGCACTACACTATGAACATAGTTTCAAGCACTAAACTAGATTTCAATATGTCAATTTGAAGCTCATATTTAAGTAGGATAGTATATCATGTCTAAATATTTATAAAATATACAACCATCCTAAGGTTGCAAATCAGAGTTGGTGTAAATGAAATGCTAGTAAATGAGATGGGAAATAGCATTTTTTTATAGGTTCACCAATAAATATGATAAGGCAATGGAAAATCTACTAGAAATAATCCAAATGCTAATACTAATATATCCATTAGTGACATGTTTTAAACATAATTTTAAAGAGGTGGGTTATGTTTTGAACCTAATGCTACTATAACTCATGGAGACTATATGAAGAATTTTTTTTGATGCTACATCTATATTACAACATAAGTATGATCTTTTTTGTGGATTTTTACAAATGATATTATGAAAATTGCAAATATCAAGGATGTTTTTGAGAAGCTTTCCCAATGTGGAGTTTCTTCATTTTTTTTATTGGGAGGAACCCCACACATAGTAATCTTGCAATCTAATTGAAAAAAGAGATTAGTAGTCTCATAGATCTCATGGTAGTCTTTTGATTTTTGAGATGAAACTCCTTTGTGAATTCTCTTTAGGTTTGCATTACCTTATTGGTGCATACCTAAACACTTGGAGGTGATTGTAGTGGTTAGAAAATTCCTTATTACTTCTTATTTCATTACCTTATCACTTCTTATTTCATTACCTAATCATCAAATATATTTTTTAGATTTACCCTTGGTTTCCTTAATTTAAAATATTTTTTGATTCTTCCTTTCCATTTTTTAAATAAATTCTTCTATTTAAGGTGTAGTGACTTTTCTTGAAGACATCAATATAATTTTAACTTATCTTATTGTGTGTTAATTATCACTTATGAATCATGAGAACTTGATATGTAATTTGTGAATTACTAAATTTTACTATCAATATGAATCATTAAAGCTAATGTCTTTCTTTAAATTAGAAACCAATATGTTTTTCAGGTTGGAAATGAAAGTTGAGTTATAGTTATGTGACAAAAATTGACACTATGGGTCATGTCAAAGGCAATAAATAGTGTTCTACTAATATTGATCATTGAAATGTAGGATGCTAGCATTTGCAGGTGATGGAATGATTCTTTTCAGCCATCAAGAAATTGAGATAATTTTTCAGTTAAATTTCATTTAAAATTGTAAGTTTACTTGCTTATTTTGTAACACCAATAATCATTCTTAAATTTTGACTAATTGTACAACTACAAGCATCTTGAGTCCTTTGTTTACTACACATTCGTAGAACCATGAAGATTAGGTATATTGGGAAGATAATTGTTGGTTGTGCTGCAATTTTCTACCATTTTTCTAGGATTTGGGAGTCTTTTACACTTTGGGAAAATATATCAAATGGTGAGTTCTTTCTTAAATGCTCAATCTAATGGAAGTGTAGGGTGGATGTTTAATACAAGAGCTTGCTAGCATTGTTGTCTAAATAATATCAATCCTATGGAAGTTGCATCTTTGTATAAATAATCATAGATTTAGTAGTACCATAGATATGATATATTCTAATCAAGTGAACTAGGAAAGTCTTGATCTTACAGAAGTGTTTTAGGAGATCATAGAGACTCGATTGTAGTAAAATATCTATCCAATCTAAACCTTTTGATTATAAAAGGTTCTATTGATTTTATCCTATACACCAATAATACGATGCATTAGTGAGCCAGGCAAGTCTTGGTATTGTAGAAGTTTTTTATGAGATTAGAAAAGATTTGAATATTGTGGTTGTAGTGAAATATCTATCTAGTATAACTTTCTTGTTTATCAAAGGTTCTATTGATTTTATCCCATACACTTATTATACACAATCTTAGACATTAGTATTGAAAATAGATTAATACAAGTATGAGCGTGTTTCAATCATTATTTTGCCATTAATGTCAAACCTGCTACTTATTGGTAAGACAACTGCTTAGTTGATTTGAGTACTATCATTTGTTTGATTAATGAGGATGATTTGATAAAATGGGATAACAAGATCACCTAGAGAAAAGGTTGAGTTATGGTATGAAAAAGGAGTACAAAGATAAGTTAAAATAGTGATGATATACTGCCTTGACTATCTACTTAAGAATGCAAAGGTTCTATACATTGATAAAGTATAGAAGAACAAGTAACAAGAATTAAATCTACTAAGCTTGATTGAGTGGCTAGTAAGTGTCAAGAAAAGTTAGTATAAGCCAAGTAGAAAATTAGTAGGAGTTGATCAAAGTCAAAGTTCACTATATGCCAAGTGATATAGTGTATGTTGAGTAAACTTTAGTGTTTGGTAAGAGATCTAGTTGAAGATGACTACCAAAATAGTATGGAAGCCGAGTGACAACATATTGATGTTGAGTACTAGTATTCATGTGAAACCATAGATTTGAAGAATCTATGTTGACTATTTTGATTTCTTAAATTTTGTGAAGCATGTAGAAGATAACTATGATGAGTTCATGGCACAAAATTCATGGCAAACTATTTTGAGAAAAATTTAAATAGGATTAAAGGAGAAGTTTCTAGAAGAGACAAAAATGAAAAGATAGGTAG
This sequence comes from Cupressus sempervirens, assembly GCA_028749045.1. Lineage (NCBI taxonomy): Eukaryota > Viridiplantae > Streptophyta > Pinopsida > Cupressales > Cupressaceae > Cupressus > Cupressus sempervirens. The sequence continues at coordinate 923,794,988 of CM053792.1, forward strand.
ATTCATTGAATACTATCTAACCCTAAAATGGATGATAGATGATGAAAGAAAGATGATTTTAAATTTCTACTTATAGAGATGGCTGATCAAAAGCAAGGTTGGTCAATGTTCAAGAACCCAAGTTAAACAAGAGGTTTGAAGTGTTACTTCATTCAAGGAAAAAACATAAGAGACTATTTTTGGCAAGAAAAGAAAGAAGGATTATGAGAATGAATGCTAGAAGCGTGGATAAGCTATCAAAGTTAAAGTGTGTGAAATCCAAATAGAATGGAGGACTAAAATTGAGATTTGTAAACTACAAGAGAGTTATAATTTTCTATCAAATAACACCTTATGGTTACTTTCTAAATAATATACCAATCTATGGTAAATCCTTTGGATTAAGGTTGATGTAGCAGTCATTTGTAAATCCTTTAAGTAGGTGACATTCCAAGTGAATGATCTAAAATCTTCTAATAAAGTTCACTCCTAATAAGGTGATTAAAACCCTCTAACAAGGTCACATTTAAAGTGTGTATTGTAACCTTTAATAGGGTTGTCCTTTCATAGGGCATCTCTTCAAAAGAGTGAGAATGAGTAGCATGTTATTGGTGGTTTTTCCCAAATTGGGTTTCCATGTAAAATCATTATGCCAAATGTGTTATTGAATCTATTATTTTTCATGCTTCCATTTCTAAAAAGTTGATTTGATAGTAACCTAAAAAATTAAAATGATTGTATGATCTAATGGATCCATGGATGGATATGTTTTATGGATATGGGTTCACTAAGCTATGAAAAGTTTTATTTGTACATATAGACCTTGGATAAGTACTAATTCACCACTCTCTTAGTTATTCTAAAGAATTCTAATCATTGGTATTAGAGTCATATGCTTAAAGAGGACTAGTGTGAAGGTACTAGGAGCAAAAGATCAAGATGTCGAAAAGAGAGGTACCCAAGTTTAACAGGGACAACTTTCTTGTATGGAAAAGTCTAATGAAGCTAAACCTAGGATGTCTTGGAGACCATGTGCAATCCACCATCACCACTGAGCATGTTAATCCTGTTGGAGCACTATCTACTAAAGATCTAAAAAAGAAGAAAGAATGCAATCAAACAATGTTGGAGATTTCATCTATCCTAATTTATGCCAAGTTTGATGACATCAAGGGTTGTGATAGTTCAAAGAAGATGTGGTCCAATGCTGTTCACACCATCTATGAAGGAGATGCAAATGTTTTAAGAGCCAAAAATGAAAGTCTTCGAGGTAAATTTGATGATATGAGAATGCAAGAATGTGAGAATTTTGCTCAATATTGTTATAGGATAAAAGATGTTGTTAATGTTATGAGAGGATCTACTAGTAAGATAGATGATGAGACTATATTAAGCATAGTTTTGAGAACACTACTTCCCATTTATGCTATTATAGTTTTTGCAATACAAGAAATGAGATGTATAATAGGTTCTAATCTAACTCTTGAAGGTCTAGTAGGTAGGCTCGCTCCTTTTAAGCTATCCAATTTTGATAACTTAAAATCTAACAACATTGAATATGCTTTCAAAGCTAAGCTATCATTGAAGTAACCTAGTGAGAAGAATAAGAAAAATGTAAAATGTGTTTCTAGTGATATTGATATAGTTGGAGAGGATGTAGAATAACTTGAAGCACTACTACCAAGGAAATTTCATAGAGGTAAAGGAAAATTCAATGTTATGTTACCTATTATGTGTTTTAATCACAATGAGGTTGTTCATATTATTGCTAAACATCTAGAGAAGAAGAACTATAGAGGTCGATACAAGTAAAAAAATAGAAGAGATGAGGACAAAAAGGATTAGAAAGACAAAGGGAAGAAGTCATGCTACATTGTAGAAGAAGAAACCAAAGATGGATCTAATGATCACGATGATGAAGTGGTGTATGTTTTAATGAAGGATGATTTTTATGAGGAAGTGGCAACTACATTAGTGTCTTTTGTAAACAAGAATGACAAATGGATCATTGATAGTGAATATTCATGTAACATGAATGGAGATAAAAGTAAGTTCATTACCTTGAATTGTTATGATGGAAATAGTATAAGGCATGGTAATGACGCATCCTATCTGATAAAAGGAAAAGGTTCTATCAAACTCATAGAAAACATTTTATGTGACAATGCTTATTATATTGAAGGACTTAACTATAATTTTTTGAGTGTGTCACAACAGAATACTTTAGGTGGCAAGGTTGGTTTGAGAACATGATTGCTAAGATATATGATACTTATGGAAAACCAATGGGAAAAGGTGATCAAACTAGAGGTAATCTATTTTATCTTGATATAGATAATGTTACTTATCTAGTTGTAGAATTTGATGATGTGTGGCTATGGTACAAGAGATTATGCCATTTTAATTTTGAGAACTTGGTTAGTATTAGGAACATGAGAAGAGTCAAAGGTTTTCCTAAGTTGAAGAAACTTGACAATGTAATTTACAAACAAAGTCAGTTACGAAAAATGACAAAGTCTAGTTTTAAGAGTAAGACTCACACCTCTAAAGGATTTTTTTGAGATTGTTCATAATGACTTGTATGGACCAATTAATGTGTAAAGCTATAAAGGTGATAAGTACATTATGCTATTTGTTGAGAATTATTCTAGGATAATGATATTTATTTTTCTTTTAAATAAATTTGATGCTTTCCAAATGTTTAAATGGTACTTAGCAAGAATTGAGAAGGAAAAAAGTAAAAAGCCTATAATTTTTTAGATCGAACAGAGGAGGAGAATTTACATCAAATGAGTTTGAAATGTTTTATAAAGATAGAAGAATTAAATGACAGGCATCTTCCCTAGGAACCCCTCCACAAAATAGAATTATTGAAAGGAGGACCAAATTTGTAATGGATTGTGCTAGGACACTTATGATGGAGAGGAATGTTGCATTGAAATACTACATAGAGGCTATAAGTACAACTTTCTATGTCTTAAATTGTGTGTAAGTAAATAAAGGTAATGATTCAACACCTTTTGAACTATGGTATCAATACTCACCCAATGTAAAATATTTTAAGGTGTTTTGAAGCAAGTGTTATATTGTCAAAGATTTTAGGAATGGTAACTTAGATGCAAAAAGTGAAGAAGGTATACTCCTTGGCTATTCCAAAAGAAGTAAAGCTTATAAGTATTTAAATACTTACACTAACAAAGTTATGGAAAGTGAAAATGTGAAATTTGATGAATATACAAAAGTACATGAGGTTCAACCTATGAAGGAACTAGTGGAATATAAATCATTTGTATATTTTTATGAAGATATGCCTTTCAATGATAATTTTGTAAACCAAGTTGTAAATTAACAACAAGTTTTAGTGACTGTTGACTCACATATAATGAATGTCTAGTTGCATTGAGGAACCAAGCTATAGTCAAGTGTTGAGTTGTAGAATGAAGTTGAGGCACATTCTAATTTTGAGATTAGTGTTCATGAAAGAGATGTTGAATTGCCTAATAGAGAAGTACATAGTGATTTAGAATTTGATAGACAAAATGAGAAAAAAATAGAAGAATCAAGATTGTCAAAGTACGCCAAAAGACATGACCATGCTACATAAATGATTACAGATAAAGATGCAATGCCAATGACAAGAAATAGGTTGAGAAAGGATACATGTTTTCTTAGCATGCATTAACCTAAAATAGGGAAAGATGTCTTAGAATATGTGGACTGGAGTAAAGCAATGAAAGAAGAGATTGAACAAATTGAAAAGAACAAGACATAGACTCTAGTTCTAGGGCCAAAAGATAAAAATGTGATTGACACCAAGTGGGTGTACATAAACATGTTAGATGGGTGAAGTCACAAGGAATAAGGCAAGATTAGTTTTGAAGGAGTGTGCTCAAGAAGAAGGGATAGACTATGGAGAAATATTTGCTCTTATCCCAAGATTAGGAGTAAGAACTCTCCTTGCTTACCCTACATACAAAGGTTTCAAAGTTTGTCAAATGGATATTAAATCTACATTTCTAAATTGAATATTGGAAGATGAGGTCTAGATAGAATAGCCAAAAAAATTTGTTGATGTTAACAACAAAAACATCGTCTATAGATTACATGGAGCATTCTATCGTTTGAAGTAAGGACCAAGAGGATGGTATGAAAGGCTTCAAAATTTGTGAAGATTGGATTTGAGAGGGCTAATGATAATAGAAATCTATACCTAAAGACAAAGAAAGGCAAGAGTATTTTACTATCTAAATTTTTTATTGATGATATTATATTTGGAGGTCAAGATAGTTTATGTGAAGCTTTTGCAAATTAAATGTAGAAATAATTTGAGATGTCTATGTTTAAAGAGATCAAGTTCTTTGTAGGTTTCCAAGTAGATTAGATGAAATGGTATATACATCACTCAGTTAAAATATGTAAAGGACATACTTAAAACTTATGGATCAAAAGATTACAAGCCAATAAGCACACATATGGTGACATGAGATAAATTGTCAAAAAATCATGATTTAGTTGGGGCGAATCAAATAATGTACATGTCTATAATTGGAAAATTGCAATATGTAGTGCATAGTAGACCTAATATTTCATTATATATTGGGATAGTTATTTGATGGATGTCAAGAGAATAATGAGATATTAGAAACATATAGAAGACTATGGTCTATACTATAAGAAAAATGAGAAGTTTGAGTTGAGACACTACACTAATGCTAAATGGGCTAGAAATATTGTTGATAGGAAGAGCACTAGTAGAGGATCCTTTTTCTTAGGAAAAGGATTGGTTACATGTACTAGCAAGAAACAAGATTGGATATCTTAATGTAGTATTGAAGATAAATATCTTGCTACTTCAACAAATTGTACAAACATTGTATCGATCAAACAACTACTCAAAGGTATGAAGAAAGAAATCACTGAACCCATGATACTTTATCATGATAATAAAAGTGCTATAAATAATATTAAAGAATCATGTAATGCATAAAAGGACTAAGAACATTGTAATCATGTATCATTAATTGAGAGAGTTTGTTCAAGATGGAGAGATGAAGGATGAATATATGAATACAAAATAGAAAATAGCTAATATCTTCACAAAAGCATTACCTAATGATGCTGATGAGTATCTAAGAGGTAAACTAGGGGTGATAACCCTATCCAAGACTTTTTAAGAAACATGAGAATATCTTTGCATCAGCTAAGATGATTGATATAAGTTACACATTGATGTAATGGATCTTACTTTAGAAGCTACCTAAAGTAGTCAAAGAGCTCAAGCTCTAAATTACTCACAAGCTAGGTGACAGAGGGAGAAACTAAAAATGATCATATCTACATATTAATATGATAAGTCTTTGGAATTATTGTCAAAGAGGGAGAGATACTTGAAGGGATAAATATAAATAGAAAGAGCTACAGGAGGGAAGAAACATAAAATATCTACTCAAAGGGAGATAGTGTACTTAATGATTTCTATAGAGAAATAAATGATTACATTTACCTAGTAAGAGGGAGATTGTGTTCAGGGAGATACAAAAATAGAATAGATAGAGTTAGATACCTAAATATTAGAAAGAGGAAGTGATCAAGAGGTAGTGTTAAGGATGAGCTGATTTTCTATTGATTAGAATGGAATATTGTGACCTATACAAAAGATGAAAGGTAATAGAGGGAGATATTTCAATACAAGGAATTATTTTCCTTTTGGTATTTTTCTTTGTACTAATTTTCCATCAATGCAAAAGAGAGAGATTTTTGAAAATAGATTGATACAAGTATGAGAGTGTGTGTGAATCATTGTTTGTCATTGATGTCAAACCTGCAACTTGTTGGTAAGACAACTACTTAGTTGATATGAGTACTAATACTTGTTTGATTAATGAGGATAATTCGATCAAATGATATAAAAAAAACACCTAGAGGAAACATTGAGTTATGGTATGAAAAAATAGTACAAAGATCAGTTAAGACAATGATAATATAGTGCATTGATTATCTACTTAAGGTTGAAAAGGTTGGATATACTAAAAAAGTCTAGAAGAATTAAGTCTACCAAGCTTGACCAAGTGGATAGTAGGTGTTAAGAAAAGTGAGTTCAAGCCAAGTAGAAATCCATTGGAGCTAAGAAAAGTGAAAGTTCAGTGTATGTCGAGCGATACATTGTAAGCTGAGTAAAGTTTAGTTGATGTCAAGCACTAGTAAACTTCAATTTTCCAAATGATCTAGTTGAAGATGGCTGAAAGAATAATATGGAAGACAAGTTATAGTATATTGATGCCAAGTGTTAGTATTCATGTTAAATCATAGATTTGATGAATCTAAGAAAAATATTTTTCTTTCTCAAATTTTGTAAAGCATGTGAAAGATAACTATGATGAGTTGGTGGCCTATAATTTATGGTAAACTATTTTTATTAATAATTTATTAAAAGCAGATGTTGTAGAAGGAGATTGTTAAAGAGGGAAACCATATGTTTCAATCATTGTTTTGTCACTAATGCCAAACCTTCTATTTTTTGATGAAACAACTACTTATAATATTCAAGTACTATCACTTATTTGATTGATGAGGAGGATATGATCAAAAGATGTAACAATACCACCTAGAGGAAAGGTTGAGTTATGAATATATAATGAAGTACAAGGATCAATTAAGATAGTGATGACACAATGCATTGAAAATATACTTAAGGTTAAAAAGGCTAATTACACTAAAAGAGTTTAGAGGAACAAGTAACACAAAGTTTGTTTGTCAAGTTTGACCAAGTGGCTAGTAGGTGTTGAGAAAAGTTAGTGTAAGTTGGGAAGAAAATTAGTTGGAGCCAAGTAAAGGTTCATTCTAGTGTATTCCAAGTAGAACAATGGATTTTGAGTAAAGCTTAGTTGATGCCAAGTACTAGTAAACTTTAGTTTGGTTTGAGAAATTTTAAAGTGGATGCTAAGCAACCTAGTGTGTTCTAAGCATCAGAAGCTAGATAGTGTTGAGCTACTACCTTATTTAAAAGATCACAAATTCAATGAATCTAACCAAAAAAATTTCTTTCTTTTAATTTTTGAACTAGGTGGAAGATAAAGTTGATGAGTTCATGGAAAAGAGTTCAAGGTGAACCTTTTTAGGTGAATTGAAAGTGGATTCTAGAAGAAGTTTCTAGAAGAGATATGGAATGTGGGGTAGACACATTGTATCCTACATAATCCATTCTAACACTAAAATGGATGATGGAGAATGAGAAAAAAACTATCTTAATTTCCTATTTATAGGAATGGCTAGTCATGAAGCAAAGGAGTCATGTGTGAGAACTCAAGGAAGACAAGAAGTCAAGGGTTATGCTTCATCAAGTGACCTAAGAGAAGAGTCTACAAATGGCATGTTAAGAAAGAAGGATTAAGGATTTGAATGCTTGAAGGGTGAACAAGATATCAAAGCTACAATGTATGAAGTCCAAGTATAATGGAGGTCTGACAAATGATCTGTAATCTGCAAATAAAGTTTTAAGTTGTATGAGATGAAGCCTTACTGTCACTCTCTAACAATTATATTAGTCTAGGGTAAATCCTTTAGATTAAGGTTGACCTAATAGTGATTTGTAAATCCTTTAATTCAGTGACATTCCAAGTGAATAGTCTAAAGTCCTCTAACAAGGTTCACTTCTAACAAGGTGATTAAAATCCTTTAATAGGGTTACATTTAATAGTGTGTATTTTTGACTTTAACAAGGTTGGCCTTTCATAAGGAATCACTTCAAAAGAGTGAAAAGAGTAGCATATTATTGGTATTTTTTTTCAAATTGGATTTTTACATAAATCACTATTTCAAGTTTCTTAATGAATCTATTATGTTTCATGCTTTACATTTCTACAAGGTAATTTGACAATAACCTAAAAGTTTTAAGTGATTGTATAATCTTATAGATACATGAATGAGTATAAATGTTTTATGGGTTCACTAGGTTGAGAAAATATTTATTTATACATATGGACCTTGGATAAATTATTCAAGCCCTCCCAATTTATTGTAAAGTATTGCAATAATTGGTATCAGAGCCATCTTCTTAAGAGGACTAGTTTGAAGGTACTAGAAGCAAAAAGAGAAGGATGTATAAAAGAGGAGTGCCTAAGGTTAATGGAGATAACTTTCTTTTATGGAAAAGTTTGATGAAGCTAAACATTGGAGAACTTAGAGATCATGGATAATCTACCATTACTATTGAGCATGTTGATCCTATGAGAGCCCCAACCATTAAAGATATGAAAAAGAAGAAAGAACACAACCAGGCAATGTTGGAGATTTCCTCTACCCTAAGTTATACTAAATTTGATGACATCAAAGGTCTTGATAGTGTAAAAAAAATGTGGGATGCCCTAGCTTTCAGTTTGTGGTGACCAATCAAGAAATTATTGTACATACTTCATAAAATAAAAAATTGGACCCTATTTTATCGAGCCCTACTTTACCAAAATTTTGAGCTGACATGTAATTATTAATTATAACCCTAAAGAAATAAAAATACTCACATAAAAGGGCTTAGGGTTAGGGATTGTTTCATAGTTGTGATGTGAAATTGGTTCTTGAGGTGGTATTGAACTATAAGGGTTTATGGATTGTAATAAAGTTGTAATCACTGGATCATAAAATATCAGACTTGGTTTTTGGTGGACATAGCCTAAAGATTGGGTGATCCACATTAAATCTTGGTACCATGTGTTCTTTTCTATGTGATCTATTATTTTATGTTCTTTTTTATATTTGCATGTAATTGTTATCGCTATCTGTGGTTTAATCCTAGCAAGTGGTATCAGAGAATGATTTATTTGTATTTATCCTCTATACAAAAGTCTCATGGTTGGGTGGGAGTGATGGTAGATGAGGGTAAGTTGAGGGTTGATAAGTTTAATGGGCAAGACTTCCAGTTATGAAAAATGCAAATGGAAGACTATCTTTATCAGAAGGATTTATGGAAGCCATTAGAAGGAAAAGCCAAGAATTAGGGATCTATGTCAAATGATGAATGGGATCTTTTGGATAGAAAGGCACTTGGAAGCATTCAATTCTGACTAGCACCATCGATGGAATTTAATATTACAAAAGTGAAGAGAATAGTCGAGTTGATGAAAACCCTAGCGACACTGTATGAAAAAACCTCTATTTCAAACAAGGTATTTCTCAAGAAGTATTTATTTAATATGAAAATGGTAGAAGGTGGATCTATTATAGATCATTTAAATGAGTTTAATATTATCACTAGTCAATTATCTTCTATGGGTGTCAATTTTGATGAAGAAATTAAGGCTTTCTTGATTTTGTGTTCTTTGCTTGAAAGCTAGAATGGCTTGGTAATGGCTATGAGTAATTTTGTTCTTGGATCTTGTACCCTAAAATATGATGATCTGATTGGTGTTATTTTGAGTGAGGAAAATTATAGGAAATTCTTAGGTGGATCTACATTAGGAAGTGATTTGAATGCACAAAGCAAGGGTAGAACAATTGAGAATAGAAGTAATTCTAGAAATCATGGGAAATCAAGGGGAAAGTTAAAAGTGAGGAGGTCTCAATCGAGAGGACCAAACAACTACTAGTACTATGGGAAACCAAATCATAAAAAGAAAGATTGATGGAATCAAAAGAAAAAACAAGGAGATAAACTAGATGGAGACAAAGAGGAAAATGTGGTAAGTAATAAATCTCAAGAGGATGCTTTTCTTCTGTCTTTAGAAGTTGAGGATTCCTGGGTTGTAGATTTTGAAGCTTCATTTCATGGTACACCTCATAGAGGTTATTTCATTGATTATGTCCAAGAAAATTTTGGAAATGTTTATTTGAGAGATAATGAATTCTATTAGATTGTTGGAAAGGGTAAAATTAAGATTAAGTTGTAGAATGGGAATCATTGGCTACTACATGAGGTAAAACATGTTCTAAGGCTGAGTAAGAAATTAATTTTAGTAGGGAAACTTAGTGATGAGGGTTGTGTAGTTACTTTTAATGATAAAAATTGGAAAGTTTCAAAAGGTTCCCTTGTAGTAGAAAAATGTGTGAAAGTAGGCACCTTACATCTTTGTACATGTCATATTGTTCCTTCTACTTTAATTATTTCAGAAACAAATGAATGTTCAAGAACAATTGTTGCAATTGAGTAGGGAGAAAAAATAGTTGTTGTAGATTCTAACTCAGTGTTGTGGCACAATAGACTTGGGCACATGAGTGAGAAAGATATGAAAGTACTTCATTCAAAGAAATTTTTACTAGGTCTAAAATGTGTTAATATGGATTTTTGTGAAAGTTGTTTGTATGGATAACAAAAGACAGTGAGTTTTGTATAGATTGGGAAGGAAAACAAAAAGGAGAAAGTAAAGCTTGTGCATACATATGTATGGGGACTAGCATAGGTATCTTCTCTTGGAGGCTCTCATTATTATGTTACATTTAGTAATGATGCAAATAGAAAAGTATGGGTTTATTTTCTTAGACAAAAATCTGATGTATTTCAAACTCAGACTTGAGAATGGTGGTGAGTATTGTAGTCATGAATTCGAAGATTATTGCTCTACTAATTGTATTCATAGATAGAAAACTATTCCAAGGACTCCACTGGAAAGTGGAGTGGTTGAATGTATGAATAAGATTATAATGGAGCGTGCAAGGAGCATGAGGTTACATGCTAGGTTACCCTTATACATGTGGGTGGAGGCTATTAATATTGCTATATATTTGATTAATAGAGGTCCCTCTACTCCTTTGGCTTGTGGTTTTCTAGAGGAAGCATGGACTGGTAAGAAGGTATGTTATTCTTTTTTCAAGACTTTTGGTTGCGAAGTTTTTGCTCATATAGATTCTAAAAATAGAAGCAAGATGGAAGCTAAGTCAAAGAAATATGTATTTGTTAGATATAGCATTAATGAATTTGGTTATAGGCTTTGAGATTTTAAAAATCATAAAATTGTAAGAAGTAGGGATGTCATATTCAATGAAAAAGTGTTGTACAAAGATCTATTTCAGCAAGATGAGAAGAAAGAAGATGATTATGTAGTGTTGAATGATACTCCAAAAGTTGATGTTCCAACCATTCCTCATGATGTACAACAACCACAACAACAAATACCACTCACACCAATGAATGTTAGATGGTCAACAAGGAAAATTAGACCTCCAAAAAGATTTTTCCCTCTTTGTATTCTATTTTACCTATTGATACTGGTGAACCTAAATGTTATGATGAAACCATATAGGTGGATACTAAGATTCAGTGGGAGTCTGCAATGAAAGATAAAATGGACTCTTTGCTAAAGAATAAGACATAGAATTTGTGCTAGTTGCCTATAGGTAAAAAGGGTTTATAGAATAAATGGTTTTATAGGTTAAAAGAGGATGAAGGAGGTAAGAAAATATTTAAAGCCAGGTTAGTTGTCAAAGGATTTGCATAGAAAAAGGGCATTGATTTTGATGAGATATTTTCTCGTGTTGTTAAAATGACTTCTATCCATATTATTTTAAGTCTTATGGCTATTAAAGATTTGCATTTGGAGTAGCTTGATGTTAAAATAACCTTCCTTCAGGGTGATTTGGATGAAGAGATATATATGGCTCAACCATAGGGATTTGCAGTCAAAGGTAAGGAGAACTTAGTGTGAAAATTAAAGAAAAGTATATATGGCTTGAATCAAGCACCTCGACAATGGTATCTAAAATTTGATAGTTTTATGCATTAGCATGTATACAATAGGTGTCATTCACATCATTGTGTTTATTTTAAGAGGTTGGATGATAACAATTATATTATTTTATGTCTATATGTTGATGATATGCTTGTAGCTGGGTCTAACATGGATCACATTATGGGGTTAAAATGTCAATTAGCACATGCATTTGCTATGAAGCATTTGGGGGAAGAAAAAAAAATCCTTGGTATGAAGATTTGTTGAGATAAGAAGAATAGAATATTGATGCTATCTTGGGCTGATAATGTGTAGAAGGTGTTGCAACATTTCTCTATGGAGAATGGTAAAGATGTTAATACAACTTTACCTGGTCATTTGAAGTTGACTAAGGAGATGTGTCCTAAGACACAACAAGAGTAGCATAGGATGTCCAAGATACCCTAGGCTTTAGTTGTAGGAAGCTTGATGTATGCTATGGTATGTACTAGACTAGATACTACACATGCAGTGAGAGTTGTTAGTAGGTATATGAATCAAGCAAGAATTGTGCATTGGAATGTAGTAAAATGGATTCTCAAATATTTCAGAGGAACCTCCAATAATTGTCTATACTTTGGGGGCTCTAATATAGATTTATAGGGCTATGCTAACTAAGATTCGGTAGGGGATATTGATACTAGGTAGAGTACTATAGGTTATGTCTTTATTTTTGGTGGGGCAGCCATGAGCTAGGTTTCTAGGTTACAGAAGGTTAATACTTTATCAACTACCAAGGTAGAGTATATAGCTACTATAGAGGTAGCCAAGGAGATGATATGGCTTCAATTCTTTTTGGAAGAATTGGGACATCCTCAAAAGGATAATTATTTGTTTATAGATAGTCAGAGTGTCATTCATCTTGCAAAGAATTCATCTCTACACTCAAAGACCAAACACATACAATTGTGGTACCATTTCATTCGGTTAGTTTTGGAGGATGGATAGTTAAATTTGGAGAAGATATATACAAATGACAATCCAATAGATATGTTGACAAAGGTAGTAACAAGGGAGAAGTTGAACTCCTCTTCCACTTCGGTTGGTCTTCTAGACTAAACATGAATAAAAGAATGGAAGAGTCTAGGGTGGTTTGATCTAGTGGAAGCCTTATGGAGTAGTGGCATAGCTATAGGACCAGTCTCCAAGTGGGATATTGTTTTTTAGTGTGGAGCTTGATTAGTTCTCAAGTGGGAGATTGTTAGTTTGTGGTGACTGATCAGGAAAGTACTATACATACCTCATAAAAAAATTGGGCCCTATTTTATTGGAATTTTGGGCTGACATATAATTATCAATTATAATCCTGAAGTAGTAAAATTACTTGTATAAAAGGGCTTACACTTACAGATTGTTTCATAGTTTTGATACAAAATTGGTTCTTACAGCAGTATTGAGCTATAAGGTATTAAGGATTTTAATTAGGTTGTAATCATTGAATCATAAAATATTGGACTTGTTGTTTGGTGGACGTAGCCTAGGGATTGGGTGAACCATGTTAAATCTTGGTGCCTTGTGTTCTTTATTGTGTGATCTATTATGTTTCTATTATGGGTTATATTTGCATGTAATTATTATTTCTATTTGTGGTTTAATCCTAAGACTAGCCACTATCTATAGAGGAGATGCAAATGTTCTAGGAGCCAAAGCTAAAAGTCTCAGAGGTAAGTTTGATGATATGAGAATGGAAAAAGGTGATAATATTGAAATGCCCCTTTTCTAATTTTATATGATATTTCAAGCCTCTAATCAGATCTTTAAGATCAAACAACCAATCTTTCAAAGATCCACCAATTTCTCAATAGACCCCAAATCGGGTATACCGAAAATAGTGTCAAAAACTTCACAGCTTCACATATTATTAGTAAATCTGAAAGTGTACATTTTTATAGAAATTTGAGCAGCATAACAGCCTCAAAAATGAAATTTTCAGATCTGTATAACATTTACACAATAGCTCCCGAATGGAGGATAAAAACAATGCTCATCGGACTCCCGAAAACAACATAGAATAGCTAGAAAATACCACCAAAACACTAATAATCTATCACAGAAGTATAATCATGACCAAATAAATATATTCAGCTCTATTTTAATATCTAAAAGTCTGCAATACAGTAGCAACCCAGACTAATATGAAATACTCAACCGAAAACACCAAACTCTTACAAAAACACACCCGACAAACCACAAATCTACATTGTTCAGCACGAAGGCAAACTTTGCATGAGCATGCACATGGAATGTCTTAAAAATCCCATCTTTAGCCTTCCTAGAAACCTACAAACTCTCATTCTTGGGTCTCCTTCTCCACAAGTTTGGCAGCCTCTAAAGAATAACAAAGAAATGAGCAAAAATCAAGTTCTTGAATGAGCCCAAAATGCCTCCAAACCCCTTAAAAGAGGGCATAACCCTAACTCACGTCCAATAGGGGTTAATAAAATATAATTTAATAATAATTTTTATTTATTAGTCCATTGGTTTCCAAAGATTAGCCCCTTTTGCCAAAACTTCACCTTTTTGGAGCCTACCTACCTTAGCAAAGTTTATTATATTTAATTATTTGAAAAGGGGACATGACAAATATTGCTCAATATATTGCCAGGATAAAAGAATTTGTTAACGCAATAAGAGGAGCTATTGGTAAAATAGATGATGATAGTGTACTAAGAAAAGTCTTAAGGACACTATTACCTATATATGTTATTAGAGTCTCCACAATTCAAGAACTGAGATGTATTCAAAGAATGATCTATCACTTAAGGGTCTAGTAGGTAGACTTACTACTTTTGAATTATCTAACTTTGATAATTATAAACTTGAAAAGATTGGATCTACTTTCAAAGCTAAATTGTCATTGAAGGAGCCTAATGAGAAGAAGAAAAAGAAAAAGAAGAAGTATGTGTCTAGTGATACTGATACAAATGAGGAGGATGTTGAACAACTTGAAGCACTATTGGAAAGAAGATTCCACAAAGGTAAAGGCAAGTTCAAAGATAAGTTACCTTTCATTTGTTTCAATTGAAATGATGTTGGTCATATTGCTTCGAGATGTCTAGAGAAGAAGAAGGCGGTGACAAATACAAAAGTAGAAGAGATGAAGACATAAAGGATTACAAAGACAAAGGCAAGAAGTCCTGCTACATTTTTGAAGAGGGAATAAAGAATGATTCTGGTGAACATGATGATGAAGTTGTACATGTTGCAATAAAGGATGAATTTGATGAAGATGAGGAAATTACACTTGTGACTTGTGTGAACAAGAATGATAGATGGATCATTGACAATGGGTGCTCACATCACATGACTGGAGACAAAATTAAGTTACAAAACACATTGTTATGTGTGACCTTGTTAGGGGATTTAATCACCCTGTTAGGAGTTGCCTTGTAAAAGGCCTTTAGAATAATTCAATGGAACTATCACCTTGTTAGAGGATTTACAACTGGCTATTATTCCAAGCTTGTTAACAAATTTTGGATTCAGTGCTACAATGGTAAGGAAGTAACAATGAAATGACCTAAATGAGATACAACTAAATTGCTGATTATAGATCTTTATTCTACTTCACTAGATCCTTCCTGATTGAGTGCAACTTTGCTATTCCTCAAATATATCTGATCATCCTTCAAATTTTCTCACATTTTCCTCCCAAAATAATCAATACACTTGCATACACACTCATACTTTAGAATCTCAACTTGACCTTTAATTTATACCATTTAGATTATCAAGTCAACTCATTGACAACTTACAATTATCAATAATCATAACTTCAGTCAACTAGAATCAATACTTGACATAATTAAACTTCATTCCTCAAATTAAAAAAATCCTTCATTGGCTGACCATACTCAATAAACACTGATTCTAAAATAATTTCCTATGTTGACCAAAAAACACTTGGTTAACGCTACGATCTTTGCAAAATCCTTTGGAGACTGAGTGAACTCGGTGAACACTAACTTTCTTTTGTTAACCATTAGAGCTTGTTTAACACTACTTTTGAAAAAAAATTCCTTCAATGCTTGAGTGAGCTCGGTAGACACTGTCTACATAGAGTAATTTCCAAAAATTCTCAGTAGACACATAAAATTACCTTGTTGACCAACTAAGCTTGGTATGCACTGACAGTTAACTAATATGACATTTGTGTAACATCAAAGACAACACACAATTAGACAATTGCTTCTAACAATCTCCCTCATTGACATTGATGGTAACACAACATGTCATATCATAATGAAATTTAAAAATAAGTCTTTCTCTGATAAAATTTTTCTCCTTCTTAGATTTAATGTCACAAACTTCTTTAATGCAGTAATCTCCCTCTATGAAGGAATTACATAGCTTCTTCTTCAAACACTAAACTCTCCCTTAAAAGAATTTTAGAAAGATCTATTAGTAAACTCTCCCTCTTTGACAACACATTCCAAAGAGAACATGTACCAAATGAGTAGTAGTGTAGCTTGAGTATTGATTCATATGCAATGTTCCCTTGAATATGTTGCATCAACTGATAGATCTTCAAGTTAGTTCATGTTGATGTATCACTAAAAATTTATTTTAGTGAGCTTTAGATAGGGGAATGACCCCTAACTTACCTCTTAGATACAAGAATGCATCCGTAGGTAATGGCTTGGTGAATATGTCTGCAATCTATTCTTTTGTATGGACATATTCCAATCTAATTTTCTTGTCTTACTCCAATTCTCTAACAAAGTGGTATTTTATAGAAACGTGCTTGATTTTGGAATACATCATTGGATTCTTTGATATGTTAATTGCACTTGTATTATCACAAAATATGACAATTGGTTCTTTGATCTCAACCTTCATGCCTTCTAACGATTGTTTAAACCAAATAATATTAGAATGGTTTACTACTACTACTACATACTCTACTTTTGCTATAGATTGGGATGTGTAATTTTGCTTTTTGCTTGTCCAAGATACCAACCTTTTGCCAAAAAAGAATTTTCCACCACTTGTACTCTTTCTATCATCAATGTTTCTTGGCAAATCAACATTAGTAAACACTTTTAAGTCCAAATTTCCTCCAAGTTTATACCATAATCCATAATCTTCGGTGCTTTTCAAGTATCTCAAGGTTATTTTGATTGCCATCATATTATTTTCTCTAGGTTTTGCGAGAATATTGCTACTATATTCCAACTGCAAGAGTAATATTAGGCCTTGTATGAACTACATACTATAATTTTTAAATCATTGATCTGTATAAGGTCTAATTTACCTCTCTTGAATCATCATATTTGGTAAGCTTTAGTCTAGTACACATGGGGGTTCCAACTAGTTTTGAATCTTCCATACCAAACTTGTTGAGTATCTCCTAGATACACTTAGATTGAGTGATGTAGATACAATTCCTACTCTATTGAATCTGAAGACCAAGAAAGAACTTAATCTCACCAAACATAGATATTTCAAATTCTTTGTTAATTTTCTCTAAAAATCCTTTGCATAGATCATCATTCCCTATAAACAAAGTATCATCCATAAATATTTCTGCCCAAACAATCTTGTTATTTGGTCATTCCTTGATGTACAAACTACCTTTATCATTACTTCTCTGGAAATCAATTTTACTAAGGTAGTTATGTAACCTCTCATACCATGCTCTAGGAGCTTTTTTTAGACCATACAATGCTTTGTGTAATTTTCAGACCATGTCCTTTTTTTACGAATCAACAAAACCTTCCGATTGTTCAATGTAGACTTCTTCATCAAGAATACCATTGAGAAATGTAGATTTAACATCCATCTGATATACCTTAAATTATTTATGTGTTGCATATGCAAGTAAGGTCTTGATTGCAATAGGAGAAAAAGTTTTACATTAATCAATATCTTCTTCTTGAGAGTGGCCTTTACATACCAATCTAGCTTTGTTTCTTGATACCTTACCATCTTCATTCAACTTATTCTTGAATATCCATTTTGTTTCAATCACATTTTTATCTTTAGGTCTAGGTAAAAGAGTCCAAGTTTTGTTCTTCTCTATTTTCTCTATCTCTTCATTCATGGACTCAATCCAACTTTCATTTTCCAATGCATCTTTGGCATTTCTATGTTCCAAATCAGCAAGTAAAGATGTACCTTTTAGCTTACTTCTTGTCATAGTACCTTCTAATTTATCTCCAATAATATGATCTAGTGTATGATGTCTCTTGACATACTTGGTTGATACAAGTTCCTTGCCTTTTGAATGAATTGCATTATCATCCTCTTGAACTTCAACTTTAGGTTCTAGTTGCTCAAACTTAGTAGGCATTGGATTGGTAGCTTTAGAATGTAACTAAGGTCCTTGTAACTTAGTTTGAACCTCTTGCAACTTAGTGACTGAGGAAGATGGGAGAGTAGAAGTCTCCTAATTGACCAATGTTTTTGGTAATATATCAAGTTCAATATAGAAAAATCTCTTATAATCTTTTGATTCTTGTTTGCTTTCCTTTTTAGTTCTTTCTACAAACTCATCAGCTTTCACATGTGCACTTTCTATGATTTTATGAGTAGAAAAATTCAAACTTCTATATGCCCTACTCTTGCAAGAATATCCTAAAAAAATACCTTCATCAAATTTTCATTTTCTATATTCTTTTGAGATATAAAATTTTCTTCAAAATACTTTCAGGTAACTTATCTTAAGTTTATAGCCATACCATAACTCATAGAGGGTTTTAAATGAGTCCTTCAACTATACTCAATTTAAGGTATGAACTGTAGTGCTGATAGCTTCCTTCCAGTATTTGATAGCAATGTTCTTTTCAATCATTAGAGTCCTTGCACAATCCATGATAGATATGTTCCTTCTTTCAGCTATTCCATGTTGGTTGAGAGTTTTAGGGGCTACTACCTATCTTTTGATTCCTCTTTCAATGTAAAAGTTATTGAATTCATTAGAGATGAATTCACCACATCTGCCTAACCTTAAGAATTTAAATCTTTTTCCTATTTCCTTTCCTACTCTTGCCAAATACCATTTAATTTTCTCAAATTCTTTTGTCTTCTCTCTTAGATACATAACAATCATCATCCTAGAGTATTCATCAACAAAAAGAATGAAGAATTTTTCTCTAGTATAGCTCTCAACTCCAATAGGTCCACACCAATCAGTATGCACAATTTCCAAAATATCTTTAGATTGATAGCTTTTACTTTTAAAGCTAGTCTTTCTCATTTTACCAATTTGACAATTCTTGCATAAGCCAACATCAGGTTTTTTCAAATTAGGAATGCCTCTTACTTTTCTAGTTTTTCTTATCTTTACCATGTTATCAAAATTTACTTGACATAACCTTTTATGCGATAACCAACTTTCTTCAACTTAAGCAATAAAACATGAGCACTCACCAAATTCAAGATTAAATAAGTTATCTTTTGTTTTTTTGCCTGATCCAATCATTTTTTCTTTATCATCCAGTAGTCTTGCCTTGCCATGCATGAATCTGAACTTGAATCCAATGTTGATTGGATGTAACACACTAAATAAATTATGTTTTAGTCCTTAAACCCAATAGACATTATCACATACAAGTTCTTTGGTTAATGATATTTGACCTCCTCCTTTAATGTAACAAGGTTCATTGTTTCCAAACCTTATACTACCACCATTATAGTCTTCAAAGTGTACACTTTGTTTTGTCACCAGTCATATGATTTGAACATCCATTGTCTATGATCCATGTATCATTTTTTCTCACATGACAAAAAAGTGTCACCTTATCTTCTCCATCATTATTAGATTCATCTTTCACAACAATGTAAACTATTTCATCTTTACTATTATCAAAATCCTTAGCCATAAAATGTGTTTTCTTAGCTTTGTCCTTGAATGAGTTGAAATCCTTGTTTCATTGCACCTATGACTTTTCTTCGCATCCTTGCTAGCTTTGTTTGGGCACTTAACTACAATATGACCAAATTCTTCACATGAAAAAAAAATCAAGGAAACTTTACCTTTGTATTTTCCTTTGCCTCTAGAATATTTCCTTGCAAGAAGAGCTTCAACAACTTCAAGATCACTATCAAAAATTTCTTCTAATTCTTCTTTAGTTTCTGACTAAGTATCTTTTATTTTCTTCCCTTTTTCTTTGAGTGAAAGCTTGGCCTCAAATGCAGATTTAATATTCTTGAAAGCTAGAACATAATTATCATAGTTATCTAGCTCAAAGGCTGTCAATCTTCCTACTATGGCATCCAAATTTATCCTATGATTTTCTTCACCTCTTAATCTAATTACATAAATGGGAAGCAATTTTCTAAGAACTTTACTTACAATAGTTTCTTCCTTGATATCTCCTCCAGAAGCTTTGATTACACTAACACTTGCCTTGATCCTTTCAACATATTTGGTAATGTTTTCATCCTCTCTCATTCTCATCTGATCAAATTGTCCTCTAAGATTTTCTACTTTGGCTCTCCTCACATTTTCATCACCTCCATAGATATCTTCTAGCTTATTCCACATTTCAAAGGTAGTTTTGTAGTACTTGACATCATCAAATTCTTCATAGCTTAGAGCAAATGCAATGTCTATCATCATGGTGTTATGAGTCTTTTTCTCAGCAATGTCACTAATAGATAATGCAACAAAAGGAGTTGTATATTCTTTATTAAGGTATTTCAATCTTGAATCTCCAATCGAAGCCAAATGAAGTCTCATCAGTTCCTATCATGTTAAAAGGTTATTTCTATTAAGCCTTGGAAATTTTCTCTTGTAAGACATCTTGATCTTTAACTTAGGTCCTTCAAACCTTTGCTACAAGCACCAAATCTCTAATACTAATTTTTGGAAACATAGATTGAGTAACTAAGAGGGGGGGTGAATTAGTTACCACAAAAAAAATCTACATATCCCTTAGATGTTAGATAAAACTAATTAATGTTGTCACTTGGTAAACATATAAAAGTTGCTATAACTCAGAAAATGAAATGTATGTTAACTTTAATAGATCTTAAACATTCATAGTGATTAATTTACAAGCATAAAAGAAATAACATGAACACATCATACACTAGATTTAACATGGAAACCAAATATGGCAAAAACCATCAAGTAACTAGCTATGAATTTTCACTCTTCTAAAGTGAGCCTTGTTCATAGCTAACCTTGTTAAAGTTTACAAAACACACTATTAGGTGTGACCTTGTTAGAGGATTCAATCACCTTGTTAGGAGTGGCCTTGCAAAAGATCTTTAGAATAATTTAATGGATTTATCACCTTGTTAGAGGATTTACAACTGGTTATTAAACCAACTTTGTTAAGAGATTTTGGAATCACTACTAAAATGGTAAGAAAGTAACAATGAAATCACCTGAATGAGATGCAACTAAATTGCTAATTATAGATCTCTATTTTTCTTCACTAGATCCTTTCTGATCAAATATAGCTTTTCTATTCCTCAAGGATATCTGACCATCCTTCAAATTCACTCACACTTTCCTCTCCAAAAAATCAATACACTTGCATACTTGCTCATACTTTAGAATCCCAATTTGACATTTCATTTATACCATTTAGATTGTCAAGTTAGCTCATTTACAACTTACAGTTATCAATAATCATAACTTGAGTTAGCTAGAACCAATACTTGAAATAATTATACTTCATTCCTCAAATTGACAAAATCCTTCATTGGTTGATCCTACTTGGTAAACAATAATTCTTAAATGATTTCCTATGTTGACCAATAGATGCTTTGTTAATACTATGGTCTTTGCAAAATCTTTTGGGGACTGAGTGAACTCAGTGAACATTGACTTTTCTTAATTAACCATGAGAGCTCAATTAACACTACTTTCTGCCACAATTCCCTTTGACATCTAAGTGAGCTTACTAGACATTGTCTACATAGAGTAATTTCTAGGAATGTTTGGTAGACACAGAAAATTGTCTTGCTGACCAATTGAGCTCGGTAAGGATTGATAGAAAACTAATATGATATTTGTGTAACATCAAAGATAACACATAATTAGACAATTATATTCAACATAAGTAATATTTAGCAAGAGTTGAGAAAGAAACAAGTAAAATTCTAAAGTATTTGAGATTTGATATAGGAGGAGAATTCACATCAAATGAGTTTAAGATGTTCTATAATGATAGAGGAATCAAAAGATAGACATCTGCCTCTAGAATCCCTCCACAAAATGGAATTATTGAAAGAAGAAATAGGTCTATAATGGACTATGCTAGAAAACTCATGGTGGAGAAGAATGTTATTATAAAATTTAGGAGAGAAGCTATAAGAATAGTTGTATATACCTTGAATCATGTACAAATCTAAGAAAGGTACTCATTCAACACCTTTTGAACTATGGTATGGATACTAACCCAATGTGAAATATTTTAAGGCATTTGGAAGTAAGTGTTACATTCTTAGAGATTTCAAGAATGGTGAACTTGATTCAAAAAGTGAGGAATGTATATTCCTACGACACTCTACAAGAAGTAAAGCTTATAGGTTTTTAAATACTAGCACTAACAAAATTGTGGGCATTGCAAATATAAATTTTGATGAATATAAAGAAGTATATGATGCTAAACCTATGAAATAATTAGAAGAATATAAATCATTTGTATACTTTATGAAGGTATGTCTACTAAAGAAGATGCTACAAATCAAGCTACAAACTAATAAAAAGTTTCAATGACTACTGAGTTACACCCCATGCATGTTAAGTTACATTTAGGAACTAAGCCATATTCGTATGCCAAGTTAAAAGATGAAGTCAATGCACATTCTAGTTTTGATATTCATCTACATGAAAGAGATGTTGAACTACCTAATAGAGATGTACATAGTGATTCTAATGCTGAAAGACAAAATGAAGAAACAAGAGTTGAGCTAAGATTGTCTAAATATGTCAAAAGACATCATCTTATAGCTCAAATCATTGGAGATAAAGATTATAAACCAATGACAAGAAATAAATTGAGAAATGATACATATTTTCTAAGCATGAAGGAACCCAAATAAGTGAGAGATGCATTTAGAAGATGTGGACTAGAGTAAAGCCATGGAAGAGTACAGTAAACAAATTGAGAAGAACAAAATACGAAGTCTATTTCTTGGACCAAAAGAAAAAAATGTGAGTGGCACCAAATGGGTATTCAGAAACAAGCTAGATGAAAATGGTGAAGTCACAAGAAACAAAGCAAGATTAGTTTGCAAGGGATATGCACAAGAAGAAGGAATTGACTATGGAGAGAAGTTTTCCCCTATTGCAAGATTTGAATGAGTAAGAACTCTACTTACTTATTCTACATACAAAGGATTCAAAGTCTACCAAATGGATGTTAAATTTGCATTTCTAAATAACATATTAGAAAAAGAAGTTTACATAGAACAACCACAATGATTTATTGATATTAATAATAAGAATATGGTATGTAGGCTATATAAGGCTCTATATGGTTTGGAACAAGCACCAAGAGCATGGTATGAGAGACTTCAAAACTATCTTGTGAAGATTAGATTTGAAAGGACTAATGATAACAACAATCTATACACAAAGACAGAGAATGGAAAAGGTATTGTGTTATCTAAAATATTTGTTGATAATATCATATTTGGAGGTCAAGATGCTTTATTTAAGGATTTTTCAAAATAGATGAAGCTCAAATTTCAAATGTCTATACTTAAAAAAATTAAATTCTTTATGGGTTTGCAAGTATATTAGATGAAATATGATATATACATCATTGACTAAAAGTATGTTAAGGAAATACTGAAAACTTTTGGATTGGAGGACTCCAAAATAGTAAGTACACCTATGGTGAAAGGACACATGTTGTCAAAGAATGATGATTTAGCTAAGGTGAATCAAATGTTATACAAGTCTATGATTGGAAAGGTGCAGTGTGTAGTATGTAGCAAAACTAATATTCCATTATCTATAGGGATAGTTGGAAGATTCTCTGCAAATCCTAGGGACAATCATTTAATGGATGTAGAGAGAATAATGAGATATCTAAAAGGAACAAAAGAGTTTGGTATATAGTACAAGAAGAATAAGAAATTTGAATTGAGAACCTACACTAATGTTGATTGGGCTAGAAACATTGATGACAGAAAGAGCACTAGTGGAGGAGCATTTTTCTTAGGCAAGAGGCTAGTTACATGGACTAGCAAGAAACAAAATTGTACCTTACAATCTACTATTGAAGTTGAATATGTTACTATTGGTATAAATTGTACAAACATTGTATGGATGAAATAGCTACTTAAAGGAATGAAGGAAGAGATCACAAAACTAGTGATACTTTGTTGTGACAATACAAGTGCTACCAATATATCAAAGAATCAAGTGATGCATAAAAGGACTCAGAACATTGCAATTGTCATGCCCAAAATTCAACAAGGCAACAACACAACTAATTTGTAATTTATTTTGAAAGATACATCAATGTTTATGATTTATTTGAATGACTTGATGTTTAATTTGAATGGGTCTATATTCATATCAGGCTATGGTTATTCTTGAATGGTACACTATTATAACTAAATGTGTATAAGTTGCATTCTAAGGTTATGGGTTACAATAAAGATTTAGACATTATCAATTGCTGTGAATTTTCTATTTGATAAGAAGATACATAATCTATACTTCAACTTGGAGTTATTTAAGTTAGCTGATGGGATGAAGATTACTCCACTAAAAATGTAGATTTCAAGCTTCCAATGAGATGGTCACCTAGTTTCTTATTACTAAATGCAAAACTAAGTTTAAGATGTTATGGTTATAAGGCCATCACCTTCATTACTCTAGATTAATACACTTCACAATGTGTGTGAAAATTTAATTTTTGAGACAATGGTTTAAGGGTACAATGGTGCAAAGATGTTTTATGATTATCCTAATTGTTCTTGAAACACATGTTTCCCTACCATAACATACATATGCATCTGCTCCTATGTCTTCAACTTCATTTAGTTGCATAAATGTATATTCCTCTTGATGAACTTCTTACTATCTATATTTTTTTCTTTACTTGATTGTTTGAATATGCACTACTAACTAGGTTTCTATTGATAATTATTTGAATTAATTTTATTTATTTATTATTACATTTCTTTAATTTAGTAATTGATCTCTTAAATACAAATTTTATGTTCTATATACTTACCCCACTTTACCCCTAAGACTATACCATTATCTAGTTCTTACCAAACTATATATATATATATATATATAAACATAAATATATTTATTTAGTGCTAATCCTATTGTTTGTACTACAAGTCCACTCCTAGAAATTAACTTAAATTATCACATAAAATAATAAAAAATAAATAAATTTCAAATAATATAAAACTAAGTCCAACTTTCTTTATTTCCTTAAATTCCTAATCTACTTCTAACTACTCCTAACCCCACATATCCTCCTAGCTTCCGCTTTCTTTCCCTCACTTCTCATGTGGGAAAGGAGGGGAGAGGGTGATGTCCTTCTAAAGTACCTCCCATCCTTTACTGCCCACCCTTTATGGGGTAAGGCCGCTAGGTAGGAAGATGGGAAGGGTTGACCACTTCGCTTCAAATTTACATTTTAAATTTCTTTTTTCCAACCAACCCTCTTGTCACATTTATATGGAGGCCGCCCTTAGGTTGGAATATGAATTTTTTTAAATTTAATTATTGAGTCCATTGACTATTACATGGGCTGATAGTGTACTTAGTTTTTTTTTTTTTTTATAAATAACCTCTTATAGGGAAATATTAATATGAGGGTGACTTAATGGTTTTTTTTTGAATTAATATTTTTAGGGAAAAATGTAATTTTATTCTAATGTTATTTTCTTATTGACTGTATTGTTGGTGTGAGGCTTTTTTTTTAAAATGCCAAACATTTCCTAGAAAGTTAATATGCATGTACAAGCTTCTTTTAAAGTTAAACTTTTTGCCTAGTTTTCTTCATGGACTCTAAGATTGTTTCGAAAGTGTATTAATGATATTTTAACATAGTATAATCCATTATGTTGCATATTCTATAGAGTAAATCTAATGATCGTGTTCATAACAATTATCTTATTGTGATCAAATTGAATTACAAAATACTTCTATATGAACATAACTGAAATCTTTTGCATGCAACTTCAGGAAAAGCTAGTATTCAAATTTCATAATTATTTCCATTTCATGATTTAAACTAAATACAAAACTATTATCTAATGAATGCATATTCTACAACCATTTATGAATCAAGATTGATCACAAGATGCATCTAATTATTTTGATGAGCATGGAGAATAATAGAATAACAATGGATAGTCTTATTTACATCATGCTATTGCCTACTTTGATGAATAACTCTTCTCTTCAATGCATTTGTATCCAAGATTATGAACCAATAACATCAATACAATAAATCTTTCCTTCACAATCCTCTCAATCTTTCATCTAACATTTATCAAGCATGCACCTAAGGTGCTGAAATCACCATATCAAGATATACAAATGGAGAGACCTTTTACATTACATAGATGATTCACAATCTCTCTAATGACAAATGAATGAGATTAATAACAACACTCTTATAATACAAACTAATTCGCATAATAAGATGGAATTTGTTTCTCTATTTCCATCACAATACAATAGAGTCCTCTTCTTCTATGAAATGAATAGACTACTTGAACTCCAAGTTTCCAAGATTGTCAAGTAAAACCTACAAAATAGAGATAAAAATTGGGAACCATGGAGGCTCGGCTCTCAACCTAGGCCTCAAGGAGGCCACCCATTGAGCTTGGGGAAAGAAGGCACAGATGGTTGCACATCTTCATATTCACATACCATGCAAACTATAACAAAATAATTCAACACAACACAATATAGCCAATCCCAAGGCTTTCACATAGATTCTACCATAGAATCAAGATATAGTGTGAAGGTAGGCTCTTTTCATGAGTAAAATTTCAAATCCCTGAATCACATATATACACATATTCTTATAAGTAATATGCCCTTTCAAGGCTTAACAATGTGGTCCTTCTTTATACACCTCCTTATACCTCCCAAGAGTGCAAGTAATCATGAAGTCCATACTCTATTGAAACACATCAAAATATTGTCTGCACATGGAAGAGATTTCTCAACTACATGGGTGAGCCAAACTAATCCCTTCATCCAAGCATCTCTTCCCTCCCAAGGGTGAGTGATGCTTCACACCAATTTTACACAAGCAATTAACATGAACAAAACAAGATTCAAGAAAGAAATTTCATAAAAATTCTCACATTCAACACACATACCACAATATCCCTCACAAAACCATATCTACTCGATAACAAGTCTAGATGTAATGAAGAAACACCATATCAAATCTATAATAAAATGGAGAGACACCATGGATCACGGATACCAATCTTACTCCAAGTAATGGTAAATGAAAGTTGTATTAGAGCTCATTATCCTCTTCCTCCAAACCCTAAATGTCTCTAAAGTTAGAGAGTTGATAAGTGAGTTTTGAAGTTGGCTTTGCCTCTATATATGACTCCTATTTTCGGATTCAATATAAAATGCATTCTTTTTTGGGCCTCTTATGTCTTTGAGGTACCCTAGTGTTCACTATTAGCCCCCTAACTTAAAGTATTATCATGGGTAGGGTTTATTTTCATCACAAATTCACCTTAGAGTTACTTTTTCACCCTCATAATGCTAGGTAAAGTCCAATTCAAATTGCTTATGTGAGTACCCTTTGTTTCCCTTATTAAATCAAGGCAATTGAGTCTAATTCTTAATTAAGGAATTTAAATTGAGATAAGGTGGCTACATGATCAATCATAAGAGAACATGCCATTTTCACATAAGGAGTACAAGTGTCAAGTGACACGCATAAAATTCACTATACATCACAAATGACATGTTCTAAATTTACTCATGAAATAAATACTAGACACATACATCTCATGTTTAAAAAATAAACATATCACAACAAGGTTTACAAGTCTTCTAAAGATTCACCTTGGTAGTGGCATATTAATGTGTGTTTATATCTTGTCTCCTCATTATGTTTCCATGGTTCCTTTCCTACACACTAAACTTGAGCATCAATAAACCAATGAATAATCCCATAAAAAATATATGTGAAAGTAAAGATACATGATGATTTCATTATTCTACATTTCACGTATAACACATTTCATAATTAATTTCCTATTATCCATCATTTTCTGGCATGCATTTAATCATTTAACCTCAAAAATATGCATATTACTGACTTCCTAGCAAGAACAATTTAAGAATTGGAATCACAACATTATTTCATTTTCTATCATAATAATTATGTACTAATTAAACATCCTTTAATTCATCGACTATGTCTATTAAGTCCTAATATAGATCATAATGGAAAATCACAAGATAAATATCATTAAATAAGTAGCAAAATTTATTGTCCATCAAGTATAAAAATATGTGTCGAGATATCCCATCCTAAGTCACAAAATAAAAATTTAGTATCTATGTTATGATGGATTAGGGTGAGGCCTCACATCCTCCCCTCTTGGAGTTCATCAAAAAGATAGGGGTAGTATACTCTCATCTATGCTACATCCTTGCACAATGCCATGACCTAATCATAACAATCTCACTTGAATCTAACCTGGTTTAGCTCTCTCCCTTGAAGTGAGAGGGTCCACTAAGCCAATATACAAATGGGCTTCAAGGCTATCTCTCTTTCTAACTCCCCCTAAAAGGAATCATAATCTATGTGGTGAGACTCATCATAAATATAGTTTCATAATATAGAAAGATGAAATACATAGTGGGTATGCAATAGGCTAGGTGGCAAGGCTACATGATAGGTGTCTGGTCCTATTTGCTCCAAAATCTTCAATGGCATAACAAAATGAGGTGTTAACTTAGAGCTTTTTCCATAATGAATTGGACTGTTATGAGGTCCCACCCTCGAGAATACTCTATCACCCACCATATACTCTTTATCTATCCTATTAGCATTTGCATACTTCTTCTATGTATCTTGGGCCTCTCTAAGTCATTGTCTAATTTGTGTCACCTATTGGTCCATGTCCTTGACCAACTGTGGTCCAACAGATACTCTATCCTTGATCCTATCTAAACTCAAGGATCTCTTGCAAGGTCTACCATACAAGGCTTACTAAGGTGGCATACCAATGGAAGAATGATACCCATAATTGCAGGAAAACTCGAAAAGATGCAAGTATTCCTCCCACTTAACCTAGTTATCCATCACATACATCCACAACATATCCTCTAAAATTGAATTAATCCTCTCTGTCTATCCATCTATTTGAGGATGATAAGCAGTGTTGAAGTTGATCCTAGTGCCTAGTGCTACCTATAATTCCTTCCAAAAGGATGATGTAAACAAGAAATCTCTATCCAAAATGATCTTATGAGGAATGCCATGAAGTCTAACAATGTCTCACAAGAACACCTGTGCAACTGTAGGGGTGGTGAAACTAGTCTAAACTAGTGAAAAATAGGTAACTTTGTTCAAGGTGTCAACCATCACCATGATGGCATCGTAGCAATGAGAAGACATCAAAAGACAACCAATGAAATCCATGGAAATAGTGTCATACTTCCACTTTGGTGTCTCATGGGGCTGCAAGAGTCCACCTAGATGTCCATGTTCTGCCTTAACCCTTTGACACTCTAGACATCTAGCTACAATATTAGAAAATTTCATCCTCATACTTGATCAATGATATAGCTATCTTAAGTTGGCATGGAGTTTCTTAACTCTAGGATGCACTGCATATGGTGCTCAATGAGCCTCTAGAATAATGAACTCATGTAAGTTACTTGTGGAGGGTACATAGATGTGCCCTTATGTCATAATAATCCCTCAAAATATAATTAATAATAAAAAAAATTACCCTCAAGAGGTCTCTAGGAGTGGACAATCTGACAAAATTCCACATAGAATTCATCCTCTAGTAGGTGGTGCATAATATGCTCCCTTAAATCTATGTTTGTAACCATGGAAGCAAACACATGATGTTGTCTAATCAAGGCATCCATCACTATGTTATCCTCAGCCTTAGTGTAATGTACATCAAAATTGTACTTACATTGGAACTCCATCCATCTTCTTTACCTAAAATTAAGATTTGGCTATGTGAAAATATATTGCAAGTTTTGGTGGTCTGAATGAAGTTCAAATCATTGCTCTAAAAGGAAATGATGCCATTGTGCCAATGCATGCACCACTGCTATGAGATTGAGATCATGAATAGGGAAATTGAACTCATGAGCCTTGAGTTTCCTAGACTTGTAAGTTATGGCATGAGCCTCTTGCATAAGAACAATGCCAATTCCATCCAAGAGAGCATCAATGCATACTACAATGTCCAATGAGGGGTTGGGTAATGCTAAAATGAGTGTAGTAGTGAGTTCCCATTTGAGCTTTTGAAAGGCCTCCTCGGAAATTTTTGTCCAATCAAACTTCTTTCCCTTTCTTTGACGAAAGGTAATAGGGTGAACTACCCTAGAGAAACCTCCCACAAACTTCCTATAGTATCCTACTAATCCTGAAAAACTTCTAACCTCAATGACACTGGTAGGTGCTATCTAATCCGTGATGGCTTAGATCTTGGATGGGTCCACTAAGATCCCATCCATTGATATGACATGACCCAGATAATGCACTTCCTATCTAAAAGAGGCACACTTCAACAAGCTGCCATAAAGTTTATTCTCCCTTAAATGCTGCAATACCTATTGTAGATGCTTTGCATTTTCCTTCTCATAATGAGAATAGACCAGTATATCATCTAGGAACACTATTACAAACTTATCTAGATATGTGTAGAATAACCCATTCATGAGGCTCATAAATATAGCTGGGGCATTCATGAGAGAAAAAGGTTGTACCACTATATACTCATAGTGACCATATCTTGTACGAAATGTAGTCTTGTAGATGTTACTTTCCATGATGCACAACTAATGGTACTATCACTTCAAATATATTTTGGAGAATACTCAAGCACAAAATAACTAATCAAATAGGTCATCAATCATAGGTAGTGGGTATTAGTTTCTGATAGTTACCTTATTCAATTGTTTTAATAAATGCACAATCTGAGTGACCCATTCTTATTCTTAACAACAATCACCAGTGCTCCCCAAGGTGACACACTAGGTTAGATATGTTCCTTCTCCAAAATTTCCTCTACCTAAATCTTAAGCTGATTGATCTCATGGGTAGTCATCCCATAGGGTGCTCTAGATATGGATTCAACTCCTAGCATGAGATCAATATGGAAATAAACTGCCCTTGGTGGTAGCATACTAGGAAGCTTTGATGGAAACACATATACAAACTACTGTAATATTAGATAGTCATTGAGGGAAGGTTCCTCCCCAATATCCTCCTCTCTATCACTAATGGTGATGGAAAAAATTGACATCCCTTTCACATGCACTGCTTAAGCTACATGGCAAAAATCATATGAAGGGATATTAGCCTCAGAATTCTTGAGATCACCCTAGGTGTATCATTATCATCTACACACTCAATTATCTTCTATCTATAATCCATCTTGGCACTATGGGTGCAAATCCAATCCATGCCAAGGACTACATCATAGGAACCCAATGGAGTAATAAACTAATCTAATGTGGTGAACATGTCTCCAATCTAGATCAGATACATATGGAACAAGGAATCAATTGACACCCTAGCTCCTAAAGCTAACTCCACCTCCCAATCAACATCTTGTCTAGCTACCACTAGCCTACATTGCTCCACCATAAAAGGGGATATAAAAGAGTCTATAGCTTTGGAGTCAAATAGTATAGTAACTTCATATACTTTACTTATACCTATAGCCTCAATCACTATGGCCTGATGCTTAGCCTAGCAGTTATCAACCATTGCAAATACCCTGTGGGATCTACCTGTATCACCTATTGTAGGCTCTAAGGTTGCTCCATGCTGACTATCGGCAGTGGGACCCTATGGACACTCTCTCACAATATGACTCATACCACCACAAGCATAACATGGCCCACAAGTTTTAATTTGCACTCCCTATGGCCTAGATTGTTACTAACCCTTGGTCTTACTAGATCCACTAAAGCCTCCTCTAAAGAAGTGATGAGTCTTGGTAGGCTATGTATATTGGGTCTATGGCCTTTGATCATGCTCAAGGCCCTGTGACTACCATTATTTGAGCTTAGAGCCTTGATAAACCTGAGATGACATATGTCTAGTGTCCTACTATGCTCTATGCTATGTTTGTGGGGCCTTTGAGGACCCTACTAAATGACTTTGATTACCCTTTCTAAAAGGTTTTTACTATGCTGGCTATTGGAAGGGGTTCAACCTATGGGACCTATACTGAGATTCCTATCTAGTATGAATGTCTTTGGCAACCAATTTCATCTCAACTACCTCTCTAAAAGTGGTAGGAAATGCTAGTTGTACTAATCCCTAGATAGATAAGTTAAGGCCCTTAATGAACTGATGGATGCATAGCTTCTCATCTCTCATTTACTCCGCATAAGGAAGTAGCTTCAAAACTTTGCTTTGATACTGGGCCACCGTGAGACCCCTCTACTAAAAATCATGGAACTCCTTAACTTGCCTCTATCTAAAGTGCTCTCACACATATCTATTTCTAAAATACTCCACAAAGGTCTCCCATGTGAGTGTCTCTATGTCTACTCTCCCTATAATCTCCTTCTACTGCCACTAGTTGGAGGCATCCTCTCATAACAAGTGTATGGCCAGTCCTACCTTCAGGTTGCTCCTATGGGTACATAATCCAAAGTACCTCTGTAAACACTATAGTGATGCCTCTGCACATGTTTTGTCTATGGTATTGGTGAATATTGGTGGCTTGAGTCATAGTAACTCACTAATCTCATCCCCAATATGTTAGGGTGTTGTCTCTAGTGCTTGATCTAATGTTGGGGTTGGCTCTATTTGGTGTATTGATGCTTCCCCCTGATCCTCTACAAGTTTGGGTGGGAACTCCTACTACTCTCCCTGATATTGACCCCATGCCACTCTGCACCCTACTATCCTAGTTGTGGAATGATAGGTGGTAATCTCACTTGCATTACCCCAATAAGATTATTGATAGCATTTAGAACCTGATGAAGATTTCAAGGTTGCCATGGTGGGGATACTCCCACATCCTATTCTACCCCCTCATTTCCTGTTGGGTTTTCTCTAGGACCTCTGGCCATCTAACAACCATTACAGGTGACTGTTGCAATCCTACACAAAGTTGTAGTTCATAGGTTAGACATAATGGGTTAGGATTCTAGTGTTTTAACTAAAAGCTCTGATATGAAAATGTCATCTCCAAAATTCAATAAGATAAAATGCAACTAATTTTATTTTTTTAAAGATTCATTAATGTTTATAATTTAGTTGAATGACTTGATGCTTAATTTGAAGGGGTCTATACTCATATTAGGTTGTGGTTATTCTTGAATGGTACATTGTTCTAACTAAATATGTATAAGTTGCATTCTAAGGTTACGGGTTATGAAAAAGATTCAGATATTTCTAGCTACTTTGAATTTTTGATTAGATAAGAAGATACATAATCTATACTTTAACTTGGAGTTGTTTTAGTTAGCTGATGGAACAAAGATTGATCCTCTCAGAATCTAGATTTCAATTTTCCTACGAGATGGTCACATGGTTTCTTATTACTAAATGAAAAACTAAGTTTAAGATGTTATGGTTATAAGCCCATCACCTTCATTACTCCATATTAATACACTTTGAAATGCATATGAAAATTCAATTTTTGAGACAATGGTTCAAGGGTATAGTGACACAAAGATGTCTTATGATTATCCTAATTGTTTTTCAAACACATGTTTCCCTACCACAATATACATATGCATCTATCCCTATGTCTTCCACTTCATTTAGTTACATAAATATATATTCATCTTGATGAACTTCTTACTACCTATGTTTTTTTTCTTTACTTGATTGTTTGATTATGCACTACTAACTAGGTCTTCGTTGATAATTATTTGAATTGATTTATTTATTTATTTATTTATTATTAATATGATTATTATATTTCTTTAATTTACTAATTTATCTCTTAAATATAAATTTTATGCTATAGATAAACATATTTATTTCGAGCTAATCATATTGTCTATACTACAAGTCCACCCCTAGCAATTAACTTAAATTATCACATAAAAAAAAAAATTTAAAAATAAATTCAAATACTATAAAACTAAGCCCAAATTTTTTTATTTCCTTAAATTCCTAGTCTACTTCCAACTACTCCCACCCCCCTATCCTCCTAGCTACCCTTTTCTCTCCCTCACTTCTCATGTGGGAAAGGAGGGGAGAGGGTGACATACTTCTAAAGTACATCCCATTCTTTAATGCCCCCTTTATGGGGTAAGGCTACTAGGTAGGAAGGTGGGAAGGGTTGACCACTTCCCTTAAAATTTTCATTTTAAATTTCTTTCTTCCAACGAAACCTCTTGTCACATTAATATGCAGGCCAACCTAAGGTTGGAACATGAATTTTTTTTAATATATATTTTATTTATTTATTTAATTAGTCCATTGACTATTAGGTGGGCCGATAGTGTACTTAGTTTTTTTTTTAAATAACCTCCTATAGGAAAATATTAATATGATGGTGACTTAATGTTTTATTTTTTTAATTGGTATTGGTAGGGAAAATTGTTATTTTATTCTAATGTTATTATTTTACTGACTTTATCATTAGAGTAAGGCTTTTTTTTGAAATGCCATACATTTTCTACCAAATTAATATGCACATGCAAGCTTCTTTTCAAGTTAATTTTTTTGCCTAGTTTTCTTCATGGATTCTAAATATTGTTTCAAAAGTGTATTGATGATATTTTAACATAGTATAATCCATTATGACACATATTCTATAGAGTAAATCCAATGATTGTGTTCATAACAATTATCTTATTGCAATCAAATTGAATTACAAGATACTTCTATATGAGCATAACTAAAATATTTTGCATGTAACTTTAGGAATAGCTAGTATTCAAATTCCATAATGATTTCCATTTCTTGATTTAAGCTAAATCTGAATCTATTATCTAAAAAATGCATATTCTACAACCATGTATGAATCAAGATTGATCACCAAATGTATCTAATTATTTCTATGAGCATGGAGAATAATAGAATAAAAATGGATAGTCTTATTTACATTATACTAATGCCTACTTTGATGCTTACTCTTCTCTTCAATGCATTCATATCAAATATTATGAACAAACAACATCACTACAATTAATTTGTATTTCATGATCCTCTCAAGCTTTCATCCAACATTTATTAGGAATACACCTAAGGTGGTGAAATCACTATATCAAAATATACAAATGGAGGAACCTTTTACAATACATAGATGATTCACAATCTCTCTAATGACAAATGAATGAGATTAATAACAACACTCTTACAATACAAACTAATTCACATAACAAGATGGAATTTTTTTCTCTATTTTCATCACAATACAATAGAGTCTTCTTCTCTTATGGAATGAAAAGACTACATGAACTCCAAGTTTCCAAGATCATCAAGTAAAACCTACAAATTAGAGACAAAAAAGGGCAACCATGAAGGTTCACCTCCTAACCTAGACCTCGACGAGGCCACCCACTGAGCTTGGGGAAATAAGGCACAAACAATTAAACACCTTCACATTTACATACCATGCAAACTATAACAACATAGTCCAACATAACATAATACAGTACATCCCAAGGCTTGCCCATAGATTCTACCATAGAATGAAGATTTAGGGTGAAAATGATCTCTCTCCATGAGGAGAATTTCAAATCCTTGAATCACATATATTCACGTATTCTTATAAGTAACATGCCCTTTCAAGGGTTAATAATGTGTTCCTTCTTCATGCACCTCATTATACCTCCCATGAATGCAAGTAATCATGAAGTTGATACTCCATTGGAACATATCAAAATCATCTCCACACATGGGAGAGTTTTCTCAATTACATGGGTGAGCCCAACTAACTTCTTCACCCAAGAATCTCTTCCCTCCCAAGGGTGAGTGATGCTTCACACCCATCTTACACAAACAATCAACATGAACAAAACAAGATTCAAGAAAGAAATCTCATAAAACTTCTCACATTCAACACACATACCACAAGATCCTTCAAAAAATGGCATCTACTCCATAAAAAATCTACAATGCAATGACAAAACATTATATCAAATTTATAATGAAATGAAGGGACACCATGGATTATGGATACCAATCTTACTCCAAGCAATGACAAATGAAAGTTGTAGTAGAGCTCCTTATCCTCATCCTCCAATCCCTTGATGTCTCTAAAGTTAGAGAGTGGGCAAGTGGGTTTCTAAGTTGGCTTTGCCTCTATATATGACTCTCATTTTCGGATTCAATATAAAATGCATTCTTTTTGGGGTCTCCTAGGTCTTGTAGGTACCCTAGTGGTCACTATTAGCCACCTAACTTAAAGTATTATCATGGGTAGGGTTTATTTTCATCACAAATTCACCTTAGAGCTAATTTTTGGTCCTCACAATGTTAGCTAAAATGCAATCCAAATTTCTTATGGTAGTAACCTTTGTTTCCTTTATTAAGTCAAGGCAATTGAATCTAATTCTTAATTAAGGAATTTAACTTGAGATAAGGGGCTACATGATCTGTCATATGAGAACATGTCATTTTCACATAATGAGTACAATTGTCAAGTGACACACAAAATCTACTATACCTCACACATGACATGTTTTGAATCTACTCATGAAATGTACTACACAAGTACAACTCATATTTACAAAATAAATACATCACAATGAGGTTTATAAATTTTCTAAAGATTCACCTTGGTAGTGGTATATTAACATGTGTTTATACCTTGTTTCCCTCTTATGTTTCCATGGTTCCTTTCCTGTAAACTAAATTTGAGCATTAGTAATCTGATGAATAATCTGATATAAAATACATATGAAATTAAAAATACATCATAATTTCATTATTCTACATTTTACATATAACACATTTCATTATTAACTTCCCATTCTCCATCATTTGCTTACATACATTTAATCATTAAACCTCAAAAATTTACATATTACTAACTTCCTAGCAAGACAAATTTAAGAATTGGAATCACAACATAATTCCATTTTCTATCATAATAATGAAGTACTGATTAAACATCCATTAATTCATTGACTACTTCAATTAAGTCCTAATTTAAATCATAATGGAAAATTAGAAGATAAATATCATTAGAAAAGTAGGAAAATTTACCATCCATCAAGTATCAAAATATATTTCAAGATATCCCATCCTAATTCACAAAATAAAAATATAGTATCTATACTATGATGGATCGGGGTGAGGCCTCATAGCAATCAAGTATCATTAATTGAGAGAGTTAGTTCAAGATAAAGAGGTGAAGATGGAATATGTTAGCACAAAGGAGAAAATTGCTGATATCTTCACAAAAGCATTACCTAGTGATGCTCATGGGTATCTAAAAGGTAAACTAGGGGTGATCCCCTATCAAAGGCTATCTAAGTAACAAGAGGAGTGCCTTGCCTCAAACAAGTTGAATTTCATATGTTACAAATTGGTGAAGTGGATCTTACTTTAGGAGTTTCCTAGAGTAATACAAGAGGTAAAACTTAAAATTACTCACAAGCAAGGTGACAAAGGGAGAATCCAAAACAAAAAGATGACAAGTCTTTGGCATTGTTGTCAAAGAGGGGGATATTCTACTAATCAAGCTAGTATATATAATTACTAATACAGAGATTGACTAACAAAAGGGAGATATCAAGGGATTGTTGCCAAAGAGATGGAAAGTGTTACTAATTTTAAAGGGAGATAATTTTTAATATTACTAATAAGAGGAGAACACAAGTATGATAAGGGAGATAGAGAAGAATATAAGAAAGAAGGAGATATCCTAATCTAACTAGTAAGAGGGA
Organism: Cupressus sempervirens; assembly: GCA_028749045.1. Lineage (NCBI taxonomy): Eukaryota > Viridiplantae > Streptophyta > Pinopsida > Cupressales > Cupressaceae > Cupressus > Cupressus sempervirens. The sequence goes on from CM053792.1 coordinate 923,832,650, forward strand.
GAAAATTAGAGGACATTATAGGAAAGAGTTTTGTAAACTATTTAGAAGATGGAAGATACTAATAGAGTGAGAGATTACAACACAAGGAATTATCTTCTTTTTTGTATTGTCTTACTATTTTAATTGAGTTGGTTTGGTTGAACAGGGTGTTTACCATTTAGCTAACTTGACTAATTAGTTTGGCTTTCAATCACTGCTAAAGAGGGAGATTGTTAATAATTAATTTGAAAGAGATGTTATAGAAGGAGATTCATAAAGAGGGACACTATATGATTTAGTCATTGTTAACAATTGCTTATAAGATTTAAGTGCTATCACTTATCTGATTGATGAAGATGATTTCATCAAATTATTTAACAATAGCACCTAGAGGAAAGGTTAAGTTATGATTATTTAATGAAGTGTTGTAATCTGATTGAAACAGATCATTGTATGAAAGATATTATTTCTATAGAATGTGTTCAATCATTATTTTTTCACTGACGTCAAACCTACTATTTGCTGGAATGACAATTACTTATAAGATCCAAGCACTATCACTTAGTTGATTGATGAGGAATCAATAAGATGTAACAAAAGCACCTAAGGGAAAGGTTGAGTTATGGTTTTGGAATGAAGTGCAAAGATCAGTTAAGGCAATGATAAAGTGATGCATTGACAATATACGAGATCAAGTGTCGAGTAAAGATCAAGTGTCGAGTAAAGATCAAGTGTCGAGTAAAAATCAAGTGCCAAGTGAAGATCAAGTGCTGAGTAATGATCAAGTGTCGAGTTGTGTTCATGTGATTAGAATCAAAAAGTCAAAAGTGTCGAGCTACTGCATTATTTTGGAAAGTCAAAGATTCACCAAATCTGAGCCAACATGCTTGCTATCTAGAACTTTGTGAACTAGATAGAAGATAAGAATGATGAGTTGGTGGCACAGAACACTATGTAAAATTTTTTTGCCAAAGACAACTAGATTCTAGGTGAAGTTTCTAGATAAAACGAGATATGGGATAGATACATTGTATCCTACCTAATCTATGGAAACCCTAAAGTTAGAGAGGGAGAATCAAGAGAGAAAGTATTTCAAATTTCTATTTAAGGAGTCATAAGTTCACGAAGAAAAAGAGTTGGTCAAGCATGAAAACATGAAAGCATGAAGTGCTGAAGAAGGTGCGAAGGACGAAGAAGGATAGAAACTCTATCTGTTTCGATAGATGACCACAAAGATCATTGCATTGGTATGATGAGAAAGAAGACTCAAGCATATGAAGCTTGAAAGTAAGACAAGCTATCAAAGCTCTAGTGATTGAAGCCAAGAAAAGGATTGAACTGAAGTGTGATCTAAAATTTGCAAGATATGTTGTGAGTTGTATCAGATCAAAAGCTCTTATTGTTACTCTCTAGAAATTATAACAGTTAGTATAAATCTTATGGACTTAGGTTGGTTTAATAGCCATATTATAAATTCTTTAATAGGGTGACATTCCAACTGAATGTTCCAAAGTCCTTTTGACGAGGCCCATTTCTAACAGTATGGTGAAATCCTCTAACAAGGTCACATTTAATAGTGTATTGTAAGCCTTTAACAAGGCAAGCCTTTAATAGGGCATCAATTCAGAAGAGTGAGAATTGAGTAGCATGTTATTGGTGGTTTCTCCCTAATTAGGTTTCTATATAAATCATTGTGTCATGTGTTGATCTTGCATGTTTTATTCCTACATCTTGATTTGTTGTAACTTGCTAAGATGGTTGTTTTAAGCTTGGATGGATGAGTAGTTTAATGGTCTCACTATAATTAATGAAAAAGTATTATTAGGGAATTTAGACCTTGGATAACTAATTCACCCCCCACCATTGTAGTTATTCTAAAAAATTTTCCAACAATTGGTATTAGAGCCTTGCTGCTGATTTAGTTTAAAGGAACTAGAAGTAGAAAATATCAAAATGCAGAGAAAAGTTCTCAAGCTCAATAAAGACAACTTTGTTGCATGCAAAAGTTTGATGAAGCTGCATCTTGGATACATAGGAGATTATGCCCAAAATTCAATTGTTACTAAACATGTTGATCCAACTGGTACTCTTACTATAGAAGATTTGAAAAATAAATAGGAACATAAATAGACAATGCTAGAGATTGCTTCTGCACTCAACTATGCTAAATTCAATGATATCAAAGGATGTGACACTGCACTTAATTTGTGGAAAGCCTTGTCAGACATCTATGGAGGAGATCAGAATGTCCATAGAGAAAAAAGAGAAAGCCTCAAAGAAAAGTTTGATGACATGAAAATGGAGGAAAGTGAGAATGTTGCTCAGTATGCCTCTAGAATAAAGGAATGGGTAAGTGCAATAAGATGTTTGAATGGTCAATTAAATGATGATATTGTTAATAGTAAGTTCTTAAGAACCTTGCTCCCTATCTATGCTATTAGAGTATTAGCTATACAAGATCTAAGATGTGTGCCAAGAAACAATCTAAGTTTTGAAGGTATAGTGGGTAGACTCACTGCATTTGAGTTATCTAACTTTGACAACTACAGACCTAAGAATATTGAATCTGCTTTCAAGGTTAAGCTATCGCTAAAAGATACTAAATAGGTGAAATCAAAGAAGGGAAAAAAGATAAAATATGTATCTAGTGATAGTAGCATTGATGAGGAAGATGTGGAAAAATTGGAAGCATTACTAGCTAGAAGATTTCACAGAGGCAAAAGAAAATTCAAGGGTAAGTTGCCTATCATTTGATTCAATTGCAATGAAGTAGGGCATATTGCTGCAAGGTGTACACAAAAGAAGAATTACAAGGAACGTAGCAAGTACAGAAATAGAAGAGAAGGTGATAAGAGAGATTACAAAGACAAAGGCAAGAAGTGCTATATGGCTAAAGAGAATTCCGATGATAGTGATGACAAAGTTATTTATGCGGCTATGAAGGACTAGTTTGATGAAGAAGAGCCTACAACACTAGTAACATGTAAGAAAAAGAATGACAAATGGATCATAAATAGTGGGTGGTCACACCACATGATAGGAGAAAAAAGTAAGTTTGTTGACTTTACTCAGTATGATGGAAGTAGTGTTAGATTTGGAAATGATGCTCCATGTCAAATCAAAGGAAAAAGCTCCATTAAGCTTATAGAGAAAATTTCATGTGATAATGCATACTATGTTGAAGGATTAAACTACAATTTTTTGAGTGTCTCACAATTAGGCAATGTAGAGTGCAAAGTAGAATTTGGAAACAAAATTGCAAAAAATATATGATACTGATGGAAACTTGATAGGAAAAGGAGATCAAACAATAAGTAATCTATTTTATCTTGATATGGAAAATGCTTCTTGTTTTGTTGCAAAATTTGATGATGAATGGTTATGGCATAGAAGGATATGTCATGTCAACTTTGATAATTTGATCAATATCTATAAAATGAAGAAAGTCAGAGGTTTACCTAAAATGAATAAGCTTGACAACATCATGTGCAAACAATGTCAACTAGGAAAGATGGCTAAGTCAAGTTTCAAGAGCAAAAACAATACATCTAAAGAAGTACTTGAGTTAGTCCATACTGATTTATGTGGTCCAATAGAAGTAAAAGCTACAAAGGAGATAAATATATAATGTTGTTTGTTGATGACTATTATGTTCTTAAAGAAAATTTTTAATGCTTTTCAAATGTTTAAGTGGCATGTGGCTAGAGTTGAAAAGGTAAAAGGAAAGAGTTTGAAATGCCTAAGATCAGACAGAGTTGGAGAATTCAGATCAAATTAATTTGAGACATTTTCCAATGACAAAGGAATCAAGAGACAAACATCAACTCCAAGCACTCCCCCATAGAATGGAATTGTTGAGAGAAGAAATATATCTATGATTGACTGTGCGAGAACATTGATGATGGAAAAGACTATTGCTCTAAAATATTGGAGAGAAGTTGTAAGTGTAGCTGTTCATACACTGAACTGAGTACAAATCAAGAAAGGCACAAATGCAACCCCTTTTGAATTATGGTATAGTCACTCACCCAATGTAAAGCATTTCAAATTGCTTTATCCTTAAAGATACTAGAAATAGAAAATTTGACACAAAAAGTGATGAAGGCATATTCCTTGGTTACTACACTAGAAGTAAAGCTTATAAGTGTTTAAATACTAACACTGAAAAAATTGTGGAAAGTGCAAATGTAAACTAATACAGATTGAAAATTTTGATTTAAAGGCCTATACTAATACAGATTGGGGAGGTAACATAGATGATAGAAAAAGCACCAGTGGAGGAGCACATTTCTTAGGAAAAAGATTAGTCACTTGGACTAGTAAAAGGCAAAGTTGTACATCACAGTCCACAACAGAGGCTGAGTATGTTGCTGCTGCTATGAATTGTACAAATATTGTGTGGATCAAGCATCTGTTTAAAGGAATAAAGGAAGAAATAGTTGAACCTATGATACTTTATTGTGATAACACAATTGCTATCAACATATCAAAGAACCCTATGATGCATGCCAAAACAAAGCATATTGCAATCAAGTATCACTATGTAAGAGAATTGGTGGAAGACAAGCAAGTGAAGATGGAATATATCAATACAATAGAACAAACTACTGACATCTTCACAAAACCATTACCCAAATATGCATTTGAATATCTTAGAGGTAAGTTAGGGGTGATACCCCTAACCAAGGCTGCTTAAGTAATAGCAAGACTGCCCTGCATCAAGTAAATTGATTGATCAAATGATATAAGTTGATGCAGAGGGTACTCACTTTAGGTTTAGCCTGAAGTAATCAAAGTAATGACATTCCAAACAAGTCACAAGCAAGGTGATAGAGGGAGATATTGGAAGTTCTTGTAAATGCTATAGTTGCATGATAAGATGCTGAAATAATGTGTCTTTGGCATTATTATCAAAGAGGGAGAAAATAGGTAAAATCTGATCAAAGCAAAGAAAGAGGGAGAAAGTAGAAAATAGAGGGAATTGATTAAAAAGGGAGAAAATAGCTACAATTGGTCAAATTCTTGAAATAGACGAATAATGAACACTAATTAGCTCTCAGAAGGAATACCTCACGAGGCTAAATCAAAGACATATCAGAAGGAATAAGATCAGAGGGAAGTATAAAAGTCAACAAGTTTTCTTTTTGGCATTTGACTTACTATTTTAGCCTAGTTAAAATTTTGTTAACTTGGTTGATTTTTCAGTTTTGGTTTGGTTGATCAATTTGGTTTGCCATCAATGTCAAAGATGGAGATTGTTGTAATCTAATTGAAATAGATCATTGTATGAAAGATATTATTGCAACAAAATTCAATCATTATTTTGTACTGATGTCAAACCTGTTATTTGCTAGAATGGTAATTGCTTATAAGATCCAAGCACTATCACTTAGTTGATGGATGAGGAATCAATAAGATGTAACAAAAGCACCTAAGGGAAAGGTTGAGTTATGGTTTTGGAATGAAGTGCAAAGATCGGTTAAGACAATGATAAAGTGATGTATTGAAAATATATAGGAAGATCAAGCACCAAGTAAAAATGAAGTACCAAGTAAAAATCAAGTGTCAAGTAAAGATCAAGTGCCAAGTAAAAATCAATTGCCAAGTGAAGATCAAGTGTCGAGTAAAGATCAAGTGCCAAGTTGTGTTCATGTGCCAAGCATTAAAAAGTCAAAAGTTTCAAGCTGTTGCATTATTCTAAAAAGTCAAAGACTCACCAGATCTGAGCCGACATGGTTGTTATCTAGAATTTTGTAAACCAGATAGAAGATAAGAATGACAAGCTAGTGGTAGAGAACACTATGTAAAATAATTTTGGCAAATACAACTAGATTCTAGACAAAGTTTCTAGATAAAATGAGATATGGGATAGATACATTGTATCCTACCTAATCTATGGAAACCCTAAAGTTGGAGAGGGAAAAACAAGCAAGAAAGTATTCCAAATTTCTATTTAAGGAGTCACATGGTCATGGAGAAATAGAGTTGGTCAAGTATGAAGTGCTGAAGAATGTGCTAAGGAGAAAGAGAGCACAAAAACTCTATTTCAATAGATGGCCACAAAGATGATTACATTTGTATGGTGAGCAAGAAGAATCAAGAAGATGAATCTTGAAAGTAAGACAAGATGTCAAAGCTACAATGATTGAAGCCAAGAAAAGGATTGAACTGAAGTGTGATCTAAAATCTACAAGATATGTTGTGAGTTGTATCAAATCAAATTTTTTTATTGTTACTCTCTAGAAATTGTAATAGTTAGTATAAATCCTATGGACATAGTTGGTTTAATAGCCATGTTATAAATCCTTAACAAGGTGATATTCCAAGTGAATGTTCCAAAGTCATTTGACCAGTCCCATTCCTAATAGTATGGTGAAATCCTCTAATAAGGTCACATTTAACAGTGTGTTGTAAGCCTTTAATAGGGTAGGCCTTTAACATGGCATCACTTCAAAAGAGTGAGAATTGAGTAGCATGTTACTAGTGGTTTTTCCTAAATTGAGTTTCCCCATAAATCACTATGTCATGTGTTGATCTTGCATGTTTTATTCTTGCATGTTGATTTGTTGTAACTTGCTAAGATGGTTGTTTTAAGCTTGGATGGATGACTAGTTTAATGGGCTCACTATAATTAATCAAAAAGTATTATTAGGGCATTTATTGGATAATTGATTCACGCGCCCCCCCCCCCCCCCCCCCCCGCCCTCTCCCTCAGTTATTCTAAAAACATTTCCAACATGAAGTACAAGGATCAGTTAAGATAATGATGACATGATGCATTGATAATCTACTTAGGGTTACAAAGACTAGTTAAACTACTTGAAAGTTTACAACAACAAGTTACACAAAGTTTGTCTACCAAGCTTGACCGAGTGGATAGTAGATGTTCAGAAAAGTCAGTGCATGCTGAGTATAAAATTAGTTGGAGCTAAGTAAAAGTTCATTGTATTGTATGCCAAGTAGAATAATGGATGTTAAGTAGAGTTTAGTTGATGTCAAGCAACAATAAACTTTAGTTCATGCCAAGCAATTTCATAGTGGATGCCAAACAACATAGTATGTGCTGAGCATCACAAGGTAGATAATGCCAAGCTACTACATTATTTAAAAGATCATGAATTTGATGAATCTAAGATGACAAGTTTGTTATCTTGGAATTTGTAAACTAGGTGGAAGATAAGTTTGATGAGCTGGTGGCATATAATTCAAGGGACCATTTTTAGGAAAATTTAGAGTGGATCCTAGAAGAAGTTTCTAGAAGAGATATGGAATGTGGGGTAGATACATTTTATCCTACCTAATCCATTGTAACCCTAAATTTGATGATGAAGAATGAGTAGAAAAATATCTTAATTTCTTATTTATAGGAATGGCTAGTCATGAAGCAAAGGAGTCATGTGCAAGAAGCTAAGGAAGACAAAGAGTCAAGAGTTTTTTTTTTACAAGTGACCTAAGAGAAGAACCTAAAAATGGCATGTTAAGCAAGAAGGATTAAGGATTTTAATGCTTGAAGGGTGAATACGCTATCAAAGCTGCAATGTACGAAGGCCAAGTAGAATGGAGGACTAAACAATGATCTATAATCTACAAATGTAGTTGTAAGTTGTATTAGATCAAGCCTTATTGTTACTATCTAACAATTGTATCAGTCTAGGGTAAATTTTTTGGATTAAGGTTGACCTACCATCATTTGAAAATCCTTTAATTGGGTGAAATTCCAAGTAAATGGTCTAAAGTCCTCTAACAAGGCTCACTTCTAATAGGGTGATTGAGATTATTTAACAGGGTCACATTTAATAGTGTGTATTGTAATCTTTAACATGGTTGGTCTTTCATAGGGCATCACTTTGGAAGAGTGAAAATAGTAGCATGTTATTGGTGGTTTTTCCTAAATTGGGTTTCCATGTAAATCATTGTGTTAAGTGTGTTGATGAATTTTTTATGTTTCATGCTTTACATATCTATATGTTGATTTGATAGTAACCTACCAGCTTTAAGTGATTGCATAATCTTATGGATGCATGCACGCGAATAAATGTTTTATGGGCTCACTAAGATGGGAAAAGTTTTATTTATACATGTGGATGTTGGATAATTGATTGACCCCCCCCCCCCCCCCCCCCCCTTCCCCCAACCCCACCCCCTCAATTATTCTAAATTATTCCAACAATTTTGAGGCAAATTTAAAGAGGATTGAAGGAGAAGTTTCTGGAAGGGACAAGAAAGAAAATATTGGTAGACTCATTGAAACATACCTAATCCTACGCAACCCTAAAATTGATGTTAGAGGATGAATGAAAAAGGATCTTGGTTTTCTATTTATAGAGATGGCTATTCAAAAGCAAGGTTAGTTAATATTTGAGAGGCTAAGTTAGAAAAAAGGTCTAAGGTATTGCTTCATTTAGAGATTTAACATAAGATACTTCTATTGGCAAGAAAAGAAGGAAGAATTAAAATTATGAATGCTTTAAGGGTGAAAAATCTATCAGAGCTAATGTGTGTGAAATCAAAGAAGAACCGATGACTAAAATTGAGATCTATAAACTACAAGTGAGTTATAATTTTTTAATTAGATCAAGCCTTACTATTACTCTCTAATCATAGATGAAAGCTCATGTCACCTCCTACTCAAAGCATCTACAACAACATGCTACTTTCCCTTGATGTAATAGACATCAAAATCATATTCACATAGAAAATCCACCCATCTCCTTTGTCGAGCATTAATATTTGGTCGAGTGAATAAATATTGTAAGCTATGATTATCTAAATGAAGCTCAAAATGATGTCATAAGAGAAAATGTCACCATCTTACCAAGGTGTGTACCACTGCTGCTAGCTCAAGCTCATGGGTACGGTAGTTAAGCTTGTGATTCTTAAGTTTTCTTGATTCATAGGCTATAATTGGACCACCTTGCATCAAAATTGCTTGTATTCCATCCAATAAAGCATATGTGCATAGCACAAACTCTACAAAAGGATCTAGTATGACAAGGATTGGTGTGCAAGAGCCCTTTTGAGCTCCTGGAAGGCTCTCTCACACTTCTTTGTCCATTCAAACTTCTTTCCCTTTCTTTGAAGGGTTGTGATACGGTGTGAAATTCTAGACAATCCCTCTTTAAAATGTCTATAGTATCCTACTAGACCCATAAAACTTCTGACCTTAGTCATAGTGGTAGGTGCTTGCCAATCCATTATGGCTTTGATCTTTGACGGGTCTACTGAAATCTCATCACTTGATATAACATATCCAAGATAAAAAACCTCAAATCTAAAGAAGGGACACTTTGAGAAGCTTTCATATAACTGATTTTCTCTCAAAAGATGTAAAACCTACCTCAACTGGTCCTCATGTTCCTTCTCATCTTAACAATAAATCAATATTTCATCAATGAAGACAACCTCAAATCTATACAAGAATGTACAAAATATCCCATTCATGAGGCTCATGAATATAATTGGAGCATTAGTGAGGCCAAATGGTACTACAATAAACTCAGTTGCCATACCTTGTAATAAAAGTAGTCTTGTGGATATCCTTTTCCACAATCCATAGCTAATGATAGCCTAACTTCAAATCTATCTTAGAGAATACTTGGGCACCATATAACTGGTCAAACAAGTCATCAATTTGAGGAAGTGGATAATGGTTCTTGATGGTTACTTTATTTAGTTGATGATAGTCAATGCATAATCTAAGAGATTCATCCTTGTTTTTGACAAAGATAATAGGTGTACCCCAAGGTAAAACACTAGGATGAATGTGACCATTCTCAAAAAGTTCCTCTAGCTAAATATTGAGATCACTAAGCTAATGAGTGGTCATCTTGTATGGTTCTTTAGATACTAGCTCAACTCCTGGTATAAGGTCTATATGAAAATCCACTACTCTATTCAGTGGCATGCTAGGAAGCTCATATGGGAATACGTTTGCAAACTCTTGTAAAATAGTATGGTCATCAAGAGATGCCTCTCTTTCCTTATCCTCATATTTATCACTAATGCTGATGGAAAAAAGTGGACATCTCTTTCATATGCACCACTTAGATTGCATGAAAAAAATCATGCGCAAAGATATGGGTCTCTCTACTCCTAATATCATCATAGGAGTCTCATGTTTGTCTACACACTCTATCTTCTTTTTTTAGCAATCCATCATGCCATCATAGTTATAAAACCAATCCATGTCAAGCAAAACATCATATGATCCTAAAGGGGTAAAGTGTAGGTCTATTGTAGTGATTAAATCCCTAATCTCAATCTAGCAACCTTTAACCAAAGATTTGACTGACCCAAGGCTAACTCAACATCCCAACTATCATCTTGCCTAGCTATCACTAGCCCACAATGCTCCACTACAATTGGAGATATAAAGGAATTAGTAGCTCCTAAATCAAAAAATATGTTGATGCTACTACCTTTGATCATACTTTTGGCCTCTATAATTGTGGCTTGAAGCTTAGCTTGATGTTTGTCCACTACTACAAACACTCTATGAGATCTACACATATCCCCCACTATAGGTTGTAATGTAGCCCTATGTTGAATACTAGATGTTTGTCCTCGAGGACACTCCCTAGCAATGTGTCCCATAGCTCCACAAGTATAAAAAGGTCTACGTACCTATATTTGTATCCCTTGTGACCTATTCAATTATTGTCCCTTGGTCTTATTAGATCCATTGAAACTAACTGTAGCTAGTTGATGAGTCTAAACATGAGGTGTATAGGGTGATTGTGACCTCTAATCCTATATAAATCCCTAAGATTACAACTACTTAGGCTTAAAGCCCTAATAACTCTATGTACATCTATGTCTAGTGTCCTACTAGAAGTGTTGTTGAGAGTGTAGGGTCTTGAAGGGCCTGGATGAACATTTTTTGCTCCCTTTCCAAGGAGGTCTTTGATGACCTAATGGTTGTGAATTGGAGTTTCAATTTTGAGATTGATATCAAGTGTCTTGTGACCTACTAAAAATATCCTCTATGACCAATGCTCTTTCAATAGCCTCTCTAAAACTAGTAGGAAATGCCATATGAACTATACTCTTGATGGAAAAACTAAGGCCTTTAATAAACTGATGCATCTCCAACTTTTCATCCTTTATGTAGTCCACATAGGGTAGGAGCTCAAGAAACCTACTCTCATATTGCATTAGAGTGAGACCTATATATTTTAGATCATGAAATTCCTCTATTTGATGTTGTTTGAAGTGCTCTGATAGATATCTATCCCTGAATCTACTCAAAAATGTGTCCCATCTAAGTGTCTCTATGTTTACATCGCCCATAGCCTCCTTGTGCTACCACCACTTAGATGTTCATTCTCATAAAAGATGTATGGCAAGTTTTGCCTTTAGGTTGCTCCCATAAGGATGCAACCCAAAGCATCATTTTAGGCTCAATAACCATGCCTCTACACCAATACCATTTGTGGACACCACAAATAAAGGTGGTTGGAGTCATAACAACTCCCTAATCTCATTTCTTGTATCTTGAGGTCCTCTTACTATTGAATGTTCTACTAAATTAGGTGGTTTCTCTAATTGATACAATTACTCTGCCTCATGATTTCCATGAGCCTCTTCTTGAATGGGTGGAGGGCTCCTACTTCATTCTCTAAGAACTAGTTGCTCTACTTATCGAGCCACTAGTGGTAACCTTTGTTGTACCACCCCAATGAGATTCTGTAAGGCATCTAGGATATTTTGATTTGGGTTCTGAGGTGGTTCAAGGGGTGGTCCTTGACCCCCACAAAGAACCTCTACATTTTTCTCAACTCCCACATGAGCTGAGTGAGCAGAAACACAACCTCTTCCTTGTCTTTAAGCATTTTGGGTAACTGGAGGCATCCTACACAAATACAAGGATTTTAATGCAAATTGAAATGGGCTATTAGGTCTCTAGTGTTGAAATTAGGCTTTGATACCAAAATTTCATGCCCAAAAATTATGGCTAAAAAATACCAACATTTTTTTTTGAACTTTAAACTTATAAATTAAGTTGTTTCACTGTAATAGTGATTGAATGTGACTATTATGAAAGTTAACTTCTACTAACATGAGTGTGGTGTGAGGGGTATCATGACTAGTGTTAATTGTGTAGTTGTCCCCCTAACACAACATAGCTAACCTACCTCAACAATATGTTATGTTGGAAATTTGAAGAAGGTTATGATTATCAATCTCCAAGCCAAGGTTTCTATCCCTAGGTTTTTCTAGAGTCTAAAATATAAAAAATATGACTTTGGATTACACTAAGGTTTACCTATCGAACAAAAATATAAAAATGACTAACCAACATTACTAATATAATTAGCTTTAATAACCCTACATGATTTGTACATCAGATTATTTAATTCTATTTATTCTCATGATAATTTCCCTTCCATGGGTTCATTTAACTTAGAATAAAATAATTACATGTAGGTTAATATTTAAGTCAAAACTTAAAGATTCACTACGATCTATTAGGTAAAATGTTAGAGTCAAGAAGTTTAACTATGTCTCATGAGTATTTAACCATTTAACAACATTAATCACTTGGAAGAATATTTGAGTATTTAATTTAAGTCAGAATTGATGTCTAACCTTTCTTTTTTAAATATTCCATTTACTAATTATTCAATAGTTGAACATAAAGTAAAATTAAATTTTACTTTATTTATTTGATAAATATCAATTTATATTAATTCAATAAAAAGAACAATTTTAAGTTAATAAAAGACTTATGCTATCCAAGTTTAATTTCACATCAACTAACTACCATAATAAAATAATCCATAGAATATTAAAACATTATAATTAAAAAAGTATCTTAATACTTGTGTTAAACAACATCATTTAAAGTATCAATAGATAAGTCCCCTACATTTTCCTAATGACCATTAAATAAAAATATTTAGAAAATCACTCTACCCACTTAAATAATTTAAAGCATTTTGAATCATTCTCTTAGAATTTAAAGTTTGAACCCCTTCAATTCATAAATAATATAAAATGAATTCACCTTACTCATGAATTAATACAAATATACATTTTAAAGTGAAGTCATAGCTCTTTTTCTTTGGTTTTTTCATAGAAATAAAATAAAATATTTTCTTCTTCATTCAACCCTAAAGAAAGAAAACCATATTCTTTTTCATTTCTTTTAGTTTGTGTCTAAATTTATTTCTTTTTCTTTTTGATCTAACCCTAATGGCTTTTCTTGTAAGATGGTTGTGCTTGTTTGTTGCAGGTTGAAGAATGAAGCTAAAAGACCTACTTTATTTCCCCCCTTCTTCTTTCCTATTCTTCTCCCATCTTGTTGTAGGTTAATCATGGATTTTAATGGGGTTTGTTAAATTTGTATTCATTTTTGTTGTTAATGAGGGTTTTATCGATCTATTTGTTTAATGAGTTTGATAGATCTACAATTTTTTTTGTACAAATTAATAGATCTCTAATTCTTTCCATAATACCATTAATGAAATTGATTTTAGTATAGATCTATCTATTTTATTATTATTATTATTATTAACTATAGAGGGTTGTAATTTTTTTGTTTCTTCTCTCTCTGCTTCTTTCCTAGCCATGCAGCTCAGGCTTAGCCCAAGAGGCTTCATAGTCAGCCATAGCCCTCAAAAAGGGATTTGTAGTGACTCAACTATCTACAACCCTCAAAGAGGGATTTGTGGTAGCTTAGCTATCCATGACCCTCATAAGGGTTCCACAGTGCCTCCCACTCCTAGCCTTGTGAGAATCTTCATCCCTAAGGTTTGTGTTCGTCTAATTTTTTACTTATTAATTTTTCTTAGAATCATGGTGAAAAAATTAGATGTGAGTTCTTTTGTTAGGTCCTAGGGTTTTAGATTTTGGTCTTGTATTTTTTATATCTTTTCAAAATCTGTATAAAGTCCTAGGTCTTTCCCTTTTTATTTTATCCCAACACAAATGTTTTTTAAAAAGTGTGAAGCAAATATTCTTTTCCTTCTTGCTTTGAGATCATTGTTGAGTCCTTTTGAAAAAGGTTTTATCCCACCATTGGATCTTATTTGAATCTATGGTTGTCACATACTTGCTATAGCAAGATGATCTAAGATTATGCATAGTGAGGTAGCAACGATTGGAGAACTATATTGTGATACTCAAAAAAGAAATCTAGCACCGAGAAATGTCTGTTAACATGAATGCATTATGATCACATGCTATGTACTAGGCTTGTCAGTATTAAGAAGAATGCATGTGGAAAAACTCACAAATGGTGTCACCGAAGTTCAATTTTCTTTGGCAATTTGCTAAGTTGCTATCAGAAAATCCATGCGACTTGCCTCTGGTGACATAGCAAGTGCCTAGATTTTGCAAAAGGTAGTAACCTATTTAAGGTTGATGCAATCGTGAAAATTCCCATGCAGTCTTATAAATATGCATGACTACCTTCGCTAACACCAGTATTAATTTTTGAAGTTTCAATCAATGTATCTTTGTTACCCATCACTAGAATTTTGAATATGTCGAAGGTCGCTATATCACTAGCTAGGAAAACACCAATTTTTGATAGTGGCATAGCGAGGGCCTAGTCATTGCAAATGATGGCATTCTCTTAAAATAAGAAATGATTTTGAGGATCCTGAGGAAAATATTGTGCAAGCTTCACTTTTATTTATGTGCAAGTTGTGTCACTCAATTTTATTTCCTAGAGTCAATTTTGATGGTTACTGAAAAGTTGCTATATTGCTAGCCAGATAGTTGGTAATTTTGCCAATAGCAATGTAGTGACTAGTTAGAAGGTTATGATGTAATAGAAAATCCTCAAAGCTAGCCCCTAAGTGAGTGACTTGAAAAAGTTGGGTTGTGTAGATCAAATGACATGGTGGCATCCTACTGAGCATCTATAAGCTAGAAATTTTGAATTCGTCGAAACTTGCTATATCGCTAGCTAGATAATTAGTAATTTTTCTAGTAGCAATGTAGCGACCTGCATGAAAATAACAAGAATAGAAAGACCAAGGATGTGTGATGTCACTAATAGTTTAAAACAATATATATATATATGTGATTACATACTAAACCAGCTTAGCACCAGTGCTAACCTAGACCCACTCCCCATGTATAAAACATGCAAAGAATTATGATCATTAGATCAAGCATGGATCAACGATACTCATTAACTCACTATTGGAAGATGTGTGAAGATTATGTATAGAAAGTTACTGAATGAGGGACCCACCATTATTCTCTTAAAGAGTTGTTTCAAATGTCTGCCACATGATCAAAGAAAAATAAATGATTGTCGCATACTCGCTATAGCAAGATGCTTGAAAGTTGTGCATAGCGAGGTAACAACTTGATGACATGTGTCCCCAATCATCAATGGGCCTAGATAGAAACACTAGCATTGAAGGAAAGGTATAGATGGAGGCAATTTCTTGGCTTGACTTCTAGCGTGCTAAGAAGAAATTGAGTCAACCTAGTTTTCATTCCTGGATCGTAGTATTTTTCAAGGATCGATGGTGCAAATTTAAAAGGAAGTATGGTGCCACTCTGTTTCTCTATTTTGTGCATTTATGATGAATAAAAGCTTCACTTGTGAGAAAAAAAGAGTATAATACAGCAGATTTCATCACTTCCAATCTCACTCAAACAAAGATTTTGCATTTTCTGAGCACAAAAGCATATTGATTTTATTGTGTTAAGCCTGGAAAAGATGTGAAGTGGTTCCTCATTTGTTCAAGAGCAATTATAGAGGTTCAAAGAAGAACAACTTTGGAAAATCAAGTAAGTACTCATATTACAACCTTTGTAGCATTGCAATTCCTTTCATTATGATCAAGATGCCTCCTAAGAAAGTATTTTCTAGGCAAGTTAATTATAAGGATAGGAATGTTCATGATTATTTGTTAGAATTACTCCCAAAATCCACCACAAAACCTACACAAGCTAAAAAATTGATTTCCTTAAACACTAGGCTTAAAATTTTTAATGGCTTATATGATAAGGGGAACTAGGTTAGGGTTGCAACAACTATGCAAACTGGCCTTGTCTTATTTAAAAAGTGGTTTTCAAAAAGGAATTTGTTTGCCTTGCATGCTAATGTCTAGAATTTTGATTTGGGAAAGCTAGTAGTTCCAAGTATTTTCATGGATTATGATTTGCTTAAAGCTATTGCCAAGAATTATGGCCAAGCTATTAGGGTGGTGAGAAGAAATGATGGTGTGCCTCTAATTTTAATTAGTTATGAAGAAATTGGAGAGGTCTTTTACCTAGAACCATTGTTAGATTACCATGTGCCAATCAATTTTCCAGAATTAGATAATGAATACAAAGCAAAGAAGGATGTAATTAGGGGAGATGCACTAAAGGAACACATTGGTACAATAGGAACTTTTTTGGTAGTTATTATAGCCTCTAGAGAACCTTTTAAGATGAGTCTTTTCACTTCCAGGGCTCTAGAGATATACAAAACCTTGGGCCATTTTTTTGGTGAAGATGAGTAGGATTTCATGCCGATTGGCCTCATGTATATGATGATTCAAATTGTTTCTTTTGGTGTAGATTTTATCTTTGACTTTTTCTCCTTTTTGGCTAAAGAAATTCATACTAGTTTAGTTGGAATTGGGAAGTGCAAAGTGGAGAAAACTTTTGGCCACTGTTCTCTATTGATGCACATGTTCTTGTTCAAGGGGGTGACTTATTTTGGTAAAGAGATGGATTTGAATAGAGAAGAGAATGGGGAAGCACTACTGGTCTAGTTGTGGAGCAAAGATATGACCTGGGATGCAAATAATGCCAGTTTTGTTAAATTTGATAGATATTTTGCTTCTAAATTCAGATGCCTCATATTGAGTGACAATCCCAGAATACCTAAGGTATTAATGAACCTCCTTAGGCCTATGGAAAAATCCCATAACTTGAAAGTTTCACACAATTGGGGAGATATCATTCCTTACCTTGTTTCTACAATTTTCAAAATCTATGGTTTTAAAGGGAGTCCTCATGTCTTGCCTTACCAAGTACCTTTCAAGGTAGGAATGGCTGACGTTTTGTGGCAATTAGGAGGAGTAAAAGAAATGTTTCTATTGAAAAGGCAACTAGGGTCAATTTTCCCTACCTGCACAGTGGCCCATTAGTTTGTGATTACTAAAGGGGGTTGGCTCTTTTTGCATAAAATTTTGGATCAGTACATGAAGGCTATCTCCCACCCCCATTTTTGTGATTTTGAGGGATTTTTAAATCAGACCTTGAGGAATAAAATTAAGCTGGGATAGGTCAAACATGATTCATATTATCTAGATGACATTACAAGGAATGAATTCTCATTATAGGAGCAGGAAACTAAAAAAGAAAAATGGAGAGTTTATTCCTAGGTCCTAGAATTCATTCATTATTTTGATTAGAAATATAGTCCTTTACATAATGCTAGTATAGAGGCTGAAAAAATAAATAAGTTTATGAGTAACTTCCCTAAAATAATGGAAGCTATGAATGAGAAGAAACAATTTTTTATTGATTCGTATCCTGATAAGGCCAAAGAAGTCATGAGGAAGTTGGTGTTCACTCCTAATATAGGAGTTGGTTAAATAATTGTACAAAAGAAGCCTAGTTACAGTATAATTCAAAATAAAAGTGCTCCTGTAGATAAGGGGAAAAAAATAATGGCATCCACAAGTATAGCCCAAGAGAAGAGACCTGATGAACCTAGTCCCAAGAGGTAGAAGGTAATGAAAGAAGAGAAGCCTAAAATTAAGGAATGTTCACCCACTCAATCCCCTTTGAGGATTGGGGAAGAACAACTCACTGGTGAGAAAATTGGGCAGATGGGATCATAGGGAGGTGCCTTTATTACTCAAGTAGAATTGGATGAAGGGAACCCTCCAGAACCTCCTCTACCAAGTTTGGATCTAATAATACCTAACTATAGAAGCAGGGAATTAGACCCTGTAATAGAATAGGCAAGTCATCAATTTTTTGACTAATGACAGCTTTATGAAATCTTTGGCTTTTCAATAATTTGCATGGAGGGAAAACATGAATATTTTTTAGGAAAAATGTAAATGGTTGAAAATAGAGCATCTAGAAATGTATGAAGCTTCATCTAAAACCAAAGAAAAGAAGAAATGATAAAATAATTTCATAATATAAGCCCTAAGGATGGAAGGCAAATGGTGAAGTCATCTAACATTTTATTGTTATTGAATTGGGATATTGCCAATGACTTAGTTTTCACATCTGTTTCAAATAAGCTAACTTTGCAAGATCAAAATAAAAGGGACTTCCAAGGAACTACATTCATTGAAGATCAAGCTACATTGGTCAGTTGGTCATTAAGAAGAGGATCTAGAGCCACATCATCATGACCAGATGAGTTTGGATTGATGGGAAGCATAATTGTGAGACGAGTTGCTAATACCTCACATGTGCATGCAGCACATTGTAATGTGGATTCATCCCAATTTCTTTTGGACACTACTAAGAAGTAGGAATGGGCTATGTTTGAACTATAGAGTAAATATGAAACAATTCTTGAGGCCTATAATAAGGAGGTAGAAAGGAGAATTGAGCTTGGGGACAAGCTAAAAACGAAGCCCACAAGGCCGAGAATTACATACCCCACAAGGCCACCTGTTGAACCCTTCAAGTCAACTCCAATTATTGAAATACTAGACACCTTGGAAAGGCCTCAGTTCTACACTGCAAAGGAGTTTGAAGAGGAGAAGAAAAAATTATATGCACTACATGTAGAACTCAATGATTAGTATGAAGAAAAATTGAGGTAGGGTGTCATGTATTTGGTAGATAGAATTGAATGGCAATCATTTTTTGATTTGTTAGCAATGATTTCAGCTATTAGGGATGAATTGAAGCAAAATGAAGCTACATTCAGACCCTTTGTATAGGAATGCGTAGAGAGAAGTGAAGATATCACTACTATGTGTATATCTATTATTTAGCTAACTTATCATCAGATAGAAAAAATCTTTGATTTACTAAATAAGTTGCAAGTTTTTGATGAAAAACAACATTCTTTTCAAAAAATATTAATTATTTATTTTTCCAAGTATATTGCAGAGAATTTTGATTTATTCCCTTGTGCATTAAAGATTCTTGATAAAGTGAAGGAAAAAGAAGAATGGAAAAGGCAATTAGATGAAATTCTTTTTGAAAGGATGAATATAATTACTAATGAAACTGGTCATTTGTTATGGGCAAGGACAAATGAGGAGCTAGTAAAAGTACAGTTATTTTATAATAATTTTAGGAAAAAGCTTGTTGATATAGAGGTAGTAGTAAATTCTTTAATAACCATACAAAGAGAGGTTCTGAATTTTGATTGGCTAGAGGACACTACCTACAATGAGTGGAAAGAAAAGTTTATATCTATAGAATAGATAGAAAGGGATAATGAAATAGAAGATGAGGAGGAGGAAGAAGGTGGCAAAGTAAAAGTTACCTTTACAATAAATGATGAAGACAAGGAAAATCCTCAGATTAAATTAAGTATGCAGGTAATTAGAGATGAGTCATCGCTTTCAAACTTGATGGCCACTTATTCCAAGGAATTAGAATAATCAAAGATTTAGATGGTAACACTTTTATCTATTCAGGTACAATAACAGAAAGGGGGACCCACAAAGGAATGTTTGATGTATTAGCCTTTCTATTATTTGCATTTTGTCTTTTTGTTACACATGTTTGTAAATATTTTTTTGAGGGACACTTGGCAATCACATTTTCCCTTTGCTTGTTGCAACTAATGTCTATATAAATGAATTTTCAAGGCAATGTGATGGTCCAAAAAAATTGTAGAATCTCTGTTTTCTTTCAAGAAAAGTACATTCAGTCAGTCCAATAGTATGTAGTCATTTTGAGTTTTCTTCCAATTGTACTCTTTGATAACATATTGAAATGAAAGAAAAAGTAATCTATTGTAGGTTTTCAATTGATTTCTATTGGTCATTGTATTAGTCATCTAAAAGGATAATACAAAGGGTTATTTACACTATATTTGTGTCATCAATTTCTATTACCGTTTTATGGATTTTTCTACTTTGAAGTCATTTAAATAAGGTTTAACTTGGCTAAATGCAATCTAGATGGGTTGTATATTGATTTCACTATTGCTTTTAATTCAAGGAATTATAGAAATGCTTCAATGAATTAGTAGGGTTTATGAGTTTATAAAAGAATACTTCATAAGAATGGAAATGGGTGATTACAATTGATTAATTCATTTACAATTTATTTGAATTAGATCTCCCACCAATAGTTAATTTTCTGCCCAATGGCTAAGGCACTGGTCATATAAGCTACAAGTAAGCAAGGGTAAATTCTATTGATGCATATCAAATCATTTCAAAAAAAAAGGTCAAAACCATTTCATTCCATTTTGTTTAAAGTTACAAATGCTGGTTACCACTTGTTTGCATATAGTTTTCCAAGTCTTAGATAGCCACTAATTCTTGAAATACTTGTAAACTACAAGAGATTTATAACCAAATCTTCTTATAGGGGATACATATAGATTTGAGAAGCTTTTAGAGAAAATTGATAACTGTGTATGTGCCTGAGGGTAAAAGATGAGAATCAGAAAACTAAGATAATTTCATACTAGAGTTTGCATTAGAATCATCCCTAGGTATACTCACCTTGGTTTAGCAGAGCCTAAAGAGTAGAAAAACATTTTTGGTTTTGTTGAAGTTAGGTTAAATGGTTTATTCATGTAATTGCCACTAGGAATTGGCTAATCCTTAGATTGTGTGAGTAATTTCACTATGATATTGAGCATTTTGTTGCTTAGTAGTTTCAAACACCAATAGCTTGAATGATTAATTTATTTTTTTCTTAAATTATTATTTATTATTATTATTTAATGTGTTTTTTAGTATGTATCATATAATATATGTTACATATATTAGCTCAGTTCTAATATGTTGTGTATGTGTGTGTGTGTGTGTGTGTGTGTGTGCGCGCGCGCGCGCGCGTGTGTGTGTACTTTTGACATATTATAATTAACATGGTGATACATAATTTACATGCATAACATATTTAATATATGTATCTAATATATTTAGTTATCTGTATTTGTATCTATAATTTCTTGTAATTAGCTTTGCTATTTAAATATACCCAAGTAAAATTTTAAAAAAAAAATTCATAAAATATTATTTTCTATAATGTTTCCTATATGCATTGATTCGCAAAATCACAAAATCACATAATAGATAAAACATAAACTTAAAATTTTTTTTTTTTTATAAATGTTGTCACAACAATTTGATTTTATAAGTTACAAATCTTAGTTTTACTATACACAAATTGCCTCAATTTAGTTCTTTTTATGAAATGCCCATCTTCTAATATATATATATATATATATATATATATATATATATATATATATATATATATATATATATATATATATATATATATATATATATATACATACATATATATATATATATATATATATATATATATACATACATATATATATATATATATATATATATATATATACATATATATATATACATACATATATATGCATATATATATATATATACATACATACATATGCATATATATATATATATACATACATACATATGTATGTATGTATATATATACATACATACATATGTATGTATGTATATATATACATACATACATATGTATGTATGTATATATATACATACATACATATGTATGTATATATATATATACATACATATGTATGTATGTATATATATATATATATATATATATATATATATATACATATGTATGAATATATACATACATACATATGTATGTATGTATATATATATATAACATAAAAATTTGATTTGATATAAATGTTAAAATAATATTTCAATATAACAGTATTTAATTTGTTAATTTCAATGAAATGTTTACTATTTTAAATATATTGTAAAATTTGTTTTTAAACAACAATTTAATAATTATTATTACACATTTTACAATTTAAATAATCTTTATTTCCTTAATACTTTTGCTTTACAAAGTTCATATAATAGCTTTTTTTTTCATCTTCTTTTATTTCAGAATAGAAACCATACCAAATTTAAGATAATTAAAATAGAGAAAACTAAAGCATGATAATATATTTACTATGGAAGATAATTTAAATTTCCAATTCCTCTCTAAAGAAGTTACAACAAAATATTAATGTTGTCACTTGAAGTGTACCTATAATATTCCTTACAATCATTTACTCCCCCAAAAAAGTTACAATTATGCTTGCAAATACTCAAGGTTATTCATCTTCAATGATGTAAAACAAATGCACAATCTTCATTCTCTCCTCAAATCTCAAGAAAAATACATAATACATCATACATTTGACAATTCCTTTGTTTACATGGCCTTCAAGAAATTCTTCAAGTAAACTTGCTCATTAAGATGACCAAATTGTACAATTTCTTTCCTACATTTTCCTTGACTCAAATCTTCACAAAACCTGTAATAAAACAATTTCAACTATGGGAAGCCCACCTCCCAACCTAGGCCTTTACAAGGTCACACTTGAGCTAGGAGAGCCAAGATTGAATGGGAGACATAAAAACTTACATACAACATAAATAAAACAAGAAACAATTACACAAAACTCCCACCCAAGGCTTTTTCACAAAGGGTCTATTTAAGACCCAAAAATGGGGTGAAGGTGAACCAAGTACTGATTTTTAGAAAGATAAAGTTAAAAATAAATAGAGTTGCCTTCAACAAGGCCAATATACAATAACTCCTATCTTTATTTTTCATTCACATAAACCCTTATCATGCCTAGTTCTTATTAGCTCTTTTCACCCCCAAATATGTGAAAACAACTTTGGCTCTACTCTCCTACACAAGGAGAGGCTCTACACATAACGGGTTATCAAACACCCTTCACCCTAAGCTACTCTGTCCTCCCAAGGGTGAGTGTACCTTATACACCCAACATTACAAGCCTCATAACAATACAAAAACAAAACAAATTCAAAATTATGGTTACAATTTTTTTTTTACAACAAGAAAACTTCACAAGGGCTCATTTTAATCCAACATCAACACTATATATACATTGCAAATATAACATTTCACTATATCAACATGTCTCTATAGAACACATAACATAACAAAGAACATACAAATTATACAACAAGGGAAGTGAAATAACTAACCTAGAATCCAAGCTTAAGGTAATGAGATTTGTAGTAGAGCTCTCTTAAGACTTCCCAAAAATTCTTCACACAACTTCCTCTCTCCAAAATATCTCTAAGTCCTAGTGGTCTCCATGTTTGGAGAGTGGGTGAATACCCAAAAATATCACCAAATCTTCCCTAAAAAGGAGTCTCTCCTCTCCCATCTAAGTCTCATATATGAGATATGGGTTTCTTTTCCTCATAAATCCTCCTTGTACCCCTCAAATAATTAGGATAAAGACTAGGGGTATGCATGAAGTATGGCTTGCCTAATAGTCCACTTTTCATATGTCTTTAAAGGTACCCTCTTATAAGGCTTGTAAATAAGGTATGGTCACCTTTTTGACTAGAAAACATTTCCTAACCCAAGTTACCATAAGTAGGGTAGGTTATTTTGGATTTAACTACCTCCTAGGGCTCCATATAACCCTCCAAAAACCTACTTCTAACTCACCTACAAGTTCAAGATATTTCACTTTGTCATGCCAAAAATATAAGAGCAGAAATGCACACAAATTTTTTAATTTTTTTTGTTTTATAGAAAAGACTATGATTCAATAAGATAATGCAGTCTATAGGGTTTAAGATATAGCTAGACAAAGGTACTGAGAAGCTAAATGCAAGATCACGATAGATAAGCAATGGGTTTAAGACTCAGTTTGATCATTTTGCAAAAGTGATTATTTGGGTGAACTGATAGTCTCTTAGCAAATCCATTAATGAAATTAGATGGCTAATATATTTAACTAAAGTCATAATTCATCAATTTTTTTTAATGATACAATTTAATTATGAGAAATAATTCACTAACCCTAAAAGTGATCTAATTGGCCAGTCCCTCTTATTAACTTAATAACTTGATCGACATTAAATTCTAAACCATTAAACATATAAGGGAATCTGAAACTCTAGAAGATCAATTAAAATTTTACTATTCAACCAAACTAACTACATGTATAACTTTAATCAAAACCTAAACTAACGCATTAACTTATCATTTACAATATAAATTGAGACTTGGTTTAATTCAATTAAATCTATAAGTTAAACTAAGCTTCATTTCGAACTATTATAAATTTAAGTCAAATGTTAAAATGTCAATATTAAGATTAATCTAATTTATCTCCCAATAGTATAAATTAGATAATAAAGCATTAAAGATATTTTAATTAATATACATTAAATTCAACTCAAAATTTAAAGTTAGATCTAATAATAACCTAACAATTAAGATACCATTCTTTACTAACTTTATTAAGAACATCAGAGTTAAAGCCTAATTGACAACATAAGTATAATTATGCATAAAATAATATACCCTAAACTAACAAAATAAATAATTAATATTGAACTACAAATCAAATACCTACCTAGATTGCATACTAAAATATTATACTAATGCCACATATAACACCAAACTAAATTTCAAAAGAAATTTTATTACATCTACTTACAACCTAAATTCAATCTAATGCTAAAGCTTACTTAGCAACTAATACACTACAAACAATAAAAATAATAATAATATTAAACTACCCCTATAACTAACCTAGACTACAACTACTCATCACCCTAAGCTAACCTACACAAACTAATCCAAAATTACCCCTATAACTAACCTAAGTCCTACCCTCTTTCCCATGACACAAGAAAAGTGGGCCGCTCCCCTTTTAGGATAGTGTGCTGCCCAATTGGGCCTATTCTCTAACCTAAGCCTGTCAGCGCAGGCCTACCTCATACTACTATGTGTGTGAGGGTTGGGAAGGGTCAACACTTGGGGAAAGGGGAATGGGTAGTTAGGATTTGTGATTTATATATATATATATATATATATATTTTAAACAAAATTAACACCCAACCTCCTTTACTCCCCATGTTGATTTGACATACGTACTTGATGTGGTAGGTGGATGGGGTTACCCATGCCTAGCCCCTCAATAGGATAATAAAGCAAGGGTAAGGGAAGGAGAAGAGAGCATTAACTTTAAAAAGTTTATTAGGTGAGTATGGTAGGAGATGTTAGGAAAAATAAATATAAATATTAAATTCAATATATTATATATGTATACTTGCATCAATGGATTGATTGTAGGATTACATTTATTTCTTGTTTAATTTTCTATTATTTTATTTCCTTTAGAAAGGAATCAATCCATGAATATGCTCTATGAACTTGGAGAAATAAAATTTCTCTCCATACATTGTCTTGAGAGCTTTTGCTCTTGGAGGTGCACAATTTTTTTTTTGAAGCTTTTTTTTTTGTCCAAGTAAAAATTCTCATTAAGCAATAATGTTTTGTTGTTGAGTAATTTAGTTATCTCTATCCTTTTTATAACCTTGATTTCTTCTTAACAAGAATAATAATACAAGGTTATAAGTAAGGTTGTAATATTTTGTCTTTCCTCCTAAAATTTATGTTTTATTAATCATTATATAACAAGGAATAAGAACCTATATTTAGATCTCAAGGTGATGCATAATTCTTGATCGAATGGATTGTGTCAATTATGAAACTTAACAATGAGAGAATTAAATTTGTGCTCACAATGTAGGATTTCCATTTCTTCTTAATACTTATAACATCAAATTGAAAACTTTAACATATCCAATTGCTTTTCACTACATAATTGGAAACTTGAAAATTCAGAATTCAAAGGCATTATCTATCATTCTATTTTCTCCTAAACACATGTAAAAACTTGAAATCACATGAGAGCAATACAAGAAGGTTTTCATAATCTCTTTTTTTTTTCTATATTATTCATCCTAGTTCAAGGCTCCATCAAGAAAGAACTAGTAAGAAAACCCGATGTCGTTGCCAATATATCAAAATTCAAGTACATTTTACATAATATTACAATTCAATTGAAATTTCTTCAAAGGGTTTCACAAGAGAACTTCATCAATGTCTTCAATGCATCAAGGAAACCATGGGAGAAGCAAGAACCAACATGGAGGTAAAACAACACAATGAGATGAACAATTCAAGCATGCATCCCAAACCTGGTTTTGCACAATATATCCAAACATAGGACCTGACTAGGATGGAGGTGGATTTTCCCAATGGGAGATGTCAATCACTATACCATAACATGGGCCTTTCGGGGCTAAAACTTCAAGAATTTTCATTCTTTCACAAGGCCCTTTCAAGCCTACTATCACAAAGATGTTCATTCCTTTCCATATTCAAGATTTCACAATATCAACTTGGCATGTGATGACAAGTAGGGACCCATACTCCCTAACCTCTTTCCCTCCTCTCACCATGAAAGGATACTCTCACCATTGAGGTCCAACTAAGGCCCTACCCCCATACATGGCCACTTCTTCCCTATCCAAGGGTGAGTGATGCCAAAACAATCCCCATGAAATCCTTTCAAAACACAAAACATCAAGCAAGCATGGAAATAACACTAATAGAAAATAAGATAAGTTCCCTCCAAATCAACCCCAACACACAAGCAAGCAATACATAAACAACACAAAACTTTATGCAAAATTCAAACATGATTCAAGCATGAGTACATGAAGAACAACTCAAAGGAGTGAAGAACTCCTACCTTCACAAAGAGTGATGGAAAATGGTGGGTTGAGAAGAGCTTTCCCTTTTCTTCCTTCAATCTTAAAAACTTCCTCTAAAACTAGAGGTTTGGGTGACGAAAACCAAATCTCTCCGAAAATGCCTCTATGTATGACCCTTAAATCAACTAGACTTCAAGTAAACTCAAGATGGAGTTTTGGTCACCAACTCATGTAGATGATAATCAATTTTCGCAACCCATCAAAAATAGGGCTTTTGAGTGACCCTAAAAGTCAAACAAGGAGGCTAAGGAGGTGGAAAATACTCCCCACCCATACCCTTACCCCTAGGGCACTTAAATTTGATGTTTTTAAGCCTTAAAGATATAATACGAAAAATTAAAAGCTAGGAGAATAATAAAATCAAATAACAACCTTTAAAGAATTACAATGCAAGATAGCACAAAATTAACAAGTGATCTAGTCCTACCTTCCCATTGAGTTTTCTTGGCTAATTCTCCTGCACACTCATTGCACACATTAGTAGATCAAGAATTCACATGCATTATGTAAATTACGTATCAGGAAAAATCATATAAAATAAGGCATCCATTTCTAATAATCAATTTTTTTATCTAATTCTACTCATATTTCCAACCTTTAGAATTTCATAATCAACGTGTTAGTTTTACACTCATTTATTTCATCATTATACATGTTCATAAAGCATTAAATGATGAAATCAAATAACTGAAGTAAAGTATCACACATCATAACATAGAATAATAATGTTCAGTGTATCCAATAATGTTCTGACATATTGAGTCATGAGTATCAAAATAATAATGTATCATCAGTGCTAGGATGGGTCGAGGTGAGGCCTCATAGACTCAACTTGTGGCTCATTTAATCATGGGGTTTGCATAGGTCATCTAATATAGGTTAGGTTTTATTTCAAAAATCCTTGTTTGGACATGTCACTTAGACATGTGTCAATTGATACTAAAATAACTCCGCATCACAAGTCCACTTAACATGTCCACTGAGAACAAAATATGAAACATTAAAATACATTTGTAAGAATCATGCTTCAATCGACATTTATAAATTAAACACAATACAACAAGGTTTATGTCTCTTCATAAGATGAATTCTTGGCATCATAGATTTACAATAGCTCAAACCTAGGTCTCTGATTTTGTTCCATGGTTATTCCTCTGCACACTAGATCAAAGCATCAGTAATCTAAGAAAATATATTAATAAATTCAACATGGATAATTAATACTGTCAACAAGATTAATCATATCCATAATATCCATCAACTAGCAAGGCAATGATTTACAATTTCAGTAGGAACAAAATACGTTTCAATTTTATCTCATTCATGAAAATATGCATTTGTAGAACATGTGTGAAAAATAGAACATCATGTTATCTCTATTTCTCATTCATTTTATTTTAAACTAAGATTGATGGGGACACAACCCAAGCACAAAATGGACACAACAGGAAAGGAAAATTTGATTAACCTTGTAAATAAGCTAATACATTCAGTACAAAGAAAATAGACTTCAAAACATGCCCTATGGGCTTACAATAGCATAAATCTAGAGATAATTTCTCCTTTCAGTACCTCCTCTCAAACTCCACTCCGAATTGCCTTTTACAATGCCATAAATGTCCTTAAATAGACCCTAGAGGTTTAAGGACTAGGAATACATTCTAGAAAGTGCTAGTAGGCATCTATCGACCAAGTAGAAGGCTCTAGAAGCCACGTTAGAAGTTGGTACAAATCTAGAAGAATCCAAAAATGGTAACCAAACTTTCAAGAGGCATAACTTTTGAACCGTAGCTTTGATTGATGAACTGTTTACATTTTTGAAAAGCTCTCGAAGAACTCTATGGCCCATAGAAGGATCATTGCTCATCCTCCATTTTTTGGGCCTATTAGAGGTCATTTAATACCCCTAACCTGACCTTGAACCAGTCTTAGGAGGTCTCCAAAAATTGAAAAACTGTAATAACTTTCAATCTGTGGAGCCTTTTGATCTGATTCATTTTCTGGAATGCTCTAAATTTCAATTACATTCATCTGACCAATTTACACCTTCTAGTTCACCAAAATGATGGCTCAATTACATACTCCTAATTTTTTGGCATTTACACATATCCCAAGATGTTCAAATACTCTATCCTAGAACACTGATAGTGGAACTATGAGAGTTGGAACCTTTATTTTACCCAAACGGGTATCCAAAAAATGAAAACACATGAAACTAAAACTAAGTCTAAGTATATTTATTTGGTTGACATAGGATTACCCTTACACCTCTGGATGCTCCTGCATCAGACATCCAAGGTAGATTGAAAAGTGACCCTGTCACTTTATGAATGGTAGAGGAAATCCCAAATGGGAAACCTCAGCTGTTGAAATCCAAGTTGAGTCCTCTATCAGCCGTCCTTTCCACTTGACCAAATACTCTTTATACTACCTATACCTGGTACTTCTACCCACTTGATAATCCAAAATGTCTTCTATCTCCTCTTTCTTAGAAGTAGGAATTGGACATGGCTCTAACATTAGCTCCTCTTCTACACCATCATCATGATACTCTGTCAAGTTTGTAATGTTGAAAATAGGAGAAATGTGAATTCCATCTTGTAACTCCACCTCATATGCATTTTCTGAGTCATGTTTCTTCAAAATTTTGCAAGGGCCAAATTTTTTCATTTTCAGCTTGTTGTAAGTACCGGCTAGAAATCTTTCTTTTCGTAAGTGCACCATGACTAGATCCCCTATTTGGAATTCTTTATGTCTTCTCCTTTGATCAACCCTAGCTTTATACTCTTGATTCATCTTGGTAATGTGTGCTTGAACCTCCTCATGTAGATGCTTGATATGTTCAGCAAATTCTTCAACTTTAGCACTAATCCTCTCCCCTTGCTCTATCTTCTTCAATTCTAGTGAAGTCCTTGGGCTACTTCCATATACAATTTGGAATGATAATTTACCACTACTCCTGTTTATAGAGTTATTGTAAGCAAACTCTGCCTGTGGTAGAATCAAATCCCACCCCTTGGGCTTATCCCCAACTAAACATCTTAGCAAATTGCCCAAACTTCTTTTTACCACTTCTATTTGGCCGTCAGTTTGCAGGTGATGTGTGGAACTGAATTTCAAGTTTGTTCTCAACTTCTTCCACAATGTTCTCTAGAAATACCTCACAAATTTAGTATCTCTGTCAGAAACTATACTCCTTGGGAGACCATGTAGTCTCACCACCTCTCTGAAAAACAAGTCTGCAATATGGACAACATCATGAGTTTTGTGGCATGGAATGAAATGTGCCATTTTGGAGAACAATCAACCACCACAAATACTGAGTCATTACCCCTTTGTGTTCTTGGAAATCCAAGAACAAAATCCATACTTATGTCCTCCCATGGCTTTGATGGAACAAGCAATGGCTGATATAGTCTAGTATTGTGACTAAATCCCTTGGCAACTTGAAAAATCTGACAACTCCGTACAAACTTCTTTACATATTGTGACATGTGAGGCCAAAAATAATGTTCTTTGAGAATGGCAATGGTCTTATCTCAACCAAAATGTCCTTCCATCCCTCCACTATGTTTCTCCTTAATCAGATTTTCCCTCATGGAACTCCTTGGAATGCATAATTGACTGCAATTGAATAACATACCATTCTAAATTAGATAGTCTAACCTCTTAGTTCTATCTACAATAAAAGGCTCTTTACAAGCTTTCCACGCTTCACCACAATCAGGATCCTCAGGGTACAAATTCTTGAGTTCATCAAACCCAACTACTTCAACCTGCATTACTACAAGCAACAACTATCTCCTACTTAGTGCATCTGCAATCCTATTAGACTTTCCACTTCTATGCTTTAACACAAATGTATAGCTCTACAAGAACTCTACCCACTTCATATGCCTCTGATTCAATTTACCTTGACTATTTAGGTACTGTAATGCCTGATGATCAGTATATAAAAAAAATTCCTTTGGCAATAAATAATGCGTCCATCTTTTAAGGCCTAAACTATTGCATAGAACTCTTGATCATAAACATAATACTTCTTTTTTGCATCATAAATTTTTTCAATAAAATATGCAATAGGCTTACCTTCTTGGCTTAATACAGCTCCAATAGCACTGCCACTAGCATCACAATCCACCTGGAACACCTTTCTAAAATTTGGAAGTGCCAACATAGGTTTTTCTGTCACCTTCTTCTTCAAAAATTCAAAACTTCTCCCAGTTGTTGCAGTCCATTTGAACTCTTTTCTATCCCCTCTTATTGTGTCAGTCAGGGGTGCACATATGCCACTGAAATTCTTAATGAACTTCCTGTAAAAACTAACTAGACTATGAAATGATCTTATCTCAGTAGCAGACCTTGGAGTAGGCCATTCCAAGATGGCTTTTACCTTCTCTAGATCCATTTTAAGAACTTCAAGTGATATAACAAACCCCAAGTAGACTAACTCCCTTTTGCAAAGATACACTTCTTCAACAGTTTATATTCCCTCAACCTCTCAAGAACACTATGAATATGGAATAAATGTTCTTCCAAAGTTTTTCTGAAAATTAAAATATCATCCAAATAAACAATAACACATTTTCCCAAGAACTTCTTAAGTACCTCATTCATGAGCCGCATGAAGGTGCTTGGGGCATTCATCAATCCAAAGGGCATGGCTAACCACTCATAAAAACCCTCCTTGGTCTTGAAGGTTTTTTTCCACACATCTCCTTCTCGTATCTATATTTGATGATAGGCACTCTTGAGATCTATCTTTGTGAAGTATTGAGCTCCACTCAAGCAGTCCATAAGATCATTCATTCTTGGAAATGGAAACTGATACTTGATGGTTATCCTATTTATAGCTTGAGAGTCTATACACATTCTCCACTCTCCATCCTTCTTTGGTGCTAGTACTCTAGGTACTGCACATTGACTCAGGCTCTACTAAATCAAGCCCTTCCTCAATAGCTCTTGCACCTGTCTATTTAGCTCCTCAGTTCAGTAGGAGTCATCCTATGAGTAGCCTTGTTAGGAAAACTAGCTCCTGGGATTAAATCTCTATGATGACTGATTTTCCTTACAGGTGGCAATCCTTTAGGAACATTATCAGAGATGATATCTCCAAACTCACCTAGTAAATCTGAAACTTCAAGTGGTATTTCACTACTACCTTCTTTATCTTTCCTAGTAATCAAAGCATAGGACATATTTTGATGTTTCATGCCATCTAAAAACTTTCTTCCATCAAAAAGACAAATCCTAACACTACTACATACCTTTTTGCCTTCCTTTTTTATGGGCTTTAGTTTGTGGCAAACTCCATCCTTTGTTAGAGAGTATGTGTTTGCATGACCATCATGTACTGCATGCCTATCAAACTGCCACAGTCTTCCCAAAAATAGATGGAAAACATCCATTGGAATAACATCACAGAGAAATTCATCATGGTAACTCCCAATTTTGAATTTCACTAAGCATTGTTCACTTACCAGGACCTTATGATCATCTTTCACCCAAGCAATCCGATAGGGCTCAGGGTATTTCTCAATTTTGAGCTTCAGCTTAGAGACCATCTCCTCTAATACTAAGTTATTAGTACTACCACCATCAATGATCACATTACAACATTTATCCTCACACTTGCACCTGGTACAAAATAAACTCCTCCTTTGTCCTGGTTCAATCTCACCACTTAGTAGGACCCTTTCATTTACTAAGGTCTCTCATGTTTCTACATCTTCTCAATGTGATGATTGTGCATCTTCATCTCCATGAGCAATCCTAGCTTGACTCTCAGCTCTCTTGTCTATCCTTCCTTGTCATTGAGGTCATTCAAAGGCATGATGACCTTCTTCATTACAATAGAAATAGGTATCACGAAAGCCTCTTCTCCCTTTTCCATGTCCTCTACCTCTTCCTCTCTGATTTCCAAACTCTTGATCATGAGAGTGGTTGAAACCCTCATTCCTCTGGTTCCTACTAGTACGGTCAACATCTTCATTTTTCTTTTGGGTTTCATTTCAGCCTCCAGATGACCTACCACTACCCCTTCCTCCTTGATTGCACCCTCTTTGTCTTCCTTCAAACCTTTTATTCAGCTTCTCTTCAACTCATAGGGAAAATTGGTATGCCTCTTCGACGTTGGTCATTCTTACCAGACTTAATTCCTCTTGGATGCTAGGTCGCAACCCACTGATATAATGAGAAACCTTCTCCTTATTTGCTTCTGCATGCCTTGCTCTAATCAACAGTCGATAAAACTCCTCTGTATATTCTTTTACTGATCTTCCTACTTGATTTAACCCATGCATCTTCTTAAACAAATCAAGCTCATAATCAATAGGAATGAACTGCTTCTTCAGTTTGTCAACCATACGATCCCACCTTGTGATCTTATCCTTTCCTCTTCTATTTTGTTCCAATTGAACCTCTTGCCACCAAATTTTGGCATGGCCTTTTAGTTTGGCCTTTGCAAACTTAACCCTATTTGGATCCCTAATATCCTCATACTCAAAGTACTCTTCCAGCTCATTGATCCAATCGATCAACTCATCTGGTTTCAAATTTCCTGAAAAATACACCCACTTAAATTGTAGGTATTTTCCCAAACCTAGTAATGGCCTTAAAAAGCCTTTCCTCTTCTTGATTCAAAACTTCCTTGTAAATTCCCCTTCTATTCCAATTTCTTCGTCTTCATTTTCATCCTCACTTTCGTTACCTGCAACAAAATTTGTTCCCCTATGGAGCTCCTCTTGCAATGCTTGGACTTGCTTTTGGAGGGCTCTAACTTCCTCAAGATTAATAGCTCTAGCCCTTCTACCATGCTCTCTTCATGGAGGCATCTTCTTAACTCGAACCCACAACAACACAGTCGCCGCTCTATCTACACCCTTAGGAAAATTGGCTCTGATACCACTTGATGGGGACACAACCAAAGCACAGAATGGACATAACAAGAAAGAGAAATTTTATTAACTTTTTAAATAAGCTAATACATTCAGTACAGAGAAAATAGACTTCAAAACATGCCCTATGGGCTTACAATAGCATAAATTTGGAGATAATTTTTCCTTTCAGTACCTCCTCTCAAACTCCACTCTGAACTACCTTTTACAATGCTAGAAATGTCCTTAAATAGACCTCGGAAGGTTAAGGATTAGGAATACATTCTAGAAAGTGCTAGTAAACATCCACAAACCAAGTAGAAGGCTCTAGTATCCATGTTAGAAGTTGGTACAAATCTAGAAGAATCCAAAAATGGCAATCGAACTTCTGGGAGCCATAACTTTTGAACCGTATCTCTAATTGACAAACCGTTTAAATTTTTGAAAAGCTCTCAAAGCAATATGACCCATTAAAGCATCTTCGCTTGTACCCCATTTTTTGGCCCTATTTGAGGTCATTTAATTCCCCTAACCTGACTTTGAAGTAGTCTTAGGAGGTCTCCAAAAATTGAAAAACTGCAATAACTTTCAATCCGTGGGGCCTTTTGACTTGATTCTTTTTCTAGAATGCTCTTTATTTCAATTACATTCATTCAACCAATTTACACCTTCTAGTTCACCAAAATGATGGCTCAATTACATACTTCTATTTTTTTGGCATTTACATGTATCCCAAAATGTTCAAATACTCTATCCTAGAACACTGATAGTGGAACTGTGAGAGTTGGAACCTTTATTTGACCCAAATGGGTATCCATAAATGAAAACACATGAAACTAAAACTAAGTCTAAGTACATTTCTTTGATTGATAGAGGATTTCCCTTACACCTCTAGATTCTCCTACATCAAAGATCAATGTGAATTATATAATCATACCAATATAACAAGGAAATCAAATTATGACTTATATAATGCAACACCACATAATAGACTCCTTAATCTATTAATGACAAGCATATGAACTATTTCTAATATAATCATAGTCCTAATTAATGATAATATAAAGTTATGACATAATATATTTAAGATATGTTGTCCATGTCTGATCGGTGTAAATATATCAACGTAATGAATGTAATATAGTCAAAATATGAAACTATTAACTATGCCATGATAGGTCATGGTAGGATCGCACAAACAAGTCAGCAAAGGAAAGAAGCCATGGACACTTTTATAATTGGGATTACAACACAAGACAAAAAATGTCATCATTGTCAAGAATATGGACATATCCCTAAGAATTGCATTAGGATACACTTCAGTAGCAACTATGATAGATGGTTAAGTCAAACAACATGGTTTAGCTATTTGACGATTGGTCATATTAGTAAGTGTTTTCCATCTAGGTGAAAGGCACCCAATTGTGAATTTAGGAAAGGAAAAGGCAAGGTAGATGTTGAACACATCAGAGGTGAGATGAACAAAACATAGATAAATATAGGTGATTATAGAAATCAAATGGAGTAGGGAGCATATCACCTAATAGGACAAGTGGTCACACCTCATAAAACTAAGCAAATAAGAGGTATGAGGGACTGATACTCAAGTGTTATATCAGACATCAGCTCCAAAAGAAGTTAGTACTAAAAATACTACACTAGAATGAATAAAGATGCAAAATGCTGCAAAAAAATCAAGTTAAGCTTTCATGTTGTTTCCAAGCATGGAAAGTCTTTAATAGATGCTAAGTGAAAAGCTAGTTAATGCCAAACTGCCAAACTAAGTCACTTAATGCTGAGTTTGTAGTAGCTATTGAGTGAGGGTAATATCAATAGATGCCAAGTGGATCAAAAATCATGTTGATGCTAAGTTTATAGCTATTCAAGCACCAAGCATTAAATGCAAGCTTTTGAAGGGTATATGGTCATGTTTCACCCATTTTTCATCATTTCAAATTTGAGTAAGGGAAAGAAGAGTAGAAGGAAACTCAGAAACTTATTTACAACATTCACAAAGATCTTAGAGATGATTTCACACTAGCTCTTAGAGATTTTTAAGTTATTCTTGACAAGCCAAGTTATGCAATTTAAAATTAGCATAAACCCTAGTTTGTCAAATGACATCTAGTTCCAAGAATGTAGAAGGGAAAGATATTTTAAATGTGCAACTAGTAACTAACAAGGTTAAATAACCCATATTTAAAGCCATCCCTTACATAACATATAAGCAAGATCCCTCAACTACTCTTTAAATGATCCCGTTGAAAGTCATTATGAATCAAGATGTTAGAAAATGCTACAATTGTAAGATATGAGGAATAGGAGATACGAAAATTAGAGAAGCCTATGAAAAATTGTGTGAGCATAGTGTTCTAAAGGAACAATTCAAAATTGTTGAAAGGAAGGGTTTGATGTGTGTCCTAGATTTTCTCATAGTATTCAAAACTAAATGGATCAAGATAGTATTGAGCCAAATACATGATGGATCCTTATGGTTGGAAGATACACCAATTAAAATTTCAAAGAGGACAATTCATTAGGTAACTAGCTACCTAGCCCTAGATTGGCCCAAGACTCTATGGAGTGACTCTAAAGAGGTAATAGAGAAAAACACAGGGGAAAAATGTAACAAGAGAGGAATGAAAATTTACACCATCACTAATCCATTACTAAACTTTGTAGATAGTATTGAAGCCCATTTTCATTTTGGGCCATAGGACCCTAGCCCTTCGAGGTAGAGAGTTGGACCAAGTTAGAGTCCAATGGGATTTCTATGATGAGGTTACAACATCTTGGGATGATGCAACACAAAGAAAAGAACAATATCCCCTCCTCTTTGATGAACTCTAGGAGGAAGTTCATGCCGACGAAGGAGGATGTGAGATCCTACCATGACCTATCATGGCATAGTCGATAGTTTCATATTTTGGCCATACTACTTTCATTATGTTGATATATTTAGACCTATTAGAAATGGACAACATATATTAAATATATTATGTGATTACTTTAGATTATGATTGATTAGAACTAGGATGATATTAGAAATAGTTCATATGCTTGTTATTATTAGAATAAGAATACTATTATGTTGTATCACATTATAGATGTCATAATTTGATTTCCTTTTTATATTGATATGACTATATAATTCATGTGGATTTTAGTTTAAAATAAAATTAATGAGAAATAGAGATAGCATGATGTTCTATTTTTCATACATGTTCTACAAATGCATGTTTTCTTGTATGAGATGAAATTGAAAATCATTTTGTTCCTAGTGAAATTGTAAATCATCTTCTTGCTAGTTGGTGGATATTATGAATATGAATAATCTTGTTGATAGTGTTAATTATGAATGTTGAATTTATTTATATCTTTTCTAGGACTACCAATGCTGTGATCCAATGTATAGAGAATTAACCATGGAACCAAATCAAAGAACCAAGTTTGAGCTATTGTAAATCTATGATGCCAAGGATTCATCTAATGATGAGACATAGACCTCATTTTCTTGTCTTTAATTTGTAAATATGGATTGAATCATGATTGTTACAAATGTATTTTAATGTTTAGTATTTTGTTCTCAATGGACATGTTAAGTGGACTTGTGATGTGGAGTTATTGTAGTGTCAATTGACACGTGTAAGTGGCATGTCTAAACAAGGATTTTTGAAATAAAACCTAACCTATATTAGATGACCTATGCAAACCCCATGATTAAATGAACCATGAGTTGAGACAAACCTCTTAAACCCATAGGTGAGTTAGAAGTGGGTTTTTGGACAATTATATTGGACCCTAGGAGGTAGTTAAGGCAAAAATAACCTACCCTACTTATGATAATTTGGGTTAGGAGATGTTTTCTAGTTAGAAAGTTGACTATACCTTATTTATGAGCATCAAAAGAGGGTATCTTTAAAGATATATGAAAATTGGAGTGTTAGGTAGGTCATACTTCATGCCATACCCCTAGTCTTTATCCTAATTATGAGAGGGGTACGAGGAGAATTTATGAGAAAAAGAAACCCATACTTCATTTATGAGAGTTAGATGGGACAGGAAAGATTCCTTTGTAGGGCAGATTTTGTGACATTTCTGAGTGTTCACCCACTCTCCAAACTTGGAGATGACTAGGAGTCAAGAAGATTTTTGAAAACAAGAAGCTGAGTGAAGAATTGTTGGGAAGTCTTAAGGGAGCTATACTAAAAATTTCATTTCCTTAAGCTTGGATTCTAGATTGGTTATTTCACTTCCCTTGTATAATTTGTATGTTATTTTTTGTGTTATGTGTTTTGTAGAGAGATGTTGAAAGAGTAAAATGTTATATTTGCAATGTATATGTAGTGTTGATGTTGGATTGAAAGGAATCCTTATGAAGTTTTCTTGTTGTAGAAAAAAAAGTGTAACCATGATCTTGAGTTTGTTTTGTTTTTGTGTTGTTTTGAGTCTTTAATGTTGGGTGTATAAGGCACACTCACCCTTGGGAGGGCAGAGTAGCCAAGGGTGAAGGGTGTTTGACAACCCATTATGTGTAAAGTCTCTCCTTGTGTAGGAGAGTGGAAAATCATGGATGCATGGGCTCCATGTTGCCAAAGTTATTTTTACATATTTGGGGGTGATAAGAGTTGATATAAATTGGGGGTGATAAGGGTTAATGTGAATGAAAAATAAAGGTGGGAGTTGTTATATGTTGTCCTTTTTGAAGGAAACTTTATTTATGTTTAACTTTTTCTTTCTTCATGTGGGTACTTGGTCCACCTTCACCGCATTTTTTGGTCTTAAATAAACCCTTTGTGAAGAAGCCTTGGGTGTAGTTTTTTGTTTGATATATGTTGTGTGTAAATTTGTATGTCACCCCTTCAATATTGATTCTCCTAGCTTGGGGTGGCCTTTAAATGCATAGGTTGGGAGGTGAGCTTCCCATGGTTAAAATTATTTTATTATAGGTTTTGTGAAGATTTGAGTCAAGGAAAATGTGGGAAAGAAACTATATAATTTGGTCATCTTAATGAGCATGTTTACTTGAAGAATTTCTTGAAGGCCATGTAAACAAAGGAATTATAAAAAATTATGTATTTTTCTTGAGTTGTTACGAGAGCATGATGATTGGGTATTTGTTTTACATCATTGAAGATGAATAATCTTGATTATTTGCAAGCATAATTGTAACTTTTGTTGGGGAGTAAATGAATGTAAGAAATATTGTAGCTACACTTCAAGTGATAGTATTAATAATTTGTTATAACTTCTTTAGAGAGGAAATGGAAATTTAAATTATCTTCCTTAGTCAATATATTATCAGGTTTTATTTTTCTTTATTTTTATTATCTTAAATTTGGTATGCTTTCTATCTTCAAATAAAAGAAGATGAATAAATAAAAAGCTATTAAGTAAATTTTGTAAAGAAAAAGTATTCATGAAATAAAGATCATTTGAATTGCAAAATGTGTAATCATATTTATTAAATTGTTGGTTATAAAGAAATTTTATAACATATTCAAAACAGTAAATATGTCATTGAAATTAATAAATTAAATACTATTCTACTGGAATATTACTTGCTACAAAATGTGTTTGATATTTTTTAATATTTATGTGAAATCAAATTTTAATGTTAACATTTATTTAGAAATATTAATAAAAAAAGAACAATTACTTAATAGAAGGTGATTTTTGTGGCAATTTGTATATAGAAATATTAGAAGATGGGTGTTTCATAAATGTGAGGCCTCGCCCCAACCCATCCTAGCATCAATGATACATTATTATTTTGATACTCATGACTCGATATGTCAGAATATTATTTGATGCACTAAACATTATTATGCTATTTATGATGTGTGATGCTTTACTTTCAGATATTTGTTTCATCATTTAATGCTTTATAAACATGTATGATGATGAAGTGAATGAATGTAGAACTAACACCTTGATTTCTCCAATTTTAATGAATAGAATGAGATGAATAATTGAATCGTAGAAAATGAATTTTTTAATTTACATGTATTTCTTGTTAAGTATTTTTACATATATACATGTTTTTTTTAAACTACTAATGTGTTCAATGAGTGTGCAGGAAATTTAGCCGGGAAAACTCAAAGGAAGGATGGAACTAAACCCCTTGTTAAATTGTGTTGTCTTTGTCTTGTAATTCTTTAAAGGTTGTTATTTGGTTTTAATATTTCTCCTAGCTTTTAATTGTTCCTATTAAGTCTTTAAGGCCTAAAAATATTAAATTTAAGTACCCTATGGGTAAGGATGTGGATGGGGAGCACTTTCCAACCCCTTAGTCTCCTTGGTTGACTTTTAGGGTCACTCAAAAACCCTACTTTTGGTTAATTGTGAAAATGGATTGTCTCTTTACTTGAGTTGGTGACCCAAAAATCCATCTTGAGGTTACTTGAAGTCTAGTTTGGTTAAGGATCATACTTAGAGGCATCTTGGAGTAGTTTTGGGGTTGTTACCCAATCTCTAGTTTTAGAGAAAGTTTGAAGATTAAAGGAAGAAAAGGAAAAAGCTCTTCTCAACTTACCATTTTACCATAACATTTTGTGAAGTTAGGAGTTCTTCACTCTTTTTGATTTGTTCTTCATGTTTTTCATGCTTGAATCATGGATAAGACATTGATTTGTTCTTTGGATTGCTTGCTTGTGTGTTGGGTTTGATTTGGAGAGATTTTATCTGGTTCTTGATGTATTCTCATGCTTCTCTTGAAGTGTTTTTTTAGGGGATTTCATGGTGATTTTTTTGGCATTACTCACCCTTGGATAGGGAAGAAGTGGCCATGTATCAGGAAAGGGCAATGGTTGGACCTCAATGGTGTAGAGTCTCCTCTCATGGTGAGAGGAGGGAAAGAGGGTAGGGTGTATGGGCCCCTACTTGTCATCACATACCTTGTTTGATATTGTGAATTCTTGAATATGGAAAGGAATGAAAATTGTTGTGGAAATAGCCTCGAAAGGGCCTTGTAGAAGAACATATTCTCTTGAAGTTTTAGCCCCGAAAGGGCTACATTATGGTATGGTGATTGACGTATCCCATTGGGAAAATCCACCTTTACCCTAGTCAAGTTCTATGTTTGGACCTATTGTGTAAAACTAGGTTTAGGTGTATGTTTGAATTGCTCTTGATGTTGTGATGTTTCACCTCGGGTCAGCTCTTGTCTTCTCCTTGTTTTCCTTGAAGAATTGAAGATATTGGAAGAAAGTGCCTCTGAAGGTTTTAGAAGAGATTTCATTTGAATTGTAATATTATGTAAAATGTATTTGAATTTTGATGTATTGGCAAAGACATCGGGTTTTCTTACTGGTTTCTTCCCAATGGAGCCTTGAACCAGGATGAATAATAAAGAAAGAAAAAAAATGATTATAAAAACCTCCTTACATTGCTCTCATGTGATTTCAAGTTTGTATATGTATGTGAGAAAATAGATTGATAGATTATGTCTTCAAATTATGAATTCTCAAGTTTCAATTATGTAACGAAAACTAATTTGATATGATGAAGTTTCCAATTCAAGGTTTATGTATCAAGAGGAAATAAAAATCTTGCATTGTGGTCACCGAGTTAACTCTCTCCTTGTTAAATTTCATAATTGACACAATCAAATTTGGTTAAGAATTATGCATCACCCTAAATTCAGAATTAATGGAACATACAGCTTGTAGGATGATTAATAAAACATGAATGGTAGGAGAAAAGAAAGAAATAACCTTATTCAAATCCTTGTATTAGTATATTATTCATAGGAAAATCTATGTTTTCATTTGGTTAAAATTCACTCTTAAGGAAATATATGTATGTGTGTGTGTGTGTGTGTGTGTGTATATATATATATATATGGCAAGAAACAAAAAGTATCATCACTTTGAAATTGGCTTAAAAAATGCATCTCTAGGACTGAAAAACACTCTCTAGAAATTGTATGAAGAAATTTTAATCTTCTTTTTGAAATATAGAGAATATTAAAAATATTCTCTCAACATCCTCTTAACTCATTAAATGTTCTAATCTTAAATGCATAAATAAAGAAAAACATTAAAAAAATAAGAGAGGGCTTATATGTTGAAAACATACCCAAGTTTCCCCTCCACCTAATAAACTTTATAAAGTAAATGCACCACTCCCCTACCCTGGCATGGCCAAGACTTTCCCCACTTCTCAAGCCATTCCTCGTGTCAAAAGAACCTGTGCAAGACGAGTTGGGTGTATTGGGATATGCTTGTCCTTTTTGCAATTTATGTTTGGCCACCAAGTCAGCGAGCCATTATGAAAAGGGGAAGCTTGTTCTTGTTTCAATATATATTAAACTGACCATGCACATGCAAAATTTTCTTCCCCGCCAAACAACTTGAATCATGTGCCATGGCTAGGTCTTCATGATGGTACTGTTAGTGCTTGGAAATGGTGTTAGAATAGTTTTGAAAAGGAAACTATAGTGAACGGACCAACCATTCCTCTTATCTTTATGAAACCTGTAGCAAAGTACATGTCAAATTGAATGTAGTGGGGAACCAAGTAATGTTTTACAAATTAAAAATAAAATATAACATAACTATAATACTTTACCCTCCCATGTCTTTTTTCCCAAACACATATCACTTGCATGGGATCTTCCCCATGCAAGGATTGGGGGACAAGCCTGCCATGTGTAGACCTTGGGCA
The DNA here is from genome assembly GCA_028749045.1 of Cupressus sempervirens. Taxonomy (NCBI): domain Eukaryota; kingdom Viridiplantae; phylum Streptophyta; class Pinopsida; order Cupressales; family Cupressaceae; genus Cupressus; species Cupressus sempervirens. Next base: position 923,874,936 of record CM053792.1, read on the forward strand.
ATGCATTGGCCCACAGGCCTATGTCGAGTGAAAGGAAGTGGGGGGGGGGGGGGGGTGTGCGTGTTGATATTATATTTGTTTTTTTTGTGAAGTATGTGTTAGTTAGTGGGGTAGGTTAGTAGTAGGGATATTTTGTTAAGTTGAATTTTATTGTTAGTTTTAGTTTAGAATAACATTAATTTAGTATTTAGATTAGTAGATACTTTGTGTTATTAGAAAGTAGAATAATATTTTTAAGATAGAATAGGAATTGTTATTATTTTAAAATGTGGCTTTTACATATTGTTAGTATTTTAGAAACTTGATTATAAGCTAATTTAATTGTTATAGTACCTTAATTATTACTTGTTCTTTATTAATTTTATTAATAGTTTTAAATAAGATTAGCTTTAAATTGTTAATTGATTAGTGACTTAGTTATTCAGTTATTTATTAGTTCTAATTTAAAAGTTTTAACTTGAAATTAGAATATTTTAATTAAAATAATTTTGGTCTTCTATTAACTAAGTTTATACTATTGTGAGTCAAGTAGATTAACCTCAATAATTGCATTTTAAATCTTGGGCATACATTTTATAATAGATTTGAATAAAGTTTAGATTTACTTAACAATTGATTTGAAATAAGTCTAGTATTCAATTTAAATTGTATATGATAGGTTAATAAATTAGATTGATAAAAGTGTGTTAGAGAAGATTTTACAGTTAGTTTAAACTTGGGAATTCAAGTTTAAAAATGTAGTTAGCATGCGTGAAATAGTTGGATTTAAATTGATCTTCTATTGTATCATAGTCTCTTAATGTTAAATGATTAATATCGTAATGACGTTCAAATTATCAATTAAATGAAAGGAACTAGTTAATTAGATCATTTTAGGGTTAGTGGTATATTACTCGTAATTAAATTGTATCTAAACAAGATTATGTAATTAAGAGAGAGATGTCATTCTATTAGCATGTTAGTTTAAAAGTATTGATAGATGTTGTATTATGTCTAATGTCATAAATTTAATGATTTATTCATCCTCAGTTAAACACATCAAACTTAGAGACTTTTAATTTTTAATTTCAAAAAAAAAATTGTGTGTTTTGCCCATATATTTTGGGCATGACAATAAAAAAGAACAAAATTGAGGTAACCTATATATAGAAAAACAAATATTTGTATCTTATAAAATCTAGCTTTTGTGACAACTTTTATAAAATAAGATTTTTTAAAGTTAATGTTTTATGTATCATGTGATTTTGTGATTTTGTGAATCAATGCATATAAGACACATCAAAGAAAATACTAGTTTAGGAAAAATGATAAATTTATTTTACTTGGGTATATTTAAATAACAAAGCTAATTATAAGAAATTATAGATACAAATATAGATAACTAAATATATCAAATACATGGATTAAATATGTTATGCATGTAAATTATGTATCACCAAATTTTTCATTATATATATATATATATATATATATATATCTTATTATATAAAATATAATATAAATACTTAATATCAGAACTAAGCTTATATATATACACACACACATACTAAAAAACACATTAAATAATACTAATAAATAATAATTTTAAAAAAGAAAACATTTTTTTTATCACTCGAACCCTAGGGCCAAATCTTGTTGTAGGGCTATGAATGCGAGCCATTCCAAATCCCTCTTTGAGGGCTATGGATGGTTGAGCCATTGCAGATCCCTCTTTGAGGGCTGTGGTTGGCTATGAAGCCTCTTGGGATGAGCTTGAGCTACATGGCTAGGGAAGAAGCAGAAAGGGAAGACACAAAAAAATAACAACCCTCGTAGTCTAAAAAAGAAAAAGAAAAAAAAGATAAATAGATTTGTACTAAAATAGATTTCATTAATGGTATGATGGAAAGAAATAGAAATCTATTAATCTACACGAAAAAATTGTAGATCTATCAAACCCATTAAATGAATACATCAATGAAACCCTCATTAACAACAAAAATGAATAAAAATTTAACAAACCCCATTAAAATCCATGATTAACCTACAAAAAGATGGGAAATGAATATGAAAGAAGAAGGGAGAAAATAAAGTAGATCTTTTAGCTTCATTCTTTAATGTGCAACAAACAAGCACAACCATCAAACAAGAAAAGCTATTAGGGTTAGATCAAAAAGAAAAAGAAATGAAGTGTAGAGGAAAAATGAAAGAAATGAAAAGTAATAGGGTTGTCTTTCTTTTTCATCCTTTTGGAAACCCTGTTTATGGTTGAATGAAGAACACAATACTTTATTTTATTTCTATTTTAAAAAGAAAAGAAAAAAAAGCTATAAATTCACTTTAAAATGTATATTTGTATTAATTCATGAGTAAGGTAATTCATTTTATTTTATTTAAGAATTGAAGGGGTTCAAACTTTAATGTCTAAGAGAACAATTCAAAATGTTTTAAATGTTTTAAGTGGGTAGAGTGATTTTCTAAATATTTTTATTAAATGGTGATTAGGAAAATGTAGGGGACTTATCTATTGGTACTTTAAATTATGTTGTTTAACATAAGTATTAAAATACTCATTTAATTATAATCTTTTAATATTCTATGGATTATTTTATTATGGTAGATAGTTGATGTGGAGTTAAACTAGGATAGCATAAGTCTTTTATTAACTTAATATTGTTGTTTTATTAAATTAATATAAATTGATATTTATTAAACAAATTTTATTTTATTTAATTACTTTATGTTCAACTGTTGAATAATTAGTAAATTGAATATTGAAAAAATAAAATGCCTAGACGTCTATTCTAATTAAAATTAAATACTCAAATATTCTTTTGAGTGATTAATGTTGTTAAATGGTTAAATACTAATGAGACATAGTTAAACTTCTCAACTCTAAAAGTTTACCTAATAGACCTTAGTGAATCTTTATGTTGTGACTTAAATATTAACCTACATATAATTATTTTATTCTAAGTTAAATGAACCCATGGAAGGGAAATTATCATGAGAATAAATAGAATTAAATAATCTAATTTACAAATCATGTAGGGATATTTAAACAAATTATATTAGTAATGTTGGTTAGTCATTTTTATATGCTTGTTCAATAGGTAAACCTTAGTGTAATGCAAAGTCATATTTCTTATATGTTAAACTCTAGAATAACCTAGGGATAGAAACCTTGACTTGGAGATTAATAATCGTAACCTTGTTCAAACTTCCAACATAACATATTGTCGAGGGAGGTTGGCTATGTTGTGTTAGTGGGACAAGTACACAATTAACACTAGTCATGATACCCCTCACACAACACTCATGTTAGTAGAAGTTAACTTTCCTAATAGTCACATTCAATCAGTATTACAATGAAACAAATTAATTTAGTAAGTTTAAAGTTCCAAAAAAAAAAATGTTGGTGTGTTTTAGCCCTAATTTTTGGGCATGACATTGGTTTATACCCACATGGATTTGGATTTGCATTCAAAGGCTCTATCTCCATATTTCTAACAATTGTAGTAGTAACCTTCAAATATTGGTAAATGCATGGTTTTGGTTCTACATTCATGTGCCTGATGGCCTTACTTGTTGCACTTATAACAATGAGTCATATTCTTAGGCTTGACATTTTGGTTTGTGTTCTTTTTGTTTTAAACATTAGTAGTATGTTCTCTCTTACCACAAAAATGACAAGTAGGTTTGGAGTTCTTACCTTTGATGTTTCTTTCTTCAACAACTTTGGATGATTCATCTTTGCCAATGCTTGTGTAGCCTAGTCCTACTGCATCATTGTTGGATCTAGGGGATTTTGGTAATTGGTCAAAGTAATTGATGGTTTCATTTGGCTTGTTGAAACTTTCCACAATCTCTCTTTCTCTTTTTAGGTCATTTTGTAGTTGTTTATTCTATAACTTCAATTTAGTTATCTCAATGTCTTTAACATTCAAATCATGATGAGCATTCATCAATTGGCTTAATGTATCCAGTTTCATGCTGTAGATTCTCATTAGCTCTATTGACTTCCCTTCGATTCTATTTTTTAGAATTCTTTCATCTTCTTTAATCATGTCCTTGTCTTCTATGGCTCTCTTCTTTTGTTCAGTTACCTCACATAGTATCATGGTTTGAGATTCTTGTTCTAGTTTGAGATGATTATGATCTAGTGATTATAACCTTATTACAATTCTTAGTCCCTTACAACTCAATACCACTATAAGAACCAATTTCATATCACAACTATATAAAAACCCTAACCCTAAGCCCTTTTATACAACTATGAAACCACTTTAGGGTTACTACATGTCGGCCATAAATTGGTGAATATTAGACATTACTTTAGTGGCAAATTTATGAAGTATGTATAGTATTTTCCTGATCAGTCACCACAAACTAACAATCTCCCACTTGGAGATTGACCCTGTAGTAATGTCGCTACTCCATGAGGCTCCCACTAAATCAAACCACCCTAGACTCTATTGTTCTTTTATTCATATTAAGTCTAGAAGACCAACTAGATTTGAAGAGGAGTTCAGGTTCTCCCTTGTTACTACCTTTGTCAACATATCTATTGCATTGTCATTTGTATGTATCTTCTCCAACTTTAACTGTCCATCCTCAAAAACTGACCAAATGAAATCATACTAGAACTATATGCATATGCTCTTTTAATGTACAGTTGAATCCATTACAAGATGAATGACACTCTAACTATCTATGAATAAATAATTATCCTTTTGAGGATGTCCCATCCTTAGTCAACTTCAAATGACTAGGTAAAGGTGTGCTGATAGCTTTAGCATTCTCCATAGAGAAATGTTGCAACAACTTCTCAACATAATTTTCTTGAGATAATGTCAATGTTCTATTCTTCCTATCTCTGCAAATGTTCATATCAAGGATTTGTTTTGTTTCCCCCAAATCCTTCATAGAAAATGCATGTGCTAATTGGTATTTCAGCCCAGTAATGTTATCCATGTTAGACCTAGCTACAAGCATATCATCAACATATAAACATAAAATAATGTAGCTATCATCATCCAACTTATTAAAGTAGACAGAATGATCTGAATGACACATACTGTAACCATGCTCATGCATAAAACTATCAAATTTCATATACCATTGCTGAGGTGCTTGCTTTAAGTCATATAAACTTTTCTTCAATTTGCACACTATGTTCTCCTTACTTTTGATCACAAATCCATGTGGCTAAGCCATATATATGTCTTCATCCAAATCACCATGAAGGGAGGTTGTTTTAGCATCAAGCTACTCCAAATACAAATCTTTAGTAACCACAAGACTTAAAACACTATGGATAGAAGTCATCTTAACAACAGGAGAAAATATCTCATCAAAATCAATTCCTTTTTCTATGCAAATCCTTTTACAACTAACCTGGCTTTAAATATTTTCTTACCTCCTTCCTCTTCTTTCAACCTATAAACCCACTTATTCTATAAAGCCTTTTTACCTACAAGCAACTTGCACAAGTCTCATGCCTTAGCAAAGAGTCCATTTCATCTTTCATTGTAGACTCCCACTGAATCTTAGTATCCATTTGCATAGCTTCATCATAACTTTTAGAGTAAGTAAAATAGAATATAAAGAGGGAGAAAATCTTTCTATAGGTATAATTTTCCTTGTTGACCTTCTAACATTCACCAATGTGTGTGGTATTTGTTGTTGTGGTTGTTGCACAACATGAGGAATGGATGGAACATTAGCCTTTGGAGTATCATCCAACACTACATAATCATCTCCTTTCTTCTCATGTGGCTGCAATAGGTCTTTGTACAACACTTTCTCATTGAATATGAAATCTTTGCTTCTTACAATTTTATGATTTTCAAAATCCCAAAGCCTATAACCAAATTCATTAATGCCATATCCAACAAATACACATTTCTTTGTCTTAGCTTCCAACTTGGTTCTATTTTTAGAATCTATGTGATTAAATGCTTCACAACTAAAGGTTTTGAGAAATGAATAACTCGCCTTCTTACCAGTCCATGCCTCCTTTGGAATCCCACAACCCAAAGGAGTAGAGGGACCTCTATTAATCAAATATATAATAGTATTGATAGCCTCCTCCCACATGTGTAAAGGCAACCCAACATGCAACCTCATGCTCGTTGCACATTCCATTATATTCTTGTTCATATGTTCAACCACTCCATTTTCCTATGGAATCCTTGGAATAGATTTCTATCTACAAATACCATTAGTGGAACAATAATCTTAAAATTCATAATTGCATATTCACCACCATTATTAGATCTAAAACATTTTAATTTCTTACCAATCTCATTTTCAACCAAGCATTTCCACTTCTTAAAAGTTTGAAATATATTAGATTTTTGTCTAAGGAAATAAATCCATACTTTTCTAGTTGTGTGATCAATAAATGTAACATAATTATGACAGCCACAAAGGAAAGATACCTTAGCCAGTCAACATACATCAGTATGCACAAGCTCTAATTTCTCCTTTTTGTTTTCCTTCCCAATCTTTACAAACTCACTCTCTTTTGTTTTTCATAAACACCAATTTTCTCAAAATTCCATATTAACACATTTCAAACCTGGTAAAACTTTCTTTGAATCAAGTACTTTCATACCTTTCTCACTAATGTGCCCAAGTCTATTGTGCCAAATTTCTATATTAGAATTTACAGTAGCTATTTGTTCTCCCTGCTCAACTGCAACAATTTTTCCTAAACATTCATTTTTGTTTGAAACAATTAAAGTAGAAAGAACAATATGACCTATACAAAGATATAAGGTTCCTACTTTCACACCTTTTGCTACTACATGAGAACCTTTTGAAACTTTCCAATTTTTATCCTTAAAAGTAACTAAACAACCCTCATCACTGAGTTGCCCTACTGAAGTTAAATTCCTACTTAGCCCTGGAACATGTCTTACCTCATGTAGTAGCCAATGATTCCCATTCTATAACTTAATCTTAACTTTTCCCTTTCCAAGAATCTGATAGGGTTCATTATCCCCCAAATAAACAAGTCCAAAATCCCCTTGAACATGAAATGAAGAACCAAAATCTAAAACCCATGAATCATCAACACTTTCTAAAGACAAAAGAAAAGCATCCTCTTTGTATTTGTTACTTACCACATTTGCCTCCTTGTCTCCATCTAATTTATCTCTTTCATTTTTCTTTCAATTCTAGCAATCTTTTTTTTTATGACACATTTTCCCACAATACTAGTAGTCATTGGGTCCTCTCAATTGAGACCTCCTCCCCTTTGACTTTCCTCTTTCCAAAGTTACTTCCTCTCTCAGTCATTCTACCCCTACTTTGCACATTTAAAGTGCTTCCTGATGTAGATCCACTTGAGATTTTCCTATGAGTTTTCTCACTCAAAAAAACACCGATCATATCATAATATTTTAGGGTACTAGATCTAGGAACAGAGTTACCCGTAGCCATTACCAAGCCATTGTAGCTTTTAGGAAAAGAACAAAAAATCAAAACAATCCTAATTTCTTCATCAAAATGGACACCCATAGTAGATAAATGACTAGTAATAGTATTAACTCATTTAAATAATATATAATAGATCCATATTTTTCCATTTTAATATTAAATAAATGCTTCATGAGAAATACCTTTTTTGAAGCAGAGGGCTTTTCATATAGTTTTGCTAGGGTTTGCATCAATTCTTCTATCATCTTTTCTTTTGTAATATTAAATTCCACTAATGGTGCCAAGCATAATCAAATGCTTCTAAGTGCCTTTTCTATCTAAAAGATCCCATTTTTCATTTGACATAGATCACTAATTCTAGTCTTTTCCTTTCAATGAATTTCATAAATCCTTCTGATAAAGATAGTGTTCCATTTGCATCTTCCATAACTGGAAGTTCTACCCATTAAACTTATCAACCCTTAGCTTACCCTCATTTGCCATCACTCCCACTTGACTGTTAGACTCCCACTCAACTATGAGAATTTCCTAAAGAGGATAACTAAAAAAAAACCTTGCTTTGATACTAGTTGTTAGGATTAAACCACAGATAGAAATAACAATTATATACAAATATAATGAATAACAAAAAATAATAGATCACACAAAAAAGAACACAAGATACCAAGATTTAATGTGGTTCACCTAATCTCTAGGCTATGTCCACCAAATAGCAAGTCTGATATTATTATGATCCAATGATTATAACTTGATTACAATATGTAATTCCTTACAGCTCAATAGCACTGCAAGAACCAATTTTGCATCTCAACTATATAACAACCCTAACCCTAAGCCCTTTTATACAAGTATTAAACTACTTTAGGGTTACTACATGTCGGTCATAAATTGGTAAATATTAGCCATTACTTTAGTGGTAAATCTACGAATGGGCAATCTATGAATAGTACTTTATGAAGTATGTATAGTAGTTTCCTAATCAGTCACCACAAACTAACACTAATCCCCTCAGCTTGTACTCTATTCTTTTCCATTAGATCTACAATTGCTGCATCAAATTCATTGGAATCTCCATTTGCAAATAGCTTGGTGGTGTTGATCTCTTTGTATTGTGTGTCATTCTCTACAATGGCAATCTCTTTCCTTCTCTTTAAAGATTTTCTCAACTCTTTTGGGCCTCATCAAGTTGTTGTAGAATCAACTATATCTCAATTCCTTGATTCTCAATAATCTTTCCTAGTTTGTAGACTTCCATTTCAAGATCTTTCCTCTAACATGCAAAGCTTCTCCTTATGAAAACTTAACTCTAATATCAATTGTTGGAATTGCAAGTAGGAAAGATAAAATTATTAGGGGGGTGGGGGTGTGAATTAAAAGTTCAAACTTCAACACATAAAAATTTCACCATTCATACATCACATGCATTTAATATATAAACTCAAATAACATGTAAATTTAATACATCTAAAACATGTAATCAAAAAAACACACTTAACACTAGATATGATTACCCAAAAACCCTTGAAATAAGAAGGTAAAACTTGGGTAGGGGTGACACCCACAAATATTTACTCCTACAACAATAAAGTGTAGCCAATTAAGGTTACAATAATTTGACCATTAAACATGATCTATCAAATGAAAGGCCTACCCTAGTAGAGGTTTACAAAGATTGTTAAGTCCCATCTTGTTAGAGGATTTTAACACCCTATTAAAATTGTGCCTGGTTAAAGGACTTTAGGTCATTCACTTGGAATTCCAATCTGTTAAAGGATTTGGTAAATCCTATTAGGACTATGCCACCTAAGAGATTTAACTGAAATCACCTGTTAAAATGGCTTAGCATAGATCTTATGATTGGCATTCACTTGCCTGATTAAAGATCAACTCTGCACAATGTCCTTCTTGATCCTTTTATGATTAGATGTATCAATGTTATAACCTTCTCTATCATCTATTCTTCATAAAATTATTCTATAATTCACTCTCACTGCTAAGTCATCTTGAATGCTTCTACAAACTATCTTGTTTTCTTCACCAATTTGATCATTCACCTCTTGTTACACTATTTTCTTGTTACAAAAAGTTTACAGTTTCATCTTTGTGATATCCCTAATTTTAGATTGAGTTTTAATAGGAAATAAGGTTTAAATACCAATATTCGATGTTTAAATTATTATCATTATCTATTTATAAAAAATAAAAAAATAAAAAAATTATTTATAATAAAAAAGATGAATAATATTAAATATATTTAATATATATTAATGATATATTTATATCTAAAATAATATTATTGAGGTTGAACATAAATTATAAGATAGCAACGTATCATTATGGACATATACATATTGAAATAATAATAATATTAAATATATATGATATACATATATTGGATATATTTCAAATATGTATAATAATATATAATTCCTTAATATAATAATCTGATGCTATGTTTAATATAATAATAATTTATATAATTTATATAATTAATAATTACTTTATGAATTTATGAAAGGTCAAAACTCTATATAAACATATATATATATATATATATATATATATATATATATATATATCAAGCACAATGAAAGGATCACCAGAGAGAAATATTGCACAAGCTAAAAAAGAGGTAAAAAAGAGGTAAATTAATGAATGCCTAGAAAGGGTCATTACAATTGGTATCAGAGCAACGATCATGCCATCCTATAAGATAAAAACAATTTATAACATAGCTTATAAATAAAGTGTGAATTCAGTAAGCAATAGTGATACATCAGAAACAAAGGACTTATTGATATGAACAATAATAATTGATGACCAAATGCATGGAGCAATATAATAGACAAAGGGAATCACCCATCCAACAACACCAAACACAAATGGCATACAAGAACATAGCTAGCAATACCAAGGATATAAATTAATTATTTAGCAAACTTCTTCTGTTAGGGATGGATTTAAAAATACCTTATTGAATAGATTAAGGCTATTGTGATAATAAATTGGAGACTATTAGATTGAATTGACAAGATATACCTTGCTTTAATTTATTTATCATGAATGAAAATTGAGTCATTATGACTAATAAAGGGAGTAAACTTGACATCTAAAGCTATGGCCTAGTTTGAAGACCTAGTCTAATGTATGATTCTTATGGGAATCTATAATTGTGCACTTATAGCTAACAATGCCATCAAGAAAACATTGAGAACAAAATACTCTACATGGGAGTTTCCATCAACTACAATCATACTCAAACTATTTGTATGAGAAATATGGCTTTTTGAAAAACTAAAATGCATATCCATTTATGCATACCACTAAAGACACGTCAAGTTACCTTCTAAGATCTTAGGAAATTCACACCAAATATAAACATGGATTTAATATTAAACAATGATAACAGCCAAAGAGACTATGATAAGGATAAGGAAAATCATTTGTGAAAACCATTTAAACTAATGAGGAAATTCTTTTAGAGAGATGTTGTTGAAAATCTTGAAAGTTTAATTCATATCTAATAGTGATAATTACAAGAAGGATTTTGTATTGAACAAGTTAGCTAGTCAGCACCAATGAATGAAATGCATGTTTTAAAAATATAGTTCTTACAAGATACAAACAATTGTCACTCCATATAGGGTTAGTGTCCTCTACAGATGAACAAAATAGAATACGAGGGATCACAGTAAACTAGTTGATATGTGTAGATATCTTGTCTTATAGTAGTGATGTCCCACAATGACAAGTGATGGAATTAGAACTCTTCTCACTGGCTTGAATGGAGGAGAAAATATATATAAAAAATTAACTGTTCTAAATAGTAGAGAAAAGGGATGGAAGAAAAATGCAATCCACTATAATATAGAAATAAATATGGTAAACAATATGTTTGTATTGAAGGGATATTTTTACAAATAAGTGCAACAATGGTGGGGAGTGCTCATGCTTCTATACATACAGAGATGACTGATGTGCAACCTGATTCATAGCCTCTTGAATGATTATCCCAGCCTTTCCAAAAAAATTTCCTTTGAACCTCATCCTAGTAAACTTGTGTTGTGGTGCACATTTCATTGTTGATCAAAATTTCCATTTTGGGATTGCACAAATATGATGAGTGGGCAGAGGCACAATAAAATAAAATATGAAATGAAATGAATGTGCTACGACACAATATTTGATTGTCTTTTTGTTGATAGATTAAAATGGATACATAGCACTCCCTTTTATAGGCAAGTTTACAATCTCTAGAATTCTCTAACATTTGCTGACAAGACAATTATCTATAGGATTATAGAAACTGCTATAGCTGACGTAACCTAAACCCAAACTTCTAGAAATGTTTAATGAAGAATTGGAGTAGAAATTAAAATTTATAACATTCCCCCCCGATTTCTATTACCAACTATTACAAAGCTTCTTTAATATTTACAACTCTTAGAGCCTCCTTCAAAATTTCAAACTATACTTGTGGTAAAGCCTTGGTGAAGATGTTTGCAAGTTGCTCCTTTGATTTGCAATGTTGTAGATTAATTTCTCTACTATTAACCAGCTTTCTAATGAAGTTATACTTTGTGTCAATGTGCCTTTTCCTCTTGTGAAATGCATAGTTCTTTGAAAGAGAAATAGTAGACTTGTTATCACAATAGTAGGTCCGTCTTGAGATTGCATTAAGTTTTCCAAAATCCTTCATATCCATACAGCTTGACATGCTACTATTGTTCCTACTACATACTCTACTTCAACTAATGAGAGAGTTACTACAGGTTGCTTCTGTGATGCCTAAGTTACAACACCTATCCCAAGATGAAATGCATATCCAGATGTGCTCCTTCTATCCTCAATATTCCCTACAAAATCACTATTTGTATATCCAACTAACTAAAAATTATCTAAAGTAGAACATAAAATGCCATGATTCATAGTTCTTTCAATATATCTCAAAATCCTTTTTCCTACCTGCCAATGTGAGGTCTTTAGTGAAACCATGAATCTAGAGAGTAAACTCACTCCATACATAATGTATGGTCTAGCAGTAGTGAGATATGTCAAACTACCAACCAATCATCTAAATATATTTGAATGAAAATCTTTCTCAGTATCTTTTCTAGTTAATTTGGTGCCTATTACCATAGGTGTAGAAATTGGACTCCAATTTATCAATCTAAATCTTTTCAAAATATCTTTTGCCTATTTACTTTGACAAATAAAAATTCCTATATCATTTTGAGCAACTTTAATGCCAAGAAAATATTTCATCAATCCTAGATCTGTCATTTCAAATTCCCTTTTCATTGCTTATTTGAACATGTCAATAGATAAATGGCCTGTAAAGATCAAATCATCAACATATAAACAAATAATCAAAATTTGATCTTGTTCATTGATCTTGGTATATAATGTAGGTTCACTAGTACTTCTCTTTAATCCATTCTCCATCATGTATGAATCTATTCTACTATACTAGGCTCTTGGAGAGTGCTTTAATCCATAGAGTGCCTTCTTCAACTTATAAACTTTTTCTTCATGTCCTCTTATTTCATATCTTGGTGGTCACTACACATAGACTTCATCCAAATATCCATTCAAAAATTTTGATTTGATGTTCATTTGGTGAACCATCTATTTTTTTTGAGCTGCAATAGCTAATACTATTCTAATAGTATCAACTCTTGCTACAGGTGCAAATATCTCATTATAGTCAACTCCATATTCTTGTGAAAATATCTTAGAAACTAACCTTTCCTTATATTTTTCTACATCTCCATTAGCTTTAAACTTAGTCTTATAAACCCATTTTACACCAATGTAGTCTTTGTTCTTAGGCAAATCAACTAATTCTCATGTATCATTTCTCTTAGTTGATTCTATTTGATCATTCATTGCATTAATCCAATGTTCTTCCTTAATTGCATCTTCAAAATATATAGGATCTTGAGTAAACAAAGAAAAATTTAATTCCAAATCTAATTTACTTCCTTGATCATAAATCTCACTCAACCTTCTAGTTTTCTTGCTTGATCTCAATTGTGCAAGTATAGGTTTTGACTTATTACTTACTTGTGAATTCAAAGATTCTCCATGTTCTATTTCTTTTTCTAAGTGATCTCCTTGTGGACTTCATGTTGGAGTTCCTTCTTGGTCACTTGGTTGATCCTCTTGATCTTCATGATCCCTTTTATCATTCTCATCATATGGTATTATGGTAGCACCTGTAACATTTGTATCTATATTTCCAGCCCAAGATTCATCCTCTTTAAATACAACATCTCTACTCACAATGACTTTTTGGTGATAGGATTAAACAACCTATATGCCTTAGATTTCTCATCATAGCCAACAAAAATGCATTTCTCACTCTTATCTAACTTACTTCTACTTTCTCTAGGAACATGTGCATATGCAATACGACCAAATACTTTGAGATGAGAAACATTATGAATCTTACCACTCCATGCTTGCTATGGAACCATGTCCCTCACAATATCTGTTGGAATCCTATTCAAAATATAAATAGCACAAGAAACTACCTCAGCCCAATACTCATCAAGAAGATTCTTACCTTTCAACATGCTCCTTGCCATCTCCATTATTGTCCTATTTTTTCTCTCTACAACACCATTTTGCTGTGGTGTGTAACTAGTAGTAAATTTCTTTTTGATTCCATCATCTCTACAATAACCTAAAAACTCATTTGACTTATACTCTCCTCCTCTATTAGATCTCAATACCTTGATAGGTAAACCACTTTGTTTCTCAATAAAAGCCCTATATTCTTTAAATTTGGTAAAAGTTTCAAATTTTTATTTTTAAGAAAGTAAACCCATGTCTTTCTAGTAAAGTCGTCAATACATGTTAAGAAATAAATGCTCACCCCTAATAATGGTGTTTTCATTGGACCACATATATCTGAATGCACAATTTCTAAAGGTACCCTTGTTGTATATGACACCTCTTTTGGAAAACTCTCTCTATGATGTTTGGCCGAAATACAAATTTCACATGGACTTAATGATGCTTCGATTGGGGGTAAGCCTCTTACCATTTCTTTCCTTTGCGATAAAGATTATCCTTTCAAATTTAGATGACCATATCACAAGTACCATATCCATGTTTGATCTTGACTTGTTTCCTTGAAACTTACTGCAACTTTATCAGACATATTGTTCTTCATCTAAAGTGGAAACATTATGTTATTTGTCATTTCTACCCTTGCAATCACCATGTTACTAGGAGGCATATCAAATATAGTGCACAAATTTTTCTCAAAAATAACTCTATAACCTTTTTGGCTAAGCTGCCCCACACTTATAAGATTAGTTTTCAAACAACATACAAAGTATACATCAGAGATAGTTTTCTTACCATGATTTGTTATAACATTGATTGTGCCTTTTCCACTCAAGTCCACTATCCAATTATTTCCCAACTTTACTTTGGATTTAATTGATCTATCCAAGCTTTCAAAAAAATCTTCATTTCCTTTCATATGATTGCTGCAACCACTATCTAAAAACCAAAAATTATTTGTGCTCTCTTTAGCAACATTGCAAGTAATGAACAATGTCTCAAAACTACTCTCAGAAAAAATTGCATTTTGTTTACTCATATTAGCTTGTTTCTTTTTACACTCATTTGCAAAATGTCCAGATTTTTTATAGTAATAACATTGAATATTTGATTTATGTAATGTCTAGTTATTATAGCTTCCCCTTGAATAGGAGCATTGATTTCTTCTTCCTCTTGAATCTGGACTCCTTTCTTCCTTCTGAAAATTATTTCTACCTCTTCCTCTTCCTCTAAATCTGGCATTTCCTCTTCCTCTACCTCTTCCAAATGTCATTTATCTTTTGAATGCATTCTCTAGTGAATCACCATTACACTTGTTCAGCTTGTCTTCATGATTATACAAGGATCCAAAAACCTTATCTATAGACAATGTTGTTAAATCGTTAGATTCTTCAATTACAACCACAATATTATCAAATTTAGGAGGAAAACTTCTTAAAAAAATTTCTACAACTTTCTGTTTAGAAAGCTCATCACCATTCATCCTCACCTGATTAACCACATTTACAACATGATTTGAAAATTTCTCTATAAAGTCAAACTCCTTCATTTGTAAATTCTCAAACTCTCTTCTAAGTTTTTGCAATTTGATGATCTTTACCTTACTTTTACCTTGATATGAAGTCTCAAGAATGTCCCAAGCTTGCTTGGCTATAATAGCTAGCTTTATTTTTCTAAGAACTGAGTCATCCAGAGCTTGTCCAATAATTTGCAAAGCTTTTTTACTCTTCTGCCTATTTTCATCAAGCTTTTTCTTTGATTAGCATTTAAAGTAGACTCATCTACAAGTTCAACATAACTAGTTAATAATATATCTAATAACTCATAGGAATCAAATATAAGCTTCATTCTAAAAGCCCAAAGAACATAGGAATTGAAGCTTGAAAACTCCCTGAAGTCATGCTTGATAGAAACTTATAAACAAAATTCATAGATATAACAAACACTAAATAAGGTAAAAAACCTATAGATCTCACAATAACTTTATATCTCCTTTCCCTACTGCAATCCTCCCTATGGACAATTCTTCAAACTCCTCTTCTAAACTTGGCTCTGATACCACTTTGATGGGTGGCTAGAGGTAGAATAAAATAAAATATGAAATGCATTGAATGTGATGTGGCACAATATTTGATTGTCTTTTTATTAATAGATTAAAATGGATACATAGCACTCCCTTTTATCGGCAAGTTTACAATCTTTAGAAATCTCTAACATTCGACAACAAGACAATTATCTATAGGATTATGGAAACTACTATAGCTGACACAACCTAAACCTAAACTTCTAGAAATGTTTAATGAAGGATTGGAGTAGAAATTAATATTTCTAATAAAATAAGGCCTAGTAAAATAGCCTAGATTGTCATTCCAAACCCCATAAACTTATCTTGGTGCAATAGGTTTATGGAAAACCTCAACATTTGTGATACCTTGATAAACCATTTATTAGATCGAGCACGATAAGTTATTATCACTATTCATGACTATAACTTGATCTTTATGGAAGAAAAATAGTTGGATCCAATTTCAGAGAAGCAAACTAGAAATCAATGAAGGAAGTTGTAATAGAAAATTAATGAACATTGATTGTTGGATTCTGTTTTCATAAAATTTTAGATAAAATATCCCAAAATGATTATCTCAAATAAAGTACAAATAAGGCCTAGCCAAATAGCCTATATTGTCATTCTAGACCCCATAAACTTATTTTGGCACAGTAGGTTTATGGAAAACCTCAACATTTGTGATACCTTGATAAACCATTTATGAGATGGAGCACAATAAGTTATTATCACTATTCATGAATATAACTGGATCTTTATGGAAGCAAAAAAATTGGGTCCAATTTTGGAGAAGCAAACTAGAAATCAATGAAGGAAGTTGTAGCAGTGAATTGATGAACATTTATTGGCAGATTCACTTTTCATAAAATTTTAGATAAAACATCCCAAAAAGATTAGCTTAAATAAAGCACAGATAGATGGGATATCAATATTTATGATCTTTGCTATGAATTCAAGGTGGACTGGTGGCTATGATTGTTGATAGGAATTCAAGATAGAGTTAGTCATGTCAGAATCTATATGAAAGAAAGGCATTTGAGACTTTTTGGACAATCCATACAAGAATCAATACCTTATGAAGATATAGGACAGCCATAAGTGGAAAAACCCTAATGGATTCTCACCTTCAAGATGTATTGCATCATTTTGTTTATGGAACATTATAAATATATGTTTGAACAAACTATCACAATATGAGAGATAAAGGATAGTTTGATTGAACTAATGATGGGATCCGATTCATATCTAATGTGGTTCTAATTGAGGTATGTTATAATGTTTTGAATATAATATCTTGAATAGAAAGGTGAGTATTTATCCATCTCATTATTACTAAACTCTCATGTTTATAATATTTAATATAAGGTGGGAATTTGTTAGAATCAATTGTGCATAAATTAAATATTGGTAAGGAGTTAGATTACTAAATATGAGTTACTCCCTATTTGAAAGGGAAATTCTTTATCAAAGTTAAATATTTGGTAATGAAATAATATGTTTGAGGGACATAGATTGAAATACATAAATAGAAGGTATATTATATATAAGTATACATTTTTGAAGGATATAATTTTTATGTTAAATTATATTGAGTAAAGATGTGTGGATAATACTATTGGTAATTCATGGTTGAATACATAAGAACTATTGTGTTATCCCTAGAGATGGATAGTGAGTGTACATAGGGTGAGGAGTAAATTGGTCACATTGGGGCACGAGAATCCCAATATGGATTAAAATATGAGGGAGCCCCAAGCTAAGCATGTCCAAACTTAGAGCTAAAGTAAATCTTCCGTCCATATCAAAACTAAACATGTTCCTAGTGGATAGGGAGTGTGCACAGGGGTAGGAGTAAATTGGGCGCATTGGGGCATGAAAATCCCACTATGGATTAAAAATCTAAGGGAGCCCCAAGCTGAGTGTGTCCAAACTCAAAGTTTTAGTAAATCTTCCATCCACATCAAAAACTATGTATGTTCCTTAGTGGGTAGGGAGTGTGCATAGGGGGTGGAGTAAATCGGTCATGTTGGGGTGCAAGAATCCTAATATGGATTAAAAATCTGAAGGAGCCCCAAGTTGAGCGTGTCCAAACTTAGAGCCATAGTAAATCTTCCATCCACTATGGAATGATACACCTATTATAGTACTAGTTATGAAAAATATGCATTTCCAATCTAACTTTTGATTTTGATAGGGGAAAGGAGCACGATATTCATGATCAAGGTGGTAAAACATTTCCTTACTTTTGCTTATTCTAGTTTGTAAGCAAGGTTTTAACATGTATACTATGTGTTACATCATGTCTTCATGCATCAATGTGTTTTCTTTGTGTCTTCTTCATGTCTTCCTACATCCATGTGTCTACTTCATGTTTGCATCATATCCTCATGCATTAATGTGTCAACTTTTTGTATCCATTTATATGTTCCTGTATATGCTATTATTTAATAACATGTCTACATTGCAAATGCCTAACACATACATAGGAAACAGAATGAATCTAGATTATGAATTAATGACAATCAAATTAGTTGCTTGAGGACAAGAAAATTCGAGAGGGGAAGATTGTGATATCCCCAATTTCAGATTGAGTTTTAATAGGAAATAAGGATTAAATACCAATATTAGATTATTAAATTATTATCATTATCTATTGAAAAAATAAATAAAAATAAAAACATTATTTATAATAAACACGATAAATAATATTAAATATCTTTAATAATATTAATGATATATTATATCTAAAATAATAATATTAAGGTTTAACATAAGTTATAATATAATAATGTATCATTATAGACATATACATATTGAAATAATAAAAATATTAAATATATATGATATACAAATATTGGATATATTTCAAATATGTATAATAATATATAATTCTTTAATATAATAATTTGATGGTATGTTTAAGATAATAATCTATTAAAGTAGTCTTATTAATATTAATAATAATTTATATAATTAATATAATAATAAAAAAATTATATATATATATATATATAAAATTAATAATTACTTTATGAATATAATGAAAGGTCACAACTCTATATAATCAGATATATATAATATATCAAGCACAATGAAAGGATCATTGGAGAGAAGTATTGCACAAGCTAAAAAAGAGGTAAAAAAGAGGTAAATTAATGAATGACTATAAAGGGTCATTACAATCTTCCTTATAAAGACTTTGGTGGCTTAGGGTTAGGTATGAATCTATGGCTGAGATTCATCCATTTTCCTTCTTAAAGGTTCATATTTTTTGATTAGTTGCATTTAATTGCTTAGGGAATCCACATATAGATTTGTCCTTATCTTCAAAAGATCGAGATCTATAATTAAGTTGGTTGAAAATTGGTTTACATAGTTATTTGTGCCATAGAAAACAAGTATTTTGAATCTGTGTTACTTGGCATATGAAGTCACTAATACTTGGTATACGTTGGATTTCTACTTTTTACTTGGCACCTAAACTTCTCTGCATCTACTATTTTACTCAACACTTGAATCACTTGGCATGGTCTGTCTACTTGGCACTTGAGTAACTTAGCACATGAGTGACTCAGGACTCATTGTAACTTGACGTAGTATATTATTCACATGCACTCAAAATGTATTATTAATTGGGTATGAAATAAGTAAATGAATTAAGTGTGTTGACACTTAATTGTCAAAACCAATTTGAGATCAACAAAGTGTTCTTCCTATCATTAGCATTTTTAGTTCAATCTGCACTGGTGAAGGATTTCAAATCTAGGTTGCCTCCTTTCTTGTACCATAATCCATAATTTTTGGTACCCTTTAGATACCTCATGATTCTCTTTATTTCCATTATATGATTTTCTTTATGATTATCTAAAAATCTTGCCACCATACCAAATTCAAGAGCAATATTAGGGCCAGTATGTACTAAATATTGATGTTTTCCAATCATAGATCTATATGTGCTCTAATATACCTCTATAGAATCATCATTTTTTGAAATATTATGTCCAATAGACATATGTGTTACAACTAGTCTTGAATCCTCCATTCCAAACTAATTTGATATCTCCTTCATATACTTAGATTGAGTAATGTAGGTACCATCTTTCTTTTGTTGAATCTGTAAGTGAACAAAGAATTTGATTCCTTTGAATATTGACATCCTAAATTCCTTACTCATCTCCTCTAATTAATATTTGCACAAATATTCATTTCCAGTAAATAATGTATCATCCACAAATATTTCTCCCAAAACAATCTTC
This sequence comes from Cupressus sempervirens, assembly GCA_028749045.1. Classification (NCBI taxonomy): domain Eukaryota; kingdom Viridiplantae; phylum Streptophyta; class Pinopsida; order Cupressales; family Cupressaceae; genus Cupressus; species Cupressus sempervirens. Next base: position 923,895,258 of record CM053792.1, read on the forward strand.
TTGTATGGTCCTTTGATCTATAGGCTAGTATTATCATTTGTTCTTTGAAAACCAATCTTCATCAAATAATTATGAATTCTTTCATAATAAGAATTGGGAGATTGTTTGAGACCATATAATGCTTTGTGTAGTTTACAAAGTATATCCTTTTTGCTAGGATCTACAAAACCTTTACGTTGCTCAAAGTAGACTTCTTCTATAATTCCATTCAGGAATGTAGATTTCATATCCATCTGATACACTTTAAATCCTTTGTGTGTAGCATATGAAAGTAGAGCCCCAAGACCTTCTAATCTTGTATCAAGAGAAAAAAATTGACCATAATCAATACCTTCCTCTTGAGAATGGTCATTGCATACTAACCTTTCCTTGTTTCTTGAAACTTCTCCATCTTCATTCAACTTATTTATGAACACCTACTTTATGCCAATTACATTTGTATTCTTTGGTCTCAGAACAAGAGTTAATGTCTTATTCCTTTTTATCTATTCTATCTCCTCATCAATTTCTTCAATCTAACTTTTATTAGCCAAAACATCTTTAACTATTCTAGGTTCAAATTTAGTAAGTAAACATGTACCTTTCAATTTGTTCTTTGGCATTGTACCTTTTGACTTGTCTACAAAGATTTTCTTAGGTGCATAGTGCCTTCTAACATATCTTGCAAGCACAAGTATTTTGGATTTATAGCTTGGTTCACTTGCCTCACTATGATCTTTTTCACCATGCTCTAGTATTTCATACTCAAACTCGGGTTGCATTGTCTGCAACTCGATAGCTTTTGATTGTGTCTCATGTCCTTTAGACTGTGACTTGGGTTGGACTTGCTACAACTTCAGTGCTTCTAGAGATTTTTGGGACTTGGAAAGTGAAGTCTATTTACTTCCAATTGTATTAGGTAATGTATTAGGTTCAAAGTAAAGAAACTTTCTTTGTTCTTTAGGTTATAATTTGCTACTCTCTTCTTCACTCTTTTCTGCAAACTCATAAATCTTCACATGTGCACTTTCTATGTCCATATGAGTAGTTAGATTCAAACACTTGTATTATTTACTTCTACTAGAGTATCTTAGAAATATGCCTTCATCACTTTTGACATCAAATTTACAATTTATAGTCTCCTTCAAAGTATAAAATTTTCTAACAAATAATTTCAAGTAACTTAAATTAGGATTATAGCCATACCATAGTTCATAAGGAGTCTAATTTGAATCCTTCTTCAATTGTACTCTAATTATGGTATGAACTTTTGTACTTTTTTTCTTCCAATATTTTATTGAAACATTGTTTTCTATCATTAGGGTTCTTGCACAATCCATGATTGATATGTTCCTTTGTCTACATACTATTCTATTGAGGTGTATCAAGGATTGATACTTGTCTTTTGATTCCTTTCTCACTATAATTCTCCTCCTCTATCCAACCTTAAATACTTAATCTCCTTTCCTATTTCCTTTTCAACTATATGCCAATAGGGCCACAAAGGTCTATATGAACCAACTCTGAGACTTCTTCAAAATGATAGTTATCTCTCTTGAATCATCTCTTTCCCATCATACCAATTTGATAATTGTTGCACATGCCCATGTTAGGTTTCCTCAAACCAATAATACCTCTTACTCTTTTTTTTTTCCTTATCTTGATCAGGTTATCAAAGTTCACATTACACAAGATTTCTTGCCATACCAAATTTCTTCTACTCAAGAAATGAAACATGAGCTTTCACTAGATCTAGGTAGAATAAATTTCCTTTTGTTTAATTACTAGACCCAACTAGATTTTCTTTTCCATTTGGTAGCTTGGCCTTCCCATTCATGAATTCTACCTTGGATCCAATGTTATTCAACTATGCCACATTCAATAGATTATGCTTCAATCCTTCAACCTAATAAGCATTGTCACATATGAATTAATTGGTAAGAGAAATACAACCTTTTACTTTTATGCAACATAAAACCCCTAAGGAATAAAGGAAAGTCACTCCTTCTACCTGCATTCCTACAAAAAGAGCCCCAAAGGTTTACCAGCCAATCTCCTGAAGTCTAAGCTTTAGGAGGAGGAGGAGGATAATGATGAGGGAGCAGATACATAATTAGAGGAAGAGAAGAAGGGGGAGGATGATGTGAAGGAGGAGGAGAAGGGGAGGGAAAGAGGAAAGAAGGAGGAGGATTTAGCTAACATGTCAGGGAATCCCAAGAAAAGGAAAGTAGATGAGGCTTTGCTACTAGAAGAAAGCAATGACCAAATTCCTAAGACTCTAGGCCCTGGCCCCTCTATTTCTCTATCTAAAGGGACAATAGAAATTCTAGTGAAAAAGAGTGGGGAGGTGATGAAAAAAAATAGGAGAAAGCATTGGAGGAATTTTAACATGAAAACTACAAAATTGGGGATAGTTAGGGAGCCAATAAATCTCCAAGTGATGGAAGACGATGATGACAAAGCCCATTTCAATGAGCTCATTGACCCTACTCTAACCATTATCTCAAATAATGAAAGGAAAACTAGGCTTAATATTTTGAACAATGCAAAGAACAACATGATAGACAATTTTGGGTCTATCAAATGGTTGTTCCATTAAATTAAAGACCTTAAGAGGAAAAGAAGCTAGGAAGGAAGCTAGAGAATCAGCAATGACTAGGGGCACAATGAAGAGAAGAGAAGCTAGGATGGAAGCCAATGACACTGCAACATCCAAGGAGACAATGTTGAGCAGAAGGATAGAATCACCAAGGTTGAAAAAAGAGTCCAAAGGAGGGAGTTCTCCAATCAAAACTTGGCTAATCAAGTCATTGCTACATTGAACAACCTAAATGAGAATATTAATAGTCTGCATGAATCATTGATGATTGCTAGATTTGGTGGGGAAAAGATGGAGAAGACTAGCTTGGACATTGGGTAGGCTGAAGATTATTTGAAAGAAACTAGGGATCCAATGAAGGCTTAAAACTAGCACCAAGAGAATGCGAACAACTAGAAGACCAATGAAGCTACAAAGAGCTTGTAGGTTCTTGATAGGGATAACTAATATTTGGTGCTTTATTTTTATCTTGTCTTTTTCTAGTGTAGCTAGTTTTTTGTATCCTAGTCGTAGGCCTATTGTTTGGGTTGGGCTTTTGATAAGAAAATGCATTCTAGCTAGACTTTATTTAATATTTCTATTTTAGATATGTTATAAAAAAATTTTTGTTTTAGGATCCCTATAAAACCTATTTTACTTAATGAAAAACATAGTCCATTGTTTCTATATGTTACACTTCCACCATCATAGTGTTCTATTTTTTCAAACTTTGTTTTATCACCATTCATATGATGAGAAAAACCACTATCAATAATCCACGTATCATTTTTGCTAACATAAAAAATAAGTGTTATCTTATCTTCTACATTATTTGATTCATTTCTTATAAAAATATAAACCATTTCATCATCATCACCACTATCAAAATCTTTAGCCATGCCTTTGAACCTTTTGTTCTTATTTTCTTCTTTGTCTATTTTGATACCTTGTAGTAATTTGATCAACTTATTTAGAAGAAAAAAAGATTAGAGGAAGTTTACCTTTGTACTTTCCTTTGGCTTTGGGGTATCTTCTTACAAGTAGGGCATAAATGGCTTCAAGATCACTCTTAGAATTATCTTCTTGTTCACTTTTAGTTTGTTTTCCTTTAGACTTTCCAACTTTTTCATTGAGTAACTAGTTGTCTTGAATTGTAGATTCAAGATTAATATAACAAGGAACATAATTATCATAGTTATTGAGGTCAAATATTGTCAATCTTCCCAATAGAGCATCCAATTATTGTTAGGATCAAATCTCAACTCTTGAATAACTAACAGTCTAATTACATAGATAAGAAGAAAGGTTCTATGTACCTTGTTTACTATTGGATACAATTGATTAATTATGTGTTGTCTTTGATGTTACACAAATGTCACATCAATTGATAGTCAATGCTTCTCAAGCTTAGTCAAACAGTGAAGACAATTTTCCATGTCTACCGAGCATTCCTATGCAGAAGATAGTGTCTACCAAGTTCACTTAGGCATCAAAGGAATTCACGCAAAAAAAGTGTGTGAACCAAGCTCACTCAGTTACCAAAGAATTTTTGCAAGTTTCTAGTGTTAATTGAGCTTCTATTGGTTAATACAGGAGGTTGCTTTTGAATTAATTTTTACTGAGATCGGTTAGTTAATGAAGGATTTTCTTATTTTGGCATATGAAGCTTAATTGTTTTATCTTTGGTTCTAGCTTACTATGGTGATGAATATTAGTTGTTGTAAATTTTATTTGAGATGACTTGACAATATGAAAAGTATAAGTAAAAGATCAACTTTTGTTTTCAAAGTGTGCAAGAAGTAATGAATGAATTACAAGAGATGATGAGAAGAATCAAATTTGAAGGATAAGCAGAATATCCTTGTGGAGTAGAAAAGTTATATTTGATCAAGAAGGATTAAGTATAAGGTAAAAGAGAGATTTTCAATCAGTAATTTAGTTTCATCTCAATTAGGTCATTTCATTTTTACTCTCTAACCATTATAACACTGATCTAAATCTCTTAACAAAGTTGGTTTAACAACCTTTTGTGAAGCCTCTAACAAGGTGGAAATTCTATTGAATTGTTTCAAGACCTTTAACAAGGCCGCTCCTAAAAAAGTTATTAAATCCTTTAACAAGGTCACACCTAATAGTGGGTTTGGTAACCTTTAATAGGGTTGGCTCCTAATAGGGCTCACTTCAAAAGAGTAAAAAAACAATAACTAGTAACACTTGGTGGTTTTTCCCAAATTGGATTTAAACATTAAATCTTGGTGTTATATGTGTTAATGTTATTTCTTTCATGCTTGCAATTAATAATGAGTAATCATTGACAATATCTTAAAGATCTACAAAATTAACACACTCAATACTTATCGAGTTACAATATTTATCTATGTTTATCGTGCATCTGTATATTAAGTTTTCAAAATGTAATTTTGTATTGAAATCTAAGGGATCTAGTATTTATTTTAGTAGTAACTGATTCACCCTTCCCCTCTCAATTACTCCTCTTATATTTTCAAAATTTGGTATCAGAGCTCTTGGTGCTTATAGAGAAGGTTTCAAGGACCTAAGCTAAAGATCGGGATGTCTTATAAAAGAGAGATTCCAGAGTTAAATAGAGACAATTTTGTAACATGGCAAGGATTTATGAGGTTACATGTAGCTACAATCGATGATTTTGGTTATAAGTATCTTGATGCTGAATATAAAACTTCCATTAGAACATTATCAGTTGAAGACATTGTTGAGAAGAAGAATCATAACATCATGATGATTGATATTGCATCTAATCTCAATTATGTTGAATTTGATGAGGTTAAAGGCAATTAAACTACTCATGAAATGTGGGCCAAGCTAAAAGGTATCTATGGAGCTGATGAAAATGTAAGAAGAGAAAAGAAAAAAGTCTTAGAGGAAAATTTGACAAAATGAGAATGAGAGAAGCAAAGCTATTATAAGTGCAATCAAAGCATCTAGAGGAGACATTAAAGATGAAACTATTGTAACTAAAGTACTTAGAACTCTTCTTTCTACCTATGCAATTAGAGTATCTACAATTCAAGAAATGAGATGTGATCCAAATAAAAAACTAAACTTAGATGTTCTAGTTGGAATATTGACATCTTTTGAACTAGATAACTATGACAACTATGTTCCTATTTGCAAGAATATTGAGTTTACATTTGATGCCAAACTCTCACTTGAAGAAAAGGGAAAGAAATCAAATGAAAATCATTTAGGAAGTGATGAAAAATTTTTTGACAGTGATCTTGAAATTGTTGAATACCTACTTGCAAAGACATACCCCAAATGTAGAGGAAAATACAAAGGTAAAGTTCCTCTAATCTATTTTTCTTGTAAAGAAATTGGTCATATTGTTGCCAGGTGTCTAAATAGAGAAAGAAAAGATGAGAATAAGTCCCACAAGTACAAAGGGAAGAATGAATTTATGATGTGGGAGCATCTTGACCCTTCATACATTATGAAAAATTGCATAATATTTTAATATTTAAGTCATTTAGATTTCATATAACCATGTTGAAAAAATGGTTAAAATGCATAACTTTTCATTGTGATGTATTAAAAAGTAGAAAAAAAATACATTTTCATTGTAATGGGAGTGCTTCAAAAAGCATTGAAAAATGTACGAAGGTTAAAAGATTGTGTTGGGTTGGTTAAAAAGGTGGTTGGAAAGTTTTAAACCACCAAAGCCACTTTAAAATCATTGTATTGGTCGTTCCAAATAGAGAGGGGTGAATGAGAACAAAAAAAAGTCATTTCGAAGCAACTGGTTTTCAAGAATTTGCCATTTTGATTGGTTTTAACTATTGTAGTGCTGGTTGTAGGTCTTGAATGGCCATGTACAGGCTAGAACTCTTGTATTTTATATATATTTGAATATTAGGATGAGTAATATTATCTCTCCTTTTGGTTTGGAACAATTTTATTAAGTTTTGAAGAAGTTAAGCTAGTTTTGGTAAAAGTGGTCATTTGCAAATTTGAGGATGCCCAGCTATAGTCAGATTTATATGTTTAGTACGGGCATATTTGGATGAAAAAAAAATTTTAGTTATATTAATTGGAAAGATATATGAATCATATTTTATTTCCAATTTTTTTGAGTCATTTTCATTCAGATATGTGTCAGTTATGGTCATTTTAATGAAGACTGGTTTTTAAAGATTTGTTTTGAAGTTACAAGCAATGATTGGTGCTTATAGAAAAATTTATGAATTGGAAAATTTAATAACCTATATATTTAGAAGCAAAAATCATATAAGGTTTCTTGAAAATTGGTTTTGTTTTATTTGGAGTCTTTTAGAGAAAGTTATTAGGCTCCCAAGGAAGGGTTACTAGTTTTTACTTCTGATTTATGATAGAGAAAATGGGTCTACATACAGAGACTATAACGTCTAAAGGATTGAGTTATTTTGGCTCATATTTTGATATGTTTTATAATTTCCAATTGTTAACAAATATTCCAAATGGTTTTGCAAGAAAATTTATGGATTGAAAATTATTATTAACGTACTTGAGTATAGCAGTTAGACCATGTGAATGGCAAAGTATTGTAAACTAGTGTTGGACAGAGTTGTGTTTTGCTTCATGAGGTGCCTAAAAATGGAATTTATTTCATGGATTTTTAAGGCATACTCATGTATCCCAACATTTGGTTTACTCCATTGCTGCTATTTACATCGTATTGGTATCAGAGTCAGCGAAAGGTCTAGTGTTTTTGTAGGTAGAGATAACTGGTGGTATGTGGATCCATCATAGCTGCAAGAAGGATGCATTTGCAATTGTACATGTGAAGATCTCAAGCTAGGATCTTGGTATTGTATCCATTAGAGATAAATTTGGAGTAGGATGTTGAGAGAAACCATTGAGTGAGAGTGGGAAGTGCATCATCGAACTGAGTCTACTGTTGGGTATGATGACAATAAGGTGGTATGAAGAAGCAGCATAAAGCATGATGGTTAGCAGCCAGTATTTACTCCATTCATGGGAGTCATTTTAGAAATATAGAGTATTCAAAAGAAGCATGGACCTGGTGATAAAGACAAGGAAGTGAAAGATTTGATTGCAGAACTCTCCACTACACATTTCCATGGGACATGGAAATCTTTTAAGCCTGGGAGTATGATGCGGGAGCATCTTGACCCTTCATACATTATGATGAATTGCATAATATTGTAATATTTAAGTCACTTAGATTTCATATAACCATGTTAAAAAAATGGTTAAAATGCGTAACTTTTCATTGTGATGTATTAAAAAGTAGAAAAAAAAATACATTTTCATTGTAATGGGAGTGCTTCAAAAAGCATTGAAAAATGTACAAAGGTTAAAAGATTGTGTTGAGTTGGTTAAAAAGGTGGTTGGAAGTTTTAAACCACCAAAGCCACTTTAAAATCATTGTATTGGTCATTCCAAATAGAGAGGGGTGAATGAGAACAAAAAAAACTCATTTTCAAGCAATTGGTTTTGAAGAATTTGCCATTTTTATTGGTTTTAACTGTTTTAGTGCTAGTTCTAGGTCTTGTATGGCCATGTATGGCCTAGAACTCTTGTATTTTCTATATATTTGAAGATTAGGATGAATAATATTCTCTCCTTTTGGTTTGGAACAATTTTATTAATTTTTGAAGAAGTTAAGCTAGTTTTGGTAAAAGTGGTCATTTACAGATTTGAGGATGCCCAACTACAGTCGGATTTATATGTTTGGTACTGGCATATTTGGATGAAACATAGGTTATAGTTATATTCATTAGAAAGATATATGAATCAGATTTTATTTCCAATTTTTTAAGTCATTTTCATTTAGATATGTGTCAGTTATGGTCATTTTAATGAAGATTGGTTTTTAAAGATTTGTTTTGAAGTTACAGGCAATGATTGGTGCTTGTAGAACAATTTATGAATTGGAAAATTTATTAGCTTATATATTCAAAAGAAAAACTTATATAAGGTTTCTTGAAAATTGGTTTGATTTTATTTGGAGTCTTTTAGAGAAAGTTACTAGGCTCCCAAGGAAGGGTTACTGGTTTTTACTTCTGATTTATGACAGAGAAAATGGGTCTACATGCAGAGACTATAACGTCTAAAGGATTGAGTTATTTTGGCTCATCTTTTGATATGTTTTATAATTTATAATTTAGAACAAATATTACAAAGGGTTTTTCAAAAAAATTTATGGATTGAAAGTTATGATTAATGTACTTGAGTATAGTAGTTAGACCATGTGAATGGCAAAGTATTGTAAACTAGTGTTGGAAAGAGTTGTGTTTTGCCTCATGAGATGTCTAAAAATGGAATTTATTTCATGGAATTTTAAGGCATGCTCATGTATCTCAATATTTCATTTACTCCATTTCTGCTATTTACATCAGATTGGTATCAGAGCCAGTGAAGGTCTGGTGTTTTTGTGGGTAGAGATAACTTGTGGTATGTGGATCCATCATAGCTGCAACAAGGATGCCTTTGCAATTGTACATTTGAAGATCTCAAGCTAGGATCTTGGTATTGTCTCCATCAGAGATATGTCTAGAGTAGGATGTTGAGAGCAACCACTGAGCGAGAGTGGGAAGTGCATCACCGGACCGAGTCTACTATTGGGTAAGATGGCAATAAGGTGGTATGAAGAAGTAGCATAAAGCATGATGGCTAGCAGCCAGTATTTACTCCATTCATGGGAGTCATTTGAGAAAGATAGAGTATGCAGAAGAAGCATGGACCTAGTGATAAAGACAAGGAAGTGAAAGATTTGATTGCAGAACTCTCCACTACACATTTCCATGGGACATTGAAATCTTTTAAGCCTGGGAGTATGATGCGGGAGCATCTTGACCCTTCATACATTATGATGAATTGCATAATATTGTAATATTTAAGTCATTTAGATTTCATATAACCATGTTAAAAAAATGGTTAAAATGCGTAACTTTGCATTGTGATGTATTAAAAAGTAGAAAAAAAAAAAACATTTTCATTGTAATGGGAGTGCTTCAAAAGGCATTGAAAAATGTACAAAGGTTAAAAGATTGTGTTGGGTTGGTTAAAAAGGTGGTTGGAAAGTTTTAAACCACCAAAGTCACTTTAACATTATTGTATTGGTCATTCCAAATAGAGAGGGGTGAATGAGAACAAAAAAAAGTTATTTTGAAGCAATTGGTTTTCAAGAATTTGCTATTTTGATTGGTTTTAACTATTTTAGTGTTGGTTCCAAGTCTTGTATGGCCATGTAAAACCTATAACTCTTATATTTTTTATATATTTGAAGATTAGAATGAATAATATTCTCTTTCCTTTTTGTTTTGAGCAATTTTATTAAGTTTTGAAGAAGTTAAGCTAGTTTTGGTAAAAGTGGTCATTTGCAGATTTGAGGATGCCCAGCTACAGTCAGATTTATGTGTTTGGTACAGGAATATTTGGATGAAACAGAAGTTCTAGTTATATTCATTGGAAAGATATATGAATCATATTTTATTTCCAATTTTTTTGAGTCATTTTCATTTAGATATGTGTCAGTTATGGTCATTTTAATGAAGACTAGTTTTTAAAGATTTGTTTTGAAATTATAGGCAATGATTGGTGCTTGTAGAACAATTTATGAATTGAAAAATTTAATAGCTTATATATTCAGAAGAAAAACTCATATAAGGTTTCTTGAAAATTGGTTTGGTTTTATTTGGAGTCTTTTAGAGAATGTTATTAGGCTCCCAAGAAAGGGTTACTGGTTTTTACTTCTGATTTATGACAGAGAAAATGGGTCTACATGCAGAGACTATAACGTCTAAAGGATTGAGTTATTTTGGCTCATATTTTGATATGTTTTATAGTTTCTAATTTAGAACAAATTTTCCAAATTTTGTTGCAAGAAAATTTACAGATTGAAAGTTATGATTAATGTACTCGAGTATAGCAGTCAGACCGTGTGAATGGAAAAGTATTGTAAACTAGTGTTGGAAAGAGTTTTGTTTTGCCTCATGAGATGTCTAAAGGTGGAATTTATTTCATGGATTTTTAAGGCATACTCATGTATCCCAAGATTTGGTTTACTCCATTGTTGCTATTTACATCAATTTAAAAGTCACAAATCCTATAAAGAGAAAGGTAAGAAAACTTGTTTCATGGCTAAAGATTTTGATAATAGTGAAGATGAAATGGTGTACATTGCTATAAAAGAAAAATTTGATGATGAAGAAGATCAGATGGAACTTATTTCTCATGTTAGTGAAAATGATACTGGGATTATTGATAGTGGATGCTTACATCATATGACTGGTGATAAAATAGAATTTGAAAATTTTGAATACTATGATGTAGGTAGTGTAAGGTTTGGAAACAATGCACCTTGTTGCATAAGAGGAAAAGGTCATATCTCATTAACCAATGAACTTATATGTGATAGTTCCTATTGGGTTAAAGGAATAAAGCATAATATATTGAGTGTGGCATAGTTGAACAACATTGAGTTCAAGGTAGAGTTCATGACTGGCAAGGCAAACCTGCTAGATGACAAAGGAAATCTGGTTGGATCAAGCTAGCAAGCTAAAAGTAACCTATTTTATCTTGAACTTGGTGAATGCTTATGTTTTATTGCTCAAGTAGAAGAAAATTGATTATGGCATAGAAGATTACATCATGTAAATCTTGATAATTTCATCAAGATAAGTAAACATAAAAGAGTAAGAGGTATCCCTAGTTTGAAGAAACTTGATGTTGGATTAACAAAATTTTCTAAATTGGTAAAATGGGAAAGACTAGTTTTAAGAGAAAAAACTATCAGTCAAAAGAATTCTTAGAAATTTCACATTGATTTATGTGGACTCATTAGAATAGAAAGTTATAGTGGAGAAAAATTGTTCATTCTTTTTGTTGATGACTATTCTAGGATGATGACTGTGATGTATCTAAAAGAAAAATTAGAAGCCTTTGAGAAATTCAAATGGTATCTGGCAAGAATGGAAAAAGAAACTAGAAAGAAATTAAAGTGTTTAAGATTAGACAAAGGTGGTGAATTCATCTCCAATGAATTCGATAATTTTTGCATTGAAAGAGGAATCAAAAGAAAAGTATTAGCCCTTGGTACACTTCAATAGAGAGGAATTGCTAAAAGAAGAACTAGGTCCATCATGGATTGTGCAAGGACACTAATGATTGAAAAGAATGCTATTATCAAATACTAGGAGGAAGCTATCAGCACTATAGTTCATACCTTAAACTAAGTTCAATTGAAGAAAGACTCTAACAAAACTCCCTATGAACTATGGTATGGATACAAACCTAATGTAAGTTATTCGAAAGTATTTGGAAGCAAGCATTATATCTTGAAAGAATCTAGAAAAGATAAATTTGATGTAAAAGGAGACGAAGGCATATTTATAGGATACTCCTATAGAAGTAAAGCATAGAAATGTTTGAATCTAACCACTCATAAGATTATAGAAAGTGCACATGTAAGAAATGATGAGTTTGTAGAAAGGAGTGAAGAAGAAAGCAAAAAGGAGCTAGAGGATTACAGAAGATTAGTCTACTATAAATTTGATACCCTACCAAACCTATTTGAGAGAAAGGAGACTTCATCTCCCAAGCTCCCCAAATCTCCAATGGTTATCGAGTTGCAAGAAGTGCAAACTAAGTTATAGGGATCTGAGTTACACTTAGAAGCTCTAGAGCTAATTCAAAGCGAGTCTAAAGAACTTGAGCCATAGATAGAAGGACTGAAGCTTGAAGCTAAATTTCACACTAAAGATAGTGGAATTCATTCAAAAACCAAAAAACCTATATTGGCCAAATATTTTAGAAGGCATCACGTACCTGATAAGATCATTGGAGACAAATCAGATGGAACAATGACAAGAAGCAAATTAAAAAGTACATGGTCACTTGCTAAATTTGAACCAAGAAATAATGTAGATCCTTCAAAAAATGAAATTTGGATTGAGACTATGAATGAAGAGATAAAATAGATAGAGAAGAATAATACTTGGACTCTTGTTTCTAGGCTTAAAAATAAAAAAGTAATTGGCACAAAATGTGTTTTCAAGAATAAGCTGAATGAAGAAGGAAAAGTTTCTAGAAACAAAAAAAAGACTACTATGTGAAGGCTATTCTTAAGATGAAGGTATTGATTATGGTGAAACCTTTGCCCTTATTGTAATGTTAGAAGGTGTTAGAACATTATTTTCATATGCAACTCATAGAGGATTCAAAGTATATTAGATGGATGTTAAATCTGCATTCTTAAATGAAATTCTTGATTAGGAAGTCTACATTGAACAACTTGAAAATTTTGTAGATCCTAAAAAAAATAACATAGTCTAAAAATTACAAAAAGAATTATATGGTTTCAAATAAGATCCTATAGCCTAGTATGAAAGACTAGGGTATGTGCAGGATCATGGTGTGCTAAAAAGTGGCAATCTGAAAAATCTTTAGGTCTAAAATATCTCAAACCATTTCAAAATCTATTCCAACCTTTTTTCAACCCACCCTAATACTAAATGAAAAAAAATTAATATATTAATAAGGTCTACTATATCTTTTGATACCAAACCTATATGGTCAACTTTTAAAACATCCTAAAAGTGTGATTTTGACCTATTTTAATGTGACCTTTACTTCAAACATGTAGCTGTTGAATTTTTTTTCACCAAGATTTGATGAAATGAAAAGGGTTTCTTAAGAATGTTCTTATATTTCTATAAATGTAAGGTTCGTCAAATTATGAGTTTAGTAAGTAATTATTACTTATTTTCTAAAGGAGTTATATATAAAGTTCTAACTAACACACTACTTAAAAAACAACAATAACTTTCAAATGGTACAACATTTTTTAAATCCAAAAGATGAATCACATTCTATGTTTCTTCTACTATAAGGAAAAATAAATAAAAAATTAAATTTTGCAAAGTTTTGAATCAGTTAAGGTGTTCAGACATGAGTTTTTTTATTGCAAAAATATTAAAGTCAAAAATTAATTATTTATTACTTAGAATAAAAATACCCAAAAATATGTGTCACATCTAGGCATGAGTCTACTATTGGAAATATTCAAGATATGACAAGTTACTGAGAGGGGAGGGGTGAATCAGTAACTTTAAAATTTCAAACAATAAAACTGCATACTGATATATTCACCATTCATCCAAGTAACCTACTGTAAGCATGAAACAAAATCATTTGCAACACTTGAACACACAAATTTGGTGACCCAGAAACCTTCCAAATAGAAAGTAAAACTGGGGTGGGGATGAAACCCACAAAGCTTCGTTACTGCAGCATGAAGTTGGTCGGTTAAGGCTTATAATGACCACTTCTAGTGATCTGCCCTATTAGGAGCACAAAGGATTGCTAGATCCACCTTGTTAGAGGATTTACAAACATACAATAAAGTATGCACTCTATTAGGAGATTTTACAAAAGATTATTAAGTCTACCTTGTTAAAGGATTTACAAAACTTGATTCACCTGTTAGAATGAAACAGTGGATCTGATTACAACTGATTGCTGATAAGATCCGCTATACTCTGATTCACCTTGATGTGATAGATAAAACTTTTCTGCTCCAAAACTTGACCTTGCTGAATGCCTTCACAATTCAGCACACATACTTTCGCACGCATGTATTTCTCTCACACTTTCGCATTTTCATTCATTACCATTACTATTACCATTATATTTGAATGATACAATACATTGCATATATATACCATCCAAATAAACAATACATGCAAGGTCGGCCAAAACAACAAGTGCAAATCTCTATACAAAGTCGGCCCAAGGTAAAAACTCGAGTTCACTGAACTGACTCGGTGTCCTTCTGATACTCGGCATCCACTACGTTACTTGACATCATCATGTACTCGGTAGAAGTGAAGGCACGGTCCATACTAAACACTTCGAGTAGTTTTGAACTCGGTAACCACTGAAGACTCAGTAGAAGAGATGTCACTCGGTGAACACTTCTATCTGAACTGTAGCTCGGTGATCAAAGGAAACACTCGATACAACCTTGTGACTCGGTGATAGTTAGTTTCCTTGATAACCGTCTGAGTTCGATAAAATTAATTTCCTTGATAACCTCAAGAGCTCAGTTATCATGAAGTTCTCAGTCAATACTAAGTATGTCTTCACTCGGTCAAAACTGATTCCTTTCTTTACCTCGAATCACTCGATAAACACTGGCTGCTTTGTTCACCTTGATCACTTGGTAAACACTGACTTCTAGGTAAAGCTTGGCTGACAAAGGAATGTCTGGTGAGAGCTCGGTAAGCATTTAGAATCCAATAAGTGTTGTAACTAATGACAAAAATGTATCATAATGCCAACAATCTCCCCCTTTGGCATTAGTGACAAAAACACTTATGAGACAAAATTTATCTGACATGCTGATGACTAATTCTGAATATATATAGCTTCGTTATATACAACTCCCCATAGAATGTACATACAATATTTACATGAGCTGTATATCTCTTCCTTTGTACAATTTTTCAAAAACACTTATTCACCCATAGTATACATATCCAACAATAATCTCCCCCTTTTTGACAATAATGCCAAAGAATAAAAGAATATATATACTTATATAGAAACACCAAAATGAGAGATGAACTCTGAATGTACCTGAAGAATAAGCTGGAGAGTCTTATCCCAATTCTCTTGCAAAATTTTGCAGGTGGAAAGAGCTACTTGAACTTCAGCCGAAAGTTCAATCACATGGTCTGCAATGGAGAAGTTATTATCATGGATTAATGTCTTTGAATGTGCAATGTGCTTCTGCATTGAATCCATGATGGGAAGGATCATGTTTTGGATATCTATCAATGTAGATTGGATCCTTGCCTCTTCTCTCAATAGCTCTGCCTGCTTCTCTGACAAAAATTTGATCCTAAGGTGATGAGATGAGCTTGAACTGGGGTCAAGCTTCAAGTTCTGTGCGCTCACCTTGAGATCCTCATCAATTTTATTTAGTTTCTCTCTTATTCCCTTAGTGTACTCGGTAACATCACAAAGCTTAGCAAAAAGAGATGTTACATTATTAAAAGAATTTTCCATATCTGCAAAAACTGAGGTTAATGCAACCTGATTTATTGCAATGTTCTGGGCAATGTGCCCCAACACCTTATTATCAAATTTCTTTGTTGCACGCTCAATCAGCTTTTCTTGTCCAGAGGCATCTTCATTGAATTTATTAACTGCCTCTTCCAATTGAATCAAAATGTGTTGAGAAGTATCAACATCAACACCTATAGCCTCAGTAATTATGTTTTGGGCATCCTCAATTATCCTGTATTCCTTATCCCTTTTCGATCTTAACTGCATCTGAGTAGCCTTTTTCTCAATAAGTTGACTAGCATACCTCATTTCTTCAATGGTAGCATTATCAAAGTCAATCTTTAGAATTACTATCTCTATGTCCAAGTCAATGTCTTCAGGAATTTCCTTTCCAGTGATCATAAGTCTTAATGGTTGCTTTTGTTTGACTTCTGAGATGACTAGTTTTACCTTTGGAATAGACACAATAGTAGAGACAGAAGGACTAGCAGTAAAAAATGGGATGCTTGAGGGTTGAGTGCCAATAGGAGTATGTACATGGTCAAAAATTTGAGTACTGGCCAAAAATGGTGATACACTCGGTAATATAGTATCTAAGCTCACTCTGCCTGAAGTAGATGGCGAAAAAATTGTAGAACAAATTGGAGTAGTCAAAATTGGAGAACTCACAGCAATACCAACTGATGATGATGGAGTCGAGGAGGCCAACTCGGTAGATGAAGAGGGGTGCAGCTTGGTAGACGAAGTGGTAGTCACTTCCACTGATGATACCTGGAGCTGAGATATGGCAGGTGTAGATGGTAAATCTGGTGTAGATGAACGTGTTGAAGTTGACTCCAACCTTGATGATGTCACAGGTTTAGCTGGGGAGTGAGGAAGGGATGCAATAACTGTTGCTGCAATTTTTACTGGATCATCCTCCTTATCTTCCTCTTCAGCTTCTTCCTCTTTGTCTTCTTCCTCTTTCTCTTCCATCATTGCATGCAACTCTCCTGGTGTAACTGTGATGGATGGAGCGCTATCTGATTCATCACTGCTGCTGCTACTGTCATCATCCTTTATTTCTATTGGGTCTACACTGGGTTTATGTAGATGATAGATGTTTTTCCACATGTTTGTAGCATCATTTACAACATGCTCTATATCTTTGATCAAAATCAAACAAGTGTGGAATCTGATCATCATTTTACCTTCATAGGTTTTCAATTCAGATTTTACCTCTGCTCCAGTGAAACTAGGCCGAAGATTCTTCAGGGATTGCTCATATATATCTTTTACCGTCTTGGTGGCTAACTCCCATCTTGACTGTACTCTCTCCAGTAGTTCTTTAGAGATATGAGGAGTAATTTGGTCCGGGGAGTATTTCCATTTTCCCATTTTGTTAAGTACCAGTTCCTTAATCTGCATTTTCTCTGCATCAGTCCTTGTCTCAAATTTCAATGCCTTGAAATTTGTGATGCTAGCTCCTTCTTCCAATGATTTGAGCCTTTGCTCGAATGTAGGTGCAGGCTTGACCAATACAGGTTCCTGAATACCTTTTCTTGTCCTTTGAGTAAATACTGCAGTAGGCTGCTTCTTGGGCTTGGTAATGATTACCTTGCCTTTCTTCTTTGCCGGTTGCTCTTCTTCTGATTCTTCTTATCCTTTTTCTTCTTCTTCACTTTCTTTATCTTCACCTTTTCCCTTGGTGAGCATAAGAGGACCCATTGTAGTTTTCAGTTTGGCCACTTTCCTCTTACCTTTGCTGATGGCCTATGGAATTTTGATTTCCAGTTCAATTCTGGCCTTTGCTTCATCATAAGTACCAAAAATCTGTTGCCTTGGGTCTACTGGCTCATTTACTAGTGCTTCAATGATATCCCTTGTTTCATCAATATTTACCTCATATGGAAGAGGTTTCACCCATGCAACTTGGGGTCTAACTGCCTGTATGTACACCTTGTCACAGTCGACCATAAAACATACGTCATCTTTATATTCTTCAACAAGCCTAGGAGGAATTCTGAATCTGTTATTCATCCTCTCCTTAAAGTCTTCAAAATAGTTATCCATGATACTATCAAAATTTTCTCCCATCTCTGCTATAAACTCTTTAATCTAATACAAAATTGGGACATCTTTTCTCCATTCTACGGTTCCCTTTGATGGAAAGAATTTTTGTACATAAAATAGTAAACATATTAACAGAGATCCAAATTTACAGGGGTTATTCTTCGATGTCCTTATACTGTCCATGTTCTTGTTTAACTGCTTCAACATTACTTCTAACATATCAAACTCAAGTTTCTTCTTTACAATTTTCGGGGCCAAATCCACAGCTTCACACGGTACACTATTTAACCTGCTGGAACTATATAACTTATATGCAATAATATGTATGCCAAATCTTAGTTCTGGATCTATTACAGTGTTAACCTTCAAACCTCTACTATCCCACTCGGCTAGGGTTTGCCTCTATAACTCATCCCGTCCTAGGGTTTTGGTGGTTTTGGCTTTGCTGGGCATCGGGAGACCCGTGATTTTGTGAATCATCTTCTTGGTTATCAAAACGGGTTGTTCCAACCACAACTGACCATTATGCACTCGACTCAAGATATACCTAATCCATTTGGTTTGGAAGTTTCTAGGCATATGTGCGATGTGAGTCAAACCTTTAGTTTCCAAATGCTTGTGCTCAATTTTGAGAGAACCATTTACACAGAACTCTGCTAGGGCATTATCCATGTCCAATGTCCCTATTTCTTGAATAGAACACTTAAAATGAGTGCGAATGTCATTCATGAGGAGTACCTTGGGTGGAATCTGTGATTGAGCTCCATTGGGATCGAGCGATTCAGCGATGGCAGGAACGAGCTTGAACGTAGGTACCTTCCATTCCGTTCCCTTCACAAGCATTTCGAAACCCTTCTTCGCCTTGCTGCTGCTGGTGCTTGCGCATGCCATTGCTGCTCGGTGAGTGAAAAGGTTTCATAAGAATACTTTGCTGGAAAATCTCTTCAAATCACTTGAACTCGCTTGAAAGCCCTTTTTTTTGTGTAAATCTTCGAATTCGTGGTGAAAAATGAGGTCAAAATTTGCCCTTTTGATGAAAAATTTGCCATTAATGTTCAGTACGGAGGTAGCTGCGATCGACAGACTATCATCCACTAGCTCGGCTTAAACTTTGCAACTCGGTGACCAAAAGAAAATAGGTTAAACCGACCTTAACTCGGTAAGAGAAGAACCAACCATGCTCGATAAGTGCAACTTGGTGAAAGAAGCCTTATTGCACCCGACTGAGCTCGGTAAGGTCATGTACCGACCATGATCCTGATGTATCTGAAATACTAATTTGATCATATTTTCATTTTAGGACTGCTTAGGATATTGCTTTGTAGATACAGTCTTGGTCTTATCCTGATGAGTCTTAATTGGAAATGGTAGAGTCACTCACTTCTTGAGTGACCATTCCATCACTTGAATTATCTGGCTCGGTAGACTTAGGAATCCATTGCTTCTTCATTTGCTTCTGAATATTGTCTACTTTGATTTTCTTCTCATCCTCGACTTTTTTTATGTTCATGCAGTTTTTAGATATATGACCAAGTTCTGTACATGTATAACATCTTACAATGGTATCCCTTTTTCTTAGGTGATGCCTTGCACAGTTTATGCTAGTATGACCATATTCTCCACACTAATGACATCTGCACCAAGTGTTGTAGTCCCAACCAAATATTGCTTTGACAAGTTGTTCTGCTGGATTAAATGATTTGGATTTGCATTGTGATGCCTTATGACCTTGCTTTTGGCATTTGTGACATTTACCTTCAAATTTCGGTTTCTCTTTGCATTCATTGGCTTTGTGTCCATGCTGATTGCAATTGTAGCACTTTCCATTAAATTTTCCTTTTCCATTGCTCCAACATCTGTTAGATGTATGACCTAACTTACCACAGTGGCTAAAAGTAGGTCTTTGATTCTTTTGAGTACCTTGTTTGGAGGATTCACCTTCTTCCTTGTATCCAAGGCCTGCTTTACCATTTTGTTTATGAAATTTTTCTTCATTTTGCAGATTCAATTGATCCATGTCCTTTTGAGATTTTACCATTCTCTCATTGACTTATTTTTCAGAGATTAGATCACTTTGTAAGATTGCATTGATTTGCCTTTCAGTAATTAAGTCATTTCTCAAATTCTCATTCTCAGATCTTAGATTCATAATTTCTTCATTTGCATTAGATAATTAAGTTACAAGATTTTCAAGCTGAGAGGATTGATTATTCCTTACCTCTAAGTCTTCAGCTGCCTTGTTCCTTTGCTCCAAGATTTCGCATAGCCTGATGGACTAGATTTCTAGTTCCCTTTTGAGCTTTCTTACTTCTTCCTACAGAGATCCATTCTTTTCTAAAAGTTCTTTGATTGCTTTGTCAACTTCATCTGAACTACTTGATGGTGAGAGATCTTCAATCTTTTTTTCAACATACCGATGCTCATTCATTTGCCTTGCAAGTTCTTTTCTTCTTTTCAAGGATTGTGAAAGATGCTCTTTTGCTTCATTGAGTTGAGCCATGGCCATTTTTAGATCTAGCTTTTCATTCTCAATAGTTTTGTCAAGTCTAAATATCTCCATTGTCCTTGATCTTTGCTCAAGCTGTGAAACTTTTATCTTGAGAACCTTATTGCTTTGATACCAATTGTTGGAAATATTCAAGGTATGACAAGTTACTGAGAGGGGAGGGGTGAATCAGTAACTTTAAAATTTCAAACAATAAAATTGCATACTGATATATTCACCATTCATCCAAGTAACCTACTGTAAGCATGAAACAAAATCATTTGCAACACTTGAACACACAGATTTGGTGACCCAAAAACCTTTCAAATAGAAAGTAAAACTAGGGTGGGGATGAAACCCACAAAGCTTCGTTACTGCAGTATGAAGTTGTCTGGTTAAGGCTTATAATGACCACTTCTGGTGATCTGCCCTGTTAGGAGCACAAAGGATTGCTAGATCCACCTTGTTAGAGGATTTACAAACATACAATAAAGTATGCACTCTGTTAGGAGATTTTACAAAAGACTATTAAGTCTACCTTGTTAAAGGATTTACAAAAATTGATTCACCTGTTAGAATGAAACAGTGGATCTGATTACAACTGATTGCTGATAAGATCCGCTATGCTCTGATTCACCTTGATGTGATAGATAAAACTTTTCTGTTCCAAAACTTGACCTTGTTGAATACCTTCACAACTCAGCACACATACTTTCGCACGCATGTATTTCTTTCACACTTTCTCATTTTCATTCATTACCATTACTATTACCATTATATTTGAATGATACAATACATTGCATATATATACCATCCAAATAAACAATACATGCAAGGTCAGCCAAAAGAACAAGTGCAAATCTCTATACAAAGTCGGCCCAAGGTAAAAACTCGGGTTCACTGAACTGACTCAGTGTCCTTCTGATACTCGACGTCCACTATGTTACTCGGCATCATCATGCACTCGGTAGAAGTGAAGGCACGGTCCATACTAAACACTTCGAGTAGTTCTGAACTCGGTAACCACTGGAGACTTGGTAGAAGAGATGTCACTCGGTGAACACTTCTATATGAACTGTAGCTCGGTGATAAAAGGAAACACTCGATAGAACCTTGTGACTTGGTGATAGTTAGTTTCCTTGATAACCATCTGATCTCGGTAAAATTAATTTCCTTGATAACATCAGGAGCTCAGTTATCATGAAGTTCTCGGTCAATACTAAGTACATCTTCACTCGGTCAAAACTGATTCCTTTCTTTACCTCGAATCACTCGGTAAACACTGGCTACTTTGTTCACCTTGATCACTCGGTAAACACTGACTTCTAGGTAAAGCTTGGCTGACAAAGGAATGTCCGGTGAGAGCTCGGTAAGCATTCAGAATCTAATAAGTGTTGTAACTAATGACAAAAATGTATCATAATGCCAACATCTACTACTTATATTTAGAATTACTTCCTATTTTGGTTCTGAAAGTTTTGTAATATTGCATTAAAATTCAAAATTTTGACCAATCAAATTTTTATTTTTTTTGAGATAAGTCCTAATAGTTTAGAAACTAGATTCAATATGGTAGAGATTATTTTCTCTCAACTTTTTCATACAAAGATAATAACAAGTAGAAAATTGCACGTCAAGTTGACATAATCCTAATTAGCTGATTTTTTATTGCCACTTAAGAGCATAATTTGGTTGACCATGATCTTGCACATACCTACTACATAACTATTTGATATAGATTAGTTTTCAAAGAAAAAATGATAATAATAGTTTTTATATAAAGGAAGGTCTAGATACGAAGATTGTGTTGGTAGCAATATTTGTTGATGATACCCTATTTACAAGAAATGATGACTTATGCAAAGCATTTTTAGAAGAAATGAGTAAAGAGTTTGAAATGTCCATGTTTTGTGAGATAAGATTCTTTATTGGATTACAGATTCAGCAAAACAAAAATGGTATCTATATCACTCAATCTAAGTATATCAAGGAGATACTAAAGAACTTTGGAATGGAAGATTCAAGACTAATTGGAACTCCCATGTCTTCTAGACATAAGCATACCAAAAATGATGACTCAAAAGAAGTAGATCAGATCTTATACAGATCAAGGATTGGCAAATTACAGTATATAGTACATACAAGGCTTGACATTTCCCTAGCCATTGGATTAGTGGCAAGATTTTCAACAAATCCTAGAGAAAACCACATAATGGAAATCAAAAGAATCATGAGATATCTGAAAGGTACTGAACATTATGGCTTATGGTAAAAACTTCAAGGCAATTTAGAATTAAATGTATTTACTAATGATAACTAGGTAGGAATTCTTGATGACAAAAAAAGCACTAGTGGTGGAGCATTCTTTCTTGGTAAAGGACTAATATCTTGGATAGGAAAGAAAAAATATTGCACATCTCAATCCACAACAAAAGCATAGTATGTGTTAGTAGTGGTAAACTATTCTAACATTGTTTGGTTCAAACAATTGTTTGAAGGAATGAAGATAGAAATTAAAGAACCAGTAGTCATGTATTGTGATAACACCAGTGCAATCAACATATCAAAGAATCCAATGATGCATTCCAAAACTAAGCACATTGCTATAAAATATCACTTCTTAAGAGAATTATTGCAACGTAAAGAAGTTATATTGGAATACATGAATACGAAAGAATAGATTATAGATATATTCACCAAACCATTACATAAGGATGCATTCTTGTATCTAAGAAGTAAGCTAGGGGTCATTCCCCTATCTAAAGCTCATTAAATAAAGTTTAGTGATGCATAAACAAGAATAAAATTGAAAATCAATTAGTTTCTGTAGTATTGACAAGGGCATATTACAAATGAATCAATACTCAAGGTGCATTAATACTAATCAAAATTTTTGTTTTCAGCATGTGTTGTCAAAGAGGGAGAAGTTTACTATCGTATCTTTCTAAAATTTTAGAGGAAGAATTTCTCTAATGTAAGAAGCCAAAGAGGGAGAAGTTTTCTAATAGAGGGAGAAAGTTGAAGAGCTCATACTGACAAAAGGAATCTTGTTGTCAAAATTTCATTATGCTATGACATGTTGTGTTGCCATCAATGCCAAAGAGGGAGAATTTCTAATACAATTCATTTATTAGGTGTTGTCTTTGGTGTTATAAAAATTTCATATCAGTTGACACTTAGTGCCTACTAAGCTCACTTGGATAGTGAAGATAGTTTTCTATATCTATCGAGTGTTCCTATGCATAACACAATGTCTATCAATTTCACTCAAGCATCAAAGGAATTCATGTAGAAAAAGAGTGTTAACCAAGCTCACTTGGTTAATTAAGGAAAGTTGGATGGAATCAGTGGTAACCTAGCTCACTTGATTACAAAAGAATTTTTGCATGTTGATAGTGTTAACCGAGCTTCTATTGGTTAACATAAGAGATTGCTTTTGAATTAGTTTTTACTAATCTAGGTCAACTAATGAAGGATTTTCTTATTTTGGCATATGAATCTTAATTGTTTATTCTATTGGTTCTAACTGAATGTGGTGATGAATATTAGTTATTCTAAATTGTATTTGAGCTGACTTGACAATATGAAAGGTATAAGTAAAAGGCAAGTTATGTTTTCAAAGCATACAAGAAGTAATGAATGAATTGAAAGAGATTATGAGAGGAAGAAAATTTGAAGGATAAGTAGAATATCCTTGTGGAGCAGAAAAGCTATATTTGATCAAGAAGGATTAAGTACAAGTGAGTAAAAAGATCTTTAATCAGAAATTTAGTTGCATATCAATCAGGTCATTTCATTGTTACTCTCAAACCATTGTAGTAGTGATCTAAATCTCTTAATAAAATTGGTTTAATAACCATTTGTAAATCCTCTAACAAGGTGCCAAATCTATTGAATTGTTTCAAGACCTCTAAAAAGGCCACTCCTAATAGGGTTGTTAAATCCTTTAACAAGGTCACACCTAACAATGTCTTTTGTAACCTTTAATAGGGTTGGCTTGTAATAGGGCACATTTTAGAAGTGTGGAAAAATAGTAAATAGTTACAATTGGTGGTTTTTCCCAAATTGGGTTTCCATGTTAAATATTGGTGTCACATGTGTTCATGTTATTTCTTTCATGCTTACAATAAAGATTAAATAATCACTAATAATATCTTAAAGATATACAAAGTTAACACACTTAGCACTTATCGATTTATAACGTTTACCTATGTTTACCACAATATTTGTAGTATTCCATTTTCAGAATGTAATTTTGTATTGACATCTAAGGGATCTAAGATTTATTTTAGTAGTAACTAATTCAACACTCCCCTCTCAGTTACTCCTCTTATATTTCAAATATTTTACAACTATTGCATAATCAATTTTCCCTCCAAAGTTTTTGATTGCACTTACACTAGCTTTGATTCCTTCAAACCACTTTGCAATTTTTTCATTATCACTCATCTTCATCTATTTGAACTAACCTTTAAAGCTTTCTATCTTGTCTCTTCTCACATTATCATCTCCTCCATAGATATATTTTAGCCTAGTCCACATCTCATGAGCAATAGCACACCCTTTGACTTCATCAAATTCAAGATAGTTAAGAGTAGATGCAATGTCAATCATCATAATGTTATGATACTTCTTCTCAGTAATCTCCTCCATAGTCAAATTTCTAGTAGGAGTTTTATGCTAGGTATTCAAATGTTTTAGACCTGAATTACTAGTGTTTTGCAGATGTATCTTCATAACTTCCTACCATGCCTCAAAGCTATCTTTTCTCTACTTGGGAATCTCTCTTCTATAAGACATCTTGATATTTAGCTTACATCTTTGAAACCTTCTCTACAAGCACCAAAATCTTTGATACCAATGGTTGGAAATATAAGATGAGTAACTAAGAGGGGAGTGGTGAATTAATTACCACAAAAATAAATCCTTGGTCCCTTAAGTGTCAATAAAAAAATATAAACTCTTCAAAAAGTACTATCACTACATTAACGCACTGACACTCGATAAACACTATCAATATGATGTAACTCAACAAGCACTATAATACCAATTGCTACTAAAAAAAATTTGAACATGCAGATCTTAAGATATTAAGTATGATTAACCTTAATTAAAACATACACATAAAAGAAATAGCATGAACACAAGTGACACAAAGATTTAATATAGAAACACTATGTGGGAAAACCACCAATTGCAACTTGTTACTATTTTTCACTCTTCTAAAGTGATCTATGTTAGGATCCAAATCTATTAAAAGTTAGAAAAAACACTATTATGTATGGCCCTATTAGAGGATTTAATAAGAATGGCCTTGTTAGAGTTTTTAGACAGTTCAATCTAGAAATGTCACTTTGTTAGAAAATTTACAAATAGCTCTTAGGTTAGCTCTGTTAGGAGATTTGATTCACTAATACAATGGAAAGAGAGTAACAATTAAATGACCTAATTACTAATGTAATTGTATTCTTTCTTTGAAATCTCAAGTTTTTCTCAAATACTTGACTCTTCCTAGTGAAATTATTTTTTTCATTCCAATAAGGATATTTTTCTTATCCTTCCAATTCACTTCCTCTAAGAATCTTCTTCTATTCCACACATTCTCATTTCTCTTCAATCCTCAACTTGACCTTAAGCTTATGTCATGTGTATTGTCAAGTTAGCTTGAATACAACTTATAACAATAATTTTTCATCTCTTCAGTTAGCTACAACCAACAAACAAATCCATTAAATATAATATGCCAAAACAAGAAGATCCTTTGTTGGCTAACCTAGCTTGATAGACACTAACATTGAAATGATTTTCCTATCTTAAAAAAGTTGCCAACCTATATCAGTAGACACTAACACTAAAATTATTTTCCTATGTTAACCAAGTAAACTTTGTTAACACTACAACATCATAAACTTCCTTTTATAACTAAGTGATTTGTATTAACAATGGTTCCATGCATTTTTCTTTTGTTAACCAAGTCAGGTGGGTTAACATTGAACTTCTATGATCTTCTCTTTGTTGCCTAAGAAAACTCGATAGATGCCATCTTCTAAACATGGGAAACACTAGAATGATTGACAAACATAGGAAATTTTCTTCATTGACCAAGTGAGCTTGACATAAATTAATTGGTAAAAATAAGAAATTTTGTGTAAATCAAAGACAATATACAATTGGTTTCAACATTTGGATGGTTTCTACATAACCAAAAGCTTTGTGTTATGTGTTGATAATTTGATTACATGTTTCATGGATTTGATTAGTTGTTAGATATAATACATCATAGTTGTAAATGTTTACGTGATTTATAATATTGTTGAGACAAGGATAGAGGTAAACTTATCGCATACTATATTTGTTTGAAAGGGTAAAATTTTTATAGATCCTAATTCATGTGCCATGTCCCCACCTCACTTATGTTCTTAGTTTCTAACTTTCCCATTAGACTTCTAACAAAAATGTATATGTTCTAAGGTTTCAAAATACATCCATAGTTGGGAAAAAGTTTTTTGAATACTAATTCACCCCCCTCACCCCACTACTATTTCCTACTTCTATCAAGGTATTTATAGTTATAGCGTTATATTATAATGAATCACATTATTCTCTCAACTAGATCAATTTAAATAAAAATGCATATATAAGGATAATGATATGTGTGGCTACTCTTCAATGTGATCATATTAAGGAAATTGAAGATAGATATTAAAACTATTCATGTTAGGTTAAATAATTGAGATTTTTATTGACAATTCAATTTTAAAAAAGTAGTAGGAATCATATTTCTTCCTTAAAGAATCTATTATTATTTCTAAAAAATAATAAATTTGAATGAAATATTTGTATTAATTTTACAAAGTTATATTATAATTAGGCACATTTATAAAAAATATGTGACACAAATTACTTGGACATGTAAGTAGGAATGTAGCTAGTTAATATGTGAAGCTTGAGAGGAAACTCTAAATTGAAGAACAAGGGATAAATTTCATAAATCCTATTTAGGAGTGTGGATATTATTTTAATAATAGACTAAAACCCACTATTATCATAGAATAATGAAATATGCCTTATATTTTACTCCTCAAAGAGGTGTGCAATAAATATTATATGTAAGTTTAATGTTTGCTATTATTTTATTATATGTCATAGAACTTTGAGCATAACATATATCTATGTCTCATGAAAGAGGTCTATGTGCTGATGTAAATGGTAAGTTTCGAATATATAATAATGTTTAAGTTTTGATTGATTACAAAAGTAAACCCTTGCAAAAGAAGTCACCTCCCATATGAGCTTCTTATTGTCCTTATAAAAAGCATGAAACATGGGACCCCAATTTATAGTTGCATTCCATACCAAGGAATGTTGAAATCTATAAAATATAAATATTAGAAGAACTCCTAAATACATATATATATATATATATATATATCTATATATATATATATATATATATATATATATATATATATATATATATATATATATATAAGTGCAAACAAACATTTCAAGGATGTTAGGTTGTGTAAAAGGATAAAATAATACTAAATTTTAAAGATATACTTTGATATTAGGTATATTATTATTTAGATTATTGCACATAGTATGATAGCAGATGATCTTACAATATAGTGGAATTTATCTCTCTCTCTCTCTCTCTCTCTCTCTCTCTCTCTATATATATATATATATATATATATATATATATATATATATCTATATATATATATATATATATATATATATATATATATGTAAGTGTAAACAAACATTTCAAGGATGTTAGGTTGTGTAAAAGGATAAAATAATACTGAATTTTAAAGATATACTCTGATATTAGGTATATTATTATTTAGATTGTTGCACATAGTATGATAGCAGATGATCTTACAATATAGTGGAATTTATCATTGTCTTGTATGCTTGAATGTAGATTATATAGACTAAATTTAAACAAGATAGTATGTCCAAGAAACTTAGGATAAATGATTTTGAGTGAAAAGATTAAAAAGTAAAAATGATTTGACTTTTTTTTGGCTAATTGTTTACTACTTGTGAGTGATAAGAGTTTAATACCTTTTTATTTCTGAGAGTAGGTAAAATCTTAGGGAGGCGGGTCTAATACTTCACCAAGCCTAAAATAAACTTAATATGTATCTTAGAAGTTAGGGAATTTTGTAGGGACATGTATTATTTAGTTTTATAAGAGTAATATTCTTATATATCTATTATATTTTAGGATGTGTTTGTTATGTCTTAACCTAATAGATCTAGGAATAGTTTTTAGATTTGATGTACTAAATAGAAATTATAATCATTATTATAGATAAATTATCTATAATGAATAAAGGGATAACCAAGATACTTCAATGTTTATGTTATAATTGATACATGAATGGTATATCATTATTTAGATTGTTACACAGTATGATAGTAGATGATCTTACAATATAGTGGCATTTATCATTATCATTTTATTTTTGAATGAAGATTATCTAGACTAAATTTAAATAAGATAGTATGTCCAAGAAACTTAGGATAAAGTGATTTTTAGTGGAAATATTAAAAAATAAAAATAAATTGACATCTTCTTGGTTAATTTTTTACTACTTTTGAGTGATAAAAGTTCAATACTTTTTCACTTCTGAGAGTAGGTAAACTCTTAGGGAGGTGGATCAAATACTCCACCAAAGTTTTAAAAACTTAATATCTATTTTAGAAGTTAGGGAATGTTGTAGGGGCTTGTATTATTATGTTATATAAGATTAATATTCTTATATATCTATGATATTTTACGATATGTTTGTTATGTGGTAACATAATAGATTTGAATAGTTTTTTATTTGAAGTACTCACTAGAAATTATTATCATTACCATACATAAATTATATATAATGAATAAAGGGATAAGTAAGATACTTTAATTTTTATGTTCTAATTGATACATGAATGGTATATAATATTGTTTTTCTCTTTATTAGTTAGGTTACTTATGTGTGTGCGTGCGTGCATGCATGCATGTGTGCGCGCCCGCGCGCGCGTGTGTGTGTGCACATGGTATACATATATATATTTATATGTATGTATGTATGTATGTATGAGTATATGTATATAAATATGTCTATTTATATAGTATTTTAGGGGGGAGAGAGAGAGAGATTATGTATATTATTTATAGTGTACATTTTGGAACAAAGGTAAATTAGATATTGTTAATAAATAAATATTACTTAGTTAGACATATACTATTCTTAATTATTGGTTATTAATAATGTGGGTAGACCATATTTATATAACTTATATACTATATGGCATAGATTATGATAATTTTTCTAGAATATTCAAATGGGAAGAGTACTTCTAAAATGAGGGGTGAATCCAAAGTAACTAAATTTTATCCTTTTTAAATCCTTTAAAACACTTGGCTGAAAATAAACTACATGCATGTAAACATATCAAATAACAATAAAATAAACATTTGCAAGAAAACACATTACACCAAAATTTGGTAACCCAGAAACCCTCCAGGAATAAGAAGGTAAAACTAGGGTGGGGATGACACTCACAAAATTACTGCAGCAATAACTATTTGACCACTTCTAATGGTCTGCCCTATTAGAGGCTTGCATTATTAAAGGCTTTACACTATGTCAATAGTGACCTAGTTAAAGGATTCAATACACTTTTCATAAACTATCACCTTGTTAAATGATTTAATCACCTCTTCAAAGGATCTACAAAATAGCTATTAAGCTAACTTATCTTCATAGGATTTTCACTATCTAATACAATTGCTAGAGAGTATTAGAAATCTTTGACCTGATTTCTTACAATCTTCAATTACTGATTTCATGCACTTGATCTGCTCATTCTGATGTGATCCTTGCTTAATCTGATACCTATTCATAGCCCTTCTTCTATTCTGATCAACTAGATATATAATTGATGATCAGTTCACTAAGTCTTTGATGCTCTTGCTATTTGCCCTATTTAGCAATTTTTGCTATCTACTTAGCGACTTCCTTAACTTCTATTTAGCAACTTGAAATTTTGTGGTCTAAGCTTTCTTATAAAGGCTTCATAGACTTAGGGTTTGCAATGAAATCATGAACTCAAATTTCCCACTCAAATCCTTAGATTTAGCCATTTGGTTGCATGTTGTCTTAAATTTTCTGATTGGTTGCATGTTGATTGCATAGGGAATATAAAAGATTCATTCTTATCTTTAATATCCTTTGAGATCCTTCCATGTTAGCTTAAAAAAATGGTTTACATCTATGTTTGTGAAGACACAAACTCATATTTTGATTCTATGTTACCTAGCACATATTGGATTACTAGTGCTTGGTACATGTTTGATCCTAGTTTTCTCGGCACCTATTACATTTTATCTTGCTTGGCACATGCATATTTTTTTCTTACTCAGCACATGAAGAATTCTAATTTACTCAACATCAACTATGACTCAAGAGCTATATATCACTAGGAACTTGTATAATGTTTGGCACCTAAAGTCACTCGGTAGCTATATGAATTCTAGCTTAGCACATACTTTAGCTCAACATACATAGTGTACTTAGCTTCTATATAAAAAGTGGTCAAGTGTGTTGACACTCAAATGTCAAAACCAAACTAAGACCAACAATCTCCCCCTTTGACATGAGTGTAAAAAACACTCAACTTATAAATCCCCCTGAGTTGATTGTGGCATTTCATTATGCAAAAAAAATTCTTATGTTGATGTATCTGATACTCTTTGTCTTAACCCTATTTATATATATTCTACCTTCTTGTTGAGCTATTCTATCTGCTCTATCTGCACTTGTAGGTTTTATTCATATCCTCCCCAAAACATTACTTCTCCCCAACACTAGTTACACATTATGTCTTATCTCCCCCTTTTTTGGCTATCTACAATCTTTTCCCTTTTATTCTCCAAAGGAATGAATACTTAATCGCTAGAATACTTAGTATTCTCCCCCTTAGTTATATTTCTCTCTTTATTTCTCCCCCTAAATATTATATCTATCTACCTCTTTTTGATACTTGTGTCAAAGGGTGCCAAGGAGTAATACCATATTTTTGCCAAAAATGTGTTGCTTACCTCCATTATCATCTTGAGAGCTTCATCCCAATTCTCCAAAGCAATTTATAGTGACTTATGCTAGATGGGAGTCTCTGTAGCAAGATGTATAAGACCATTAACTGTAGAAAGATTAGGATCTTTCTTTAAAACATTCTCTACATATGCTTGCTCTTTGTGGAGGACCTCTAGATGTGGGGTAATGGAGGATTGTATCTACATCAATTTTTCCTTTATATTAGTCTCTTCACTTGCTAGTGTAGCTAATTCCTTTTGAGTGTGAAGAAATTGAGAAAAATGGTTCTCACTTTGAGCTAGATTAGTGGGTAGCTACATGCTAGAAATCATAATATTTCCTCCAAGCTCAATATCCATTGGTTGGTCTCCTATGTGAAAAATGAGAAATCACACAACTTGTTGTACAATGAGAAGATATTCTCAAGTATAATTTTTACATTTTCAATTTTCTTTGCCAACTCTACCTATGCAAGTGCGATATCACTTGATATCTTATCATTCACCTTCCCTTGAAACTTCCTCTTAGACCACTTCATTAGTTTGATGTTGGTATCCTAGTCTTCACTTGACACCTGGTCACCTATATCAGATAATTGTTCCATTATAGTCTTTGACTCATCTAGTGATTGCAAGCTAAAGGAATCCATAAAGATGTCCTTAATGTCATGTAGTGCTTGCTTATGTTGATACTCTTTTCTAAGTATTTCTTGTCTTCTGCTTCTATTTAATGCATCTTGCATCTCTGTAATCTACTCAATGGTGATAGTCTTTGAGTCTTAACAAGATATTACTATCTCTTCATCTAGCTCAAGGTCTCCATGGTGAAGTACCCTAGTCACCTTGGTTGAGCTTGAGCCTAGTGTTGATATTTGTAATGGCTTTACATTAGTGCTCGTCTTCTAAAGATTTTTTTGTAAGAATTCCTATTTTTGTAACTCTACCAGTGTTTCTATTGTGGCCTACTCCTCTTCTTTTGATTCATCCCCCTTTTCATCATCAAACTTCCCTTGATCAATGAGATTACTTGTGGTGTAACTTGGAGTCAAACTGTAGGATCAGATGTATCAATCTCTCCTATTGACCCTATTGTTGTATCCTTCTCTTCTTCTACATTTGGCTTCTAAATGGTGTCACCTACTAATGATGTGGTAATTGTTGTAATTATTCAAGATGGTGGTGGAAGCATTAAAATTTGAGTACTAGTAGTTGTAGAGACAGAAGGTGGTTCTTGTGGATTCACCTTGTCTCTTGAGGAGTCAGTTAATGCCTTTTGTAGCTCATCTACATTGACCAATATAGGATTTGTGCATAACCTAGCTTTCTATTTTGATTAGTGAAGGATCTCGAAGAGATCCTTTGTAGTTAGGGGATTGATGTTCTGATATGATTTGTTAGTAACATCCTTGACAGTTATTTTTTCTATAGGTGTGATGGTTAGATGAGGAAAGCTAGGAGGTACCATTTGTGTGTCTTACACACTTTGTTCTTCTTGCTGATGTTGCTCAGTTGTTGCCATTACATCTCCCTTTTGTGTTTCCTCCTCTCATTTTTCCTTATCCTCTTCCTCTTTCTTCTCTTCTTCTCCATTCTTCTCTTCATCTACTTTCTTCTCTTCTTCTCCTTTTACTATTTTCTCCTCTTCCACCTTCTCTTCTATTTTGTTTTCCTCCTCCATCTCTTTGGCTTCCTTTTCCTTCTCACTATCATTAGCCTTATTTTCTTCTTCATCCTTGTCATTAGTCAATTTGTATATTGAGTTCCACAATTTTGTGGATTGATTCACTACATGTTCAATTTTATTTTGCAGAATACTAAAGGCTCTATATTTTGGTGCAAATTTTCCACCATGTTTCTTAGTAGCCTTAGTAATTTGACCTCTTGGAAAATTATGCATCACTTGCGCTAGTGTTGATTCTCTAATTTCCTTCTCCATCATGAGACAATAGTACCATTTTTTTTCAATGATCTCATATAATTCCCTAGGTATGGTATTGTCTAAATCTAGAGGTGTGTACTTAAACTCTGCCATCATGGCTTACACTAATTCCTCTATCTTATTTTGGTCCTCTCTACTTAACTTATTAAAATCAACACTTTTCAAATCAGTAAAATCTGCATTTTTCCTAACATTATCATAGATTTTATCTATGGCTGATTTGGAAGGATGACTTACCACTCTGAATTGGTTGATATCATCTGATTTAGTCTTCTCCTCCTCATTAGAATCTAGTTGTGCTACATACTTTCTTCTTTTCTTTTGCACTTCACCAGTCTATTCATTGCCCTTCTGCTTCTCTTTCATTTCCTCCTTAGCCTTTTTTGTAGATGCCCTTGTGGTAGCTCTTGTTGTAGGTGTCTTTGGTTTGGCTTGTGCAGGCTTGGTTACCTTCTTGGCTTTGGGTTGAGCTAGAGGATAGTTTCAGACTTTCTCTTCTTTGACTCATCTTGTGTAGGTGCTTCCTCAACTTCTTCTTCCTTGACACCTTCTTATCTTCTCCTAAGCCCTAGGTCAATTCCATAAGGCATTTCCCTTATTCTTCTTCTTCTTCCTCTTTAGCTACACTTGTTGTCCTTACAATTCCTTCACCAAATTTCTTCTTTATTTTTCTCACCAATTTTTCTTTCCTCTTTAGCATAGAAGCTATCTTCAAATCCATTTCTACCTTGAAATTGACAACATCAAAACTACCAAAGGGTTTTGTAGCTTTATCTATGTCTTCTATAAGTAATGTAGTGGTTGCAGTTGATGCTTGATCCACATCTAGTTCATAACCTATGGGTCTAAGCCATTCAACCCTTGGAATTGATGCTTGTATATAAGTGTAGTTAATGTCTACTAGCAAGAATATGTCATTGATCTGTTGTTCCACTAAGCAAACTAGTATTCTCACTCCTTGTTTAATGGACTTCTTAAAATCCTCTAAATAGATTGTCATTTGGCCTTCAAAGTTGTCACCAATCTATTGAATGTATTCATTAATTTGAGTGATAGTAGGCTTGTTTGAATTCTAGTTTACCTTTCCAAATTAAGGAAACTCTCCCATGCCATAGAAAAATATGTAGACAAGGACTGAACCAAACTTGCATTGAGCTCCTTTTGACCTTCTTATTGTTGCTAGGTTCTCATTTATCTACTGCAACATCAGTTTTGCTAGATCATATGTACGATCTTTCTTTACAAGCTTATAGGCAACATCCACAACAATGCATGGTACACTATTTAATCTACTGGATTGGTAGAACTTGTGTGAGATGATTCTTATAGAAAATTCTAGAAGGGGATCTGTGATTGTGGCAATGGTCATGCTCCTTTTATTCCATTTGGCCCCAGTGTTCTTTTCAATGGCTTTTTTAGAATCACTACATAGGGTCTTGGGCTGATCTAGAGTTGGAAAGCCTGTAACCTTATACACTATCCTCTTTGTTATTTTAATTAATCCTCCTTCCAACCACAGACAACCATTGTGTATTCTACTCAAGACAATCTGTATCCATTCTATTTTGAAACCTATGGGATAAATTAGGGCATGAGTTAAACCCTTCTTCTCGACTATTTGAAATTCATCCTTGAGTATTTTGTTATAACATAGTTTATTGTACACTTGAAAAATCTAAAGGTCTCCAATTTCACCTATCTTGCAATTATAACATTTTCTCACATCCTGCACCATGAAAAATTTGGGTGGAATAATGGACAATGTACCAGCAAGATCATTTTTGTAGGTAACTTCTAGGATTAGCCTAAGCTCAGGTTGTTTAACATTATTATAGACTAATTGGACCTCATAACCTTCCTTATCCTTTGGGCTCTGGGAACTAGACATCATTATATCGATCTAGGGTTTTAAAAGTTTAAACTTTAAAAACTACATAACTCGACACTTTACCTTAGATCAAAAAAGATGATGTTGAATCACTATTGAAATTGATGAAAATGGCTTCATGGTTTCTCTTTGATCTCTTCTGCATGCTTCTCATCTTTGCTCCATGTTTTAAAGGCATAAAAATGATTTTAAAATGACCTTATACCCTTTAAAACCTAGTATTAAATGCATGATGCATGTAGCTGTAAACTCAGCTCTTGAAGGTTTCAACTTGACTTGGCATCCATTGCTTTTCATTCACTCGGCATCAACTAGATTTCCACTTCACTAGGCTTACATTGACATTTCCAACTTGGCATTAGCTAACAACTAGGTAGCATTGTAGAAATTCCATGTTTTGACTTGGCATCTTTATTCACTATGACTTGGGATTGATGTACGATATAGCTTCATATATCAGTCTCATACACCTATCCTTTGCTTAGTTTGATGAGGTGTGACCACTTGACCTCTTGGGTGAAGTGATCCCTCCATTGGATGTGCTTGCTCCATCCCTTCTTTGACATGTCCTACTCATCTCTACCCTGATGTGTTCCACATCAACTTTCTCTTTACCTTTGTTGATCTTTGATTTGGGTGCCTTGGCCCTTGTTGGGAAATACCTACTGATATAACTAGTCTTCAAGCAACTAAAACATGTGGTTTGGCTTAACCACCTATTGTATTTATCCCTAAAATGTGTTCTTATACAATTTTTAGGAACATGCCCATACTCTTGACAATATTGATAGATCTTCTTGGTATTGTAATCCCAGTTGTGGTGGTGTCCATGATTGTTTCTTCTTCCAGGCTGGTTAGGTGTTTACATGGGCTTTGATCTGCATTCAAAAGCTCTATGTCCAGATTTCTTGTAGCTGTAGTAGTGACCCTAAAATCTTGGTGTTTTGATAGTCTTAGTCCTACATTCATGTGCTTGATGCCCTTGATTTTTGCATTGGTGACAAAAGCTTGCATTTTTAGGCTTATCATATTGATGGGCATTCTTGCTCCTACATACATTAGAGGTATGTCCCTCTTTACCATAGAAATGACAAGTACGTTTAGTGTTCTTACCTTTGTTTCTCCTTTCTTTGGTATTCTTGGATGATTCACCTTCTTTAGTACTAGTAAAACCAAGTCCTAAAGTATAATTACTGGCCCTTGGTAATTTTAGTAGCTACTCAAAGTGCTTTATGGCTTCACTAGATTTGTTGAAGCTTTTTTCTATCTCCTTCTCTCTCCTCAATTCATTCTGCAATTGTTCATTTTTCATTCTCAACATTGAGATCTCAATGTCCTTCCTATTTAGCTCATGATGAGCATTCATCATTTGGCTAAGGGTATCTAACTGCATGTTGGAGATTTTTGCAAGCTCTATGGACATTTCCTCCAATCTATTTGCAAGGGTTCTTTTACCATCCTAAAGCATAGCCCTATCCTTAATTTCTCTTTTCTTCTTTTTAGTTATTTCACATAGCATCATTGCTTGTGTTTCTTGCTCAATTTTGAGTATTCTAATTTCTTCTACTTGATCTCTATTCTTCTCCATTAGCTATGCTATTGCTGCATCAAACTTTTTAGAATCTCCATTGGCAAACACTTTTGTGGTATCAATCTCCTTATAATGTATGTCATTTTTAGCTATGGTTATATCCTTCCTTCTTTTCATGGATTTCTTCAATTCTTCTCTGGCTTTCTCCAAGTTGTGTAGGGTGAGTTGCACATCAATCACTTGATTCTCTATGATCTTCCCAAGTTTCAAGATTTCCATCTTATGATCTTTTCTCTAAGTTGTTAGGCATCCTCTTGTGAGAACACCTACTCTCATACCAATTTTTGGAATATTCAAATGGGAAGAGTACTTTTGAAGGGCAGGGTGATGAATCAAAATTAACTAATCTTTATCCTTTTCAAATCCTTTAAAACACTTAGCTAAATATAAATTGCATCCATGTAAACATATCAAATAATCATAAAATAAACTGACGGGGACACAACCCAAGCACAAAATGGACACAACAGGAAAGGGAAATTTTATTAACTTTTTAAATAAGCTAATATATTTAGTATAGAGAAAATATACTTCAAAACATGCCCTATGGGCTTACAATAGCATAAATCTAGAGATAGTTTCTTCTTTTAGTAACTCTTCTCAAACTCCACTTCGAACTGCCTTTTACAATGCTAGAAATGTTTTTAAATAGACACCAAAAGGTTAAAGATTAGGAATACATTCTAGAATGTGATAGTAGGCACCCACTGACCAAATAGAAGGCTCTAGAAGTCACGTTAGAAGTTGGCACAAACTTAGAAGAATGCAAAAATGGTAACAGAACTTTTGGGACACATAACTTTTGAACCGTAGCTCCGATTGACAAACCGTTTACATTTTTGAAAAGCTCTCAAAGTGCTTTATAGAACTATGGAAAAGCTTTACTTGTCCCCATTTTTTAACCCTATTTGAGGTCATTTAATTCCCCTAACCTAACTTTGAAGCATTCCTAGGATGTCTCCAAAAACTGAAAAACTACGATAGCTTTCAAACCGTGGGGCCTTTTGACCTGATTCTTTTTTTAGAATGCTATAAATTACAATTGCAATCATCCAACCAATTTATGCCTTATAGTTCACCAAAATGATGGGTCAATTAAATACTACTATTTTTTTGGCATTTACACATATCCCAAGGTGTTCAATTACTCTATCCTAGAACACTAATAGTGAAACTATGAGAGTTGGAACCTTTATTTGACCCAAATGGGTATCCAAAAGTAAAAACACATGAAAAAAAAACTAAGTCTAAGTACATTTTTTGGGTGACACAGGATTGCCCTTATACCTCTGGATGCTCCTGCATCAGATACCCAGGGTAGATTGAAAAGTGACCCTGTCACTTTATGAATGGTAGAGGAAATCCCAAATGGGAAACCTTAGCTACTGATATTCAAGTTGAGTCCTCTATCAGTCGTCCTTTCCACTTAACTAAATACTCTTCATACTACCTATTTCTGGTACTCCTACCCACATGATGATCTAGAATGTCTTCTATCTCCTCCTTCTTAGAAGCAGGAATTAGACATGGCTCTAACATCAGCTCCTCATCTGCACCATGATCATGATACTCTGTTAAGTCTGTAATGTTGAAAATAGGAGAAATGTGAATACCATCTGGCAACTCCACCTCATATGCATTTCCTGAGTCATGTTTCTTCAAAATTTTATACGGGCAAAATTTTTTCATTTTCAGCTTGTTGTAAGTACTATCCGAGAATCTTTCTTTTCTTAAGTGTACCATGACTAGATCCCCTACTTGTAACTCCTTATGTCTTCTCCTTTGATCAGCCCTAGCTTTATACTCTTGATTCATCTTGGTAATGTGTTCCTAGACCTCCTCATGTAGATGCTTCATATGTTCAGTAAATTCTTTAGCTTTAGCACTTGTCCTCTTCCCTTACTCTATCTTCCTCAATTCTGGTGCAGTCCTTGGGCTACTTCCATTTACAATTTGAAATGGTGAATTTCTAGTACTCCTATTTACAGAGTTATTGTAAGAAAACTCTGCTTGTGGTAGAATCAAATCCCATCCTTTGGGCTTATCCCCAACCAAACATCGCAACAAATTTCCCAGACTTCTATTTACGACTTCTGTTTGGCTATTAGTCTGCGAGTGATGTGTGAAACTGAATTTCAAATCTATTCTAAACTTCTTCCATAATGATCTCCAAAAATACCCCACAAATTTAGTATCTCTATCAAAAACTATACTCCTTGGAAGACCATGTAGTCTCACCACCTCTCTAAAAAACAAGTCTGCAATATAGACAGCATCATGAGTTTTGTGGCATGGAATGAAATGTGCCATTTTGGAGAACCTATCAATCACCACAAATGTTGAGTCATTATGCCTTTGTGTCCTTAGTAATCCAAGAACAAAATCCATGCTTATGTCCTCCCATGGCTTTGATGGAATAGGCAATGGCTGATATAGTCCAGTATTGTGACTAAATCCCTTAGCAACTTGACAAATCTAACAACTCTATACAAACTTCTTCACATCCTGTAACATTTGGGGCCAAAAATAATGTTCTTTGAGAATGGAAATGGTCTTATCTTGACCAAAATATCCTACCATCCCTCCATTGTGTTTCTTCTTAATCATATTTTCCCTCATGGAACTCCTTGGAGTGCATAATTGACTGCCCTTGAACAACATACCATCCTGAATCAGATAGCCTAGCCACTTGGTTTTATCTACAGCAATAGGCTCTTTACAAGCTTTCCATGCTTCAAAAAAATTAGGATCCTTAGGGTATAGATTCTTGAGTTCATCAAACCCAACTACTTCAACCTACATTACTATAAGCAACAATTGTCTCCTACTTATTGCATCTGCAACCCTGTTCGATCTTCCACTTCTATGCTTCAACACAAATGTATAGCTCTGCAAGAACTCTACCCACTTCATATGCCTCTGATTCAATTTACCTTGGCTATTTAGGTACTGTAATGCCTGATGATCAATATACAAAACAAATTCCTTTGGCAATAAATAATGCCTCCATTTCTTTAAGGCCTGGACTATTGCATAGAACTCTTGATCATAAACAGAATACTTCTTTTTCGTGTCATTCAATTTTTCACTAAAATATGCAATAGGCTTACCTTCTTGTCTCAATACAGCTCCAATAGCACTGCCACTAGCATCACAATTCACCTAGAACACCTTTCTAAAATCTAGAAGTGACAACATAGGTTGTTTAGTCACCTTCTTCTTTAGCAATTCAAAACTTCTCGTAGCTGCTACAGTCCATTTGAACTCTTTTCTATCCTCTCTTATTGTGTCAGTCAGGTGTGCACATATGCCACTGAAATTCTTAATGAACTTCGTGTAAAAACTAACCACACCATGAAATGATCTTACCTCAGTAGTAGACCTTGGAGTAGGTCATTCCAAGATGGCTTTTACCTTCTCTGGATCCATTTTGAGACCTTTAGGTGATATAACAAACCCCAAGTAGACTAACTTCTTTTTTGCAAAGGTACACTTCTTCAAATTAATTAATAGTTTCTCTTCCCTTAGTCTTTGAAGGACGCTACGAATATGCAATAAATGTTCTTCCGAATTCTTGCTAAAGATTAAAATTTCATCCAAATAGACAATAATAAATTTTCCCAAGAACATCTTAAGTACCTCATTCATAAGCCACATGAAGGTGCGTGGGGCGTTCATCAATCCAAAAGGCATGACTAACAACTCATAAAGACCCTCCTTGGTCTTGAAGGCTATTTTTCACTCATCTTCTTCTCATATCTCTATCTAATGATAGTCACTTTTGAGTACTATCTTTGTGAAGTACTGAGCTCCACTCAAGTAGTCCATAAGATCATCCATTCTTGGCAAAGGAAACTAATACTTGATGGTTATCCTATTGATAGCTCAAGAGTCTGTACACATCCTTCACTCTCCATCCTTCTTTGGTGCTAGTACTGTAGGTACTGCACATGGAGTAAGGCTCTCTCAAATCAAGCCCTTCCTTAATAGCTCTTGCACCTATCTATTTAGCTCCTCAGTTTTAGTAGGAGTCTTCCTGTGAGCAGCCTTGTTAGGAAAACTAGCTCCTAGGATTAAATCTATCTAATGACTGATTTGCCTTATCAATGGCAATCCTTCTGGAACATTATCAGAGATGATATCTCCAAATTCACCTAATAAATTTGAAACTTCAAGTGCTATTTCACTACTACCTTCTTTATCTTTCCTAGGGATCAAAGCATAGCACATACACTGATGTTTCATGCCATCTAAAAACTTCCTTCCATCAACAAGACACATCCTAGCACTGCTACATACCTTTTTGCCTTCCTTTTTCATGGGCTTCAGTTTGTGGTGAACTCCATCCTTTGTTAGCGAGTATGTGTTTGGATAACCATCATGTACTACATACCTATCAAACTGCCACAGTCTTCCCAACAATAGATGGAAAACATCCATTGGAATAACATCACAAAGAACTTAATCATGGTAACTCCCAATTTTTAATTTCACTAAATATTGTTCACTTACTAGGACCTTATGATCGTCTTTCACCCAATCAATCTGATAGGGCTTGGGGTGGCTCTCCCTCTTGAGCTTTAGCTTAAAGACCATCTCCTCTGATAGCAAGTTATCAGTGCTACCGCCATCAATGATCACATCACAACATTTATCCTCACACTTGCACCTGGTATGGAATAAACTTCTCCTTTTTCCTAGTTCAATCTCACCACTTAGTAGGACCCTTTCATTTACTAAAGTCTCTCCTCTTTATGCATCCTCTAAATGTGATAAATTGTGCATCCTCATCCACATGAGCAACCCTAGCTTGACCCTCAGCTTTCCTATTTGTCCTTCCTTGTCATTGAGGGCATTCAAAGGCATGATGACCTTCTTAATTGCAATGGAAATAGGTACCACAGAAGCCTCCTCTTCCTTTTCCATGTCCTCTACCCCTTCCTCTCTAATTTCCAAACTCTTGATCACTGGAGCGGTTGAAACCCTCATTCCTCTGGCTCCTGTTAGTACCCACATCTTCATTTTTCTTTTAAGTTTCATTTTGACTCCAGATGACCTACCACTACCCCTTCCTCCTTGACCACACCCTCTTTGTCTCCCTTCAAACTTCTTATTTAGCTTCTCTTCAACTTGTAGGGCAAATTGGTCCGCCTCCTCAACATTGATCATTCTTACTAGACTTAATTCCTCCTAGATGCTAGGTTGTAACCCACTGATATAATGAGCAACCTTCTCCTTATTTGCTTCATCATGCCCTGCTCTAATCAAAAGTCGATAAAACTCCTCCGTATATTCTTGGACTAATTTTCCTACTTGCTTTAACCCATGCATCTTCTTGAACAAATCAAGCTCATAATCAACAGGAATGAACTGCTTCTTCAATTTGTCCACCATACGATCCCACCTTGTGATCTTATCCTTTCCTCTTCTATTTCTTTCCAATTGAACCTCTTGCCACCAAATTTTTTCATGGCCTTTTAGTTTTTCCTTTGCAAACTTAACCCTATCTGGATCCCTAATATCCTCATACTCAAAGTACTCCTGCAATTCATTGATCTAATCAATCAACTCATCTAGTTTCAAATTTCATAAAAATACACCCACATCAATTGTAGGTCTTTTTCCAAACTTAGTAATGGCCCTAAAAAGCCTTTCCTTTGCCTAATTCAAAACTTCCCCATCAAATTCCCCTTCTAGTCCAATTTCTTCTTCTTCATTGTCATCCTCACTTTTGTCACCTGCGCTAACATTTGTTCCTCTATGGAGCTCCTCCTGCAACGCTTGTACCTGCCTTTGGAGGTCTCTAACCTCCTCAAGATTAATAGCTCTGACCCTTCTACCACACTCTCTTCATGGAGGCATCTTCTGAACTCAAACCCACAACCACATAGTCCTGGTGCAAACTGCCTCATAGTCGACGCTCTGTCTACACACTTAGGAAAACTAGGCTCTGATACCACTTGATGGGGAAACAACCCAAGCATAGAATGGACACAATAGGAAAGAGAAATTTTATTTACTTTGTAAATAAGTTAATACATTCAGTACAGGGAAACTAGACTTCAAAACATGCCCTATGGGCTTACAATAGCATAAATCTGAAGATAATTTCTCCTTTCAGTACCTGTTCTCAAACTCCACTTTGAACTGCCTTTTACAATACCAGAAATGTTCTTAAATAGACTCCAAATGGTTAAGGATTAGGAATACATTCTATAATGTGCTAGTAGGCACCCACTGACCAAATAGAAGGCTCTAGAAGTTGCATTAGAAGTTGGCACAAAATTAGAAGAATCCAGAAATGGTAACCAAAATTTCAGGAGGAATAACTTTTGAACCATAGCTTCGATTGATGAACCATTTATATTTTTGGAAAGCTCTCAAAGCACTCTATAGCCCTATGGAAAAGCTTCACTTGTCCCCCATTTTTTGGCCCTATTTGAGGTCATTTAATGCCCCTAACCTAACTTTGAAGCATTCTTAGGATGTCTCTAGAAACTGAAAAGTTGTGATAACTTTCAAACCGTGGGCCTTTTGACCTGATTCTTTTCTTGGAATGCTCTAAATTACAATTACAAGCATCTGACCAATTTACACCTTCTATTTCACCAAAATGATGGCTCAATTACATACTCCTATTTTTTTGACATTTACAAGTATCCCAAGGTGTTCAAATACTCTATCCTAGAACACTGATAGTGGAACTGTGAGAGTTGGAACCTTTATTTGACTCAATTGTGTATCCAAAAATGAAAACACATGAAACAAAAACTAAGTCCAAGTACATTTTTTGGGTGACACAGGAATTCTCTTATACCTCTGGATGCTCCTACATCATAAACACATGCAAGTAAACACATAACACCAATATTTGGTAACCCAATAACCCTCCTAGAATAAGAAAACTGAGGTGGGGATGATACCCACAAAATTACTACAACAATAATTGTTTGACCACTTTTGATGGTCTTCCCTATTAAATGACCACCCTATTTAAGGCTTTACACTATGTCAATAGTGACCTGGTTAAAGGATTTAAAACACTTTACATGATGTATCAACCTATTAAAGGATTTAATCACCTCTTCAAAGGATCTATAAAATAGCTATTAAGCTAACCTATCATCATAGGATTTTCACTATCTAATACGATTGCTAGAGAGTATTATAAATATTTGACCTGGTTTCTTACAATCTTCAATTATTGATTTCAAGAACTTGATCTACTCATTCTGATGTGATCCTTACTTGATCTCATATTTGTTTGTAGCCCTCATTCTATTTTGATTGACTAGATATGTAATTTCTACTCAATTCACTAAGCCTTTGATACCCCTACTATTTTCCCTATTCTACAATTTTTGCTATCTGCTTAGCAACTTCCTTAACTTTTATTTAGTAACTTCAAATAGTGGGGTCTAAACCTTCTTATAATGGCTCTGTAGACTCAGGGTTTGTAATGAAATCATGAACTCAAATTTCCTACTAAAATCGTTAGATTTAGCCTATTGGTTGCATGTTGTCTCCAATTTTTTGATTGGGTACATGTTGATTGCATAGGAAATATAAAAGATTCATTCTGAGCTCTAAAATCCTTCAAGATCCTTCCATTTTGTCTCAAAAAGAAGTTTACATCTAAGTTTGTGAAGGCACAAACTCATATGTTGATTCTTTTTCACTTGGCACATATTGAATTATTGGTGCTCGACACATGTTTGATCCTAGTTTGCTCAACAAACATTACATTTTGTCTTGCTCAGCACATGCATAATTCTAGCTCACTTAGCACATGAAGCATTCATACTTGCTCAACATCAACTATGACTTGGCACCTAGATATCACTAAGCACC
Organism: Cupressus sempervirens; assembly: GCA_028749045.1. Taxonomy (NCBI): domain Eukaryota; kingdom Viridiplantae; phylum Streptophyta; class Pinopsida; order Cupressales; family Cupressaceae; genus Cupressus; species Cupressus sempervirens. The sequence continues at coordinate 923,939,769 of CM053792.1, forward strand.
TGTATAATTCTTAGAAGCTAAAGTCACTTGGCACCTATTGGAATTCTGGCTTGACACATACTATAGCTCAACATACATTGTATACTCAACTTCTATATAAAAAGTGGTCATGTGTGTTGACACTAAAATGTCAAAACCAAACTGAGACCAACAAATTTAATAAATGTGTATGAGTAATTATGAAAGTATTCATCATAGAATTATAATTGTGTACTATGTATTTGTGGGTGTATGACTATATTGAATTATTTAAATATGATCTTTAGTTAAAACTTAATTTGGGGATGGTTACCTTTGTGTGTGTCTGTGGGTGTGTTTATATATATATATATATATAATCTTTTTTCCTTTTAGAGTGGGTATTTTTTATGCAACATCAAGGAGATTTTTTTGGTATTCTTCATGGAGATTTTGAGAAGAAAATCATTTTAAAATGAAAGAACAACTTTGTGAGCTCAATTCTTTAAGATTTTAGAAGTTTATTTATCTTGGGTAGAGTTGCATTTATGAGAGCTTAATTCTAGTTCAGATAGGTTTTTTTTGTTTGGATTATAGGGTTTGGAATATCTTTCTATCTTTGTCTCATTCCTCCTTTGTTTGAGTTTTCATAGGAGTTAAGGCATGGATTTGAATTTTTTAAATAAAATTTTTATTTTCTCATTAATGGATTGTTTAATGTTGTTTTATGATGTAAGATGTCTTTACTTAAAATTCCTATAAGTAATGCCCTATTCTACACATTTTGTCAAACTATTCTCATCCATCCTTTGTTCTTATTTCTTTACCATTTTTATTTGTATGGTAGATGATAGTAGTGTGTCGTAATTTGATAAGAGATTGATGAGGGAACAATCCAAGAACAAAATGAACACAACATGAAAAGGGAAATATTATTATCAAAAGCGATCTATTATTACATTGAGTATACTGAAAATAGACACAAAAACATGCCCTGTGGGCTTACAATATTGTCTAAATCTAGAGAAAATCCTCCTCATAGTACACTCTCCCAAACTCAACCAAAAATTTCCTTTACCATACCATAAATGTCCTTAAGTACAAAAATTAGGTTTAAGGTTATGAATAAAATTTAGAATATACCATTTGATAGTCACTGCCAAAATAGAAGGTTCTAGTAAACATGTCTAAAGTTGGTGTAAAACTAGAAGAATCAATAAATAGTAATCCAACCTCTAGGAGGCTTAACTTTTGATTTGGGACTTTGATTGACAAACTATTTACATTTTTGAAAATATCTCCAAGCACTCTATAGCCCTATGGACCAATTTTTCTTATCACCCATTTTTTGGGCCCATACAAGACCATTTAGTGCCTCAAATCTAACATTGAAGTGCTCTTAGGAGGTCTCTAGGCAACATAAAATTGTAATTACTTTCAAACCATAAAGCCTTTTAACTTGATTCTTTTTCTGGAGTGCTTTAAATTACAAGTTAATCATCTCTCTAACTTACACCCTCCAAAACATTATAATTATGGCTAAATTACAAAATAACCTATTTTCTACATTGGTACATATCCCAAGGTGCTCAAAAGCTCTAATCTAGAAGACCAATAGTGGAACTAAGAGAGTTGGAATCTTTATTTGACCTAAATGGGCATCTAGAAATGAAAAAACTTTAAACAAAAACTAAAATTAAGCATATTTTTGGGCTATATAGGATTACCCTTACACCAGTAGATGCTCCTGCATCAGACACACATGGTAGATTAAAAAGTGACCTTGTCACTTTATAGTTGGTAGATGAAAACCCAAATGGGAAACTTTTATTGTGAATATGCAAGTTGTGTAAGAATTTGGTTTAGGCCAAGATTCACCCAAGAATGAAGAAATCAACACAAGCACAATAGTAGACCAATAGAGAGAGTATGATTAGAATGATGATATATTCATTGAATATGCCCTATATGCCATAGGCAAGAACGCTAGGAGTGCTTGTATATAAAGGCCTCTGGAGAGTTTCTAGAATGCATAGAAGTCAACATCATGATAAGTCATACAATGAGGCACATGTCCACCAGATATGAGTTATCCTCCATTAGGCATGGAATTAAGTGTGATGATGTGAGGATAAGCCTAAAATGGTGTAGCACACAAATCAATGGTGTAGACAACATGTGCTAAATTAGGAGTGCGTATAACTATATTGTCTACATGACAAGTAAGTGAATGATGCAAACTCCAATGTCATAGACACCATGTGCATAGTTAGAGTTGTGTACTTCTATGAGAGTACACAAACTCCTAAGTGTCTCATGTAAATAAATAATAAAATAATTCATTAACCTAAGTAAACTTAAGTGTAAATAGTAAATACTTACTTACACCAACACCCCCCCTTAAGTGAAACTTAGGGGAATGCCCTTAAGCTTACAAAATCTATGATGATATGCATGATGGGTCCCACATACTAGTCCATGTAAGGTACCCATGTACATAATGATATGCAATCTCTCATAAAGCAAAGGAAGAGGGAAAATTTCATGCAAAAATCCCTCCCCCAAAAAGAGAGATGAATAGGGATGCATGGATGAATGGAGTAATCAAAACACCCCCATTATGACATAAATATAGTACACACATAAGAGAATGATGAGGAGAGGAAGAGAGATAGGAAAGGCTCCCCCCCACCAAAGAAGAATGCCTACCAGTGACTGCTCTGATGAAGAAATTGATCTAAGGCTATAGAATGGTGTTCATACCCTTATGAAGAAACAATTCCAAGGGTACAAATGAGATGCTTCAACTATGCATGGAAAGGATCCCATGGATAAGTGATGTTTTTGAAACCTACTCAACTGGCTAAAGAACCAGTCTCAACTTCTGATCATAGGTATCTACAATCACTTCAACTTGTAACGATCAGTCATGTAGAGAGTAAACAATAGGGTTAGATGGAGCCCTCGTGACAACTAAACAAGGTGATTCCTATTGTGCTACACCTATCATTGTGGCTATGTATGCATGTGGGTTGAACTAATGTAGTGACCTCTCATTGTAACTATCAATAGAACTCAACAACATGAAGAGGTTGATCCAAGACTATAGAATGGTTTTCCTCCCCTTAGGAAGAAACAATGTGAAAGGTACAAATGAGACACTTCTACTGTGTGTTGAAAGAATTCCATGGATAAGTGATGTCTTTGAAACCTACTCAACTAGCTAAAGAACCTATCTCAAAGAACTGTCTATCTCTACAACTGATGAAGATCCTTGTTGCAACTGCTCATCATAAGTATCCACAATCACTTCAACTTGTGATGATTGATCATGCAGAGAATGAGCAAGAGAGTTATATGGAGCCCTCGTGACAACTTAAGAAGGTACTTATGGCTCAAGGAGAAGAGGTAGGTCATCAATATTATCCTCCATATCTATCACTAAACTTGTACATGAAAGACTTGATGTACCCTACTATGATAGACCTATCACTATGGTGATGTATACGTGTGGACTGAACTAATGTAGTGACCTCCCCCTACAACTGTTGATAGAACCCCATGTGTCTCAATATATTGAAGAACTATCATTGGTGTCACTATCAATTTCCACATGGTATGATGTGCAAAGAGGATTAGAGGACAAGTTTGATGAACTTTCCTCAAATTGTACATCCTTCTCCACAAAAATTTGATGTGTCTTTGGATCTAATAGTCTATACGCATTCACACCATCTTCGTAACCAATGAAAGTAAAATGCTTAGGTGACTTTGCCTTACATCCTATAGAAGATATGCTTTCCCATGTAGGACAACCAAAGACTCTAAAGTGTGTCACAATAGGTTTTCTATCACACCATGCCTCAAAATGAGTCTTTCCATCTAATGCTCGATGAGGAGACCTGTTAAGAATGTGAGTGGCACTACTAATTACTTTGACTTCTAATGATCTATCTAAAGACTTGGCTTGTTTCATGCAACTTGTCATAGACTTAAGAGTATAGATCCTCAAAGCTACAGAATCTGTGTTATGCAAATTGAATGTTGGTGGAGTTTGAAGATCAATTCCCTCAAGTTTGTGAAAGTACTTAAGTCTTTTCTTCACATATATGCTTCCATTATCCATTCTTAGAACTTTGACGGCTTTCCTAGATTTCTATTCTACATGAGTCTTGAAGGCTAGAAACTTGTCCAACACTTCATTCTTGTTATGAAGAAAGTAGACCCAAGTGTATCTTGAGAATTCATCAATGAAGGTAAGTATGTAGCGACCCTAGCTGAATGGAAAGGGACTTATTAATACCATGTGAACCATCTGTAGAACACCTAGTGCTCTCAAAGACTTCTCTAACTTCCCCTCTAGATGCATATCCACTAAATATATTGAACATTCACCATGGAAAAATTCAATTTTGGGTAGACCTTCGACCATTCTATATGTGAAAAGTTGTTGAAGATAGTAGAAGTCAAGATGTTCATACTACTCATGCCATAATTGCATGTTTGAATTAGATTGAGATAACAAGTCCTTTTAAGGAGACTTGGGCACAAAATGGGAGAAAGAGTACAACCTTTTGTTATGATTCACTTTCCCCACTACAACCAAGGAATCATCTTTAAGACTATCCACTTGTACTGAGTCTAGAAGGAACTCAACTCTATGTCCATCTCCAAGGTGAGTGATTTGGTAGATTGATAAGAGATTTGAACTTAAGTTTGTAACATAGAGTACATCTTGAAACTCTACATTTTCCATCTCCACATTTCCTTTTCCTTAAACATCCATTTTGCTATCATTTCCCACAAAGATGTGTATTACCTTTGATTACTTCATTGAAGAATAATCCCCCTTTAAAGAACCCACATGATAAGAGGCAACTGACTCAAATATCCATTCCTTTGAAGAGTTTGAATTTACCATGAGTGCTTGCCCTTTTCCCTTTGAATATGAAGAAGATTCTTTCTCTTTGTAAGCATTAGGCAATGGAACATTATTTTTCTTCATGATGTTGGTCAACTCATCAATCTTTTTAAGATAACACTCATGTTTTTCATGACCCTTTTTCTTGCAATAGGCACAATTTTTCTTCTCCTTATTTTTGTCTACCTTCTTGTTGGAATTTGAGTAAGACTTGCCTTATTGATTGGATTGTGGTGTTTTGTTTTCTACATCCTCTAATTTGTTCTTCCACTTATTTTTCTTACCCTTTCCTTTATTTGAAAATTGTCCAGCTAAATTTTGAGAACCCTCATTGTTATCCACCAATGCTTTTGACTTAGGTGAATTGAGAATCCCTTTTGATTTCAACATTTGATGCAAGAGCATCCTGGGTTGCCTTGTTTTCCTACTCATTTTGTTCTTTTTGCAGTTGGTACCGAGCTCCTATCGCACCCTTTAGGTGTTGAGTTCCTATCGCACTCTTCAAGTGTTGAGCTCCTATTGCACCCTTCAGGTGTCAAGTTCCTATTGCACTCTTCAAGTGCCAAGTTCCTGTCACACTCTTCAAGTATCAAGCTCCTGTCACACTCTTCAAGTGCCGAGCTCCTATCACACTCTTCAGGTGCTGAGCTCCTGTCGCACTCTTCAGGTGTCGAGTTCCTATCACACTCTTCAGGTGTCGAGTTCCTATAGCACTCTTTAGGTGCTGAGTTACTATAGCACTCTTTAGGTGTCGACTTATTGTAGCATTCCTTCAAATGTTGAGTTATCTAGTGTATGCCTAGTGCCAGTATTTGGACATGATTTTTGTGAGCTGACTTGTAGGAATTATTTCATTTGTGACATTTAACTTAAGATCTTTTCTTGGGATGAGTCCAGACCATTGTTGGGTCAACCCTCCTCTTATGTAATGTTCTAGAATGTTCTATAAGCCATTTTGGCAAGTATAAATAGAAAGTTTAGGCTTAGAGCTAGGTAAGTTTTAGAAGAAGAAAAGTTTTGAGGAAGCAGAACTGAAAGTGCAAATTTACTGTTGGATCTTTGAATGTGAATGTATTGCAATCGGCCATAACCTAGAAGGCCTCATAGCTTGACATGTATGAAGATATTTGATAAATAGATAGAATTATTTTCCTCTTCTCCTCCTTTGGTTGTTGTCCACTTGTGTTAACTGAAAGTGCAAATTTACTGTTGAATCTTTGAATGTGAATGTATTGCAATTGGTCGTAACCTAGAAGGCCTCACAGCTAGGCATGTATGAAGATATTTGATGAATCAATAGAATTATTTTCCTCTTCTCCTCCTTTGGTTTCTATCCACTTGTGTTTGCTTCCATTGTGCTAACTCTTGCAGGGTAGTTTGGATAGCTGGGTGAGCCTTTGGCCCTAGTTATTCATCCTCCTTGCCTGCGTCAGTTGGTATGAGAGCTTGAGGTTCGCCCTTGTAGAGATTAGATCATATAGAACCCTAATTTTGATTTGGTTGTAGGGTGGCAGATCTATGGATTTGACCTATAACTTGTAGAGGGTTACAATCTTGCAGGAACCTGATTTGTAAAGATGGTTCGTGGTAGAGGAAATAATATTGATAATGCTATATTGGATCAGTTGAGACAAATTGTAGCCAAATTAGATGCTGTATAGAAAACCTAGAGGAGAGGAGCACATCTTGATGATGTAATTGATGATGAAGCAGTAGCACCAAACCATAATCTAGAACCTAAAGAAGACCAAGATGAAGCAAGATTGTTGAGAGTATTGTCTAGAGCAGATTCAAAGCCTGCTGTAGAAGTTGTTCCTTATGATGGAAAATTGGACACCAATGTTGTGCTAGATTGGATCTCTAATATGGAGAAGTTCTTTGAGTATGAAAACACTCCTGATAATAGAAAGGTGAAGATTGCAGTCAGTAGGTTGAAAGGTCATGCATCTCTATGGTGGGAGTACTTGCAAACTGATAGACAAAGGAAAGGAAAGGAGAAGATCAGAACTTGGCCAAAGATGGTGAACAAGGTAAAGAACAAATTCCTTCTTGCTGATTACCAAGTTAGCTTGTTGAGAAAGATGCAAAATTTGAAACAAAAAGACATGACTGTGAAAGAGTATATTGAGGAATTCTATAGACTGGACATCAGATCTGGACATGTGGATGATGATGTTGAGAAAATTGCAAGGTACATTAATGGATTGAGATCTAGAATACAAGATGAAATAAGTTTTGTGAAGGTGGAAAGTGTAGAAGAAGCATATCAATATGCCTTGAAACTTGAGGAGATCTTGACAAAGAAGCATGAACAAAGATAGAGAGGTAGAGCTGGTAGATTCCAAAGAGGCAGAGGTAGATCTTATGAAGAAAGTGGTAGGTTTGAAAGTTCTATGCAGGATAAAGGTAGACTTGAACGGAAGAATGATGACAAAGGCAAGACTGAATAAAAAGGTGGTAATTCTCACCAAGGAGGCACTAATTCTTACCAGGAAGAGGTAATTCTTATTCTATAGGTGGATTTCATGGTAATTGTTTTAGATGTGGTAAAGAGGGACATAGATTCTTTGAATGTAGATCTTTTGAAGGTGGGTAGAATAATAAAAATGTTGTGATTCAAGAAGATAATGAGGGTTCACCAAGTGGACCTGAGGATGGAGAAAATTTGATGGTGAGTAGAACCTTATGCAATAAGGGAAGTGATGAGGAACCTATTTTAAGGAGAAGTCTTTTCAAGACAAGATGTAAGATGGCTAGAAAATGCTATAAAGTGATCATTGACAGTGGAAGTTCTAGAAATTTGGCATTAGAAGAGCTGGTTACAAAGTTACAGTTGCAGAGGCTAAAACATCCCAAACCTTATCATGTTTCATGGATCAAAGATGAGCATAAGATGTTGGTAATTGAGCAATGCCTTGTGAAATTCAAAATTACACATTACTTTGATGAAGTTTTGTGTGATATTATGCCCATGGATTGTTGCCATATTTTGTTGGGTAGACCTTGGCAATATGATAGATATGTTGTACATGATGGAAGATTGAATCAATATACTCTTTGGGTAAATGGGAAAAAACAAAAATTGTTGCCTTTGATTGAAGTTCTAGATGAGGTTAATTGTATTGCTATAAAAAATTGCATGGTTAATGGGAAACAATTTGAAAAAGAAGTGAAAAAGAATCAAGTTTTTTTTGCTACGATCCCAAGAAAATTGAGTTTTGTCAATGGAGACTAAGTGCCAGAAAACAATATTAACCGAGTGTCAGTCAGTGGTGATCGAATGATAGATGGTAGTATTGACCAAGTGCCAGGAGAAATTGTAGAGTTGTTGAATGAGTATAAAGGCATTATTTCTGAAGATGTTCCTAATGGTTTACCTCCAGTAAGAAGTATAAGTCATTGTATGGACCTGATCCCTGGAGCTAGTTTTACAAATAAAGCACCATATAGATTGACACTTGCAGAGAATGAAGAACTTAACAGACAAGTGCATGAACTATTGCAGAAAGGTTTGATCAAAGAAAGCTTGAGTCCATGTGTTGTACCTATTGTATTAGCACCTAAAAAGAATGGAGAATGGAGAATGTGTACTGATTCCAGAGCCATTAAAAAGATAATAGTGAAATATAGGTTTCCTATGCCAAGAATGGATGACATAATGGATTGTTTGAGTGGAGCAAAGTATTTTACCAAGATTGATTTGAAGAGTGGCTATCATTAGATTAGAATCAGAGAAGGTGATGAATGTAAGACTGCTTTCAAGACAAAAGATGGTTTGTATGAATGGTTGGTTATGCCTTTTGGTCTGACTAATGCACCTAGAACTTTCATGAGCTCAATGAATGAAGTTCTAAAAAGATTCTTGGGTAAGTTTGTGATTGTTTATTTGGATGATATTTTGATATTCAGCAAGACTAAGGAAGAACATCTTAAGCATATTAGGCAAGTATTGTAGAGGTTGAAAGAGGAAAAGTTATTGATTAATTTGAAAAAGTGTTCTTTTATGCAAGAAGAGATTGTGTATTTAGGGTTTGTAATTTTAGCTGATGGTTTGAAGATGGATCTTGAAAAGGTTAAAGCAATTTTGGAATGGCCTACACCTGAGAATGTGAGTGAGGTAAGATCATTTCATGGTTTGGCTAGTTTTTATAGAAAGTTTATAAAGAATTTCAGTGTTGTTTGTAATGCTATGACTGAGACAATGAGGGGAGATAAAAAGGAATTCAAGTGGATGCATGGAGCTGATAAGAGCTTTGAGACTTTGAAACAAAAGGTTTTTGAATTACCTGTATTGGCTTTACCTGATTTCAACAAAGTATTTCAAGTTGAATGTGATGCAAGTGATAATGCAATAGGAGCTGTATTAAGTCAAGAAGGTAAGCCTATTGCTTTCTTTAGTGAATAGTTGAATGATGCTAAAAGGAAATATTCTATGTATGATCAAGAATTATATGCCATTATTCAAGCATTGAAGAAATCGAGACATTATTTGATGCCTAAAGAGTTTGTGTTGTACATTGATCATAAAGCTTTACAATACTTGGCAAGTCAATATAAATTTAATCAAAGACATATGAAGTGGGTTGAGTATTTGCAAAGTTTTACATTTGTGATCAAGCATAAGAGTGGAGTTACTAACAAAGTTTTTGATGCATTGAGTAGAAGACATTCCTTGTTGACTAAAATGAAGGTTGAAGTTCCTAGTTTTGATCAGATGAAAGAATTATATGATGCTAATCCTAATTTTTCTGAGGCATGGAGAGAGTGCAAAGCACCAAATCTGACAGATCACATAAGTAGGTATGATGAGTATTTCATTCAAGAAGGTATGTTGTTCGAAGGTATTCAGTTGTGTATTCCTAGAAGTCCTATGAGGTTGAATTTGATTAAGGAAAAGCATAGTGGTGGATTAGCTAGACATTTTGGAATTGATAAGACATTGAGTTTGCTGAAAGGGTAAAAGCACAGATCTGTGTCACCATTTGTGATACCAAAACCTATTTTGGTCAAATCTCATTTCTCTATCAAAACTCAACTTTAAAAAAAAAATTAAAATACCCTTTAATAGATCTTAGATTCAATATCATCATTATATAAATTTTTGAGTGTTTTGATTAGTTATAATATGTTATAATCTCAAAGTATTATAAGTTGATATTTCAACATTTCAGAAGATGCTCACTCAAAAAAGGAAAAAAAATAGTAAATCATATCAAAAAAATTAAAAAAAATTACTTATCTCTAGAGGAGAGAATCCTCTTCATGAATATGTAATTTTTTTTTAAGAAGGTATAGATTTGATAGAAAAGTTTTGATGGGAGGAAAAAACTGTTGGATTTTGATAAGGTCGAACTTGAGTACTTATAGCAAAGAAAGTATACATCAAAAATAATTATTTCTTTTTTTGTGCACTAGCTATACATGTCATCTATAAGATATTTTCAAATCAAAACAAAAGAACATGATTTGCATATAGTTGTTTAATGGGAACTAAACCCTATATTTTTTATAGTTAAAAAAGGGACTTCAAAATTAAAATAAATTGAATTAATTCTTAATCAAAAAATTTATAAAAATTATAGGCATAAAATTCATCTAATTCTACACATTTCATTAGTTTACATCATCTTCATATTTTAAACAAAAATACTATTTTTTTTTTCACTAATGTTGAACTGTCACATTCTGATATCACATTTCTTTATAAAAGGTGACACAGGTTTGTGCTTTTACCCGAAAGAGAAATATTATTGGCAACAAATGTATAAGGATGTTCAAAAATTTCTAAAGAGCTATGGAATTTGTCAAGTGGCAAAGGGAGTGAGTAAAAATACGTGTTTGTATACACCTATTACTATTCCTGAGAAACCTTGGACTGATATCAGTAAGGATTTTGTTCTTGGATTGCCTAAAATAGTGAAGGGGTATGATTCCATATTTGTTTTAGTGGATAGATTTTTTAAGATGGCTCATTTCATACCATGTAGGAAGAAATCAGATGCAGAGCATGTTGCTGAAATTTTCTTTAAAGAGATTGTGAGATTGCATGGATTACCAAGAAGCATTATTTCACATAAAGATAGTAAGTTTGTTGGTTATTTTTAGAAGACTTTGTGGAAGAAGATGTGCACTAAATTGAAGTTTAGTTCTACATTCCATCAACAAATAGATGGACAAACAGAGGTTGTGAATAGAAGCTTGCGTAATTTTTTGAGATGTTTCTAGTTGGGAATAAATCGAGTAATTGGGAGATGGTATTGGCACAAGCTAAATTTGTATATAACAATTCCATGAATAGGAGTATAGGGAAGACACCTTTTGAGATTGTTACTAGAATTCACCCTAGAGGCATATCAAATTTGAGAGATGTTGTTGGTGAAAAAAAGAAAAGCGCTATAGGAGAAGAATTTGCTGATTTTATGGAGTCCTTGCATAAAGAAGTGAAGTTGAGGTTGGAACAAAGTAATCAGAAGTATAAGGAGAATGCTGATCAGTCTAGAAGACACCATGATTTTCAAGTTGGTGATGAAGTGATGGTTCATCTAAAGAAAGGAAGATTCCTAGTTGGAACATATAGCAAGTTGAAGATGAAGAAATTTGGACCTTGTAAGATCCTGAAGAAGTTTGACAGTGGTAATGCTTATGAAGTTGAGTTACCTGATGACATGGATATATCTCCTATATTTAACATTGCTTATTTGTATAAGTATCATGAGTTAGAGGATGAAGTTGTTATACCAGATGATTATCCTAAGAAACAGAATGAGGAAGTTGAACAGATATTGGATCAAAGAGTTGGCAAGAGTACAAGAGGAAAAGATTACTATGAATATTTGGTGAAGTGAATGAATAGAACTATTGAAGATACTTCATGGATCTCTCAAGTTGAGTTGGATTCAGCTCAAGTTGGGACATCTCAATGATTCAGGAGAATCATTTCTTCCAACCTCGGTTGTCTGATGCAAGAGCATCCTGGGTTGCCTTGTTTTCCTACTCATTTTGTTCTTTTTGCAGTTGGTCCCGAGCTCCTGTCGCACCCTTGAGGTGTCGAGTTCCTATCGCACTCTTCAAGTGCTGAGCTCCTATTGCACCATTCAGGTGTTGAGTTCCTATCACGCTCTTTAGGTGTCAAATTCCTGTCGCACTCTTCAAGTGCCAAGCTCCTGTTGCACTCTTTAGGTGCCCAGTTCCTATCGCACTCTTCAAGTGTCGAGTTCCTATCGCACTCTGCAGGTGCCAAGTTACTATAGCACTCTTCAGGTGTCAAGTTACTGTAGCATTCCTTCAGGTGCCGAGTTACCTAGTGTATGTTGAGTGCCAATATTTGGACGTGATTTTTGTGAGCCAACTTGCAAGAATTATTTCATTTGCAACATTTAAGTTAAGATCTTTTCTTGGTATGAGTCCAAACCGTTGTTGGGTAGGCCCTCCTCTTACGTAATTTTCTAGAATGTTTTGTAAGCCATTTTGGCAAGTATAAATAGAAATCTTAGGCTTAAAGCTAGGTAAGTTTTAGAAGAAGAAAAGTTTTGAGGGAGTAGAACTGAAAGTGCGAATTTACTGTTGGATCTTTGAATGTGAATGTATTGCAATTGGCCATAACCCAGAAGGCCTCGCAATTGGGCATGTATGAAGATATTTGATGAATCAATAGAATTAATTTCCTCTTCTCCTCCTTTGTTTTCTATCCACTTGTGTTTGCTTCCGTTGTGCTAACTCTTGCAGGGTGGTTTGGATAGCTAGGTGAGCCTTTGGCCCTAGTTATTCATCCTCCTTGCCTGCATCAACTTCTTTTCTTTTGTATCCAATAGATCAACATATTCATCAAAAGTGACTTTCTTATAGGAAGACCTTAATGTAGTCTTTGAAGTGTTAAAAGAAGAAACAAATGTGGAATACTCAAATGGCAGCTTGTTATGAATAAGATATATCAATCTATCATCTTTGATAGGATTTCCACAATCAGTAAGATTTTTTCTTAGTTCATTCACCTTAATGATGAAATCCTGTATGGAATCAAATGACTTAAGATCTAAGGACACAAGCTCATCTTCAATTTTGAAAACATCCTCTTCAGACACTTTACCATATAGGCTTTCAATAGTATCCCAAGCTTCCTTGGATGTAGAAAACTTCTTAATTTGATACATGATCTTATCATCAACCCCTAAACATATATCACCTAGGGCTTTCCTATCCATTGTTACCCAAGATAAAATATCGCTTGTTGATAATTTATCACCTGCTAGTTTAGGAAGAGTACCATCTACATATTGTGAAACTCTATTATGCATTAAGTGATACCACATTTTGATGGACCATGTAGCATAGTTAAGAGGAATTAATTTTGGAAACTTAAAATTAACCCCCCAAAAATAGATGCTTTTGGCACTTTGTTAGTACTACGATTACAATGGGCCACTTGCCAATTTTGGCTCTCCTGGACTTCTAATTTTTCTTGTTACAACCTCTTAATGGATTACAAATCTCAAAATTTACAATGTGCTACAATTTTGAAGCAATACGAAGTAAAGAAAGGCCCTATTCTTGAAAGTGAGAACTTTTGTCGATTCAACCCAACAATCTCACTCTAGATATAGAATTTATACAAAAAATAATGCACCTTTAAACAAAGGAACTTATTTTCAAGTCTAGATATACCCATATGGAGTGTTTGAAGTTGCAAAATATAGGATTATATAGGTATAATCACCAAAAATTACAATTTCTAAAAAATCCTTGCAAAAAAATTAGAAATGAGCTATACCACTAAATTTTTAGGAAATTCTACCCAAATTCAAAAAAATTACACTTAATTTGGAGTTCGAATGTCTAATTTATAGCCTCCCAAAGTCAGACTACAAAATGAAAAATCAATTTGGAGAGGAGTTACATCAGCAAAAGAGGGGGTTAAATTTGAAAGTCATACGGCCATCATAGCAATTCAAATTTTGCCTAGTATGACGGTTAGATAGTCATCAAATTTAGGCTATTTAAAAGATGATTTTAGTGTACCGTAGGCCATGTGATGACATCAGTGTGATGTTAGCATTGTAAAAAATTGTACAAATTTGTACAAATGTTCAACGTGTATTGTATGGACTAGATGATGTGTGATGTTGACTGGTCATACAAAGCTCCACATGTACTTCTGAGTCATGTTGTTGTAGGTGTTGATTGTGTGTATAGTTGGCACTACCATGTATTTTCCTACGTCTGTAAGATGATATCATTGGGTGCTGCATCACTACTGATTTGGAGCCATGTTTCATAGAGTTGTGTCACTATGCAAGACTAACTAGGATTCCCTAGTAGTCCATGTAGACAGTGATGTAATCTCTATAGCAGTGATGATAGGTGGTAGTGTTTACTATCTAAACTATTAAAGAGACACTGTGTTGCACTGAACATGTGGGAGTTTACACTACATAGTCTCTAAGTAAGTCAAGAAATGCCACATGTTGTGTTGCTAGTTGGTTGGATGCATTTCCATGAGCTTTTGCCAGAATATCATTTTCACTATGGCCAAAATATTTTTGTTGGCACCAGGTTTTTGCAAGTTAGTCCCACATGTGTGGGAGTATGGCTTGTAATTTTGTTTAAATAAAAAACAACACACAATGATGATACAATAAAAGAGTGGCTACTAGATTGTAAGGCTAGCTGGAGGACATACTTTAATTAATTGATCATATCCATTTTTGGTCTACAGTTGTGCTTTTGTTTGAGTTCTTAGTTCTTGGGTGATTTTTTCCCTAAGGAAAATTTTTACATCTTATCAAAACTATACCAAATTCTTACATGTTGGTGTAAATAAATATTTAGTATTTACACATACTTAAGTTTACTTACGTTGATGCATATTTTTTATTTTTTATTTATTAGCGACCTAGGAATATGCATACTCTTGTGAGTTGTCATATTGACAATATAGGAGTTATCACACTAATTAAGCACATGGTGTCTACAACCTTCTCATTCTTATCCACTAATCAAGAATCATGGATAAGGCATGTTCTTAGTTGTCATGATGCTTGTTTTTTCTTCAATGAAATAATCAAAAGTACCACACATCTTTGTGGGAGATGATAGAAAAATGGAAGTTGAAGGAAAAGGACATGCCAAGATGGAAAATGGAAAGTTGAGGGAGATTCTCTGCACATAGCCATTTGAAATTGTTGGTGTAAATAAGTATTTACTTATTACACTTACTTAAGTTTTACTTAGGTTAATGCATTATATTTAATTATTTTTCATTATTTTATTATTATTTTAGTGAAACACTTAGGATTTTGTGAACTCTCATTGAGTTATGCAACTCTAATTATGCACATGGTGTCTATAACATAGTAGTATGCATCATTCACTAAGTTGTCACGTTGAAAACATAGTTATTAGCACTCCTTATTTAGCACATGTTGTCTACTCCATTGATTTGTGTACTACACCATTGTAGGCTTATCCTCACATCATCGCACTTAATCCCATGCTCAATGGAGGATAACCCATATCTGGTGGACATTTGCCTAGTTTTATGATATATCATGATGCTAAATTCTATGCATTCTAGAAGCTCTCCTAAGGCCTTTATATTCAGGCACTCCTAGTGTACTCTCAAGCAGTTATTGAATAAATATCGTCATTCTGATCATACTCTGTCTATTTTGGTCTACTGTGTGCATGTGTTGAGTTCTTTAGTTCTTGGGTGAATTCTAGCCTAAGCCAAATTCTTACATGGTATTAGAGCTAAGGAGGATTCTCATCACATAGATGTTCGAGACCATTCATGCTTCAGCACCTCGACTCAAATTTGAAAGATCCACAAAAATTGGGAGCATCTAGAGCTAGATCTAACCTTACTATTGCATCTAGAGCATCAATTCGATGAAGATCGACTATAAATTTTCCTATATTTAGCTAAAGTTGATCATGAGGCAAATTTTTTTTGCAAATCGGCACCAAAAAGCACTGATTTGCAATTGGGTATGATCATTTTTGGATCTAATTAAATTGTTGTTTAGATCTAAATTAATTTTCTTCTCTACAATTATTGGGTATTTTTCAAATTATTTTCAGATTAATTGCACAGTCCGAGAATTTTTTTTTACTAAATTGAGTAGTGTCACCCCAGCTCGGCTCTCTATATGTTGGTGGATATTTAATTGCATAGGGTCTCATCTTTTAAATATGGCTATATTACCTACACGTGGTTGTACCTATACATTTTTAATTTGGGCACTTAGACAACATAGTTTGGCATCGGCTAATAACTATTATGATGTACCTTGCCCAACCTCCACCATAGGCAAGAGATCCGGCTGCGTTCCAAACTGCCAGCGTCACATGCTTTGCTGAAGCTTCTATGGCAGTTCTATTATATAAACCTCTCATACCACCATTTCAACAAATGTGGGACAAAAAAAATTCATCCCCATTTTCCTGAAACTCTTATTGCCCACAGAGTTTAAGGCTCAGTGATGAAATTACCAACTCTGGCAATCGCTACAAGCAATCTCCAGCACTACAGACAGGAGGATTTTGATGCTGCGTGAATATTTTGGCATAAAAATTGACTCAGTCCTATACCTACAGTACCATGTGGTGAATTCTCAATAGCCCACATGGCCTAATCAATTATGTTCGCAAATATAGGATCACCCTCCATGTGGGCAAATCCACTCGTGCCATGCATTAGTTTGACATCATTAATTATACACTTACCATTCAACTAGATTGACACGTCATTTGCCAACCTGTTACCACATCAGATTGCATAGTCAACATTCTATACAGACACAAAGGAAAGACATGTCGATGTTTTCTGTACATTTCCATATGGATCCATATAGTACAGATTGACATCTCCCTGCCACATCATCTAGGGCTCTAAATTTTTTGCTAACATCATCATTTCATTGGCCTAAATCTAACAGCCATTTAGACATCATTCTATGGCAATATTGAACTACTACAATGGTCATATGACCGTCAAATTTAACCTCTTCTTTTGCTAGTGCAACCCCTCTCCAAATCAATTTTGGTTTTTGCAGTCTGACTTCAATGGACCATAACTCGCACATCTGGACTCCAAATCAGGTGTCATTTTTTTTGAAATTGAGTAGAATTTCCTAAATATTTTTGTGGTGCAGTTATTTTTTTTTTGGTTCATGGATTGGTCATAAATTACATTTTTTGGCAATTGTGCCTGAATAATCTTGCATTTTGCAACTTCAAATGCTCTGTACAGGCACATCTGGAGTTGAAAATAGGTTTTGGTTTTTCTTAAAGTGCATATTTTTTCTCTACCTTCTAGATCTGGCATTAGATTGTAGTGTTGTGTGGACAAAATTTTTGCGTTCAGCAATAGGGCCTTTCTTTTCTTTGTAATGCTTTAGTATTGTAGCACATTGTAAAGTTTCAGATTTGTACTCTATTAAGAAGTTGTAAAAAGAAATATCAGAAGTCCACGAAGGCCAAAATTGGCAAGTGGACCATTGTGATCACACTACTGATAAAGTTTCCAAAGCATCTATTTTGTAGGGGTTTCTTGATTTAGTGAAAAGGGGGGGTGTTCTTGGTGTTGTGTTCTCTTTTTTCTACAATTTTCTTTCATTTTTTGCATTATGAGCAACTTTAAGTTTCCTAAATTAACTCCTCATAACTATGCTTCATGGTCAATCAAAATGTTGTATCATTTAATGCATAATGGAGTTTCACAATATGTAGATGGTACTCTTCCTAAACCAAAAGGTGATAATGTATCAACAAGTGAAATTTGAGAATGGATAGCCATGGATAGGAAAGCCCTAGGTGATATATGTTTGGGGGTAGATGATAAAATTATGTATCAAATTAAGAAATGTACTATATCCAAAAAAGCTTGGGATACCCTCGAAAGCCTTTATGGTAAAGTGTCTGAAAAGGATGTATTCAAAATTGAAGATGAGCTTGTTTCCTTAGATCCTAAGTTGTATGACTCAATACAAGACTTCATTATTAAGGTGAATGAATTAAGGACAAAGCTTACTAATTGTGGGAACTCTATCAAAGATGATAGACTAATCTATCTCATCCATAACAAGCTGCCATCAAAATATTCCACATTTGTATCTTCTTTTAACACCTCAAAGACTACCTTAGGGTTTGCCTACAAGAAAGTCACTTTTGATGAATATGATAAACTGTTGGATGATGAAGAAAAGAAGTTGAAATCAATGGGGATTCTATAATCACCTCAATCCAAAGAATTCATGGCCAATGATAGTTCTCAACATTTAGCTGGACAATCTTCAAGTAAAGGAAAGGGTAAGAAGAAATGGAAAATCAAAGGATGCAGAAAAGACAACACCACAATCTAATCAACAAGGCAAGTCCGCAAATTCCAACAAGAAAGGGGACAAAAAAAATAAGGAGAAGAAGAAGTGTGCTTATTGCAAAAAATCAGGTCATGAAGAGCATGAATGTTATCTCAAAAAGATTGATGAATTGACCAACATCATGAAGAAACATAATGTTCCATTGCCTAATGCTTATAAGAATAAAGGATCATCTTCAGATTCAAAGGGAAAATGGCAAGCACTCATGGCTAATTCAAACTCTTCAAATGAATTGATATTTGACTCGGGTGCCTGATATCACATGGGTTGTTCAAAGGAGGTTTTTTCTTCAATGAAGTAATCCAAGGTACCACACATCTTCACGGGGAATGATAGTAAAATTGAATTTGAAGGAAAAGAAAATGTGGAGATGGAAAATGGAGAGTTTCAAGAGGTTCTCTATGTTCCAAAACCTAAGTTTGAATCTCCTTTCAATCTACCAAATCACTCACATTGGAGATGGACATAGAGTTGAGTTTCTTCTAGACTCAGTTCAGGTGCACAGTCTTAAAGATGATTCCTTGCTTGTAGTGGGGAAAGTGAATGATCACAAAAGGTTGTACTGTTTCTCTCATTTTCTACCCAAGTTTTCTTTAAAGGCCTTTTTATCACGTTTCAATTCAAACATGCAATTATGGCATGAGCGGTATGGTCATCTTGACTACTGCTATCTTCAGCAACTTTGCACATACCACATGGTGAAAGGTCTACCTCAAATCAACTTTTCTAAGGGTAAGAGTTCAACAGATTCAGTGGATATGCATCCAAAAGAGAAGTTACAAAGAGGAAAGTCTTTAAGAGCAACAAGTGTTCTACAGATGGTTCACATGGTATTAGCAGGTCCTTTTGCATTCAGCCAAGGTTGCTACATACTTACCTTAGTTGATGACTTTTCAAGGTTCACTTGGGTCTACTTTTGGCATAGTAAGAATGAAGTGTTGGACACATTTCTAGCCTTCAAGGCTAATGTTTAATGAAAATCTAGAAAGCCCATCAAAATACTTCGAATGGAAAATGGTAGCATCGGTGTGAACATAAGACTTAGGGACTTTTACAGACATGAGGGAATTGATCTTTAGACTCCGACAGCATTCAGTCTGCATAAGAAAAATGTTGCAGCTTTGAGGATTAGAACTCTTAATTCTATGGCAAGTTGCATGATTCATGCCAAGTCTCTAGATCCATCATTAGAAGTCAAAGAAATCTGTAGTGCCACTCACACTCTTAATCATTCTCCTCATCTAGCTTTAGATGGAAAAACTCCTTTTGAGGCATGCTACAGTAGAAAATCTATTGTGACACACTTTAGAGTCTTTATTTGTCCTACATGGGCAAAGAGATCTTCCTGGGGATGCAAGGCACAAACATCTCAGCCTTGTACCTTCATTGGTTACGAAGATAGTGTGAAGGCATATAGACTTCTAGATCCTAAGACACATCAAATTTTTGTGGAGAAGGATGTACATTTTGAGGAAAGTTCTGCTAGCTTGTCCTCTACTCCTCTCCACACATCATATAGTGTGGAAATTGATAGTGATTTTAGTGATAGTGCTTCAATAGATTTAGGCATGTGGAGTTCTGTTGATAGTTATAGTGAGAGGTCACTTCATCAGTTTAGTCCGCATGCATATATCGCCACAGTGATAGGTCTAGAATAGAAAGGTACATTTAGTCTTCCAAATACAAGTTTAGTGATAGATTCGGGGGATAGTATTGATGACTTTCCTCTTCTTCTTGATACATAATTACCTTCTGCAGTTGTCATGATGGTTCCAGACTCTCTTGTTCATTCTCTACATGATCGATCCTCATAGGTTGAAGTGATTGTGGATACTTATGATCAGTAGTTGCAGCAAGGTTCTTTGTCAGTTGTAGAGATAGACAGTTCTTTGAGAGAGGTTCTTCATCTAGTTGAGTAGGTTTCAGAGACATCACTTATCCATGGGATTCTTTCCACACATAGGGGAAGCATCTCATTTGTACCCTTGGCATTATTTCTTCCTAAGGGGAGGAACACCATTCTGCAGTCTTGGATTACATTCTTCATTGGAGCAGTCACTCTTTGGCATTCTTCTTTTGGGGGAGGAGCCCATCCTATCTCTCTTTCTCTTCTCATTATTCTCTTTTTTATATACTGGATGTATGTCGTAATGAGGGGGGTCTTGATTACTCCATCCATTGATGCATCCTTCTTTCATCTCTCTTTTTGGGGGAGGGTTTTTCCCATGAGGTTTTCCCTCTTTCCTCACTTTATGTGAGATTGCATATCATTATGTACATGGGTACCTAACATGACCTAGTATTCGAGACCCATTCTATATTTCACCCTAGCTTTCATAAGCTTAAGGGCATTCTCATAAGTTGCACTTAAGGGGGGGTGTTTTTGTAAATAAGTATTTACTTATTACACTTACTTAAGTTTTACTTAGTTTAATGCATTATTTAATTATTATTTTAGTGAGACACTTAGGAGTTTGTGAACTCTCATTGAGTTACACAACTCTAATTACACACATGGTGTCTACAACATAGGAGTACGCATCATTCATTGAGTTGATATGTTGACAACATAGTTATCAACACTCCTTATTTAGTAGATGTTGTCTACTCCATTGATTTGCATGCTACACCATTGTAGGATTATTCTCACATCATCGCACTTAATCTCGTGCTCAATGGAGGATAACTCATATCTGGTAGACATGTGCCTAGTTGTATGAGATATCATGATGCTAACTTCTATGCATTCTAGAAGCTCTCCTAAGGCCTTTATATTTAGGCACTCCTAGTGTACTCTCAACCAGTTATTGAATGAATATTGTCATTCTCATCATACTCTGTCTATTTTGGTCTACTGTGTGCATATGTTGAGTTCTTTAGTTCCTGGGTGAATTCTAGCCTAAGCCAAATTCTTACAAAATCCATTCATGCTTCAACACCTCAACTTGAATCCAAAGAATCTATAGAAATTAGGAGTGTCTAGAGCCAGATCTAACCTCTTAATTTAATCCAAAGCATTGATTCGGTGAAGGTTGACTATAAATTTTCATATGTTAGGTGAAATTTGATCATGAGGCAGATTTTTTTGCAAATCAAAACCTACAGGTCCTAATTTGTAGTTTGGGTATGGTTTTTTTTAGATCTAAAAAAGCTCCACATTTTTTAGATTTTATATTTCAAAAAATTTTCCCAGTCGCGAATTCAAGTAGATAAATTTTTTTTGTAGAAGTAGGCTGTTAGATCCTATCTTAGCAATTTTGGAGGTTAATTATGTTTGCGAGGAATATTTCATATTAATTGGTTAGTTTTGTACAAATTTTAGGCTGTATCCTTACAAATCTGTAGAAGCCATACTAGGTGGCCAAAACAAACTATCCACCAACTAACATATACAATGCTCACCAAAATATTTAATTAGTAGTAGTGCACATCTGGGAAGCCTTACAATCCGGTAACCACTCTTTTATTATATTATCACTACACATGGTTTTTTATTTAAACAACATTACAAGCCATACTCCCATGCATGTGGGACTAACTTGCAAAAACTTGGCACCAACAAAAACATTTCAGCCATAGTGAAAAGGATATTCTAGCAAGTGCTCAAGGAAATGTGTCTAGCCAACTAGCAACATGACATGCAACATTTCTTTACTTTTTTAGAGACTATGTAGTGTAAACTCCTACCTATTTAGTGCCATGTGGTGTTTCTTTATTGGTCTAGACAGTAAACATTGCCACCTGTCATTACTGCCAAAAAGGCCACATCACTACCTATCTGGACTGCCATAGAATCCCGGTTAGTCCTGCACAATGAAATAAATCTATGATAGTGGTTCCAAATCAGCAGTGATGCAGCACCTAGCCATGTCATCCTACACATGTAGGAAAATACTTGTCAGCATCAACTATATACATAATCAGCACCTATGACAGTGTGACTTAGTAGTACATGTGGAGCTCTGTATGACTAGTCAACATCACACATCATCTAGTCCATATAGTACATGTTGGACATCCATACCAGTCTATACAATTTTGTACAATGCTAAAGTCATCATGACATCATGCTAACATCATCACATGGCCTAGAGTATGTTGACATTATCATTTCAATAGCCTAAATTTAATGGCCATCTGACCAACATACTAGGCCAAATTTAAACTACTACAACTATCATATGACCATCAAATTTAACCCCCTCTTTTGCTAATGCAACCCCTCTCCAGATTGATTTTTGATTTTGAAGTCCAAATTTGGGATGCCATGACTCAAACATCCAAACTCCAAATCAAGTGCAATTTTATTTGAATTTGCATAGAATTTCCTAAACCTTTTAGTGATGTAGCTCTTTTCTAGTTTTGATGCAATGATTAATTTGAAATTGCATTATTTAGTGACTATACCTACATAATATTGCATTTTACAACTTCAAATGCTCTATATGGGCACATTTGGACTTGAAAAAAGGTTTCATTGTTTTTGAAAGTGCATTATTTTTTGTCTACTTTCTAGATCTATAGTCAAATTATAGAGTTCTATGGACAAAAGTGTCACTTTCAAGAATGTGGCCTTTCTTTTCTTTGTATTGCTTCAGAATTGTAGCACATTGTAAAGTTCTAGATATGTAATCCATTAAGAGGTTGTAACAAGCAAAATTAGAAGTCCACAATAGCCAAAATTAGCAAGTGGCCCATTGTAATCACACTACTGATAAAGTGCCAAAAGCATCCCTTTTTTTTAGTGGGGGGCGGGAGGAGGGGGGGGAAGGATTTGTTGATTTAGTGAAAAGTGGGGGGGGGGGGGGAGGGGAGGGTGTGTTCTTGGCCTTGTGTTCTCTCTTTTTTGCACTTTGCTTTCATTTTCTACATTATAGGCAGCTTTAAATTTCTAAAATTAACTCTTCATAACTATGATACATGGTCCATCAAAATGTGGTATCACTTAATGCATAATGGAGTTTCACAATATGTGGATTTTACTCTTCCTAAACCATCAGGTGATAAAGTATTAGAAAGTGATATTTCAACTTGGGTTGCAATGGATAGGAAAGACCTAGGTGATATATGTTTGGGGATTGATGATAAGATCATGTATCAAATTAAGAAATGTTCTACATCCAAGGAAGCTTTGGATACCCTTGAAAGCTTCTATGGTAAAGTGTCTAAAGAAGATGTTTTCAAAATTGAAGATGAACTTGTCTCCTTAGATCCTAAGTCATATGATTCAATACAAGATTTCATCATCAAGGTGAATGAACTAAGGACAAAGCTTACTAATTGTGGGAGTTCTATCAAAGATGACAGGTTGATCTATCTTATACATAACAAGCTGCCATTAGAATATTCCACATTTGTATCTTCTTTTAACACCTCAAAGGCTACACTAGGGTTTGCATATAAGAAAGTTACTTTTGATGAATATGATAATCTATTGGATACTAAATAAAAGAATTTGAAATCAATGGGGATTCTCAAATCACCTTAGTCTAAAGCATTGGTGGCCAAAAATGAGGGTTCTCAACATTCAGGTGGACAATCTTCAAATAAAGGAAAGGATAAGAAGAAGTGGAAGAACAAATCTGAGGATGCAGACAAGACAACAGCACAATCCAATTAACAAGGAAAGTCCTCAAATTCTAGCAAGAAGGGGGACAACAAAAAGGAGAAGAAGAAGTGTTCTTATTGTAAGAAATTGGGTCATGAAAAGTGTGAGTTTTATCTTAAAAAGATTGATGAGTTGAGCAACATCATGAAGAAACATAATGTTCCATTGCCTAATGTTTATAAGGATAAAGGTTGTTCTTTAGATTATAAGGGCAAAGGGCAAGCACTCATGGAAAATTCAAACTCTTCAAAGGAATGGATATTTAACTCAAGTGCCTCTTATCATGTGGGTTCTTCAAAGGAGGATTTTTCTTCAATGAAGCAATCAAAAGAATTGCATATCTTTGTGGGAGATGATAGAAAAATGGAAGTTGAAGGAAAAGGACACATGGTGATGGAAATTGGAGAGTTTCAAGATGTTCTCTATGTTCCAAACCTAAGTTTAAATCTCCTATCCATCTATGAAATTAGTCACCTCAAAGATGGACATAGAGTTGAGTTCCTTCTAGACTCAGTATAGGTGCAAAATCCTAAAGATGATTCCTTGGTTGTAGTGGGGAAAGTGAATCATAAAAAAAGCTTGTACTCTTTCTCCAATTATATGCTCAAGTCTCTTTGAAAGGCCTTGTTATCTCAATCCAATTCAAACATGCAATTATGGCATGAGTAGTATGGTCATCTTTACTTCTGCTATCTTTAGCAACTTTTTATATACAGAATGGTCAAAGGTCTACCCCAAATCAACTTTTCACATAGTGAATATTCAACAAATTTAGTGGATATGCATCCAAAGGGGAAGTTAGAGAAGTCTTCAAGAGCACCAAGTGTTCTATAGATGGTTCACATGGTATTAGCAGGTCCTTTTGCATTCAGCTAGGGTCACTACATACTTACCTTCATTGATAACTTTTAAAGATACACTTGGGTCTAATTTCTTCATAACAAGAATGAAGTGTTGGAAAAGTTTCTAGCCTTCAAGACTCATGTAGAACAAAAATCCAAGAAATTCATCAAAGTTTTAATAATGGGCAATGGAAGCATGTATGTGAATAGAAGACTTAAGGAATTTTGTAGACTTAAGGGAATTGATCTTTAGACTCCACTAGCATTTAATCTATATAAGATAGATGTTGTAGCTTTGAGGATTCATACTCTTAATTCTATGGCAAGTTGCATGATACAAGCCAAGTTTCTAGATCCATCACTAGAAGTTGAAGCAATCTCTAGTGCCACTCACATTCTTAATCAAACCCCTCATCCAACCTTAGATGGTAAAACTCCTTTTTAGGCATGGTGTTGTAGAAAACCTATTGTGACACACTTTAGAGTGTTTGGTTGTCCTGCATGGGCCAAGATAACTTCTAGGGGTTGCAAGGCATAGTCAACTTAGCCTTGTACTTTCATTGGTTAAGACAATAGTGTGAAGGTATACTAACTTCTTGATCTAGAGACACATCAATTTTTTGTGGATTAGGATGTACACTTTGAGGAAAGATCATTAAGCTTGTCCTCTAATCCTATCCACACATCATTCTATGTGGAAATTGATAGTGACATTAGTGATAGTGCTTCAACAAATTTAGAGACATGGGGTTCTATCGATAGTTGTAGTGAGAGGTCACTATGTTAGACTAGTCTGCATGCATACATAGCCATAGTAATAGGTCCAACATAGTAGGGTACATTTAGTCTTCCATGTCCAACTTCAATGATAGATTTGGGGATACTATTGATGATCTACATCTTCTTCTTGATGTCCCAGCACCTTCTTCAATTGTCATAAGGGCTCCATCTGACTTTCTTGTTCATTCTCTACATGATCGATCGTCACATGTTGAAGTGATTGTAGATACTTATGATCAATAGTTGAGATAGGTTCTTTAGCCAATTGAGCAGGTTGCAAAGACACCAGTTATCAATGGGATTATTTCCATGCATAGCAAAAGTGTCTCATTTTAACCCTTGGCATTGTTTCTTCTTAAGGTGAGGAACACCATTCTATAGTCTTGGGTTAGCTTCTTCATTGGAGTATTCACTGACAGGCATTCTTCTTTGGGGGTGAGCCTATTTTGTCTCTCTGCCTCTTCTCATCATTCTCTTATGTATGTACTAGATGTATGTCATAATGGTGGGGTCTTGATTACTCCATTCATCCATGCATCCATATTCATCTCTCTTTTTGGGGGAGGGTTTCTCCCATGAGGTTTTCCCTCTTTCTCCATTTTATAAGAGATTGCATATCATTATGTGCATGGGTATCTAACATGGCCTAGTAGTGAGGACCCATCATGCATATCATCCTAGATTTCATAAGCTTAAGGGCATTCCCCTAAGTTGCACTTAAGGGGGCATGTTGGTGTAAACGAGTATTTACTATTTACACTTACTTAAGTTTACTTAGGTTAATACATTATTTTATTATTTTGAACTATTTTATTATTTATTTAGGTGAGACACTTAGGAGTTTTTGCACTCTTATAGAAGTACACAACTCTAATTATGCACATGGTGTCTAAAACACTAGATTTTGCATCATTCACTAAGTTGTTATGTAGAAAAAATAGTTATATGCACTCCTAATTTAGCACATGTTGTTTACACCACTAATTTGTGTGCTACATCATTTTAGGCTTATCTCACATCATCGCACTTAATTTTGAGCTTAATGGAGGATAACCCATATCTAGTGGACATGTGCTTGGTTGTATGACTTATCATGATGCTAACTTCTATGCATTCTGGAAGCTCTCCAGAGGCCTTTATATACAGGCACTCCTAGTGCACTTTCATATGCCATATTGAATGAATATATCATCATTCTGATCATACTCTCTCGATTGGTCTACTATTGTGCTTGTGTTGAGTTTTTAGTTCCTAGTTGAATTCTTTCCTAAGCCAAATTCTTACAACTTTTCAAGATACACTTTGGTCTACTTTCTTCATAACAAGAATGAAGTGTTGGACAAGTTCCTAGCCTTTAAGACTCATTTAGAATGGAAATCCAGGAAAGCCATCAAAGTTCTAAGAATGGACAATGGAAGCATGTATGTGAGTAGAAGACGTAAGGACTTTTTTAGACTTGAGGGAATTGATCTTTAGACTCCACCAGCATTTAGTCCACATAAAATGGATGTTGTAGCTTTGAGGATCCATACTCTTAAGTCAATGGAAACTTGCATGATACAAGCCAAGTCTCTAGATCCATCATTAGAAGTTGAAGAAATTAGTAGTGCCACTCACATTCTTAAGAAGTATCCTCATCTAGCCTTAGGTGGCAAGACTCTTTTTGAAGCATGGTGCTATAGAAAACCTATTATGACATACTTCAGAGCCTTCAATTATCCTGCATGGGAAAATAGATCTTCTAGAGGATGCAAGGCATAGTCACCTCAGCCTTGTACTTTTATTGGTTATGAAGATAGTGTGAAGGCATATAGACTATTGGATCTAGAGACACATTACATTTTTGTGGAGAAGGATGTACACTTTAGGGAAAGTTCACCAAGCTTGTCCTCTAATCCTCTTCACACATCATACTGTGTGGAAACTAATAGTGACACTAGCGATAGTGCTTCAATAGATTTAGACATGTGGGGTTCTATCAATAGTTACAACGAGAGGTCACTACATCAATTCAGTCCACATGCATACATTGCCACACTGATAGGTCTAGCACCACAACAATATGCATCTAGTCTTCCAGGTATAGGTTCAGTGATAGATTTAGAGGATAGTATTGATGATCTGCCTATTCTTCTTGATGTAGAAGTAGCATCTTCAATTTTCATGAGGCCTCTATCTGACTCTCTTGTTCATTCTCTTCATGATCTATCATCACAAGTTGAAGTGATTGTGGGTGCTTATGATCAATAGTTACAATAGGGTTCTTCATCGGTTGTAGAGACAAATAGTTCTTTGAGACATATTCTTTAGCCAATTGAGAAAGTTTTAGAGACATCACTTATCCATCGGATTCTTTCTACACACAGTGGAATGGTCTCATTCATAGCTTTGTCATTGTTTCTTCCTAAGGGGAGGAACACCTTTTTACAGTCTTGGATCAGCTTCTAAAATTATGTACACCAACAAGTTGAATCTTCTATTGGTCATCCTTTCCATTGCACTAGGTATTCTTCATACTACCTATTTCTAGTACTTTGGCCCGCACAACTATCCACAATTTCTTCTATCTCTTCCTTTACAGAAGTAGGAATTGGACATGACTCTAGCATCTAGAAACTCCAACTCATATGCATTTCCTGAATCATAGTTTTTTCAAAATTTTGTAGAGGCAAATTTTCTTCATCTTCATCTTGTTGTAGGTACCCACTAGAAACTGTTCCTTCCTCAAATATACTATAACCCAATTTCCAACTTGGAACTCCTTATGTCACCTCTTTTGATTTTCCCTAGCCGTATACTATAGGTTCATCTTGGTAATATGTACTCACACCTCCTCATGTAGTTTCTTGACATGTTGATGCAAAAGCTAGTGGGCTGCAACAATATTATCTTCCACTAGACTCCACATCTTAATGTCTTCACTCTTTGGACCCCCCACTCATGCATCAATGCATTTTGAACATTTGGTGTTGTGACTGTTCCAGTCTTCAAGCACTCCACTTGTCTCCAATAACCTATCAACTAGGATCACTCTCAAAGGATCCACTACTACTTGAAATAAAATGACTCTTCTATATGTCCCCCTACAACTCTTTAATACCTTTATAAAACTTCCCAACACATTCATGAAACAAATCCATGAAAATCTGCCCTATCACTGTCTTCTACATATGCCTGTAAATAGTCACCCATAATTTTTTGATAAAATCTTATTTCCTTAGTCCAAAAATTTATATTTTGTACAGTTTGGTCCCCAACAACATATAAAAATCTGAGGCAAATCCAACAGTGGGTTTGGGAGATATGACCCTCGCACTGGACTACATTTTCTGGGACAGTTTTCCATTCATTTTCCAAAAAGCACTTTGTCACAATCTGAGAACTCTTTATTCAATATCTTGCATATCCTACATGAAAAAAATACCTACAAGAAGTATCATACATTTTTAACCCTCCTCCCACAAGAAACAACCATCTACATAAAGTGGGAGGGGCTTTTACTCTTTAAAAAAACAAAACAATGTTAAATCTGTCACGTGACAGCCTTATTATAGAAAACAAAATGACTTATTTCTCTTAAACTTTCACTATCCAAATGTTAATAAGTCATGATCAAAGCCTTCTAAATATTTAGGATTCAAATACAAAGCTTCTTGATGCCAAAAGACTTACAAACTTTAAAACAATCCGAATTGCACCAGTCACTGTTTGTGACAGTTATAATGTGATAGTGAAACACAGAATTTTATTGATTTTTTTTCAAGACTTCTACATTAAGATCTCTGAACACCCTCCTTGGACACCAAATACATTGTATTTATAAACTCCTTTTCCACCATCTAACTGTCCAAACTTCAAAAACCAACCAAAAACTCCCTAATTGTCTATGACAGTTTTGAATAACCTTTAATTAAATAATAAAAACAACTCTTTACTGCTTATTTCAGACTTCTAAGACTCAAACATTAATTAAACTTTTGAAACTAATGTAAATTGATGTTACTATGCTCAAAAGACTTATAAACCTTTACTTAACCCTTGACTCCATCATAGTGCCCTATGTGGCCTATTACTAACATTTTGACAATTTGACATATTTTTCCAATAACATTGTAATTATTTGCATTTGATATGCACTTTATAACTTTTTGATCCAATTTATCAACCTAGTACATTCTAGGACTCTATCCCCATGACACTTCATTACATCACATTAATGACCCTTAGATACATTCCTTGTCCTTTCATCATGCCATTAATGGCTTACAATTTTGAACTTTAACAAAATGAGTACAAAACATATTAAAAAGGACCTTTACAAGGTCTTATTACATTTAACTACCCAATATGGTCATGTTGCCATATTGTGACCTTAATGTCTTCTCATGCCTTCAACCTTGGCCTTGATGCTCCTGCATCACATGTTTACCAAAGTCCTTTTCCTTTGCACTTGTCCTCTATCCTTGCTCCATTTTTCTCAGCTCTGGTGCAATCCTTGGACTACTCCCATACAAAATTTGGAATGGTGATTAACTAGTACTCCTATTTACAAAATTATTCTAAGAAAATTCTACTTGTGGTAGAATTAGATCCCATCCCTTAGGTTTATCTCCTACTAAACAACTCTACAAATTTCCCAAACTTCTATTTACTACTTCTGAAATTCCATCAATTTGCAAATGGTGTGTAGAATTTAACTTCAATTTTGTCTTTAATTATTTCCACAAAGTCCTCCAAAAATACCCCACAAATTTATTATCTCTGTCAAAAGCAATACATTTTCGTAGACCATGTAGCCTCACCACCTCTCTGAAAAAAAAAATCTACAATATGAATTGTATTATGAGTCTTGTGACATGGAATGAAATGTGCCATCTTTGAGAACCTATCAAACACCACAAATATTGAGTCATTACCCCTTTGTGTCCTTGGGAATCCAAGAACAAAATCCATACTTATGTGCTCCCAAGGCTTCAATGGAATAGGAAATGGCTAATAGAGTTTAGTATGATGATTAATTCATTTGGCTATTTGACAACTTGACAACTCTGTAAAAAATTTCTTACACCCTGTGACAATTGAGGCCAAAAATAATGTTCTCTAATAATTACAATGGTCTTATCTTGACCATAGTGTTCTACCATCCCTCCATTATGTCACTCCTTAATCAGTTTCTCCCTCATAGAACTCCTTGGAATACACAATTTACTTCCCTTGATCGACATACCATCATAAATCATATAATCTAGCCACCTGGTCCTATCTAGAGTAGTATGTTTTATCCAAGCCTTCCAAGCCCTTGCAAAGTTAGGATCCTTCTTGAGTTCAATAAGCCCAACAACTTCAACCTGCATTACTATCAACAACAAATATCTCCTACTTAATGCATCTACAACTCTATTAGACCTTCCACTTCTAGGTTTCAATACCAATGTATAGCTTTGCATAAAATCTACCCATTTCAAATGTCTCTGATTCAATATACCTTGGTCATTTTAGTATTATAATGCTTGGTGATTAGTATACAAAACAAATTCTTTTGGAAATAAATAATGCCTCCATTTCTTTAAGGCCTAAACCATTGTATACAACTGTTGATCATAAAAAAAAATATTTTTCTTTGCATCATTCAGTTTTTCATTAAAATAGGCAATAGGCTTACCTTCTTGGCTCAACAAAGCCCCAATAACACTGCCACTAGCATCGTAATTGACCTAGAATACTTGGTTGAATTTAGGAAGTGCTAATGTAGGTTTCTTTGTCACCTTCTTCTTCAGCAATTCAAAACTCCTTGTATCTCTTTTAGTCCACTTGAACTCTTTTCTATTCCCCCCTCATTGCTTCAGTTATGGGTACACATATACTATAAAAATTCTTAATGAACTTCCTATAAAAACTAACCAAACCATGAAATGACCTCACCTTAGTGGTAGACCTTGGAGTAGGCCATTTCAAGATGACCTTCACCTTCTCTAGATTCATTTTGAGACCATTGACTAATGCCACGAACCCCAAATATACTAACTCCCTTTTGACAAAGTTGCTCTTCTTCAAATTAATCAAGAATTTATCTTCCTCAACCTTTCAAGGAAATTAATAATGTGTAATAAATGTTCATCCAAAGACTTCCTAAAAATAAAAATATCATCAAGATAGACAATAACAATTTTTCCAAAAAATTTCTTTAGTACCTCATTCATAAGTTGCATGAAGGTGCTTAATGCATTGGTCAGTCCAAAGGGCATGAATAACCACTCACATAGACCTTTCTTGGTCTTGAATGCAATCTTCTACTTATCTCCTTCTTGTATCTATATATGGTGATATCCACTCTTGAGATCTATATTTGTGAAGTACTATGCTCCACTCAAATAGTCCATCAGATCATCCATTCTTGGCAAAGGAAACTAATACTTGATGATTATTATAATTATAGCCTGGGAGTCTCTATGCATTCTCTACTCTCCATCCTTCTTTGGTGCTAGCATTGTAGGTACTGTACATGGAATTAGATTCCCTTGAATCAAACCTTTCCTCAATGGCTCTTGAACTTGTGAGTTTAGCTCCTCAATCTTAGTAGGAGTCATCCTATGAGCAACCTTGTTAAACTAACATGCTCCAAAAACTAAATCTATTTGATAACTAATTTTTCTTACTATTGACAAGCCTTCTAGAATATTATCAAAGATGAAATCTCCATACTCACTTAATAGATCAGAAACTTCAAGTGAAATCTTACAACTACCTTCCTTATCTTTTGTAAGAATTAGAGCATAACACACCTACTAATGTTTCATGCCATCCAAAAAAAAAAATTCATGCACAAGACATACCCCAACACTACTTCATACCTTTTCACCTTCTTTTATCAAGGGCTTCAATTTGTGACAAACTCTAACCTTTTTTAAAGAGTATGTATTTGCATGACCATCATATATAGCATACCTATCAAACTACCATGACTTTCCCAAAAATAAATGGCAAACATCCATTGGAATGATGTCAT
Organism: Cupressus sempervirens; assembly: GCA_028749045.1. Taxonomy (NCBI): domain Eukaryota; kingdom Viridiplantae; phylum Streptophyta; class Pinopsida; order Cupressales; family Cupressaceae; genus Cupressus; species Cupressus sempervirens. The sequence goes on from CM053792.1 coordinate 923,972,260, forward strand.
AGAGAGCCTCATCATTGTAACTCCCAATCTTGAACTTTACCAAACATTAATCACTAACTAGGAACTTATGATAATCCTACACACAAGCAATCTAATAGGGTCAGGGGTATTTCTCTCTCTTGAGCTTTGGCTTTGAAACCATCTCCTTTGACACCAAGTTGTCAGTGATTCCAGCACCAACAATCATATCACAACATTTACCCTCACACTTGCACCTGGTACAATACAAACTCCTCCTTTTCCCATGTTTAGGTTCACTACTCAGTAAGACCCTTTAATTAACTAAAACTTCTCCTCTTTTTGCATTATCTAAACATGATGATTATGCATCATCATCCACATGAGTAAGCCTTGCTTGACCTTTAGCTCTACTACCTATCCTTCCTTTGTGTTGAGGTCATTTGAAGGCATGATGATCTTCTTCATTATAATCAAAATAAGTACCATTGAAGCTTCATCTTCCTAAACATTGTCCATGTCCTCTACTTCTTCCTCTTTGATCTCCAAATTTTTGATCATGGAAGTTGTTGAAACCCTCATTCCTCTAGTTTTGGCTAGTACCCACTATTGGTCTGACTTTTTGTGTAACAAAAGTTTTTGTTCAATTGTAGAAAAGTCATATTTTCTATTCCTAAGTGAAGCATAGGGTTTTTGGATAATCCATCCATAGAGAAAAAAACTCATGAAAACACTATGTTCTCTCTATTCATAAATTGTTGGGTGCAAAACTTTTGAATTTTTAAGTGAGACAAATATTCTATCCCTTTTTGTTTTCTGTTCCCCCGAGATCCCCTTTTTCTCATTTTTTCCAGCCGTCAGATCCAAGTAGATCTACCACTGTCATTACCTCACTATGAAAAATTGCATGCTTTTTAAGTATGGCGAGGTAGTGAGTGCTGAGTATTTTATGAGGCGGGACCGCAAAGTGAAGATATGGTGGTTGGAGATTTGTTTTCTGAATGATTTATTGTGCAGGTACACGTTGCAACTACCATCTAAACAGGGAAAGGGACCCAGTAGAATATCTAAAATTAGAGCCGAAATGATGATTTTTCCGATGCTTTGCCACTTCACTATCAAAAAAATTAGACACTTCACCGTTACTGAAGTAGCGAGGCCCATGAAATCTGAAGGGGCGGTGACGTTGCATTTTGCCGGTACTGTGACTACACCAGGTGGTGTGACAAGTCATAAATGCCATTGTCAGAAGCAGTTTAAATAACAAAGATAATTATCTTCTGCCCCTTGCATTTTCTGGTATAGAATTCATTAAAACACTGGAGCTCGCTACCTCGCTATCGAAAAAATTAGATACTTCACCGTTAGCAAAGTAGCGAGGCCTCGTGAAATTTGAATATCGACAAGGCCTTTGGTGACATGGAATGATAATTAGGACTACAGTAAATTTTTGACAGGCGCCAACTATGCATAGATCCATTTTTCATTAATGCCTTTCTTAATGAATGTACAAAGAGATCCTGAATGTCAGCTTGCAACAAAATCAATGATGCTCGCTACCTCACTATGCAAAATTGCATGCTTTTTAAGCCATTCGACATAGCGAATATGAATCAGAAGACCCCGTGCAGTTTCCTCACCCTTGATTGAGTATGTGATCAACGGCTGTGGTCTTATCGCTATGAAGAGTTACGAGGGAGATAATTATAGTGACATAGAAAATAGGGCCCAACGCCTTCTTTCTAAGAAAATCCAATAGCATATCATTTGATTGATTTCGAATCAGATCGATGATTGTCGCTGCTTCGCTATGGCAAGATGCTCATTTTTTATGCATAACAAAGTAGCGACATGCTGACACATGTCCTTAGATTTCAATGGGTCCAGATACAAGCACCATCAAGGAAAGAATTATATACATGGTAAGTTCTCATTGGGTAAATTGACTGACATGTCAAATGCAACTCCTAGTTGTTCTCTCCGTATCACATGATCGTAGGATCTTTGAAGATTGACGACGCAATTTTAAACATAGAATGTAGTGCCACTCCCTATATTAATTAGACATGAAAGAATTGTCCATGAGAAAAAATAGAGTATAATACAGAGAGATTTCATTAGTTTCATCTTACATGAGCAAAGATTTGAAGCCATTCTTGTGAAGAAGCAATTACTAAAGGAAAGTGTGCCAAAGCCTGGTAGAAATTGTGAAGTTGTCTATTCGCAGAAAGTTTGCAAAAATAGAGAGGAAAACAAAGACAAAATTCAAGTAAGTAATACTACCATAATCCTCGTAGGCTTTTAAGTTCTATGAAAAATAAGTCCAAGATGCCTCCGAAGAAGGGATTTTCAAGTGTAGTAAATTATTTGGATAGGAATGTGCATGATGATTTTCTTGAGTTGCTTCCTGAGTCTACTGTAGAGATAGCACAAGTTAAGAGGTTAACCTCATTGAACCCTAGGCTAAGGATAGCTAATGGACTATATGATAAGGGTAATTGGGTTTAGGATGCTCAGAATTCTCAAACTGGTTTGAGTCTATTCAAAAAATGGTTCGCAGAAAGGAAATTATATGCCCCTCATGCCAATATATGGAATTTTGATCTTGGAAAGCTTGTTGTTCCCAGTGTGTTTATGGATTATGACCTGCTTGAAATTGTAGCAAAAAGCTATGATCCAACCACTAAGGTAGTGAGAAGAATGGATCGTGAGGTTTTAATTACCATCAGTCCAGAAGAAATTAGGAAGGTTTTCAGTCTGGGACCTCTCACCATGTATCATGTGCCCATTAATTTGATAGAGTTAGAAAAAGAATATATGTCCAAAAGGAATGTAGTTAGACAAGGTGCATTGAAAGCCCACATAGGCAGAATTGGAAACCTACCAACAATAACATCATCTTCTAAAGAACCTTTCAAGAAATCATGCTTTAATGCCAGGGCAGTAGAGATATACAGGACCCTGTGCAAAGTTTTTGAAGAGGGTAAAGAAGACTTTATTCTAGTTAGCTTCATGTATATGATCACCCAAATCTCTTCTTTCGGTGTAGAAATAATTTTTGATTTTGCATCTTACCTGGCTAATGAGATTCACAATGGATTGGTGGGGTTTGGAAAGGGCAAGGTGGAAAAGGTCTGGGGTCAGTACTCCCTATTGATGCATATGTTTCTTTTTAAAGGGGTTACATTTTTCGGTAAAGAAATGGTTTTAAATAGGGAACAAGAAGGGGAGGCACTACCAGTTCAATTATGGAGTGCAGACATGACTTGGGAAGCAGAAAATGCTAGTTTTGTTAGATTTGATAGGCACTTTGCTTCTAAATTAAGATGCCTCATATTGAGTGACAATCCCAAAATTCCTAAGGCACTAATGCATCTTGTTAGGGCCATGGACAGACCCCATAGTTTAAAAGTTTCACATAATTCGGGAGATACCATCCCATATCTAGTCTTAACTATCATTAGGGTCTATGGTTTCAAAGGGACACCCCATGTACTACCCTATCACATAGCTTTAAAGGTAGGGGTAGCTGAATTTTTATGGCAGTTGGGAGGAGTGGAGGAGACCTTTTTGCACAAAAGGGGAATAGGATCATTTTTTCCTACTTGCACTATAGCTCACCAGTTTTTAATAACTAAAGAAGGGTGGATCTTCCTCTACAAATTTTTGGATCAGTATAAGATGGTAGTATCTTATGCTCATTTTTGTGACACAGAAGACTTCTTTAATTTTTCTCTTAGACATAGAATCAAGCTTCGTCCAAGTCAGCATGAATTCTATTTCCCTAAAGATATAATAAGGAATGAATATTCTCTCCAAGAACAAGAAACAAAGAAAGAAAAATGGAGAGTCTATTCAAAAGTTTTAGAATTTATTAATTGTTTTGACAAAGATTACAGTCCTCTTAGTAATGCTGCAACTAATGCAGATAGGATAAATAAGCTCATGAGTACATTCTTAGAAATAATGGAGGTAATGAATGAAAAGAAACAAAATTTTATTGATTCTTTTCTAGATAAAGCCAGAGAAGTTATGAGGAAATTGGGTTTCACCCCTAACATAGGAGTAGGTCCACTGGTTGTGCGAAAGAGGATAGGATATACTATTATTCGGGAGCAGATGCCCGTTGTAAACAAAGAAAAATAGGTAATTGAATCTACTAATACTATCCTTGAAGAAAGACCCCTTGAACCTTCTCCCAAAAGAAGAAAAATAATAAGAGAAGAGGAACCCCTTGATGAAGGTTACTCACCTTCCCAAACTCCAATAAGAATTGAGGAAGAGCAACTCACAAATGATCATATTGAACAAATGGGGTCGCAAGGAGGAGTTTTTGTTACTCAAGCAGAAATTGATGAAGGGAACCCCTAGGAGCATCCTATGCCAAGTTTTGAATTAACTGTAGTAGATTTTAGAGGAAGGGAATTAGACCCTATTTTGGAATAAGCCAGTCAGCAATTTTTGTCTAATAACAATTTTGTAAAATCTAGGGCTTTTCATTAGTTTGCATGGAGGGAAAACAGGCACATTTTTGAACAAAAGTGTATGAATATGAAAGCAGAGCATCCAAAAATGGATGAAGCCTCCATTTAGAATCAAATAAAAGAAAAAATGATACAAGAATTCCAGAATATAACCCCTAATGAGGGTAGACAGATGGTGAAAAATGCAAATATTTTATTATTGCCCAATTGGGATATTGCTGATGCCTTAATTTTTAATTCTGTGTCAAATAATTTAGGATTACAGGATCCAGATAAAAAGGAATTCTTGGGAACAACATTCAGTAATGATCAAGCTTCCCTTGTTATGTGGTCACTAAGAAGAGGATCTAGGACTACTCCATTACATCCTGATGATTAAGGACTAACAGGGAATATCATTGTGAGGAGGGTCACTGATACTTCAAATATACAGGTAGCCTACATGAGTGTGGACTATTCTAAATTTTTCTTGGCCACTGCAGAAAAAGAAGAAAAGAAAATGACTGATTTGCAGAGTAAGTATGAAATAGTGGTGGATGCCTACAATCAAGAAGTAAAAAAGAGAATTGAGCTAGAAAATAGGGTATCTCAATTGGAGAAGATACTTGGGAAAAAAAAGGTGGGATAATCTGGTACACTTAGAATTGCGTATCCTTCACAGTCATTTTTTGGATCAACCCCTATCATTGAAATACCTGACACCCCTGAAAGGCCCCAATTCTATACTGTAGAGGACTTTGAAGAAGAAAAAACAAAATTGCATGAGTTGCAGATAGAATTGAGAAATCAATATGAAGAAAAGTTAAAACAGGGTATAATATATTTGAGGGATAAAATACAATGGTCAAAATTCTTTGATCAGTTGGCCAGAATTGCAGCCCTCATGGATGAGTTGAACAAGAATAAGGATAAGCTGACTCTTCTTGCACAGAAATGGAGGGAGAGAAATAATGATATTACAATCATATGTATATCTACAGTCCAAATGCCTTATCATCAAGTTGAGAAGATTTTTTATTTATTAAATAAGCTAGAGAATTTTGATGATGAAAGGGATTTTTTACAGAGAAGATTAACACTCTGCTTTTCCCAATACATCGCTGAAAATTTCACACTATTTCCTTGTGCTTTAGAATCTGTTGATATGCTAAAAGAAAAAGAAAAATGGAAAAGGGAGATGGATGAATTATTAAATGAAATAATAATAAACATCATGAGTGAGATTGGCCACTGGTTCTGGGCTAAGACTAATGAGGAACTAGTAAAAGTACAGTTATTTTATACTGCTATGGGGAAAGAATTTGATGTTTTAGAAGAAAATGCAAATTCTTTAATAATGATACAAAGAGAAGCTCTGAGCTTGATTGGCTAGATGATGATGCTTTTAATAAATGGAAAAATTAGTTTCTAGAACAAATATCAGAAGATGATGAGGAAGAAAGTGAAAAAGTAACAATCACCCCCAAAGTTAATACTGAGGCAAGAGAAACTCCCCAGGTTGAAGTAAATTTACAAGTAACTAAAGACAATACATCACTTTCAAACCTCATGGCTACTTACTCTAAGGATGAAGAATAATTGGAGAATCAGATCCTATCTTCTTGTTAAAACAAATGAGAAGTATAACAGAAACGGACCCACCTAGGATGTTTTGATGTGTTAGCTTCTCTGTTATTTGTTTTTTGTCTTTTACTATAGACATTTGTCAGTATCTTTTAAAGGACACATGTTACTCTCTTTAGCCCTAAGCTTGTTGCATCTCACACTATTTAAGTGAGATCCCAAGGCTAAAGAATGGTTCGAATTCTTTTTCTTCTAAGTATTGTGCTTAGTCTAGTTTTTGGTCCAAATTTTGAAGGCAAGTTTGTAATGTGTTTCTCTGTCAAATTTTTTGAAAATACATGAAGATAGAATGAACTATCCCCATATCAGTTCTTTCTGAATTTTGTCTCCTTTGCAATACTTAGTTACCTTGATGTTGTATGAGTAAAAGCTTGTACAATTGAATGCAATCTAAGTAGGTTGTATATCCATCTATCATTTTTGTTAATTCAATGGATTAAATAAAAGCTTTGATGAATGTGATAAGATTCCTTAAGTATAGAAAAGGATTTTGAATGACAAATTCTGACAAGAATTGCTGATAAAATTTGTTGTAAGGCAACAAATTAGATCTTAGATTTTGTTGTAGACTCTGAACCCCCAATGGATTAGGCACTGATCAAGTTCTTTTAGCTAAAGGAGAAATATCTTACAAATGGTTTTTCAAATCATCATCAAATCAAATTTTACTTTTATTTCCTGTAGATCTTCAAAGTTGGCCAACACTTGTCTGCATGAAATCTTTTTAGCTTCAGTTAGCCATTGTTGTTGAAAACGTCTCTAGATCTATAGAAGACTTCTTGGCCATATCTATTTATGGGATGTGTTTAGCAAGTTAGTAAGAATTATGTATATATTTGAGGATTTTGAAATGAGAATCAGAATGAAACTAAGAATAACCCTCATACAGTCATCTCAGATTTGAACCATCCCTGGGTATACCCACCCTGGTTGTGCAGAGCCAAAAGAGTAGAAAACCATTTGTGGTTTTGTTGAAGTTGGGTCCAAATACCTTACATATGCAATTTTTGATAAGAATAGGCTAGTCTTTAGATTGTGTATGTACTGTCATTTTAGTATTAAGCTTTTTGTCCCTTAGTAGTTTTAGTACCGTTTAAAACACCAAAACCCACATCTTGTTTTTTCTTCTCGTTTTCATTTCAGCCTCCAAATGACCTACCACAACCCCTTCCTCCTTGATTGTGCCCTCTTTTCCTTCCATCATTTTTTTTTTAAACTTCTCCTCAATTTATAAGATAAACTATTATGCCTCTTCAATGTTGGTCATTCTAAATAGACTTAACTCCTCCTAAATGTTGGGTCTTAACCCACTAAGGTAATGCACAACCTTCTCCTTGTTTGCTTCTACATGCCCTACCCTAATAAAGACTTGGTAAAACTACTCTATGTATTCCTAGAAAATTTTTTCTACTTGCTTTAACCCTTGTATCTTCTTGAACAAATCAAGTTCATAATCAATAGGGATGAACTGCTTCTTTAGTTCGTCCACCATGCGATCCCATCTTGTGATTTTCCCCTTTCTTGTTTTGTTTCCCTCCAACTAAATCTCTTGCCACCATATTTTGGCAAGGCCTTCCATTTTTGCCTCCACAAACTTAACCCTATTAGGGTCTCCAATATTCTCATACTCAAAATATTCCTCTAGCTCTTTGATCCAGTCGATAAACTCATCTACGTTTAGATTTCTTGAAAACACACTGACGTTAATTTTAGGTCTTTTTCCAAGCTTGGTAATGGAACTAAAATTCTTCTCCTCTACTTGGCTTAGGAATTCTCTATCTTCTTCCCCTTCTTGCCCAATATTTCCTTCTTCTTTATTTTCTTCCTCACTTTTGTCACCTAGGGCAACATGCATCCCTTTGTGGATCTCCTCCTACAATTTCTAGCCTTGTCTCTAGAGGTCTCTATTCTTAAGAGTAAAAACTCTAGCCCTTCCACCATGCTCCCTTCATGGAGCCATCTTCTTGTATCAAAATCTACAACCACATAGTCCTAGTGCAAACTGCCTCATAGTCAGCGCTCTGTCTACACACTTAGGAAAAACTACTCTAATACCACTTGATGAGGGCACAATCCAAGAACAAAATGAACACAATAGGAAAGGGGAATATATTATTAGAAGTTATTTTTTATTACATTTATTACACTAAAAATAGACTCAAAGACAGACCATATGGGCTTACAATGATGCCTAAATCTAGAGAAAATCCTCCTCATAGTAACCTCTCCCAAACTTCACCAAAAACTACCTTTATGGTGCCATAAATGTCCTTAAGTACCCAAATTTTGTTTAGGGTTAGGAATATATTCCAAAATATTCCATTTTACATCCACCACCAAAAACAAAGGTTCTATAAAACATGTCAAAGGTTGGTGTAAAATTAGAAGAATCCAAGAAATGGTAGTCCAACTTCTGGCAGGCATAACTTTTGAAGAAAGCTATCCAAGTGTTCTATAGCTGTATGGACCATATCTTATTTTACCCTATTTTTTGGTCCCATAAATGGCCATTTAGTGCCTCAAATCTGACTTTTAAGTGCTCTTAGAAGGGCTCTAGGAAAATTAAAACTACAATAACTTTCAAAACGTAAAGCCTTTTGACCTAATTCCTTTTCTGGAGTACTTTAAACTACAAGTATAATCATCCCTCCAAATTATAGCCTTTAATTTATTTAACCCATTTTCTACATTGGCACATATCTCAAGGTGCTCAAAAAATCTAACCTAGAAGAACAATAGTGGATACATGAGAGTTAGAATCTTTATTTGACCCAAATGGGCATCTAGAAACGAAAACTCTTTAAACAAAACTAACACTAAGAATATTTTTGGGTAATATAGGATTTCCCTTACACCATTGGATGCTCCTACATTAGAGATATATAAATATGTATCTTATATTCCATATGAGAGTTTTTTGATCAATTAGTTTTTATGTTTTCTAAGGTTTAAAAACTATTTTACTAAAGGGAAGCTTGAACCCTAACTTACATTTTTTATATTTCAGAATAGAAGCCATAACTTTGTTTACCACCATTTAACTTCATTAAAATTTGGATATAGAGTCCATAATGATATTATGTTACTTCTCAAACAAGAGGTTATCATAATTATTTGTCTAGAAAAAGTTATGAATCACCTTTTTATTAATGATTATTCTAGGTGTTTAGTCATTTTTTGAAGTAAATTATTTTTTGGTGTCAAGTTTACAATTTTTCTTTCATAGAAGAAGATTTTTGGATCTTATATTTTAATTCATTTGTTACTTAATTAAACTAAATATGGATATGATATCATTTACTTTGCATTTAGATGTATTCCTATGTTTTCTGAAATATTTTAAATGCTAGATTATGCTATAGGTTTGTTTGATCAATTAGACACAATTATTCATAACATAAACCTAATAAAGTTATACTTTATTTATAATTTTACTATTTACAAGGACATTTAATTTTTTGAAGTATTTATAAAAAAATTATTTTATGGTTAACATTAATAAAATTAAATGTCTTTGGGGTGATTTTCATTAAAGATACTAGTTTAGATGCTATGTTTATGCAACTATTGCTAGGATAGGATGGGGACATAATAGAGAAGGTGTCATAGTAGTGATATAATAGAAAAATCTTGTCTCTATAAAAGGTGTTCAGTTTCACCTGTACCTACATGGGAACTCAAAAGGATAGTATTAGGGTGACCCAAGGGGTGAGTGAAATGTTATGAAACTCCTTTGTCTTGTAGCTTATATATTCAATACCAATGTGATCATTACTCTAGTGGTCCTTGTTATCTTCTTGTAATTTTAGTTATGCTATATCACAAGAAAGGTTAATGACACCTTAGGTATTTTCCTAGTTCACTCCTCTTGTGTGGACCATAGTTTGTATCTCTTATCTTGTGGGAGTAAGAATATTTGTTCCATGTTGTTGGGTGCTTATTATTTAATTTCTTGAGGTTTTTGTCATGGAATCTTGGATGATCCTTGTGCATGGTCTTTCCCACATTTATATCTAAATATTTCATTTTCCACATTGTATCTTGTTAATTTGATAAGGAGATTTGATGAACCAATGATTCTATCATGCTTTCAGTCTTCTTGGAAGACTTCTAGGGTTCCTTCACCAAACTAATTTCCACATATATGACCTTAACTATATAAATATCTCCTTGTCTATCTAGCCAACCCAACTATCATGAAATATGTAACAATCAAGCCAAAATTTGATGCATACTATTTCGCTCACCATAGCCCTTAAGCCATCATAAAGGCTTTTAACCTTGGGTTGCAAACCAAGGCCCATTCCATTTGAGGTTATTTCTTATATTTTCTACCTTCTATCCCCTCAATAGCATGTACACTATTTGTAGAAGTTTAACATTTTTCACTCTGCTCCTCAAAATGCCTCCTCATTATTAGAGATCAAGAACCAGATCACGTAGTATGTTTTCTACTCTTTTTATTGCATTGTTTTGTATATTTTTACATTTTTTTGCTTCAAATTTGTTTATTTATTTAAAATTTAATTGGTTTCTTATCAGGAAATGTGAATAATCAACCACCACATCCCTAACCTAATCAACAAAATAAAAATGAAAACCCTCCACAAGATAAAAATGAACTTCAACAACCTCCAACAATTCAAATACCCAAGGCAATATAATTTATGAAATTGAAAGAGGGATAAATTAATTAGAAGAAATCATTGATAGGTTGAAAGCTTGTAAGGATACTAATCCTATGAGAGCATAATTGGCATCCTCTCTTGATTTTGTTATGTGCCATGTATCTTCTATTAGTGGTGAGTTGGGTATTTGGTATTTTGAGAGAGAAAAGCAAAGAAGATATTATGCAAACAAATTATCCTATAAAGATGTAAGAAAAATGGAAATAGAAAAAGGTATCATATGTGCATTGTCTAAAAAACTTGGAGAATAAGACAATATTATACATACAACTAAAAGGTTCCCCATCCATTGGCGCATATATGATGATATTAGAAATATTTTTTTTGATAGATGGTGTATGGTATTTGATGCCCTTTGCTTCAATAATCATGAGGTTCCAATGTATTTCTTAAAGAAATTTTATTGTGAATTTTTCCTTGGGGAGATCCCTAATTATTTTGGCATGTTAGATTTTCAGGGTAGAGGTAGGGGTTCATTATTTGAGAGGTTGGGGGAATGTTTTGACCCTAATGTAAATAGGGCATCTATTGTCAAGCCATAAGGTAAGCATGTGATTATTTGTTTAGTTGTGAAGGAACATGTAGAGATTAGTACTCTAGGGACTATCAATGCTATGACACAGACCCTTATTCATTGTGCCAATCTATTAGTTGTGGAGGATCCTTTTTTGTATTGCAGTCATATGTACACATAATGTGGATCATTATGCACATTTGGTAGTCATGTTTGAGACACTATGGATGATGGGCTAGTCATTAATGAGTTCCTGAGTGATACATTTTTCATTGACACACAAGTAAATTATGATTATAATAAACTAATTTGATCACATTTCATATGTATAGTGAATGATTAATTAATAAACATGTCTTGACATTGTTCAAAATTTAGGGTAAGAGCGTTGATGGCCTTGGTATAGATTCTCCAACCCCATTTTATGTCCCATCGACAAGCCAAGAGGCATGTGCTGATTAAATAATTTAAATACATGTATTTATGAAGTAATCATACGATGGATTAACAAAAAAAATTTATCATGTGCATTAGTTCTCTACTAGACCATTGATATTCACAAGGGACTCTAAGCCTAGCCATGATACAAGCTTCGTAGATGTACATTTGTTTCATGTTAATTTAAATCATTTGGTTATAGTTGTTTCATGTTTCATGTTACATGTAAATTGTATTATATGATTTTTAGTTGTTGATGTTCAAGACTCTTCATCTTTGCCAATCCATCAATCGTGGAGTTGCTTCTGTGATGTCTAGTTCAAACCTATTAACCAAGTTATAAAAGAATTTTCATAGTTTTAGATGTTATTTAAAATAGTTAGGATTGAAATTAAAAATGGTATTTATAATTATAATCAAGTCAATATATTGATTGAATTTTTGTAGGGCCTTGTTACTCTCAATCATCCATGAGTCTTTGAGGTGGATGTACAAAGTGACTATTTAACCTAAATAAGAAAATAATTAATTTTGTGTGTACATATATTGGATTTTAATGTATAATAATTATTGATTCATATCTACTTTGTCTGTACCAGCTCCAATTCAAGAGGAGCCTCAAAAAGAGGATGAGCAAATGTGTGAGGAAGACCCCATCATCCCCATCACTCCCTCCATGCAATGACTAAAGACCTTTAAGGATTTTTCCCCTTCCACTTGTGGGAAGCAGAAGACAAAGGGATAGACATACATGTATAGGAATTGATGGACATATACCTTGAATTTTATATTAGTGGATATATTTGACATACATTTGATGTATATATGACATTTTATATTTGATGTATGACATCTATTTGATGCATGACATTATTAGACATATGAAATTATTGGTTACATAATATATATCTTATTTTTTCTTGTTTATGTTTTAAGTAAATTTAATGTATTTTATTTTAATGTAATTTGCATCCAAAATGATGTGGAGTGCTCACACCAAAAGCTAGTAGATTCCCAACAAGAATATTTTAAAGGTAAACTACCTTTCCCAACTTTGTAAGTGTCTTCAAAGAGTCTTTCCAACTTGGCTACAATAGTGAACAAACCTCTACCCAAACTAACAAAACTATTTGATCACTTTCCCTATTGAAGACTTGGGAAGCAATAAGGTAAAAAGATCAAATTTTAAAAATGGATCATAATCAGCTTCTTGCCTCAAAATAACATATTAGACACTTCAAGGTGTTAAAAATATTGAAGACTATCCTAAGTTGAGGGGTGGGGTGAATCAGTAACTTCTAAAACTTCAACAATTTCAATTCATAATCTATTTAATTCATCACATATAATCTAATCTAATTGCATGCATAAGAAATTGAAAACATTAAAGCATCCATAATACTTTAAGAAAATGATTTTGTGACTGAGAAACATTCCAAATAGAAAGTAAAATTAGGGTGCGGATGATACCCACAAACTTTAGTACTACAAAATAAAGTTGGCTTGTTAAGGCTTACATTGATCACTTCTGATGATCTACCCTATTAGGAGAAATAAGGAATGTTAGGTCCACCTTGTGAAAGGATTTTTAAACATACAATGAAGTATGCACTCAGTAAAGAGATTTATGAAAGACTGTTAGGTCTACCTTGTTAATGCATTTGACTGGTCCACTAATTAGGATGAAACAATAGAATATCTCTGATCTACAACTTAGTTTTATGAATGGGATTCCTTTGTGTACTGATCACCTTTCTATGATAGATATGTCTCTGTTGTTCCTTATAATGTCATGGCCTTTGTAATTTTCTCCTTTTTGCTTTTTTTTTTTTGTATTTCACAACTTACACACACACTCTCTGATATGGTATAATACATTACATATATATACCAATCCAATTTACATAATTAAAAATTTAGCCATAGTACAAGTTAACACAAATATTACAAAGTTGGCCCACATGAAGACAATCAAGTTCTAAAGACTGACTCAATGAGGTTTTGATATTTAGCATCCATTGTCAATGCTCAGCATTACCATGCACTTGGTAGATGTAGAAGCTTTGTCCATACTAATCAATTCCATGTAGTCTTGAACTCAGTCTACACTGGTGACTTGGTAGATACTGTGAAACAAAATATTAATTGAATCACATGATTCTCATTTTCCTCTATGACCTTGGTGTAAATTGAATCACTTGGTTAACATAGAGTAGTTCAATTAACACTAGATTCACATCATATGAATTGCAAACTTGGTAAGAAGTGTACTACTTGGTTTACACTAATAAGCTTAGCATCAACTAAAATGCATGGTTTACACTACTGATCTTCACAACAATTGAATCTACTCAATAACCATTGAGATTTCTTCAAAGGACTCAATAGAAATTGTATAACTTGGTAACAATTAAAATACTTGGTAAACACTATTGGTTGTACAATAAGCTTGGTAGCTATATACAATTTGAATAAGTGTGTTTCACTTATAAGAAACTTGATTGATATGTCAACAATCTCCTCATTTGGCTTTAGTGACAAAAATAATTATCAGCCAAAACTGAATTAGATTTATTGAATACCATTTATCCATTACCTTGTGATACTATCTCAGTAGAGTATACTATTTTTGAGATTTTTCAAAATTTATTTGTAAGGTATATATATTATACTATACATCTTTTTGCTGTATACAACATATCTTACTATACACAATGTTTCTCCCCACTGTGTTTACAACATATTTAGAGTTGCTTCCATAACTTTTTACAACTTATTGCATATTCTCCCCCATACCATATGATGTTCTCTTCTCCTCATATTGTCTTTCTCCCCCTTTTTGACAGTAATGCCAAATATGTTCTCTATTTATTTACTTAGTAACACCAAAATGAGATAAGAATTTAGAATGTACCATGAGAATGATGGCCAAGTTTTTATCCCAATTTTCTTGTAGGACCTTACATGTTTGAAGTGCAATTTGGGCTTCTACTCAAAATTCTATCATACAGCCCATAATAAAGAAAGTATTGTCATTGATGAGAGTTTTTTAATGCACAATATGTTTTTGCAATGCATCCATGTTACGAATGATAATATTTTATACATCTATCAATCTTGATCTAATCCTTGCTTCTTCTCTTAGCAATTCTACTTTCATATTTGACAAAAAAATGTATTTTCGGGTATGTGCAAGATCATGGTGTGCCAAAAAGTGGCAATTTGAAATATCTCACACCATTTCAAAATTTATTCCAACTTTTTTCTCACCCACCTTGATACTAAATGAAAAAAATTAATAGCTTTATAAGGTCTACTATATCTTTTGTTACCAAACCTACATGGTCAACTTTAAAAAATCCTAAAAATATGCTTTTGGGTTGTTTTTATGTGATTTTTACTTCAAATATGCAGTCGACGACTTGCTTTTCACTAAAATTTGATGAAATGAAAAGGGTTTCTTAATAATATTCTTATCTTTCCATAAATGTAAGATTTGTCAAATTATGAGTTTAGTAAGTAATTATTACTTATTTTTTAATGGAGTTACTTATAAAGTTTTGACTGACACACTACTTAAAAAACAACTATAGGTTTCAAATGATACAACATTTTTTAAATCCACAAGATGCATCACATTCTATGTTTCTTCTACTAGAACAAAAAATAATGAAAATTTGAATTTAGCAGAGTTTTCAATTAGTTAAGGTGGTCAGACATGAGAGTTTTTAGAATGCTAAAGTCAAAAATTAATTATTTATTATTTATTTAGAATAAAAATACCAAAAAATATGTGTCACATTCAGGTATGAGTCTACTACTTATATGTTAATATTATCATTTGATTTTGATTAAGGTGCTCAGACATATGCCTACTTATTTTTGTTTTGAAATTTTTGTAATATTGTATTAAAATTCAAAATTCTAACCAATCAATTTTTATTTTTTTGAGATAAGTCCTAGTAGTTTAGAAACTATATTCAATTTTTTAGAGATTCTTTTCTCTCAACTTTTTGATATAAAGTTAATAACAAGTAGATTTTTTCATTGCCACTTAAGAGCATAGTTTGGTTTACCATGACCTTGCATATACCCTTTCTTAAAATGTCCAAAGCTTGAACTAGGGTCAAGTTGTAGCTATTGTGCACTAGCCTTTAGATCTTCATCTATTTTGGACAATTTTTCCTTTATTTCCTTTGTAAACTTAGAAATGTCACATAGGTTCCCAAAAAGTGATAGACATTTGAATAGGATGCTTCTAAATTGCCCAAAATTATAGAAATTTCTACTTGATGAATATTTATCTGTTGCATAATGTGCTCTAGCACTTTATTGTGAAACTTTTCAGCCTTCTATACTAGCTTATTTTGTCCATCAGTGCCTTCGTTAAATTTCTAGACTACTTCTGCTAGTGAATACAGAATGGTTGAGAAGAATCTGTTGGATACAATTGTTAATTGTGTATTTCTTTGATGTTACACAAATGTCATATCAGCCATCAGACAGAATCTACCGAGCTCAGACGGTCAGCAAAGCAATTTACAATGTCTATCAAATGTTCCTGAATAGCACAAAGGAAAGTTAGCTCTTACCAAGCTCACTCGGGCATCAAAGGATTATGTAGTAGAAAGTTAATGTTAACCAAGCTCCCAAGGTTAATAAAGGGAAAGTCAATGTCTACCGAGTTCACTCGGTCATCGAAGAGAAAGTTAGCTTTTATCGATCTCACTCGGTAAGCGAAGGAAGATTAGTGTTTACCTTGTTAACTCGATCTTCAAAGGAAGCTACAAGGTTTGCAGTGTTTACCAAGCTTCACTTGATTAACATTGGGGAAACCATTCTGGAGCAATGGTCACCGAGCTGGGTCGGGTAGCGAAAATTTTTATGGTTCTAAAGAATTAAGTTTAATTGTTTTGTGCAATGTTTGCAGCTGACTAATTTAATGTTTTTCAGTTGGTGTAACTTGTAATTGAGTTGACTTGACAATCTATAAGATATATATGAAAGGTCAAGTTGTGAATTCTTGAAGATGTAAGAGTGTGGATGCATAAAGAGTGCAAATATATGGATGGAATGAGTGAATATTGAATATATGAGTGAATGTTGAGGAAGGATTAGATATATTTATGGAGTTGCAAAGTTGAATTGGACCAGTGAGGATCTAGTGAAGTAGAACATAGATCTATATTTAGCAAAGATAAGTTGCATATATTTCAGATCACTTCATTGTTTCTTTCTAATCATTGTAACAGTGATTCAAAATTTCTTAATAGATTTGGTTTAACAGCCATTTTGTAAATCCTCTAACAAGGTGACAATTCAGTTGAATTGTTCTTAAGACCTCCAACCAGGCCACTCCTTACAAGGTGATTAAATCCTCTAACAGGGTCACAACTAATAGTGTGTTTTGTAACCTTTAACAGGGTTGGCTCCTCATAGTGCTCACTTCAGAAGAGTGAAAATTGGTAACTAGTTACTTGGTGGTTTTTCCCATATTGGGTTTCCACGTTAAATCTGGTGTCTCTTGTGTTCATGTTATTTCATTTATGTATGCATGTTAATCACTTTAAATGCTTAATAAAACATCTATCAAGTTTCAACATTTATTGTGTGGTTATCGAGTATCAACAAGAAATATATTTTAAGACATCTAAGGATCTGTTGATTTATTTTTTTGGTAACTGATTCACCCCTCCCCTCTCAGTTACTCCATCTCTATTTCCAACAATTGGTATCAGATCTTTTGGTGCTTGCAGGATAAGATTTCAAGGATCTAAGCTAAAGATCAGGATGTCTTATAAGAGGGAAATTGCAAGACTTAACAAGGACAACTTCTCAGGATGGCAAGGGTTGATGAGATTTCATCTAGCTTCTATTGGAGATAAAGGACTAAAATACCTTGATGAAAAATATGCAGAACCATCTGGTACATTATCTGCCAATGATATTGCTGAAAAAAAGACTCACAACATTATGATCATAGATATAGCATCTACTCTGAGTTATGAAGAATTTGATGACATTAAAGACTATAAATCTACTTATGAAATGTGGGAAAATTTGAAAGAGATCTATGAAGGAGATGATAATGTTAGAAGAGCCAAAGCAGAAAGTTTGAGAGGACAATTTGATCAAATGAGGATGAGAGAGGATGAAAACATTGCAAAATATGTTGAAAGAGTCAAAGCATGTATTAGTGTAATCAAAGCATCTGGAGGAGATATTAAGGAAGAGACAGTAATAAGTAAAGTTCTTAGAACTCTACTTCCCATTTATGCAATCAGAGTTTCTGCAATTCAAGAAAGAAGATGTGAAGCAAATCACAAGATAAACCTAGAGGCCATAGTTGGAAGATTAACTGCATTTGAACTAGAAGAATTTGACAACTATGTTCCAGCTTCCAAAAACATTGAGTCAGCATTTGAAGCCAAGCTTTCACTCAAGGAGAAAGGCAAAAAGAAAAATGAATCTTAGTTAGAAAGTGAAGATAAATCAGACCAAAGTTCAGACAGTGATCTTGAAGTAATAGAAGCCCTTCTAGCAAGGAAATATTCTAGAGGCAGAGGAAAATACAAAGGTAAAGTACCTCTAATCTATTTTTCATGTGAAGAAGTTGGTCATATTGCTACTAGGCTCCCAAACAAGCAAAACAAAGATCACAAATGGAATGGCAAGAAAGACTTCAGATCATTCAAGGATAAAGGTAAGACAACATGTTTTATGGCTAAAGATTCTAATGATTCTAATGATGAAGAAGAAGATGAAATTGTCTACATTGTTGTGAAAGATGAATCTAATAATGATGAGGAAATGGAACTCATTTCTCATATGAGCAAAAATGATACATGGATCATAGATAGTGGTTGTTCTTATCGCATCACTACTGACAAAAGTAAGTTTGAATACTTTGAAGACTATGATGGTGGTAGTGTAAGATTTGGTAACAATGAACCTTGTTGTATAAAAGGTAGAGGGAGAATCTCTCTAACCAAAGAACTTATATGTGATAATGCCTACTAGGTAGAAGGACTAAAGCATAATTTGTTGAGTGTGGCACAACTACTCAATAATGGATTCAAAGTAGAATTCATGAATGGTAAAGCAAGATTGCTAGATGGCAAAGGAAAGCTGATTGGATTAGGTACTCAAACTAAAGGTAACTTGTTCTATCTTGAACTAGGTGAATGTTCATGTTTCATTGCTCAAGTTGAAGAAAGTTGGTTATGGAATAAAAGGTTGTGTCATGTAAATTTTGATAGTTTGGTAAAGATAAGCAAATTCAAGAAAGTAAGAGGCATTCCTAACATAAAGAAACTTGAGGTCGGTCTATGCAAAAATTGTCAGATTGGTAAAATGGGAAAGACTAGTTTTAAAAGTAAAAACTATCAGTCTGAAGGTATATTAGAAATTGTGCATACTGATTTATGTGGACCCATTGAAATTGAAAGCTATACTGGAAAAAAAAATTTCATTCTTTTTGTTGATGATTACTCAAGAATGATGATACTCATGTATCTAAGAAACAAATCAGAAGCATTTGAAAAGTTCAAATGGTATTTGGATAGAGTAGAAAAGGAAATAGGGAAAATATTATAATGCTTGAGGTTAGACAGAGGTGGAGAATTCATTCACATGAGTTTAATAACTTTTGCATTGACAGAGGAATCAAAAGACAGGTATCAACCCCTGGAAAACCCTAGCAAAATGGAATAGCTAAAATAAGGAATAGATCCATCATGGATTGTGCAAGAACTTTAATGATTGAAAAGAGCATTGCTATCAAATACTGGAAGGAAGCTATCAACATTGCAGTTCATACGCTGAACCGAGTATAGCTAAAGAAAGACTCATTCAAAACCCCCTATGAGTTATGGTATGGCTATAAACCTAATGTAAGTTACCTTAAAGTATTTGGAAGTAAATGTTACATTTTGAGAGAATCTAGAAAAAGAAAATTTGATGTGAAAGGTGATGAAGGTATATTCTTTGGATACTCATGCAAAAGTAAGGCATATAGATGTTTAAACTTGTCTACTCACAAAGTCATAGAAAGTGCACATGTGAAAGTTGATGATTTTGTAGAAAGGACTGAAGAAGAAAGCAAAAGGGAACTAGAAGATTATAAAAGGTTTTTCTTCATTGAACCTAATACAGTACCTATTACATTAGAGACTTAGGAATCTTCTACTCTCAAGTCATCTGTAACCGAGTTATAGGAAGTTCAAACTAAGCCACAACATACCTAGTTAAATTTAGTGTCTACCAAGCAAGTGTCTACCAAGTCTGAAGGACCTGAGCCAACATTTAACCAGCAAATATCTACCAAGCTAGAACAGATAGAACCTGAAGTTGAAATGCAAGAGGATAATAATGAAATTCATTCAAAAGGAAAGGAACCTATATTAGCTAAGTATGTTAGGAAACATCATTCAACAGATCAGATCATTGGAGATAAATCTGAAGGAACCATGACAAGAAATAAGTTGAAAGGTACTTGTTTACTTACTGATTTTGAATCTAGAAATATCAAAGATGTATTGGAAAATGATAGTTGGTTCGAAGCTATGAATGAAGAGATAGAACAGATAGAAAAAAATAAGACATGGACTCTTGTACCTAGACCTAAAGACAAAAATGTGATTGGAAATAAGTGGGTATTCAAAAACAAGTTGGATGAAGATGGTAAGGTATCAAGAAACAAAGCTATACTAGTATTCAAAGGATATGCTCAAGAAGAAGGAATAGACTATGGAGAAACTTTTGCTCCTGTTGCAAGATTGGAAGGAGTCAGAACCTTACTAGCATATGCTGCTCACAAAGGATTCAAAGTTTATCAGATGGATGTCAAGTCAACATTCCTTAATGGTATATTGGATGAAGAGGTTTACATTGAGCAACATGAAGGTTTTGTTGATCTAGATAAGAAGAACATGGTCTACAAATTACACAAGGCATTGTACGGTCTGAAACAAGCCCCTAGAGCATGGTATGAAAGATTGCATAACTATCTTATTCAGATTGGTTTTCAAAGAACTAATGATAACATTATCTTGTATCTAAAGGAAGGATCAGATGATAAGATTGTTTTAGCAGAGATATTTGTAGATGACACTGTGTTCACAGGAAATGATGATCTTTGCAAAGAATTCTCAAAATAAATGAATAAGGAATTTGAAATGTCTATGTTTGGAGAGATCAAATTCTTTGTTGGTCTCCAAATTCAAAAAAATAAAAATGGTATCTACATCACTCAATCAAAATACATCAAGGAGATATTGAAAAAGTTTGGAATGGAAGATTGTAAACTAGTTGGGACTCCTATGTGTACTAGATTAAAACTTACCAAGGAAGATGAATCAAAAGAAGTAGATCAAACATTGTATAGATCTATGATTGGAAAGTTGCAGTATGTAGTTCATAGTAGGCCAAATATTGCCCTTGCAGTTGGTATTGTAGCAAGATTTTCAGCAAAACCAAGAGAAAATCACATTATGGCAATCAAAAGAATAATGAGATATTTGAAAGGAACTGAGGATTATGGTTTATGGTACAAATTTTGAGGTAATTTGGATTTGAAAATGTTTAATGATGCTAATTGGGAAAGAAACCCTGATGACAGAAAAAGTACAAATGGAGGAGCATTGTTTCTTGGAAAGAGGTTGATTTCTTGGACAAGCAAAAAGTAGAATTGTACATCTCAATCTACAATAGAAGCAGAGTATGTTGCTGCAGTAGTAAATTGTTCTAATATTGTTTGGTTTAAATAGTTGTTGGAAGGCATGAAGGTGGAAATCAAAGAACCAATTGTTATGTTCTATGATAATACAAGTGCAATCAACATATCTAAGAATCCAGTGATGCATTCCAAAACCAAGTACATTGCAATAAAATATAATTTTGTCAGAGAATTTGTGCAAGATAAGGAGATTAGATTGGAATATGTTCATACAAAAGAACAAATTGCTAACATATTCACAAAACCATTACCTAAGGATGCATTCTTGTATCTAAGAGGTAAGTTAGGGGTCACTCCCTTATCTGAAGTTCACTAAAATGAAGTTTTAGTGATGCATCAACTCATGCCAAGTTGAAGATCTATCAGTTGATGTAGCATAATCAAGAAATATTGCATATGAACCAGTACTAAAGGTACACTAAAATTCATTTGAGCTGAGTTGTCTTTGGCATGTGTTGTCAAAGAGGGAGAGTTTTACTGTCATATCACTCTGAAATTTGTTTAAGATAAAGAGTTTTCTATGTAATTCTTCCATAGAGGGAGATTACTATAAGAGGGAGAGTTTTCTATCTTAGAAGGAGAATTGTTATGTTGACATGTTGTGTTTCCATCTAAGAGAAAGACTTGTTTTCAAATTTCATTCTGCTATGACATGTTGTGTTGCCATCAATGCCAAAGAGGGAGATTGTTGGATAAAATTGTTAATTGTGTATTGTCTTTGATATTACACAAATGTCATATCAACCATTAGACATAATCTGCCGAGCTCAAACGGTCAGCAAAGCAATTTACAATGTCTACCAAATTTTCCTAAATAGTACAAAGGAAAGCTCACTCTTACCAATCTCACTCGAGCATCAAAAGATTTTGTAGTAGAAAGTTAATGTTAACTGAGCTCCCAAGGTTAACAAAGGGAAAGTCAATGTCTACCGAGTTCACTCAGTCATCGAAATGAAAGTTAGCTTTTACCGAGCTCACTCGGTAAGCGAAGGAAGATCAGTGTTTACCAAGTTAACTCAATCTCCGAAGGAAGTTGCAAGGTTTTTAGTGTTTACCGAATTTCACTTGCTTAACACTAGGGAAACCATTCTGGAGCAGTGGTCACCGAGCTGGGTTGGGCAAAAAAGAATTTTATGGTTCTAAAGAGTTAAGTTTAATTGTTTTGTGCAATGTTTGCAGCTGACTGATTTAATGTTTTTCAATTAGTGTAACTTGTAATTGAGCCAACTTGACAATTTGTAAGGTATAAATGAAAGGTCAAGTTGTGAATTCATGAATATGTAAGAGTGTGGATGCATAAAGAGTGTGAATATATGGATGGAATGAGCAAATATTGAATATATGAGTGAATGTTGACGAAGGATTAGATATCTTTATGGAGCTACAAAGTTGAATTGGATCAGTGAGGATCTAGTGAAGTAGAACAGAGATATGTATTCAGCAAAGATATGTTGCATATATTTTATATCACTTCATTGTTACTTTCTAATCATTGTACTAGTGGTTCAAAATATCTTAACAGAGTTGGTTTAACAACCATTTTGTAAATCCTCTAACAAGGTGACAATGTAGTTGAATTGTTCTTAAGACCTCCAACTAGGCCTCTCCTTACAGGGTGATTAAATCTTCTAATAGGGTCACACCTAATAGTGTGTTTTGTAACCTTTAATAGGGTTGGCTCCTAATAGGGCTCACTTTAGAAGAGTGAAAATTGGTAACTAGTTACTTGGTGGTTTTTTCCATATTGCGTTTCTACGTTAAATTTGGTGTCTCTTGTGTTCATGTTATTTCCTTTATTCATGCATGTTAATCACTTTAAATACTTAATAAAACATCTATCAATTTTCAACATTTATTTGTGTGGTTACCGAGCATCAGCTGCAACTATATTTTAAGACATTTAAGGATATGTGGATTTATTTTTGTGGTAACTAATTCACCCCTCCCCTCTCAGTTACTCCATCTCTATTTCCAATATAATCAACCTCAATACCTATGTCCTCTACCAAAATTTTCTTAGCATATTCAATTATCTTAAACTATTTATCTCTCTCCTCTCCTAGCCTTTGCTATTTGGCCTTCTTATGGAGGAGTTCACCAAATGTCTACATTTGGTTTGGGGTAAGCTTGTAAATACCCCAATTAGGGATTACTATTTCCTCATCTAAATCAATGTCTTCATCTATCTCCTTTCCTTCCCTAAAAATTTTGTGCTTAGTTAAACCTTAGGCTCAACTGTCCTTACACTTATTACTTTTGCGTCCATAATAGAAACAATGGTTGACATACTAGGACTTGCTATGAAAACTGATATTGCAATAAATGGAGTAATACTTACAGAATTATTTGAGTCAAAAATTAATTTCACCAAAATTTTAGTGCCCAAAACTAAAGTACTCAAAACTAGTGTGCTCACAACTAAAGTATCCAAGGATGATGTTGCTAACTTAGTTGATGAAGAAGAAGTTTGCAGCTCAGTAGATGAAGTAGAGGTTACTTCTATTATTGATGTACTAATCTAAGTAGGGGCAAAGAGTGATTGGACATTTGAGATATCACTGGTGCTCACAATCAAACTTGTTGAGGCATTCTCCATGTATGATATAGTTACTAATTTTCTTAGGGAGTGAGGAAGTGAGGCAATGACTACCACAGCTATCTTGACTGGGTCAGTCTCTTCATCATCTTTCTTTTCTTCCTTGGTAGACTCTTGGTCCTTGTATTCTTCATAATCAATTGTAACATGTTTTGTTCCTTTATCATCCTCTTCATCCTTGTCGTCGTCATCATCATCATCATCATTTACATCAACTAGAACCTCACTTGGTTTGTGAAGGTGATAAACATTTTTCCAAGTGTTTGTTTCATTTTTCATAACATGTTCAATGTCCTTCATCAAAATTAGATAGTTATTGAACTTAAGAGTCAACTTTCCTCTATTTTTCCTTAGTGACTCTTTTACCTCTACATCAGATATGATCAGTAATAACTACCTTAAGGTATACCCATATATGTCTTTGATAGTTTTTTTGACATGCTCCCACCTTGGATTTATTTTTTCCATTAAGACATTGGGAATATAAGAAGCAAGCTGGTCAAGGGAGTACTTACATTTTTCCATTTTTTCTATGACCAAATCTTCTATTTCCTTCTCCTCATCTATTTTGATTTCATGTTTGAAGGCTTTGAAGTTTGTTATTCCCACTCCATCTTTCAATTCTTTTAAGCTATCTTGGAAGGTGCATGGAGGTCTATTGAATATGATGTCTCCTACTTCTTTGCCAAATTTCTTTCTTGACCTCCTAGTGAATACTATTGTGGATGCTTTTACTAGCTTGGTGATGATTAGCTTACCCTTCTTCAATGGTTCTTCTTTTTCTAACACTTCCTCATCCTTTGCTTCCTCACCTTTCTCATTCTCACCTTTTCCCTTAGTTAACAAAAGGGGTAAACTTGATTTCATCTTTGTAATCCTTCTCTTTCCCTTGTTGACTGCCTCAGGGAGCTTTATTTCAAGTTTGATCCTAGTATTTGCTTCATCATATGTTCCAAAGTATGTAGCCTTAGGATCAACTAATTCATTGACAAGAGCTTTAATGATATCCTTTTTTTCATCAATATTAACTTCATAACCAAGATGTTATACCCATATAGTTCTAGGCCTAGCTATTTGAATATACACCTCATCACTCTCTAGCATAAAACATATATCATCTTTATAGTCTTCAACTAACTTCTTTGGAATTTTGAACCTATTGTTCATTTTCTCATTGAATGCATCAAAGTAGTTGTCCATAATACTATTATTGTTTTCACCCATCTCAGCAATATACTCATTGATTTGATAGAGCATAGGCACATTTTTTCTCCACACTATAGTGCCTTTTAGAAGGGAATATTTTCTATATATAAAAGAATATACAAGTTAACAAAGAACCAAACTTAAATGGATTATTCTTTGATGTCCTTATTCTTTCCATGTTCTTGTTGAACTGCTTCAAAAATAGGTTAGTAAACTCATATGATAAGTTGTTCTTAACCACCTTGTATGCCAAGTCCATGGCTTCACATGACATACTGCTCAATCTACTAGAACTATACATCTTGTGCGCAATAATGTAAATATTAAACTTCAATACTATTGATTTTCATTCCTCTATCATCCCATTTAGCTAGGGTTTTCTTTTTCTAGTTTTTCCTTACCTAGGGTTTTTGTAATGTTGACTTTGGCTAGCATTGGGAGGCTAGTGATTCAATGAATCATCTTCTTAGTTATCAAAATTGGTTTCTCTAGCCATAGCTACCCATTATGCACCTGACTGAGAATAAACCTAATCCATTTGATTTGAAATTCATAGGGCATATGTGGGATGTGAGTTAATCTGTTAGTTTCTTGATGTTGATGCTTAGGTTTCAAAACTCCATTAACACACAACTTATCAAGGGCATCACACATCTCTAATGTTCCAATCTCTTGAATAACACATTTGAAATGAGTGCAAATATAATTGATAAGAAGTACCTTTGGAGGAGTTTGTGATTGTGTACTACTTCAATCTAGGGTTTTGGGAATCATAGGAGTGAGCTTGAAATCTAGTGCCTTCCACTCAATACCACAAACCAACATATCTAATCCTTGCTTAACCTTGCTACTACCAGATGCCATTTTCACTCGGTAGATTGACAAAATTTGAAGAACTCTCACTGGAAATTTTCTCAAATCACTTTGGTCACTCTAAAAATCACACTTTACAGTAGCACTCAAAATTTCATAGTAGGAAATGACTTTTATTCCATGCCTTTTGTTAAAATTTTGTCATTAATGCTATGTTAAAAAGTAGACATATTGACAAACTGTCATCCACTAGTTTGCATTGATCACTTGGCAAAGTCTTGATGACTTGGTATGTGTATCTTTATTGCTGCTAACTTTTCTTGATAGAGTCTTCTATAATTTGGTGATCATATAAAGTTCTAGTTACTCCTCACCTTACTTGGTAGAGTCTATGACCTGACCTCACTCAATAGAGAAGGTAACTCAGTAGGCATTAGTATTCATATCACTCTATGATCCCTTTGTACCTTGAATACAGATTTGGATCTTTGTAACCTTTTAACTGGAACTAATTTGAATTTCATCTTCAATAACTTGGTTCTAGTTCTCCCTTGAGAACTTAATTGGAAATAGTCAACTCACACAATTCTTGAGTGACTTGTCCATCATTACTTTAACTTGTATCCTTGGTAGACTTAGGAACCCATTGTTGTCTCATCTACTTTAAGATGTTATTAGCCTTTGCCTCCTTTTCATCTTCAATTCAACAAGTATTGATATAGTTCTTGGCAAGATGACCATGTTCTGTACAAATGAAACATCTTTTAGTAGTATATATTTTCATAATATGATGTTTAGCAGAATTTATGCCAATGTGTCCAAATTCTCCATAGTAATGAAATTTACACTAGGTGTTGTAGTCGCAACCAAATATTTCTTTCATAATTTGTTTTGCTAGATTGAATGTCTTGGCTTTGCATTCTAATGCCTTATGTCTACATTTCT
Organism: Cupressus sempervirens; assembly: GCA_028749045.1. Classification (NCBI taxonomy): domain Eukaryota; kingdom Viridiplantae; phylum Streptophyta; class Pinopsida; order Cupressales; family Cupressaceae; genus Cupressus; species Cupressus sempervirens. The sequence continues at coordinate 923,999,261 of CM053792.1, forward strand.
TGCATTTACGATATTTTCCTTCAAATTTTGGTTTCTCTTTACATTCATTAGCTATATGACTATGTTGATTGCAATTGTATCACTTTTCATTGAATTTTCCTTTCCCATTGCTCCAACATTTGTTTAATGTATGTCCTATCTTACCACAATGATTGCATGCAGGTCTTTGATTCTTTTGAGCACCTTGTTTGGAGGATTCAACTTTTTCTTTGTATCCAATTCCTTCTTTTCTTTTCTATTTTTGTAGAGATTTTTCTTATTCAACTGATTCATGTAAGCTTTGTATTTCATCATTTATTCATTGATTTTCCTTTCAGAGTTTAAATCATTTTGCAATCTTTCATTTTTACATCTCATGTTCACAATTTCTTCATTTGCATTGGTGAGTTGATTGACTAAGTCAGTCTACTAAAGGGATAGATGTTGAATCTCATTGTCCTTTCTTTTCAACTCTTCTTTTATTTTATTCTTCTCTTCCATGATTTCACATAGACTTACTGATTAGATTTTTTTCTCTCTTTTTAGTTTTCTCACTTCATCTTGTAGTGAACCATTCTTCTCTTGGAGTTCTTTGATTGCATTATTTGCTTCATCTAAGCTACTCGAATAATAAAAGTCTTCAATTCTTTCTTCAATGCAGTGATGATCATTCATTTGAATTGCAAGTTCCTTTCTTCTTTTTAGGGATTGGGAAAGTTGCTCATTTTCTTTCTTGAGTTGGGAAATGGCCATTTCCAAATCCAAGTTCTCATTGTCAATAGCTTTGTCAATCTGAATATCTCCATGGCCTTGATCTTTGCTCAAGCTAGTAAACGTTCTCTTGAGAACCACAATGCTCTAATACCAATTCTTGGAAATATTCAAGATTATGCGAGGTTATTGAGAGGGGAGGGGTGAATCAGTAACTTCTAAAACTTCAACAATTTCAATTCATAATCTATTTATTTCATCACATGTAATCTAATCTAATTACATGCATAAGAAATTGAAAACATGAATACATCCATAATACTTTGACTCAGATATTTGGTGACCCAGAAACCTTCCATATAGAAAGTAAAATTGGGGTGGAGATGATACCCAAAAACTTTAGTACTACAACATAAAGTTGGTCTATTAAGGCTTACATTGCTTACTACTAATGATCTACCCTATTAGGAGCAATAAGGACTACTAAGTCCACCTTGTGAAGGGATCTTCAAACGTACAATGAATTATGCACTCGGTAATGAGATTTATGAAATATTGTTAGGTCTACCTTGTTAAAGGATTTGACTAGTCCACTTAGTAGGATGAAATAGTAGAAAATCTCTGATCTACAACTTGGTTTGTTGAATGCAATTCCTTTATACACCAATCACATTTTTGTGATATATATTTCTCTACTGCTCCTTATATTTTTATGGCCTTTGTAATTCACTCCTTTCTGCTCTTCCTTTCTTTGTATTTCACAAATTACACACACTTCTTCTCTCTGCTATGGTAGAATACATTATATATATATACCAATCTAATTTACATAATTACAAAGTTGGCCATAATATGAGTAAACACAAATATTACAAAGTCAGACCACATGAAGACACTTAGGTTATACAGACTAACTTAGTGAGGTTCTAATTCTCAACATCCATTATCAATGCTCAACATCATCATGCACTCGGTACACATAGAAGCTTGGTCCATACTGATCACTTCCAAGTAGTCTTGAACTCAGTCTACATTGGTGACTTGATAGATACTGTGAAACTCAGGATGAATTGAAACACTTGATTCTCATTTTTCTCTACGGGCTTAGTGTAAACTGAATCACTTGGTTAACATAGAGTACCTTAGTTAACATTGGATTCACATCATATGAACTACAAACTTAGTAAGCATTACACTCATCAGCTTACACTGATAAGATTGGAATCAATTGACATGCATGAATTACACTACTAATGTTCAAACCAAATGAATCTACTCGGTAACCACTAGGATTTGTCCAAAGGACTTGGTAGCAATTGTAGAACTTAGTAAAAACTAAAATACTTGGTAAACACTATTAGCTATACAATAAGCTCGATAGCTATATATATTCTAAATAAGTGTGTGTCACTAATAACAAACTTGATGGATATGTCAACACAAGGAAGATCTAATGATGAGGTTTCTATAATTGGATTACTCTTCTAACATGTATTTTGCAAAATTGATCTCAATAGGCCTAATTTCCCTTGTAGCCCTTTTTGTAGTTTTTGGACAACTTTATTTTTCTCCACTAAACTTGGTAAACAAAATAGGTATTTTATACTAATTTAAGAAGGAGGTGGTGATACTAGATTCTTAATACCAAACTCTCATCACTAGGATTCTTTTAAGCCTGTCAAACATATTACCATTAGTCCCTTAGAACTATTCCAAGGTTAGAGACAAGGTGGTTGGCTTGTTCCTTATTCCACCCTCACCTATTCAAGATGTCTATACCTAACCTTTCATAGACTCAACCAACTAAATCTCACAATACCCAACACTTCCACTACCTTACACCCTCTCAGATCTTTCACAACGCCATACCCCAATAAGCTTCCAAAAGCCTTAACTCATTTCCATTTAAGTGCTTTCAATATTCATAAGGTCATATACACCTTAGTGGGCTTCAAAACATCAATTCTCACAAGAAAACCTAAAGAGGCTCTTTCTTGTAGCACTACCTATGGCATTTTAAGGTACAAAATTAAAATCTTTCCAAGCAACTACCAAAATATCTTAAATACTAGTATATGCTGATTTTCACAAAAATAAAACAGACTTGTATTATACAAAGTTATACATCATAATCTACACTTTTCTACTCCACCTCTCTTCTTCTCTATCTTCTACATGACATCCTATTATTCTTATAAAAATGCATGACCTTTCACCTTCTCTAAGAGGTTGACCAAGATGGATGACTATTACCTTCTAAAACTTGCCATTTTTTTGGCAAAAAATTGCTGACCACAACTTTTTCACAATTTTACATTTTTTTGTGCATATTTTCATTTTATTATTTCTCATGCTTTGTAGACACCCTAAATAGGTCCAACATCTCAACATGACATTTTAACACTTCATTAAAAAAATTGTCGAACATACACTTTATACCTCCTCTAACTTCATAGAGATAATTTTCATCATTTGACATCCATTCCAACCGATTACTAGTTAGTTTGATTGGTTGCAAGGTTAACTTCAATGTTTTCCAAAAAATTGCTAAAACTGCCAAAAAGTTGTCATCAACTTTTATTGCAAAATACAATTTTTGAACTAACTCTTCCTAGAACTTAACCAAGTGGATTTTTGTAACACATAGGACCTATATATGTGTAATGACTCTCAAAACAATTTTTAAGTCAACTTATTAACAAACAAAAAGTAAAAATCCTTAGGACCAAGGCAACTTAGGTTTATAGGTGACCTCAAGTTCCTTGACCTTAGAAATAAGTATTGTTTTATTACTATAAAAAAACATGTTCAAAATGAGGTGTATAATCACTCATTTACCTTCTATCATGAGTTTTGATTATTAAATGAGATGAAATATCCATTTTCCACCTACGTGCCCTATACCACAAGTTACAACATCACTTGAGATGGGGTTGCAAAATAAAAATGGAATCTAATATACAAAAAGAGAGATATTATTGTAGGTGTCGACAACATGATCTTGTAGAACCTAGAATTACATCCATACCTCTTACAAGCTCTGAGATATGCCCATCAAAGATTATTGCACTATTGAATTTAATGGCTCTTAGGGTCAATTTGGTTTGGCATGGCTAAGAATGTTTTAGCGGTCAACATGACAAGATGAGCTTTGAACTAGGGTTTTGATGGGGTCAAGCCAAATAAAAAAATGGACACAATAGGAAAGGGGAAAATTTTTATTAACTATGTAAATATGCTAATACATTTAGTACAGAGAAAATAGACTTAATAACATGCCCTAAGGGCTTACAATAGTATAAATCTAGAGATAATTTCTTCTCCTAGTACCTTCTCTCAAACTCCACTCCGAATTTCCTTTTACAATGCTAGAAATGTTCTTAAATAGACCCCAAAGGGTTAAGGATTAGGAATACATTCTAGAAAGTGCTAGTTGGCATCCACCAACCAAATAGAAGGCTCTAGAAGTCGCATTAGAAGTTGGCACAAAATTAGAAGAATCCAGAAATGGTAACCAAACTTTTGGGATGCATAACTTTTGAACAGTAGCTTCGATTGACGAACCATTTACATTTTTGGAAAGATCTCAAAGCACTCTATAGTCCTATGGACCAGCTCTACTCATCTCCCATTTTTTACCCTATTGAAGGTCATTTAATGCCCCTAAACTGACTTTGAAGCACTCTTAGGAGGTCTCCAAAAACTGAAAACCTATAATAACTTTCAAACCGTGGGGCCTTTTCACCTAATTTTTTTTTTGGAATGCTCTATATTATAATTATAATCATCCAACCAATTTACACCTTCTAGTTCACCAAAATGATGGCTAAATTACATAATCCTATTTTTTTTGGCATTTACACGTATCCCAAGATGCTCAAATACTCTATCCTAGAACACTGATAGTGGAACTGTGAGAGTTGGAACCTTTATTTGACCCAAATGGGTATCCAAAAATGAAAACACATGAAACAAAAACTAAGTCTAAGTACATTTTTTTGGGTGATAGAGGATTGCCATCATACCTTTGGATGCTACTGCATTAGGTTTACCCAGCCACATGGAGGTAACAAAATAGATAGTTTAATCTTGCAACAAATGGTTAAAGAGATTAACCAATTGGTAATTTTGTACTAGCCAATAGTACAAGTTTTAACCTAACTCAAGATGAGGCCACAAAATCAAAATGAAATCCTATCTCCAAAGAGAGAGAGGTTATTGTAGGTGTTAGGAATAGGGTCTTGTAGCACTTGGAATTTTATATATACCTAACACAAGCTTAGAGATATGCCTCATCAAAGGTTGTTGCCCTATGGCATTTAATGACTCTTAGTGTCAATTCAGTTCAACATGACGAAGAATGTTTGAGCAATTAACAGGATGGAAAAATCTTAAAACTAGGTTTTATTGGCCACATGGAGCTAATGGAACATATAGCTTGATCTCATGATGAACAATTATAGAGATTCACTAGTTGGTGTATTTGTATTGGCCAACACTACAAGTTTCAACATCACCTAAGATGGGGCAGAAAAATTAAAATAGAATCCAATCTCCATTAAATGAGAGAGGTTATTGTAGGTGTTGAAATACAATCCTCTAGCACCTATAATTGCATCTATACTTTCCATGACCTCAGAGTTATACCCTATCAAAGATCACTACCCTATGACATTTAATGACTCTTAGGGTCAATAAAGTTTGATGAGCCCAAAAAAATTTGAGTACTCAAAAGGATGAGATGAGCTTAGAACTAAGGTTTACCTAGCCACCTAAACCTAATTGAATAGAAAGTTTGATGCCACAACAATAGGTTAGAGAGATTAACTAGTTAACAACTTTGTACTAGTCAACACTACAAGTTTTAGCAACACTCGAGATGAGGCCACAAAATCAAAATAGAATCCAATCTCCAAAAATTTAGAGAGTTTATTGTAGGTGTTAGCAACATGATATTGTAGCACCTAGAATTTTATCTATACCTCACACGAGCTCCAAGATATGCTCCATCAAAGATTGTTTCCTTATGGCATTTAATAACTCTTGGGGTCACTTTGGTTTGGCATACCCAAGAATGTTTGAGTGGTCAATAGGATAGGATGAGCCTAGAACAAGGGTTTACTTGGCCATGTAGAGCTAATCGAATATACAATTTGATTCCATAATGAGTGGTTAGAGAGATTCACCAGCTGGTGACTTTATACTGGCCAACACTACAATTTCTAGCATCACTTGAGATAGGGATACAAAATCAAAATAGAAGCCAAAATCTCCTAAAAGAAAGAGAGGTTATTGTTGGAATTATAGATAAAGTAACTAAGAGGGGGGATGAATTAGTTACCACAAAAACAAATCCATAGATCCCTTAGATGTCTTAAAACTTAGTTATTACTGTCACTCAGTCGCTACACAAAAATGCTTTAACTTGGTAGATGTACTAAGAATTAGCTTATTACTAATCTTTAAGCATTCAAAAAAGTTTAGCATGCATGCATAAAAGAAATAACATCAACACAAGAGACACCATATTTAATGTGGAAAGTCAATATGGAAAAAACCACCAAGTAAGTAGCTACCAATTTTCACTCTTCTAAAGTGAGCCTTATTAGGAGCCAACCCTATTAAAGTTTACAAAACACACTATTAGGTGTGACCTTATTAGAGGATTTAAACACCCTACTAGGAGTGGCCTTGCTAGAGGACTTTGGAACAATTTCATACAACTGTCCACCTTATTAGAGGATTTACAAAAATGGTTGATAAACCAACTCTGTTAAGAGATTTAGAATTCATTGCTACAATTGTGAGAAAGTAACAATGAGTGACCTGAATGAGATGCAATTGAAATTTTTTGATATAGATCTCTTTTTTGTTTTATTAGATCCTCATTGATTGAATACACCTTTCCTGCTCCTCGAGGATATCTGATCCTTCTTCAAAATTGACTCACACCTTCTTCTTCACACAATCAACTCACTTGCATACTCACTCATTCCATTCATTTATACTTTAAAATTCACAACTTGACCTTTTATTTATACATTACAAATTGTCAAAATGACTCATTAACAATACATCAGTCGGCTCTAGTCATTACATAAAAAATTGAACTTTATTTCCCAAAACAATGAAATCCTTTATTGGCTAACCCTACTCAGTAAACACTACTCCAAAAATGATTACAAACTCTACAAAATCATTTGGAGACTGAGTGAGCTCAATAAGGATTGATTTTCCTTTTCTGACCTTGTGAGCTCGGTAGAAACTAAATTTACTTTGTTAACCTTGGGAACTTAGTTAACACTAACCTCTGTAATAGAATCCTTTGACACCTGAGTGAGCTTAGTAGAAACTATCTTCATAGTGTAGTATTTAGGAATGCTCGGTAGACTCTGTAATTCATTTTGCTAGCCATTTGAGCTTAGTAGACTCTTTCTAATAACTAATGTGACATTTGTGTAACATCAAAGACAACACACAATTGGACTATTGTATCCAACAGTTATTATAGGTATCAGGAATGTGATCCTATAGAACCAATAATTGTAACCATATATCATATAAGCTCCAAGATATGCCCTATCAAATATCACTTTCCTATGGCATTTAATGACTCTTAGGATCAATTCAGTTGAGCATGCCCAAGAATGTTTGAGTGGTTAAGAAGATAGGATGAGCTTGCAACTAAAGTTTACCTAGCCACTCAAAGATAATGGATCAAAAAATTTGATCCCACTTCGAATGGTTAGAGAAATTCACTAGTTGGAAACTTTGTATTGGCCAACACTATGAGTTTTAGCATTACTAGAGATGAGGCCACAAAAGAAAAATGGAATACAATCTCTAGAAAGAGAGAGAGGTAATTGTAGGTGTTGGAAACCTTATCCTATAGCACCAAAAGTTGTATCCATACCTCACATGAGCTCTGAGATATGCCTCATCAAAGATTGTTCCCAATGATAATTAATGATAACTAAGGTTGATTTGGTTTGGCATGCCCAAGAATATATGAATCATCAATGGAATGGGACAAGCTTAAAACTAGGGTTTAATCGTCCACTTAGTGCTAAAAGAATAGATAGTTTGATCCTACAATGAATGGTGAGAAAAATATGAGCAAGATATGTTTGGCTAGGCCACTTTGTGTAAGATATGAGCAAAAGTCACTAATTAGGTGAAATTGGGTCTTTTAGTGTTTTTGGTCAAGATATACTAGGATTAAGTGTTTTTAAACTTTATTTTTTAATAATTTGGAACCTTTTTCAAGTCTTAGAAGTGAAATCTAGTGAACTTTTAAAAAGTTGCACTTTTTGTCCAAAATTGCAAAAGTTGTAAAGTTGCTAAAAAATGCAACTTGGTTGGAAAGGAGTGTGAAATTTAACTAGATATATTCTAACCTTCCAAAATATTTTTCCTATCTTCATATACCTAAGCATAGGTAGTTACAACTTTCCAAACCTCCATTTGCAACTTTTTGCAAAAATTGCAAAAGTTGCTCAAGCAACTTTTTGAGCAATTTGTAACTTTTGAGCAATTTTATCTTTTTACATCTTTTTGGTCAAATGGATCCATCTAAGACTATTCTAGGGCCCTAGTTAAGATTCATAAGACATATAAGGTAACAAATACCTTAGTTGTCTATCCCTAACAATTGTTAACCTATTGAGAAACTTTTGGCTCATTGTGCAACTTTTAACCAACCTAGGAAATTGAGTGCTTCCCCATGCTAAAAATCTTCTAACCTTCCAAAATATGCTTCCCCATGTTCAAATACCTAACCTATGGGTAGTTAAAACTTCCAAAACTATCATTTTCAAATTTTTGGAAAAATTACAAAAGTTTCTCAAGCAATTTTTTGAGCAACTTTGCAACTTTTGAACATTTTTTTTTTTTTCATTTTACATATTTTGATCAAATGAGCCCATCTAGGACCATTCTAGGATCCTATTTAGGATTCCTAGGACCTATTAGGTAATAAAATACCTTAGTTTCCCAAACCTAACAACATTTTTCCTTTAGATTCTATGTTTTTTTAATTATATTGAATTCAATGAACCAACTAGATCTGCTCTACATTTTACTGTCTCAAGTGTTGCCTCGTGGTCTAACTTGCAAACCTTCCAAAGTGTCTTATTATGAGGTTTTTCACAATATTTTATCAAGTTGAAATTTTACATGATGACAAGGTTTGAATAATAAAAAATCTATCTCTATATTCCAATTCTTGAATAACTGCAAGTTAGGTTTCTTCATAGAATACCATCAAAGCCATGTGTTGGTTCCAACCATCATACCTTTATGGTATTCTAAACCTTCACCATCTATAACCAAGTAATCTAATTTTTTTTCCTAGACAGATTGGTATAAATAATATATTTATTCATTCTTTATTGTCTTCAGGTGCAATAACAACAAAAACATGGCATGTAGTGACAAATGTACAAAATGTGCTCAATAATTCAGCAAATACTTAGGTAAAAGCTATAATTTACATATTGAATTTACAAAGATATATATATTACCAAGTTGCACTAGATCAAACAAGTGGTCAAAGTCAATGCATGAGTCCATGTATACAATTTCAAGTGCTTATGGAAAATGATAGGTGTCAATTGGGTCCAAAACCCATGTATCCCACTTGTCCACCCATTTAGTTGACTCACACTCATCCCAATTTTCCTCTACATATTATGGATAATAGCTTACCATTTTCTATTTTTTGGATACTCCATAAACCTACATCAGAGCTTTTGAAAGAGTGCAACTGACTTGACCCTATTAGTATGCAACACTCCTCATATGGTGCAATATTAGTATTATCTATCAAATAGAAAAATTTATGAACTATAGACTCCCATTTCTTACCTAGACCCATTGTAGTGTTACACCACTAGATGATGGATTTTGCATCTATCAATATTGCTCCATCTTTGTACTTTAGTTCTTTATGAGGTAAATCTATTTTCATGCATGCACCTATACCATCATGCTCTCCCTTTCGATGGAAAACCTCTATGAAATTCTACATATGTTGAATACTAGAAAACCTATGCAACCTACTCAACTAATATAACATCTATGCATTCTTGAATTGAGATGAGCAATTGTTTGACCAAATAATCAGCTAGCGATATGGTATGCCCCTGTTAGCCAAAAATCCATAAAATAGTTGAAAAAAACCATGGACAAATTCCATAAAATGTGATTGATCATCACTAATGTAAAAGTGGTACTCTCTCAATATCTTTCTGTCATGGTTTATACTTGTAGGTGAATTCATGAATGTTATGTGAACAAATATGGAAACCCATTGCTTTCACTTCATTTTTTAGTTGTAGTTTATAGTTATTTATGAAGTTTAAAACTAAAAAAAATGCTATCTAGTGAAAATGTATCCTTACACAACTTGAATTGAAAATCCAACTATTGAGCTCTATGTGTATGCCTTGCATACTCATAAATAACCTTTTCACAAAAAATCTTCACGAACTCATACAATGGAATCTTTTCAATGACTAAATCATATCTTTTACTTTATTTCCCATCTTTTATAGTATATTCACTATCTTATATTTGGGTACATGTAGGATCATGGTCAACCAAACTATGCTCTTAAGTGGCAATAAAAAAAATAAAAATAGGGTTATGTCAATTTGACATGCAATTTTTTACTTGTTATTAACTTTATATCAAAAAGTTGAGAGAAAAGAATCTTTAGTAAATTGAATCTAGTTTCTAAACTACTAGGACTTATGTCAAAAAAATAAAAGCTGATTAGTCAAAACTTTGAATTTTAATGCAATATTACAAAAAATTTAGAATAAAAATAAGAAGTAAACATATGTCTGACCACTTAATCAAAATCAAATGATAATATTTTTTTAATAATATTCTAGATATATGTAGTAGACTCATGCCTAAATGTGATACATATTTTTGTGTATTTTTATTCTAAAAAAATAATTAATAATTAAATTTTGACTTTAGTATTTTTGGAATAAAAGAACTCTCATGTTTGACCACCTTAACTAATTCAAAACTTTGCAAAATTCAATTTTTCATTTTTTTTTATTATAGTAGAAGAAACATAGAATGTGATGCATCTTTTGGATTTAAAAAATGTTGTATTATTTGAAAGTTATAGTTGTTTTTCAAGTAGTGTATGAGTCAACACATTATACATAACTCAATTAGAAAATAGGTAATAATTACTTACTAAACTCATAATTTGACAAACCTTGCATTTATGGAAAGATAATGACACTTTTAAGAAACCATTTTTATTTCATCAAATTTTGGTGAAAATAAAGTCATCAGCTACATGTTTGAAGTAAAAATCACATAAAAACTGGCCAAAATCACATTTAAAAGATTTTTTTTAAGTTGACCATCTAGTTTTGGTACAAAAATATATAGTAGACCTTATAAAGATATTATTTTTTTTCATTTAGTATTAGGGTGAGTGGGAAAAAAGTTGGAATAGATTTTGAAATAGTTTGAGATTTTTCAGAACTGCAAATTTTTTAGATTGCCATATTTTGGCACACCATGATCCTACACATACCCATGTTCTATAATCTACTATTTCGTTTCTAATTGCATGTGTACTATCCATATGTTTAGAAGTTGGTAAAAGCTTCAAAGAACCACAAAATAAGCATGTACCATCCAAGCATGATGTCTTGTAAAATTATTCACCATCGCCTATTTCACATAAAATGTTGGATATGAATTCCCTTGAAGATTTAGATGGCTCATTCATGTGACAATCCTACAAAACAAACTTACAATGCAAAAAAACACATATACATGCCTAAAAACATCAAAATGGTTAGAAAATTTAAAGTGTATCCTATAAAAACAAGTTCTACATGTGTGATTTATCTTCACATAAAAAGGTTTACCCATCTCCAAAAATCATTGACTTATTCGGGTTTGAGGATACATCCCAATAAATTTTGCAAAAAGTTGTGTTTAATTTGAGTCTAGAAAATGTTTTTCATGTGGGTTGTGATTATGGCTACCAATCCTCCTTACAACATCTTTCTGATTAGGGGAAACATGTATGTTATTTGTCCAAAAAACTTCAATCAATGATTTGAAAGCTTCACTAATTTCTATATCCTTTTTGGTAGTCCACTACTAAATGTCTATAACTCATTGTTTATTGGATCTTGCAATCTTTCATGCCTTACCATGGCTCTCCTTAGAGTACCTCTAGCTATTTTCAATATTTTTCTTGTCTTTCTCATGAGTTGACTTTTCTTCATTTGGGTACTTACTATTTTTGATGTAATTATGAATCTTGTGATATTCTTATCTTTGATGTGTGATTTAGAACCCACTTTGTCATATGCACTCATTAGATTCTTTACAATAATTTTTTTTATTTGAATCATTCATTTTTCTTAGCCCAAGAATCTTCATGATGGGCCTAAATTTCAAACTTTAATCATTTCAATAAATAATTGGCATTGACCTATAATATTTAATTCTTTAAATAGTAATTTTCACATATGATTATCTTTTCTTTGAAAATTATATTTGCTAATCTTGTCAGGCATTGATTTCAAAATGTTAGTATCAATATCAATCAAATACTTTGGTTTTCTAAAATGAATTCTAGAAAGTGCTATAATTTCTTCCATTCTCTCAACATTTTGAACATCAACATAAGGTTTAGTGTTTTGTGTATATTGAATCAAGAAATATGTGCCTTGGAAATAAGATGCAAAACATGGAATATCATGTACTTCATATGTTGATGTTATTCCTTCAACATGACATGATGGAGCATGTTCATTGTTGGATGTAGAATTTAGTGTCTCTTCAACATGAGATGATGATATGAATCCAACATTGGAAGATGGTATAGCTTCACAATTCAATTATTTTCTGGAGCATAAGAGTCACATTTGTTCTCTTTTTGTTTCTAATTATCCCTCTTTGTTTCTTTGTATTGGTAGTTCTTGTTCCTCTTCAAAAGATAATTCTTCATTATTGCATTGCAATTTTATTTGTTTAGATAGTAGTTTCATTCTATCTCTTTTAATTACAAATCTCTCTCCCTCTCTTCTATTGTTTTAGCTTTTAATTTCTTCCTTGGCATGATGATGATTTATATATGTCAAATTATTCAAACATTTGAATTACTTATAAATTCTATTTTAAAAATCATTCAAATACATATACAAATTATAATTATTTAAATGACTACAAAATATATATTAAAATAACTATCAAGTTTCTAACCATTTCTAAATAAAAATTCATTCGTACATACAAATCTCAGTGAATTCACTATATATTAAACAACTTGTTAAATTATAATGAAATTGTTCTCCATAGTAACAAAAAATATTTAAAAATGAATGAACTAACCTTTTTTATAGAAAGAATGTTCAAAAACTATTCAAAGAGTGTATCCAATGATTGAATTTGGTGTTTGCTAGCTTCTGATAGCACGAAATAATGTTCAAAAAGCCTTTAAATAGTGTATCTAATGATTGAATTCAGTGTTTTCTTACTTCAAACAACATGAAACCTATATTTTTTGTTAGAATAGTAGAAAAGACAACAAATGAAAAATAGAATATGGGTTAGTAGGGACCCAAAAGAATTTATAACCATTTTTTGGTGTTTTCATATAGTATCTATGGACTATAAAGCATATGCACTATGAAGTACACATGCACTATAGTGTTTACACACTATCAAAAATCTATCTCTTTGTATCCCACCCTTTTCCATCCCTACTCTCTCTCACATATCCTACCCTCTCCCATCCCCTACTCTCTCTCTCTCTCTCACACACACACTCTCTCTCTCTCTCTCTCTCTCTCTCTCTCTCTCTCCCCCATCCCCTACTCTCTCTCTCTCTCTCTATATATATATATATATATATATATATATATATTTCATGTATATATCTTGATTTTTGTCTACATATTTCTCTAGATAAATCTCTTCCCACTCCTCTCTTTTACTATATATTTCTCACACATCTCTTTCACTCTCCTATTGTTAGGATTAATCACAAATAGAAATAGTAGTTACAAACAAATATAACCAATATCAAAAAAAAGGATCACACATAAGAGAACATAATACACCAAGATTTAACATGGTTCACCCAATCCTTGGGCTACATCCAACAACAAGAAGTCCAATATTATTATTATCTAGTGATTATAACTTGATTACAATCTATAATCCCTTACAGTTCAATACTACTACAAGAACCAATTTTTGCATCATAGATTATGAAAATCCCTAACCCTAATCCTTTTTATACAATGTTTTCACCATCTACAAAATTAGGGCTAGAATAATAAAAAAGTAGTAGCTTACACCTTTTACAATATAAGGTCATTTTTGGCTTCAGGGTGCTACCCCCAAAAACCATCGCTAGGGTGTAGCACACCAAGGGGCTATCTAAAGACCTCGTAGGGGAGCTACCCCTTGACCCTATCTTGTGGGAGCAACACCCAAACTCCCATAGAAATAATATGGAGGGAAACTATGCTGAATAAACCTCTGAGTCTAACTAAGCACCACATCACAAAAATCTCCCACGTGGAGACTAATTAGACTCTATAATCATGACCTCCCACTTGAAGACTCATAATAGCAATATTAAACCTAAAGTTCCCACTAAAATATCAAACCACCCTAGACTCTATTGTTTGTTTAGTCTGTTCAATCTAGAAGACCAACTAAAATTGAAGAGGAGTTTAGCTTCTCCCTCATCACTACCTTTGTAAACATATCCATTGGATTGTCATTTGTATGTATCTTCTCCAACTTTAATTGTCCATCATCCAAAACTAACCAAATGAAATGGTATCATAATTGTATGTGTTATGTCTTTGAATATATAGCAAAATTCTTTGCAAGATGAATGACACTCTAGCTATCTATGAACAAATAATTATCCTTCTGTGGGTGTCCCAATTCATTAATGAAGAACTGAAGCTATCTCCTTGGTTTCCTCTATTTTAAAAATATACTTTGCTTCTATAGTGGATAAAGAATTAACCTTCTGTAACCTAGAAACCCAACTCATTGCTACCCCACCAACAGTAAATTCATACCTTGTAGTACTCTACCCAGTATCAATATCACCTACCAAATTTGAGTCAATATAGCCCTATAAAGTAGTAGTAGAGCCCCCAAAATGTAGACACTTCTAGGTTGTTCCTCTCAAATATCTGAGAATCAATTTAACTACATTCCAACGCTAAAGCCTTGGATGCCTCATATACCTGCTAACAACTCCCATTACATGTGTAATATCTATCCTTGTACATATCATAGCATACATCAAGCTTCCTACAGCTAAAGCATAAGGTAACTTCTCCTTAGTCAACTTCAAATGACTAGGTAAAGGTGTGTTGATAGCTTTAGCATTCTCCATAGAAAATATTTGCAACACCTTCTCAATATAATCAGTCTAAGATAATGTCAATTTCATATTCTTCCTTTCTCTACAAATCTTCACACCAAGGATTTTGTTTTACTACCCACAAATCCTTCATAAAAAATGCATGTGCTAACTAATATTTCAACCCCTTAATGTGATCCATGTTAGACCCAGCTAAAAGCATATCATCAACATATAACCATAAAATAATGTAGTTGTTATCATCCAACCTCTTAAAATAAACACAATGATCTAAATGACACCTACTATATCCATGCTCATGCATAGACCTATCAAATTTCAAATACCATTGGCAAGGTGCTTGCTTCAATCCATATAAACTTTTCTTCAATCTACAAACTAAGTTCTCCTTGCCTCTGACATCAAATCGCTATAGCTATGCCATATTTATCTCTTCATCCAAATCACTATAGAGGAAGGTTGTTTTAACATGAAGATGCTCCAAATAGAAATTTTTAGTTGCCACAATACTTAAAACAGTGTAAATAGAAGTCATTTTAATAATAGGAGAAAATATCTCATCAAAATCAATACCTTTTTTATATGCAAATTCTTTTACAACTAGCCTTACTTTAAATATTTTATTACCTCTATCCTCTTCCTTTAACATATAAACCCATTTATTATGAAAATGTTTTTTACTTGCAGGAAACTTGCATAAATCCCATGTCTTATTTTTTCAACACAGACTTCATTTCTTCTTTCATTTAGACTCCCACTAAATTTTTGTATCCACCTACATAGCTTCATCATAACATTCAGGTTCACTAGCATCATTTAGTAAAATAGAACACAAGGAAGGATAAAGTATTTCTAGAGGTCTACTTGGCCTTGTTTACCATCTAACATTCACTAGGTGTGTGGTATTTGTTGTAGATCATGAGGAATTTTTGGAACATCATATTATGGAGTATCATCTACCACTACATAATCATATCCAACAAATACAAATTTTTTTGACTTAGCTTCCAGCTTGGTTCTATTTTTAGAATCTATATGAGAAAATGCTTCACAACCAAAAGTTTTGAGAAAAGAATAACTCACCTTCCTACTAATTTTTACTTTCTCTGGAATACCATAGCCCAAAGGAGTAGAGGGACCTTTATTAATCAAATATACTATAGTATTGATAGCCTCCACCCACATGTTTAATTTAAACCCTACATGTAACCTCATGCTTCTTGTACACACCATTGTAGTCTTGTTCATTAGTTTAGCCACTCCATTTTTTTATGGAGTTGTTGGAATAGTCTTTTGTCTATGAATACCATTAGCGGAGCAATAATCTTCAAATGTATGACTATAATACTCACCGCCATTATCCACTTGTTAGGATTAATCTTAGACAATAATAATAGTTACATGCGAATATAACCTATATCAGATCTGAGACATTTTAATTTCTTTCTAGTCTCATTTTCAACCAAGCATTTTCATTTCTTAAAAGTTTGAGATAAATCATATTTTTATCTAAGGAAATAAACCCATACTTTTTTAGTTGCTTCATCAATAAATGTAACATAATAATAAAAGCCACCAAGGGATGATACCTAAGTTGGTCCCCATACATCTATATGCAGAAGCTTTAATTTCTCACCATTATTTTCCTTCTCAGTCTTCACAAAAATGACTCTCTTTTATTTTCTATATACACACAACTTTCACATAAATTCATAGTAACACATTTTAGACCTAGTAAAACTTGCTTCAAATGAATTAATTTCATACCTTTCTCACTCATGTGACCTATTCTATTGTGCCACAACACTATATTATAATTTACAACAACTATTTGTTCTCCTTGCTCAACTACAACAATTTTTACTAAACACACATTTTTCTCTAAAACAATCAAAGTAGAAGGAACAATATAACCTATAGTACAAAGATGTATGGTTCCTCCTTTCATACCATTTTCTACTACAAGGGAACCTTTTGAAACCTTCCAATATTTATCATTAAAAGTAAACACACAACCCTCATCAACAAGTTTTTCTATTGAAATTAAATTCCTACTCAATCTTGGAACATGTCTTACCTCATGTAGTAGCCAATGGTTCCCATTTTGTAACTTAATCTTAACTTTTCCTTTTCCAACAATTTGATAGGCGTCATTATGCCCCAAATAAAAAATCTCCAAATCCCTTTGGACATAATAAAAGAAATAACCTCTATGAGGTATAGCATGAAATGAAGCACCAGAATCTAAAATCCATGAATCATCAACACTTTCTAAAGACAGAAGCAAAGTATTCTATTTGGATATGTTAATTACCACATTTCTCTCTGTTTTCCCTTCTAGTTTATCTCCTTCATTCTTCTTTCTACTCCAACAATCTTTCTTCTTATGCCCTTGTTTCCTATAGTACCAACAATCTCTGGGTCCTCTAGATCAAGACCTCTTTGCCTTCAAATGTCCTCTTGATTTCCTACAATTTCTAAAATTATTTCCTCTCTCAGTCATTCTACCTTTGCTTTGTGCATTCAAAAAACTTCCTAATGTAGATCCACCTAAGGTTTTTTTACTAGTTTCCTCACTCAAATAACTCTGATCACATGATCATATTTTAGGGTACTAGATCCAAAAATAGAATTGCTCACATCCATTACCAAGGTATTCCAGCTTAAAGACAAAGAGCACAAAATCAAGAGAGCCCTAATTTCTTCATTAAAATTAATACCCATAGAAGACAATTGACTAGTTAGTAATAGTATTCAACTCATTTAAATGATCTACAATAGATCCACCATCTACCATTTTCATATTATATAAATGCTTCATGAGAAATACCTTATTTGAAGTAGAGTGATTTTCATACAGTTTCACTAGGGTTTCCATCAACTCTTCTTTTTCCTTTTCTTTTGTAAATTTGAATATCACTAATAGTACCAAGCATAACTAAATTATTCCAAGTGCCTTTCTATCTAAATCTCTTATTCCTTATTGGTCATAGTTCCTTGATTTTTAGTTTTTTCTTCCAACAACTTCCATAAATTCTTTTGATAGATATAGTACTCCATTTGCATCTTCCATAACTAAAAGTTCTACACATTAAAATTTTCAACCCTTAGCTTACCCTCATCTGCCATCTCTCCCACTCAACCATAAGACCTTCTTGTAGACAATTACCAAAGATACCACTTGTTAGAATTAAACTCAAATAGAAATAATAGTTTCATGCAAATATAACCAATATAAAAAAAAATAGATTGCATATAAGAGAACACAAGACACTAGAATTTAACATGATTCACCCAATCCCTAGACTACATACACCAATAACAAGTCCAATATTATTATGATCTAGTGATTATAACCTGATTGCAATCTATAATCCCTTATAGCTCAATACTGCTGGGGTGAAAGCACAAACCTATGTCACCTTTTACAAAGGAAAAGTGATATTAGAATTTAAAGTCTTCAACTTTAATGACATAAATGTGGCATTTGTCCTTAGAAATTCAAGATATGGTAAACTAATGATATGTGTAAAATTAGATGAAGTTTATGTCTATAATTTTTATTTTTTTAATTGAGTGAAAATTTTATCCATTTAAAAAAAATTTATAGTCTATTTTTTAATTTTTTTTAAATGCTGAAAATATGGAGTTTTTTCCCCATCAAACAAATATAGGAAAATGTTCATATTTTAGTCTAATTTTTGAATATGTTAGAGAAAACATGTATACCTAGTGCACCAAAAAAGAAAAATTGAAATTCAACTAATATTTTTCAAGTTATAACTGGTCAAAGTCAAAGTTATTAGAAATTGATAGTTTTTTTCTCCCATCAAACTTTTTCTATCAAATCTACATATTTTTTAAAACAAATTACATATTCTTGAAGAAGACTCTCTCCTCTAGTGCAACATTAAAAAATAATAATTTTTAAACATGATTTACTATTTTTTTCTTATTTTTGAATAAACATCTTCTTGAATCTTAAAATACCTACTTTTAATATTTCCAAATTATAACATATTATCCATAATCAAAATAATAAAAAAATTATATGATTATACTACTAACTCTGAGTCCTACAAAACTATATTTTTAGTTTTTAAAAATATCAATTTAATAGGTCAAATTGGTCTTCAAAGTGAGAAGTTTGTAGAAGTTCTTATTTTTGCTTGTGTGGCTACCACCTAGGATGCCACATAGGTAGTTTTAGCTAGAAAAGTTCCAGCCAAATGCATTTTAGTTAGAACCCCTATCTGCCCAAAAAACTACAAGCAGTTAGTTTCCAAGTTGTTTAATGTAATAAATAAGATTTGTGTTTTTTTTATTTTAATAAATATATAAAATAGCAAAAAGTAGAAGAGCATTTTCGAAAGACAACAATTTTTGAAGCCATTTTTAGCAACTATTTCATAAAAATCTTTAGAATTGCAAAGGATCAAATATTTGTAATGTGTTTTTTCCCGTACACATATTTTTATTTTTATGTATTCTAAATTGAAGCATTAGCTAGTATTTAGTGTTCAAAATCTAAATTTATTTTTTTGTTTCTATAGATTAAAGTATTCAATGGGAAGTAAAAGGAAAAGATCAAGGAAATATGATAGGAAAAGAGATGACAAAATGAAAGGTCATACAAAACATAACCAAAACTATCTTATTGAAATTCCTAAATAGGATGAGATTTATGAAGAGAATGAAAGTAATGAAGAGAAAAAAATTGACAGTTCTACTAAAAAAAACAAATTAGAAGGCATACAAATTTGATAGATTTGGATGAGGATTTACTTTTTAACCAAATTCTATCTAAAGATATCATAAATGATAACACTATTAGAAAGTATTGTCAGAACATGTGAGATGAATATTTCAAATATAAAAGTATATTTGGACAAGCACAATTATTTGTCAAGTTATTTAGAAGATAAGATATGAGACTTATTTTAGAGTTGTTGGGTGTTGATAACAAGAAAAACCATGCACATAATATTAATAAAACAATAGTTGAAAACTTGCAAAATGCTTATAACAAAATTGAGAACACAACATGAGGAGTTGATTTGAGTAATGCACATAGAGCAATGACTAGTACTATATGTTGTAGAAAATTGACACATAAAAAATAGGTACATGCAATTTTTGATGTACTACATATATCCAGAAGAACTATGTAGAGATAAATCAAGAGGAGAAATATGCTAGATGATAATAGTGAGAATAACTGGGTGAATGTTTATAGAGTTCTTAAAAAAGAAAGAGTTTTTGAAGATGTGAAAAGATAAGTTATTAAATTTTGAACCACACATTCTCATGTTTCTTCCAATAGGTGTGATATTATACAAATTAAAGATCAAGAGACAGGGCAAAAATTGAAAGTCCAAAACATTGCATAGATATAACTTAGAGTGAATTATTTCAAACATTCAAGCAAGAATTTTCAAATATCAAAATATGTCAGAGAATTTTTGAGATTTTGCATCCTTCCATTGTATGCATAAATAAGATGCATGAAACTTGTTGTTGTCAAAATTATGTTGAATTTGGTCTACACTTGCAATCATATAAAAAGGTTATGGCAATGCTTGATCCTAATTTGATCATGCCTAGTAGTACAACACAATTTGGGAAGTCTATATTATGCAATAAATTAGAAGATTCATATGAGTTCAAAGTGTAATGCATCAAAAACAAATGTGAGGATTGTGGAGATTTATGCAAATTTTCTAAAATGCAAATTGAGAATTTTAATGAATCCACACTAGCTTCATAGATGAGATATAAATATGAGACATACCAAAATATGATAGGAGAGTGAATTGCATTATGATGAGTTTATGACCAAGTTCCGTAAATTCATATATCCATATATCCAACATTGTCATGGTGCACAATGGTAAGCTAAATAGTTTTGTGATTCCAAAATTTGTTTTCCACCTGGTTGTATACTTTCAATTGTAGATTTTTCTGAGAATTATACATTTTCACCTCGAATAGAGCTTCAAGGTCAATATTATCATTCTAAAATAGTTGTAATATTTGTGCAAGTGATGTGTAAACATGCAGAATTTGAGGTGGATCAAAGAGAAAGGTTTGACGAAAATGAACGCATTATTATCAAAGAGATTCATTTCTATATTAGTGATGATAGAGTTCATGAAAGGAGTTATGTGGCTCATTGTTTTGCAATTCTCTTTGAAGATCTCAAAAATCATGGAATAAATATTTTAGAGAACTGGATTTGGTCTAATGGATGTGTAGGTTAGTATACAGAAACTTACTCATTTATTTAACTTTATTTTAACTTACATTTATTTGTACACATGAATATTTCAATTTGATACATGTACATAGATAATTGTAGATACTTATCATGTTTCATGTTCATAGGACAATTCAAATTTGCAAAAGAATTTAATTGGTTAGCAATGTAACATGCTAGAACTAATGTTAGCTTTTTATGGAATTTCTTTGAAAATGGACATGGAAAAGGAGAGCATGATGGAGCATAAGCATATATAGAGAATGTGCTTCAACAACATGAACTTGGAGGTAAATATATGCATTTAATGTGCATTTTTAATACTAGTAGCATATATACTTTTAAATTATTTATATATATATATACATATTGTATGTACATATAGGGTGTTGGTGTTTTAAAATGTACTAAAACCACTAAGCGACAAAATGCTTAATACAAGAATGACAATACATACACAATCTAAAGACTAGCCTATTCTTATTATCAATTGCATATGTAAGGTATTTGGACCCAACTTCAACAAAACCACAGATGGTTTTCTACTCTTTTGGCTCTGCAAAACCAGGATGGGTGTACCCAGGGATGGTTCAAAACTGGAACAATTGTATGAGGATTATTCTTAGTTTCATTCTAATTCTTATTTCAAGATCCTCAAACATATACACAATTCTTACTAACTTGGTAAACACATCCCATTAAACAGATATGGCCAAGAATTCTTCTATAGATTTGCAGATGTTTTTTAACAACAATGGCTAACCGAAGCTAAAACATTCCATGCAGACAAGTGCTGGCCAACTTTGAAGATCTATAGGAAATAAAAGTGAAATTTGATTTGATGATGCATTTGAATAACCATTTATAATATATTTCTCCTTTAGCTGAAATAACTTGATCAGTGCCTAATCCATTGGGGTTCAGAGTCTATAGCAAATTCTTAGATCTAATTTGTTGCTTTACAACAAATACTATCAGCAATTCTTATCAGAATTTATCATTCAAAATCCTTTTCAATACTTGAGGAATCTCATCACATTCATCAAAGCCTTTATTTAATCCATTGAATTAACATCAATGATAAATGGATATACAACCTAACTAGATTGCATTCAATTGCACAAGCTTTTACTCATACAACATCAAGGTAGCTAAGTATTTAAAAGGAGACAAAATTCAGAAAGAACTGATATGGGGACAGTTCATAATTTGTATTCATTTCCTTTGAAAATGGTATATCCTTTACAATAGACTCAGAATGGTCTTTAGAAAGAAACACAACTCATTCTATATTCATGTACTCTCAGAGAAATAATAGAAACATACATTACAAACTTGCTTACAAAATTTGGACCAAAAATTAGACTAAGCATAATACTTAGAAGAAATAGAATTCGGACCATTCTTTAGCCTTGGGATTTCACTTAAATAGTGTGAGATGCAACAAGCTTCAAGCTAAAGAAAGTGATAGGTGTCCTTTTAAAAAAATTGGGTAAATTACCCCTTTTCATTAGAAAATCGAACAAACAAAACAAAACAAAGAAAACAGAAGGCAGATGATAGCTGGAGCATAAAATCTTCAATTTTGTCCTTTTCTCTAACTGCTCCCTATTGGTAGTGCTTTGATTTCTGTGATTGCTTCCAAGAAAAATATTTCTCTTTTAGTGGGCCAATCACATTCCTTAACTATTGTTAATTCATCCACAGTTTTCTACCACTTGGCATTAGTAATCACCCTTCCTTCTATGATAAACCTATTCACTTCAGTTTCAATCTTGAAAAGGGTATCAATTAGTTCATTGAAAAGACATTCATCAATACCATCTTGGAGAATGGATACCACTTGTGGCAAGTCTATAATGTGATCAAAAGAATTAGACCACTCATCAAAATCTTTTAACTTATCATTGGAATCAATAACAAAAGGAATCAAAGAATATAAACCATTTGTTAGCATTTTCAATTTGTTTTGAATTACTGCCAACTTCCCTATGAAGATTTGCAATAATTCTTTCACTTTGTCCATACCCTCCTTCATAGTAATAACTTTATTTGGGAGATTTGGCTTCTTGGCTAACAAGGGTATCAACCTGTCAAAAAATTACATATATGGTCCCCACTGTTGAAAAATATGCTCAAGCCATGTAACTGCACCCATGCATACCTGTTCTGCAGATTGTAGATTGATGAATGTATTATAATTATCCAGAGATATTCTTTTCAAAATGCTGATTCTATGATTTAATACATTCATCAAAGAATTTTTCTTGGTATTATTGTCAACCTAGGAAACCTCTGTTTCCACACTAATCACAGGCACTGACACTGTTGTTCCCATAAGTATTCCTTCTGTTTGGGCTTCTGCTTCTACTACGTGCCTTCTTTCTTCCTCTTTCCTTGGTGCATTCTCTGCCTCTGCTGCTATCTTGAGCTGTTCTTTGAGGGATTTTATTTTTGTTTCTAGAATCTTAATTTTTTCCTTCAACTCCTCTATTCTTTGTTTCTGTACATGGCTCATTTTGAGCTCTTATTCATATGTTCTCCTAATATCAAGGCATTCATTGAAAATTGCATCTAACTTATCCTAAATTTCATCAACCTTTTCCTCATTCATAAGAGCAAAATGTTTTACCAAACTAGAGATTTCCTTCCCAGTAGTGCTCTCCAATGTCCAGACAATCATATTGCCCTGAGCAGTTTCTTCTATATCCATCATCTTAGGCTTCTTGGTGTTAGAGGCCACACTCCATACTGCTAGGGTTTTAGTGTCCACATTAAAACTTGACCCTCTTTTAAAGCCTTCACTGCTAGTGGCTTCATAACTGATGGCCTTATCTTTTCTTCTCATTTGGTCCAACACAAAGGCTTTCTCAATATCCCAATGTGGTATTAGAATCATGCCACTCCTATGTACTAATTCCCTAGCTTCTATAGCAGACATTGTTTCACTTTTAGGGTCATAAGCTAGTAGTTTTTCAACTAACTCTTTATTTTTCTCTAGATCTTCTCCATGCATGAGACTCAATGTGAATTCACTTTATTTCATTTTATAGAGAAAGCTATTAAATTTTGATGATTTAATAAAATCATCATCTTCCATGAATTTCTCAGATTGAATAAGCCTGTCATCCAACCTTGATGCTACAATTTGCATGTCAGTAGAAGCTTTTCTTGCTTCAGTAGCCCTTTGGTGAAAATTATTTTGCCTAATATCAAAAAAATACTCACTACTTCCAGAGATGACTTGTATAGCTTTTCTTACCACCTTTTTAGGGATGTGCATTGTCTTTTGTCTTTTATTTCCTTGTCGCACCAAGGCTGAAGTTGATGGCTGCTCTTCTTCTAAATCAATTTCTAATTGTGTATCTAGTTCAGGGGATTCTCTATTTATAATGGCTTCTTCTCCCTCTGGCTCATGAGGCATTTGTAACATAATATGATCAAAATTCTCAATCATTTTCCTCAAATTATTAGGATATGGAACATCTGTATAAAATCCCTTAAAATCAAGGTTGGTCCTCTTCAAAGCATTCTCCACTTTCCTTATTTCTTCATACTTCCTCAATAACTCATCTACCTCCACTGTTGCTACTATGTTGGAAATCAGGTCCTCTACAGGGATAGGCTTACTTGGAGGCAGAATAAAACCCCTAATGGCCTTAAGCTCATTTGCAATATAACTATCAGGATCATACATCCTATAGGGCCCAATAGCAAATTTATACTAACCTAAACAGTCACTCAATTCCTCAAAAGCATTCTTGCCTATTTCAAAGTCTCCTACCTTAAAGGTTCCACATACAAAAGTTGGCTTATGCAGAGAGGGAGGGATCATTTATTTATTCATCAATAAGAATTGCCAAAAGAATTCAATAATGGCCAATCTAGGGGGTAGATATTTAGGAAATAGATGAGGACGCTATGGGCATGCAAAAACTCTGATTAAAGTAACTTCTTTAAACAAAAATATGCTTCCCCAATTATGATCTAATTTTGTGTTTTCATCTAAGAAATAGGGCCTAAGAAGAGTCTTCAAAACATTGGGTGCCATAAAGAAAGTATGATCTAGCTGCCTCATAATAACAGAACTGAACAAATTGAAAAAAACTAGGGCATTTGAATAGAAGAAATCTTTATGCCAAATACGAGTCTAGAGTTGCACAGGTAACTCACCAAATTCATTAGAAGTTTGATCAATGAAGTCTCCACTGATGTACCCAATGTTGCTATACAGGATAAGGTGCATCAATAATGAATAATGGTGGAACGTGTAGTCTTTCAGTTCTCCTTTCTTAGCGTCACAAATCTGCATGTGCATACTGTCAATGATAAAGGCCACATAATCATAGTCCTTATGATGAAAAGGATCCTGTATGTCGCATCCTATGAGAAAAAGAGAACCATATACACAATCCTCTGCACTATCACTTCCAAATACTTTGTGCAACCCATACACTGTGTTTTTGAAATAATTTTTGAGCCTACTCAAAGGTAAAAAGTCTCCCACCTTTTTTGGAATTAACCCTGCCTTCTTAACTCTCTAAGGAATGTGCGGCAGCATGACATTGTTTACAAAATAGGTTTTATTCCTAGTGGATTTTCCTTGTAAGTCTGCAATGTCAATAGGTACATCCATTTGTCCCATCAATCCAAAAACCTGAATAAAAGAAGTTCTATCTAATGTACATAATACACTCCCATTATGCCTATGGAAAATCTTGGTTACTGGATTGTATGAATTTATTAGGGCCTTCAATAGGTCACCATCAACGAACACTTCTGGAAAAATTAATTTTTCCATATTTCTATTCCATGGGTTACATACTGGCACATTCTCTATTATATTCTTATAAAAGTACATGAAAAGATCATAACCAATAATTCTAGGGCATTCAACATCTCGAACAAAAGCATAAGGGTCTCTGAATATATGATCACTTGCAAAATTGCATTGACGACCCTGGAAGGAGTTTTATCTAGTCTTCTGCATGTTTGTTCGATTTTTTGACCCTTGTCTTCTTTTTTGTTTTGATAGCATATTTCTTCCTTTTTCCTTCTGGTGTGACTTCTACCACATCATCACCCTCATCTTCGACTTTGAATTCTTCTGCGTTTACCTCTTCACCCTCTTGGTCGGCCATTTTTTTTACTATACTTTGAATTCTTCTACAATTTCATAGCATACATAGAGCTCTGTAGCTTTCAAAACTTCAGAACAACACAGAAACAAGCTTCTTGAGGCTAGCAATTCAATTAAATCCTTGATGTTTTAATTATGTATCTACCAACCTTTTTAATAAAATTAGCATGTATGAGCTTTAAAACTTATGATCGCAGGTCGCCATCAGGGTATATCAGCCGCAAAATTGGATTTTGATTGTACTTTTCAAAGCCTTATTTTGCTTGGCTACAGTAATTTTGTCCTTTTTTGCTTATCTATCATGACACATCAAAGGTTATTTCTTATATGACTATCTTCCATTCTTACGTTGAGTCAAACCTTCAATCTTTGTGATGCCAAAAATGCTCTCGATGGATCTCTATGCTCACTTAGAGAAGCTTCAAAATGCCCTAATCGTAGGAACGTAATGATGCTTTTACACTATTTTGCAAACCCCTTTTACGTTCCTACAGAACCTTTTACCCCATAGGATCTCAAGCCCTTTTACTGTGTGTTTCCACTTTTATGATTTAAGCTTCTTCCGTATAAGCGTAAAGATCCTTAACTCTATCTTATTACCTTTTACACTTATACGTAACCCTTTACACCAGAACACCAAAAACCTTTCTACTAACATCTCTGTTCTTACGATTCAACATTCCTCGTGTGAGTGTAAAACCCTCACTCAAGTTTTCCTTCTATCCTTTACACTCTTGCGTGCACATATCTGCGGAGACCTTGGAAATTCCCTCTATGTTGTTCCACTTACTTCATTTCCCAAGACATCGTAAGGCTTCAAAACTTATCTTCCGCTCTTACGACTTAGCTTTATTCGTATCACTAGAGAGCCCTCTGAACTACTATTTTGCTCTCACATTTTCCTTTTATCATATAAGTGTAAAGCCCTTTTTCTTGATCTTCCTTTTCACCTCTTTATGCTTACACGCTGAGAGTGGATCCGTATCCATGAAAAAAGGAAAAAACAAATCTTAATTCATAAGCTTAACTTACAAGCATAAGGGCGTAAAATCAAAAACTTAAGTCATGTGCCATAAGGGATGGGCCCATCTAACATAAATGTTCTGTCTCCATTTGATTTGCTGCAATTGGGCCCTTCTGACACTAAAAAAGGTCCCACTTGATTCCTTTACCGCTAAAACAAAGCTTTACGATCATCTGTAAACCCAAGAATCATAGACACATAAACACCATGGAACCTTGCCTCTGTCCTTAAGAAAAATCCTTTACTTGTAACACCGTAGTACCCTTGCGCGCCCTTCAGATCATGCTTTACACCTTTACGCTACCCATTGAAACGTATAAGCATAGATCACTTTGTAGGCTTCCCCACTCCTTCAATCAAGGTGTTTACTCGTAAGCCCATAACAAGAGCTTTTCAAAGCACGATAAATCCTTTACGCCTCTTCGCTGTATCAGAAAGTGTGGCCACAGAAACCAAAAGCAAAAGGCATTCCATTGTTATGTGAAACCTCACACCGTAAGAATGTAAAGGACTAACTTAATACATTTTACAACTCCTTCTGAGAAATTCAAAAGGGATGCCATCAATTTCAGACCTGGGACAATTTCATGGCTATTTTAGGAGATCAATCTGGAGAAATCAATAGACTCTAATAATACATGAAATATGGCAAGACTAGGGCAACCTAAAAACTCAAATGATTTCTCACCATAATTTTCAAAAATTTTTTGCAAGTGTGAAAAATCAGACCAACAGTGGCTCTGTCTGGGGATGATAGACTACTTGAGTCTATGCAAGAAATCAGAATCTATGGGAGAGTAGACCACACAAGTGGTGCAAAAATGACAACTCCTTCAGAGAGCACAAAGCAACACACAAACACAAGGAACCAGACTGCACAAGGATACTTACAAGGATTTACAGAGAATACAAAATGACAGGAAACCCTAAAACTACTATTCATGGAAGAAAATAAGTATTTTTCAAGAAAAATACCTCTTCAAGAACTATCCATGAACTAGAAATTCAAGAATATTGTCAAATATATCATTGAGTATATAAGAATCTTCACCCCAAGTATTTTCAATGAGATATGGGCCTAACCAAATAGGATCAAATTTGCCATGTTTTCCTTTATCTTCAATTCTGGCATTCCACATCAAGACAAAATCTCCATAGTCAAATTTCCTGCTTATAGTTCTTTTATCATAGAGTGTCTTGACTTGCAATTGCAACTTTTGGTTCTTTAAAGATGCTTCTCTTCTGGTTTCAGTCAGTCCTACCAATTCATCCATTATTTCTTGCATTTCATCTATAGTATCTTCATCATACACCTAGATGTAATTGTAGAGTCCCATCAAGTTGTTCTGAGGCATTCTGGCTTGAATCCCATACACTAAATCAAATGGAGCTACACCAATTGCTTTCTTTACAGTTACTCTGTCAGCCCATATTGCCAACTGTAACTTGGAATCCCATGCCTTTTTATTATCATCCAAGGTTCTCTTAATGACCTTCAATAGGCTCTTATTTTTGGACTCAGCTTATCCATTCCCTTGTGGATGATATGGAGCAGATGATGACCTTGTTATTCTATATTTATCACAAAACTTGATGAACTCCTCAGATCTAAAGCACATAGCATTGTCTATTACAATTCTCTGTGGACATCCAAATCTAGAAATAATATTATTCAATAGGAAATTATTGACCACTTTACTTGTTGCATTTCTTGTGGGGATAGCCTCTACCCATTTTGTAAAGTAGTCAGTAGCAACCAAAATCCAAGAATAGCTAGTGCTAGACTTGGGGAAAATCTCTCCTATGAAGTCCAGACCCCATTGTTGAAAAGGTGCTTGAATCTCCACTGGCTTTAATGAGGTATTTCCTAAGAATTTTAGTTTCCCAACTAACCTCTGACAGGGGTCACACTTCCTAACCATAACTTAGGCATCTTTAAAAAGGGAAGGCCACCAAAACCCAGCTCTCATTATCTTATGCGCAGTAGTTTTGGCCATGTAGTGTCCGCCACATACTCTAGCATGCATTTCTTTCAAAACCTCTTTTGCCTTTTCTTTATCAACACACTTCAACAGAACTCCCTCAATGTTTCTCCACCATAGGTTATTTTGGACAATTATATACCTGATGGCTTGCAATTTAGTATTCCTCTTTTCATTGTTAGGCAGATGGGGAGGAGCTTCCATATGTTGCAAGTAATATATGACATTGGTGTACCAATCACATTGGTCCATGTCACATAAGTCACCTCTGAGATCATCATTTACCAGATTTATTTGATTAGCCTCTAGATTAGTTTCAGCCATGAGTTTGGCCAAACTTTGACCTCTTACTAACTTTTTTATTTGTATATCAATGTTAAATTCCTGGATTCTATTGATCCATCTACACCTCCTGCCTGATACTTCCTGTTGAGAGAATATGTCCTTGACTGCAGCACCAAGTACAAAAGCGATAATAGTAGCACCTACCAAGTAACATCTAAAAGCTTTTATAGCTTTTACCAAAGCATATGCTTACTTTTCATTTATTCCATACTTCAGTTCAGCAGGCTGCAGTGACTTACTGAAAAAGCCGATCGACTGCTCACATCCTTCTTGATTCTTCTGCAATAAGACTGCAACTACAGTATGGAATGATGCAAAAGAGAAAATATGCATGGGTTTTTCATAATATAGGGTCCTCGGCACTGGAGCATTTTTTATTTCAATTTTTATATCTTGGAATGCTTGTGAAGGTTCACCATTCCAATCTATGATGGCTCCCTTCTTGAGCATCTTTGGGATGGGTCTACTGATTTCAGCAAAATTGGTAACAAATCTCCTCAAAAAATTGACTTGGCCAAAAAAGGACTAAATTCCTTTCACATTTTTTGGTTTGGGCACTTTGTCAATGGCTACTACCCTTTCAAGATCTATTTTTACCCCATCCTTAGACACTATGTGTCCTAATAATTTTCCTTTTGTGACCCGGAATGTGCATTTCTTTGGGTTTAAAGATACTCCATGTTCCAGGGCTTTTATAAAGATTTTTTCCAAATGTTTTTAGTGATCTTTAGCCTTATTAGAATATGCTATAAAATCATCCTAGTACACAACCATAAATTTATCAATATACTCATGAAATGCTATATCCATGGCTCTTTGGAAGGTAGCTCCTGCATTAATCAAGCCAAAAGGCATTCTTAAATACACATATGTTCCCCATGGGGTTGTGAAGGCTATCTTGAATTGTTCACTTTCTTTTACTAGAACATGATTATATCTAGAGAAACCATCCATCATTGACATTAATTTAGAGCTAGTCACTTGCTCCAACATGGCTTCCATATTAGGTAAGCCATAATTGTCTTTCAGAGATGCAATGTTTAAATTTCTAAAATCAACACAAAGCCTAATATCTCCATTCTTCTTCCTGAAAGGAACCAAGTTTGAAACCCAGGTGGAATGCTTGATTGGTTTGATTATCCCACCACATCTTAGTTTTGTCAGTTCTTCTTGCATTTTTGGGGCAAGCGTAGGATTGATTGGTCTCTATTTTTGCCTGAAAGGTCTTACATTTTCCTTCAATGGTATGACATGCTAGAATAGATCCTCCCTATAAGCCTTAGGTCATCATATGGCCAAGCAAAAAATGTCTGTATTTTCTGAGTAGGTCAATCAATGTTTTCCTGATTTCAATAGGCTTATTTTGGCCAATATAAACCCTTTTAGGAACTTTATCAGTACGCAAGTTTATTTCTTCTAACTCTTGAGGTTTGGGGTCATTTACTCCTGATTTTACTCTATCTTGGTTATCAAAAATATTTTCCAAGATTACTAACTCCTTCGACATCTTATTTGTTTTCAATTGCATTATCTCTTGACCAAAAATGGTTTCCTTCCCATTTATGGTTTCAATCAGTCCACTGCAATCCATCTCCTGACCATGGTACTTGTCTTAATTTAACAAAAAATTTGTAATATCTTTGTCATCTTATAAAACTTGCCAATTTTCAATGTTGTCAAGTACGGAAGGTCTGTTTTGCACCTCAATCTGGGAGATTCCTGCAAATGATATCTCTTTTGGCTTGATTGCTACATTTGCCAATAGATCAACCATCTTATTTTGGGTCCTATCTCTCCATGAGATCCCAAATGCATCAAATAATTCTATCTGATCCCAGACTGCATTTCTATATTGTTTCAATCTTCTATTCTTGGATGAGTAGGTTCCTTTGATCTGAGAGATAATTAGTTTAGAATCCCCTATGACACATAATTTTTTAATTTTATGATGTATGGAAACTTTGAGTCTTAACATCAATGCTTCATATTTTGCAATATTATTAGTGCAGGAAAATTTCAAGGTGAATGAATACCTAAAAGTGTTATTCTCAAGGGACACAAAGACTACACCTGCCCCTACACCCTCTTTAGAACTAGCGCCATTAAAGAAAATTGTCCATAATTTTGGTGAATTCATGCAGCATTCAACTTCATTTTTGATGATAGTAGGTAAGTTTTCAAATTCTTGAATAATTAATTCACCCCTGAAAGCATTAATCCCAGTATCTAGGAAAAAAGTGGTATCTTTGTCAATTTCTTCACCTAAGATGTGGTTAACCCTTGGTCCCCTATTTACCCTGATAGCTTTGTCCCTATATGAAAAGTGGCATAAGTAAGATCACATTGCAGGCTTTCCCCCATGGTAGCACTCCATTTTCTAGAGAGTAACATTCTGTAGTGTGGAGGTATATCTACCACAAGGACAAACATGGTTAATTCTACTTCAAGATATGCAACCAATTTGAATGGTAAGGCATTTATGGTACCTATGACTGGGACTTCCCTAGCATCCATCCCTCTGCATCTACCCTGCTTGGTATCCATCTTCAATCCTAAGGCTTCCATTACTTTGAAAGGCATTATAGTGTTGGAAGCTCTTGAGTCTATCATGCAATTTTTTAAGGTCTTCCCTTTTATGATTAGACTGAGGAAAAAAGGATCAATATCTTCTATGAATTCCACTGAGGAATCATCTAGAAACATTTGAAGAATCTGGGATATGATACCACTGTCCTCTATTACTAATGGGGTCTATTGGGACATAGTTTGATCTACAGAAATATTATTATTTTCTATTCCACCCAACCATGACAAAGCCTTATTCTTATGCTCTTAAATTCTAAAAAGTTCAGACAAGGGCACTTTTACAGTAATTTGAGATAACATGGATATCATATCAACAGGTTCAACAACAGTAGGTTTTACAATAGTACCTGGAGTTAGAATCCTTTGAGCAGTTGGCACCACATTTTGCTTGATAACATTAGGTTCTGATTTCTTTGGTTCCACAACTAGTTTTGTTGTTTCACTTATCTGAAATTGAACCTTCTTGTTTGGTTCCCATTTCTTACCCTTGTTCTCCTTGATCTTAGGCACATCTAGATTGACTTTCTTGTTTTGATCATTCATCTTATGAGTGATGTCTTTGACAAATACACTAGATGGCCTTCCTGCATCATTATTTATTGCTTTATTTCTCAAATTATAATTACTATGGACTTGTGAAATCATTTCTGTTGTAATTCTGTCAATTTCCTCCTTGGAGGGCATTCTTAAACTTGTGAGACCTACATCAAAAAATTTACTGCATACCTTATCTGTATCATACCCTTCATCATCTAAAAGCACTTGCTGATGATGTAGCTGGTAAGAAATTCTCTGGCTAGTAATATCATTTTGAGGCTCTTCTAAATCAAAATCTATCAAGTCATCACACATACTCACCATATTGTAGCTTATATCATCATGGCTTTTCTCTTCAGTTTCTTCTTCAGGTTGCACTCCTTGAGCTTTGGAAAATGACTGGGCAATAGCACAATAATCAGTAGAATGATGTGATTGGCATATAATGCACCATGGTACATCATCATTCATATTTACAGTGTTCCTTTACAGGGGGTCTAGAGTACCCTTATCCTTCACATTGTGGGTTTGGTTGGGAACTGGTTTACCATCTTTCCACTGAGTGGTGTAAGGGTAATTTTGCATTCTAAGCTACCTATTGAAATTGTTGTTATTCACAGGGGGTCTTTTAGCAACATTTGGCTTATTGAAACTAGTGGGATTCATCTTCTTGAGCATTTCTAAAACCTGGCCTATAGTAGGTTCTTCGGGCTTCTTTCTTATAGGAGTTTTGTCACCCTCCCTTTTATTATTGTTCTTGGGATTAAATAGCTTAGGATCATCCCTTCTACCTAGTTTTCCAGATGCCTTCCTATTATTCTCTATATTTATTGCAACTTTATAGGCATCTCTTAAAGTTTTAGGATCCTTATCCCTCAATTGATAAGCCATTTTGCTATCAAAAGCATTGAAATAGGTTGTGAGATAGACATCTTCATTTAACTTCATAACTTGAAAAAGTCTGTACATACCTTTCTGAAATCTCGCATTGAAATCAAATGTGGACTCATTTGGATTCTTCTTGATATTGTTGAACTCGTTCAACATGAATCCTGAATTATTATTGTCCCCATATTGCTCCTTGAACAATTTCTCCAAATCACTCCATGAGGTGATGTTGTCATCAGGCAACCTCCTAAACCAATCCCTTGCATCCTCTATTAGTTAATGCACAAACAATTTCATTACCATGTCTTCATGTTCAACTTCATAGTCATTAAACATATCAATGAAAATCCTCAAATGTTCTTCACTAGTAACAACATTATTCCTAGAAAACTTAACCACTTTATCTCTTAAATCAAAGGATATGGGATGTGGAGCACCAGGAATACCAGCAAATGATATTTGTCTATAATTTTCTAGGTATATAGGTTTCTTCTAGAAACTGAGAACATTTGAAGTACTAGCCATATTAGCTTGACTCATGGGAGCAGCTTGGGACTGTTATGGTGGGACAAATGGGACTTGGGTGCCAATAGTGGAAGATGAGGTAAGAGCAGATTGGGGTACTCCCTGAGTCAAAATTATGGGACCACTAACTAGTGTAGGATTTGTAGGTGGGATAGAAAAATTAGGCCATGAAGCCAATGCAGAATTAGACTTTATGAATTGGATTTTCCTTCTAGTTTCTGCAGCTTGAGCTTCATTCTCAACCTTCTCAAGTTATTTTGCAAGATCTTCCCTCTCTTTTTGAGCCTTCTGAAGATCTAGATCTAATTTTGACATGGAGGGTTGTATAGGTTTGCTTGGTATAGCTTGAGGCTCATTTATTTGGATTCCTATAGCCTTGCCTTTCCCTTTATCTGGAGCTTTTGTAGTGGGCTCTATAGGATCAACTTGAACAGGTTTATAGGCTTGGACTTGAGCAATAACTGGTTCTTGCCTTTGATTTAGGCATTTCTCCTGTTCTTGAACTTTAGCTCTCAGATTATCAACATCTCCAAAAACATCCTTATGGAGAGTTGTGGTATTCTCTTCTAACTTTTTATTTTGCTCTTTCAAAGCAGCCATCCTTCTTCATAGAGAATCTCTTTCTATTATGGCATCCAAGGTGGCTTGCTCCTTCTCTTTTTCAAGATGAATGCATTTAGCTTCTACCTTACAATCCATTTCTTAAAAAATTCTATTTCAGAGTGCACTTCTTTAGGATCTACAGAAGTTGCCTCGGAATCAGTAGGGTCATCCAGATCTATAAGGTTTGGTTCTACATATGGGGCTACTCCAGGATTAAAAGGATTATCAGATGAACTCCTAAATCCTAGCCTATAATTCATATCTGCTATAGGATCTGGTCTTAATGAAGCAATTCCCATAGTAGACATGTCCTTGTCTTAAAAAACTCTCTCATCTGGTAATGGGGTACTGAAATTGCCTCCTAAGAGTCTTGTAGTTTTGGATTTAGAGCTAAGTGAAGAAGACTCTCTTCCTATTACTGATTGATAATGGGAATTGATGGATGCATTACCTCTGGGTTTCCAAGTGGAATTTGGATCTGTCTTTTTCTTATTTTGGTTCTTCCTACCACCTTGGGGTAGATCAATATACATTGATACATTGGGATTAGCTCTCATGTAAGCTCTTGTGTTTTTTCTATTGTCAACCATATTCACCTTTTTGTTACAATAAGAACAGGCTTCAAAACCTTGACTGAGTCACCACCCTATTTCAAAAAAATATATAACGACACTTTTGCTGACTGAAGGAAAACAATACACAAATACAGACAAAAATATATGGCACAAACAGACCAATCACTGATGTTGTAAGACTACAACTCTTGCTTATTAGATAAGACACTTGAATAGGCTGGATACGTCAGTGTGTAGCTATGGTACTTGGGCTCTATCTTCTTTAAAATTCTCAAGGTTTGACACTAAAAGATTCCCTTATAACCATGGGAAAAACATAGATCACATGACACACACGTACATAGCAGGACCAAAGAAACTGTAGTACTTTTCACAGATGCGTTGGACAACTCTCCAGCAGAGTCGCCATTTTTTTGGTGTTTTAAAATGTACTAAAACTACTAAGTGAAAAAATGATTAATATCAGAATGACAGTACATACACAATCTAAAGAATAGCCTATTCTTATTAGCAATTGCATATGTAAGGTATTTGGACCCAACTTCAACAAAACAGCAGATGGTTTTCTACTCTTTTGGCTCTGCAAAACCAGGGTGGGTGTACCCAGGGATGGTTCAAAACTAGAACAACTGTATGATGATTATTCTTAGTTTCATTCTTATTCTTATTTCAAGATCCTCAAACATATAAAAAATTCTTACTAACTTGGTAAACACATCCCATTAAACAGATATGGCCAAGAATTCTTCTATAGATCTGTAGATGTTTTTTAACAACAATGGCTAACTGAAGCTAAAACATTCCATGCAGACAAGTGCTGGCCAACTTTGAAGATCTATAGGAAATAAAAGTAAAATTTGATTTGATGATGCATTTGAATAACCATTTATAATATATTTCTCCTTTAGCTGAAATAACTTGATCAGTGCCTAATCCATTGGGGTTCAAAGTCTATTGCAAATTCTTAGATCTAATTTGTTGCTTTACAACAAATTCTATCAGCAATTCTTATCAGAATTTATCATTCAAAATCCTTTTCAATACTTGAGGAATCTCATCACATTCATCAAAGCCTTTATTTAATCCATTGAATTAACATCAATGATAAATGGATATACAACCTAACTAGATTGCATTCAATTGCACAAGCTTTTACTTAGACAACATCAAGGTAGCTAAGTATTTAAAAGGAGACAAAATTTAGAAAGAACTGATATGGGGAAAGTTCATAATTTGTATTCATTTCTTTTGAAAATGGTATATCCTTAACAATAGACTCAGAATGGCCTTCAGAAAGAAACACAACTCATTCTATATTCATGTATTCTTAGAGAAATGATAGAAAAATATATTACAAACTTGCTTACAAAATTTGGACCAAAAACTAGACTAAGCATAATACTTAGAAGAAATAGAATTTGAACCATTATTTAGCCTTGGGATCTCACTTAAATAGTGTGAGATGCAACAAGCTTCAGGCTAAAGAAAGTGATAGGTGTCCTTTTACAAAAATTGGGTAAATTACCCCTTTTTCAAAAGAAAACAGAACAAACAAAACAAAACAAATAAAACAGAAGGCAAATGATAGCTGGAGCATAAAATCTTCAATTTTGTCCTTTTCTCTAACTGCTCCTTGTTGGTAGTGCTTTGATTTCTGTGATTGCTTCCCAAACAAATATTTCTCTTTTAGTGGGCCAATCACATTCCTTAGTTTTTGTTAATTCATCCACAGTTTTTTGCCACTTATCATCAGTAATCACCCTTCCTTCTATGATAAACCTATTCACTTCAGTTTCTATCTTGAAAAGGGTATCAATTAGTTCATTGAAAAGATATTCATCAATACCATCTTGGAGAACAGATACCACTTGTGGCCAGTCTATAATGTGATCAAAAGAATTAGACCACTCATCAAAATCCTTTAACTTATCATTGGAATCAATAGCAGAAGGAATCAAAGAATATAAACCATTTGTTAGCATTTTCAATTTGCTTTGAATTACTGCCAGCTTCCCTATGAAGATTTGCAATAATTCTTTCACTTCGTCCATACCCTCCTTCACAGTAATAACTTTATCTGGGAGATCTGGCTTCTTGGCTAACAAGGGTACCAACTTGTCAAAAAATTGCATATATTGTCCTCACTGTTGAAAAATAGGCCCAAGCATCTAACAACACCCATGCATACCTATTCTGCAGATTGTAGACTAATGAATGCATTATAAGTATCTTGAGATATTCTTTTTAGAATGTTGATTCTATGATTTAATACATTCATCAAAGCATTTTCCTTGGTATTATTGTCAACCTGGGAAACTTCTATTTCCACACTAATCACAGGCACTGACACTGTTGTTCTCATAAGTATTCCTTTTGTTTGGGCTTCTACTTCTACTACGTGCCTTCTTTCTTCCTCTTGCCTTGGTGCATGCTCTGCCTCTACTGCTATCTTGAGCTGTTCTTTGAAGGATTTTATTTCTGTTTCCAAAATCTTAATTTTTTCCTCCAACTCCTCTATTCTTTGTTTCTGTACATGGCTCATTTTGAGCTCTTCTTCATATGTTCTCCTAATATCAAGGAATTCATTAAACATTTCAGCTAACTTATCCTCAATTTCATCAACCTTTTCCTCATTCATAAGAGCAAAATGTTTTACCAAACTGGAGATTTCCTTCCTAGTAGTGCTCTCCAATATCGACACAATCATATTGCCCTGAGCAATTTCTTCTATATCCATAATCTTAGGCTTTCCTTGTGTCAGGGGCCACACTCCATACTGCTAGGGTTTTAGTGTCCACATTAAAACTTGACCCTCTTTTAAAGACTTCACTGCTAGTGGCTTCATAACTGATGGCCTTATCTCGTCTTCTCATTTGGTCCAACACAAAGGCTTTCTCAATATCCCAATGTGGTATTAGAATCATTCCACTCCTATGTGTAGACACCTAAATTTGATTACACTGCTTTGGTAATCTAATTTAGCCATCTCTAAAGGCATCATTAATTAAATTCTTATTTAATTAATCCTTTGCCATCCCTAGTTGATTAATTTAATTAATCATCTATAGTCCTAATTGATAAATCAAATAATCTATTATTTATCAATTAAATCCTTTTCTCCTATCTAATTCCAAAAATCCCCATTTATTAAATAAATCTATTTGATAAATGAAATCCTCAAATTCAAAAACCCCTAACCTATCTCTAATCCTCCATTTAGCCTAATCCACCCCATCCACCCATACTAACCAAGCTTAGCCACTAACTCACCCACCCTCATTAATGCCATCCACTTGCACATCTCTAACATCCCTAATCTAATCCTAAACCCAAGCCTAATCCACCCCCTAATGTTGTCACATTCCTTAAATAAGTTTAAGACTTTCCTAATCCAAACCAAAGTCTCCCCTCAAAAAACCCAACTACTAAGTCATGAGTGCTCTTACAAAACATAAAAGACTCTTACAAGCCCACTCATGACTCTTACACCCATCTTCCACACTCTTCCCTCTTCCACACTCATTCCTCTTACACCCCTCTTACATACTCAACCCCACTCATCATGCCTTTAACCAACCCTTACCCTACCCTCTCACACTCATCCTCCTTGTGACAAGTGTCACCTTCCCATTGGTGCTAAACAAGCACAATCCATGTGCTCTCCTTTGAGTGCATCCTAGCCCTCCTTAAGCATTCATCCATCCATGCATCTAAGCCCTCCATCCCTCTACCCCTTAGCCTATAAATTGAATCTCATCCCAAGCCATTTCATCAACAATCTTTGAGCTAAAGTTACCATGCCCTTTTGAGAGCCAAAAGCCATACCCATACCCTTATAATGCCAAATTGAGAGCTCACAAATCTACCAATTTGCTATTATCTATCTCCACTATTGAAGTAACTTTGAGCATTTGAGCATACATCCACATCAAAGGACACATCTACAAAATCAAGGAAGCATGGAGTATTTCCTTTTTTTGGGTTTGCATTCCTTAATTGTTTCTTTTGTTTAATCTCATATGTGAATATAGTTTTAGTTTGTGAATGTTTGCTTTAATGTTAATGTTCTTTGCACACTAAAATTCTTGTTCTACACTATGTACTAATTCCCTAGCTTCTGCAGCAGTCATTATTTCACTTTCAAAGTCATAAGCCAATAGTTTTTCAACTAACTCTTTATTTTTCTCTGGATCTTCTCCTGGCATGAGACTCAATGTGAGTTCATTTTGTTTGATTTTATAGAGAATTTTTTTATAATTCTGATCATTTAATAAAATCATCATCTTCCATGAATTTCTCAGATTGAATGAGCCTGTCATCCAACCTTGATGCTGCAATTTGCATGTCAGTAGAAGCTTTTCCTGCTTCAGTAGCCCTTTGGTGATAATAATTTTGCCTAATATCAAAAAAATACTCACTACTTCTAGACATGACTTGTATAGCTCTTCTTACCACCTTTTCAAGGATGTGCATTGTCTTTTGTCTTTTATTTCCTTGTGGCACCCAGGCTGAAGTTGATGGTTGTTCTTCTTCTAAATCAATTTCTAATTGTGTATCTAGTTTAGGGGATTCTCTATTTACAATGGCTTCTTCTCCCTCTAGCTCATGAGGCATTTGTAACATATAAATATGATCAAAATTCTCAATCATTTTCCTTAGATTATTAGGATATGGAACTTCTATATAAAAACCCTTAAAATCAGGGTTGGTCCTCTTCAAAGCATTCTCCACTTTCCTTATTTCTTCATACTTCCTCAATAACTCATTTGCCTCCCCTGTTGCTACTGTGTTGGCAATTAGGTCCTCTACAGGGATAGGCTTACTTGGAGGTAGAACAAAACCCCTAATGACCTTAACCTCGTTTGCAATATAACTGATAGGGTTATACATCCTATAGGGCCAAGTAGCAAATTTATACTGACCTAAATAGTCACTCAATTCCTCAAAAGCATTCTTGCCTATTTCAAAGTCTCCTATGTTAAAGGTTCTACATACAAAAGTAGGCTTATGCAGAGAGGGAGGGATCATTTCTTTATTCATTAATAAGAATTGACAAAAGAATTCGATAATGGCCAATCTAGGGGGTAGATATTTAGGCAATAGATGAGGAGGCTGTGGGCATGCAAAAACTTTGATTAAAGTACATTCTTTAAACAAAAATATGCTTCCCCAGTTATGATCTAATTTTGTTTCTTCATCTAGGAAAGAGGGCCTAAGAAGAGTCTTCAAAACATTGGGTGCCCTAAAGAAAGTATGATCTAGCTACCTCATAATAACAGAACTGAAAAAATTGAAAATAACTAGGGCATTTGAATAGAAGAATTCTTTATGCCAAATACGAGTCTAGAGTTGCACAGGTAACTCACAAAATTCATCAAAAGTTTGATCAATGAAGTCTCCACTGATGTACCCAATGTTGCTATACAGGATAAGGTGCATCAATAATGAATAACGGTGGAACTTGAAGTCTTTTAGTTCACCTTTCATAGTGTCACAAATCTGCATGTGCATACTATCAATAATAAAGGTCACATAATCATACTCCTTATGATGAAAAGGATCCTGTATGTTGCATGCCATTAGAAAAAGAGAACCATATACACAATCCTCTACACCATCACTTCCCAATAGTTTGTGCAACCCATACACTGTGTTTTTGAAATAATTTTTGAACCTACTCAAAGGTAAAAAGTCTCCCACCTTTTTTGGAATTAACCCTGCATTCTTAACTCTGTAAGGAATGTGCGGCAGCATGACATTGTTTACAAAATAGGTTTTATTCCTAGTGAATTTTCCTTGTAAGTCCACAATGTCAATAGGTACATCCATTTGTCCCATCAATCCAAAAGCCTCAATAAAAGAAGTTCTATCTAATGTACATAATACACTCCGATTATGCATGTGGAAAGTCCTGGTTACTAGATTGTATGAATTTATTAGGGCCTTCAACAGGTCAACATCAACGAACACTTTTGGAAAATTTAATTTTTCCATATTTCTATTCCATGGGTTACATACTGGCACATTCTCTATTCTATTCTGATAAAAGTACATGAAAAGATCATAACCAGTAACTCTAGGGCATTCAGCATCTCAAACAAAATCATAAGGGTCTCTGAATATATGATCATTTACAAAAATTGCATTTGATGACCTTGGAAGGAGTTTTAGCCAGTCTTTTGCATGCTTGTTTGGTTTTCTGACCCTTGTCTTCTTTTCTATTTGGACAGCAAATTTCTTCCTTTTTCCTTCTGGTGTGACTTCTACCACATCATCACCCTCGTCTTCAACTTCAAATTCTTTTGCGTGTACCTCTTCAACTTCTTGGTCGGCCATTTTTTTACTATACTTTGAATTCTTCTGCAATTTCATAGGATACATAGAGCTCTGTAGCTTTCAAAACTTTAGAACAACACAGAAACAAGCTTCTTAAGGCTAGAAATTCAATTAAATCCTTGAAGTTTTAATTATATATCTACCAACCTTTTTAATAAATTTAGCATGCATGAGCTTTAAAAATTATGATCGAAGGCGGCGATCAGGGTATATCAGCCGCAAAATTGGATTTTGATTGTACTTTTAAAAACCTTATTTTGCTTGGCTACAGTAATTTTGTCCTTTTTTGCTTATCTATCATGACACATCAAATGTTCTTTCTTATATGACTATCTTCCGTTCTTACGCTGAGCCAAACCTTCAATCTTCATGATGCCAAAAATGCTCTCAATGGATCTCTACGCTCACTTAGAGAAGCTTCAAAATGCCCTAATCATAGGAACGTAATGATGCTTTTACACTATTTTGAAAATCCCTTTTACATTCCTATGGAACCTTTTACCCCATAGGATCTCAAGCCCTTTTATTGTGTGTTTCCGCTTTTATGATTTAAGCTTCTTCCGTATAAGCTTAAAGATCCTTAACTTTGTCTTATTACCTTTTACGCTTGTACATAACCCTTTACACCGAAACATCAAAAACCTTCTACTAAGATCTTTGTTCTTACGATTCAACATTCCTCGTGTGAGCGTAAAACCCTCACTCAAGCTGTCCTTCTATCCTTTATGCTCCTACGTGCACGTATCTGCGGAGACCTTGGAAATTCCCTCTATGTTGTTTTGCTTACTTCATTTCCCAAGACACCACAAGGCTTCAAAACTTATCTTCCACTCTTATGACTTAGCTTTATTCGTATCATCGAAGAGCCCTCTCAACTGCTATTGCAGTCTCACATTTTCCTTTTATCATATAAGCGTAAAGGCCTTTTTATCGATCTTCCTTTTCACCTCTTTATGCTTACACGCTGAGAGTGGACCCGTATCCACGAAAAAAGGAAAAAAAAACTCTTCATTCATACTCTTAACTTACAAGCGTAAGGGCGTAAAATCAAAAACTTAAGTCATGTGCCATGAGGGATGGGCCCATCTGACATAAATGTCGTGCCTCCATCTGATTTGCTGCAACTAGGCCCTTCTAACACTACAATAGGTCCCACATGATTCCTTTACAGCTAAAACAAAGCTTTACGGTTGTTCGCAAACCAAAGAATCATAGACACATAAGCACCATAGAACCTTGCCTCTACCTTACAAAAAATCCTTTACTCGTAACATTGTAATACCCTCACGCGCCCTTCAAATCACGCTTTACGTCTTTACGCTACCCATTGAAACGTATAAGCGTAGATCACACTACAGGCTTCCCTGCTCCTTCGCTCAAGGTGTTTACTCGTAAGCCCATAATAAGAGCTTTTCAAAGCGTGATAAATCATTTATGCCTCTTTGCTGTATCAGAAAGGGTGGCCACGGAAACCAAAAGCAAAAGGCATTCCATTTTTATGTTAAACCTCACACCGTAAGAACGTAAAGGACTAACTTAAAACATTTTACAACTCCTTCTGAGAAATTCAAAAGGGATGCCATCAATTTCAGACCTGGGACAATTTCATGGCTATTTTAGGAGATCAATCTGGAGAAATCAATAGACTCTGATAACACATGAAACAGGGCAAGACTAGGGAAACCTAAAAACTCAAATGATTTCTCACCATAATTTTCAAAAAAAATTTGTAAGTGTGAAAAATCAGACCAACATAGGGAATAGGGTAGAGAGTGCAAATCAAATTGTTGAATGGGGCAAAGTTCATTTTGCTACTCGAGATACGGAATATAATAAGGATTACTTTTGGGAAGTGAAAGGTGAACTAAGTTATATTTATTTTTAATGTATTTTTCAAAATTTTAAATTTAATATTAAATATAAATATTTTGAAATATGACAATTATTTTTAATGTATTTGTAATTGATATTGACCAATATAATCCTTACAATTGTCAAATGATCCCTGGTATTAGATGTTTGCATCAAGTGATGACTATAGGAAACCATAAACCTTCATTAATTAAAGTAAGAGAGAAAGCATGTTTTGTGATGAATACATTAAGGACAATCTAGTGAGTGCATGTGAAAATATTGTGAATGGATATGTTTCACATTGGGATTGGAAGGAGATAGTTATAAGGCCTCCTTTTGAAGATGTTGACATTGACATTGACATTCATGATCCTGTATATTCAACTGATTATGAGCACATTTTTTATTTAGTTATGAAAAGTTTGTGTGCATATATACATATATATAAATTAATATACATGTATATTCATTTTAAAATTAATTTATATTTATCTATATTTTTATATGCATGCAGAAGATATTTTTATAGTTCAAGCCTTACTAGATAATGCAAAAAATGTGGACTATTATCTTTTAAGATGCACAAAAGCAAAACACAAGTTGCTAGAAAGAACTATAGATGCTGATCAATAGTCATATCCAACTGGACTAGTTGTTATTGAAGGAACATATTATCAACAAATAAGGATAAGTGATAGTGGTATTGAATTTATTGAATACAATTTTAGAGGAAAGGTTTTACATTACAATAAGCATGTTATAGCAACCAAGTTACAATTTGAAGCAATACAAAGAAGAGGATGTCATGGAAATCAGAAGTGGAAACTTTCTATTGAAGAACATGAAAAACTTCTAGAGATAATAAAAGCTAGAGAGGATCCTAACAATACATTGTTTGTGGAGCTCTTGTTTAACTATGTACTTATTGTGGAGCTTTAGTTCAGCTATGTCTATATAGCTCTTATAATTTCACATTTAACATTGACAGGATATTTTTATTAATAATTTTGTATACATTGAATCTTTTATCTTGGATATTCAAATTT
The DNA here is from genome assembly GCA_028749045.1 of Cupressus sempervirens. NCBI lineage: Eukaryota > Viridiplantae > Streptophyta > Pinopsida > Cupressales > Cupressaceae > Cupressus > Cupressus sempervirens. Next base: position 924,044,052 of record CM053792.1, read on the forward strand.
AGACATGTTTTGTTATTTTTATTTAAATTAGACATGGATATCTCATTTAAGACAACCTCTTAGGATCTCCCCTTAAGACAACCTATTAGGACCTCCCCTTAAGATCACCTATTAGGACATCCTCTTAGTACCACCTTTTAGGAAATCTCCTTAAGACAACCCCTTTAGTATTTGTATGTATTTATATACTTTGTTTATGTTTTCTTATATATGATTGTTAATGTTGTTATGTATTAATGTTATATTCTATGTTATACTATTTATATGTTACATGTACATGTATATGTTTCCCTTAGGACATGTCATTAAATATAGTTAATTATACTTAGATTAAGGCATTAAAAACAATAACATATACATATTCATATAAATATTGAAAACATACATGTCTACATTTAACACATGAACATAGTTACATACATCTATGAAATAAAATTTACTTGAATACATTGAATTTATGTATTAAATTTATTGAAATATATATTGAATTTAAGTTCTAGTACTCAAGTTATGTTCTTAAATATGTATTAAATTTATTGAAATATATATTGAATTTAAGTTCTAGTACTCAAGTTATGTTCTTTAATATGTATTAAATTTATTGATTAAGTATTGAAAACATGAATAAGGTATTAAGATGAATAACATATACATAATCATGAATAACACATACATTAATATAAAACATAAAGACATTAAAAGATCAATTTAACATGTGTGTACATAGAACATTAAGTTCTATAGTACTCAAGTTATGTTCTTAAATATGTATTAAATTTATTGATTAAATATTGAAAGCATACATACATTCAACATGAGCATAATATGCACATCTATGTAAAATAACACATCTATGAAATAATGTATACATACCCATGTAAAATGTATCCAAAATACCATATAAAATGTCTCCAAAATATGACATCAAATATCTCTAAAATATCACATGCATGAAATGTATTTAAAATAACATGTACATCCATATAAAAGTATATAAAATAAGACATGTATCTCAAATAACATACATATATCCATATAAAAGTATTTGTAAAATAATATATGTATCTGAGATAGCATACATCTCTAGATATAAAAGTATTTGAAATGACATGTACATATATATATATATATATGAAATAGACACATGTGTAAACTAAATCAATCACATCCCCCTCTTGATCCTTGACCCCAAAAGGCTCTATGATTTGGATCGGTGCCCTTTGTCAAATGAAAGAAATTTGTAAAATTATAAAATTATACATATTCATATTAAATATACTATGTGTACAATATATATATCACAAAAAATATATAATTAAAAATACATAGTGTATACCTATGGCTCATGACATGGAGGATCTATCGGGGTCTAAAGATCTCAAAACTGCAACAAACTATCACTAAGACCCTATAGAACACACATGTACATGTACACGAGCTAAATTGAATCACTCAAGAAAATGTATATGTGTAAATTATAGTAAGAAATAAATATAAACATATATAAATTTACAATATTTATTTTAGCATCATATAATGCTCTATCAATATGACTGATATCTAAGTCATGTAGTGATAGAGTGATCTTTGAATCATGAAATGTAGGTGCTCTAAGGCTAGGATGTGCAAGGCCATGAGTAGGTGCTACAAGATCCAAAGTAGGTGTGTGGATAGGTCATATGGGGATAGGAGTTGTATGGCCCTCTATAGGAGTAGGTGCTCTAGAATATGCAAGTCTATCCTCCTATCTCTATGAGGGTTGTGGTCCTATTATGTGTGACAAAATATTGATGATGTGTCCACCAATGTCACAAAGAGGAATCCCCGTGACCATCAACAATGCCTGATATGCTCCAAGAAGGTTAGATACTAAATAAGATGTCATATAGCTCAATGCATCCATATCTGATATGGTTGAAAACTCTAGTGGTGATGATAGATCTACCATCTCATATAAATCATTAGCTCCTATGCTAGAGGATGCATTTGTAAAAATGGGACCATGAGATCGTAACATGTATCTACCACATCTATCTTAAGATATCTCTTGTAACTGTGTGACAATTGTGGCAATGCTAGAATATATTTGAGTCTTGATTGTATCATTAGGAACACTCAAACCTGCAACAATCATCTGTGGACCTCTCGACATGACCAAAAGGTTTGGAACCATCATTGGCCATTTATTAATGAGTGCAAGGGTGTCCATGAGTCTAAATCTCTCTGATAGTCAGCCTTGGCCTTGTCTAACATGACGTGGAAAAACTATATAGTCCACATCCTGATGTAAATGAAATTATGCAAACAATTGTTTGCGAAAATAAAGGGGAAATTCATCCTTCTGTGACCACCTGTGATGCATAGCTAACCACCAAGGATATATAAATGGAGCGATAAGCTAATCTATACACTTCATCACTAAATGACCTATAACCCTAGCCCTATCTATATAAAAGGGAAACATGGTCTTCACCATAGTGGTGGAGACCTAACCATCAATCTATGAATACTTCATAGTGTTAATGACACTGTGAGAAAGTGATGCAGGAGCATCCAGAGGTATAAGGGAAATCTTATGTCACCCAAAAAAAATGTACTTAGATTAAGTTTCTATTTCATGTGTTTTCATTTTTGGATACCCATTTGGGTCAAATAAAGGTTCCAACTCTAACAATTCCACTATTAGTGTTCTAGGTTACAGTTTTTAATCACCTTGGGGTATGTGTAAATGTCAGAAAAATAGGAGTATGTAATTGAGTGATCATTTTGGTGAACTAGGTGTAAATTGGTTGGATGATTGTCATTGTAATTTAGAGCACTCCAGAAAAAGAATTGGGTCAAAAGACCCTACGATTTGAAAGTTATCGTAGTTTTTCAACTTTTGGAGACATCTTAAGAATGCTTCAAAGTCAGGTTAGGGGAATTAAATGACCTTGAATAGGGCCAAAAATGGGGGACAAGTAAAGCTAGTCTATAGGGCTATAGAGCACTTCGAGAGCTTTCTAGAAATGTAAATGGCTCATCAAACGGAGCTACATTTCAAAAGTTATGCCTCCTAAAAGTTTGGTTACCATTTTTGGATTCTTCTAATTTTGTACCGACTTCTAATGCAACTTCTAGAGCCTTCTATTTGGTCAGTGGATGCCAAATAGTACTTTCTAGAATGTATTCCTAATCCTTAACCCTCTAGGGTCTATTTAAGAACATTTCTAGCATTGTTAAAGGCAGTTTGGAGTGGAGTTTGAGAGAAGGTACTAGGAGAAGAATTTATCTTCAAATTTATACTATTGTAAGCCCTTAGGGCATGTTTTGGAGTCTATTTCTCTGCACTAAGTGTACTAGCATATTTTCATAGTTAATAAAATTTTCCCTTTCCTTTTGTGTCCATTTTTTGCTTGGGTTGTGTCCCCATCAGAAAGGGAAGAGTAAAATGTCTCAATACTAATATCATTAAATGGGTTATACCCAAAGATCATCTTGATCATATGGCACAAGTCATCTCTAATAGAAATAACCTTCTCCCTATTAAGGAGAGTGGTAGAAGCTAACAATGTAGAATCAAGATACTCGAGAGCACAAGATAATCTAGCAATAGTATTTATAAATAAACATTGTGTCTCTTGAGTAGATGATGTTAGCCTACATGCTATGCCTAACTCAACACTTCAACCCCCTCCTTGAACACTATCCTCCCTTGTGGATGTAGGTACTCCACCAGTACTAGATGGCATAATGATATATGTAAAGATCTAGATATCTATGAATGCAGAGTTAAGATATACATACATAAGTACATATAAAATTGAAAGTTAATTTTAATTTAAAAAATGAATGTATATAAATATGTACAAAGTTGATTGTAATGAAAAATATGCACATGTTATTTATGTTAGAGTAATTATTTGTTCTAACTTATTAATTAAATCACTTTGATTTAATTAATTAAGTTTCCTATTACTCTAGTTTGCTTAAGCTATATTGTCGGTGCATATAATTAATATTTTATTAATTATATTGTGCAACCTAGCTTTTTTAGGATTTAGTTTCCCTTTTCAGGTTTCGTGATTCCTTTATAAGGATTTGCCTCTTTGTAATTCCATTCATTTCACTTATTGGATTATATGAGATATTGCTCTTTGCATGTCCATTTTGACTTACATGTGTCCTAAGACTCTTCAATTTTGACCCTATTTTACTCCTACTATGGTCCACATGAAGTTATACAAAAGACTTCCAAGATTCCTTAAAGACCAACACACACACACACACACACACACACACACACACACACACACACACACACACACACACACACACACACACACACACACACACACACACACACACACACATGCACGCATGCACGCACACGCGCACGCACACACACACACACACACACACACACACACACACACACACACACACACACACAAACCAACTTGGATTAATCAAGTAATCCTTGGATTCTCTTGCATCATTCTCCCCCTTTGTACAACTTTCTAGGTACATGAGGAGAAATTAGAGATAAATCAATACCTAGCTTCTTGGAGTTGGCTTCCTCTACCCATGTAGCTTTAGATTCCAATTACTCCTTCCACTATATTAGATGCTTGATATATACCTTGTGTCTTGTTGATTTCTTCACCTTGGAATCCAAGATTTTCTTCTCATGTAGTTGAACCTTGGGAGGTAAAAGTCTAGTGCACACATCCTCGAATATCTCCTTGTTATTCTAATTCAACTCTATTAATGGTGTTTTGTATTTGGCTAAGTTAGCCACATTGAACATTAGTGAAATATATACTCTTTTGGGATTCCACCTTGTATGCATTATATCCATACTTAGAATACCTTCCATGGTCATACTCTCTCAATTTTCAACTTAGGCTACATTCCCTTCTACAACCTAGACTAGGTTAGGTGGACCATAACATCATCTCCCAATTCAAATTGTAAATTTCTCCTTGACATATTGAATTTAGTATTTATCTTGTTGGTAGAATCTATTATAGTCTTCTTCACCTACTTGTGTATCTCTTTCATTTTTTGTGAGAAGTCATTTGCATGTCCACTTCTATACTACATGGCTCCTAAATTTTTGAGTTCACACACTCCTCTTGGATGCATCACATAGACTATCTAGAAAGGACTCCGTACTATAGTTCTATTCACACTTTCATTGTAGGAATATTTAGCTCATGGGATGATTGGGTCCCATGTTTTTCCATATTCCTTGGTTAGGAATTTAAGAAGATTACATAATACTCTATTGATCACTTCACTGTGGCCATCTATTTGAGGATGGCAAGTTGATTCAAAAAAAAAATTAGTAACCAATTTGTTTCATAGAATCTTCCAAAAATGACTCATAAACTTCACATATCTATCATATATTATGCTTAATGGTAAGCCATGTATCCTTACAATCTCTTTGGAGAAGAGATGAGAAATTTAGCAAACATAATGGGTGCTCTTGCAAGGGATAAAATGACTAACTTTACTAAATCTATCTACCAACACATATGCACTATCCATAATTATCTTTTTCATAGGAAGACATACAAAAAAAATCCATGTTGATACACTCCCATGTCCTAAATTAGGAATAGTTAGTGGTTGCTAAAGACCTGCATTACTAGCTCCTGCTTTGGATTTTATCCATAGCACACATTGTTCCACATATCTCCTGACATCTCTTGGAAACTTGGGCCTATTATAAGACCTATATACCAAATCTATTGTCTTATCGATACCAAAATAGCCTCTAAGACTATCACTATGCTTCTCTTGAATGAGGTTCTCTCTCATAGAACCTTGAGGAACACACAACTAATTTTGTTTAAACAAAAATCTATTTTGTTTAATATATTATGAGAATTGACTCTAAAAATTGTTTTGGAAATCAAAACATACCTTATATGCTTTAGAGATGTCTCCATCATCTTTGTAGGGGTCTTTGAAACTCTCTATGCCAATGCTTTGGAGTTGTATTTCTTGGACTATCAACATCCTCCTGCTCACTGCATCTTCCACTTTGTTCAATTATTTTTCCTTGTGTTTAATAGTAAATATGAAAGGTGTAGATATTTCATCTAGCTTCAGTTCCTATTACTCAACTTCTCATGTGTGTTGATATAGCAAAGTGCTTGGTTATTGGTAAGTAATACAAACTCCTTGTGTAGGATATAATGTCTCCACTTCCTTAGTGACTGCACTAGAGCATGTAACTCCAAGTCATAAGAAGAGCACTTCTTCTTGGCTTCATTGAACTTCTCACTAAAGAAAGATATAGTTCTTCCTTCTTGGCTCAATACTCCTCCTATTGCAATCCCACTTGCATCACACTCCACTATGAATAATTCATCAAAGATAGATAAAAAATACTTTAGCTTTTTAAAAGCTTTCCCTACTTCTAGAGTCTATTTGAACTTGGTATTTAATCCACCTTTGGTGGTATCTAACTCTAGTGCACAAATAGCACTAAAGTTCCTTATAAAAATTTTACAGAATTGAGTTAACCCATGGAAACTCCTTAACTTTGTCCCTATTTTTGATGTTTTCTAGTTCAAGATATCCTCCACCTAAGTTGGGTTCATCTTCAATGAACCTTGTGGTACTACAAATCCTAGATACACAAGTTCTTGGTTGAGGAATTTAAACTTTTCTAGATTGTCGACAATTTCTCTTTCTACAATCTTTTGAGAACAATCTCCAAGTGTTTCATATGTTCCTTATTTGTTTTACTAAAGATGACTATATCATCTAGGTATACTACTACAAATCTTCTAGTGTAATCATTAAGCACTTCATTCATTAGCCTCATGAATGTGCTAGGGCCATTTGTATGCCCAAATGACATAAATCTCCACTCATATAACCCTTTAGTGGTCTTTAATTTTGTCCTCCACTCATCCTCTTCCTTGATCCTAATCTAATGGTAGCCACTCTTTAGGTCTACTTAGAGAAATACCTAGACCTTCTTATACAATCCATAAAATCTTCTATCATAGGTAAAGGAAACCTGTACTTGATTGTAATCATATTTATAGCCCTAGAGTTAGTAAAAATCCTCCACTTAGCACCTTCTTGGATGCCAATACAACTAGTACTAGAGAAGTGCTGATGCTTTTCTTGATCAAGCCTTGGTCTAGTAACTCATGCACTTGATTAGCCACTTCTTGATTATGCTCTAGGGTGAGCTTGTAGCCTATAATTTTTGGTAAGGAAACCCTTGGGATAAAGTCTATGAGATGAATAATAGACCTTTTAGGAGGTAATGTTGTAGGTGTCTCAAAACTAATTATGGCTTTCAACTTCTCAAGTACTTCTTGTATTTCTTCTATTATTTGTGTCTACATAGTCTTTGCTTCCTTAGGTTACACCATTATTGTATCCTTACCCTTCTTGTTCAATAGTAGTAAAAAACTCCTTGCCACTACTTAGTAAGATAGTAGGGATCTTTGACTATGTTTCCTCTTCCTCTATTAATAACTTTATTTTGGAGGTTCTTCCATCCTTCTTGAAATAAATGGTGTTCTCCTTTCCATCATAGATAGAACCTCTATCATATTTCCATGGTATTCCAAAATGCATCCATAGGAAATACTTCACAAATGAACTTGTATTTATATCTTCCAATGGAGAATTATACCCATGTCTACTCATTCATAAGTACACTTTGCCCCTTATTCAACCATGTTATCTTGTATGGATTAGTATGGGGCATCTTATCCAACTTAAGCTTCCTTATTAGCTCCTCTAACATTATGTTAGCTATGGAACCTAAACACATAATAAGCTTACATTCCTTACCAAGTATTATAAATCTTATCTTGAATCACATGGCTCTTTTCTACTTTGGCTCCTATTTCACTAGTTTCCTCATTAGAACTCTTCTAAACATTAAGTTCTCTTGCATCTCTAACTCAATATGGCTAACCTCTAGTTACTTGACACTTGATGTGTCCTCTTGAACATATATAACTCTATTCATAGAGTTTGAAGAAGATGCCTTCTCAAGGAACCTATAGGCAAGATGAACCAAATGTCCACATTTAAAGAACTTCATGCTAGAAAAGTATGAATTACCTCTACCTCTACCTCTTTCTCTGTTAGAACATCCTTGAGTTTGTATACACCTTCCATGGCCTCTTCTAGAAGTTGTTTCATTTCCATGCTCTATAGATTTAGACTCTACTTCATTCCTTGATTCAGTCCCTCTACCTTGGTATCCAACTCTATGACCTCTTTCATCTCTTCCTCTTCCACTTACTCTTCCCTTTAAATTATGATCACATTTCCTTCTTCTCTTATCTTCAATATTCATATCCATTTGATAGCATTAATTTAATATCTTGGGACTAAGAAGAGAAATCTCTTCTTGTATACTCTACTTCAAGCCATTTGGGTATCTCTCCAGCTTGAGACTTTCATCTTAAGCTACATTTGACCTCATGCAAAGCTTTTGGAATTCCTCAGTATATGAATTCACATCAAGATCCCTATGTATAAGACTTTACCTCTTCTAATGCAATTGGATTTCAAAACCTTTGGCATGTATGCCTCTCTCACTTTGTGAACCATTCCCTTCTAAGTGAAAATTCGTTTCTTACCTTCTCTCTCTCTCTCTCTCTCTCTCTCTCTCTCTCTCTCTCTCTCTCTCTCTCTCTCTCTCTCTCTCTCTCTCTCTCTCTCTCTCTATGGATGAACTTCCTCCATGTTAATGTAGAATATCTCAACCTTGACTTTGACACCCTCACCTTCTATGCCTCTGTGATTCCACCACACTCAAAATGGTTTTCTATCACTTCTATTCAGTTCATGACTAGACTTGCCTCCATCTTTCCACTGATTAGTTATATCCCTTAAAGTGCTTTCCCACTCATGGATTTCAATGCCTTTAGGAATGGTTTCTCTCTAAGCATAGGATTAGGTGCAGGTTCTTTATCCTTTATAGCCACCTTTTTCTTCTTTCCTTTAACCTTGTCTTTGACTTCTTGAGCCATTTCTTCCACTTGGTCAAACTTTTCATCTAGTTAAGCTAACTTATTTTTGAGAAATCTATTTCCTTCCTCTTGCTTAGTGACCTTCTTTGCTAACTCTACATTTTTAACCACTACAATTTCTCCTACTAATTCCTTAGTCTAAAATATTTATCCAGAAGCCTAATCTATTAAGGCTATGATACCAATTTTATAGGGAGGTTGGAAGAAATAATCAATAGTTCATGCTATTAGTCTTCTTGGAAGAGTTCTATGATGCATTCACCACACCACTTGCAACCTTTAGGATGTTAACTATCTAGCTAACCCAACTACAAAGAATAATTTAGCAATCAAGCCAAAACTTGATGCACTCTACTTCAATCACCATAGCCCTTAAACAATCATAAAGGATTGTAACCTCCAAATCTTGTACTTAACCTTGCATTGGTGTGGAGGTATTACCAAAAACTTCAAATCAACTAACTAGAGGTGTTAGGAGTCTCACTGGATTCAACTTCTCATCCAATTTCATCAATTCTTCACAAATAGGCCTAAAAGGCTGCCAGCCCCAATTATGTCTCCTATTGCAAGAATATAAGGAAATTTTCCCAATCCTTCCAAATAAATGATATAAATTTTCTTAGGATTCTTGGATCATCTGCAAATCTTTCAAGGATCTTTGGGGTCTCGGGGTTAGCACCTTCCCTATAGTTTCCTAACTCAATTTTAGTCATTTTAAGGGTTTATAAGCTTTAATAGGTTTCTCTAAAGGTTGGGAAGTGTAAGGCTATCAAATGGATTTGTTTGACCACACCTTCTTCATAAAAAATTAGAAAGACTGCTCTCTTCAAAACCCAAAAGGAATTATGGCTCTAGCTATCCACGTCTACAAGTTATGTTATCTACTCTTTGGTCTCCCCTAGCCAAAATCACCATAGACTCATCCAAGGCATGACTTTAAAAATAGCTTCCCTAGATTTGAGGGCCCAAGGTCTTATAAAATGAACATACTTGAAGTCTACTCACTATTTTCAAGAGGTTTTTCTAGAAGGATGGTAGGAAAGTGAGTTAGAACCACATTTTTGCCAACTGCCTAAAAAGAACCAACAACATTGCAAGAAAAAGAATATTTACAAAAGGAAAGTAAATGAGCATTAAATGCCCAAATAAATTAAGAGAAAATCTAAGCTAGTCACATCAGGTGTCACAGTAAAAGTTCAATACTCTAACTACCCACTATCATTAAAAATATGTCAAATATGTTAAGAAAAAATTATATCCATACAATGAGTTGGGAACCTTGCATATTGGTTATGGCATGGGTTATGTAGGGTGATTGGGTAGTTATTTTCCCCTTAAGTCTAGTTATTATCATTTTACAGCTTTTGGACAATGTTGTCCAAACAACATGTTTTTGGCAAGTTTTGCACAACTAGCCAAAGGAGTTCCAATACTTCCCAAACTTTGAATTTAGTATAAACATCATCCTAGCCCATCCTACACCCTAGTGATCTCATGCTGATATCATCATCAGCATTGTACATACCAAGGTCTTTTACATCTTGTTGATCCCTAGTTGCACTTGTAGGTGTCCTAAGACTCTTCAGTTCCAAACCTATTGTAATCCTCCCATGGTCCGTTGACCTTATAAAAAGTACTTCCAAAATTCCTTAAAGATACACACACAACAAAACATGGATTGATCAAGAAATCCTTGCATGCTCCTACACCATATATATTAAATGTCTCTGGATTTGCATAATTTAAATATTCTAAGAGAATGTGTATGTATGAGGCATAACTATGTATATTAATGTAATTTTCCTTCAAAGAAATACATAAGGAATTATTAGTATTTTTAAGTGAAAAGAAAGGGGAAAATTATATTATGTTTTTTGTTAGGAATAAGGTGTCTCAACCTTGTATAATTCCTATTCTTATTATTATTTGTTTTGTAAAATGTATTTTTGCAAATAATATGTAAATGTGAGTGTACATGTCTAGTCGACATGTTGATCACTTACATGTGTCGACATCTTGAACTGTGTGAAGGAGATCATGGTTGAACTGGTTATGACAGATTCCTATGATGCGTAAGAGCTATTTAAGGAATAAGCTATGACAGGTGTAAGAGAATCTTATGACATGAGGCCTATTTGGGCACCCAAGAATAAGTGGTTAGTGTGTGTAAGAGAATATGCCAAAAATAGGTTGGTATGAGGGATTCCCTTACACTTCTCTTGTGACCACTTTTTTTTGCGAATTCTATGACAAGCAGTCATTGCCTATTCAAGGGATGGACGCCCTTTTCTTGGTATTGGATGTATATGTGGCATTGTGCATGTTTCTTGGTGGTTGAGCCATGAAAAATGCCCAACTCCTTTGTGGGAATTTTGTTGGGTCTTAAGATGTTCATAAAATAAGTATTGCATGTTGTAATGCAATAGTGTGATAGATGAAAGTTTGCAGGTACTGAGGTGCTGCTAGAGTCTTCTATTGTTGATGTTGAACTTGCATTGCAAGTGTATTTTAATATTGTGTTGAAGATAAAACATTGTGCAGGTTCTGGAGGGGTGGGGTTGTTTTACCAAAAGGTTTTTCCCCACCAGAAAATCTTTATGTTATGTGTTTCTTTCTCTATCTATTTTATGTATGCATGGTTGGCTGCAATAATGTTGTTTACATGATATTGAATCTGTAAGTGTAGAAGATTTTAAAAGGATTTGCACCATAATTTCCTTATGACATTAGTGTAGGAAGCTATTTCCGCACCTGAGTTTCCTTACAAGTGGTATCAAAGCTTGATCAACTTTTGATCCTAGTTGTTTGGTAGGGTTTTTTGAGCTAATCTCAAGTTGAGTGGGAGTCTTGTGCAGAGTATCCAAAATCTTATTTGCAGATTGAGATGGCAAGTTCATCATTTGGAAGAATGGAGGTGGAGAAATTTAATGGCACTAATTTTGAGTTGTGGAAACTCAAGATGGAAGACATGTTGGAAGATCATGACATATGGGAAGTGACTAAAAGTGCTACAAGACCAACAACTATAACTCAAGCAGATTGGGATATCAAAGACCGTAAAGCTAAGGGTCTCATAAGACTTTGTTTAACCAATGCAGTCCTTTTGAATGTTTTAGATGAGAAAACCATATATAGTTTGTGGGAAAGACTTGGGGCCGTGTATCAGGCCAAATCTATGGTGAATAGTTGTTCCTAAGGAAGAAGTTGTATTCTCTGCGAATGGAGGAAGGTGGATCCTTAATGGATCATTTAAATGCATTTAATCTACTGGCTGCACAGTTGACATCTGTTGGTGTCAAGTTAGAGGAGGAGGATCGTTGCTACACACTTTTGTGTTCTTTATCGGATTCATGGGACCATCTTGTAATGGCTCTCGGAAGCACATTAGTCACCTTCAAAATGGATGATGTGGTGTCTTCGCTGCTATCAGAGGAGATGCAGAGAAAGGCTTCTATTTTGGAAAAAGAAGCCCTTGCTATTTGTGGGAGATCCACGGAAAGAGGAAAGAAAAATGACAATAAGTCTGACAATAAGGGTAGATCCAAATCCCGTGGGAAGTCAAAGACTTCCAATAAGTCTAAGGAAAAATGTTGGAACTGTAATAAGACTGGTCATTTCCATAAAGATTGTAAAGTGCCTAAAAAGAAAAAGAAAGCCTCAGATTCTGGTTCTAAAAAATCTCAAGAAGATAGCGATGCATTCATCGTAGCTTTGGCAGCCCATGCATCTAATGATGTGTGGTTGGTTGACTCGGGTGCATCTTTTCACATGACCTCTCATCGAAACTAGTTCTCAAGATATGAAGAGTTCGATGGTGGAAATGTGTACTTGGGTGATGATTCTCACCTAAAGGTAGTTGGACGCAGAAGGGTCACTATCAAATTCCTTGATGGATGAGTAAAGGGAATCAATGGAGTTATGCACATTCTAGGTCTAGCATGAAACCTATTATCTGTAAGTATGTTGAACGATGTAGGTGTGCAAGCTATTTTTTCAAAAGAAGGATGTAAGATGATTAGAGGATCGATGGTTCTTGCTAAGGGTACTAGGAGAGGTGCTCTATTTCAGCTAGATGCATGTATTCCTCTATGTAACAGTTCTTCATCCTCACCATCTCAACAAGCAGTGAAGAATTCTATGGTTATTGGTTCTGATGGCAATGCAAACACTTTGGAAGGAAAGCTTCCTACAGAAAAGACAATGTTGTGTCATATGAGATTCGGCCACATTGGTGAGAAGGGTCTCAGAACCCTGAAAAAAAAAATCTCGTTGAGGGGTTAAATGATTGCAATCTCAAGTTCGATTTCTATGAACATTGTGTATATGGTAAACAAAATCGTGTTCAATTTTACTCTAGTTCTCACAAATCTTCTAATGTTTTGGATCTTATTCATTCTGATGTATTTGGTCTTGTAAAAGTTCCTTCGATCTCCAAGTCTATATTTTTTGTATCTTTCATAGATGATTATAGTAGAAGGACATGGATTTATTTCCTTAAAAGTAAGACACAAGTCTTTAGTCGATTCCAAGAATTTAAAGCCCTTCTAGAGAATCAAACTAGTACGAAGATTAAGTGTGTGAGAACTGACAATGGTGGTGAGTTTTGCTCAGCAGAGTTTGAATAGTTCTGTAAAGAACAAGGTATCAAGAGGCATAAGACAAATCCTTATACCCCAGAGAAAAATGGAGTTGCAGAGAGAATGAACAGGACACTGATGAGAAGGCTAGGAGTATGCTTAGTGGAGCTGGTTTAGAACAAAGGTTTTGGGCCGAAGCTGTGGCCACTGTTTGCTATCTGGTTAACAGATCTCCTACATCAGCCCTTGTTGGTAAGACACCCATGGAGGTGTGGTCTAGTAAGAAGCCTTCAATTAGACATCTTCATGTTTTTTGGTTGTGAAGCTTATGCATATGTTCCAAAGGAGAAAAGATCTAAGTTGGAAAACAAAGTTGTTAAATGTATTTTCATCGGGTACAGTGCTGGTGTGAAAGGATACAAGCTTTGGGATCCTATGACTAGTAAGGTGTTGTATAGTAGAAATGTTATTTTTAGAGAGCTAACATCTTCTCCTATTGTGCTACAACCAGATGAAAAAGAAAAGGAAAAAGATGTTGTTCAGTCGCCTCCTACCCCTGGGAAGATTGAACAAAGAGACCATGTTGGGTATAATGATGAGGAGAGCTCTAGCAGCTCTGACAGTTCAGAAGAAGAGGAAGAACAACCTCAACCTCAACCCTTGAGGAGATCCACAAGAGAAAGAAAGAAACTAGAAAGATTTGGTTATTCTATGTTAGATTCCAGTTGTGCTTTTGCTTTGATTACTAACACTGATGAGCCTAGATCTGTGAAAGAGGCTTTGGGCATGTAAGATGCAGGTTCCTGGATTGAGGCTATGGATGATGAGATGGCTTCATTAGAAAAAAAAACAAAACTTGGGACCTTGTACCTTTGCCTAAAGGGAGAAAATCTGTTGGTTGTAAATGGGTGTTCAAGAAGAAATTTTGTGTAGATGGCAGTGTTGAAAGGTACAAAGCTAGATTGGTTGCAAAGGGGTATACACAGGTAGAGGGAATAGATTATGGTGAAATATTCTCTCCTATTGCAAAGTTGACATCCATTAGATTTTTGTTATCTCTTGCTACATCATATGATTTAGAGATAGAACAAATGGATGTGAAGACAACTTTCCTTCATGGTGATTTGGAGGAAGAGATTAATATGTCACAGCCTAAGCACTACATTGTTAAAGGTAAAGAATCCTTTGTTTGCAGATTGAAGAAATCTCTATATGGTTTGAAGCAATCTCCTAGGATGTGGTACCTTAAGTTTGATGCCTTTGTGTTGTCAATTATATTTGTAAGATTGAAATTCGATCATTGTGTTTATTTTAGAGTTGAAAATGATTGCCTTCTTATTGTTGCATTATATGTTGATGATATGTTGTTGTTTGGGAAGGGTAAGGGTATGAATTCTGATTTTAAATCTCATTTGTCAGCACAGTTTGAGATGAAAGATCTTGGGGCAGCTAGGTACATCTTGGGTATGGAAATCTGTAGAGACAGGTCTAACAAAAAACTTTGGTTGAGTCAGAGTAAGTATGTGAAGTCTGTGTTCGACAAGTTTAGCATGGAAGATTGTAGACCACTATGTGTTCCTATTTTTGTGGGAACAAAGTTATTTGTAGATGATTGTCCAAAATCTCCTAGTGAGGTGGAGGACATGAGTAGAGTACCTTATGCTAGTGCAATTGGCAG
This sequence comes from Cupressus sempervirens, assembly GCA_028749045.1. Classification (NCBI taxonomy): domain Eukaryota; kingdom Viridiplantae; phylum Streptophyta; class Pinopsida; order Cupressales; family Cupressaceae; genus Cupressus; species Cupressus sempervirens. The sequence continues at coordinate 924,059,312 of CM053792.1, forward strand.
TCTTATGTATGCTATGGTTTGTACTAGACCAGACATTGCCCAAGTAGTGGGAGTCCTGAGTCGATTTATGGCTAATCCTGGATGCATATATTGGGATGCAGTTAAGCGAGTATTTAGATATTTGAGGGGTACATCAGATTACTCCATATGTTATCACGGTAACTCTTCTGGATCTCCGCATTCAGTTTGTATTCCTGGGTTTGTGGATTCAGATTGGGTAGGTGATAGTGATCGTAGGAGATCCACCAGTGGTTATGTGTTCACTATGTTTGCTGGTGCCATCAGTTGGATGAGTAAGCGACAACCCATGGTTGCTTTGTCCACTATAGAAGCTGAGTACATGGCTGCTACTCATGCTTGTAAGGAAGCCATTTGGCTTAAGAGATTGTGTTCTGATGTTGGTGTTGATGCAAAATAGATTACTATTTGGTGTGATAGTCAGAGTGCTATTTTCCTTGCGAAGAATCCAACTTTCCATGCCAAAACAAAGCACATTGATGTGTAGTTTCACTGTGTGAGAGATATGGTGGAAGATGGAAAGGTAAATTTGGAGAAGGTAGATACTGTGAAGAATTTTGTAGATGCATTAACGAAACTAGTGGGCACTGAGAAGTTTAGAGGGTGTTAGGAGTCTATGGGCCTTTTGGCCTATAGCGGTTAGTTCCTGTTATGTTCCTGTTGCTCTTAAAAGGTGTTCGAAAAGTGGGAGAATGTTAGGAATAAGGTGTCTCAACCTTGTATAATTCATATTCTTATTATTATTTGTTTTGTAAAATGTATTTTTGCAAATAATATGTAAATGTGAGTGTACATGTCTAGTTGGCATGTTGATCACTTACATGTGTCGGCATCTTGAAGTGTGTAAAAGAGATCATGGCTGAAATGGTTGTGACGGATTCCTATGATGCGTAAGAGCTATTTAAGGAATAAGCTATGACTGGTGTAAGAGCATTTTATGGCATGAGGCCTATTTGGATGCCCAAGAATAAGTGGTTCGTGTGTGTAAGAGAATATGCCAAAAATAGGTTGGTATGATGGATTCTCTTACAGTTCTCTTGTGACCGCTATTTTTGGCGGATTCTATGACAAGCTGTCATTGCCTATTCAAGGGATGGACACCCTTTTCTTGGTATTGGATGTACATGTGGCATTGTGCATGTTTCTTGGTGGTTGAGCCATGAAAAATGCCCAATTCCTTTGTGGGCATTTTGTTTGGTCTTAAGATGTTCATAAAATAAGTATTGCATGTTTTAATGCAATAGTGTGATAGATGAAAGTTTGGAGGTACTGAGGTGCTGCTGGAGTCTTCTATTGTTGATGTTGAACTTGCATTGCAAGTGTATTGTAATTTTGTGTTGAAGATAATACATTGTGCAGGTTCTGGAGTGGTGGGGTTGTTTTACTAAAAGGTTTTTCCCCACCGGAAAATCTTTGTATTATGTCTTTCTTTCTCTATCTATTTTCTATATGCATGGTTGGCTGCAATAATTTTGTTTACATGATATTGAATCTATAAGTGTAGAAGATTTTAAAAGGATTTGCACCATACTTTCCTTATGATATTTTAAAAGGATTTGCACCATACTTTCCATACTTTAAAAGGAACATGAGTCAGCAACCTTGTTACGGCTATGGACCATACGGTGTTCCCCCGCCATATGGTCTTATGGAACTTATGAACCAGTCAACAATGGCTAAGCCAACATAGGAAATGGGAACTACTAGCCCTTCATGCCTGTTTCTAGCAATGGGAACTACCAGCCCTACATGCCTATTTATGGCAATGCAAACTAGCTCTATAACAATCCATACAACAACTGAACTTCTAGGAACAATCAATACAACTCAGGCAGTGGTAACACAAACAAGCAACAGAACATAGAGAACCAATCAGGGGGCACCAAAAATTGGTAAAATGCCTGGTTTAGGGCACATTAATTATTGTTGAGTGGTAAAGTCCGCATAAAAAAAGCTCTATGTATGTGTTGTGTTATCTCATGTTTCCGTGTTGAGCTGTCCATTCAATACGTACTAAAGAATAAAACTAAATATCATGCTTCTTTTATTAGCTCTTCTTTCTAATTCTTCCCGAGTTATAGCATCTATCATGAGAGAGGACAAGGAAAGTAGAGGTAGCTTAACAGAAAAAAAATTAGTAATAGGAAAAAAAAATACTCTCCTGCAAAAGTAAAACTCTGACATCTTAATTCGATGCAAAGGTAAATTTGGTACTTATTGCAGATTGCATACTGTCACGACGCTCATTTACACTTATTACTATTAATTAAGAATTCCATACTATATTTTAAAGATAGTATAACTACTTTGTACTTGATGACCAATTTATTATATCTTCCAATCAATTTGACCAATAGTCTACTTTATTGTGCGTAAGCTTTTAAAATCAAAATAGCCTAATATTAAATTATCAATATGCTTGAAAGAATGATGGCTCTGCCTCCTATATATTTAAATAGATGTTAGTTTCTTGGTTTAGATATATTGATATGAAATATGCCTATTGAATTAATAGTTTAATTATAATCAATTATACTTCATTTAAAGGACATTATTTCTGTCAAGCCTCATGACCTGTGCTGAATCAGTACACCAGTGGTACATGTTCAATTAGGGTATGCAAGTTTATCAAGATTCCTAAGTCGAGTATTGCCTCGCATGCAATGCAATAGTCTGCATACATTTTTATATAAGCCCTACCTCACATCGATAGTTTCAATTGTTGATTTGGCAAGTTAGGTGTTTAATTGATGTTTTATCATAGAGTTTACTTTCATTGCACCAATTGTTACTGCAACAAGTTTCACCTCCTTTTCAATGAATTTCATTCCTTTATTTTACATATATTATGCATGCACCATGGATTATAGTTTCAGTACAAATTCTTGATGGCATGAAACAGATGCTTTGATATTATGCATGCACCATGGATTACAGTTTCAGTAGAAATTCATGATGGCATGAAATAGATTCTTTGATGGCAATGAGGGTCACTAGATTTTAGATTTTATAATTTTAAGTATTTGTCAATAATATTCTAATAGAGACATCTCTCTTTGGAACTTTTCAACTTTCTCGTTACTAGTTTCACTCTAATTCTTTAATAGATAAACTACCAAGGTATAATGGGACAACATAGGTTTTATCCACCCTTCCTTGACATGATTCTTTGCTAAATAGTCCTTACCCCTTGTTATTCCTCAACAATGTAATTAATACATTAACTAAATCTTAGTAATTATGAAATTTTCCGTAGTTAATACCTTTAAGCTCTATAAAGTATTGACTATTTTTATACAAGTCACATAGAATACTTATTTATAATAATTTGTATTTTCACTTTTAATTGGCCTTGGGAAGGAAAGAAATATATGTAGTTACTTACTGATATATTTTATAATATATATGAGAGAGGTAACAAAGATACACACACACACACACACACACACATATTTGTGTGTGAGATGAAGCAAAATGATTTCTTCTTGTATCAATAAGTATAGTTGTGAATAACAATAATATTTCAATTATGTACATATAAATATTTAAATATTTTTAAGAGTAGATTCAAAGTTAAGAGTTTCTCTATAAGAAGCTCATAATTTATCATTATGTTATAGTTGCTTTCCTTATTTAGAATTATTAATTTGTAAAAGAAAATTAAAGTAATTGTGTTAGTCACTACAATTGAGATATTAATATTTATTATATAGATTTTTTATAATTCTTTCATAAAATATGTTTCAATTAGTTAAAGTTAGAGGCTCTAAACCCAACATTTAAGTTAACATGACCTCTTAAAACAAGGTGAAACACAAGAACAAACTAAGATCTAGAAACACCAACTAAATAAAGGATAGAAAAATAGAACACAAGCATGAAGAAATAAGAGACAAAAGAAACAAGACAAATCACAATAGATAATTCATAGGAGTGGAGAATTCCATCCAATATAAATTGATCTACTTAAGGTTTTCAACAAAGGAGACATGCTTGGGAGACCTAGTAGAAATATCATTTCTGAAGATAATCTCCACTTTGGGCACCATCTGCAAGTTGTCATCTCTCTTCATGTGCTTCAACTTTCTTTCCTCTAACTAAACATAGATAGAATTGATAGCATGGTTACCTTCACTAGCTTGTCCTTCCTATTGTTAGTCATCCCAATAAGATGATTTTTTGAGTTGAACTAGTTCTTCTTCATCTTGCACAAGATATTAGTCATCGTCACAGTTTTGACCTTGAAGGTTATCTAGTTCTTTATCTCATTGATTTGATCCTTGATAATAATTGAGTTGTTAATTTTTTCACCAAAATTGACATCTTCCCATAAAATTTCATCACCTTCCCCCTCAGTCAAGTCAATTGCCTACTTTTATATTTCTCCTAGAGCCTCTTAACTCTTAATTTTCCTCCTAGCAATGTTATTTTTTAGAATGATCCATTTACCAAAAAAAAGGTTTATTATAAAATAAATTTAGGTTATCGACCATCTAATTTGGCACTTCCACATTCTAAACTGCAATAGGGTTATGGGCAACCTAAGTGGAAAATATATTTTGGCCATCTCTAGGGGTAAAAGTTGGGCCTAGTGGGAGGGGTTTGAATGGACAAGGATGTGGATGAGATGAAGGAAAAATCTTGAGAAATATTAGCTCATACATCCTTAGGTTACTTTATAACTAGAGCTTTCTACTTTTATTTTCCAAAAGGATTGACATGAGTGGTCCCAACAAAGGGATAACTAGAAGGAACCTTGGTCTATGGTTGGATAGGGATAAAGATAAAGTTGTTTAGCTCTATTGAGAGAGGCTGTAGGGAAGAGCTTAGTTGGGGTATGAGGTCAAGAAGAAAATTATATAAATACTAGGTAAGGCTCTTGTCAAGGAGAAGGCATTGTTGTTCTTGAATCTACTCATGGTAAAAATAAGTTATTATTAGAAATAGATGGGTGTGATATTTCTTAAATCTACCTTCTAGTATGATAAATTTGGTAAGGATGATCATAAAAATATTTCACTCATTAGGAATCTTCTCTCTATAAAATCTATCTTGCAATTTTAGCAAACTTTTATCTAGGCTCAAGAAAACATTTGAAATCCTCCATATAGTTCACCTTTCATTTGTGCCTAGCATTTCCTTTCTCTCCATTAGAAAATCAATCATAGCATTGATTATTTTTGTTTAATCAACAAATGGAAATCCACCAATGGTGATCTTCTTATCAACCCACAAATCAAAATAAGTTCTTAGAAAGGCCAAGATTATAAAATTTCATGACCTCTACATGGTTGTTTTAGATAAGTTCCCATACTTTAAATTCTTCCTTGAACTCCACAAAGGTATCCAAATCTATCTAATTCTATTTCCAACTCCAGAAAGATGTCTAGTCTTGAACCAAGAAACCCTACCATATAAATAACTATTGATCTCATTTTGGTTTTGACATTATCATGATAAAACACTTAGTAATTATTTAGTAAAGAATAGTGTATGCCAAGTTATCAAAGTGAGCTAAGAAATCAGTGCAAGCTTAGGGATTAGAGCAGGCCAAAAATTAGTGTAAGATGAGTGATCATGTTGAGCATAAGTCAAAAGAGAAAGCATGTTGTGTAATATGACTAGTCCGTGCTGAGTAGATAGTATGTTCTGAGTCACTCAAGTTTCAAGCAGCCTATACATGGTGAGTTATTCAACTATCAAGTAACAATAAGTGTGAGTAATACAGAAGATGAGTTACAGCCAGAGCATAGTGAAGGTTTTGTATTAGAGCCTATTAGTGCCAAGTGAATAGTTTTTGGTATTGATATTTGTTATGGTAAAAAATTCTATGTAAACCATACATATTCTTTAATTTCCAATTATAAGAGATAAGTATGGAGTCATATTGCACACTTCTATGTAATGCATGCAACCAATTACGTTAAAGGAAGAATTAGGAAGCAATAAGGATCAACCAAAACCATTGATTTTGACCTAATCCATCTACATGAATGCTTATTAAAGAAAGGTAAACCCTCAGAAGTGTATCTATGTGCGAGAAGATGAATGCTAAGATTTTAGAAGGAATTCCTAATACTTGTGATGACTATGAAAGAGTTATGCAAAGCATAATTACTCTAAGAGGAATAGAGACAAGTAGTGAGAGGCTTTGAAATAATAGATCTAATCACAAGGATCAAGAAAAAACTAGAAAAGAGGAGATCTAACATCAAGCAAAAAGGTGCATATTGAAGATCAAGTAGTGAATCATTCTAATAGGTGGTACAGACTAGATCTCTTCAACCAAGTAGTCCTAATAGGCTATTGTAAATCTCTTAACTCAATGCTAACCTAATTTTTAGTTTGAAATCCTTTAATCAAGGTGAGACCTAATAGTATTATAAGCCTTTAATAGGGAAGGCCCCATACAGGGTAGATCATAGTTTATGATCAAAACTTTGTAGCCATAATTAGCCACACTTTTCAACTATAGTAGTGAAGATTTGTGGGTGTCATCCCCACCCTAGTTTTACCTTCTCCTTGTAGGGGTTTCAAGTAACCAAATCTTATGTTTTATGGTTTGATTTACTTTATGCTTTGTATGTGATGTATGGTTAGTTATTTTAGTTTACATGCAAAGTTATGAGATGGATGTATGGTTAATAGTTTTTAAGGTTAATGTTTTAAAGTGATGCCTCCCCCCCCCCAAAATCCCCCTCTTGGAACTTACATTCCCATTAACATTTCCCTACATCAATTCAAGGAGGCAAGAGATGAACTACATCATTTATTAAAAAGAAGAAAGGAAAGAGCTATTCAAAAAAATGATACTCAATATCAAGAAGAAGACAAGTGCTCCTAGATTATTTAAGGATAGGTACTCAAAAGAGTTTGATACAAACATTGCAAATTTGATAGAAAAGACCAATACCCTAGAAGTGAAGAATTTAAAAACCTAAAAATAGAACAAGAAGATCAATCAATACTGTTGTATGAGACTATTGAAATGATAAATAAATTTGAAGAAGATAGAGTCATGATTAGGGAAGACAAGATACATCTAGCTAATAGACTTGAGGGGAAGACGTTAGATCTACAAAATCTTACAAACATGTAATTGGAGACAATGAATCAACTGATGATTACAAATCAAGAACTAAATATCAAAGATATTGAGATTAAAACTTTGGAAACATAGAATACCCTATTGTAGAATGAATTGAAGGCTACAAAGAAAAGGCTTATCAAGCCTAGTGAAGACATCAAGTACTTTGGAAAACTGATGGAAGCACCAAGGCCAAATAATGACATTGTTGGTTTGGGATATTCTACTACTAATAAAGGATAATTATCTAGGAGTGTTGAAAAAATGAATAATAAAGGAAAGTACAAAAATTCTACTTTTAATCACTATAGAAAATTGGGCCAGACAACAAATGTTTGGAGGGACAACATCGCAAATCAAAATCTTAAAGAGAAATTCAAGGGACATTGTCATAACTACAAGAAGCAAGGACATCAGGCACATGAATGCAGGAGAAATGTCACTAATACTTAAAGATTTAAAGGTTATTGTTGCAACTATCAAAAATATAGGCAAAAGGCATATGAATGTAGATCCAAATCCAAGTGGACATCAAACAAATAGAAAAAAGTACACCATAATTGAAACTCTTATGATTGGGATTGAAACACAAGGTAGAGTTGTCACTATAGCCAAGAATATGGTCATAACCTTGAAGGTTACATTAGGATGCATTTCGTAGGCAATTACAATAGATGGTTTAATGAGATTGTATGTTTTAGTTATCTTAAGATTGGTAATGTTCGTAGAAACTCTCCAACTCAGTCACTTGCACCAAGCAACAAGACATGAATAAAAATAAAAGGTAAATGTTGAGAATATAAGGTTGTAGATGAAAAAGACATGGAGAAATAAGGAATATTGCAACATGTCAAGTCATCCAATGGAGTGAGTGATCACATCATGCCCAACTAGGCAATCAAAACTATGTGTAGAACTGATATTTGAAATGTAATATTGTGGTTCAGTTCCAAATATATAAGATTTAAAAATATCATATATGCATGAATTGAGATGTAATGAATTGCATATATGTAAGAGATATTCCATGGTCATTTTTTTTTCTATTTTAATGTCAAGCATTTAAAAAAATATTATTTTTAATCGAGTAATAGAGATATGCTAGTGATAGTTAAGCTTGCTATGTTAGTCAAGCATGTTGAAATTCCTATGATAGATGAGTTTGTAGATTTATAAGCACTAAGAAATTAATGCCAAATTTGAGGGGTTATATAGTCAATTTTTGACTCATTTGCACCTACCAGAGTTTGACTTATTTAGATTCAACTACTACTCAACACCATTCTAAATATTCAAAACATATTTAGCTTGTAACAAGTTATAATCTTCATATTTTGCAAACCCTAGTGAGTCAAATATGGCATCCAACTCTTCAACAATAGTTAGGAAAGAGGGAAGACACTCCTCATTCTATACAATTCCTGAGATCACATATAAGAGATATCCATCTGGTGTGTTATCCATGACACCATCAAATGTGCTAATCATTAAAGATGTACAATGTTGTTGTACTTACAATATTGGAGAATTTGGAGATATGGAATTTATGCTAAAGCTACCTGAAGTTGTGTGATAATGGAGTGTTAATGGAAGAGAAAATAATCATCGATAGGAAAGGGCTGAAGCATCCCCTAGACTTTCCTTAAGTTTTCAAAACTTAACAAATTAAGATTATATTAAGCCATATAGATGATAACTAGATTTGGTTAGAGAAAGGACCAAGTAGAATTTCAAAGAGGATTATTCATAGAGTACCAAGATACCCTACCCTAGATAGATAAAAAAGTATGATAAGCAATGTGAAAGAATTTATTGAGAAGAACACTTGAGCCATGTGGAACAAAAGAGGAGTGTCAATTGATACAATTTTAGATCCCTTGGTAACATTTGTAGTCAAAATTATAGCACACAAATTATTTGAGTCAAGTTGACTAAATAGTTTTTCCTATGTGGTAGTTTACCTAGGCTACAAGATTGTAAAATGTGATCATTCTTATGACTTAGCTGAGTTGTAGCTTCAACAACTCTTAGACAATTTAGAAGCCATCAAGAAGGCCAAAAGTGCATTATTTTTTTGGAAGCATGAATGCTAAAGATATTCCTATGGGGGAGTATTGTAGAAATATAATTATATCATTATCATGATGATATGTTACATTCATGACTATGTTTGTCATTGATGTCAACAAAATAGTTTTCCATGGTATCTAATAGAAGAACAACATAAAGATCAATTTGATAGGGATAGATCATTGAGTACTTTCACTAAGTGAGGTTAAAGAGAGATACTAATAAGTGCATAGTATATGCAACTAGCCTTGGAAGATAAGATATTAAGTCTGGAAGAAGTTATGCAAGTTTTAGTGAAGATTTTTTTGAGATAGAATTTATAGAGGCATGTTCTAGTAAAATAGTTATATCACTTAGCATATTTACTATTGTAAGAAGCTGAAGTTAAAGATGTGAAGAAGAAATTTGATAGATGATGTAGCTAATCTCACTCGTCATAATATTACATGTATGGAAAGTGATTCAAGTTACAATTTGGAATATTAATGTTATCACTAAGTGTAACATGTTCTTAATGTGGTCCATAATAATTAATTGAGAAGATGTAATAAGCAACCCAGTGAATTGTTGTATGAATTATGTATAAAGGAAGGACATTTTTCTTTACCAATGTAAGTGAATGATGGTAAGAAACATGAAGAACATAAGGCAAAGATAAGTAGAGTGGAGTGAAGGTGAAGAATACTTCATTGCTAAGGTTTTATTATGTAATACAAAGTTTGATACATGGATTTGAGGTTCATGACCTGGTCCACAAGGTCTGATAGTGATTGATCTGATTGACAGGAAAGAGAAAGAAGTTAAAGAATAGTAAAAACAATTATTATACAAGGAATAGTTGAGAGATCACTTGGACAATGACTCCAGTTGTCTTACCCTAGAAGTTGTTTGGGAAATGGGTCCTTCTGTCTTCTACCACTCCTAACAGGGTTGGTATAACTCCTAATAGGGTTGGAATCTTCTAACAAAGATTCAAAGTATACTAACAGGGACTCATATCTAATAAATTTTGTAATAGACTCCTAATAGGATCTATTCTCTATCAAGGAATATTAATATTAGTACATCATCTTGTGGGAATCATTCCCACCAAGGTTTTCCTTCTGATCAAGGGTTTCCCTAGTTAACATATCTGGTCTAATCGTATATGTGCATCTTGTTATGGTTGATGTTTACTTTGGTTGAATGGTTAAGTTTATTTCAGGTGGATAAATGATTTAATTATTGGATAACTGATTCACCCCCTATCCTCTTAGTTATCTTGGTGGACTATTATTTCTAACAATTATTTTCGAAGCATCAATTCCTTGAAGATAAAGTTTAACAACTTTGGGAGATCCATGGAAAACATATTAAAAAAGGATATTCCTAAGTCAAATAGAGGAAATTTCGACATCAAGATGATGGAAATTCTTGCTGAGTTATCAGATCTATGTAAATAATAGATTAATGAGTGTCCTGATCCAAAGTCCTTCTATTATATACAAAAAAAATAGTCACAAGAAAGGATAAGTCCAGATTTGAAGAAGACCTAAAGATAAACGAAGGTATTGATCTACTTATGAAAAAAGAACTATAAGGTATTAATTTTTTTATTTATTGGATATGTAAAGAATTTGGCTAGAAAGAGATTAATTTCTAATAAAGTTGAAGAATTTAAAGAAAGTATGGAAGATTCTTGAATTACTATGATAATGAGCCTAACTTGGTTAGTGGTGAAGAAGTAATTGAAGAAAAACTTTGATGACTATTATTGAAAGTGCAAATGTAAGAATTGCTGAGAAATTTAGGATACAAGAAATAATAGTTTACTACAAGTCAAATGATAAGAATGTTGTTACTAAACCAAGGAATGATGAAGTATTCTTTGAGAGTAACAATGATTTATAGAATGGAAGTTATTCCTTTTGAGATGGTGAATGATTTTGATTCCAAGATGGATGCTCAAGTTTCTTATGGGGTTGGTCCTTTGTCTGATGGTACTCTTAGAATCTTTCAAAAGGAGGTTGAGACTATTTTTGGTGAAGGTGTTACATATAGTGTTCTTAGTGTAGACTTTGGTCGAGATAATTCTAGTGGTTTTGGTGTTGAGACTGCTAATTTTGGACAAGGGAAGTTGCATTGTGCTACAACTATTAGATTTGGTCATTGTATATCTGCTAGCTTTGGTGATATTTCTTCTTCTAGTTATACTCTTGCTTCTATTGGAATTGGTAATCAGACTACTAGTATTAGTTCCAATCTGATGGAAGAAGTGATGATAGATAGTACTCATCAAAAGGATGAGTTTCTCTCTATTGATGCTACTAGAATTGGTAATCAAACTGGTAGTATTAGTTCTAGTTTGATGGAATAAGTGATGATAGATGGTCCTTGTAAAGATTTGGACAAGTTTTCCTCTATTTTGGATTCTCAAAATTGGTAGTCTAAGGCTATGATGTTTGAGGAGGGTTGGACACCTATGACTAAGAAAGGATCTAAAAAGAACCTTTCTCAATTTGATATGAATTTATACTCCCACTTAAAGGAAGTGAAATGGAATTCTTAGTCCCCTTACTGGTTAAGAGTTCATGTTGGTTTCTTTCTAGTTTTTTTGTTGGTGCTACTAGACATATAATATTTTTCTGTTGTAGCATGCTTCTAGTTTGCATCCCTCTGGGATGCTTGGGCTTTCTTTGAATATCTTTTGGGTCTATGGTGTAAAGGGGTTTCAAGTCCCCTCAAAACCTATTTTTACCTTAATATAAAATAATAACTTGTAGAATGAAGGAGAGCTAAGTCAAGAATAAACCTTAAAACCTTCAACAGATCTAAGAGTTGAGATAACAACTCCTACTTTAGTTAAGAATATCACAAACAATCATTCACCCAAGTAGATCATCAGAAGTAGAGATAAACATGTGATGATAAGAAAAAAAATTAATTGAGAACTATATTTGATATCTCAAGTTGAAAGAAAAAATGTGGATGAAGCATGTAAAGATTACTATTGGAAGCAAGCTATGAAATAAGAATTCAATTAGACAGTGAACAATGAGACATGAGAATTGGTCCCTAGACCATCAAACAAGAATTTGATAGGAACAACATGGGTATTTAGAAGCAAGATGAATGAACAAGGTGAACTGGTAAGGAACAAAGAAAGATTAGTATGTAAAGGTTACTCACAACATGAAGGAATAGACTATGAAAAAACCTATGCTTTTGTGACAAGAATAGAAGTAGTAAGCTTATTCTTAGCATATGCAGCATATAAGAAATTCAAAGTGTATTAGATGGATGTCAAGTCAAAATTTCTAAATGAAGAACTTGAAGAAGAGGTATACATATAATAGCCTAAAGGTTGTCCTTTAATAGATGACAAGGACATAGTATGCAAAATGAAGAAAGCATTGTATGGCTTGAAGCAAGCACTTGGAACTTAGTATGGAAGGTTGGACAAGCATTTGACAAAGCTTAGATATAGCATAGGTATGGAAGATAGTAATCTATATTGGAAAGAAATTGATGATGGATTGATGATTTTGGTAATATTTTATGATGATATCATATTAGGAAGAAATGATGATGGAAGTGACAAGTTTGAAGAAAAAATGAAGAAGGAAATTGAAATGAGCATGATAGCAGAAATGAAATATTTTCTAAGATTACAAATTGTGCAGAACAAAGAAGGAATCTTTATTTCTCAAACTAAGTATTTTTAAGATCTACTAAAATGGTTTGGTTTGGAAACATGTAAACCCATTGGAACACCTATGATAAATAGACACAAGTTATCTACAAAGGTCAAGACAACTACTATTGAGAAGAAGTAAAGATCTGTGATCATAGGATTTCAACATCTAACTTACACAAGGCCAGATATAGAAAATGTAGTTGGAATTGTTGTAAAATTTCAAGCTAACCCCAAAAAAGCCCATTATGTAGCAATCAAAAGGATATCTAGATAACTAAAAGGAACACCAAATTTTAAATTGTGGTATGATAGATCTAATGATTTCACTTTATATGCTTATACTAATGCTTATTGGGTAGGCAGTATGGATGATAGAAAGAAAATCAAAGGTGGAGCCTTCTTTCTTGGAGGAAGATTGGTCTCTTGGCTAAGAAAGAAGTATGATTGTACCTCACAAAGTATAGTAGAAGCAAAATATGTTGCAGCAATAAACAATTGTAATCAAGTTGTTTGGACGAAGTAGATGCTGAAGGAAATAAGGATAGAATTCAGTGAACCTATTGTCATACATTGTGTCAACAAAAGTACATTAAATATGTCAAAGAATCTAATGTTACATTCTAAGACTAAGAACATTTCTTTCAAGTATCAAATGTTGAGAAAAAACTTGTAGAAAATTAAATTAGATTGGATTATATAAGCGCCAAAGAGAAAATTACAAATATTTTCACTAAGCCTCTTGCCAAAGAGAATTTTCAGTATTTGCCAGGTATGATAGAGGTTATGCCCATTTCCCACATCAGAGTAGATGATGGAAGAGTGTACCTATCTAGTGTAATAGAGCACTATTGTTTTTCTAGACTAAATTTTGATGCTTCCTATATGGGGGAGTATCTCTGATGGATAGAGCCATCTAGGTCTCTTTTGGATGTTGTTTTTAACAATGTCTTTCGACACTTGAGTAGGTTAGAGATTGGTTTCGAAAAGGGTGACACAAGTTTTTACTTTTTCCCTAGAGGAATTTCTTGGATGGAATGACTTGATTGATATTGATCTTCAGGGTCTTGCATTCACTAGGTATAACAATAGATTGGTTAAAATTTTGATTTAGGGTAGACTTGATAGGGCCCTTAATTCTTTTGGTTGGGACATTCTTCAACATTCTTCATTAAAGAAGAGTCAAGAACCATTTTGGATCACTTATGTTGCTATATTCTTGGTTGAAGAATCAACCTCCTAAACAAAGGCCTTTTAGTTATGAAATCATGAAGTACTCACACATTGAGTTTAGAGATTGTATTGTGTAGTGGTGGAAGGATCTAGTTGAGGGAACAACCGTGTTTCTTATCACCAGAAAACTTGAATGAATCCAAAAAGAAGTGTGGATAGGTAGCAAAGCCTCATTTGGGAACATTTCCAAAGAGAACAAATAAACTAAGAAGAAGTTGGAATTCCTCCAAAACCAACTTATTTAGGGTAGTACTAATGTTCAACAACAACAGGAGGAGACAGAGTGTCAAAACTTATGGAAGATTGTCTTGAATCAAGAGGATGTTTTCTAGAAGCAAAGATTGAGAGTTTAGTAGTTGGAGGAGGGTGACTGAAATATGGCATTTTCCCATAGGTCAACATAAAAAAGAAAAGAAACCACCATAAAAATGTTTGTGGATGATAAAAGTCAGGAGATTAATGATATGGAGACAGAAGGTAAAGTCAATCTCTATTTCAATGAGGTCTATAGCCCCCCTATTATGTAGGTTAATAGTAACAAGCGAAATGATATTTTGGGATATTTTTATCTAGTTGTGAATAACCAAATGAATGAGGACTTGACTGCTAAGGTCAAGGAGGAGAAATTTAGAAAGGTAGTGTTTATCATGAATCAATACAAAGCCCCTGGTCCTAATGGTTTTCCCTCAACATTTTTTTTAGGAATTCTAAGATATTGTCAATTATGATTTGATCCATGCCACTAAAGAATTCATTAGAATGGGAAATTTATTGAAGGAAATCATCCAAACCTTCATTGTTCTTGTCCCAAAGACTAATAACCCTAGTCATCTAGAAGACTTTTGATCTATTAACCTTTGTAACACAATTTATAAAATCCTTGCCAAGATTATGGTAAATTGAATAAAGCCCCTCCTTGAAAAGTTTATTGGTCCCTACAATGGTTTCATCCCTGGGAGGTAGATTCTAGATGCGATCATAACTACACACAAGGTTATCCACTCTATGGATAGGAGCAAGAACCCACATATGGCTCTTAAATTGGATATTTCCAAATCTTATGATAAGGTTAGGAGGGAATTTTTAATTTCTATTCTCTCTAAAATTGGTTTTAGTGAAAATGTTATCAAAATTATCAAAAAAGTTGTTAATATTGTCATGTTTCTAGTGCTTGTTAGAGTTGTGGCAAGGTGACCCCCCTATCCCACTATATTTTCATTATTTTGGCAAAGGTCCTAGATAGAAATTTGGTTTCCATGAACAAATTTGGTAGTTTAAGAGGTGTTAGACCCACATCCTTGTGTCTTGTAGAAGCTATTCAACAATTTGTGGATAACACCTTCTTGTTTGGAATCTCCTCTATCCATGAAGCTAGGGAGTGGAAAGTTGTCCTAAGTGAGTATGTGGAGGCCTCTGAACAATGTATAAATAATTAGAAAAGAAAAGTGTATTTCTTCAACACTATTGCCAGCCTGACAGGTAACCTATTACTCAAATTTTGGAATACTAGGAGGTGTTTCTCCTAGACAGTTACCTTCGTCTCCCTGTCATAGTTAAAGAAGTCTCAAATAACTTTTGGAATGGACTTGTTGAACACTTCTAGAGAATATTGGCAAGCTAGAAAGGAAAGATTCTAAGTAGTGCTAGGAAAATCCAACTTCTCTCTACTTCTCTATAGGACATCCCAATTTACTTCCTTTACATTTTTAATCTCCTTGGTAGATTCAAAGATATCCTTGAAAAAATACATGGGGAACTTCTTATGGTCTAACATTGAAGAAAAAACTAGTAGGAGTTTGGTTAGCTAGGAAAAAGTCTATCATCCTAAGGACCTTAGAGGTTTAAATATTAGAAGGATTTGACATATGAATAAGGCTTTCTAATTAAAGTTTCTTGGAGTTTGATGAATTTGGTGGGTAATTGGTGAAATAGTGCAAGGGCCAAGTATGTTGGAGGAGAGTTGTTTCATCATGCAGTATGGACCTAGGCTCTCCCCTAGGGCTTTAAAATTTGGAATAATATGATGTACACCCAAAAAAAATTACGAAGATGGGGTGTCATTGGATTGTTGGCAATGATGAAACCATTAATTTTTTGGAAGATCAATGGCTCCAAGATTACCCACTCAAGCACACTAGATTCACTCCTTTACATTAGATATACACCAGAGCTAATAGATCCATGACCCAAAACTATATCACCCTGGAATGTCGATGGACTGGGATCTAGCACCAGGTTACTATGGGGGTGAGTCTTGATAGAGAACCTCAAATCCTAATAAACAATTATAGTATCCTCCTCATCCCAATTGAGGACTCCTTGGTTTGTAAGCTTGCTTCCTCAAGGGAATTCATGGTGAAGTCAGCTAATCTTTGTTGCCTTTGGGGTGGGGTGGCCCAGGAAGATTCCAGAAAGGTTTTGCACTTATGGATTTTTCCAAAGATAAAAAATATTCTGGTGGATGACTTTACATGGGTCTATCGTTACTATGGATAATCTCCAAATGAGAGGATATTAGCTTGCAAACTACTGTATCCTTTATTTTTAGGACACAAAGTCTATACCACACCTTCTTATTCACCATCATTTTTCCTCATAGGTGTAGAGGGGGGTACTTGTGTTATAGGGAAACCAACACTATGCTAATGGAATTTTTCAACAATTTGTTTAGTGGAATGGCCCATATTCCCATCCTTATCTAAATCACTTATTGTTAATAACTTCTCCTTATGTTTCATGGGAAATCTGGAAGGAATATAATAACATAATATTCAGAGATAAAACTACTACCATTTTGGGGTTGGTCCAACAGGTTAATAGATTCTTAAAGGAATGTAGTGTAATTTGGCTATGGAAACCCCACCGGACCCCCATGGTAGACTTGATATGTAGTGGGCTTTAGCCTAGGGAGTGGGCCAAATTATGGTACAATTTGATAACTCTGAATCTTTGTCTAGGAAGAATATAGTGTGGACCATGACCCCTGAGACATGGTTTAATCTTAATTTTGATGGCTCAACCATGATGGGAAGTTCTACTACTGGGGGTGATTTACACAATTCTATAGGGGAAATGGTTATGGTGTATTCTAGAAACTATGGAGGTGGCTCAAATAATGAAGCTAAAGCCTTAGCTCTTCTATGGGGTCAAGACTCGTAAGGAAACATGGAATTAATAGGTTGTTGGTTGACGAGGTTCGATGTTAATTATCAAAGTTGCAAAAGGGGACAAATAGAGTAGTTGGGCAATCAAGGTGATAATTGAGGAAATTTATAAGTTGATGGAGGAATACTAGGCAATCTAGGTGGATCATATATACTATGAAGGTAATGTCATAATGGATGAGTTGGCTATATTAGGACATAATATCATGAGGCTAACTAAATGCAAGGAGATCAACCTAATTCAATCATCAACTAAATTATTGATGGAATGTGAATGCACTTCTAACATAGCCATATGAATGATCACATTAGGTGGCACGAATTCAATTTTCTATGTTGGTAGGAAAGAAAATGGCCTCACAAAGTTTACATTTTGAAATAGTATATGTGCATATGCTTTTATGATTTCCTTTCCAAAAAATTATTTATTTCTGCAAAAGGATGAAGGTAATGGATTTTATTAGACTCAAAAAAATAACTTGAAAAGATAATAATCACACCTCACTCATACCTTGCTACAATTATAGCTAGTATTGAGTGATTATAGAAAGAAAGGGACAATTAACATGTCCCATGGAAAGAGTTTTTTTGGGTTTTGGGAAAACTTGTGGACTTATGATGGCTTTCTACCATCCTTACATTTGTATCTTGAGTAAATTTTATTCAACTTTTGAAGACTGCCTTACTTGCAACATGATGATGTCAGAAAATTTAGAGGAGTTAGTGGAAAAATATGAAGAGTTGGTGGTTGAGTTGGTTGGTGATATGAGCACTAGTGATTGTATTGAACCTATGGGAGAGGAGTACATTTTCAAGAGTGAAGCAATGACTATTTATCTATGGAAGGGTGACTTATTAGATTTTGTGGAAGGGATGATAAAACATGAGGAAAACATCTCTATGTAGTACTTCAATTCATGGAATGATAGAAGGGTTTCCATCAATAGGGATGAGTTTTGAAATCATTGAGGATCTTATTTCTAAGGATGGTGGGTTTCCCATGGGTGGCACAAACTAGTGTAAACAATCTCGTGTGAATGATGAAACACAAAAATTGTTCAAGTTTAATGAGAACCAGTTCATATGCGTAGTGGGCTTTCCAGGGAACACCTTTGTAAGCCCTAGGATGTCATCTACTATGAAATTATGAGATATATTACCCTAGAGGATCAGTTTCAACTACTTTGTCTTTACCATTTCTCCATACTCAACCATTTTAGAAATCTAGATTAAATATGTTATCTATTCCTTTCATTGAATTATATAGATGATAGTATCTTTAGGGCAAGGATAAAGGAGGGAAAACCTTTTACCTCATCCACTAGGGTTTCATGAGTAAGTTCTATACCCATCACCTTGCCCAAACCTATCACTCCTAGATAACCTTCTAGCTACTACTAACCCCTAGTCTCTCTTGACCCTGGTTCTAGCGCTAGCCATAAAAAAATTAAGAAAACCACTAATCTTGAGGTCATGATTAGTCTCATTGACTCTGACATAGATACTAGCAAGACAAAATAGAGTGCTTGCAGAACTATCAAATGCTTCCAATCAGAGAAGCTTAAGTCCCCTCTAAAATAGGTCTTTATCTTAGAGTCTACTAAAAGTGACAGTAGACCCCCTAGGAGGAAGAAATCCCATTAGGATATTGGCAAGAAGTCTAGCTCCAATCCTTCTTGCCCCTCCCATATTTATGATACCCTAGAGGCTAACCCTTCCCTGACTAGAAGTGGTAGTGAGGACATTACCTCCCCCATGAAGGAAACTCCCAAAGTGGGGGAAAAAGAAGGAAAACATAGCCGTGGCCAGAGTCATTGTAAGGCTCAACTTGATAGGCTTGAATAGTCAATGAAGCATTTGACAAATAATCATACTGATATTTGCCAAAGATTTGAAACCATGGCTAAGTTCTCTATTAAAGTGATGCATTTAGTGGCAACCACCCTTTACTTTCTATAGGTGACCAAGGATTTGAAGGACATATGCAAGGATGGTGAAACTTTGTTGTGGTTTTCACAATGCATGTGCCATTTTTCCTAGAAATGGGGATGCCCTACTTAATTTTTTTATCTTTCCAAATCCATATTCCTAGGTCTAGGTCCTTTTTAGAGTTTTATCTAGTGTTTCTTGACCCAAACTAAATCCCCATTCAAAAATCAAATTCCAAAAATCATTTGAGAGGTCAAGTCCTTTTCTATGAAGAAAAATGGTGCACCAGCACACCTCCCTAGGTGCAATAGTGCACCAAGTACATTGAGAAGGCTTCACCCTTGGTGATGCACAATAGCACAACTATGTAGCACCAAGGGGTGCCCTAGATCCCTAGTTCTATAAAATACTAAGACCCCTCTTCCACCTTCACTTTATCTTTTCCTCTTCTAGCTCATCTTTGCACACCACCACACCTCATCATGTGAAAAGCTCCACATCTCTACCAATTTGCTCCTACCTGCACACATAAGAAACATTAAAATACTTAAAGTCAGTTGTGCACCTATTTTAGTGTGTAGTTTCACACCTTTTACAATGTTAAAATCTTTAAAAACTATAAGAAAATTACTTTGAAAGTAGTGCACCTACTTAGGTGCATTGTTGCATACCTTTAGTAAGGAGAAAACCTCACAAAGGAAAATGGTGCGCACTTGGCACACCCTCAAAGGTGTGCCAAATGCCCACCCTTTATAACTCAACCTTGAGCAAGGTGTGCATTTGGCTCACCTCAAAGGTGTGTCAAATATGCACTCTTATGTTTAGGTTAAGGCATACCTAGTACATCTTAGAGGTTTTCTAGGTCTACCCTCCTTTTGGCATCAGGGTTACAAATTAGACTTTTAGATGTTTTTGAGCAATTAGGTTTTCTAGGTATTGTTTATATTTGTATTAGGTTAATCATTTTTTCTATGACTCTACACTAATAGACATTATTTTTGTGTAGATTCAATGGCTTCTTAATCATCCTTCCTTTCTACAAAGATGGTTCCCAAACCTATGGTGTTTAAGTTTCAAGGTATTTTGGCCAAATCACATTTTCAAGATGATTATTCAGAGATTTAGGACACTAAACTTGGTCACATAGACTTGAGCACATTCCTAAAATTGTACAATAAACCCATCAAAAGATCCCCAATGATATCCTCTTTGATCTGATTGGGACTTGCTAACGCAACATCACATCTAGTATCAGTGCAATCTTCTAAGTTCATCATGACATTAGTAGAGAACTATGTCTCTGAAGAAAGGGTTGTAAGGAGCACAACTGGAGAGATTCTCCTAGATCTTTGACCCAAGAACATAGAGAAGGTGTTCCATCTTTTGAGGGCATATCAATTGATGAGGTTGACCTATCACCAAGTGAAAAGATGGTACAGGGAACATGTAGAGGAAGCTTCCAAAATCATCTAGTCATTGTACCTTATTGAGAAGACTCCTGTAAGGCATGGATCAGGAAAGGTCGACATGACAAGAGGATACATGAAAGAAGATATTGGACATTATATCATACTCTTGAGTGGATTCATGGGGTTGCTAGCATTAGAGCACCTAAATTTTTGGATGGTGCCCTTTATTGAGACTATCAAGACAACAAAGATACCAATTGATTGGGCTTCGATTCTTAGTGAGAACCTAGGTGAGCAGCTAGCAATAGTTAAGAATAACTTAAAGTTCTATATGCCATCATATTTGGTATACTTATTAGCTACAAGGGAGATATAATACCTAGGGTTTTATAAAAAGGGTAGCATGCAAGATGCAAATGCATGGCCCTATATTGTATTTCCTTATTTGGTGAAAAAGAAGCTTTTAGAGCATAGAAAGGAACATAGAATAGTGAATGATGCATTTATATTTGCAATAATCTAGTTCATTGAGTAGGATTATGCGAAGAGGATGTCAAAGGAAGTAAGGGCTATGATATCAAAGTTTGGAGCCTACTACATCCAATTCTGAACATTCACATTTTAAGGGTAGTGGATTCAATGATCAATCCCAAGAAGCTCCCTAGGTATCCAAGTAACTGACTCATTCTACTTGAGATCGCTCAAAAATTCTTGTCTATTTATGACATAGTTACGAAATAGCATAAAATAACATGGGTATGGCCTATTATGATAGGACCATTTAGTGTGGTCCAGAGATAAGATATTCTATCTTTTGAGCCTAAATGGGATCAATATCCCTTAGAGGAATATAATCTCCTCGCCCTTATTTTGATAACATTAGAAGGGTACAATATGTGGTTGGTAAGACATTTTAGCATGAAGATGCAATCAAGGATCACTAGATGAGGATAGTAGATGATAATGATATTTAAATAAGGGATTATTTTAGGATGAATCTCTATTTGGCAAGTATTTCCTTGAAACTAAAGATCCCTTTGAATATTATGCAACAAAATACGAAGGATGTTCTCAATCCATTATTTAATAGGTACAAGATTGGTGATTGACCTATCATGAATGCTGAGGTTGATAAGGAAGAAAACTCAAATATAAATCATAGGGCCAAGCACATTATCTAATTGAAAAAGGATTGGATCAAAAGACCTTCCTGTAGAACAAGAATTAGTATGCAAAGAACATTAACAAATAAAGTAAACATTCACAAACCAAAAACTAAATTCACATATATGCTTAGACAAAGGAAGAAAACAAGAAGTGCAAACCTCACAAGAAAAAGCACTCCATGCTTTCTTGATTCTATAGATGTGTCCTTTTGCTGTGGATTTATGCTCAAGATGCTCAAAAGTTGCTTCAATGGAGATGGGTAATGGCAAATTGGTAGCTTTGTGAGCTCTCAATTTGGCATTATAAGGGTATGGTTGATGGCTTTGGTTCTCAAAATAGCATGGTAACTTTAGCTCAAAGATTTTTGATGAAATGGCTTGGGATGGGATTCAATTTATAGGCTAAGGGGTAGAGGGATGGAGGGCTTAGATGCAAGGATGGATGAAGGCTTAAGGAGGACTAGGATGCACTCAAAGGAGAGCACATGGATTGTGTTTGTTTAGCACCAATGGGAAGGTGACACTTGTCACAAGGAGGATGAGCGTGAGAGGGTAGAGTAAAGGGTTGGTTAAAGGCATGATGAGTGGGGTTGAGTATGTAAGAGGGATGTAAGAGGAATGAGTGTGGAAGAGGGAAGAGTGTGGAAGATGGGTGTAAGAGTCATGAGTGGGCTTGTAAGAGTCTTTATGTTTTGTAAGAGCACTCATGACTTAGTGGTTGGGTTTTTTGAGGGGAGACTTTGGTTTGGATTAGGAAAGTCTTAAACTTGTTTAAGAAATGTGACAACATTAGGGAGTGGATTAGGCTTGGGTTTAGGATTAGATTAGAGATGTTAGAGATGTGCAAGTGGATGACATTAATGAGGGTGGGTGAGTTAGTGGCTAAGCTTGGTTAGTATGGGTGGATGGGGTGGATTAGGCTAAATGGAGGATTAGAGATAGGTTAGGGGTTTTTGAATTTGAGGATTTCATTTATCAAATAGATTTATTTAATAAATGGGGATTTTTGGAATTAGATAGAAGAATAGGATTTAATTGATAAATAATAGATTATTTGATTTATCAATTAGGACTATAGATGATTAATTAAATTAATCAACTAGGGGATGACAAAGGATTAATTAAATAGAAATTTAATTAATAATGCCTTTTTAGATAACTAAATAGGATTACTAAAATAGTGTAATCAAATTTAGGTGTCTACACTTCCAAGTTGGATCTTATTCCTCAAGCATTGGTCTTCCATGCTCAAGCCCACCTAGCTAAAGGTTATAATGTCTACATTTACAACTCAATCCCCTGTCAAACTAAAATCAATGTACCAACTTGATAGACAAGTTGGATATTATAGGGCTCAAAAAGGTAAAGGAAAGAGGAAGAGGATTGCTCCTCAATAAGCCAAGCTAGAAGAGAGAGAAACTCAAGCACCTTCACAACCCAGGGAAGAAAATTTGCAAGGGTCAAAAAATATTGAAGCTACATAGACCTAGGACAATCCTCAAGTGCCAGCAATGGAGGAAGAGAAAGGAGGAGCTAAGATGGAAGTACAAGAGGTGTCTCCACCTCAACAAGAGGTACAAGCCTCCCCATATGCTATTAAGAGAAGAAAGATTAAGACTCTGATCAAGAGGAGGTAAAAGGTGGTTAGGAGAGTGATTCCTTTCCCATTACTCTTGGAAGTTATCCCCAAGGGAGAAAAAGAAAAGGATTATGAGGATGACGAGGATAACCTTCCTTTGAACCAAAGGACTCATCTTTCAAGAGCTACAAAGTTACAATGGAGAAGAAGCTCCCTAGTTACACCTCCATCCATTCCTAAGCAACCTATTTAGTTTACTACATCAGAAAATGAGCTACAACAATGGATCAATGAGCAAGAGGGTGAGGACACTAATGTATTTTAGAAGCAAAATTTTGATTACATGTCTGTCAACACTAAGTTGGTCGAAGACAAGATAAAAAATATTCCAACTAATCAACCTCAACTAGAGGATTGGAGTCAATTGCCACCCAAGCCACAAGGACCTGAAGTAGCTCCAACATCTCCCATTCTTGTTACATTTTGTGTAGATAAGGGATTTTCTACCCCTCTTCCTCCAAACACTAAAGAAGAACAAGTTCAACTAGAGAAAGAAGAAGAGCTACAAAAACCATCTGCCAATGAAGTGTTAGAGGAAGGGATAATAAGTGAGTAACCTGAAAAAAGTTCCCAAGACATAAAGGTGAGAACTATGGATTTCATAGATACAGAGGCTCTAAATGTGGATCCTTCATAGAAGGAGAAGACATTAGAGCAGAGGGATAAAGGGAAGAGCATAGATGAGAAAACTCCTTCCTCTTTGAAAGGTAAATCCCTGGTAGAGCATGTACCAAGATGGTTGAGGAAAGAAGTCACAAGAAACAAGGGCGAGTGATTCTCTATTTGGGAGGAGTATAGGATAGAATTGATTAAAGTTCTAATGAAACCCAAGTCACCTCCAAAGGATCCATGGACACTAGCCTTTATCTTGAGTGATCAGAACTAGGACTTATTTTCTCATGTAGCTATCACTCCTGTGCATGCATATATTGAAGAACTAACTCCAAGAGACTGTTAAATCAAGGAGTTCATGCTTGGGAAACCTATGTTGGATACAACTAAATTGATGGTAATAATAGGAATTAAAGAAGTATTTAGGCAATTAGAACAACATGTGGCATAATTGATAACACTTTAGAGATAGAATGAGATCCTAAAAGAATATCTAAGCAAAGTTGTTCATCCCTTAGATCCTATAGATCCCAAAGAAATTTTGAACATACCATTGGAGAGAAGAGATAAGGGGACAGTCTAGTTAGATCTATTTTTGAAAGCTTGTCAGTAATGGTGAGAGATTTTTGAGGAGAAAGGTGTACAAATTATATAGCGAAATCTCAAGTTACTACATAATATGTAGGATAATGTAGATAGGCTAGTGGCCATTTTGAATCAAGATTTTGGTTTGATGGACAAAGTACATACCTAGGGCAAGGACTTGTAGGCACTACAGGAAATCAAAGGCCAAAGGTATCGAATGTTAATGGGTGTGTATAGAATGGAAGAGTTAACTAAGATTGATGATTGGATAGAGATGCTTGCAGATGGCAACAAAGTAATTGAAACATTACATGTGGAGATTCACAATCTCAAGGATCAAACCCAAAAAAGAATTTTGAAGGAAGAGAAGCATTATAGTGATGCATATTTAGACATTTTTGAAGATTTTTTCAGGGATCAGTTAATAGCTGTAGAGGTAGAAGTTAAGTAGTTCTAGATGACCTTTGAGGAAGCTTCTAATGATAATGACATCAGACAAGCATTCAAGATAGAAAAAGCATTTTTAGAGTTGGATGTAAAACTCAAAGATATTATAAAGACTCGCATTGAGGTGGGAAACTATAGGAAAAAGGTGAAGGATAATTATGAAGCCTTAGATTTTCCAGATGCAGCTCAAGTCACTAAGATCATCGAGAAATTGAAGGGCAAATGCCCAAACCTAGCTCTAGTATAAAGAGGGACAAAACCTAGAAGCCAGAATTTTAGTTTTGACACTTGGTGAAATTTTACATTTTTTGCACCTACTTCTAAGGTGTGTAGGTGTCCTAGGTGCACAAGTGCACTCTTTCAGAGGTTTGCCAGAAGTTTTGAATAATTAAGAGTTGGACCAATAGTTAATTGCTACTTCTAAATTTAGAGCTTTCCATGCATTGGAAATGTATTCTGATGATAGTTTAACTCGTATAGACACCTAGTGAAGATGAAACTTCTATTTTTGGCACTTCTAGACTCTTACATCATCTAAAAGATTTCTTCTTCTTATTTTTTCACACTTTCTTTGTTTTAAGACATGTAAAGGCTCATGCATTTGTTAAATGATGTAAATATGGATGAAATCCTACTTAACACTAGTTAGATAGTTAGTTTGTAAATAAATAGATTTATTTTATTAGTTTAGAAGCATATGTTTGCATAAAGATATCTCTCATGTTGAGAAGAGAATTTCTTATAAATTTAGGAATGTAATATGTATTCCAGGCTGCCATTATTTTGATGCAATAATATATGGTGTTGGTGCTTGCATTTAGAGTGTAGTGATTCTTGCCTAAGCGTGTTATATTTTCTGAATGTATGTTTATGGAATGTAATTCAGCTAATATTTTTGTTCTATTGTTTTGGTTGTGTGATCTTTTAATTTTGGTGTTTATTACAGGTCTACAAATTTTGCTGACATACTTAGTTGAAAAAGAGATCACAATATTATTCCTACATAGCTTTTCATCTTGCATGGGCACATTTTCCATGGCCTTGGAAGTTGATGAAAAGTCAAACATCTTATGGTTATTGAATTCTCATCAATGATTGCAACAGTGGAATTAAGGAAGTGTTGATCCTATTTTCATTGGTTAACCACTGATCTTTTCAAAGGCTTAACTCACAAACACGTTGTTTTCATGGCTTACGTCCATTAGGATTTTATTTTTCATATTATTTGGTTAAACTTCTTATTAACCTATCTTTCTTATTTGCTTTTACAAATACTTGGTTAAGCTAGGAATTCATATAGTTACATAGTTAGATTGCATTCATCATAAAACTAGAAAAATACAAAATATATATATTTTTTTTGTACGGTTGTTATTTTGAAACAACTAGCCAATTTAAAATCTTTTCCAAATTGTTTAACAAACCGACAAAGGCCTCCTCATGAACACTCACATTTATCTTCAATTGAGCAGAACCCAATAGGGCACAAGATCACCTGGAACCTTGGAGTTGATCCCAGATCAACTTTTCAAGAGAGGAGTTTGAAAGGATTAATGTCATTAATTATCGTGCATAACTACAACTCAACAGACTTCCCACTCGATAAATGGCTTCCTGACAAAGGACTGAATGAACACTGTCCTAGACAAACTTGTCAAGGAGGAGGTGTTAACTATGGACAGCGATGGAGCTAAGGCGAAGGATGTTGAGGAAGTAATTACTTGAAGGAGGGCAGTTAGCCCTGTTGGTTGTTTTTCTTTTAGCTATAATGATATCGGTTAATCTAAACTTGATGCACTATGGAGCTTTTTGTTATTTGTATAAGTTTAATTTCTGGACCGTTAGTAGTAGTATGTTGTTTTACTACTAGAATACTTTTGTTGTTTATCTGCTTGATCCTAGTAGAACTGATGTTGTTATGGCTGTTATAGATTATATTAGTTTTTAAAAGTATAAAACTGGTGTTGGTTAGATGATAGGGAGGTGACCTTCAGCTGATTTCTCAGCCTTTTTCTACTCAAGGATCAGCCCCTCTCTGCCACCTATATACTTCAAAAATTTGTAGATTGTTTGCTCTTTGGTATAAATGTAACAACAGAAAATTAAGCTATCTTTATTCTTTGGCAGCACTAGTTAAATCTTCAAATCGAGACAGTCACATCATTTATTGGAATCTACCTCTCTTATTGGCTATGAGCATAGGATACGCATGCACAGAAGTGGGCGGATTCTGTTGGCCCCGTAGTCAGTGTTCATATCTATCGACCCCTTCCTAGTTCGGAGGTGAACTTAACTGCACTTTGATCTAGAGTGCGAGTCTAGGGTAACTATGTTAGCTATGGATTGGCAACATAAGTTGCTTCTAGATAAAGCCCACATAATCCTGATTCTTCCCGGATAGCCATTGACATAACCATCATTCATACTAGATAGCCATTGACGTCATTCATACTAGATAGTCACTTACGTCATGCCATTTCTCTTTCGGCTCTGTATTCTGATGCTCTAGTAGTGACAAATCAGCTTTTCCCTCATTTGCGTCTATATTTTTATTCTCTGGCACTAACAAATTGGTGTACATTTTGATGCTCTGTTGCTGTCAAGTGAGCCTTTTGGTAATTTTGTTTGGGAAAGGAATACAGGTTATGTAAGCCTATATTCAGCATCCATTCTTGTTCATTTTTGCGTCTTGAAGTTGTTGAGCAAGTGCTCTGAATATGAGTCAACCTTACGGTGCTCCCCAATCATATGGTGCTTATGGACCTTATGGTGGTCCCCCACCGTCTGGTGGTTATGCAAGACGATATAGTCTCCACATGTTTGTATATTTTAAGTTCTTCGTAACATGATCGATAGTTTCTATTAATCATTTTACCAGTTGGGTCTTCGATTAATTTTTTGTAGTGTTTTATTTCGTTACACCAGTAGGGAATGTGTTAGTTTCCACTACATATTAAATGCATTTCTTCCACCTATTTTATATAGATTATCCATGTACCAAGCCTTGCAGATCTTTTGAGAAGTTCGCTATAGCATGCAACAGACACATTGTTCGTAATGATCTGTCCAAATTTTCAAATTTTAGGTATCTGAACCAGTATTCGAACCAGAGACAACCTCATTACTCTAATATACGATAGTCTTATCATACTGGGACAACCTCTATTAAGTCCATCATACCTTCACAAGATTCCTCGCTAAATACTCCGTATGCCTTGCCTTTCTTTCACGATGTGTGCAGTAGATACGCTAACTAAATCCTACTACCTCTAAGCTCTATCAAGTATTGACTGATTCTGCTCGTAGATAAGTCAAATAGTATATTCTAATTAGAAAAATTGAATTTGAGGAATGATAAACGATATGTAGTTATTTTATTAAAAAATATGTGTTTTTTTTTTAATTAAATAATCGAGAGAACAAAAAGAGGTACAATATCAAAAGAGGGGGGGAGGCGAGCCTCAACCACCAAGATCAATGTCCAACAATCAGCCTAAATAAGCCAACTAACACATTAAGTAGCAATGGTAACAAGATTACAAAAAGAGGAGACAAATAAGCTATTCCAAAACATCATCATGATCATCGAACCAAGCTGTCCATCCTAGCTCTCCTTCCATCCACACGACTTTCTTCCGCTCGAGAAGTTGAGCAAAGGAGTCATGTCTATCAAAAAAGGAGCCTCTGTTCGCATGTATTTCCTTGAGCAACTCCTTAAGAGCTTTTCCAAAAGCAGTCTGGTTATCAAGAATGCTAGCCAATTCCAACCCATGCCTCATCTCATAAATGAACATAGTAGTGAGCCCATCATGGAGGAATCTTTTTAGCTTGTCCATCTCGAGCTTCATAATGCAACAAATCTGCGAGACAATCTTAAAATAGATGAATTTCAAATGAAACAAAGTAAGGGATCTACCAATATATTGAAATTTTTCCTCATTTCTACATTTCCAAATAAACCAAAGAATGTGAGAGGATAGAATATTCCAGAAAAAATTAGCATCCTTTTTAAGACCAAATAAGTTGCCAAGAATGGTGCCTAAAACAGGAACATGATCAGCTATAGAAATTTCAAAAAACTTACATATAATCCTAGCAAATTGACAAGTAAAAAATATATGCCTTAAATTTTTAGGAACCCTACAAATAGTACAAAGTTCAGCATCACCAACATGATTTTTAATAGGAAGTCTATCGAGAAGAAGTTGCCATTTAAAATTTAAGATTTTGGGGGTAATATGCGATTTCCAAAATCTGTCAAGAATTTTTTGCCATTCAAGAGAGTTCAAGTTCATATACCAAGTAGTATTAAGGTGAGAAATAACAGAGTTGTCATTATTGAGAACCTTATATATATCTTTAGCTTTAGTTTTATGTAGGAGAGATCCATCATCCCAACGGAAATTTAGAAATCTATGAGAGTCCACATCACACCTGCAAGGAAGATTAAGAGTGTGGCAGGCATTGACAACCATATTATACGTACGTTTATGGGAGATAGGAAGATCGAACTTGATTCTAATATCCTGCCAACTAACAAGGTTATCATTCTCCAAAATGTCAATAAAGCTTTGGATGCCAAGGTTGTTCCAAAATTTCGCAGAACAACCTTGAGTCATGGCAAGAGGCTTACCATTATGATGCAGATTCCACCATATAGAACGCTCACCATGAATAGAGTTATTACTAGCAAAGTTGGAATTATAGATGAAACCCCTCACAAGTTCGCAAGCTTTCCAGATAGACAAATGAAATAGAGTAATAGAGGATTTAAATATATTATTTATTATAAGCATAGATGTAAATAAGTGAAATGATATTTTCTTTTAAGAATAAGCAAATTGTAATTATATTAATGGCATCTAAATTCCATCATATACAATGCTTCTTTTGTTGTTATGGATATTTCATTCATGTAAGTATGAATATTCATTTTAAAAGATATTAATTTTGAAAAGTATAATATAGTATAATTGTCTATATTATAATGATAAAAAAAAATTTATTTATAATATTGAGAAGTTTTTGTTATTCTTTTAGATAATAATGTTTAATGAATATTTAAAGATATTATTTAGATTACACTTTCTGAAAATTTTGTCTATTTTTTTTATGTTAGAGGGTATTATAGAAAGAGTATGAGATGTTAGAAATCAAATACATTTGAAAATTGAAGTTTCATATGAGAATTCAACCTTAGTAGTGATAATAGGGAGATAAGTTCTGAAATGTTTTTAACATGATAGAATATTAATAAATACTTGAATTTCTCATTGTTAAATTGTGTAGAAATATGATGGATAATTCTTTTGAACTTATCACAAAGGATAGAGTGATATACCTTTCATGTCTCCTAAACCAAACTTTATATAAAATGTATCTTAAGTGTTACAAGATAAAAAATAATTCTTTAATAAATATTAGTCATGATTCAACATAGAATAGGGTTACCATTCTTTTATTGTTAACATTGTATAAACATTGGTAAGTTCATTATTGTTTAAGTCTTATAACTAGAAGTAAAATGAAGGATTTAGTAATTTAGACTATGTCAATTATTTATCTAAAATAATTAAGAATATTTATAGAATTGTGAAATAAATTGAAGTATAGAAGAAGATTATATGTAATCTTCTTACTGATTCAACATAATAGTTGAATATGGATTTATAGTGTAAACATTTTTATTTAAGTTTGACATGTCACCTGCATAAGTAAAATGTTAGCTACTAACTAACATCTTATGTAATAATTTAACATTGATTCATGATTTAGCTATTTTGTTTTCAATATGAAATGGACAGAAATTAATACGTTGATAAGAAATTGCATCTAATTTTATGAATGACACATTAGGAAGGAAGGAAGCCCCAATAAGCTTAAGTGGTAGCCCAAGATCTAAATAGGAACAAGGATTTTCCTTCTCTAAATAATGTAATTGAAATAAAATAGGGATTATTAGGTAATTTAATCGATATATTAGAAAGGCCACTAAAAGTTAATAAATTTCACTCCCACTGCACTGAGGAGATAAACTCAAGTCCCAAACAAGATAACAAAACAAAAGTAAAAAAAAACATTTAGGTCAAGGAAACACCTAAAACAAAACTATCTCAAAGGTTACCAAGACACAAGTATCATCTAAATCCCAGAGGAAACACAAACATGTAGGAAATCTACTATGCAAGTGGGAAAGTGTGATTGCATGAGCCAACTCTAAGGTCACCCTAGTAGCTTCGCTAGACTTTTCTCCCTAGTGTCTTTATGTGGTACCAATATCTTATTAATTCATTTTAAACCCATTTAATAAAATGCTATCACTTATTAAAGCAACCTACAATGAGTTACACAAGTAACTTCTTTAGGGATCCAACCTCCATTGCAAGCCACTTCCCAATATGAAATACAGATAACCTACCGTAAGCTTAGCAAAAGTAGAAGGTCTTATACGATCATAAAACACACATCAGTTCTTAAACAAGTAATTTGAAAGTATTGAAATATCCCTAATCAAAATCACAAGTTTTACCAATACAATCATCCTAAAAAGACTGATCAAAAATCAAGTACACATATTCCAAACTATGAAATCACAATGACATCACCAAAAAAAAAATATCACATAATCACCTTAGTTCTATAAAAGCAACTGAGAAGCTATCCAAAGAAAGCTAATTGAAGACTTAAAGGTTACACCATAAAAGTCACACCATTCAATTGAGTTCCACACAACAGAAACTAGAGGCAATAGCAACCAATAGATCAAACTCATCAAGGAAGACATGTGACTACATCACAATGGCCAGATATAAAAGATTGGATACATAACATCATCATAGAATGAAATTCTCAAGCCTCTGGTAATACAACCTGATTGGTCAAACACTAAGTCAACCAAAACCCAACAACAATAAACCACACATCATCAAGAGTACATACAAAAGTAACTTTCATAATCCATTAGGTTTTGAAAACATGATAGTTCAATTTTCACTAAAGGTTTACAAGATTTCATTTTTGCTTTCAGGTAATACAGATTCACTAAAGTTCTCAAGTTGACACAAGTCTCAACACTCAAAAAATCATAACATGTTGTTTAAACATAGTTTTTCTAGTGTGACTCGTTATCAGAATCCAAGATTTTATAAATAAATAGGTTATAGTTTTCATCTTTTCAAAATATGTTAACTACTCGGGTTTTTTGAATAATAAAATATCCCTAGTGTAGGTTCACTAATGTTTCTGAGCTCACAAGAATAATAGATTGAAAAATCTTATTTAAAAATCAATTTAAATATGATATTGGACTATCAACCAAAACCTAAATTTAGCAATTTTCCCATTTCACAAAGCAATAATCATTTAATTCAATCATCATTAGATTTAAAATAAATAATTGGAATAATAATCCTATTGGTCTAAAACAAACAACCATCCCCAAACTCATCATTTAAGACCAACATATAATCAAACTTCATAATAAAAATAATTAATTAATATTATTAAACCTTAAGTCTAATAATAATTCAATTAATTATTAACAATTAAGACATTTGTTACTTACACTAATTAATATAACCATTTACAAATGTATACTAAAACATTTATTAATAAAATTTCAATCAATTTTAAAAATACATGAAAAACTATATAATAAAAAAAAATCTTAAAAGAATGGAAAAAAACAAAATACATTTACCACCGACCTATTTATATAAATTGCCACAATAGAGTACTAGTACGTCAGTAGCCCCTACAATTGTTGTAGCAATACATCGCCACCAATAGTGGAAAAACAAAAGGGAGAAAGGGGGAAGGGGGTTTGGAGGCCTCCACCCACCTAAACATAAATATTTATTTATTTTTAAATATCACGTGACAAACAAAACTATAAAACACTCCTCAATTAATTAATTTTAGTATTTAATAATATAATTATATAGTATTTACAAATTAATATGTAATTATATATATATATAACCTGGTATAGAAACCTAGATCAAACAATCAAAACCTATAAAACAAAATAGGTTTTCTTTTCAAAACCCATGTCATGATTGTAATAATTCCATTATGAATAATCTAAATTAAAACAAACAATGGTTTCTAATCTCAAATTAACAAACAAGGTTTACTAATTTCCAATTCGTATACTGAATGTTTTGAAAATGATGAATAGCCAAATTCACACACAAAGGTTTCAAATCATCAAATTTGTTTACAAAGGTTTCTCGAACAAAGAACAATCAAATTCAAACACAAGGGTTTCAATCTTCATTTGTTTATAGATGATTTGGAAATAAAAAACAATAGGATCACAACAAGGGTTTCAAATTCTCAATTCATATACATAGGTTTCTCAAATGAAGAATGATAAAATTAGATACAAGGGTTTCAACCTATTTGAATTCTGAAAATAGATTCTTAAACATGGAGAAGACTAAGAAATCAAGAATAAGCAACTACTGGACAAAGCCACAAGATCCTACCTAGATTTGATGCTAAAACAAAATGCACAAAATATGCAAGAATTTTCTTTTCCTTTAAAAATCCTCTTTTTAGAAATAGGCTCCTCCAAAATATGTCTTTGGAGAAATGAACTCTAATTTCTCGTTAAAGAGTTTTTTCCCTAAATCAAGGATTTGATTTTGCAATCACACAAAAACGCCTATTTATAATTACTTTATTAAATTTTAATTTCATGCACCACATTTTGCAATTTAATTAAAATAAAATTTATTAAATTAATTCTTTCTATCTCTTATAAAATCATGTGACACTTTTAATATACTATTTATTAACTTAACTAATAATATTAGTTAGAGTTTATTATTAAAATAAAATTGCTAAATAAATTATTACTCGATTAAATAAATATAAAATGCCAAAATTAGAACTTTAAGAAAATCTTTTAAGTTTAATTCCTTTATTTAATTAATTTCTCAATTAATTAAATTTAATCAAATATTAAATTTTCTTTATAAAACTTTCATTAAATTAATTGATTAAATTATCTTTTAATATGATTTAATTATAATTGCAAATCAGAACAGACCCACGAGACTAAATATGACAACTCAACTAAAAACAAAGAACAAAGTCAAACTCTAGGGTCAAAATCATGAATTCATGTCACTTGTCAATTTGGAACTCAGATACTTGTCCTACTTTCTAGAACAAATGGCTTAGGTTAGGATTTGGACTCAAGAATTATCTCGCCACTTATACCATTGAGATACTGTGATAGGGTATGCTCAGCCTGGTGATTTAGGGAAGTCGATACCTAGTACCTACAATCTACATAAAATCCATGCATGTACATGCTCATATATTCTAAACTAAATAGGCAATGGTAAGGAGTAGTACATCGTGTAGATCTTGACTAGTAGGTGACTATGACTCCCTCCCTCAACAACATCAAAAATGTCAATCATAATGTAAAACATATGCATAAACCATATAGATACAAGTATGGGTAAGTAACCATAGAAACTACATATAAATAATTCATCTAATAACATCATTAAATAACCAAAAATCTCTAAATGAACATACATGTATCATCATCAAAAATAATCTTGAACACATGAAATAACTTAGTAACTCATCACATATATAAACTTAGTATGAAATACATTTGATCTAATCTTGTAACCAAGTACTGATAATCATAAACATTTTTTAAAAAAGGCTTAAAAGAATCTAACAATACAATCATAAAAGTCACCTAGGGGTATGCATTACAACATGTCCCCATGTACACATTTGTTTAGATAATGTGTCCCTAGGTACACATTGAGTTTGGTGATATGCACCCAATATTTTGAGCTAAAAATTTCATAGTTCTTGTTATTATACATATTCTTCCTAGATATAATCAAATGGGTATGTATCTTATTTTTACACACCTAAAATGGGGAAGAATGTTATTTAAAGGGGTTTTCCTTAGTCAAACCCATGTTTATGAATTATCCTCAAATATGAATTGAAACTAAGGATTATGTACCACCATATAACTTGATGATATAATTCTTCTTTGTATGTTATCATAAATATTGACAAAATAGCTTGAACTCCAAAATAACACTAAAGATAATTGTGAAAGATAATCCTTAGGTGATGGATAGTGTAGTTTTCCAAGAAAACTTGAAAAAGAAGAAGAAGAATGTATGAGAGGATTGAAGACCCAGATACTTGGATTGATGTGATCTTCTAGTGTGAAGATTGTTTATTATATAATTATGTGTAGAATGGTGCTCCCTTGTGGAAATGTACTGAACCTGTTGACAAATTTTTTTTGTTTCAATATGATTGAGAAGATATTATAAGGCAATTGAATACCATTTTCCTAGAGGTAACAAATAAGTGTCGAATATTATAGAAGATAAAACCTATTTCTAGAAAGAGAGAAAGCCTTAGAAAAAAAATTAAGGTTATTTTCGCTAAGGAAATGATAGAGACAAGCTTAGAATCAAGTGTCAAACTATGTTCCTAAAGGTAAAACCTAATGAGAACACCCAATATTATTGGGAAAATAGTTACACAACTAAATTAGCATTTAGGAGTTGAAGAGATGGACTTAAAGTGAAAGAGAAAAATGGGTTGTCAAACCAATAAATTTAAGGGACTTGATTAGACTAACTTATTATTACTAATCCCTATCTATCAGAGAAGAAGTATGTAAGTATACTTCCCATCTTTTGAAGTGTTGATATATGATTGAAAAGATCACTTGGGTAAGAAAATTTTGAAAGAAGGCTATGCATTTTCAATCATTGTTTTGTCACTGATGTTAAACAAGCCCCATGCTAGTAAGGAAATTACTTATATATTTCAAGCACTATCACTTAGTTGATTGAGGAGGAGGATTTGATATACAAGATGTAACAAAAGTGCCTAGAGGAAAGGTTGAGTTATGATTATGTATTGAAGTGCAAGAATCAGTTAAGACAATGATAATATAATATATTGATAATCTACTTGTGGTTACAAAATGATTGGTTATAGTTAGAAAGTTCAGATGAAAAAGGTTGGTCAAAGTTAGTGGAAGCCGAGCAAAAAATTAGTTGGAGCCAAGTGAAAGAAATTTCTAGTGGATGTCGAGCAAACTAGTGGATGCCAAGAAAGTTAGTAGGTGCTAAGCAAGGTAGTTGATGCTGAGTGATTTTTAGTATGTGTTGAGCACCAATAAATTTAGTTGATACTGAGTAACACAATATGTGCCAAGAATCAATAATTTAATAATTTTGAGCTATTACATTATGAAAAAGATCAAAGAATCACCAAATAAAAGCTGACAAGTTTATTTTCTTGGAACTTGTAAATCGGTAGAAAGATAAGATTGATGAGCTAGAGTCATTGAATCTTATGTAAACCATTTTGAAGGAAAATTTTAATGCATTCTAGAAGAATTTTCTAGAGAAGACAAGATATGGGGTAGACACATTATATCCTACCTAATCCATCAAAAAACCTATATGTAGGGATGTCTGGTCATGAAGCAAACTTTGTTGGAGGTCAGAAGTTTTTAGATGCAAACATATGACAAGGTGAAGGAAGAGGGTCTGCTTCATTAAGTGAGTCAAGAGAAGAAGTTTGCAATGAGAAGCTAAGCAAGAAGGCTAGAAGAAAATGAATGCTTGAAGGGTGAACAAGTTTTCAAAATTGCAAAGATTGGAAGTCAAGAAGAAATGAGGACTGAATAGTGATCTGTAATGTACAAGTATGGTTGTAAGTTGTATCAGATCAAAGCTCTACTATTACTTTCTAACAATTGTATCAGATTAGGGTAAATACTTTAGAGAAAGGTTGACTTAACAGTCATTGTAAAATCCTTTAATAGGGTGGCATTCCAAGTGAATGGCCTAAAGTCCTCTAAGAAGGCTCACATTTAACAGGGTAATTGAGATCCCTTAACTGGGCTACATATAATAGTGTGTGTTGTAACATTTAATAGGGTTCGCCTTTAATAGGGCATCCCTTCAGAAGAGTGAAAAATTAGTAGCATGTTACTTGTGTTTTTTCCCAAATTGGGTTTCCACGTTAAATCATTGTGTCAAGTGTACTGCTGAATATGGTGTGTCTTATGATTTACATTTCTACATGTTAGTTTAATGGTAACATATTAGCTTTGGTTAACACATAGTGAATGCATGCATGGTTAAGAAAGTTTGAAGGGTTCACTAAATAGTGAAAAGTTTTATTTTGTACATCTAGACCTTGAATAACTAATTCAGGCCCCCTCCCCCCTCTCTCAGTTATTCTAAAGGAATTGTAACAATTGGTATCAAAGTGAGGTTACTTAAGAGGATTAGTTTAAGGTACTAAAAGAATAAAGATTAGAATGTCAAACAGAGAGGTACCCAAGCTAAACAGAGATATCTTTTCTACATGGAAAAGTTTGATGAAGCTACATCTTGGAGGACTTGGAGATTATGCAAAAACTTGCATTACACTAGAACATGTTGATCCAACAAGAGCCCTAACTGCTAAAGACTTGAAGAAAAAGAAAGAACACAATTAGGCAATGTTGGAGATTGCCTCTACCCTAAGCTATGTTGAGTTTGATGACATCAAAGAACTTAAAAGTGCAAAGTAGATGTGGGATGCCCTAACCACTATCAATGGTGGAGACAAAAATGTTCAAAAAGCCAAGTCATAGAGCCTAAGAGGTAAGTTTGAAAACATGAGAATGGAAGAAGGTGAAAACATTTCACAATATGTTGCTAGAATAAAAGAAGTTGTTAGTGCAATAAAAGTTGCTACTAGTAAAATAGATGATGATATTGTTCTAAGTAAAGTTTTGAAAACATTGTTTCCTATGTATGCCATTAGAGTGTCTACAATTCAAGAGTTAAAATGTATGTCAGGAAATGATCTAACCCTTGAAGGTTTGGTTGGAAGACTCATTGCTTTTGAGTTATCTAATTTTGACAACTATAGACCAGAAAGTATTAAATTAGCTTTCTAAGAAAAATTGTAAATAAAGGATTATGAGGAAGTAAAGCCAAAGAAGAAGAAAAGAAAGATAAAGTATGCATCTAGTGATATTAGTACAGATGAGGAAGATATTGAACAATTGAAAGCATTACTGGCAAGAAGATTTCATAAAGGAAAAGAAAAATTGAAAGTTAAGCTACCTATCGTTTGTTTTAATTGGAATGAAGTTGGTCCTATTGTAGCAAGATGCACATAGAAGAAAAACTTCAGAGAAGGGAACAAGTAAAAAAATAGAAGAGATGATGATGGAAGAGACTCTAAAGATAACAGCACGAAGTGATGCTACATCTCTGATGAAAATAACTCTGATGAAAATGACGATGAAGTGGTATATGTTGTAATAAAGGATGAATCAGGTGAGGATGAGGCTATTGCACCTATGACTTGTGTGAACACAAATGAAAAATGGATCATTGATAGTGGATGCTTACATCACATGATTGGAGACAAAATTAAGTTCATTACCTTAACTTGTTATGATGGAGATAGTGTAAGATTTCATAATAATGCACCATGTTCAATAAAAGGAAAGGGTCTATTAAGCTTATAGACAAGATCTCATGTGAAAATTCTTACTATGTTGAAGGATTGAATTATAACCTATTAAGTGTGTCACAATTGAATAATTCAGAATGCAAACTTGAGTTTGAAAAAAAATCAGCCAAAATATATGATACAAATGGAAACTTGATTGGAAAAGCTGATCAAACTAGGAGTAATCTGTTCTATTTGGATATAGAAGATGCTACTTGTGTTATTGAAAAATTTGATGATGCATGTCTTTGGCACAAAAGATTATTTCATGTTAACTTTGAAAATCTAATTAGTATTAGCAACATGAAAAGAGTTAGAGGTTTTCATAAGTTGATGAAACCAAAAAACATAATGTGTAAACAATGTTAGCTAGGCAAGATGACAAAGTCAAGCTTTAAAAGTAAAGCTTATACCTCTAAGGAAATACTTGAAATTGTTCATACTAACTTGTGTGGACCTATTATATTGCAAAGGTATAAAGGAGATAGGCACATAATGCTGCTTGTTGATGATTCTCATGTTTCTAAAACAAAAATTAGATGCTTTTCAAATGTTTAAATAATACTTGCTAATAGTTGTGAAAGAAATAGCTAAGGACTTGAAATGATTCAGATTAGATAGAGATTTCACATGAATTTGAGATGTTCTACAATGAAAGAGGAATCAAAAGATAGACATCAACACCTAGGACACCTTCCACAAAATGGAATTTCTAAAAGAAGAAACAAATCTACAATTGACTATGCTAGAACACTAATGATGGAGAAAAATGTTGCTCTAAAATATTGGAGAGAAGCTATAAGTACTACAATATATAGTTTGAACTGTGTGCAAGTAAGGAAAGGTACCCACTCAAAACCTTTTGAACTATGGTATTGTCAACCACCTAATGGGAAATATTTTAAGGTATTTGGAAGCAAATGTTATATTTTTAAAGATGTTAGGAGTGGAAAGTTTGATGGCAAGATAGAATAAGGTGTATTCCTTGGTTACTCCACAAGAAGTTAAGATTATATGTGTTTAATTACTAACACTAAAAAAATTGTGAAAAGAGAAAATGTGAATTTTGATGAGTTTACATAAGCACATGAGGCTGAAACTACAAAAGAACCAGAAGACTACAAGACATTTGCATACTATTATGAAGGAATGCCTACTGAAGAAGATGTTACAAATCATGGAACCAATCAACAACATGTTTCAAAAACTGCTAAGTCACATCCTGTGAATTCCATGTTGCATTCATATGTCGAGTTGAAAAATAAGGAGAATGCACAATTCTAGCTCTAAGATTGGCACACATGAAAGAGATACTGAAATACCTGATAGAGATGCACATAGTGATACTAAAGCTGAGAGATAGAATGTAGCCATAACAACTGAGCCAAGATTACCCAAATATGTTAAAAGATACCATCCTGTAGATCAAATCATTGGAGACAAAGATGCAAGGCCAATGAAAAGAAATAGATCAAAATGTGAAGCATGTTTGCTCAGCATGAAGGAACCTAAGACAGTGAGAGATATGTTGGAGGATGATAATTGGTACAAGGCCGTGGAAGAAGAAATTTAGAAGTTAGAAAAGAACAACACTTGGAGCCTAGTTCCTAGAGCAGAAGACAAGAATGTGATTGCCACAAAATGGGTATTCAAGAATAAGCTAGATGAGAATGGTGAAGTAACAAGAAGAAAAGAAAGACTAGTTTGCAAAGGGTATGCACAAGAAGAAGGAATTGATTACGGTGAAAGATTTGCCCCTGTTGCTAGAATGGAAGGAGTAAGAATTCTGCTTACTTATGCTACTTACAAATGTTTTAAATTTTATCTGATGGATGTCAAGTCTGTATTTCTAAATGGGATATTAGAAGAAGAGATCTACACTGAATAGCCATAAGGATTAGTTGACAAAAATAATAAGAACATGGTATGTGGATTGCACAATGCCCTATATGGATTAAAACAAGCACCAAGAGAATGGTATGAAAAACTTCATACTTATCTTGTTAAGATTGGATTCAAAAGGATAGATGATAACAACAATTTGTACATGAAGATAGATAAAGAAAAAAGGCATACTATTATCTAAATTTTTTGTTATGACATAATGCTTGGAGGACGAGATGATCTATGTAAAAAAATTTCAAATTAGATGAAGCAAGAGTTTTAAATGTCAATTTTTGGTGAGATCAAATTCTTTGTGGGATTACAAGTCTATCAAATTTAGTATGATGTATTTATCACTTAGTCAAAAAATATCAAGGAGATATTGAAGACATTTGGACTTAAGGGTTCAAAACCAGTAAGTACACTTATGGTAACAACACTCAAGCTATCAAAGAATGATGAATCAGCTAAAGTCAATCAAACATTATACAAATCTATGATTGGCAAACTACAATATGTAGTACTTATCAAACCTAATATTGCATTAGCTGTGGGGATAGCTGCTTGATTCTCTACTAATCCTAGAGAGAATCACTTGGTGAAAATAAAAAGAATAATGAGATACTTGAAAGGAATAGAAGAGGGTGGTTTATACTATAAGAAGAATGAAAAGTTTGAACTAAAGGCTGACACTAATGCTGATTGGGTTAAAAATATTGATGATAGAAAGAGCACCAGTGGAGGAGCATTTGTCTTAGGTAGAGGACTTGTTACATGGACAAGAAAGAAGTAGAGTTGTCCTTCCCAATTTATTGCTGAAGCAGAATATGTTGCTACTACCATTAATAGCACAAGCATTGTATAGATCAAATAGTTATGAAAGGGAATGAAGGAAGATATCACTAAAATAGTGACACTTTATTATGACAATACAAGTGCTATAAATATATCAAAGATTCCTGTCATGCATATAAGGACCAAGCACATTGCAATAAAGTATCATTATGTAAGGGAGTTGGTTCAAGATAAACAAGTGAAGATGGAATATACCAACACAAAGGGGAAAATTTCTGATATCTTCACCAAAGCATTGCCAAAGGATGCTTATGAGTATCTGAGAGGTAAACTAGAGGTGATGCCCCTATCAAAGGCTCTATAAAAGATAGACGGAGTACCATGTATCAAAAAAGTTGACATTCATTTCATACACATTGATGTAGTCAATTTTACTTTAGGAAATTGTCTAAAGTAATCATAGAACTAAAACTTTAAATTAGTCACAAGCAAGGTGGTAGAGGGAGCAAATTGAAGAGCCTGCAAAAGCTTATATCTACATATACAAAAGATGCCAAGTGTTAAGTATATGTCTTTAGCATTGTTTTCAAAGAGGGATAAAGTACAAGAAACTAATCAAGTGCATATTGATCAAGAGGAAGATGGTCAAAGCAAAAAAAAATGTTAGAGGGAGAAAGTACATTGGTAGAAAGCACAAGGAACTAATCAATACATAAGAGGAACAATGAAGTGAGAATACATCATTAGAAGATCATAAGAATGAAGTAAAGGTACATCATTAGAAGATTAGAAGACTAAATCAAAAGATTAGATGAATAAAAGAAAGAAAGGGGGAGAAAGTGTAAAACAATCAAAAGAGGGATCAAAAAAAGAGAGGGAAGTATTCAAATATTCTGCTGATCCATGATAGAAGAGAATTAGATAAGAGTTATTTTTTCACCTAGAAAGGATTTGCAAATAGAGGGAGAAGTATTTTTCATAAGATTTCTTTTTGGTATTGCCTTACTATTTTAACCTATTTAGTTTGATAGAACAACATGTTCATCATTTGTTTGGCTGGTTGATTAGTTTGGTTTGCCATCAATGCCAAAGAGAGAGATTGTTGATATATGATTGAAAAGATCACTTGAGTAAGAAAGTGTTGAAAGGAGACTATGTGTTTTCAATCATTGTTTTATCACTGATGTAAAACATGCCCCATGCTGGTAAGACAATTGCTTATACGTTTCAACCACTATCACTTAGTTGATTGATGAGGAGGATTTGATCAACAAGATGTA
Organism: Cupressus sempervirens; assembly: GCA_028749045.1. Lineage (NCBI taxonomy): Eukaryota > Viridiplantae > Streptophyta > Pinopsida > Cupressales > Cupressaceae > Cupressus > Cupressus sempervirens. The sequence continues at coordinate 924,101,836 of CM053792.1, forward strand.
AAAAAAGTACCTAGAGGAAAGGTTGAGTTATGATTATGTATTGAAGTGCACTAATCAGTTAAGATAGTGACAACATAATGTATTGATAATCTACTTGTGGTTACAAAATGACTAGTTACACATAGAAAGGTTAGAAGAAAAAGGTCCAAGTCAAAGTTAGTGCAAGCTGAGAAAAACATTAGTTAGAGGTGAGTAAAAGAAATTTCTAGTGAATGCCAAGTAAACTAGTGGATGTCAAGCAAGTTAGAAGGTGCCAAGCAAGGTAGTTGATGCCAAATGATTTTCAGTATGTACTGAGCACCAGTAAAATTTAGTTGATGCCAAGTAACATAGTATGTGTCAAGCATCAGTAAATTGATAATGTCGAGCTACTGCATTATGAAAAAGATGAAAGAATCACCAAATAAAATCTGACACGTTTGTTTTCTTAGGACTTGTAAATTAGGAGGAAGATAAGATCGATGATCTAGAGGCACATAATCTTATGTAAACTATTTTGAAGGAAAATTCTGATGGATTCTAGAGAAGACAAGATATGGGTTACATACATTGTATCCTACCTAATCCATCAAAACCCTAATTTTTGAGATGGATAATGAATAGGAAAAAGAGTTCTAATTCCCTATATGTAGGGATTTCTGGTCATGAAGCAAAGTTGGTTGTAGGCCAGAGAGTTTTTGGATGCAAAATTCTAACAAGGTGAATGAAGAGGGCCTACTTCATTAAGTGATTAAGAGTAGAAATATTCAATGGTGAGCTAAGTAGGAAGGCTGGAAGAGAATGAATGCTTGAAGGAGGAACAAGTTGTCAAAACTATAAAGATTGGAAGCCAAGTAGAGATGAGGACTAAATAGTGATCTATAATCTGCAAGTAAGGTTATAAGTTGTATTAGATTAGGGTAAATCCTCTGGAGAAAGGTTCAATTAATAGTAATTGGAAAATCCCTTAATAGGACAACATTTCAGGTGAATGGCCTAAAGTCCTCTAACAAGGTTCACTTTTATCAGGGTGATTAAAATCCCTTAACTGGGTCACATTTAATAGTGTGTGTTGTAACCTTTAACAAGGATGTCCTTTAATAGGGAACCACTTTAGAAGAGTGAAAAAGGAGTAACATGTTATCGATGGTTTTTTCCAAATTGGGTTTCCATGTTAAATCATTGTGTTAAGTGTACTGATGGATATGTTGTGTCTTATACTTTACATTTCTACATGTTAGTTAAATAGTAACATATCAGCTTTAGTTATCACACAATGAATGCATGCATGGTTAAGAAAGTTTGAAGGGTTCATTATGTATATGACCAATGTTAGTATGCTAATAAAAACCAAATTTAAATAAAGATTCTACAAACTAAAAAAAATTCATAAACTTCAAGATAGACTAAGATGAGCTCTCAATTAAGAATATGAGCCATTAATGGAATCTCTCAATAAGAAGCTCTCTTGTTGAGTGGCTTTGTCTAAATAGATAGGATGTATGCTCAAGCTTATGCTTCAAAAAGGGCTTCAAATGGAGTTGGAATTTGGGTGTGAGTGTATGGTTTTGATGTAAAATGGCTTCTTAAAATGGCATTATGACTTTACTTCATGGATTGTGTTGCTTTGCAAAGGGGAAGGATCCAATTTATAGGCAAGAGGCTTGAGGGATTGAGGGCTAAGATGCAAAGATGGGAAAAAGCTCATGGAGGGCTCAGATTGCATGAGAGGAGAGCACATGGATTGTGCTTCCTTACAGCCAATCAGGGAGTGACACATGTCACAAGGTGAGAGGATGGAGGAAAGGGGAACGATGAGTCAACGAAGGAGGCTCAAGGGATAAAATCTTCATAAAGACCCTCATAATGGCTTGTAAGAGCAATAAAAGGGCTTGGAAGAGTCATTTATGGCCTAGTGGGCTTCATAAAGTTTTATGGTTGGGATATTTTGAAGGAGATGAGAGGAATTTCGACTTGGGCTTGATTAGGAAAGTTGTAAGCTTGCTTAGGATTGTGCAAATGATTATAGGATGGATTAGGATGGTTTAGGATTAGCTTAGGGATAGGCAAGTGGATGGCATTTAATGAGGGTGGGTGAAGGAGGAGATATTTGTTAACTTTGGCTTGGGTTAGTAAGTCTTAACCCATGTTTAGAGAATGTGACAAGGTTAGGAGGGGATTAGGATTAGGTTTAAAGACATCTTCTAGAAGAGTCTAGACTTTGGATGAGGATAAAGAATTTCTAGAATAGTTTAGAATTTCCTAGGATGAGGATGAAGACTTTCTAAAAGAGTCTAGAACTTCTTAGGATGAGGATAAATTAGATTTTTGGGAAATAAATAAAGTTTTATTTATTTCAAGGGTTTGGGTTGAGGAGATATTTATTAAAATTTTTTTAATAAACATGAGGATTAATATTTAATCTTAATTAAATATTTTGAGTTGGGATTACGGGTAGGAAATGATGGGATTAACCTTTAATCAAAATTAAAGAAGGATTAGAAGATTTTGGAAGAGGTTACTAGTCTTAAGGAAATTGGCTAAGTTTTGGGCAAAAAATAATTTTTTTATTTATTTAGGGTTTTTTGGTCAATTTATTATTTAAATAATTAATAAATAAGAAAATAATGTTTAAATAAGATTTAAACATTTTTGGGAGGGATTCGTTAATTAAATATTTTTAATTAGCATAAAAATAAATAAATTAATTAAATAAATAATTAATTAATAAATGATGATGTAATCAAGAATTTTTCAGAAAATAAAAATACTTTATTTTCTAAAGGTTTTTAGGTCTCTACATTTTGCCCCTCTTTGATGTGATGCCGCAAGTGGCATGGCATCAAAGATAAGAAAATAAGATGCCCAAGGCTAGAGCAGAAGAGGAGAGAATGGACTGCAAGATGCCCCCTCAAGAAGGCGGCAGGGAGAGAAAGCGAGGCTCGACGACTTCTTGAAAAGTACAAGAATTTGAGATGAGCAAGTAGACTTAGATTGGCTTAAGAGAAGAGGTTTAGTTAGCTCAAACTCTCACTACGGGAGAATGATAAAGGGAGAATCAGAGGCACAAGAGGAAGCAAGCTTAAGTTCTCAGGGATTGTAGAGGATGAAGGAGCAGAGCATTATAAAAGGAATCTAGGATGGGGAGATGGATGAGGGGATTATAAAGCTAAGGCAACAGGATTTCAAAGAGTCAGATTGGTGGAAGATGAGTTTCAGAGATCCCTAGGACTAGGATTGTGGATCTCGAAAGATGAGGCTTGGTGGATTGATTTGGATTGGTGGATCCCTCAGACTAGGATTGTGGATCCCTAAAGCTAAAGGTGAGGAGTGATTCAAAGAGATACTGATGCATAAGCTAGTGTAGGAGAGATAGATGTTGGATATGGATGGGGGATAATGGAGATGAAGGAAAACCATTTGAAGCTTTTTGAGTGGGGGGATACATCAAAGAGAAGTACCACCATATAGTTGAGCACTAGATTTGCTATAGGACTATTGGTTAATTGCCAAGGTTACCAAGAACATCAAGGCCTTTTCACCAACTGTCCAGAGGACTAACAGACTAACTCGAAACAAACACACAAGGATTGCCCCAGCATTACACATGAAACTCGGAGGAAACAGTGTGGAACCGACACTGGGTAACCCACAAGCAAAAAAGAAACAAACGAAAGACTTGATCAAAACCGTATGCTCAGAGTGCCCCATTCGTAGCATACCATGATATGGAAGATCGTGGCAACCTTGAGGAGGGAACAAAAATATTGCTTGGAAAAGATACTTCAAGACCCAAAAGGGAAGATTCCAAATCAAAAGAAAGTGAAAATCCAAAAGAGAACCGTTTGCCAACGAGATGGGTAGGCTGAGGTACTAACAGACCAAGATCAGACATGAGGAAAGCTATATCCTACAAGGACCTATAGGAGAGCACCTAAGTGGATGGATCTGGGTGAGTGACGTGTCTGGCAAGCTGAACTAAGAAGGATAACACTTTGGTGATAGGAGATCTAGCTAAAGGATGCATTGAAATAGCTAACCAAGATGTGTGATGTGTGAAAGATGTTGATCAAGGAGGAATTGACACAAAAGCTAGATAGATACAATGGTACTAAGCTAAAGAGGATGTACAAGCTGATGGACCAAGATATTCACAAGCTGAAGCTGACCAAGATAGTTACAAATAGGCAAAAGCTCAAGATGATAGGATAGTGGGATGGTTCGATGTTGTGCAAGATGTGAAAGCTAAGGGTGGGGTGATAGCGAAAGATATGGATTTGGCAGGATGCATCCAATGATGATGAGAGATTTTGTGACCAAGGATAGCTAGAGGAGCAGGATGAGATGGCTAGATAGGATGGTAGATACCTAGGATTATGATAGATATAAAGAGATGACATTGGGTTTGCATGAGGATAGCCTAGAGCTAGATACCAATGACAAGGGAGGATGGACAAGACAAGATCTCCAAGGAATATAGTGCCCCCAATCAGAAGATAACATGCAGAAGGAGGTCTTATGATGGATGTGATAGGATTGAAGCTAGGATGGAAAAAGCTGAAGGGGCTAGGGAGATGGATGATAGTTGGGATGGTTGGTTGAAGCTGGAGGAGATAAGTGGATGGTGTGAGATGGAAGATGGAGGGTGGAGGATAGGTGGATAGATTGGAAGATGGAGTTGGATGTCAAGAGATGACCAAAAGCATGAGGGTGATAGGCTAAGCTGGGGATGGTAGGATTACGCATGATGCTTGTTTGCCAAATTCTCATCATGGTACTTGTCCAAGGCACTTGAATTGCCAAGTTTTCACCAGTGGACGCTTTATTTTTTTTTATTTTTTTGACTTTTTGACTTTGGACTTAGTTGGAATGATTTTGGCTTTCTTCAGCTATTTTTGGCTCATAGATGTTGGTAGGATGGATGAAAAAGGATTGGATTGAACAAGTGGAATGGTGGGTGGGATTTTGATAGATAATGGATGCGAAGGCATAAGGCTTGTGGGTAAATGGCTGAGGAAAATGGAAAGATCACCATTGGTACACATCTTGAGAGGTGATAAAGTAGTGGGAAAGATGGTTTTGAGAGAGGTTGAGGAGAAAATTGAGAAGAGAAAGATAAGGACTAAAAGTAGAGTTGGAAGATTGAGGATGAGAAATTTAGGATAAGAAGCATATGGACTAAAAGTGGATTGGGGGGATGAAGGATGCTTATATGGGGATTTGGATGAAGGATGGATGGATGAGGCTTTTTGAGTAGCATGAATGGATGCCAATTGAGATTTTTCTTTGAGATGCATTTCTTTTATGAGCATCTTGGGTATCGACATGATTTTTGACTTTTTTAGCTTGGGCTTTTGTGGCATCTTGACTTTTTCTTTGATTGGGATTAAATGTTTCTTGTTTTGAACATGTATTTTAGAAGGGACATGTTGAGACTTGGATTTTTGTGGATTTTTAGATTTATGCTTTTGTATTTTGGCATCCAATATGCTTCTATTAGCCATGGGATGGGAACAAGAGCATGGAGGAGATGGAGGGATAATTGATGGAGTGTTAGGGTTTAAAGGTTGGAAGGGATTCAAGGGTGAGTGCTTTGATGATCTAGCTGGTGGATTTGAGGGGATGGAAGGATAGATTGGAACATAGGATATGGATGGATATAATTGCCCAAAATGGATGGAGGGAAGGAAGGATATGGGCCCAAAATAGATGGAAACGGGGAAGGTGTAGGTCCCAAAATAGATGGAGGGGATAAAGGATTCATATTAGGTATGTAAGGACCCAAAAATGGATGGAAAGGGTGTGGGATTTAGATAAGGGATATATGGACCCAAAATGGAGGGTTGGAGATAAGGAGTAGGATGAGGGCCCAAAATAGATGTGGAATAAGATGGATGGGAATTTTGGGGTGGAGATGGAAGGACTTGGGACCATGCAGGAATAGCGGGGATACCGACATCTAGAAATACATTTTCATTTTTTTTTCAATATGATGTTCATTATTTGGAACACAAGATGTGAGTCCATTACTAGCTGAAGGAGTTGGAGCTTCGGATATGATAATTAGTTCTTTTTCGATGGATCTATCATCATGGATTATGGGAGATGTATTATCATGAAGCAGAGGAGATGGGAGGATAGGATCTTGAGTTGGGTGGGCTGAGGGAAAGGGATCTTGAGATGGAGTAAGTAAGATGATAGGAATTAGATATGGAGGGGATGGTAAAAGTGGATCATGTAGGGGAATAAGTGGGATGGTAGGATCTTTTGTTCTATCAGAGGTTATTGCAACATGCTTTTCGACAAGATCTTGACAAGAATGGATGGGAGTGGATGCATGAGGTTCATTATATGGGATTTGGATAATGCTTGGAGGAGGAGATGTGGATGGGATTTGGAGCGATTCGATGGGTGGTGGGAATTTGATGCTTGCAGGAAGTGAAAGGATTTTAAGCAATTTGATGAATGGTATGGGGATGATAGCTATGGGAGATGGGGGTGATATTATAGATGGGGAAGCTTCATCACTGACTAATTCACATGGTTGGATTAGATGACATGGCTTATCGACTGTTGGAGGCAAATTTTCTTATATTTCCTCTAGGAGATTCCTTGGAGACTCATGTGTTGGAGGTGGAGGTGGTGGATTGATAGGAATAGCTAGTGTGATGAGGGTGGAAGATTGGAAGCTTGGTTGATTGGGTGATGGAGTAGAAGTTGGGATATCAAATGGCATGACTAGATAGTTTGGAATAACTGTTGGATTTTGGGGGATGGTTGGTGGAATGTTTCTAAGGCTCTCAAGATACCCTTCATAGTCAACAAGATTTTCATCATCATTGGAATAGGAGGTGGCAGGAGCAAGGATAATACGACCAAACACATCATGATAGGATTGGTACTTCATGCTTTGAGGATGAGTTTGATGGGGATGGGGTCTTGCATATGGATGAACATGGAAGCTCATGGTCGGATTTGGATTAAGCTCAGATTTTGGATTGGTTGATGAAGGATTTCCTAGGGAGAGTCAAAGCTGTATGACAGACCTAAGGAGGATTGGCTAGAGATTTTTGGCTTTCCTGTGGATGGAAGACTTCAAGGGCATGCTGTCAAAAAGTGAGAGTTTTACTTTCCTGTGCGCTAGATTGGTGGAGATTGTGTCAACTTAAGGATAGACTAATGATCTTATGGGCATGACATGAGATTGACCACTTGTGGATCCCAACCTTTAGCTCAAGGTGATAAGGGATAACAAGTGACAAAGCTAGATTACCCTAGACAAAGCTCTGTCAAATGGATAACCTTGGTGAGGCTGGTGGATTGGTCGGATTGATTGGATAGCAAATTCTAGGAGAATGACAACAACTCTCTAAAGGCTTGGGTGTGATTTTGGATTGGGTTGCTAGCTGGCTGGGGGGGGATGATTTGGAGAGACTTTGGATTTGGGATTATTCTAAAGCGAGGAACTAGATAGATTCGGTTGCAGCAGGGGAGCTTGGATGATTTTTTGATGAGGTAGTGACTACGCTAAGTATGCCTTGAGCTGGGAGATTTTTGCTTTTTTGGGATTTGACCAAAGTTGGCAAACATTCATTCAAAAGCTATGAACAAAGAAGCAGACAAAATTTTGAAGCAAGCATGTCAAACACACCAACATCCTAGGAAGCTTTCTACAAGGATGAAATTTGTTATAGCTAGGGAGTCCTCGATATACGCAAGGTACGTGAGGCCCAAATCCGTAGATGAAACCAAAAAGATGTCACACAGCCAAGAGGAGCGGTAACCCACTTCTCCTCTTTCACCTCTCAAGGGTATAAAGTTCCTTGAGGCTTAGCCCGAGTGACAAAATCTAGATTCCAAGAGAGGTGTCTTTGGATTCACCTCCTAATTTTTATACTCTGCTAGAACGCTATAGTTGAGGTCATTCCAAGGGGTGATGAAATCCCCAAGGAGGCCTCCTAAAAAGTGTAAAACAAGACCACATACATGATCTTGGGCTTTAAAAGACACACGTTCATTCCAATTGATGATTTAGATTTTGTAAGCTATGATTGAAGACACTTTTGATTATGGCATACAATGTTCATTCCAAATTGACAGCGTCGTTACCATAATGTAAGTCAAGAGATCGGCAACATAAGAAATGTGAGCGTCATTGAAAATGCGTCAAAACCATGCGATGTTCATTACTTGTTAGGCATTCAAGATTGAGTGTGAGTTTTTTTTAAGCCCAAAACAAAGATATGTGAAACTCGATTTGTCAAGCGCGCGCTCGGAGGCCCTCCACATCAAGAGTTGTTCAATTTTTATGGCCAAATGAAGTGTTAGCGAGACTAATGCGCATTCAAGGAATTTTCTAACTTAGAAAAACCACTAAAAACCCAAGTGAGTGGAGTTTGATTTGCGTGCAGCACTTAACACCCTCTTAGGTGGACCCATCCCCATAGATGACACTGAGATTGCAACCAATGGTTAAATTGATGGGTGATTAAAGAGGGTGAGTCCAATGACAAACTCACTCAAAGCATTTTTATTTGTTTTTATAACTTCAAAGATTACAAAAATGTGGATTCTTTTTATGCCCCAAAAGATGATTATTTGATCTATGGCATTCAAGATTGGATTTATTGTTTTAATCATGCATTCATAAAAAAAACAAACTTGATTTTAATCCATGGCACTCAAGAGTGATTTTAGCAACATGCATTCAAAGACAAGTGATTAAACATTCAAGTTTTTTCCTTTGAGCATTCAAGATTGAGATTTTGTGTGTTGTTTTAAGAACTTTGAAGTGCTTTGTTTTAACCTTAGATCATTCAAGATTATTTTGGACTCAAAAGTGAAAATGACTCTTTGGACTTTGGTTTTCATTCAAGATTTTGTGTTCTAGTTTGCATGTTTTAAGCCCAAAAATGATATTCCTAGATTGTTTTGATGCATGAAAAACCTAAGAAACATTCAAGATTTTGCAACAAGACATTTGTTTGGAACAAATAACAAAGATTTTAGGACAATTTTTGGCAACCATTTAGGACTCTTAGTTTTCATGAGATTTTTAAAAGAACTTTAAAATATTTGAAAATGAGGGTCATTTTATCCTTGATTGATGCTTTGAGTTTGATTTAGATTTTAGTGTGCACTTAGTGTTGATTTTGAACCTTTTGAAATGGAAACTTGAAGTTCTTTTTAAATTCCCAAAAAAATGAAGTGTTCCTAACTTTGCATGAATGCATCTAAAACCTTGATGTTGTAAGGATGAAAATAATTGGATTGGTTTAGTTTCACTTGTTAAAAGATTTTTATTTATTTATTTTCAAATTTTTAGTTTTTAATAGATTTAAGTATGATTTGGGAGTTCATTTTAAGCACTAAAAAGAAGTGTGTATGATTTTGCTTCCTTAAAAAAAAATGTCCAAGATCTCTCACAAGAAGAAGAAGAAGAAGTAGATGGAATAAGAAGAATATAGACAAGAAGAGGAAGAAGAATTCCAAGTGCTTTGTCCACCTATAAGCTTGAAAAATCTGCAAACAATATGAGATAGACTATGAGTTCCTTTGTCTTCTTCATGCTCATGTGGACCTACAAAATCAATTTATACAATCCTACCAATCACAAAAACAAGCAAAATTAGCCAAAATTAGCAAATGACATACAAAACCTGACTAAAAAAGCTAATGAAAATGACCCATGCGGGGTCCGACCAGGCGTGCCAAAATGTATATGACCAATGTTAGTATGCTAATAAAACCCAAATTTAAATAAAGCTTCTACAAACTAAAAAAAATTCATAAACTTCAAGATAGACTAAGATTAGCTCTCAATTAAGAATATGAGCCATTAATGGAATCTCTCAATAAGAAGCTCTCTTGTTGAGTGGCTTTGTCTAAATAGATAGGATGTATGCTCAAGCTTATGCTTCAAAAAGGGCTTCAAATGGAGTTGGAATTTGGGTGTGAGTGTATGGTTTTGATGTAAAATGGCTTCTTAAAATGGCATTATGACTTTACTTCATGGATTGTGTTGCTTTGCAAAGGGGAAGGATCCAATTTATAGGCAAGAGGCTTGAGGGATTGAGGGCTAAGATGCAAGGATGGGAAAAAGCTCACGGAGGGCTCAGATTGCATGAGAGGAGAGCACATGGATTGTGCTCCCTTATAGCCAATCAAGGAGTGACACATGTCACAGGGTGAGAGGATGGCAGAAAGGGGAAGGATGAGTTAACAAAGGAGGCTCAAGGGATAAAATCTTCATAAAGACCCTCATAATGGCTTGTAAGAGCAATAAAAGGGCTTGGAAGAGTCATTTATGGCCTAGTGGGCTTCATAAAGTTTTATGGTTGGGATATTTTGAAGGAGATGAGAAGAATTTCGACTTGGGCTTCATTAGGAAAGTTCTAAGCTTGCTTAGGATTGCGCAAATGATTAGAGGATGGATTAGGATGGTTTAGGATTAGCTTAGGGATAGGCAAGTGAATGACATTTAATGAGGGTGGATGAAGGAGGAGATATTTGTTAGCTTTGGCTTGGGTTAGTAAGTCTTAACCCATGTTTAGAGAATGTGACAAGGTTAGGAGGGGATTAGGATTAGGTTTAAAGACATCTTCTAGAAGAGCCTAGACTTTGGATGAGGATAAAGACTTTCTAGAATAGTCTAGAATTTCCTAGGAGGATGAAGACTTTCTAGAAGAATCTAGAACTTCTTAGGATGAGGATAAATTAGATTTTTACGAAATAAATAAAGTTTTATTTATTTCAAGGGTTTGGGTTGAGGAGATATTTATTAAAACTTTTTTAATAAACACGAGGATTAATATTTAATCTTAATTAAATATTTTGAGTTGGGATTAGGGGTAGGAAATGATGGGATTAGCCTTTAATCAAAATTAAAGAAGAATTAGGAGATTTTGGAAGAGGTTAGTGGTCTTAAGGAAATTGGCTAAGTTTTGGGCAAAAAATATTTTTTTAAATTTATTTTGGGTTTTTTGGTCAATTTATTAATTAAATAATTAATAAATAAGGAAATAATGTTTAAATAAGATTTAAACATTTTTGGGAGGGATTCCTTAATTAAATATTTTTAATTGTCATAAAAATAAATAAATTAATTAAATAAATAATTAATTAATAAATGATGATGTCATCAGGAAATTTTTCGAAAATAAAAATACTTTATTTTCTAAAGGTTTTTTGGTGTCTACACATTGAATCATGAAATGTTTTATTTTGTACATCTGGACCTTGAATAACTAATTCACACCCCCCTCCCCCCCTCACCCTTAGTTATTCTAAAAGAATTCTAACATTGAAGTAGAATATTTCATCACCCACCTATCAAATACTAAATTTATATAGAATCACTCTTCTCTCAAGGTTTAATTTCACTCGTGTCCCTCTAAACCTACAAGGAAGCCTAGCTTAGGAATGATAAGGAGACACCATTAGCCCACTAAATCTTGCAAAACACAATTATCTACCGAAAGGTTTGAGGAAAAATTTACCTATATCTTCAAGAGAGAATAAGCTCAACTTAAACCTAAGAATACTTACCTATAGAGTAACTCATAGAATCTATACACAAAACTACACAAAAATAGAAAATACAAGGCCGGATACAAAATATTCATAGGTGTAATTGTTTAACTTTGGATACAAAATAGGAACATGCTTGGCTATGAGGCCTTCTGGGTTGCATCCTTATACAATATTAAGGATTATAATTTTGATTCCAAGCTCACATCTTTTATCTTTTACTCCTCTAACAATGGTACTTTACTACATCTAACAAAGCTCCTTTTATAACTAGCTAAGCCACAAGTTGGCTAGTCAAGCATTAAATTATCATATGGGTCTATTCCCGAAAGAGTAAACCAAAAATCCAAGCAAAGGAAAACATAAAATCATGTACACTTAAGGTCGGTGCACAAGTCTTTTTCAATTCTACTCCCAACTACCCAAGAAAATATGTAAGCATGGAAAATCATGCCAATCAAAACAACACAAATTAGTCAAAATGATGGGAAAATGAGACAAAAAATAATGGTACTAAACTTGAGAAATATGAAACATAATATATCACATACTTAGCACAAGGATTTAGGATAGGTCCTTAACTATTGTAAATATTCAAGACTAGCTAGGTTACTAACAAGGGAGGGGTGAATTAATAACCTCAAAACCTTTTATCAAATTTACAACCCAATTGCATTAATATTAATAAATTTGATCTATTGCATGCATAAGAAATTGAGAAACATAAGACACCATGAAGACAATATTTGGTGACCCAAAAACCTTCCAAATAGAAAGTAAAACTAGGGTGGGGATGATACCCACAAAACTTCAATACTGTAGCATAAAGTTGGCATGTTAAGGCTTACATTGATCACTTCTGATGATTTTCCTTTGTTAAAGGATTTGAAGTTTATTCACCTATTAGGATGAAAAAGTAGATCTCTAACTTACAACTAAATTGTTGATTGAGATCCTTAAAGTACTAATCACCTCTATGTGATATGTATAACTATGTTTCTCCTCATATGGCCTTAAAATACACTTTACTTTGCTGCTAATTCACATTCATGTGCTTACATTCCATTCACATTATCTCACATATTTATGCTACTTTGGATATGATACAATACATTACATATATATCAATCCAATTTACATAATTGCAAAGTCGGCCATTACACAAGTTAACACCAATATTACAAAGTTGGCCTAAATGTAGATACTTGGGTTATACATGCTGATTTGCTGAATTACTAATACACAATGTCCACTATCATTACTTGGCATCGTCATGAATTCACTAGAAGTAGAGGCTCAATCCATACTAATCACTTCAATGTAGTTTCAAACTCAATATCCACTTATGACTTGGTAGATAGTGGGTATCTCAGTATAAACTGCATTCCCTATTTAATAAGGCTATACTCGATAGACACTATTGTCCATTCAACTTGGTTAACACTTGCATTTCTTAAGTTGTTAACTTAGTAGAAACTATAAAGCTTGGCAAACACTAAACTACTCGATCTGAACTATAGTACTTGGCAAACACTAAATACAAAATCTAATTAAGTGTTGTCATTTATAGAAAACTTGATTAAATGTTAACAATCTCCCCCTTTGGCATTAGTGACACAAACACTTATCAGCCAAAACTTATGTACAACATAGCGCGATACTTAGCTTGGTATGGAATGCTTTTTTCTTTGAGATTTGTCAAAATTTGTCTTTGTAACTTTGTTATATATTTTTTTTCTTTGCATGATTCTCCCCCACAAAATGTACATATCATGTCAGGCATATTGACATACTAAGTGTATCTCCTAGTATGGTATCTTTCTCTCATGATATTTACAAATATCCCTCCCCCTTAATTATATATAAATGTCTCTCCCCCTTTTTGACAATAATGCCAAAGATTTATACACAATCTATATATATGGAGACACCAAAATGTGAGAGAAAATTAGAATGTACCTTAGGAATGAGAGGTAAGGTCTTATCCTAGTTACCTTGCAAAACTTTGCACGTTTGTAAAGAAACTTGCACTTTTGTAGAGAGTTCGATCATGTGATCTGTAATTGAGAAATTATTGTCATGGATCAATTTTTTGGAATAAGAAATGTGCGTTTGCATTGTACCCATGATGGGAGGGATCATATTCTAAATTTCTATAAATGTAGCCTAGATCTTTGCTTCTTCTCTCAACAATTTTGCCTACATGTCTGATCAAAATCTAATCTTGATATGATGTGTAGAGTTTGAATTAGGGTCAAGTTGAAACTACTTTGCACTAGCCATCAGATCTTCATCAATTTTATTCAATTTTCACTTTATTTCCTTAGTATGCTCAGTAATATCACATAACTTTGCAAAAAGTGATGTTACATTTTTGTAAGAAGTTTCAAGACTTGTCAAAATTGAAGAAAGCTAAACCTACTAGATAGCTATTTGTTGAGCAATGTGCTTAAGCACTTTGTTGTTAAATTTCTTTTCATCTTCAATTCTACCTATATTCATGCAATTCTTAGCTATATGACCAAGTTTAGTACATGTGTAAAATATTACGGTAGTATCCTTTCTTCTCATGTGATTTCTAACATAGTTTATGCCAATCTATCCATATTCTCCATAAATTGTTTAGCTAGATTGAATGTCTTAGATCTACATTCAGATGCCTTGTGTCCTTGTTTCTTGCATTTGTGACATTTCCCTCAAACTTTGGTTTTTCTTTGCATTCATTAGCTTTATGACCATGTTGACTGCAATTATAGCAATGTCCATTGAATTTTTCCTTTCCATTACTCCAAAATTTGTTTGATGTATGACCTATCTTACCACAATGATTGTAGGTAGGTTTTTGTTTCTTTTGTGCACCATGTTTGGAGGACTCGCCTTCTTCTTTGTATCCAATTCTTGCGTTAACCTTTTTCCTATAAAGATTCTACTCATTTTACTGATTCAATTAATCCATGTCTACTTGGGATTTCATTATTCTTTCGTTGAGTTACCTTTAGAATTTAGATCAATTTTCATCCTTTCATTGACTTTCCTTTCAGAGTTTAAGTCATTCCTTAACCTTTCACTAATTTGTCTTTCAAATTCTAGATCATTCCTTATTCTTTCATTTTCAGATCTCAGACTCATGATTTCTTCATTTGCATTGGAGAGTTGATCAATAAAACTTTCTTGTTGAAGGGATTGATTTTGAATTTCATTGTTCCTTACCTCCTAGTCTTCTTTTTCCTTATTTATCTATTTTGAGATTTCACACAATCATATTGACTTAATTTTTAGTTCTTCTTGTAGGGAGCCATTCCTTTTTAGGAGTTCATTGATTGCATCATTTCCTTCATCTGGACTACTTGAAGGAGAAATTCTTCAATCTTTACTTCAACATACTGGTGGTAATTCATCTGATTCACAAGTTCCTTCCTTCTTTTTAGAGATTGGGAAAGATTGTCTTTTGCTTTCTTGAGTTGAGCTATGGCTATCTCTAAATCTAACTTTTCATTGTCAATAGCTTTGTGAAGTTTGAATATCTCCATTTTCCTTGACCTTTGCTCAAGTTGTCAAACTTTGTGTTGAGAACCACAATGGTCTGATACCAATTGTTGGAAATATTAAGGACTAGCTAGGTTATTGAGAGGGAGGGGTGAAGTAGTAACCTCAAAATCTTTTATCAAATTTATAACCTAATTGCATTAATATTAATAAATCTAATCTACTACATGCATAAGAAATTGAGAAACATAAGACACCATGAACACAATATTTGGTGACCTAGAAACCTTCCAAATAGAAAGTATATCTAGGGTGGGGATGATACCCACAAAACTTCAATATTGTAGCATAAAGTTGGCCTATTAAGGCTAACATTGATCACTTCTGTTGTTCTACCCTTGTTAAAAGATTTGAAGTTTATTCACTCGTTAGGATGAAACAATAGATCTCTAACTTACAACTCAATTGCTAATTGATCACCTCTATGTGACAGATATAGCTCTACTACTCTTGATATGGCCTTACAATACACTTTACTCTTCTGTTGATTCAAATTCACATTCTTACATTCTATTCACATTATCTCATATATTCATTCTACTTTGGATATGATACAATACATTACATATATTTCAATCCAATTTGTATAATTGCAAAGTTAGCCATTATACAAGTTAACACCAATATTATAAAGTTGGCCCAAATGTAGATACTTGGGTTTTGAAAATTGACTTGGTGAATTTCTTATACACAGTGACCATTGTCATTACTTGATATCATCATGCATTTGGTATAACTAGAGGCTTGTTCTATACTAATCACTTTAATGTAGTTTCAAATTTAGTATCCACTTGTGACTCGGTACATACTCTATAACTCAGTATAAATTGCATTCCCTATTTATTATGACTGTACTCAGTAGACAGTTGTCTCCATTCAAGTCAATTAACATTGGCTTCACTTGACTTAAGCTATGATATTGCTATTAGGATTTAACTGTGTGATTTTTAGTCAAACTCATTCACCCATGTTTCATGAGTAGTGATTCAACATGAATCCATCTCTCATGAGAATAAATGGAAAACTTAGCACTCATTGGATCTAGGTGATGCTCATAGGGGTGAAGCAATGGAATAAAATCCTTCACCAAGTTTTGTACCTTATGAACCATTCATTAGAAATCCCTTTTAGCTCATCATTAGAAAGCCCCTGTGAGCATCACCTAGATCCAATGAGTGCTAAGTGTTCCATTTATTCTCATGAGAGATGGATTCATGTTGAATCACTACTCATGAAACATGGCTGAATGAGTTTGACTCAAAATCACCCAGTTAAATCCTAATAGCAATATCACAATTTTACTTTTTGTGGAAATTATCTCCTATTTATCAATTGACTTAAGTTGTTAACTCAATAGAAACTATAAAGCTCAACAAACACTAAACTGGTCAGTGTAAACTATAGTACTTAGCAAACTCTGTATTGCTTAGTTTTAACTATGGTACTTGGAAAACACTAAATATAGAATCTAAATAAGTGTTGACACTAATAAAAAATTTGATTGAATATCAACACTTAACATGATATCAACTATGCAAATCATGAAATCAAAAGTAGTAAACACTATTTTATGAATAGAAAACTAGTATAGAAAATAAGAGATATTTTTGTTTGATGCAATATCTCTCAAAGAAAGAAGTTGATATTTCATTAGAAACTCAAGGTTAATAAAGAATTTATGTTAACATTAGAAATTCTTGATATTCTAAGCTGAGTGATAAAGTCAAACTCAACTTGTATAATCCATGAATTATCTTCAACTATTTTTTCTCTCCATTGAACTAGGCATTCCATGTAGCCTCTTCCTCCTATGCTTTTAATTATTCTACTATTAAAGATTCTCTCCATGCTATCCAACTTCTTCTTAGGATAATGAAAGTTATTTTTCATCTCATCATCTAATTCAAAATATTCAAAGACATCTTCAATGTTGAATATAGGTTGAATATCCATATGTTCTAGTAATTCAACTTGAAAAGCATTTCTATTGACAAAATTCCTTAGAATATTATAGGGGTGATATTTATTCATCTTTAGGTTGTTGTGAATAGCAACTATAAATATGTATCTCAAAATTAATATCACCCAAGTTCATTTTCACTTCTTCATGCAAAGTCTTCATGAAATCTGAAAGTTCCTCATCCTTAACACTTCCTTTTCCCTCAAAGTTTAGGTCTCTCAATTTGGTAGTTCACTTAGGATATAGTCCATTGATAATCTCAAAAAGTTTCTTCTTAGTAATCCTTTTGACAAAATTATTATATGAAAAATGTTCTTGTGCCAAAATCAAATCCCAATTAGTAGGCCTATCTCCAGCCATACATCTCAACAAGTTTCCTAAACTTCTATTCGAAATCTCTAGTTTTTCCATCTATCTATAGATGAAATGTAAAACTAAACTTCAATTTTGCATTCAACTTCTTCCAAAGATTCTTCAAGAAATAACCTATAAGCCTTGCATCTTTATTTGATTAATAGCTATACAAAAACCATGCAACCTAACTTGTTCCTTAAACAATAATTTAGCCACATGTACAACGTCAAATGTCTTCTTACAAGCTATGAAATGAGTCATTTTTAAAAATCTATCAACTACTATCAAAATAGAATTATTACCTCTCTAAAAAATAGGTAGTCAAAGAATAAAATCCATAATGATATCCTCCCAAGGCTAATCAAGTGTAGGGAATAGTGAATACATTCCCATAATTCTGACTACTTCATTTTGTTGTTGGACAAATTCTACAACTTCTCAACATTTTTCATACACCCTTATAGATATACAAACTAAAGTAGCTATCTAAAATCAACTTCACTACCTTGTTAATTTTAAAATGTCTTACACATCCACCACAGTGTTTCTCCTTTATGGTGTTCTCTCTCATTGATCCTTTAGGTATACACAACTAAGTTCCCTTAAACAAAATAACTTCTAGAATGAAATAATTAGTCCACTTATCTGTTAGTAATTGATCTCTATACTACAAAATTAGGATCACTTGCATACAAATACTTCAAGTCATTAAAACCAAGTACCTTGATTCTCACTTTTGTTAGAAAATTAATTCTTTTACTCAAAGCATCAAGAACCTTGTTTAATTGTCCACTCTTATGTTTCAATGAAAAATAAAAGCTATGTAAAACCTCAACCAACCTCATATGTCTCTGATTCGACTTTGTCTAACTTCCTAAATGCCACAAAGCTTTATGTTCAATATACAACAAAAAATATTTAGGTATCGATTAGTATCTCCATTTATTAAAAATTTTAACAGCGTCATAGAATTCTTGACCATAAATAAAATATTTTATCTAACTGTCATTCAATTTCTCACTAAAGAAATTTGTAGGTCTTCCTTCTTGACCTAGAACAACTAATACAAAACTTCCACTAGTGTCACATTCAACTTGAAATACTTTACTAAAATTAGGAAAAGTAAGTCTAGAAAATTCTACAATCTTGGGTTTCATGTTTCAAAGCTCATTTGTGCTCCATATGTCCACTAGAAATGCCTTTTAAAACCTCTCATAGTCTTAGTCTTAGAATTACAAATAGAACTAATTTTTTGATGAACTTCCTATAAAATTTTCTCAATTCATGAATGATCTAACATTCTTAGGTGTAGGCCAATCAAGAATAACTTTTACCTTCTTAGGATCCATCTTCAAACTATCAACTAAAATGGAAAAACCAAGATAGATAGTTTCTTCCTTCATAAATGAATATTTCCTTGTGTTAATCACAAACTTCTCCTATTTCAATTTATATAATACTTTTTTGATACATGATCAAGATGTTCTTCTTTAGTCCTATTGACCATCCAAATTTAATTTAGATATACAATCACAAAGTTACTCAACAATCTCTTCAAAGCATCATTCATAAATCTCATGAAAGTACTACCTATGCATTATTTAAAATAGAAGCCATAACCAACCATTCATTAAAAACCCTTATCAGTCTTAAAATAAATTCCATTCACCTCCTTCTCTAATTTTGATACAATAATAGCCACTTTTCAAATCGATCTTGGTACAATACTTTTCTTGACTTAAACTATTGATTATGTCATCCATCATAGGCAAAGTAAATCTTTATTTCATTGTTATCTTTCTATTGGCCTTGGAATTTATGCACATTCTTGATTCTCTATTTTTTTTGGTGCTAACACAATAGGTATTGCACAAGGACTCAAACTTTATCTAGTCCATCCCTTCTCATGAAAATATTTCACTTTTCTATTCGACTTATTCTTTTCATCAGGTGTCAATCTATGTGGTGCTTTATTAGGAAAACTAGCTCTATGTATCAAATACATACAATGACTTATGCTTCTTACATGAGGAAAACCATCAAGTACATTATCATAAATAATGTTGTAAAACTTCACAAATAAAGATTCAATATTTGATGAATATTCTCAATCATCTTCTTTCTAGGTCTTTCTAGGAATAAAAGAAAAAAAATTCCATTCTTTCTCATCATTAATAAATTAATTACCTTCAACCAAGAATACTCTAACTATAGTATAGTGATTCTCATCAATTTTTTCTAGAAAAGTAAAAAATATTTGTTTATTTCTATTTACCCGAATAATCCATTTATTCCATTTTCCATCATGCAAAGCTTTTCTATTATACTCCTAAGGTCTACCTAAGATAATATGACAACCATCCATCTAGGCATAATATAACACAAGACTTCATCATGATTATTCCAAATTTTCAATCTAACAATGCAATGCTCATTTACAATTAATAAATGCTCCTTCTCAATCCAAGCAATATAGTAAAGGTTAGGAAGTTGCAACCCCTACAATTGTAATTTGTCAAGAAACTCCTTAGAGGCTAAATTATTAGAACTTCCACTATCAATGATTATGTTCCAACATTTTTCAATTATCTTACATCTATTTTTGAACAAAATTCTCCTCAAAATAGGCTCTCCATTAACTTCTTCATTTCACAAGACCCTTCTTAACATTGGGTTCACACCATTTTAAGGTTCATTTGGTATTTTATCAACTTATTGACAAGCAAAAGTACTTCTAGTATTACCTCTAATCTTCTTTCAAAAGTTAGTACATTCAAAGGCTCTATGTCATTCACCATAGTTGTAACAAGTGTCCTAAACAAAACATTTTTCTTCTCTTTTTTGACCATTATTATTCCTAGAGTAACTACTATAGCTATCTCTAATGTAATTACCTCTTTTACTATTAGGTTCTTCCTTTAATTTTGAATTTTCTCTATTTTGCATCCCATTGTCAGATCTACTCCTTTCTCCATTTGTAATGTGTCTACTATTTTGAAATCTTCCACCTCTTCCTCTCTATCTTTGATCATGTTTCATTATCAATATTTCTTCATCCTTTACACCATACCGATATTCTTCATTTACACTTTTCATATTGACATAATAGATCCCATATTAAATTAATGTCCTCAAACCATTATGACATTTATCCACTTTCTCAACTTCATCATCCACATGTCTAAATCAAATGTCCAATCTATAGAACTCTTTAGGATATTCTTTCACACTCATGTCTTTTTGCCTCAAATTTTGCATTATTCTAAAAAAATTAAGTTGATAATGAGTAGGGAAAATTTCCTTTTTCACCCTTCCAATCATCTTTGTCCATGTCTTGATCTTTTTTTCCCTGCACTTTTGTCTCTCAGTTTGCAATGATATTGCCAAAGTGAAGCATGACATTTCAACTTTATGACTTCTATTTTAACCTTCTTATTATTATGAGTACCTTCATATTCCAAGTATTTATCCATCTTAGTGATCCAATCCAAGACCACATTAATCTCAATTCTTCCATCATACAAAGAAACTTCAACAAAAGGTCTAGCATTTTCCCTAGACAAAAATATCAAAATCTTTTCTTTTTCTTTCTCAACCTCAGGTTTAGGATTAGGATTTGGTGTTGCCTCTTCATCACCTTTAACATAATCAAGATGTACACCTCTTCTCTTCATTATCTAAAAATTCTTTAAGTAGATTACTAAAATTTGCTTCAGCATGTTTATAATAGAATTATCCACATTTTACTCTACTTCAAACCATCTTGACAATAGTTCCTACAAAATCGTGACCTTCTAAAAGTTATAGTTTAGGTTTGGGATCTACCACCCTAAAAACAGTCCCATAAGGTTCTCCATGATCCACACCTTAAGAAATAACTCTCTTTGATACCACTTGATGCCATGAGCAATGTGGCCAAGAGGAATAAGAGAGAATAAACTCAACTTAATCCTAAGAAGACTACCCTATATATAAATACCAATAGAAGTTATACACACAATCTAATAACAACAAAAAACACAAGGCCAAATGAAACACATTCACTAGTGTAATTATTTTACTTCACATACAAAACAACAAAGTTCCTAGCTTTGAGGCCTTCCAAGTTGGGGCCTTTTGAAAATTCAGGATAACATATTTTAGTCAAAGATTTCCTCTTCTTTCTTCTATTCCTCCAAGAATACTACTTTCCTACTTCTAACCAATCTTATATTATGGCTAGTTAATCCACAAGTTGTCTACTCAAGCATTTGATTACAATATAAGTCTAGTATTGAAAGAGTAAACCAAAAATCCAAGAAAAGGAAAATATAAAATCATCTACACTTAAAGGAAGGTCCACACATATGTTAGGAGTTGGTGCCTAACTACACAAGATACCATTTAAGCATAGGAAATCATGCAAATCAAAGAAATATATACCTCACTAGAAATGGAAAGAAAATGAGATTGTAAAGAACAACATAGAATTTGATAAATATAAAACAAAAAAAATCATGCACTTAGGACAAGGATCTAGGGTAGGTTCTTAACATGATAGAAAGTGTTCACATTATGAAATAAAAATAAATAATCACTACTTCACAAAAAGAATATTGGTATAGAAAACAAGAAATATTTTTGGTTAATGCAAGATTTCCTATAGACCCATGTTGCTCTTGTATCACAATCATCTATCCATAGGATCAATCATAAATATAGTCACTGTAAGAATCCAATTTTTATAGATTCAAAAGTGTAGAAGATGAACACTCCCCATTACTCCAATTAAATTAAGAAGGAGATGTATGTACCTATGCAAGAATTTTTTGAAATGTTAAATAAGATAATTGATGAATATAGTACAAATAAAAGGCCTATAGATGACAACTAGAGATGCTTATTTTTGAATTCTACTCCTCCTAACATCAATTTGCACCTAAGGAGGGATAGATTAGAAATCATCTAGATGATGCTCAGAAGAGAACCTTCAAATTAGAAGATTGTCTGATTAAAAAAAAAAATGAAAAAAAAAAAACTACAAGTTAAGAGAAATAATATTTCCCCTAGCTAGTAATGTCATACGATAGAAATGATATATTTCCAAGGTGAGTCATTCCTATCACCAATGATACCAATATTTATCAAGGAAACAAGATGAAGGATAATATATACTTCTACCTCTAACTCAGTGGATATTTGTAATTAAATGATGTAGGATCATCCTGGGTTGCCTTGTAATCCTACACTTTTGTTTACTCTACGAGTTGGTATTGAGTATTTTGTGGTTTCCAAGGTCTTAGTTGTTGTTGAGTGACTCATTTGGTTGGTGAGTGATTGATTTGGTTGTTGAGTAGTCCTTTGGTTGCCTAGTGATTCTTTGGCTATCGAGTGATCCTTTTGGTTACTAAGTGATCCTTTGGTTGCTGAGTGATTCTTTGGGTACTGAGTGATTTCTTTGGCTATCGAGTGATGAAGGATGTCAATGTTGTAGTTGATGCTGAGTGACTCTTTGGAAGCCAAGCTCATGTGGTTATTGAGTGCCATTATTTTATGAAGTCTTTGTTTGCCAAATTATCGGTGTTTGGTTCCAATTCAGACTAACTTACTTGAATTTAATTTTGGTATAGGTAGTTAGTAAATTATGTGAGAAAACTTGTGGTTGTGCATGCATTTAATGTAAGATTTAATTTGTGATAGGCTACACAAGTATTTATACAAGTCTAGGATCAAGTTTTGGAAGATAGATATAATTTAGAGGATGAGAAGGAAGGACTAGGCCTAGAAATCCAAACTTGAAACTAGATCTTGAATTTGAATGTATTCTATATCTAGCCATAATCAAGAATGCCTTACTGCTAGGCATGTATACTGATTATCTGATGAATATATAAACATTTTTGTTCTCCAGTTCCTTGGTGATGTCCTTTGCTTGTTTCCACCATGTTAACACTTGTAGGATGGATTAGATAGTTGGGTGAGGCTTTGGCCCTAGTGCCTTCCATGCTTCTCCTTGCAATAGGTGGTATCATAAAAAAATTGTTACTGAACCATACATGTAGATCACCAAAGTGTGAGATAGGTTGTACTAGGACCTTGGATCATGTCGAACTCTATTTCATATTTGGTTGTAGGGTTGTAGATCTACAGATTTGGCCTATAACTTGTAGAGGGCTATGATCCTACAAAAATCTAATTTATAAAGATGGTTCATGGTGGAAGTAATGCCAATAATGCTATATTGGATCAACTAAGAAAATTTGTAGATATATTAGATGCTATGGAGATAACCCAAATGAGAGGGGAACATCTTGATGATGTAGGTGATGATGAAACAATAGCACCAAACCATAATCCAAAACCTGAAGAAGATCAAGATGAAGTAAGGTTGTTGAGAGTGTTGTCTAGGGAAAATTCAAAGCCTACTATAGAAATTGTTCCTTATGATGGAAAATTGAATACCAATGTTGTGTTAGATTGGATCTTGGATATGTAGAAGTTCTTTGACTATTAAAAAACTTTTGATAATAGGAACTTGAAGATTACAATTACTAGGTTGAAAGGTCACACCTCACTATGGCGAGAGAATTTACAAACTAATAGAAAAAGGAGAGGAAAGGAGAAGATCAAAACTTGGATGAAGATAGTGAACTAGGTAAAGAAAAAATTCCTTCCTACTAATCACCAAGTTATCTTGTCAAGAAAGATGTAAAATTTGAGACAAAAAGACATGATTTTGAAAGAGTATACTGAGGAATTATATAGATTGGACATTAGATCTCGACATTTGGATGATGATGTTGATAAAATATTTTTCTTTCATAGATGGGTACAATGGTTATAATCAAATAAATGTAGCTCTTGAAGATCAAGTTAAAACAACATTTACATGCCCATGGGCTACTTTTGCATATTTTCTCTTACCATTTAGCCTATGTAATGCCCTTGCAACATTTCAACAAGCCGTGATCAACATATTTGCTAATATATTGCATGATTGCATGGATATATGCATGGACGATTTCACAACAATTGGAGTCACCTTTGAAGAGCCTTTGATGAATCTTGAAAAGGTTCTTATCGATGTAAAGAATGTAATCTATCACTCAATAGTGAGAAATGTTGCATGCTTATGTAGGAAGGATTGGTGCTTGGTCATTTCATATCAATTGCAAGAATACAAGTGGATCCAACAAAGATAGAGGTAATTCTAACACTACCCATACCTACAAAACCAAAAGATGTAAGATCCATTTTAGGTCATGTTGGCTATTATAGGTGTTTCATAAAAGATATCAGTAAAATAGCTAGTCCTTTGTATACACTATTGACTAAGGAATTTGAATTTTTTTGGACACTCTAATGTAATGAAGCTTTCCTACAACTTGAAAAATTCCTAACTATGGCAGCACTTTTAAAGGGACCTAATTGGTCAATTCCATTTCATATCCATATTGATGCATCTAACTGTGTCATAGGAGATGTATTAGGACAAAAGCCTACTAATATTCAAAATGCCATTTACTATACTAGTAAAAGCCTTCATGGACCTTAGATAAATTACACAGTAACTAAACAAGAACATTTAGCTATAGTCTATGCATTGAAAATATTCAGACATTATGTAACTGGATATCTTATTTTTGTTCATATTGATCACCTAGCTATAAGGTACTTAATGAAAAAATTTGATGTAGCTAGTAGATAGGCAAGATAGCTCTTGTTGTTACAAGAGTTTGATGTTACCATTATTGATAAGCCAATCAAATCCAACATAGTTGTAGATTATTTTTCTAGATTGAAGATTGTTGATGAAGATCAAACTCCAATTGAAGATACCTTTCTAGATGAGCATTTGTTCCAAATACCAACTCATGCACCATGGTATGAAGACATAGAAAATTATATTGCTACAAATAGAATGCCCCCACACTTCTCTCATAGAGAAAAGAGGAAAGGTAATGAAAAAACAAACAATACTATTTTAAGATTTGAAAGTTACTCTTTTCTATTCTTCATGAATTACTCAAGGATGTAATCAAAGAAGGATTTTAATGAGAGACTAATTTTGGAATACTAGTTGTGTTCTTAGTTAGTTGAAGCCAACCAAGGGGGCTCACTTGGAAGGTGGAATAGATTTAGGTAGAGTAGATTCATTCCTTGAAATTTCCTATTTTATAATAGATTTACTGTATTAGTCCTACAACATTTTTATTGTGAAAGTTCCTACAACACTTGTGGGAAATGATCATGGTGGATGTTTGAATAGTTAACTAGTTTATAATTCCTTTTCTAACATTTTCTACTATTATATATTATTAGTCCAAGTGTGTTTAGTATTTTGCATCAGTAGTATAAATTCCTTTCAGACATTTTACTTTCTTGCAATATAGGTATTAAGACTCTTAAAAGAACTTAGTGCACATATCGTGCTAACCCATTACAAGTCCTAGGTCCCTATGTTGACAATTCAAGTGTATTTCATGATGGAATGGATGATTTTAAAAATGGACATAGTATCCTTGAGAGGAATAATGGTGTGATTATCTTCATCTATTATGGAACTGTACACTTTTAGGAAATATCACTTTTGTTTGACATGATTGAAAGGACTAAGAGTTATTATGAGAACACCTTAAGTTAAACCTTGATGTCATTCATAATTACTGTATCATTATTTTACATGTAGAACACAACACTGACTTTTTACGCGAAGTGGTAATGAAATTTCTCAAAAAGATCAACTTAAAATTTTGAGAAGATGGAATTTGTAGATGTAAAAAGGGAAAAACTTATTAGAGTGGTGAGAGTAGAGAAAATCAAAGCTAGAAATTTTGAGATGGGAGGAAAGTTAGAGAAGTATGAGACAATCATTCATAATATTTTACTCATGGACATTGAAGTAGTCTAATGATTTCATGCCTATGGATGGCTTGGTTATTTCTTACAATTAATTGAGTACAATGAAGAAGTATTAATGGAGTTTATGATTAAGAATGATTGCTACTAAGGAGTGGATAGTGGAAGTCATTAGACTACCAACAATTGGGGAGTATTATCCAAATCAACATGATGCCAGGTCCTCATGGGTATACTTCACTTGACCAAGTGACCCTCAAGTAGACATTTCAAAGAAAATGTGTAAAATACTTTCTCTTCTAGCTCCATATCCAAAATTGGCAATCCACATTATTAGGTATTTGACCTACGAAGGCAGGCTTCAAATCTGCATGCTCATCATTTTAAGATGCTCAGTCATATAAGACATAACATTCAAGTTAATATCCCCAATTTTCTTTATAATATGTTGTGTATTAGTGCTAAGGAAACTCAAAAAGGAAATAAATTTTTTCTCTCTCATCATGCCCTCATTAAAATTTTAGTTGAAAGGTCTCTTATGGATTCTTCGCCTATATTATGGGTAGAATTTTTTGAATTTAAAATGTTGTAGCCTCAAGCCAACCCTGTTCTACAAAACATAGAAATGAGGGAGAAATCACAGAGCCTAGTCAAAGTTTGGCTGAAATAGAAAAAGAACCCTCTCCTAATAAGCCTATTTAGTCTATTTTAGAAGATGATATACCTAGCTCTTCTACAAATAAAGGAAAGCAGAAGGTTAATAAAGAAAACCCTAATCTTGAAAAGGAAGGCAAAAACCCCTCTATTAATATAACAAAGAGAAAAAGGTTTGTTCCTACAACAACCACTCCCATACCATCTACTCCAGTCATACCTAAACCAAAGTGGACCCACAGAATAGTCAAAGCTAAAGAGGTTCCTATGTATAGAAGCCCTCGTATGTGAGGTTGAGTATCACTAATTTCTATTGAAAACCCAAATACCCCAATTTCAAAGTCTCATACAAAATCAGTAGATGAAAATAGTCCAGATGACTCTCCTATGCAATTGGAAACCCCAAAATGTGGAAACATATGAAAATGATCCTACCAATGAGATGCTACAAGACAATTAGGAAATGTGTAAATCAAACCCTACTACTATTCCAAAGAAAACCCCTAGCAATGATCAACCTACCATGGTACTAGTCCCTATATATTCTAATGTTTCTCTTATACCTTATAAATCCTCTTGATACACCCAACATTTCCAACAAGTTGCCAAAGAACAAAAGATGAAATCTAAGGCTCAAGAATTTCCTTCAAGCACAATCCAATTGATATTATTTGGTCTTTACAATCATTTCATTTTTCAAAAAGCCTTGTGGAGGAAAGAAACAGACCAAATGTAGAAGGTAATATTTAACAAAGATGAGGAAATTGAATCATTGAAGGAGCAACTTGAAAAATAGAAACAATAGATGAATAAATCTTTAAAGCTAGCTCACTAAGTAATGGCTTGTAGACCACCACCATGGGTGTATTCTATTTGGTTAAATGACTAGTTTCTATTATTTCAATTGATAATGACAATGAGAGATATTGATTGTGAATAGAAAAATAGTCAAGATCTTTATAATGTGTATTAGACTTTTCCATCATGGCAAAAGAATTTTTTGTCTGAACTCTATTTGCATAATTTCATAATTCCAAATGAGACAGAGTGGAACCCTCTGCTTTACAAAGGGGATGTTCACCTTAGAGCTTTAATGTACTAGATGCACAATTAGAAAATTTATGACAGGCAATTGGATACCTATAGAGATCTTGAGAAATCTGAATCATTGCCAATCTAGATTGAATTCCATAATGTAATGACCCCATTTTAGCAGTTGACCAAGTGTGTGTGTGTTAGCCTTGTTCTACATGGTCTCGAGGGCTAACGAAGGGTTTAAGGGGATCCTGGAGTGTTTTGGCCTAGTCATTTCTAGTTTGGGCAAAAACAAAGTTGATTTACTCAGTTTCAGGCATACTTAATATTTTTAGTAAGTCGGCAGGACATAGTGCAGGTCAATTTTGGTGATTGGATTCGATACTCCTCGATGAGAGCTTTCCGATGAGCTATCACTCGCATTATTCGGAGTCCGATTGCTAATACATTTTAATGCCTGAGTCCGATTGCTAATACATTATTCGGAGTTCGATTGCTAATACATTTTAATGCCTGAAGTTTTATTAAAGTAACATCTAATTTAATTGTAAAATATTAAAGCGTTACTTTAATATTTTTTTTATGGTGATGTGTACCCAAGGGAGACATAAGGGGTATTTTAATATATGTTTTATATATTACACATCTTTTATCCCACATTGCCCATATGAGTTGAGCGAACCCTTGGAAATAGAATAAAAAGAAGCATTTGTGGCTTCATTAGGCAGGTTGAATATGAGAAGAAATTGGTGTGTGAGTTGCAGCTCCATTCTTGGCATTTGAGGACATCTATCCTCTCTTGTAACATTCTAGATGTCATTCCCATGGGGTTTGGCCTTTGGAATTCTTTGTTATTGGCCTCATTATCAGGCAGTTTAGTTGCATTTTCGACTACAGGCAAATTTGGTATTTTGCTCATATCTTCTTCACTACTTGTTCGACGCTTATGCCGCTTTGAGGGAATGGTATTACGAAGGTAGTGGACTGATTGAAGGACAAAGTATTGTAGCAGCAAGTTTGAAAGCATGGGCTGGAGTATTATGTCAATACTACTGAAGTAATTAGTGAGTTGATAAATCTGCCATGTATTTGGTTTTATGAATTCTGAAAATAACATTTTATTAGCAGCAATTCATTTCCACTTTGCATATTATTGTAGTTTCTTTCTTGTTTATGTTGTATGATGCCAATTCCATGCACAAAACACAACAAACAAATAAACATTTTATTTTCGGAGTTATAAGGGATTTAAAACATTAAACAGAGAAATAAGAAGTTGAATGCAAACTATTTGACATAATTCCTTTCAGAAATTTGGTTTAGTTTTTTTGGGACATCCAGGGGTGCCCATTTCAGTGGTATCAGAGCTATAAGTTCTACCATCCTATGGAGGTCTTATAGGGAATTTGGAATAGCCAAATAGAGGGAAAAAGTGTTTGACAAAATGTCAAAACACTAAAATCAGAAATAAATAAAAAACACAAGCTAAGCATTTATGTTTGAGCATGCGACCGGGGTCTTATAATTTCCCAGATACTAGAGCAAGACAAAATAAGATTTTAGACTTGCAAAGGAAATAGTCTAGTACATCCGTGGAGGTGGACATTGAATCCAACCATACAGACACAGAGGAGATATTATGTGATCAGGACAATAATATGGGTGATCGAGATGACAAGAATACAGGATTAGGCAGAGGCGAAAATGCTGGTCTAGATCAGGGGGAGGTACTATTCAGACAGTTACTGGATACATTAGAGTAGGGGTAGCATATGCAACAGGAGCAGAATAGGCGAATGGACATGATGTTGCAACTCATGGCTAGACAGATGGGTGTCAATATTAATCCAGGTGATGCCAACAATAGAAACAATAACAATGAGGGAAACAATAACAATAGGGGAAACAATAACCATGGAGGTTAAGGAAACAACAATGGTCCTGAGAATAACATTAATGGTAATAATGGACAAAGCAATAATGGGAATGAGGCTGATAACTTTAGACACGTTGCATGCCCAGCACGGACTGCGAGCTTGAGACCTCTTCTACCCACTTTCTCACCCAAAGATCTGGTTCAACCAGTAAACAAACCGTACATTACCGAGTAACAATATTAGTTCAGGAGGGACTGGGACACTAGTGGACCAGAGTTTCAAGCGGATATTTCCCTTAGAGATTATATGGACTTGAGGATGAGACACATGCCTAAAGCAGGAGGGAGGAATCAAAACTTTGAGCTGAGGAAGAAAGTTGGAAAACTTTCTTTACCTTATTATGATGCTTTAGGGGAGATGACTGCACGAGTTTGGGTGCAGAAGGTAGATACATACTTGTAGCTAAATCCTATGCCTAAGGAGGAGGCTATCAAGTATGTGGCTATACACTTGGATGGCATTGCACATGAATGGTGGCATCATGGCATGGTGACTTTGGGGCATAATTAGATTACATCCTATGAGGAATTCACCAAAAAATTGATTGAGAGATTTGACACTAAGGATCCCAAGTTACATTTCAAGGAGCTAGCACAGTTAAAATAGTTAGGTTATGTGGATGCTTACATTGACGAGTTTCAGCGCTTGTCTGTACTTGTTACTAATACCTCTCCTAGGAGATTGGTGGTGTTATTTTGTGATGGTCTTACTGATCCATCACGAGGTTGGGTGAAGGTACATGATCCACTCACCTTAGCTGAAGAAACTAAAAAGGCACGAGATTTAGCCCCTTCGGTATACAAAGGAAAAAATCATTCAACATATTCTTCCTACCGCAAGGACAAAGACAAAAAACCATTTCAGAAAGAGTATAGAAAACCCAAAGAAGGATCAAAAGGACTAGACAATGAAAGCTTGAATGAACTTCGAAAGAAGAAGTTGTGCTTCAATTGTAGAGAGCCTTGGGACTTATCTCATAAATGTTCTCTCAAGGCTAAGGCAAATCAAATGGAGTATTTTTCAGCAGAAGAGTCAGAGTCAGAAGGGGAGGATCAACACTCCAATTCAGATGAGGGTAACACTATAGAGGAGAGAAAAATTCCTAAGGATGATAGATCGTTGGCATGCTTGACAGGGGCCCAAAAGGAAATCACATTTAAGGTCAGGGGTACTATCTAGGGGCAAAAAGTGATATCTCTTACTAACACTAGGGCTACACATAACTTCATAGATGCATAGTTGGTAGCTAGGAGAGGGTTATAGACAGAGGAGCATGATGAGTTTAGAGTCATGGTGGCTAATGGTGATAAGTTATTATGCACTCAGAAGATATCTAATCTTTGCATCAGGTTTGGAGATGGCTATGAGTTGGAGGATGAGTTCTATGTTGTGGACATGGGAGATTATAATGTCATCCTCGACATGACATGGATGGCTTCACTAATTGAGTTCACACTCAATCTAGTGAAATTGGAGATGAGATTCCTGCATGAGGGTAGAACTGTGGTACTTAGAGGACTTTCAGATGGAGGTTGCAGAGTAGTGTCCTTGAGGAGAATGTAGAGACTTTTTCATCATGATGACATAGAGTGGGCGACAGAGTACTACATTATGCCAACTTCACCAGAGCCACAAGAAAAGAGTCATCCACCAGATATCAGCAAAATTGGAGATGAGATTCCAGCATTAGGGCAGAACTATCATACTTAGAGGACTTTCAGATGGAGGTTGCAGAGTAGTGTCCTTGAGGATAATGTAGAGACTTTTTCATCATGATGACATAGAGTGGGCGACAGAGTGCTACATTATGCCAACTTCACCAGAGCCACAAGAAAAGAGTCATCCACCAGATATCTAGAAGATACTTGATAGACATGCTAAAGTATTTAGCAATATTCCTCATGGGGTTCCTCCTGACAGAGGGATGGAACATGTTATTGAGCTCGAGGAGGGAGCCAAACCAGTTATGATCACTCCTTATCATCATCCTAAGAAACACAAGGATGAGATAGAGAAGATGATTAAGGATTTGCTGGAGATGGGGCATATTAGGCCCAGTAAGATCCCCTTTGCTTTAGTAGTAGTATTGGTAAAGAAGAAGGATGGGACGATGCGCATGTGCATCGATTACAGGGCACTGAATAAGAAAATAATTTAAAATAGGTATCCCATTCCTAGGATTGATGAGTTGCATGGGGCATGCTTCTTCACCAAAATTGATTTGTGATCCTGATACCATCAGATCAGGATGAGAGCAAAGGACATTGAGAAAATAGCCTTCCGCTGTCACTATGGCCACTTTGAGTTCATGGTTATACCATTTGGTCTAACCAATGCACCTGCTACATTTCAAAGTTGTATGAACCAAGTATTCCGGAAGCAGCTGAGGAGATTTGTCTTGATCTTATTTGATGACATCTTGGTCTTCAGTAAGACCTAGGAGGAGTACTTACATCTTCTAGAGGAGGTGTTATCTATTCTGGAGAGAGAGTCATTATATGCCAAGGAATCTAAATGTGAGTTTGGTATGACTAAGCTCCTTTACCTTTGGCATATCATTAGTACAGATGGCATTCGGGTTGATCCCGAAAAGATTAGAGCTATTGTAGAGTGGCCTACACCCACAAACCTTACACAGCTTAAGGGATTCTTTGGTTTATGTGGTTTTTATAGGAGTTTTGTTAAGGGATTCTCACAGATTGCTATACCCTTGACAGATGTTACCAGGAAAGGAGCCTTTGTGTGGACAGGGGCAGCATAGAGGTGTTTTGAGCATTTCAAGCAGGTAATGTCTTCATGTCTAGTTCTAGCTCTACTAGATTTCACGAAGCCTTTTGAGCTTCATTATGATGCATCAGGTGATGAGATTGGAGTAGTATTGATGCAGGAGAAGCATCCCATTACATTCGAGAGTAGGAAGCTCTAAGGAGTTGAGAAAATTTATTCTATCTATGACTGGGAGATGTTGGCCATAATGCATGCATTGACCAAATTTTGATCATATTTGGTAGGTGGACATTTTGTGATCAAGACTGATCACAATAGTATTAAATACGTCATGAGCCAGCGTGATCTTAATGACCGGCAACAAAAATGGGTGACTAAATTGCAGGCTTATGACTTTGACATAGAGTTTGTCAAAGGTAAGAAAAATGTGGTGGCTAATCCTTATCTCGGAGACCTCACTTATGTGCTCTAGTAGAGATTTCAGGATATTGGAGAGATCGGATTATAGCAGAGTATGTCGGAGATGCTTGGGCTTCTGGATTGATTTTAGGTACCATACAGGATGATCGCTATGAGGTGATAGATGGATTGATCATAGTTCAGGACAGGGTTTATTTGATTCCGTCATCACATTTGAGAGAGGCAATACTAAAGGCATTTCATGATACACCCATAGCTGGACATCTAGGGGTCTTCAAGACCTACAGGCAGATTCGAGAGCAGTTTTCATGGAAAGGGCTCAAGGATGATGTTTAGAGGTCTGTCATGGAGTGTGTGGTTTGTCAACAAAATAAGGGAGATCACACATTTCCTGTAGGTTTATTACAGCCCTTGCCCATTCCTGATAGGAAATGGGAAAGTATTTTGATGGACTTCATCACTAGTTTACCATGAGTGCAGGGAAGGGATTGCATCTATGTGGTGGTGGACCGCTTGATGAAGTTTGCTCACTTCTTTGCTATTTCGTCCACTTACACAGTAGTGCAGGTGGCAGATCTTTTCTTTAGAGAGATATTCAAGTTACATGGGCTACCCAGATTCATTGTCAGCGACTAGGATAGTAAGCTTACGAGTGTTTTTTGGCAAGAGTTGTTTAGGTTGTGTGGTACAGATCTTACACCTAGCACTAGTTATCATCTGTAAATAGATGGGAAAACAGAGATTGAGAATAAATGGGCAGAAAGATATTTGAGGAACTATGTAACTACACAAAAAAAGGCTTGGATCAAATGGTTTTATATGTGAGAGTATTGTTATGACACCACTTATCATATGTCCATCAAGATGACTCCTTTCATGGCACTCTATGGTTATGAAGCACCTAACTTCATGGATTTAGTTTTGGGGGACAGTAGAGTGCCCAAAGCCAAAAACTTATTGCAAGATAGTCAGGACATCCTGAAAGTGCTCAAAGAGAATATACAACAGGCCTAGAATCAACAAAAATTGTATGCTGATCAGCACCGAATAGAGCATAGCTTCGGGGTAGGGGATATGGTTTACTTGAGGCTACAACCATATCGACAGTCATCGCTCAAGAAGAGCAGAGCTAAAAAGTTAAAACCTGGATTTTATGGTCCCTACAGGGTGATTCGCAAAGTCGACAAAGTCACCTATGAGCTTGAGCTTCTAGAGGGCAATCGAGTGCACAATGTGTTTCATGTGTCTAGGCTTAAGAAAGCCATTGGTCAGAGTGTAGTGCCTTCTGTAGATTTACCCCCTTTGGATGAGGTGGGGAAGCTTGTGTTAGTACCCAAGGATATTCTAGACACCAGAGAGAGGAAGCTTAGAAATAGGATAGTGAAGGAGTATTTGGTCAGATGGAAAGACCTGCCGGAGGAAGATTCTACATGGGAGAGTGAGTAGGTTATTCAGCAGGCTAGACTAAGATTGCTTGAGGACAAGAAATTTCAAGGGGGGTGGATTGTAATGTCCCCATTTTAGTAGTTGACCAAGTGTGTGTGTGTTAGCCTTGTTCTACATGGTCTTGAGGGCTAACGAAGGGTTTAATGGGATCTTGGAGTGTTTTGGCCTAGTCATTTCTAGTTTGGGCCAAAACGGAGTTGATTTACTCAGTTTCAGGCATAGTTACTATTTTTAGTAAGTCAGTAGGACACAATGCAAGTCAATTTTGGTGATTGGATTCGATACTCATCGGTGAGAGGTTTTCGATGAGCTATCACTTGCATTATTCGGAGTTCGATTGCTAATACATTTTAATGCCTGAAGTTTTATTAAAGTAACGTCTAATTTAATTGTAAAATATTAAAGTGTTACTTTAATATTTATTTTATGGTGATGTGTACCCAAGGGAGACATAAGGGGTATTTTAATATATGTTTTATATATTACACATCTTTTATCCCACATTGCCCATATGAGTTGAGTGGACCCTTGGAAATAGAATAAAAGGAAGCATTTGTGGCTTCATTTGGCAGGTTGAATATGAGAAGAAATTGGTGTGTGAGTTGCAGCTCCATTCTTGGCATTTGAGGATGTCTATCCTCTCTTGTAACATTCTAGATGTCATTCCCTTGGGGTTTGGCCTTTGGAATTCTTTTTTATTGGCTTCATTATCAGGTAGTTTAGTTGAATTTCTGGCTATAGGCAGATTTGGTATTTTTCTCATATCTTCTTCACTACTTGTCTGACACTTATACTACTTTGAGGGAATGGTATTATGAAGGTAGTGGAATGATTGAAGGACAAAGTATTGTAGCAGAAAGTTTGGAAGCATGGGCTGGAGTATTATGTCAATACTACTGAAGTAATTAGTGAGTTGAAAAATCTGCCATGTATTTGGTTTTATGAATTCTGAAAATAACATTTTATTAGCAGCAGTTCATTTCTACTTTGCATATTGTTGTAGTTTCTTTCTTTTTTATGTTGTATGATGCCAATTCCATGCATGAAACACAAAAAACAAATAAACATTTGATTTCTGGAGTTATAAGGGGTTTAAAACATTAAACGGAGAAATATGAAATTGAATGCAAACTATTTGACATAATTCCTTTCAGCAATTTGGTTTAGTTTTTTTGGGACATCCAGGGGTGCCCATTTCACATAAGCCTTATTAACTTTTGAGAGATTTGTTTAGATTGACCTGTGTGAGACAAAAACTAGAGATCAAAGAGAAAGTGTTTGAAGAAAGGGAAAAAGTTTACTAAGAATATCAGACACTTCCAAACTTTACACAACAAAGAGCAATTGCATGGATTAGAAATTGATGGAATTGACTGCAAGAAGCTTTCAAGAAGGTTGAACCACATAGCCCTATCAATTTTGAGAAAAAATTAATAGGGTGTCCAAATATGTGCAACTAGGAAGACAAATTATAAAAGAGCTATGGATGCCATTAACTTTTCAATCTCCTACCCTTCTTTGGCCTCTGTATGAAAATAATGCTACTAGACTAGACCCATTGGTTGAAGAACACTTTGGTTAACATTAGAGGCATGCCAAAGGAAATTTCTACACTTTTAGAAGTGGGCAGTAGGGGAAGACTATAGTGGGAGATTTCAGAGCCATGACAAAAATATACAATGCTTGAGGACACGTATTTGCATAGTTGGGGGCAGATGATGAGGCGTCTTAATGTCTCAATTTTGAGCCTTGTGAAAAAACATTTCCAACACATTTATTTTAAATATCTTCTAAAAATTTACTAGATGTAGCTAGAACTTATAAAACTAATGGATAATGGCTATGACATACTATGCTTCATATTATACATAGAATGGAATATTTCATATAAATATTCTAAGCTATGTTCTAATATTTGAATAAGAGTAGAAATGTTGTCGTGCATATGCATTATAAATGTTTTTAATCTTTTACGAAATGGAGAAGTGGCACAAAGAGTGATGATTACCATAATAAATGAAGAAGACAATGAGGACCATTCATAGAAAAGGAAGCACATATTAGTTCCTAATGATAAGCTACACATGCAAAGGAGTTATTGTTCTAAAAAAACTAGAAAGGCCCATTTTGCTATATTACCTATGAGTTTTTATTATCAATGTTCTATGTCATCGTTGATATTTTGCCTTCTTTTCTGACAATTTTTTTTTACAGCTTTTATGTTATTTTTTAATAAGTATCCAATTCCATATATAATGGATTTGGGATCATTTTGGTAAAAGGGGAGGAATGTAATGAAAAAATAAAAAATACTATTGTAAGATTTGGAAGTTACTCTTTTTTATTCTTCATGAATTATTTATTGATGTAATCAAAGAAGGATTTTAATGAGAGAATGATTTTGGAATACCTATTGTGTTCTTAGTTAGTTGAATCCAACCAAGGTGGCCCACTTGGAAGGTGAAATAGATTTAGGTGGAGTAGACTAATTTTCAGAGAAAGAAACAACTTTTGGTGATTTTCTAGTTTGTTTTTCATTGACAGTCTTCATATTTCTTCTCCTTAACTAGTTACATATGTCAGTGAGCATAGATATAGTCCTCAAGTTTATATCATCTTCTTCACCTTGGCTCTAGTCTACCTCCAATTATTTTAGTTCACATGCTTCTTCCCATCCCAGTTCAACAATATCTTAACTATCCTCAACTACCCCTTCCAA
Source organism: Cupressus sempervirens (assembly GCA_028749045.1). NCBI lineage: Eukaryota > Viridiplantae > Streptophyta > Pinopsida > Cupressales > Cupressaceae > Cupressus > Cupressus sempervirens. The sequence goes on from CM053792.1 coordinate 924,138,980, forward strand.
CTAGAATTTCAATTTGAGAGAATTAATTTGCGGAAGCGTTTGTTGACAATGAGGTAATTGTGATATGTAATTTTTGTCATTAATAGAAACATATGATGTACATGTTGACAAGAAAAATTAAAAATAAAGATACTTAGTGTTTGGTAATCAAACAATTCTCCAAGTATAGAATATGTTTAAATTGGTATATTGTTTTGTTTATAACATGTTGCAGATGTCATATTGTGACAAGACAAGTTGCATAGAGATAGTGTACATGTTGATAATGATGTGTATAACCTTGGAAGATTTTATAGACTGTATGAAATAGATATAATCATGTTTTTATGATATAGGATAAGGGAATTGAAGGAACGAATTATTTTTTTTACAAAAAAATTAGTTGTCCAATTAGGTCCAACATCATAGATGTTTACTCTACTTGGAAAAAGTTAATTGTGGTCTTAGTTGGCCTAGTAGTAATTTATGTAAAGGCATGGTATTTATGCAAGAGACTTCCAGCAATAACAAGTGTGCTATCTTGATATTATGAGGAAGAAAAATGCTTGTATGTGCTTTTGAAGTTATGCAAAGTAAGAAAAGCTTTGTGAAAGTGGTGTATGTGAAGTTTCATATGAGCTATCTAGTGATCCAAGATTGTGGTGAAGATTAAAGATTAGTTAAGGAAAGAAGAAAATAATAGTAAACTATTTGTTTGAGCAATGAGATCCTCTTGTAGTTAAAATTGCATGTTTGAGTAGTGGACTCTTCTTGAATACATTATACCACAATGCCTAATAAGGTTGGAATCTTCTAAAAGGGATTCTTAACAGGGTCCATCTTCTAAGAAGGAACTTATATATCAGTTATTTATCTAGTGGGTATCATCCCCACTAGGTTTTTCCCTATTTAAAAAAATATGTTGTTATTATTTATCTTTGTGCATTGGTATTGCTATTTTTTAACATTACTTTATTGCTTTTTTATGTATGGTTTAAAGTAAGTAATAATATCTTGTTGAAAACTAAAGTTTTTAGATTAATGATTCACCTCCTCTCTTAGTAATACTTATTTCTAACAATTGGTATTAGAGCACAATTAGTTTGAAGAGGCTTAATAGCGTAAGCAAAATCCCAAGAGATATGGAATAGTTGAAGAAGAACCTTGAGAAAGATCTTGAACAAATTGATCTCCTTATTGAAGAAAGAGATAAACTAAAGGATAGATATGATGATTCCAAAGTATACATTGGTCAATTGAAGGAAAAGATTGAACATCTAAAATCCATGCCTAAATATACTAAATCTAGAACTAGTGATGATGATTAGTCAAAGTTGAAGACAAAATACAAGATATTGAAGCATGAGTTGAAAATTACAAATCTAAAGTTGACTCTAAGAAATGATCCAAAAAAAATTGAATCTAATTTGAATACTAAAAATATAAATTTGAGAGAAAGTCTAGAAAGGAAAACATCCAAACTTGAAACATTGAAAGAATATCATGAAGAACTCCTTAAGTACAATACTATTGTGAAAGGTGAATTGACATAGTGTAAACAATGGCTTGAGAAACTTTATTCTATCAAAGAAAAGCTTGAAAATTGAATGTCTATATAGAGACCTTCTTATGACAAGACTTCTCTTTGCTATCTAATTAACATGTCTACAAAGAAACCTAAGGTTAGATCAGATCCAAAAGAAAAAGACAAATCTAATGACAATATTGAATCCAGTCAATCTTTTGAGAAAGCTAAAGAAGCTGAGCAAAATAAGGATGTTGAAATCTTGGATGAACCTAAGCATGTGAAAACTCCTAAGGAAACCAAGTATGAATTTAGAGGTAAGTGTTTTTTATGTAATGAAAATGGTCATATAAAAAAAGAGTGTACTAATAAGTCATTCAATCATGTTAAGGACTTTTATTGTCATAATTGTTATGGTATAGGAAACCTAAGTATGATAATGATAGGAGAAATAGTAGAATGTCTAGATATGCTAACCCTATAGATAGAAGATCTAATGAAAAGGACATTGAAAGAAGTAAGGTCTTATTAGGATAGAAGATAGACTATGTGTTATAAGTATAAGAACTTAAGATGCATTGCTTGAAATTGTCATGTACCTACCAATCAATAGAATCCTAGAAGAAAAAAACCTATATGTTAGTTATGAAACAACTTTAGACACACAAAAAAGTATTGTAGTATGGACAAAAACTTCAGAGATAGAAGAAACAATGGAAGAAAATTTGGCAACAGAAGAAATGATAGAAGGAACCATGAAAGGAACTCTAGAACTTCCAAAGACAATGAAGAAAAAAGAAACATCACAAGTGAGCTTCAAGAAGAAATTAATGAAGCATTTTTGAAAGGAACAAAGATCTCAAAGGAAAAGTTAGATGATGATGAGATATGAATATTGAAGCTAGATGTTGATTTTGATTCAATTAAGTTGAATTGAGCTTGTTCATAGCATCAATATTTGAGAAATATATTTAGAGATTGAATTAGTGGTAGAAAAGTTGTGAAAATGCATATTCAATTATGTTTAGATGGTATCTATGCTAACTTGTGATTTGGAACTCATATAAAGAAGTTATGACAAAATTTAGAGCTACTAGTACTATAGTGAGAGTTGATTTTGTAACCGAAGATGAAAAGTAGGTTTTTGGAGAGAATCTCATGATGCAAAGTTTTCAAGATATTTTTCATAATGGAAGGAGGCTATAGTAAACCTTGAGTGACATCCAAAGAATGGATAGATGATCTTGAGCAGTTAACTGATTACAAAACACATAATATCTTTTTTATACTTATGAAACTACACAATTAATACAAGTTCAAGTTGAGGGATAAATGAATTAGTTAAATTTTTTTACTACATTATGAAAACATTTGAAGCAAAGAGCATTTTGAAGTGAATTATTAGAGAGATTTTGAAGCAAACCCTATTTTTAAAAGAAGAATTTTTCATTCTTTTCAAAAAAATTGTTTAGGAAAAGATATTTTTCATTAAAGATCATGGATAGGTCAGTAGTACACAATATTTAGAACCAAGGTAGACCTAAGTTTAAAATAGTTTCCATAAAACCTAATGAAGGAAACCCTAACACTACATTGTCTATCACTCTAAGCAACATATTTTATCTAGAAGATGTAGAAATTTATTTGAATTACAAGTTTGAGTCAATTTTTAGTGAATATATGAATAAGGATATGGAACTATTCTTTAACCTTAACATGACTATTGTTGGCACTCAAAATTGTAGCCCCGATTTTGAGTACCATTGAGAAAGTTAAGCCCTATAAGCACTTATTGATGCATTTGTACCCGACTAAGGTGTTTAATGTTTCCAACACCTTGTATTTAGTATGTCTATATGTTTTGTATTGATAAACTGACTTTTTGAGCCATTTCCTGATGTCCCGTTTTGAGCACTTGTGAATTCAGCATTTTTGCTCAAGTGTCAAACAACAATAGGAGGCCTAATTTGCCTTTGAATATATTTAACCCAAAAATGTTTTATGAACTTCCACTTTTGGAATACTTAATATGCATATCAAAGAACCTATGTTCCATGTTTCAAGTGATTTTGAGTCCATTTGATTCTGTTTCAAACCCCTCAAAGTTGGTAATTTACTATTTTCATGCATTTGCAAAATGTTCAGAATTCTAGAAGGCCTTGTTCGACCTATTATAACTTTGACCTAGTTGACTAAAATGTGAAAATTTGTTTTTTTTTGCATTTTAGATGTTAGATGCTTGCTATATTTAAAATTTGAGTTTATGAAAAATCCATTTGATTAGTTTTCAAACGTGATTCTATTTGCAATTTATAAAGTTTCACTAGTGTCAAAAGATGCAGATTTGTTGGAACCCCTATTCGTGATGTCAATCTCTAAATCCATGATTGGTTAGATTAAATGATTGTACCTCTATGTTTTACTCTAAAACTACTCCAAGTTTGCCAGTTTTTATGTTTTGATGAGTTTGTCTGCACACTTTTCTAGGTTCATTCCATTTGCAAAAAATGTTTTATGTTGGTGTTTCTAGTCTGTAATTTATGAGTAGCCCACTTTGACTGCTTGCCATTTGTGTCTTATTATTTTTCATGAGACCTAATCATAGATTTATGTTGTCCTTGTGACAGTAAACCAATGCCCCAAGTTTTATTTCCCCAAGTGTCAGTTTACATAGTTTTCAAAGCCAAATCCAAATGCAATTTATTATTTTATAACATGTTTTCATGTAGGAAATTCTAAGAGGTTAACTTTGATGGTCAATATCTTTTGACTCAGAATTCATCATGACATGAGATTCAAAAGGGTAAAAGTATGCAGAACAAAGAATCAGTATGTCAATTTTTGTAGCTTGGTTAGATGTTTGTGTCAGTTTTTAAGGCCAATCAAACGACCTCCTAACTCAAAATTGATAGTTTGCAAAAGAGTGATAAAATGACTCCTAAATGGTTGTTCAGTGGTCACATTTGATTTTAATTAGTTCAAGATGTTATAAAGATAAATTTGAGGATTTAGTTGTTTGGAAACAAAATTTTTTTAGCTGAACCCACTTTGGGGCCCGACTAATCTTATCATAGTGATAGGGTGTTGTGGGATTTTCAAGATAATTTAAAAAGGAATTAGAATGGATTTGTTTTATTATAATGTCTCGTTCTAACAATATTGTAAATTAGCATTGGTGATGGGGAGAGAGATGAACTTGCCAATTTTTGTTGAGAGATCAAATTACAAGAAAGAATGATCAGATTGTGTACATTTTTCCAAGAAATGAATATAAAATTAAATGTTTCACTTGTCAAGAGAGGGTACAAGCATCAAGGGTTGAGGACCTTCATCAAAATTTATTATTTGGGTCACAACTGTATGGTTTTTAGGAAAGCAATGATCTCATGGATTGTATAAAAGGCAGATCACCCTATCTTTGATGAGGATATTAAAAAGGTGATGTTAGTCATAGGAATGGGAGCATTGAAAATAGACTTTTTGAATGGAATGATGTGTTAAATTTAATCTTTGATAGAGAACTTAATAACAGAAGTCAGAGCTAGAATTCACAGCTTCTTTCTAGTTGGTAGTATCTTGGAGGCAAGCAACTAAATTCAAAAGAATGGCCTAAAAAATATAAAAATAGAGAATCTAGGGCAAAGAAGAGGAGAACATTCCCAATTTTTTTGGAATGATGTGGTGCTTCTCTTTTGGTCATGGATATCACACCTTTACATATTGGTCAAGTATGGAGAGAAACCATTGGCAAAATAATACTTGATGGTATTGTTGTTCATGAGGTAGATGCCCACAATGTTGTGCCAGTGTTGAAAGCATCTAACAAACTAGAGTATGGTGCATGTACCATAAGAGCAAAGATCCAAAAGTAGCTTCCAGAGTTCCTTGTATAATTTCCTACTATCAAAGGAACTAATAAGAAATGGTGCTCTGAGCCACTTGCAGACATAGATTGGGATGCTCTACTTAATAATATTCTCAGGAAGGGAGCAGAAGTTCCTGAAATTCATTAGTGTGAACTTGGAGAAGATGTAGCTAAGGAGGTTTTTCTTGGGAACAAGAATGGATTTTTGACAACTGGGCTAAAAAACTATTTTGATGATTGGAATGATCCTTCAAAGCTGACTAGTTTATCAAGACTATCTCCTTATTTGCATTATGGCTAGATTTCTTCATAATGATGTACTTTAGAGGCTCATGCATACATGAAAGCTTATCCCAAATTTGCACACGCTTTCTTTGAATAATTGGTCATAAGGAGAAAACTTGCAAACAATTTTAGCTTCTACCAGCCTAATTATGATAATCTACAAAGTGCCTAGGAATGGGCTTCTAAGACTCTAATGGATCATGCATCTAATAAGTGAGAACATATCTACATGAAGGAACAACTTTAAAATAAAAAAAGGGGATCTTCTACGGAATGCTTCTCAATTGTTCACCATGGAAAGTGTATGGTTTCATGCAAGTGTACTGGGCCAAACAAATTCTTGACTGGACTAAAGGACCAAAAGAAGCTCTTGCAATAGCTATATATTTGAATGACAAGATCCATGTTTTTAAAGCAACATCAGACAAAAGGAACCCACACATTAAAAGGAAGTCACCAACATTCAAAGCCATAGGTTAAAAATAAACCCTATGTAGCTCAAAGGTAGAGGGAGTGGTCAAAGACCCATGGTAGCCAACCGAATTGATCAAGAAGCTTACAGAAAGGAGAACATGGGAGGCATCATAGAAAATGGATAAATCTACACTGCATATAAAAGACGACCATAGTCAAATTTGAAGGAGCCACGTTTGAATAGTTTTTAATGCTAAGAGAGGTAATAAGAAATAATCAAATTTAAGAAATGGAAAAGTGCTGCCTTATGTGCCTGGGCAGATTTGTTCACACAGACATCAAAGTTTATGAAAGTAGTGGCATATATGAGAAGATGCCATTAGATTAGAGGATAGCATGGAAAGGATATAAAGCTTTATCCCACACTAGCTATGGGATAGAAGTTTCTATTATTTAAATATACCCATGCATAGATAGCTTAATGTCTAAAAGACAAGTGTTTTTGAAGCACAAGATTTTTTGCAGAGCCCATGATCAACCAATTGGGCACAAAGACCGTAGTTAATTTTGACCCAAGATTTGGACATGGTAGAAGCCACATGGAAATGAAGCATAAAGTTAGGAAAGACAAGTTTGAAGATGCTAGATCTTACGCTCAACTTGTGAGATCAGAGGTTGAAATATTAATTCTCATGATGAGATGCTTAGGCTGTAAGAGAATAAAATAAATTTCAAGTCTCTCTGGCACTACGTTCAGGGTCATCAAGGCATAAAGAAAACTCCTAATGTGAGAACATAAAGGAAATTTCTAAAGCTTTTGGTGTTACACAAAATTGATGGAGTTAATATTAATATATTAATGTGTAGTCCCATAAGAACATAAGATGGAAAGCATGTGCCCTCCAATGACATGGAAGATGGAGATGGAGAAATTAAGTAATTAATTAATTAAAAATATTTCAAAATGGGTCATGGGAAATGAGAAGTTGATAAGTGGCATGGGTAGAAAATATTGAATATAACAGTAAAAATTTAAAAAAGGTTTCAAATGCATGATTTGCAATTTGAATGAATTAAATGAATTAAAAAGTTTTTATATAATTCAAACTATATAAATTTTTAAATTTTTCCATTTTTAATGCTCCAGTTTAGTCCATGAGCTTGATTTTCAAATGGCCATATCAGGGGTATTTTTTGTCCAAAATAGGGAGTGCAGTATACCATTGGAACTAGGAGAAGATGAAATTTTTGAATATGGGGTTATTTTTTTAGTAGGTATTCATTAGTTTGAGTTATAAGCTATTTTGTGTTTTTTGGGGCATTCTCAGTGCAATAGGTAGAATTCATCATGAAGCATCATAATCATATAGGAGGCAAATATGAAGGCTAGTTGAAGTCTGAATGAAAAGAAAATTGATTCTAAAAGGTTTTCTTGGCTTTTAGAAGTCATATTTAACTCATTTTAATTTTTACCTTGAGTAAAGATTAGGCATCAAATCAGTTATGATTCTCATCAAATGTCTTAGATATTTTTGCATTTGGGAGGCAAAATGATAAGGATTTGATTTTGTAGTTGAGGGGAGTGATTAGAGAGATATTTTTGACTTGTTGAGAAGGTTTTTCAAGTGGACACGTGTTAGATGAAGATCAGATCCGAGAATTCACTCTTCTCCTATATCTTTCTTTCTCTCATCCATTGTTGGGTTGGTTTCAGTCTTTGGAGAAAAACCACTCACTACTGTGATACCATGTTTTGGTTCTAGTTATGATATTTTCTCATCACTATGACACCACATTTCCTTTAGCAAATTTCTCTTATATGAATAGGAGTAATGAAGATGAATACAGATAGTTCAGATCTATTAGTTCTTTCTCTATTTTGAATTTAGGCATATGAATGTATTATTTCAAGGAAATCAATACAAGGAACAACAAGTGTTTGAGTTTTCATTTTAGATCTTGTCTCCTTTCTCAATGAATTTTCAATGTTTTATGATCTTTGAACAAAGAGCCTAGGTCATAGTTGTAGTCCCTTAAGGTTGTATATTGTTTCATTGTTGCTTATAACTCAAGGGGTTATGTAAATGCTTCAAGGAAATCAATAGGGTTGAAAGTTTACTGATGAGGATATTATGTAAGAATGAGATTTAGATTCAACATAGATGTATATTTACAAGGTGAATGGATAGATTAGATATCTAAATATATAAATAAGTATCAGGTATCTAGATGTATGTGTTTGACTCATGCAATTTCCCAATAGATAAGGCACTAATCAGCTACAGGATCATTACTTCTTACTACTCCATATTAGGGGTTTTGTAGAATTCAACATTATTAATCAAACATGTTTTCCTTTCATGTTGAAGAGCTAAAAATGATGCCCTCACTCAGCTTGTGAGATTCATAGATTTGTATTTAGCTATTGTAGATCTATGTTATTGCATAAATATTAGGAGATAAAGGAGTTTTCATCTATAGGAAATAGGTTCAGATTTATGTTTTAATTGCATTGGTACCATATATCAAAACCTCAAGGTTAACCCACCTATGTCTTGCAAAGCTTGAAGTGAAGAAGGGGTTATGCTTTATACTTGGCCCAAGATTGTAGTCAAGTGTATCCATCATGGAATTTCCTAGTCTTAGATGTATTCATCTAGTTTCTTGGTTATTTAAAAAACTATTAAATCGGGAGCCAACAACAATGATGCCTAGATTTGAACACTTAAAATAATTGGACTTGTTTAAATATCATTTCTACCATGAGCTAGATATAGGTGAATGGAATCTAATCATATTGAGTAGGATACATGATGGAAGATTGTGGATGTAGGATAATGTAGTGAACATTTCAGCCAACCTTACACATGAGGTAATTGGCCTTAGCAAAGAATGCAATGTACCCATAGGTGAGAAATTGGTAAAGAAGAAAGTAGAAAGTTATACTAAGGTAGTATATAATGGGAAGGATATGGTAATTGTAGACACCTAAAAAACCTTTAGAAAATAAAGTATTTTTATTTTCTAAAAAATCCCTGATGACATCATCATTTATTAATTAATTATTTAATTAATTAATTAATTAATTTTTATGCCATTAAATCCCTTTATCTTAATTAAAAATATTTAATTAAGGAATCCCTCCCAAAAATGTTTAAATCTTATTTAAACATTATTTCCTTATTTATTAATTATTTAATTAATAAATTGACCAAAATTCCTAAAATAAATAAAAAAATTATTTTTTGCCCAAAACTTGGCCAATTTACTTAAGACCAATAACCTCTTCCAAAATCTTCTAATCCTTCTTTAATTTCGATTAAAGGCTAATCTCATCATTTCCTACCCCTAATCCCAACTCAAAATATTTAATTAAGATTAAATATTAATCCTCATGTTTATTAAAAAAGTTTAAATAAATATCTCCTCAACCCAAACCCTTGAAATAAATAAAACTTTATTTATTTCCTAAAAATCTAATTTATCCTCATCCTAAGAAGTTCTAGACTCTTCTAGAAAGTCTTCATCCTCATCCTAGGAAATTCTAGACTATTCTAGAAAGCCTTTATCCTCATCCAAAGTCTAGACTCTTCTAGAAGATGTCTTTAACCCTAATCCTAATCCCCTCCTAACCTTGTCACATTCCCTAAACATGGGTTAAAACCTACTAACCCAAGCCAAAGTTAACAAATATCTCCTCCTTCACCCACCCTCATTAAATGCCATCCACTTGCCTATCCCTAAGCTAATCCTAAACCATCCTAATCCATCCTCTAATCATTTGCACAAGCCTAAACAAGCTTAAAACCTTCCTAATCAAGTCAAAGTCGAAATTTCTCTCATCACCCTCAAAATATCTCAACCATAAAACTTTATGAAGTCCACTAGGTCATAAATGACTCTTACAAGCCCTTTTATTGCTCTTACAAGTCATTATAAGGGTCTTTATGAAAATTTTATCCCTTGAGCCTCCTTTGTTGACTCATCCTTCCCCTTTCCTCCATCCTCTCACCATGTGACTTGTGTCACTCATTGATTGGCTATAAGGAAGCACAATCCATGTGCTCTCTTCTCATGCAATATGAGCCCTCCATGAGCTTTTTCCCATCCTTGCATCTTAGCCCTCAATCCCTCAAGCCTCTTGCCTATAAATTGGATCCTTCCCCTTTGCAAAATAACACAATCCATGAAGTAAAGTTATAATGCTATTTTGAGAGCCAAATTCATACTAAAGCCATCTATCCACACCAAAAAACCACAATCATCCATTGAAGCCTTTGGAAGCATATTGAGCATACATCCTATCCATTTACATAAAGCCACTCAACAAGAGAGCTTCTCATTGAGAGAGCCCACTAATGGCTCATATTTTCAATTGAGAACTCATCTTAGTCTATCTTGAAGTTTATGAATTTTGTTTAGTTTGTAGAAGCTTTATTTAAATTTGGTTTCTATTAGCATACTAACATTGCTCATATACAGTAATCAGCTCCATCAAGCTGGATGATGTGAGATTTCTTAGCAAAATTATTGCTTATTTAGTTTGTGCAAGTTTTGAGATAGACCAACTCTCAGCTAAATTTATATATGCAGCTTACAAGACTTGTGTAGAGAAAGAGCAGGTAAATTTGAGTGAAATACAGAGGATGCAACTCTTGGAAAACTTAGAAAAGACTAAGAGAACAAAAAATTGTCTGTTTAGATTCCAACCATTGATAAATCACATATTCTTCCATGTAATAAAGAGATTTCCCTTCTTATCAGTAATAGATATAATGAGTAGTGATAAATGCACTATGGAGAAGATAACAAAGGTATAAAGAAAGCAACATGCAGACAAGATATTAGACAATGGAAAATTAAAATTATGATGACTTTTTTTAGAATGAGATGAAACAAATATTTAGGATTTCACTAGTAACTATGGATAGATTCAAGGAGGATATATGCATATTGGTTGATATAGATCATACTTATATTCATGCAGTGGAACCTTCAGAAACATTTTTAGATCAATTGAGCTATGAGTTGAGTGATGATGTTGTTGTTAGATACATTGATTTTTTGTTGAATTTAGAGAAAGAAAAAGAAAAATATATATTTGGTACCTATGATGAGATTACTTAGCATGCTCATCAAGAAACCTTAGAGAAGGCATCACACTATTGACATTAAGTCAAGTTTATTATTAGTGACAAAACTTATTCAAATTCTATATGGTTACCAAGCTCATTTCATAGTCTATAGTCTTTTCCATGTAATTCATTAGCCACCAAGCTTCATAGTTTCTACCGAGCCATCAATTCATGTGAAGTGAAGTTAGTGTTAACCAAGTGATCAGATGATTAGTGTTTACCAAGTTTAGTTATGATAAATTTGGAATTCAATTTCTACCAAGTTATATAGTATCTACCAAGTTCCTAGTGTAGATTGAGTTTGAGACTACTCTGAGATGATTAGTATGGATTGAGCTTCAACTTCTACCAAATGCATGATGATACTGAGCAATGACAGTGGACATCATGTATCAAAACTTTACTTAGTTAGTCTTTAGAACTCAACTGTCTTCTTTCGAGCTGACTTTGTAATTATGTAAATTTGATTGATATGTATATCTATATATATATATATATATATATATATATATATATATATATATATATATATATATATATATATATATATATATATATATATATATATATATATATATATATATATATATATATATATATATATATATATATATATATATATATATATATAAAGTATTGTATCATATCTAGATAGACATAAATAAAGACATAGATGTGTGTATGCATGAAAAGAAAGAATGAAGAGTATGTAAGAAGCATGCGAATGTGAATCATCAACAACAAGTGTCTTGTAAGGCCATATTAGCAAAGGAGTAGTAGAGTGATATCTATCACATAAAGGTAATTAGTACTTCAAATAATCTCTATCAACAAATCGGTTGTAAGTGTAAGATCTACTGTTTCTTTCTAATAGGTGAACCAGTCAACATCCTCTAACAAGGTAGATTTAATAGTCTTTTGTCAAATCTCTTTACTGAGTGCATACTTCATTGTATGTTTCTAAATCCTCTAACAAGGTGGACCTAGTGGTCCTAATTGCTCCTAATAGGGAAGATCATTAGAAGTGATCATTGTAAGCCTTAATAGACCAACTTTATGTTGTAGTGTTGAAGTTTTGTGGGTATCAAACCCAGCCCAGTTTTACTTTCGATTTGGAAGGATTTTGGGTCACCAAATCATTATGTTCATGTGTCATGAATGTTTATGTTTTTTAGTTTTTCATGCATACAGTTAGATCTGAGTTAATGAATTAAATGATTATTAGGTTATTGCAATTAAAATTAGAATTTGATAAATTTTTACGGTTATTGATTCACCCATCCCCTCTTAGTAACCTAGCATAGTCTTGAATATTTTCAAAATTTGGTATCGAAGATTTGTGGTTGTTAGGATAAAGCTTGACAGGTTGAGCAAAGATTAAGGACAATGGATTCAAACTTGACAAAGTAGTTGACAATGAAAAGCTAGATCTAGAAATGGCCATTGCATAACTCAAGAAAGCTAAGGAACATCTTTCCCAATCTCTAAAAAGAAGGAAGGAACTTGCAAATCAAATGAATGATCACTAGTACATTGAAAAAAAGATTCAAAATATTTTCCCTTCAAGAAGTTTAGTTGAAGAAAATAATTCAATTAAAGAACTCTTAGTGAAGAATGGTTCCCTACAAGAAGAAATAAGAAAGCTCAAAATAGAACAAGAAATTTAGTTAGTAAGGCTATGTGAAATCTTGGAGCAAAGAAACAAGATGAAAGAAGAAATGGATAAAAGAAATGATGAGATCCAAAACTAATCCCTTCAACATGAAGATCTTATAGATCAAATCTCCAATGCAAATTAAGAAATCATGAGTCAAAGATAGATCAATGAAAGATTAAGGAAAAATCTAAATTTAGAGAGGCAAATCACTAAAAGAATGAGAAGTGAGTTGAGATCTAAAAAGAAAATTAGTGTAATACTGAAAAATGACCTAAAAACTGAAAAGCATGTCAATGAGAGAATGATGAAATCCCAAGAAGACATGAATCAATTGAGTCATCTAAATGAGCAACATTTCTATAGATAAAAGGGTAAAGTATGAATTTGATACAAAGAAGAATGTGAATCCTCCAAACAAGGTGCTCAAAGGAATTAAAGATCTACTTGTAAAAACTATAGTAAGATAGGTCATACATCAAAAAATGTTGGAGTAATGGAAAAGAAAAATTCAATGGTAAAAGTTATAATTGTAATCACCATGGCCACAAGGCTAATAAATGCAAAGAGAAACCAAAATTTGAAAGAAAATGTCACAAATGCAACAAACAAGGTCACAAGGCATCAAACAATAGAACCAAATCATTTAATCTGGTAGAGAAAATTGTGAAAATATTATTTGGTTGGGAATATAAGACCTAGTGTAGATGTCATTACTATGGAGAGTATGGACACATTGGCATGAATTTTGTTAAACATCACACAAGGAAGAGAGATACCACCATAAGATGTTTCACTTGTACAAAACTTGGTCATCTAACCAAGAATTGCACGAATACAGGTAGAATTGAAAATGAAAATAAAACAAAAGTAGATAACATCAAAAAGAAAATGAGGTAGCAATGGATTCCTAAATCCATCGAGGAAGCTAGTCCAAGAAATGATGGTCATGTCACTCAAGAAGTGGGTGAATCCACCATTTCCAACTAAGTTCTTATGTAAGAACTAGAACTATGTTATCATGGTCACATCTAAATAGTTCCAAAGTTGAAAGGAGGCAAAGATACAAATTAGTATTCAAGATACAAGGAGATCATAGAAGATTAGTATCAATTATCACCGAGAAAGGTTGGGTCATTGATGCAGGAGTATCCAGAGGTATAAGGGCAATCCTGTGTCACCCAAAAAAAATGTACTTAGATATAGTTTCTGTTTTATGTCTTTACATTTTTGGATACCCATTTGGCTCAAATAAAGGTTCCAACTCTCATAGTTCAACTATTAGTGCATTTGAAAATCCTGAAAAAATAGGAGCATGCAATTTGACCATCATTTTGGTGACCTAGAAGGTGTGACTTGGCCAGATGAATGTAATTGAGATTTAGAGCATTCTAGAAAAAGAATCAGGTCAAAAGGCCCCACGGTTTGAAAGTTATTGCAATTTTTTGAGTTTTGGAGACCTCCTAAGAATGCTTCAAAGTCAGGTTTGGGGCATTAAATGACCTCAAAAAGGGTCAAAAAATGGGGGACGAGCAAAGTTGGTCCATAGCACTATAGAGCACTTTGAGAGCTTTCCGAAAATGTAAACGGTTTGTCAATCGGAGCTACGGTTCAAAAGTTATGCCTCCTGGAAGTTCAGCTACCGTTTCTGGATTCTTCTAGATTTGCATCGACTTCTAACGCGGCTTTTGGAACCTTCTATTTTGTCAGTGGATGCCTACTAGCACTTTCTAGAATGTACTACTAGTCCTTAACCCTCCGGGGTCTATTTAAGGAGATTTTTGGCATTGTAAAAGGCAGTTCGGATTGGAGCTTGAGAGGAGGTGCTAAAAGGAGAAATATTCTCCAGATTTATGCTATTGTAAGCCTGTAGGGCATATTTTGAAGTTTATTTCTCTGCACTATTTGTACTAGCTTATTTTATCAGTTAATATAATTCCCCCTTTCTATTGTGTCTATTCTATTTTTGGGTTGTGTCCCCATCAGTCATGGACTCTATTGAGCAAGGTATTGAGTAACTAGTCACACATGTTTGGTTACTGAGTTATGAAGTTTTCATCGAGTAATCTGAACAAATAGTGGATGATATCTTATAATGCATAATGATCTTATAATAGCTACTTTCATACTGAGCATTAATGAAAAAATGTTACAAAAGGTAGGAAATTGAATTCATTTTTCATTGAACCCTTGTAGTGTTATTGCGATCAAGCAAATTGCAAAGTGATCAAGCAATCTTGAGCAAAATTTGCAGCACATTTTTTTTGAAGATTTTCATAACCTATCAAGTAGCCATGGTAGCATCAAGCAATAGTAGCAAGGCAAAGAAAATGTTAGAAATGTTGGTCTAAGGAGTTGAATGGAAATCACTAGATTTCAAACTTGTACCAGCAATTGCAAAAACCCTCGATCCAAATGGAGCACAATAAAAAATCCCTCCCAAGGTACTTCTCATTAATGATGTCAGAGCTCATTTTAAGTGTGCAATTCAAGAAATTGGAACCCTAGAGATTGATGATTCCCTAGGTGAATTATTTGTGAATGATGTTCTTAAACCCATGCATAAGCACTTGAAAGATAAGGGTTTAACCCACATTCCCCACCTACCCTAAAGTTTCCAAATCAAATGGATTAGATACATCCTAAGCTGAGTTCATAGTGGTTAGTTATGGCTTCAGAAACCAATTTTGACTACTAAGAAAATGATTCATCATATCACCAATCTTCCCATGCTCTCGAAAGCCAAAGCTACGAAAACCCTTGCTGAGTGGGATGGAAGAGGCATGAAGATTAGTAGTGTAATAGATGAAAAACTAAAATTTGGCATACATGTGATAATACAAAATATTTACAATTCAAGTCATCTCAATAGTGTGTCATGCGAAGCAATAGACTTGGCATTCAAACTCATGAAAAACAATCTATCATATGATCTTGCAGACTTATTGTTGAAATAGTTCAACTAAAAACATTGAAAGTATAAGGACATCCAAGAACAATCCTTCTAAATTCAGTTAATTGTTGACATGTCTATTTTTCTATGCTTAAAAGGTTTTCACTTCTAAAGGTACAATTGTATGGAAAAAGGATGTGCCAATTTTGTATCAGATTAACAAGTGCATTGGAGAAATGGGTGAGAACTTTGATAGTATGATGGATAACTACTTTGATGTTTTCAAGGAGAAAATGAATAATAGATTTAGGATTCCCAATAAATTGGTTGAGAATTACAAAGATGATGTTTGTTTCATGGTAGATAGTGACAAAGTCTACATCTAGGTAGTGATTCCAAGAGTTGTATAGGTAAAACCTCTTCCCTATGAGGTGACCATTGATGAATCAAAAGACATAATTGAGGCCTTGATAAATGAACATGTTGATCCAAAGGCACCACACTTTGGAACATATGATGACGCCAAGGAAAGAATAGAGCTTGTAATCAAGCTTCCATAAGTGGTTAACAAAGAAAAGAGGAGAATAGCAAAACTCAAAACCAACACACCTCTTTTGTTGACCAAAGATAAAGGAGAAGATGATGATGATGAAGTAGAGGATGAAGATGAGTTAGAAAAGGAAGTAGAGCTAGTGAAGAAGAAAGGAAGGTGATCATCACCAAGCCACCAAATCCATTCACTGTAGTGTTTACCAAGAGATCTAGGAAGAAAGGTAGTGAAGTTGTGTTTAGTAAGCCTCCTCTCACATTTGAGGAAAGACTAAAACAAATGGAAAAAGATGCAAGAATAACCAAATTGAAATGATTAAAGTATGAGACTAAGATAGAGGCTAAGAAGAAGCAAATTGAGGAATTGATGCTAACCAAGATGGGTGAATGGAAGTATTACCCTGATCAGATTGCTTCTCAAATTTTGAATGGTCTATTAGAGAGATTTAAGACAATATGGGACTAAACAATGCAAATAGCAAGAGATATCTATGAACAAACCCTGAGGCAATTGTTACCAAATGTTACAAATGTTGAGGTAAAAGAGTCTATGAAGAAATATGAAGATAGAATGACTCTTAGATTCAATACTTGTTTAAACTTGTTAAAATATATAGAGCATGTAGTCAAGAATGCTACAACCATGTGTAAGAATATCTATCACTTATAGAAACCAAGTGAATCTCAAGTAGAAGTCAAAGATGATGACAATGATGATGAGGAAGAAGGAAGAAACTTTGAAACAATTTGGTTTGAAAATGAAGAATTTGAAGAAGATAAAGAGGAAGAAGCCACTAAGGAAGTAAAAGAAGATGATGAGGAGATTGATCCTATCAAGATAGTTGTAGCATTCATTGCCTCACTTCCTCATTCTCCAAGAAAACTAGTAGTTACATCAAATTTGGAGTTAGCTTTAGCAAGTTTAATTGTGGCCACAATAGATACATCAAATGTCCAATGACTCTTTCCTCCTTCATAAGTTAGTGTATCACTAATGGAAGTATCTACCACTTCATCTACCAAGTTTTAACCTCCCTCTTCTTTAGTTCATAAGTCAAGTTCATCAACAGTGAATATAGCATGTTCTACGATTTTGTGTTCTTCAATAGTAACTATAGTTTCAAGTTCTATAATTTTAGATTCTATAGTTTTGTTTTATATAGCTTTGAATTCTTGTGTAAGTATATCAATTTTGAATTTAATAAGCATTCTAGTCAGTACTATATCATTTTTTACTTCTAGTCCTACTATCTCTACTATTGTTTCTATTCTAAAAAACTAAGGCAGTATGTACAAAGGCAATTGAACTCAAGGGTCAACCATGTACAAGAGTTTTGAGTGGAAAGGAGATAGAGGAGGATATTGATTTAGATGAGGAAATTGAGATTCCAAACTAGGATTTTAATAATGCCACAACAAAACAAATGCAAAAAGCTAGTCAACTCTTCCAAATGAAAGAAAAGTAGAAGAAATTAAGAGAGGAAAGAGACAAAGAATATAAAATCATTGAGAGTGCTAAGGATACTTTAACTAAAGTAATAGGTGTTGAAGTTGATACTTCTGAACACATTTTATTTCAATTGGAAGAAGTAGCCTAGAAATTTAATGAGGACTCTAGTGGTAAAGAGAAATTGATTGAGAAAGCAAAGAAGAAATTTGAGAACAAAGTACTTGAGCACATTGCTCAACAAATTGCTATTCAACAAGTGGAGTTTTCCTAAATTTTTACCAATCTTGAAAATTATTATACAAATGTAACATCACTTTTTAGAAAATTATGCAATGTTACTAAGTTCACAAAGGAAATAAAGAGCAAACTGAGTAAAATTGATGAAGATCTGAAGGCTAGTGCACAACAGTTGTAACTTGACCCTAGCTCAAGCTCTATACATCATATTAAAATTAGATAGTTAGATATGCAAGTAGAATTGTTGAGAGAAGAAGCAAGGATTCGTTCTTTACTCAGATATTTAGAATATGATCCTTCCCATCATGGACACAATGTAGAAGCACATTGTTTACACAAAAACATTGATCCACGACAAAAACTTCTCAATTGTAGATCACATGATAGAATTGTCTGTAGAAGTTCAAATTTCTCTACATACATGCAAAGTTTTGCAAGAAAATTGGGATAAGAATTTAGCACTCATACTCAAGGTATATTCTGAGTTTCTTCCTTATATTGGTGTCTTCATGTAAATAAGTTTTGTATAAAACTTAGGAATTATTGTCCAAAAGGGGGAGAACAGTATTTTTATATATATATATATAATAGTACACTAGTATCGAGCTAGTATTACACTAGATTGTATATAAGTTTTGGGTGATAAGTGTTTTTGTCACTAATGCCAAAGGGGGAGATTGTTGACATTAAGTCAAGTTTTTTATTAGTGACAACACTTATTCTAATTTTGTATGGTTACCAAACTCATTTCATAGTCTACATTGTTTTCTATGTAATTTATTAGCCACCAAGCTTCATAGTTTCTAATGAGCATTCTATTGGTTACCAAGTAAATTCAAGCAGTGTGAAGTCCTAAAATTCTTATTGAGTAGTTCAATGGTTACCAAGCTTCACAGTTTATACCAAGACATTAGTTCATGTGAAAAAAAGTTAGTGTTGACTTAGTGATAAGATGATTAGAGTTTATCAAGCTTAGGTATGGTAAATGTGGAATTTAGTTTCTGCCAAGTTACATAGTATCTACCAAGTTGCCAATGTTGACCAAGTTTAAGACTACTTTAACATGATTAGTATGCACTTAGCTTCCACTTCTACCAAATGCATTATGATGCTGAGTAATGACAATGGATGTCATGTATCATAACTTCACCAAATCCGGCTTTAGAACCCAAGTGTCTTCATTCAAGCTAACTTTGTAATTTTGTAAATTGGATTGATACACACACACACACATGTATATACATATATATATCTATATATATATATATACATATATATGTATATATATGTATATATACATACATACATACATACATATATATATATACATGTATATATACATGTATATGTATGTATATACATGTATATATATATGTATATATATACATATATATACATGTATATACATACATATATATATACATGTATATATATATACATATGTATATACATGTTTATATATATATATACATATACATATGTATATACATGTTTATATATATATATACATATATATATATATATATATAAACATATATATATATACATATTTATATACATACATATATACATACATATATATACATGTATATATATATATGTATATATATAATGTATATATATATATATGTATGTATGTATGTATATATACTTGTATATATATGTATATATCTATACATGTGTGTGTGTGTGTGTGTGTGTGTGTGTGTGTGTGTGTGTGTGTGTGTGTATATGTAGTGTATCATATCCATATAGACATAGATGAAGACATAGATGAAGACATAGATGTGTGTATGCATGAAAAGAAAGAATGAAGATTATGTGAGAAGCATGCAAATGTGAATCAGCAACAAGTGTATTGTAAGGCCATATAAAAAATGGAATAGTAGAGTGATATCTATCACATAAAGGTGATCAGTACTTCATAGAATCCCTATCAGCAAATTAGTTGTAAGTTAGAGATCTACTATTTTATTTTGACAGGTGAACCAATCAAAATCCTCTAACAATGTAGACTTAACAATCTTTTGTCAAATCTTTTTACCGAATGCATGCTTCATTGTACATTTGTAAATCCTCTAACAAGGTGAACCTAGGAGTCCTAATTGCTCCTAATAGGGCAGATCATTAGAAGTGATTATTGTAAACCTTAACAAGCCAACTTTATGCTATAGTATTGAAGTTTTCTAGGTACCATCCCCAACCCCATTTGACTTTCAATTTGGAAGGTTTCTAGGTCACCAATTATTATGTTCATGTGTCAAGAATGTTTATGTTTTCCAGTTTCTCAAACATGTAGTTAGATTTCAGTTAATGAGTTAAATAATTATTGGGTTATTGCAATTAGGATCAAAATTTGTTAAATTAAGATTATTGATTCACCCCTCCCCTCTTAGTAACCTAACATAGTCTTCAATATTTCCAACAGACACAAGAAGTTTGAATCTATAATGAAGAAGGCACTATCTAAGGCCAAAATGTCAGAGAGTAAATGTAAAACCATGAGATAGACATTGAAGCAAGGTGTATTAAATATACAACCCTGGTCAGTTTTAGTTGTTGACACATCTTTGAAGTAGAACATACCATATTCAATAGTATCTGATGTTTAGCCTAGTGAGAAAAAAAGAAATTAGAAAGATTATTTGAAGTAGTATCTTCAAAGGCAAAGAGAGTCAAATAGATGTTCACATGACCTAGTAAGAGGTAGAAAAAATTGTTGAAAATTTAGTTAGGTGATGAGGAAGAGGAAGAATAGGAAACTAGACAAGCTTAAAAGGTGATTCCACCTAAGAAAGTAGCAAGGAAAGCTTGGCAACCTTGGAAGTTGAAGATTGAGAAGATTAACATAGCAATTGGCAATAAGGGAATTTTTTTTTTGATGAACAAGTTTTATGACATATACAATAATTTTGAGATGGATCAAATTGATATATCTAATGTGAGATATATTGAAGAAAATGATCTTAGTATGAAAGATTTCAAAGAAGTAGTGAACTAGAATGTCTATGAGAGACTTATAGATAACAAGACTCCTGCAAGGGAAGAAGACCTTGAACTTTGAAAGTCTATGCTAAGGACTATATACAAGATTGATGATGAAGATGAAATTAAGAGATTGTTGAATATTGTCACACCATATTTGACAAATAACTTGAGTGTATTATTATTTATAGTTGTTGAGGAGAATAAGTTGAGAGAGGAGACTACAACAACTATTGATAAGATGATGTAAGAATCATAGGAAACATCTCCTCTAGCTCCTAGAACCTCAAAAGTATTAGTAAGTGGTGATACCATGAAGATTGATCAAACCAATGTTACTCTAAACATTGAAGATATCAATCCATTTGGTGGTTCTAAACAAAATGGTCGTAATACTTAAGATATTGAGGAAAAGTTAAAACAAATAGAGGAAGGGAAGAGGTTACTAGAAGAACAAAAGAAGAATATAGAGGAAACCAAATAGTAATTGCTTGAGGAAGAAAGGAAAAGAAAAGAAGATGAAGAAAAGAGAAAGATTGTAGAAGAAGAGAAGAGAGAAAAAGAAGAAAAAGAAAAGAAAGTAGAGGAAGAGGAAACAGAACAAGAAGTAGCAGAGATATAGAGGGAGGATGAAACTAAACCATCTAGTTCATCTAAACCACTCTCTCTTGCTAGTTTAACTATTGATGATGATGATGATGATCAAACTGATCTGATCTCATCCTTATCTAAAATTTAATCGAAGAATAAAATGGTGAAAATTTTGTAGAGATCATTAATGGAAATAACTGATAGACTACATAGTAAATTGACACTTACATCATACTAAGTTAGAAAAAAAATAAAGAGCATAGCTAGTGTAAAATCCTTTAGTGAGGAGTTTACTAATTTGTTGAACATCGTAGAGGCAAAGGCTTGAATTTCCCATGATGCTAAGTTATTTAGCACCATGTAGTAGAATATCAATAATACCTTAATCAATCTTGATACATGCATAAAATAACTTCAAAAAAGTCTGTAGGAAGGTAAAGGTTTGTATCTTAAGTGTACCTTATCACACAATTTGACTAGGGATTTGGATAGTCAATTAGAAACTAAGATGAGTGAGCTATAGGCTCTATGCAGCCAAGTCTAGCATCCATCTAGAAAAGTTGATGATTTTGAGAGTCAAGTTGCCAGTGTCCATAGTGAGATTAGGAAAATGGAAATCCAAAAAGAGGAGATTTTGAAAAGGACATATGATTTTGGAGAATCTATGGCTCTATAGTTATCTTTTTTTGAGATGTAGCTAGAGCAATGTGTCAAGGCCAAGTACACCTATACAAAATTTTTATATTCAAATATCAGTGCAGTTGAGATTGAATCATATGCTTTATGTACAATTCTCACATTAGCTAAGTCTACCAAAGAAACATGAAACAAAGTTATGGACAATCTAAAGACCATTTTTTATGATTGTATGAAGATAATATTAGCATAAGGAAGGACATAGTTTTGATAGAATTTTCACATTTTGACCTCTGTCATTGATGTGAAAGCGGGAGAGATGTGAAAATTGTGTACATGGAAAAAGGAGAGATTGTTGGGAGAAATACTTGTGAAGATTGTAAAAGTATAAAGTATATTGTAAGGGGTAGCATATATGTAAAGTTTAGAAAGTTCTATAGATGTAATGTTTATTTGATGATTAAGTTTAGTCACTTAGCCAATTTTCCTTATTTTGTTGCTATCAATACAAAAAGGGGAGATTATTGAAAATTGTCCAATTTTCATATGTAATTGTTTCCATTAATGGAAGCATATGATGTACATGTTGACAAGAAACCTTGGAAATAAAGATACTTAGTGTTTGGTAATCAAAAAATTATCTAACTATAGAATCTATTTATAGTAGTGTATTGTTTTGTTTATAACATGTTGCAAAAATCATATTATGAAAAAAGAGGTTACATGGAGATAGTATAAATGTTGGTGATGATGTGTATAACCTCAAAAGATTATACAAACTATACAAAATAGATATAATTATATTTTTATGATGGAAGACAACAAAATTGAAGTAAAGAATTGTTTTGTTTACAAAATAATTACTTGTCCAATTAGGGCCAACATACTAGATGTTTACTTTAACTTTGACAAGGGAATTGTGATCTTAGCCAAGCTAGCAGAAATTTATGCAAAGGCATTGTATTTATGCAAAAGACTTCTTGCGATAAGAAGTGTTCTATCTTGATATTATTAGGAAGTGAATTGCTTGTATTTGCATGTGAAGTAATGTGAAGTGAGTGAATTTTTGTGAAAGCAATATATGTGAAGTTACATATGAGCTATCTATTGATCTAAGATTGAATTGATGATTAGAGATCAGTTAAAAAAGAAAAGAAAATAATATTAAATTATTTTTTGTGCAGTGAGCTCTTCTTGTAGTTGAAATTGTATGTTTGGGCAGTAGTTAAATATGTGTGTGTGTGTGTGTGTGTGTGTGTGTGTGTGTGTGTGTGTGTGTGTGTGTGTGTGTGTGTGTGTGTGTGTGTGTGTGTGCGTGCATGTGTGTGTTTATATATATATGTATATATATGTATATATATGTATATATATATGGATATGTGTGTATATATGTATGTATATATGATGCAGGAGCATCCAGAGGTATAAGGGCAATCCTGTGTCACCAAAAAAAATGTACTTAGACTTAGTTTCTATTTTATGTCTTTGCATTTTTGGATACCCATTTGGCTCAAATAAAGGTTCCAACTCTCATAGTTCAACTATCAGTGCATTTAAAAATCCCAAAAAAATAGGAGCATGCAATTTGACCATCATTTTGGTGACCTAGAAGGTGTGACTTGGCCAGATGAATGTAATCGAGATTTAGAGCATTCCAAAAAAAGAATCAGGTCAAAAGGCCCCACGGTTTGAAAGTTATTGCAATTTTTCGAGTTTTGGAGACCCCCTAAGAATGCTTCAAAGTCAAGTTTGGGGCATTAAATGACCTCAAAAAGGGCCGAAAAATGGGGGATGAGCGAAGCTTGTCCATAGGGCTATAGAGCACTTCGAGAGCTTTCTGAAAATGTAAACGGTTCGTCAATCGGAGCTACGGTTCAAAAGTTATGCCTCCCGGAAGTTCGGCTACCATTTCTGGGTTCTTCTAGAATTGCACCGACTTCTAACGCAGCTTCCGGAACCTTCTATTTTGTCGGTGGATGCCTACTAGCACTTTCTAGAATGTACTCCTAGTCCTTAACCCTCCGAGGTCTATTTAAGGAGATTTCTGGCATTGTAAAAGGCAGTTCGGATTGGAGCTTGAGAGGAGGTGCTAAAAGGAGAAATATTCTCTAGATTTATGCTATTGTAAGCCTGCAGGGCATGTTTTGAGTTTATTTTCTCTGCACTGTTTGTACCAGCTTATTTTCTCAGTTAATATATTTTCCCTTTCTATTGTGTCTATTCTAGTTGTTGGGTTGTGTCCCCATCAAGTGGTATCAGAGCAGGTTTTCCTGAGTGTGTAGACAGAGCGCCGACTGTGAGGCAGTTTGCACCAGGACTGTGTGGTTGTGGGTTCGAGTTAGAAGATGCCTCCACGAAGAGAGCATGGTGGAAGGGCCAGAGCTGTTGATCCTGAGGAGGTTAGAGCCCTCCAGAGACAGGTACAAGCATTGCAAGAGGAGCTTCGTAGAGGAGCAAACATTGCCGCAGATGACAATAGTGAGGATGACAATGAAGAGGAAGTAATGGAAGTTGACGGGGAAGTTCTGAATCCTGTAGAGGAAAGGCTTTTTAGGGCCATTTCTAGGTTTGGGAAAAGACCTACAATTGAAGTGGGTATATTTTCGAGAAATTTGAAACCAGATGAGTTGATCGATTGGATCAATGAACTGGACGAATACTTTGATTATGAGGATATAAGGGACCCAGATAGGGTTAAGTTTGCAAAGGCCAAACTAAAAGGCCATGCCAAAATCTGGTGGCAAGAGGTTCAACTGGAAAGACTTAGAAGAGGAAAGGAGAAGATCACAAGATGGGATCGCATGGTGGACAAATTAAAGAAGCAGTTCATTCCTGTGGACTACGAGCTTGATCTGTTTAAGAAGATGCATGGGTTAAAGCAAGCGGGAAGATCAGTCCAAGAATATACAGAGGAGTTTTATCGACTCCTGATTAGAGCGGGGCATGCAGAAGCAAATAAGGAGAAGGTTGCTCGTTATATCAGTGGGTTACGACCTAGCATCCAGGAGGAACTAAGTCTGGTAAGAATGACCAACGTTGAAGAAGCATACCAGTTTGCCCTACGAGTTGAAGAAAAGCTGAGTAAAAGGTTTGAGGGAAGACAAAGAGGGCACGATCAAGGAGGAAGGGGAAGCGGTAGATCATCTGGAGGCCGCAATGAAACTCAAAAAAAAAATGAAGATGAGGGTACTAGCAGGAACCAGAGGAATGAGGGTTTCAACCGCTCCCGTGATCAAGACTTTGGAAATCAAAGAGGAAGAGGTAGAGGACGTGGGCAAGGAAGAGGAGGCTTCCGTGGTACCTGTTTCCATTGCAATGAAGAAGGTCATCGTGCCTTTGAATGCCCTCAACGACAAGGAAGGACAGATAGGAGAGCTGAGGGCCAAGCTAGGGTTGCTCATGTGGATGAGGATGCACAATCATCACATTCAGAGGATGCAGAAAGAGGAGAGACCTTGGTAAATGAAAGAGTCCTCCTAAGTGGTGAAAATGAACCAGGACAATGAAGGAGTTTGTTCCGTACCAGATGCAAGTGTGAGGATAAATGTTGTGATGTGATCATTGATGGTGGTAGCACTGATAACTTGGTATCCGAAGAGATGGTCTCTAAGCTGAAGCTCAAGAGGGAGAAACATCCCCAGCCCTATCGGATTTCTTGGGTAAAAGATGATCATAAGGTCCTGGTAAGTGAACAATGTTTAGTAAAATTCAAAATTGGTAGTTACCATGATGAAGTCCTCTGTGATGTTATTTCGATGGATGTTTTCCATCTATTGTTGGGTAGACCATGGCAGTTTGATAGACATGCAATACATGATGGACATGCAAACACATACTCTCTGACAAAGGATGGAGTTCGCCACAAATTGAAGCCCATGAAAAAGGAAGGTGAAAAGGTATGTAGCAGTGCTAGGATTTGTCTTGTTGATGGAAGGAAGTTTTTAGATGGCATGAAACATCAGCGTATGTGCTATGCTTTGATTCCTAGGAAAGATAAAGAAGGTAGTAGTAAAATACCATTGGAAGTTTCAGATTTACTAGGAGAATTTGGAGATATTATCTCTGATAATGTTCCAGATGGATTGCCACCAGTAAGGCAAATCAGTCACCAGACAGATCTGATTCCAGGAGCTAGTTTGCCTAACAAGGCTGCTCACAGGATGACTCCTACTGAAATAGAGGAGCTAAATAGACAGGTTCAGGAGCTGTTGAGGAAGGGCTTGATTCGAGAGAGCCTGAGTCCATGTGCAGTACCTGCAGTACTTGCACCAAAGAAGGATGGAGAGTGGAGGATGTGTACAGATTCTCGAGCTATAAATAGGATAACCATCAAGTACCGGTTTCCTTTACCAAGGATGGATGATCTTATGGACTGCTTGAGTGGAGCTCAGTACTTCACAAAGATAGATCTGAAGAGTGGCTATCATCAGATACGGATTCGAGAAGGAGATGAGTGGAAAACAGCCTTCAAGACCAAGGAGGGTCTTTATGAGTGGTTAGTCATGCCCTTTGGATTGACAAACGCCCCAAGCACCTTCATGCGGCTCATGAATGAGGTACTTAAGAAGTTCTTGGGAAAATTTGTTATTGTCTATTTGGATGATATTTTAATTTTCAGCAAGACTTTGGAAGAACATTTACTACATATTCGTAGTGTCTTTGAAAGGCTAAGGGAAGAGAAATTGTTAATTAATCTAAAGAAGTGTGTCTTTGCAAAAAGGGAGTTAGTCTATTTGGGATTTGTTATATCACCTGAAGGTCTCAAAATGGATCCAGAGAAGGTAAAAGCCATCTTGGAATGGCCTACTCCTAGGTCTGCTACTGAGGTAAGATCATTTCATGGTCTGGTTAGTTTTTACAGGAAGTTTATTAAGAATTTCAGTGGCATATGTGCACCCCTAACTGATACAATAAGAGGGGATAGAAAAGAGTTCAAATGGACTACAGCAGCTGCGAGAAGTTTTGAATTGCTGAAGAAGAAGGTGACTGAATAGCCTGTGTTGGCACTTCCAGATTTCAGAAAAGTATTCCAGGTGGACTGTGATGCGAGTGGTAGCGCTATTGGGGCTGTATTAAGCCAAGAAGGTAAGCCTATTGCATATTTTAGTGAAAAATTGAATGATGCAAAGAAGAAGTATTCTGTTTATGATCAAGAGTTCTATGCAATAGTTCAGGCCTTAAAGAAATGGAGGCATTATTTGTTGCCAAAGGAATTTGTTTTGTATACTGATCATCAGGCATTACAGTACCTAAATAGCCAAGGTAAATTGAATCAGAGGCATATGAAGTGGGTAGAATTCTTGCAGAGTTATACATTTGTGTTGAAGCATAGAAGTGGAAAATCTAACAGGGTTGCAGATGCATTAAGTGGGAGACAGTTGTTGCTTACAACAATGCAGGTTGAAGTAGTTGGGTTTGATGAACTCAAGAATTTGCACCCCGAGGATCCTAATTTTGCTGAAGCATGGAAATCTTGTAAAGAACCTGTTGCCGTAGATAGAACCAAGTGGTTAGACTATTTGATTCAGGATGGCATGTTGTTCAAAGGTAGTCAATTGTGCATTCCAAGGAGTTCCATGAGGGAAAATCTGATTAAGGAGAAACACAGTGGAGGGATGGCAGGACATTTTGGTCGGGATAAGACCATTGCCATTCTTAGAGAACATTATTTTTGGCCTCAAATTACACAGGATGTGAAGAAGTTTGTACAGAGTTGCCAGGTTTGTCAAGTGGCCAAGGGGTTTAGTCAAAATACTGGCCTATATCAGCCATTGCCTGTTCCATCAAGGCCATGGGAGGACATAAGTATGGATTTTGTTCTTGGATTGCCAAGGACACAAAGGGGTAATGACTCAGTATTCGTGGTGGTTGATAGGTTCTCCAAAATGGCACATTTCATTCCATGCCACAAAACTCATGATGTTGTCCATATTGCAGACTTATTTTTCAAAGAGGTGGTAAGACTACATGGTCTTCCAAGGAGTATAGTTTCTGACCGAGATACTAAATTTGTGGGGTATTTCTGGAGGACATTATGGAAGAAGTTGAGAACAGACTTGAAATTCAGTTCCACGCATCACCCACAGACTGATGGCCAAACAGAAGTGGTAAATAGAAGTTTGGGCAATTTGCTGAGATGTTTAGTTGCAGATCTAGTCATGGTGCACTTACGAAAAGAAAGATTTCCAGTTGGTACTTACAACAAGCTGAAAATGAAGAAATTTGGCCCCTGCAAAATTTTGAAGAAACATAACTCAGGAAATGCATATGAGGTGGAGCTGCCAGATGGTATTCACATTTCTCCCATTTTCAACATTGCAGATTTAACAGAGTATCATGATGATGGTGTAGATGAGGAGCTGGTTTTAGAGCCATGCCCAATTCCTGCTTCTAAGAAGGAGGAAATAGAAGACATTCTAGCTCATCGTGTGGGTAGGAGTACCAGAAACAGGCAGTATGAAGAGTATTTGGTCAAATGGAAAGGACGACCGATCGAAGACTCAACTTGGATTTCAGCAGCTGAGGTTTCCCATTTGGGATTTCCTCTACCATCCATAAAGTGACAGGGTCACTTTTCAATCTACCCTGGGTGTCTGATGCAGGAGCATCCAGAGGTATAAGGGCAATCCTGTGTCACCAAAAAAAATGTACTTAGACTTAGTTTCTATTTTATGTCTTTGCATTTTTGGATACCCATTTGGCTCAAATAAAGGTTCCAACTCTCATAGTTCAACTATCAGTGCATTTAAAAATCCCAAAAAAATAGGAGCATGCAATTTGACCATCATTTTGGTGACCTAGAAGGTGTGACTTGGCCAGATGAATGTAATCAAGATTTAGAGCATTCCAAAAAAAGAATCAGGTCAAAAGGCCCCACGGTTTGAAAGTTATTGTAATTTTTTGAGTTTTGGAGACCCCCTAAGAATGCTTCAAAGTCAAGTTTGGGGCATTAAATGACCTCGAAAAGGGCCGAAAAATGGGGGATGAGCAAAGCTTGTCCATAGGGCTATAGAGCGCTTCGAGAGCTTTCTGAAAATGTAAACAGTTCGTCAATCGGAGCTACGGTTCAAAAGTTATGCCTCCCGGAAGTTCGGCTACCATTTCTGGGTTCTTCTAGAATTGCACCGACTTCTAACGCAGCTTCCGGAACCTTCTATTTTGTCGGTGGATGCCTACTAGCACTTTCTAGAATGTACTCCTAGTCCTTAACCCTCCGAGGTCTATTTAAGGAGATTTCTAGCATTGTAAAAGGCAATTCGGATTGGAGCTTGAGAGGAGGTGCTAAAAGGAGAAATATTCTCCAGATTTATGCTATTGTAAGCCCGCAGGGCATGTTTTGAGTTTATTTTCTCTGCACTATTTGTACCAGCTTATTTTCTCAGTTAATATATTTTCCCTTTCTATTGTGTCTATTCTAGTTGTTGGGTTGTGTCCCCATCAATATATATACATACATTACATACACACACACACACACACACACACACACACACACACACACACACATATATGTAATGTATTGTCTCATATCCATAAAGACATATAGATGAAGACACAAATGAAGACATAGATCTATGTATGCATGAAAAGGAAGAATGAAGATTATGAGAGAAGCATGCAAATTTGAATCAGCAACAAGCGTATTGTAAGGCCATATCAGCGAAGGATTGGTAGAGTCATATCTATCACATAAAGGTGATTAGTACTTCAAAGAATATCTATTAGTAAATTAGTTGTAAGTCAAAGATCTAGTATTTTATTCTAATAGGTGAACCTGTCCAAAATACTCTAACAAGGTAGACTTAACAATCTTTTGTCAAATCTCTTTACCAAGTGCATACTTCATTGTACATTTATAAATCCTCTAACAAGGTGCACCTAGGAGTCCTAATTGCTCCCAATAGGGTAGATCATTAGAAGTGATCATTGTAAGCCTTAGCAGGCCAACTTTATGCTATAGTATTGATGTTTTCTACGTATCATCCCCACCCCTATTTGACTTTCTATTTGGAAGGTTTCTAGATGACCAAACCATTGTGTTCATGTGTCATGAATGTTTATGTTTTCTAGTTTCTCATGCATGTAGTTAAATTTTAGTTAATGAGTTAAATGATTATTGGGTTAGTGCAATTAAGATCAAAATTTGATAAAGTTTTAACGTTATTGATTCACCCCTTCCCTCTTAGTAACCTAGCATAATCTTCAATATTTCCAACGCACACAAGAAGTTTGAATCTATAATGAAGAAGGCACTATTTGACGCTAGAATGTTAGATAGTGAATCTAAAGCCATGAGATGGGCATTGAAGCAAGGTGTATTAAACATACAACCCTTGTTAGTTCTATTTGATGAGACATCTTTGAAGTAGAACACACCATATTTGGTACTATCTGATGTTCAGCCTAGTGAGTAGAAAAGAAAATTAAAAAGATTACTTGAAGCAATATCTTCAAAGGCAAAGAAAGTCAAAAAGATGGCCACATGACGTAGTAAAAGGTAGAAAAAATTGTTGAAAATTGAGTCAAGTGATGATGAAGAGGAAGAATAGGAAACTAAATAAGATTAAAAGGTGACTCCACCTAAGAAAGTAGTAGGCAAAACTTGGGAACCTTTGAAGTTTAAGATTGAGAAGATTAACATAACAATTGGAAATGAGGGAAATTTCTTTAGATGAACAAGTTTTATGACTTATACAATAATTTTGAGATGGATCAATGATGGGGACACAACCCAACAACAGAATAGACACAATAGAAAGGGGGAATTATATTAACTAAGAAAATAAGCTAGTACAAACAGTGCAGAGAAAATAAACTTGAAAACATGCCCTACGGGCTTACAATAGCATAAATCTAGAGAATATTTCTCCTTTTTGCACCTCCTCTCAAGCTCCAATCCGAACTGCCTTTTACAATGCCAAAAATCTCCTTAAATAGACCCTGGAGGGTTAAGGACTAGAAGTACATTCTAGAAAGTGCTAGTAGGCATCCACTGACAAAATAGAAGGTTCTAGAAGCCGCGTTAGAAGTCGATGCAAATCTAGAAGAATCCAGAAATGGTAGCCGAACTTCTGGGAGGCATAACTTTTGAATCGTAGCTCCAATTGACGAACCGTTTATATTTTTGAAAAGCTCTCGAAGCGCTCTATAGCCCTATGGACCAGCTTTGCTCGTCCCCTATTTTTTGACCCTTTTCGAGGTCATTTAATGCCCCAAGCCTGACTTTGAAGCATTCTTAGGAGGTCTCCAAAACCCAAAAAATTGCAATAACTTTCAAGCCATGGGGCCTTTTGACCTGATTCTTTTTCTGGAATGCTCTAAATCTCAATTACATTCATCTGGCCAAGTCACACCTTCTAGGTCACCAAAATGATGGCCAAATTGCTTGCTCCTATTTTTTTTGGGATTTTCAAATGCACTGATAGTTGAACTATGAGAGTTGGAACCTTTATTTGAGCCAAATGGGTATCCAAAAATGTAAACACATGAAATAGAAACTAAGTACATTTTTTTGGGTGACACAGGATTGCCCTTATACCTCTGGATGCTCCTACATCAATCAAATTGATATATCTAATGTGAGATATATTGTAGAAAATGATCTTAGTAGGAAAGATATCAAAGGAGTAGTGAACCAAAAAGTCTATGAGAGACTTATAGATAAGAAGACCTTGAACTTGGAAAGTCTATACTATGGACTATATAAAAGATTGATGATGAAAATGAAATTAAGATATTGTTGAATAATGTCACACCATATTTGAGGAATAAGTTGAGTGGATTATTATTTATAATTTTTGAGGAGAATAAGTTGATAAAGGAGACTACAATAGCTATCAATAAGATGATGCAAGAATCATAGGCAACATCTCCTCTAGTTCCTAATACCTCAAAAGTATTACTAAGTGGTGACACCATTAAGATTGATCAAATAACTGTTACTCTTAACATTGAAGATATCAATCAATTTGGTAGCTCTAATCCAAATGTACCTGATACTTAAGATATTGAGGAAAAGTTGAAACAAATAGAGGAAGAGAAGAGGTTACTAGAAGAAGAAAAGAAGAATATAGAGGAAGCCCAAGTAGTAATTTCTTGAGGAAGAAAGGAAAAGAAAGGAAGATGAAGAAAAGAGAAAGATTGTAGAAGAAGAGAAGAGAGAAAAAGAAGAAAAAGAAAAGAAAGGAGAGGAAGAGGAAAAAGCACAAGAAGTAGCAAAGAAATGGAGGGAGGATGAGAATAAACCATCTAGTTCATCTACTCCACTCTCCCTTGCTAGTTTAAATATTGATGATGATGATTATTAGACTGATCAAATTTTATCCTTATCTAAACTTTTATAGAAGAATAAAATGGTGAAGATTTTGGAGAGATCATTAATGGAAGTAACTAATAGACTGCACAATAAATTCGCAGTGCATCATACTAAGTTAGAACCCAAATAGAGAGCACAAGTAGTGTAAAATCATTTGATCTAGAGTTTACTAATTTTTTGAACATTGTAGAGGCAAAGGGTTGAATTTCCCTTGCTGCTAACTTATTTAAAACCATCTAGAAGAATATCAAGAATAACTTAATCAATCTTGATTGATTTGATGGATATTTTTAGTAAAAATTGAAGTGTCTCATTTCTCTCCAAAATTTGCACCATGAGAAAGATCTTAGCGCCCTCATTCTAATGCAACTTGAACGAACAAAAATGGAGTCTAAGTGGAGAAGTTACACTCAGTCAAAGTTTAGGTCAATAGGTAGACTAGAGGGCTACATAAGAGCTAAAATCAAAGCATCTCAAAAGTGGTCTATAATGGATTTCAAATCAAATATTTAGTCGAGAGCTTCCCAATGGTGTTGGTTTCATAAAAAATGAAGCTCATATGAAGAAGTTATGGCCGTTTGAATTTTGGAGGCAAAATATAATAGTGATGATGTCATCATGACATCATCATGGCAATTCAAAAAAAAAATAATAATAAAATATAAAAGACTACCACTCCTCCAATTTAAAAACCTTAATTTAAGGCCTACGTGAGGAAAAGTTGGTGGGGTTTTAATTTAAAACAAAACAAATTTACCCCTATTTAAATGGGATAAAACCTCTTTAATATTTAAAAATACATGTGGTTGGGAGATCCTCTTTTTAAGGGGAATGTAAACATTATTTAAAAAAAAAAAAACAAATTCCTAACCAATTCACCCCCTATAATTAACGACTAAATCCTTAACAAAATCAAGCCTGTTTATATTCAAAGGTGAATTATTCATATTTCCTAATAAATCCCAAAATGGATTATGGAATAAAATTACAAGAGGCCATTCATGAAGATTTTATGTAAAATTGGATGGATTATTTTAAGGGGAGAATATTCCTATGTAAATAATGGGGAATTTTCAAATCATATTTTCTATGTAAAGGGGATATTGGGAGATTTTGAAAATCAATTGGTTATGAACCAATTTGAGTAATTTTTTTATATAAAAAGGGTAGAATGGGGGGTGTCAGATGGAGGAATTTTTTTGAGAAAAATTGGTCTTGGTGAAGTTTTCGAAGGAATAGAGAGGTCTTGTCAGGAGATTTTTGAGCCATTCTTATACCTCAGAGTTTTGTTGCTGTCAAAGTGCTTGAAGGAATGGTCGGTGCATTTTTGTAACTGATTTTGGAGATTAATCTGGTCGGTCGTACTCTATTGGAGCCGACCTGGAAACTTAGTCACTTTTGTGGTGAACTTCGAAATCAAACTTTGTTTGCACTTTCTATCTTCTTCTCTCTCAATTTTGTTTATCACCTTAAGTTTTGATGCTTAATTTATTTATGTATGAATTTATTAAGACTTCCACTAATTTGATTTTATTTAAGCATTCAATACTACAATTAGTCTAGATCCTTTCATCAGATCATTGATACATGCATAAAATAACTACAAAAATGTCAGCAGGAAGGGAAAGGTTTGTATGTTAAGTGTACCTTATCATACAATTCGACTAGAGATTTGGATAGTCAATTAGAAACTAAGATGAGTGAGCTATAGGCTCTATGTAGCTAAGTCTAGCATCCATCTAGAAAAGTTGATGATTTTAAGAGTCAAGTTGCCAGTGACCATAGTGAGATTAGGAAAATTGAAATTCAAAAAGAGCAGGTTTTGAAAAGGACATCTGATTTTGCAGAATCTATTGCTCTAAAGTTATCTTTTTTTGAGATGTAGCTAGAGGAATGTGTCAAGGCCAAGGACACACATACAAACTTTTTGTATTCAAATATCAATGCAGTTGAAATTGCATCATATGCTTTTTGTACAATTCTCACATTAGCTGAGTCTACCAAAGAAACATGAAACAAAGGTATGGACAATCTAAAGACCATTTTTGATGATTGTATGAAGATAGTATCAGCATAAGGAAGGACATTAGTTTTGATAGCTTTTAGATAGAATTTTCACATTTTGACCTTTGTCATTGATGTGAAAGGGGGAGAGATGTGAAAATTGTATACATGACAAAAGGAGAGATTGTTGGGAGAAATACTTGTGAAGATTGTAAAAGTATAAAGTATATTGTAAGGGGGATCATATATGTAAAGTTGAACAAGTGATATAGATATAATGTTTATTTTAATAGTTAAGTTTAGTCACTTAGCCAATTTTCCCTATTGTGCTGCTATCAATGCCGGCTAATTTTCATACATAATTGTTGCCATTAATGGAAACATATGATGTACATGTTGACAAGAAACCTTGGAAATAAAGATACTTAGTGTTTGATAATCAAAAAGTTTTCTAAGTATAGAATCTATTTATAGTAGTGAATTGTTTTGTTTATAACATGTTGCAGACATCATATTATGACAAGAGAGGTTACATGGAGATAGAATAAATATTGGTGATGATGTGTATAACCTCAAAAGATTATATAGACTATACAAAATAGATATAATTATGTTTTGATTATGCAAGACAATGTAAATGAAGGAAAGAATTGTGTTGTTTACAAAACAATTACTTGTCCAATTAGGGCCAACATCCTAGATGTTTACTCTAACTTGGAAAAGTGAATCATGATCTTAGCCAACCTAGTAGAAATTTATGTAAATTCATTGTATTTATGTAAAAGAATTCTTGCGATAAGAATTTTCTATCTCAATATTATGAGGAAGCAAAATGCTTGTATGTGCTTGTGAAGTTATGTGAAGTGAGTGAACTGTTGTGAAAGCAATATATGAAAAGTCAAATATGAGCTATCTACTGATCTAAGATTGAACTGATGATTAGAGATTAGTTAAGAAAAGAAGAAAATAATAGTAAATAATTTTTTTGTCCAGTGAGCTCTTCTTGTAGTTGAAATTGCATGTTTGGGCATGTGGGCTCTTCTTGCATAGATTATACCACAACTCCAAACAAAGTTATAATCTTGTAATAGGGATTCAAAGTCTCCTAATAGGGAATTATTATAGTGAATTTTCTCATTGACTCCTAACAAGATCCATCCTCTAACAAGGAGCTTATATATCAGTATATTATCTATTGGATAGATCATCCCCACTAGGGTTTTCCCTTAGCCAGCATTTCCCTAGTTTAAAAAATGATGTTATGAGTTATATTTGTACATTTCTATTGTTACTATTCAAAATTACTTTATTCCTTTGTTATGCATGGTTTAAAGTAAGCAATAATATCTAGTTGGCAACTAAAGTTTCTAGATTACTGATTCACCCCCCCTCTTAGTAATCCCTATTTCTAATAGTGCTTACGTTGAATGATATTTCTATATCACTTCTTCCTCATTATTACAATCTTTCCATAGATCTTCTAAATGTTGAACGAGAGGTGATTAACCCTTCAAACCAAGTATTTTAGCTGTGAAACCTTTGCTATAGGAATTTCTCCTCCCTTGGTAGGATCCAAAATTGAAATTGAGAAAGTTTCTTCCAACCACTGAGACATTAATCATTTTTCCATAGGTTAAGTGACTAGGCTTAATAGGGAAGTAAATTCCTAGTCTTCCTAAGGTAGATTGTCTTTAATCACCAAAAACATCTATCTACAAATTTCAGCTATGATAAAATAATCTAGGGCATACTAAGGTAGTCTCATTGATTCTTCTTTGAATCCCCCTATTTTTAAGTATGTGAACTTAGGAAATTGAATAAAATAGCTTCCATAAATTTGAATTAGATTTTAGGCCTCTGAGGATAACCTCAGCATTGATGGCTCTTTTTAAGTCTTAAGTGCACACTCTGTATCAACACATCATGCATTTTCCTAAAATCTTGTAACACTCGATTCCTTTGGAGTAGAGGCTAGCATTGGTAGATAATCACATCTTCATTCTATGTTTCATGAGGAAGAGAAGTAATATTTGTGATACAAGAAATGTAATAGGTTAGATAGGAAGACAAGTAGAAATCTTCTCTAGACACCTTAGTGTGTTTAAGTTGACTTCTCAATGAATTGGCTATTAATTCCACCCAATATAACAATTGGTCTCCCTTCTAAATAATTTATACATAGTTGTACATCCAATCTTCAAAGAGAAAAACATATGAAGAAATTTTAACCTAGTGTAATAAGAACATGAGGTCATGAACATGAGGCTTCATATGATTCTTGGTGATTATTTTAGGAAATCTTGAGCTACCTTTATAATTTTTCTCTATCCAATTCCTAGCCAACATGTTATCATATTTGTCTGGACTCTCATGATACTCAACTAAAGACTAGGTAGGTTTAAAACAAGAAAAGCTACACTTAGGTAGACACAATATTGAAGAAATAGTTTCCCTAGAAATAGGTAACACTAGTTCACCATCTTTATTCAAATTACTTTTCGTTCTCACATGATAGTGATCAATACACAGTTGAAGTAGCTCAAGACTCAAAAGGGAAGGAGGAGAAGCCATAACATTAATCAAACCATTGATTAAAATCTATAAACAACCATTAATTTCATCAGCTTTCTTGAGAAAATTTTCTTGCAACTTTGAATTTGATATCTTCCAAATTAGTATTAGAAATGAAAGGCCTCTTACACTCTAAACTAGAAATGTTTTCGAGGAAATGTAAAATAGACTTCATTTAAATTAAAAGAAATAAACACCCAATGCTATATTTTTCTTTGAAATAAATATAGAGGAGAGAGCAAGGGGTTTCTCATATTCTCACCTATAATTTGCTAAGATAAAACTAGACCTCTTTCCTTTGTTTATAGTCACTTCTCCTTCAATTCATGTTTCTAAATGATAAAACAATCAAATGGGAAATCATGCTTTGAAAGGAAAGGAGACATACTAGAGAAAGTATCACCTCATAATGAGGTATTCATGGTGAATTTTTTGCTGCTTGATTTGCATGCTTAAAACTATGACAAGACACATTCATTAAATGATCATCCTTTGTGGATGTCCTTGCAATAATCACATATTTCTGACAAACAATATGACACTCAAATGAAAGATTTGTCCTTTTGAATCATGATGAAAACTAATCTTGTATTTGAAAAAAAAATATAAGACAAGATCTTCAATCATTATTTTTGACAGCTTAGTTAATTTCTCGACAACTTGTTGTCCTTGGAGAGTCCTTAACACTTGTGCTAAAAAATCTTTAGTAATGACACTACTTTGAACTACTTCAAACTAAGGTTCAAATAGACATCTTCATTATGGGTAGTGCATCCCACATGAAAAAGATAGATTAGTATCAAAATCCTTTGGTTGAACTACTTTGAACTACATTGTATCGAGGTTCAAAGAGGTTCAAGATACAAGAGCTATGATGGTCAACATAGGATGAATCCCCATATGCAAATTCTAGTGACATTTACAAGATATGAGACTAAGAAGGGCTATTTCAATGTATGACTTAGAGCTTCAAAGGAAACTAGAGAAAATTTAAAATATGCCAACTCAAACTAAGGCTAACAATTCAATATTTTTTTCTCTCTCAAAATTGACATCTTTTGCGGTGTAAAAATATGTACTTGTAGAATTTTTTAATTACAATATACTATATCTATATGAGAATATTCCTAACTTTGATTTCTATAAAATGGTTTTTGTATGTTAGTAAAATAATATTATAAAAATAGTAAGAGTTATTGAATCATTAATTTTTTCCTGAAATGATTTTATTTCTTTAGTATTTTGATACAAACTAGTATAAAATATGCATTTAATAGACATTTCCAATTGAAAAAGTATGTGACTATACATACACACACACACACACACACACACACACACACACACACACACACACACATATACACACACACACACACACATATATATATACATAGACAGATATATATATATATATACATATATATATATATATACATATATATATATATATATATATATATATATATGTAAAACTTAGCTCTACTAAATTTATCTAGATCATATGTTTGAAGAAAATTGACATTTAGATAGAAATACTCAAATTTAGTCATTTTGATATGTCAGCCCAAAAGGTGACACAAATTTGTAATTTTATCTTGCTACTCATATCCTAAAGCATCCTTGGACCCAAGAGATCATAATCCTCTAAATGATCCCAACTCAAAGGGTTACAACATGGTCTACTATATAAGGCCTAAAAAGGTGAGATGCCAAGAGAACTATGATACCCATTGTTGTATGCAAACTCAACAAGGTATAGATAATCATCCCATTTCACTTGCCTATCCATCACATACATGCAAAGCATATCCTCTAGAACTTGATTCACTCTCTTAGTCTTATCATCAATCTTTCGGTGATAAGATTAACTAAAGTTGAGTTGCAAACCTAGAGCATGTTGGAGAGATGTCCATAGTACAAAAGTAAACACTAGATCTCTTTCTGTAATAATCCAATGAGGGATTCCATAAAAACAAACAATATTCTCCAAGAAAACATGCACTATAGAAGAAGCTATGTAGGATGCTTTCATGGTTGAAAAATGTGCTACCTTGAACAACTTGTCCACTGTCACCATACCATAATACAATCATGCCTCTATTATGACATAAAAAACCCTATGACAAAATCAATAGATATTGTATCCCATTTCCATTCTAGAATGGTGTGTGGCTATAAAAGACCCACTAGATGTTGTATTTTCCTTCACTCTCTGGCAATCAAGACATCAAGAAACAAAATCAGCAACATCTCACCTTATCCTTGGCCAAAAGAATAGTTGTTTAAGATCAACATGCATCTTCTAGACACTAGGATGTGTGGAATATGGTGCATGATGTGCTTCTAACAAAAGAAAGGCATGAAGATTACCTAGTGTCGGTACATAGATACACTCCAAGTGTTGGAGTCGTCCATTAGACTTAATCAAGTAACCTAAAAATCTCCCCTCAAGGGTACATCTAGACTCGATCGCCAACCTAACCTCCTGATACTAAGTGTAACTAGGAAAATCATAGAAGATACGATCTCATAAATCCATTCCTAATGACAACATTGATACTTCATGTTGGCTCATAGTCAAGGCATCCATGATTACATTCTCCTTCCCTTTAATATAATGGACATAAAATTCATATTCACACAAGAACTACATCCAGCAATGTTATCGCGCATTCAATTTTGGTTGAGTAAAGATATACTTTAAACTCTTATGATCACTATGCAACTCAAAGCTATGTCCCAAAAGGAAATGCCTCCAAAAAAATAGAGAATGCACTATGGACTCAAGTTCCAAATCATGAGTGTGGTAGTTAAGCTCACGGTCCTTGAGTTTTATAGACTCATGCAATTACATAACCATCCTGCATCAACACCAAACCCATGTTGTCCAAGATAGCATGTGTGCAAACCACAAAATCACCTATAGGATTAGGCATTGCAATAACTAGTTTACTAGTCAAACTGATGCAGGAGCATCTAGAGGTATAAGGGCAATCTCGTGTCACCCAAAAAAATGTACTTAGACTTAGTTTCTATTTCATGTGTTTTCATTTTTGGATACCCATTTGGGTCAAATAAAGGGTCCAACTCTCATAGTTCCACTATTAGTGTTCTGGGTTAGAGTTTTTAATCACCTTGGGATACATGTAAATGCCAAAAAAATAGGATTATGTAATTGAGCCATCATTTTGGTGAAATAGAATTTATAAATTGGTTGGATGATTTTCATTGTAATATAGGGCATTCTAGAAAAAGAATCAGGTCAAAAGGCCCTATAGTTTGAAAGTTATCGCAATTTTTCAATTTTTGAAGACATCCTAAGAATGCTTCAAAGTCAAGTTAGGGGCATTAAATGACCTCAAATAGGGCCAAAAAATGGATGTTGAGAAAATATTTTCATAGGGCTATAGAGCACTTCAAGAGCTTTTTGAAAATGTAAACAGTTAGTCAATCAAACCTACGGTTCAAAAGTTATGCCTCCCGACAGTTTGGTTACCAATTCTGGATTCTTCTAGTTTTGCACCGACTTCTAACATAGCTTCTGGAGCCTTCTACTTGGTGGGTGGATGCCAAATAGAACTTTCTAGAATGTATTCCCCATCCTTAACCATTTAGGGTCTATTTAAGGACATTCTGGCATTGTAAAAGGCAGTTCAGTGTTGAGTTTGAGAGAAGGTACTGGGAGAAGAATTTATCTCCAGATTTATGCTATTGTAAGCCGATAGAGCATGTTTTGAAGTCCATTTTCTCTATACTAAATTTAATAGCATATTTACATAGTTAATAAAATTTTCCCCTTTCCTATTGTATCTATTTTATGCTTGGGTTGTGTCCCCATCAAGTCATATCAGACCTGGTTTTCCTAAGTGTGTAGACAGAGCACTAATTGTGAGGAAATTTTCACCAGGATTGTGTGGTTGTGGGTTTGAATTAATAAGATCCCTCCATGAAGAGAGCATGGTGGAATGGTCAGACCTATTAATCCTAAGGAGATTAGAGCCCTCCAAAGGTAGGTACAATCATTGTAGGAGGAACTTTGTAAAGGAACAACTGTTACTACAGGTGACGAAAGTGAGGACGACAATGAAGAAGAAGAGATTGGACCAGAAGGGGAAGTTGATAGGGAAGTTCTAAATTAGGCAAAGGAGAGGCTTTTTAGAGGCATTACTAAGTTTTGGAAAAAAACCTACAATTGATGTGGGTGTATTTTTAGGAAATCTAAAAGCAGATGAGTTGATCGACTGGATCAATGAACTAGAAGACTACTTTGAGTATGAGGATATGAGGGATCTAGATAGGGTTAAGTTTGCAAAGGTGAAACTGAAAGGACATGCCAAAATTTGGTGGCAAGAGGTTCAATTAGAAAGAAATAGAAGAGGAAAGGAGAAAATCACAAGGTGGGATCGCATGGTGGAAAAACTAAAGAAGCAGTTCATTCCTATTAACTATGAGCTTGATTTGTTTAAGAAGATGCATGGGTTGAAGAAAGTAGGAATATTAGTCCAAGAATATATAGTGGAGTTTTATTGACTTCTGATTAGAGTGGGGCATGCAGAAGCAAATAAGGAGAACGTTGCTCATTATATAAGTGGGTTATGACTTAGCATCCAGGAGGAATTAAGTCTGTTAAGAATGACCAGTGTTGAAGAGGCATACCAATTTTCCCTAAAAGCTGAAGAGAAGCTAAATAAAAGTTTTGAAGGAAGATAAAGAGGGCATGGTCAAGGAGGAAGGGGTATTGGTAGGTCATGTGGAGGCCAAAATGAAACCCAAAAGAAAATTGAAGATGTGGGTACTAGTAGAAACTAGAGGAATGAGGGTTTCAACCACCCCCATGATCAAGACTTTGGAAATTAGAGAGGAAGAGGTAGAGGACATGGAGAAGGAAGAGGAGGCTTTCGTGGTACCTATTTCCATTGCAATGAAGAAGGTCATTGTGCCTTTGAATGCCCTCAATGACAAGGAAGGACATATAGGAGAGCTAAGGGTCAAGTTAGGGTTTCTCATGTTGATGAGGATGCACAATCATCACATTCAGAGGATGCAAAAAGAGGAGAGACTTTAGTAAATAAAAGGGTCTTACTAAGTGGTGAGATTGAACTTGGACAAAGGAGGAGTTTATTCCATACCAGGTGCAAATGTGAGGATAAATGTTGTGATTTGATCATTGATGGTGGTAGCACTGATAACTTAGTATCAGAGAAGATGGTCTCTAAGCTGAAGCTCAAGAGGGAGAAACACCCCTAGCCCTATCAGATTTCTTGGGTGAAAGATGATCATAAGGTCCTGGTAAGTGAACAATGTTTAGTGAAGTTCAAAATTGGGAGTTACCATGATGAAGTTCTCTATGATGTTATTCCAATGGGTGTTTGCCATCTATTATTGGGTAGACCGTGGCAGTTTGATAGGCATGTAGTACATGATGGTCATGCAAACACGTACTCTCTAACAAAGGATGGGGTTTGCCACAAACTCAAGCCCATGAAAAAGGAAGTCAAAAAGGTATGTAGCAGTGCTAGGATTTGTCTTGTTGATGGAAGGAAGTTTTTAGATAGAATGAAAGATTAGCGTATGTGCCATGCTTTGATTCCTAGGAAAGATAAAGAAGGTAGTAGTGAAATACCACTTGAAGTTTCAAATTTACTAGGTGAGTTTGGAGATATCATCTCTGATAATGTTCCAGAAGGATTGCCACCGGTAAGGCAAACTAGTCATTAGATAGATATTATCCCAAGAGCTAGTTTTCCTAACAAGGCTGCTCATAGGATAACTCCTACTAAAACTAAAGAGCTAAATAGACAGGTTCAGGAGCTATTGAGGAAGGCATTGATTCGAGAGAGAGCCTGAGTCCATGTGAAGTACCTATAGTACTGGCACCAAAGAAGGATAGAGAGTGGAGAATGTGTACAAGTATTGGTTTCTTTGCCAAGAATGGATGATCTTATGGATTGTTTGAGTGGAGCTCAGTACTTCACAAAGATACATCTCAAGAGTGGTTATCATGAGATAGAGATACGAGAAGGAGATGAGTAGAAAACTATCTTCAAGACCAAGAATGGTCTTTGTGAGTGGTTAGTCATGCCCTTTGGATTGACGAATGCCCCAAGCACCTTCATGCATCTTATGAATGAGGTACTTAAGAAGTTCTTGGGAAAATTTGTTATTGTTTATTTGGATGATATTTTAATTTTCAGGAAGACTTTGGAATAACATTTATTGCATATTCATAGTGTTCTTGAGAGGTTGAGGGAAGAGAAACTATTAATTAATCTAAAGAAGTGTACCTTTACTAAAAAGGAATTAGTCTACTTTGGGTTTGTTATATCACCTAAAGGTCTCAAGATGGATCTAGAGAAGGTAAAAGCTATCTTGGAACAGCCTACTCCAAGGTCTGCTACTGAGGTAAGATCATTTTATGGTCTGGTTAGTTTTTACAAGAAGTTCATTAAGAATTTCAGTGGCATTTGTGTACCCCTGACTGACACAATAAAAGGGGATAGAAAAGAGTTCAAATGGACTATGGTAGCTGCGAGAAGTTTTGAAATGCTGAAGAAGAGGGTGACAGAACAACTTGTTTTGGTAATTCCAAATTTTAGAAAGGTGTTCTAGGTGGATTGAGATGCTAGTGGCAGTGCTATTGGAGCTGTATTGAGCCAAGAAGGTAAGCCTATTGCATATTTTAGTAAAAAATTGAATGATACAAAAAAGAAGTATTTTGTTTATGATCAAGATTTCTATGCAATAGTTCAGGCCTCAAAGAAATGGAGGCATTATTTATTGCCAAAGGAATTTGTTTTGTATACTAATCATCAGGCATTACATTACCTAAATAGCCAAGGTAAATTGAATTAGAGGCATATGAAGTGGGTAGAGTTCTTACAGAGCTATACATTTGTGTTGAAGCATAGAAGTGGAAAATCTAACTAGGTTGTAGATGCATTAAGTAGGAGACAATTGTTGCTTACAATAATGCAGGTTGAAGTAGTTGGGTTTGTTGAACTAAAGAATTTGTACCTTGAGGATCCTAATTTTTCTGAAGCATGAAAATTTTGTAAAGAACTTGTTGTTGTAGATAGAACTAATTGGTTAGACTATTTGATTCAAGATGGTATGTTGTTCAAGGGCAGTCAATTGTGCATTCCAAGGAGTTATATGAGGGAAAATCTGATTAAGGAGAAAGATTATGGAGGGATGGTAGAACATTTTGGCCAAGATAAGACCATTTCCATTCTCAAAGAACATTATTTTTTGCCTCAAATGTCACAGGATGTGAAGAAGTTTGTACAGAGTTGCCAAGTTTGTCAAGTGGCCAAGGGATTTATTCAGAATACTAGACTATATAAGCCATTTCCTATTCCATCCAAGCCATGGGAGGACATAAGTATGGATTTTTTTCTTGGATTTCCGAGGACACAAAGGGGTAATGACTCAATATTTGTGGTGGTTGATAGGTTCTCCAAAATGGCACATTTCATTTCATGCCACAAAACTCATGATCCTATCCATATTGCAGACTTGTTTTTTAGAGAGGTGGTGAGACTACATGGTCTCTCAAGGAGTATAGTTTCTAATAGCGATACTAAATTTGTGGGGTATTTTTGGAGAACATTGTGGAAGAAGTTGAAAACAGACTTGAAATTTAGTTCCACACATCATCCACAAACTAATGGCTAGACAGAGGTGGTAAAT
This sequence comes from Cupressus sempervirens, assembly GCA_028749045.1. Taxonomy (NCBI): domain Eukaryota; kingdom Viridiplantae; phylum Streptophyta; class Pinopsida; order Cupressales; family Cupressaceae; genus Cupressus; species Cupressus sempervirens. Next base: position 924,183,760 of record CM053792.1, read on the forward strand.
AGAAGTCTGGGCAATTTACTAAGATGTTTAGTTGGGGATAATCCCAAGTGGTGGGATTTGATTCTACCACAAGCAGAGTTTTCTTACAATAACTCTATAAATAGAAATATTGGTAGATCACCATTCCAAATTGTATATGGAAGTAGCCCAAGGACTGCACCATAATTGAGGAAGATAGAGCAAGGGGAGAGGACAAGTGCTAAAGCTGAAGAATTTGCTGAACATATCAAGCATCTACATGAGGAGCTCCAGTCACACATTACCAAGATGAACCAACTGTATAAAGCTAGGTTTGATCAAAGGAGAAGGCATAAGGAGTTCCAAGTAGGGGATCTATTCATGGTAAACTTAAGAAAGGAGAGATTTCTAGCCAGTACTTATAACAAGCTGAAGATGAAGAAATTTGGCCTCTACAAAATTTTCAAGAAACATGACTCAGGAAATGCATATGAAGTAGAGTTACTAGATGGAATTCACATTTTTCCTATTTTCAACATTGCAAACTTAATAGAGTATCATGATGATGATGCAGATGAGGAGCTAATGTTAGAGCCATGTCCAATTCCTACTTCTAAGAAGAAGGAGATAGAGGAGATTCTAGATAGTCGTGTGGATAGGAGTACTAGAAATAGGCAGTATGAAGAGTATCTAGTCAAGTGGAAATGACGGCCAATAGAGGACTCAACTTGGATATCAAAAGCTAAGGTTTCCAATTTAGGATTTCCTCTACCATTCATAAAGTGACAGGGTCACTTTTTAATCTACCTTGGGTGTTTGATGTAGAAGCATCTAGAGGTATAAGGGCAATCTTGTGTCACCCAAAAAAATATACTTATACTTAATTTTTGTTTCATGTGTTTTCATTTTTGGATACCCATTTGGGTCAAATAAAGGGTCCAACTCTCACAGTTCCACTATTAATGTTCTGGGTTAGAGTTTTTAATCACCTTGGGATACGTGTAAATGTCAAAAAAATAGGATTATGTAAATGAGCCATCATTTTGGTGAAATGAAAGGTGTAAATTGGTTGGATGATTTTCATTGTAATTTAGAGCATTCCAGAAAGAGAATCAGGTCAAAAGGCCCCACGGTTTGAAAATTAGCGCAATTTTTTGGTTTCTGGAGAAATCCTAAGAATGCTTCAAAGTTAGTTAGGGGCATTAAATGACCTCAAATAGGGCCAAAAAATGAGGGATGAGTGAAGATTCTCCAGAAGGCTATAGATAACTTTGAGAGCTTTCTAGAAATGTAAATAGTTCGTTAATCAGAGCTATAGTTCAAAAGTTATGCCTCCTAGAAGTTTGGTTACCATTTCTAGATTCTTGTAGTTTTGCACGGACTTCTAATGCAGCTTCTAGAGCCTTCTACTTGGTCAGTGGATGCCAACTAGCACTTTCTAGAATGTATTCCTAATCCTTAACCCTTTGGGATCTATTTAAGGACATTTCTAGCATTGTAAAAGGCAGTTCAAAGTGGAGTTTGAGGTACTGGGAGAATAATTTATCTCCAAATTTATGCTATTGTAAGCCCATAGGGCATGTTTTGAAGTCTATTTTCTCTATACTAAATGTAATAGCATATTTACATATTTAATAAAATTTTCCCCTTTCCTATTATGTCCATTCTATGCTTGGGTTGTGTCCCCATCACAAACACTCCTTAAGAGAATTAAACTTCATCTCACATTGGTCTAACCAAACATACTTCCTCTCTTTCTTTCGAAGAGAAGTGATGGGATAAGCTACTCATGAAAAATATTTCACAAAATGATGGTAATAACCCCCCAATCCTATGAAACTCTGAACTAAATAGACATTAATGGGTACCAACCAATCCGTGATAGCAAAAATATTCTCTCAATCCACTCTAAATTTATCAGTAGTGATGATATGCCCCAAATATTTCACCTCTAACTGGAGGAACTCATATTTAGCTTAGTTTCCATACAACTTCAATGGTCTCTCAAGTACTACAATAGCTAATGTAAATGAACCTCATGTTCCTTAATAGTCTTCAAATAGATCAATATGTTATCCAAGAATACAATGACACACTAATCAAAGTAGCTAAGAAAAAATTCATTCATCAAACTCATAAACACTAATGGCACATTGGTTAACCCAAAGAGTACAACCGTGAACTCATAATGTCCATACCATGTACAAAAAGTCATTCGATGAATGTCAACCTCTTGGATATGAAGCTGACGGTATCCCAACTTTAGATTAATCTTTGAGAACACTCATCATCCCTTCATTTGATGAAACAAGTCATCTATCATTGACAAAGGATATTGGTTCTTTACTGTCACCTTATTCAATTGCTAGTAGTCAATGCAAAAATACAAAAGATCGATCCTTCTTCTTCATGAAAATGAGTAGTGCACCCCATAGGGATACACTTAGATGAATATGGACCTTGGCCAAAAATTCCTCCAACTACAATCTGAGCTAACTCAACTCCTAATTAGTCAGGTAGTAAGGAGCTCATAAAATTAGGTCTACTCTTGGTACAAGATGAATCCAAAAATCAATGTCACAATATGGTGGCATACCTAGAATCTCATCAAGAAACACATTTACATACTCATGAAGGAGTGAGTGATGATCAAGTGTCACCATATGACTCTGAGCTTCCTCAAGATCACTAATAGAAGAAACTAAGGATTTTTTATTTTAGTTAGCCATTGGAGAGTGTCAATTATTTAGTGTTGCAACCATTTGATGTGGTTAAATATCCACTAAATTTGGCATTTAGGAGAGCTTAATTTTGAAGTTCTATTTGTTCTTAAAGTTAAGGAATAACTAAAGGTTTTGAAGAATATTTAAACATTATCGAGTGTAGACATAAAGATTCTTCTTCGACAACCATTAATAATTTTTTTTCCCATGTTTCTATAATACACATGAATAGTTCCATGCCACAGTATTTATGTAATTTTGATCTCCATCCATGGGAATCACTATTATTAGGTTCCTAGTACAACGATTTCTACTTAGCATTGTATCATTAGGCATATAATTTTGTTGTTGTAAGTGATAACTCAGTATTAGATTTGGCATTTCTATAGTCATTATTGTAAGCCCATTTGCCTTTGAAAATTAATAGAAACATTGTACATGGGAATGAGTTCAATAAAGGACATATATGTTTCATACTACTTGTTTGACAAAATTTCCATCTGATAGCATATATGATTAGTATAATAGTTCTATGCCAATTGTTTGTCAAAATGTGAGTTGGTTGTAGGTATGCATTCCATATCTAGTTTTCATTTATATGCATTAAAATTATCAAAAGAAACTACACTTGCAAATTTGTTCATTGTAAGAGGTATTGTAGTATCATTCAAACTATATCTAACAATGGAAAACACAAAAAAAATCAAGAAAGGGAAAGGAAACATACAAGTGTTTGACAATATTCCTTGAGCTAATATCAGTTAGTTTGGGCAAGGGATATTACATTGGTATGAAAGCTTGCTAGAAAAGTGTTTAATGAAATGTCAAACAACTATATTATAAAATAATTTGGTGTTTGTTGAAATTATGACTGGTTGGGGTTATTACATTGGTATTAGAGCTAAATCCTATCATCTTGAGTGTTTAGCAATCACATGCAACCACCTCAAGTTGGCTCTTATAGATTTTACACTTGTAAGAAAGCTTTTTTTAATATGGAACAATATTTTGATAGGGAGCCAAACACCATGGGTGATAGGCAAGACTTTATCCCACCAAGAGACAATAGGAATGAGGATTAGGAAATAGGGCAATTTTTTAGATGAAAGGTCACAAGACAAGAGTAGATGCCTCAAGATTTGCAGGAACTTACCACCATGGAACTAACCATATGAACCCACAAGACAAACAAAATCAAGAATAAGGGGACAAAAAAAGTGTAGTGGGATCACCTAGAGCTCATAGTACTCTTTTCAAAATAGCAAACTAGCCCACACATCCTACCTTTGTTAGAAAAGAACTAGTATAGGAGCCAGTAGAGGAAGCTAAGGATGGGACATTTGTAGATATCCTTATGGCTACTGATGATGAATTGGAATTATTAGAACCTCAAGTACAAGAGAGAATGACTTTTGAGATGTTTTTGAACCAAAGAAGGGAACACTATCCTCTAGTTAGACAAAATTGAAGACCTCATGGAAAGATAATGAATTAAAGTGGGTTAAACAGAAGCTTTCCTTGACTATATTTGATGTGAATAGCTAAATAATAGCACAAGCTTGGATTCACAAGCTTTATACCTTCCTAGAACTAAGACTTATGATAGAAGTGGAGGCAATAAAATGTGCCACAGTAAATTTAAATGGAGCTACACATGATTGGTGGTACCATGGGATGGTTACCTTTTAGGATAACCAAGTGACTTCATATTAGGACTTCATAGCTAGTTTGGTAGAGAGGTTTGATAAGAAGGATCTAGAAGTATAATTAAAGGATTTGGTATAGTTAAAATGGATAGGTGGATTGGATTATTTCATTAGTGACTTGCAGAGGCTATCTATTATGGTGCCAGATATATTAGATAGGAGATTGGTTGTTTCTTTCACAAAGGGATTATCCAAATCATTGGAGGGTTTGGTAAAAGCTTTTGATCCATTCAATTTGCAATAACTAATTTAAAAGGCCAAAAGTATGGATCAAGAAGCCCCAATAAATAAATTTCATTCAAAGGGTGCATCATCTAGCAAAGACAAACCATTCTTCAAGAAACCTGAAAGAAATGAAACGAAGGCTGAAAATAAAGATAAAGTATTTTTTCCTTTGGATAGAGAGACATTGAATGATTTAAAAAAGAATTTTTTTATATATTGTAAATGACCTTGTGACATGAACCATTACTATCCTTTGAGGCCAAAGGAGAAATTAGATAGGATTAGCTGGGCTTATTATGAGGATTCTAAACCTGAATATTTAGACCAGCAATCTAAAAAAGAGTAATTAGTTGAAGAAAAGGAAGGCATAGATGATATAGGTGATGAGAAGACTAAGGATAGACCTAAGAAGGATTATCTCACTAGCGTACAACAAGATGGATCATTTAGTGTGAGAGAGATAATGTGAATGAGAAGGAAGATTGATTATTGTGAAAGCAAATTTTAAAGGATAATTAGAGATCATTGAGGAGCAACAAAGCTATATTTGATAGAAAGGATGTAATAGTATATAATAGTGATCTGTAATCAAAAAATTTAGTTGCATCTTATTCAAGTCAATTCATTGTTACTTTCTAACTATTGTAGCAGTGATTTCAAAATCTCTTAACAGAGTTGGTTTAACAGCCATTTTTGTAAATCCTCTAACAAGGTGATAGTTCATTTGAATTGTTGTAAAGACCTCTACCAAGGCCACTCCTAATAGGGTGATTAAATCCTCTAATAGGATCACACCTAATAGTGTGTATTGTAACCTTTAATAGGGTTGGCTCCTAACAGGGCTCACTTTAGAAGAGTGAAAATTGGTAGCTAGTTACTTGGTAGTTTTTTACATATTGGATTTCTACATTAAATCTAGTGTCTCTTGTGTTCATTTTATTTATTTTTGCATCTATGTTAATAATTATGAATGCTAGAATATTAGTAACAAGTTAATTGACCGAGTTACAACATTTTTATAGTGTTTATTGAGTATCAGTAGTAACTATTTATTTAAGACATCTAAGGGATTTTTGGATTTTTTTTTGTGGTAACTAATTCACACTCCCCTCAGTTACTCCATTTATAATCCCAATAATTTGTATGAGATCTCTTGGTGCTTTTTGGAAAATATTTAAAGGATCTCAGCTAAAGATCAAGATGTCTTACAAGAGGGAAATTCCAAGACTTAACAGGGACAACTTCTTAGCATGGTAGGGATTGATGAGACTTCATTTGGCTTCTATTGGTGATTCAGGACTAAAGTACCTTGATGAGAAATATGAAGAACCTATTGGTACATTATCTATAAATGATATTGGTGAAAAGAAGACTCACAACAACATGATGATAGATATAACATCTTGTCTAAGTTATGAAGAATTTGATGACAAAAAGGATTGCAAAATTGCCTTTGAAATGTGAAACAAGTTGAAAGAGATCTATGGAGGAGATGATAATGTGAGAAGAGCCAAAGCAGAAAGTTTGAGAGGACAATTTGATGAAATGAGGATGAGAGAGGATGAAAATATTGCAAAATATGTTGAAAGAGTTAAAGAATGTGTTAGTGAAATCAAAGCATCTGGAGGAGATATCAAACAGGAGATAGTTATAAGTAAAGTTCTTAAAAATCTACTTCCTATTTATTCAATTAGTTTCTCTAGAATTCAAGAAAGAAGATGTGAAGCAAATCATAAGATAAATTATAATTATGTTCTAGTTGTTAAGAACATTGAAAAAACATTCAAAGCCAAGTTTTCACTCAAAGAAAAAGGTAAAAAGATAAAGGATCCTTAGTCAGATAGTCATGAAGAATAAGAACAAAGTTTAAATAGTGATCTTGAGGTGGTTGAATCTCTTCTAACAAGGAAATATTCAAGAGGCAAAGGGAAATACAAAGGTAAGGTTCCTCTAATCTATTTTTCTTGTGAAGAAATTGGACATATTGTTGCTACATGCCCAAATAAGGAAGAGAAGATCACAAGTGCAATGGAAAGAAAGACTTGAAATCATTCAAGGATAAAGGTAAGAAAACATGTTTCATGGCTAAAGATTCTAATGATTTTGATGATGAAGAAGAAGATGAAATTGTTTACATTGATGTAAAAGACGAGTCTAATAATGATGAAGACATGGCACTCATTTCTCAAGTGAGCAGAAATGGTACATGGATTATAGATAGTGGTTTCTCTCATCACATGACTCATGATAAAAATAAGTTTGAACATTTTGAAGACTATGATGGTGGCAGTGTAAGATTTGGTAACAATGAATCTTGTTGTATAAAAGGAAAAGGAAGAATCTAACTAACCAAGGAACTTGTATGTGATAATGCATATTGGGTAGAAGGACTAAAGCACAATCTATTGAGTGTGGTACATCTACACAATAATGGATTTAAACTAGAATTCATGCATGGAAAAGCAAGACTACTGGATGGAAAAGGTAAACTAATTGGAACAGGCACTCAAAGAAAAGGTAGCTTGTTTTATTGCTCAAGTTGAAGAGTGTTGGTTATGGCATAGGAGATTACATCATGTAAACTTTGGCAACTTGGTAAAAATAAGTAACTTCAGGAAAGTAAGAGACATTCCTTACATAAAGAGAGCTAAGGTTGGTCTATGCAAGAATTGTCAAATTGGCAAAATGGGAAAGACTAGCTTTAAAAGCAAGAACTATCAGTCTAATTTTTTTTTGGAAATTGTGGATACTAATTTGTGTGGACCTATTGGCATTGAAAGTTATATTGGTAAAAAAATTTCTTTCTTTGTAGTGATAAATATTCAAGAATGATGACTATCATGTACCTAAGAGAGAAATTAGAAGCATTTGAAAAATTAAAATGGTATTTGGCTAGAGTAGAAAAGGAAACAAGAAAATGAATAAAATATTTAAGGTCTGATAGAGGTGGTGAATTCATTTGACATGATTTCAGTAACTTTTGCATTGAAAGGGGAAACAAAAGATAGGTTTTAGCACCTAGAACTCCTAAACAAACTAGAAGAGCTAAAAGAAGGAATAGATCTATCATGGACTGTGCAAGAGCCTTAATGATTGAGAAGAGCATTGCTATCAAATACTAGAAGGAAGTTATTAGCATTGTTGTTCATACCTTGAACCGAGTATAGCTGAAAAAGGACTCATTCAAAACCCCCTATGAGTTATGGTATGGCTATAAACCCAATGTAAGTTACCTAAAAGTATTTGGAAGAAAATCTTACATTTTGAAAGTATCTAGAAAAGGTAAATTTGATGTGAAGGGTGATGAAGGAATAATTTTGGAATATTCTTGCAAAAGTAAAGCATTTAGATGTTTGAATTTGTCTACTCACAAAGTCATAGAAAGTGCACATGTGAAAGTGAATGAGTTTGTAGAAAGAACTAAAGAAGAAAGCAAAAGGGAACCTAAATACTATAGGAAATTTGTTTACATTCAACCTGATACAATGCCAAATACACCTATCAATCAAGAATCTTCAGTAACCGAGTTGTAGAAAGTTGAAACCAAGCTAATACCTACCAAGTTGCAAGAACTTGTGTTGCAAACAAAATCTATCAAATCAACACCTACAGAACTTAAGCAACTAGAACCAAAACCAGAAGTTGAAGTGCAAAAGGATAACAATGCAAGTCATTCACAAGGAAAGGATCCTATCTTATCCAAGTATGTCAAGAAGCATCATGTATCAGATTAGATCATTGGAGATAAATCAGAAGGAACAATGACAAGAAGCAAGTTGAAAGCCACTTGTTTACTTGTTGATTTTGAACCTAGAAATGTCAAAGATGCATTATTAATTGAAAGTTGGATTGAAGCTATGAGAGAAGAGATAGAATAGATAGAGAAAAACAAAATATGGACTCTTGTATCTAGACCTAAAGACAAAAATGTGATTGGAACTAAGTGGGTATTAATTAAAAAGTTAAATGAAGATGGTAAGGTGTCAAGGAACAAAGCTAGACTTGTATGCAAAGGATGCTCTCAAGAAGAAGGTGTAGACTATGGAGAGACTTTTACTCTTGTTGCAAAATTAGAAGGTGATGAGGACACAACCCAACAACAAAATAGACACAATAGAAAGGGGGAATTATATTAAATGAGAAAATATGCCAGTACAAATAGTGCAAAGAAAACAAACTTCAAAACATGCCCTACAGGCTTACAATAGCATAAATCTGGAGAATATTTCTCCTTTTAGCACCTCCTCTCAAGCTCCAATCCGAACTGCCTTTTACAATGCCAAAAATCTCCTTAAATAGACCCCGGAGAGTTAAGGACTAGGAGTACATTCTAGAAAGTGCTAGTAGGCATCCACCGACAAAATAGAAGGTTCCAAAAGTCACGTTAGAAGTCGGTGTAAATCTAGAAGAATCCAGAAACGGTAGCCGAACTTCCGGGAGGCATAACTTTTGAACCGTAGCTCCGATTGACGAACCGTTTACATTTTTGGAAAGCTCTTGAAGTGCTCTATAGCCCTATGGACCAACTTTGCTCGTCCCCCATTTTTTGACCCCTTTTGAGGTCATTTAATGCCCCAAACCTGACTTTGAAGCATTCTTAGGAGGTCTCCAAAACCCAAAAAATTGCAATAACTTTCAAACCATGGGGCCTTTTGACCTGATTCTTTTTCTGGAATGCTCTAAATCTCAATTACATTCATCTGGCCAAATCGTACCTTCTAGGTCACCAAAATGATGGTCAAATTGCATGCTCCTATTGTTTCGAGATTTTCAAATGCACTCTGGATGCTCCTGCATCAGACACCCAGGGTAGATTGAAAAGTGACCCTGTCACTTTATGGATGGTAGAGGAAATCCCAAATGGGAAACCTCAGCTGCTGAAATCCAAGTTGAGTCTTCGATCGGTCATCCTTTCCATTTGACCAAATACTCTTCATACTGCCTATTTTTGGTACTCCTACCCACACGATGATCTAGAATGTCTTCTATCTCCTCCTTCTTAGAAGAAGGAATTGGGCATGGCTCTAAAACCAGCTCCTCATCTGCACCATCATCATGATACTCTGTTAAATCTGCAATGTTGAAAATGGGAGAAATGTGAATACCATCTGGCAGCTCCACCTCATATGCATTTCCTGAGTTATGTTTCTTCAAAACTTTGCAGGGGCCAAATTTCTTCATTTTCAGCTTGTCGTAAGTACCAACTGGAACTCTTTCTTTTCGTAAGTGCACCATGACTAGATCCCCTACTTGGAATTCCTTATGTCTTCTCCTTGTATCAGCCCTAGCTTTATACTCTTGATTCATCTTGATAATGTGTGCTTGAACCTCCTCATGCAGACGCTTGATGTGTTCAGCAAATTCCTCAGCTTCAGCACTTGTTCTTTCGCCTTGTTCTATCTTCCTTAATTCTAGTGCAGTCCTTGGGCTATTTCCATATACAATTTGAAATGGTTATTTTCCAGTACTCCTATTTTGAGAGTTATTATAAGCAAACTCTGCCTGTGGTAGAATCAAATCCCATTCCTTGGGCTTATCCCCAACTAAACATCTCAGCAAATTGCCAAAACTTCTATTTACCACTTCTGTTTGGCCATCAGTCTATGGGTGATGCGTGGAACTGAATTTCAAGTCTGTTCTCAGCTTCTTCCACAATGTCCTCCAGAAATACCCCACAAATTTAGTATCTCTGTCAGAAACGATACTCCTTGGAAGACCATGTAGTCTTACCACCTCTTTGAAAAACAAGTCTGCAATATGGACAGCATCATGAGTTTTGTGGCATGGAATGAAATGTGCCATTTTGGAGAACCTATCAACCACCACGAATACTGAGTCATTACCCCTTAGGGTCCTTGGCAATCCAAGAAAAAAATCCATACTTATGTCCTCCCATGGCCTTGATGGAACAGGCAATGGCTGATATAGGCCAGTATTTTGACTAAACCCCTTGGCCACTTGACAAACCTGGCAACTCTGTACAAACTTCTTCACATCCTGTGTAATTTGAAGCCAAAAATAATGTTCTCTAAGAATGGCAATGGTCTTATCCTGACCAAAATGTCCTGCCATCCCTCCACTGTGTTTCTCCTTAATCAGATTTTCCCTCATGGAACTCCTTGGAATGCACAATTGACTACCTTTGAACAACATGCCATCCTGAATCAAATAGTCTAACCACTTGGTTCTATCTACAGCAACAGGTTCTTTACAAGCTTTCCATGCTTCAGCAAAATCAGGATCCTCAGGGTACAAATTCTTGAGTTCATCAAACCCAACTACTTCAACCTGCATTGTTGTAAGCAACAGCTGTCTCCTACTTAATGCATCTACAACCTTGTTAGATTTTCCACTTCTATGCTTCAACACAAATGTATAACTCTGCAAGAATTCTACCCACTTCATATGCCTCTGATTCAATTTACCTTGGCTATTTAGGTACTGTAATGCCTGATGATCAGTATACAAAACAAATTCCTTTGGCAATAAATAATGCCTCCATTTCTTTAAGGCCTGAACTATTGCATAGAACTCTTGATCATAAACAGAATACTTCTTCTTTGCATCATTCAATTTTCACTAAAATATGCAATAGGCTTACCTTCTTGGCTTAATACAGCCCTAATAGCACTGCCACTAGCATCACAATCCACCTGGAACACTTTTCTAAAATCTGGAAGTGCCAACACAGGCTGTTCAGTCACCTTCTTCTTCAGCAATTCAAAACTTCTCGCAGCTGCTGCAGTCCATTTGAACTCTTTTCTATCCCCTCTTATTGTATCAGTTAGAGGTGCACATATGCCACTGAAATTCTTAATAAACTTCTTGTAAAAACTAACCAGACCATGAAATGATCTTACCTCAGTAGCAGACCTTGGAGTAGGCCATTCCAAGATGGCTTTTACCTTCTCTGGATCCATTTTGAGACCTTCAGGTGATATAACAAATCCCAAATAGACTAACTCCCTTTTTGCAAAGACACACTTCTTTAGATTAATTAACAGTTTCTCTTCCCTTAGCCTTTCAAGGACACTACGAATATGCAGTAAATGATCTTCCAAAGTCTTGCTGAAAATTAAAATATCATCCAAATAGACAATAACAAATTTTCCCAAGAACTTCTTAAGTACCTCATTCATGAGCCGCATGAAGGGGCTTGGGGCATTCGTCAATCCAAAGGGCATGACTAACCACTCATAAAGACCCTCCTTGGTCTTGAAGGCTATTTTCCACTCATCTCCTTCTCGAATCCGTATCTGATGATAGCCACTCTTCAAATCTATCTTTGTGAAGTACTCATCTCCACTCAAGCAGTCCATAAGATCATCCATCCTTGGCAAAGGAAATTGGTACTTGATGGTTATCCTATTTATAGCTCGAGAATCTGTACACATCCTCCACTCTCCATCCTTTTTTGGTGCAAGTACTGCAGGTACTGCACATGGACTCAGGCTCTCTTGAATCAAGCCCTTCCTCAACAGCTCCTGAACCTGTCTATTTAGCTCCTTTGTTTCAGTAGGAGTCATCCTGTGAGCAGCCTTGTTAGGCAAACTAGCTCCTGGAATCAGATCTATCTGATGACTGATTTGCCTTACTGGTGGCAATCCATCTTGAACGTTATCAGAGATAATATCTCCAAATTCCCCTAGTAAATCTGAAACTTCAAATGGTATTTCACTACTACCTTCTTTATCTTTCCTAGGAATCAAAGCATAGCACATACGCTGATGTTTCATGCCATCTAAAAATTTCCTTCCATCAACAAGACAAATCCTAGCACTGCTACATACCTTTTCACCTTCCTTTTTCATGGGCTTCAATTTGTGGTGAACTCCATCCTTTGTCAGAGAGTATGTGTTTGCATGCCCATCATGTATTGCATGTCTATCAAACTGCCATGGTCTACCCAACAATAGATGGCAAACATCCATCGAAATAACATCACAGAGAACTTCATCATGGTAACTCCCAATTTTGAATTTTACTAAACATTGTTCACTTACCAGGACCTTATGATCATCTTTTACCCAAGAAATCCGATAGGGCTGGGGATGTTTCTCCCTCTTGAGCTTCAGCTTAGAGACCATCTCTTCGGATACCAAGTTATCAGTGCTACCACAATCAATGATCACATCACAACATTTATCCTCACACTTGCATCTGGTATGGAACAAACTCCTTCATTGTCCTGGTTCATTTTCACCACTTAGTAGGACTCTTTCATTTACCAAGGTCTCTCCTCTTTCTGCATCCTCTGAATGTGATGATTGTGCATCCTCATCCACATGAGCAACCCTAGCTTGGCCCTCAGCTCTCCTATCTATCCTTCCTTGTCATTGAGGGCATTCAAAGGCACGATGACCTTCTTCATTGCAATGGAAATAGGTACCACGGAAGCCTCCTCTTCCTTGTCCACGTCCTCTACCTCTTCCTCTTTGATTTCCAAAATCTTGATCACGGGAGCAGTTGAAACCCTCATTTCTCTGGTTCCTGCTAGTACCCTCATCTTTATTTTTCTTTTGAGTTTCATTGCGGCCTCCAGTTGATCTACCGCTTCCCCTTCCTCCTTGACCGCGCCCTCTTTGTCTTCCCTCAAACCTTTTACTCAGCTTCTCTTCAACTCGTAGGGCAAACTGGTATGCTTCTTCAATGCTGGTCATTCTTACCAGACTTAGTTCCTCTTGGATGCTAGGTCGTAACCCACTGATATAATGAGCAACCTTCTCCTTATTTGCTTCTGCATGCCTCGCTCTAATCAGGAGTTGGTAAAACTCCTTTGTATATTCTTGGACTGATCTTCCTGGTTGCTTTAACCCATGCATCTTCTTAAACAGATCAAGCTCGTAGTCCACAGGAATGAACTACTTCTTCAATTTGTCCACCATACGATCCCATCTTGTGATCTTCTCCTTTCCTCTTCTAAGTCTTTCCAGTTGAATCTCTTGCCACCATATTTTGGCATGGCCTTTTAGTTTGGCCTTTGCAAACTTAACCCTATCTGGGTCCCTTATATCCTCATACTCAAAGTATTCATCTAGTTCATTGATCTAGTCGATCAACTCATCTGGTTTCAAATTTCTTGAAAATATACCCACTTCAATTGTAGGTCTTTTCCCAAACCTAGAAATGGCCCTAAAAAGCCTTTCCTCTACAGGATTCAGAACTTCCCCGTCAACTTCCATTACTTCCTCTTCATTGTCATCCTCACTATTGTCATCTGCGACAATATTTGCTCCTCTACGAAGCTCCTCTTGCAATGCTTGTACCTGTCTCTGGAGGGCTCTAACCTCCTCAGGATCAATAGCTCTGGCCCTTCCACCATGCTCTCTTCATAGAGGCATCTTCTAACTCGAACCCACAACCACACAGTCTTGGTGCAAACTGCCTCACAGTTGGCGCTCTGTCTACACACTCAGGAAAATCGGCTCTGATACCACTTGATGAGGACACAACCCAACAACAGAATAGACACAATAGAAAGGGGGAATTATATTAAATGAGAAAATATGCCAGTACAAATAGTGCAGAGAAAACAAACTTCAAAACATGCCCTACGGGCTTACAATAGCATAAATCTGGAGAATATTTCTCCTTTTAGCACCTCCTCTCAAGTTCCAATCCGAACTGCCTTTTACAATGCCAAAAATCTTCTTAAATAGACCCTGGAGAGTTAAGGACTAGGAGTACATTCTAGAAAGTGCTAGTAGGCATCCACCGACAAAATAGAAGGTTCTAAAAGTCATGTTAGAAGTCAGTGTAAATCTAGAAGAATCTAGAAACGGTAGCCGAACTTTCGGGAGGCATAACTTTTGAACCGTAGCTCCGATTGACGAACTGTTTACATTTTTGGAAAGCTCTCGAAGCGCTCTAGAGCCCTATGGAAAAGATTTGCTCATCCCCCATTTTTTGACCCCTTTTGAGGTCATTTAATGCCCCAAACCTGACTTTGAAGCATTCTTAGGAGGTCTCCAAAACTCGAAAAACTGCAATAACTTTCAAATCGTGGGGCCTTTTGACTTGATTCTTTTTCTGGAATGCTCTAAATCTCAATTACATTCATCTAGCCAAATTTCACCTTCTAGGTCACCAAAATGATGGTCAAATTGCATGCTCCTATTTTTTCGGGATTTCCAAATGCACTCTGGATGCTCCTGCATCAGAAGGTGTTAGAACCTTACTTCCATATGCTACATACAAAGGATTCAAAGTTTATCAGATGGATGTCAAGTCAAGATTTCTCAATGGAATATTGGATGAAGAGGTTTACACTAAACAACTTGATGGTTTTCTTGATCTTAACAAGAAGGACATGGTTTGCAAATTTCATAAAGCATTGTATGGTCTGAAACAAGCACCGAGAGCATGGTATGAAAGATTGCATAACTATCTTATTTAGATTAGTTTTCAAAGAACTAATGATAACAATAGTTTTTACATAAAGAAAGGACCAAATAATAAGATTTTTTTGATAGAGATATTTGTAGATGATATTTTGTACATAGGAAATGATAATCTTTGCAAAGAATTTTTAGAAAAAATGAACAAGGAATTTGAAATTTCAATGTTTGGAGAAATTAAATTCTTTGTTGGTGTTCAAATTTATTAGAGTAGGAATGGTATCTATATCATTCAATCTAAATAAATCAAGGAGATACTAAAAAATTTTGGTATGGAAGACTGCAAACTAGTTGAAACTCCTATGTGTACTGGATTGAAACTTACCAAGGATGATGAATCAAAGGAATTGGATTAAACATTGTATAGATCTATGATTGGAAAGTTGCAGTATGTAGTGCACACAAGACTAGACATTGCCCTTGTAGTAGGAATTGTAGCAAGATTCTCAAGAAAACCAAAAAAAATCACATGATGGTAATCAAAAGGATCATGAGATATTTAAAAGGAATAGAAGATTATGGATTATGGTATAAACTTGAAGGAAATCTAGATTTGAAAGTTTTCACTAATACAAATTTGGTAGGGAATGTTGATGATAGAAAGAGTACAAGTGGAGGAGCTTTCTTTCTTCGAAAGATGTTGGTTTCCTTTGACAAGTAAAAAGCAGGATTGTACATCCTAGTCCATTGCAGAGGCTAAATATGTTGCAACAGCAGTAAACTGCTCAAACATTGTGTTGTTCAAAGAATTATTGGAAGGAATGAAGCAAAAAATCAAAGAACTTATTGTTATTTTTTGTGACAAAACAAGTGCAATTAACATATCCAAGAATCCAGTGATGCATTCAAAAATCAAGCATATTGCTCCAAAATATGACTTTGTTAGAGAATTGGTACGAGAAAAGGAAATCAGATTAGATTATGTACATATAAAAGAATTTCTGACATATTCACAAAGCCTTTACCTAAGGATTCATTCTTGTATCTAAGAGGTATGTTAGGGGTCATTCCCCTATCTAAAACTCACTAAAATATAGTTTTAGTGATGCAGTAACAGGAATAGAATTGAAGATCTATTAGTTGATACAACAAAGTAATGAAGACATTGCATATGAATCAGTACATCACATGCAATGCTATTCATTTGATTTGTGTTTTCTTTGGCATGTGTTGTCAAAGAGGGAGAGTGTACTATTATGTCTTTCTAAAATTTGCAAGAAAATGAGAGTTTGTGTAAGAGGGAGAGATTATTATGAAAGAGGGAGATTGCTATATTTAAGGAAGAGGGTGAAGTATTCTATCAATAAAGACTTATTTTCAAATTTCATTCTACTATGACATGTTGTGTTGCCATTAATGCCAAAGAGGGAGAATTTTGGATACAATTGTTCAATTGTGTGTTATATTTGATGTTACACAAATGTCATAGTAGTCATCTAATAGAGTCTACCAAGCTCAAAAGGTTAGAAAAGAAGGTTTACAATGTCTACTAAGCATTCTCAAGCTTTACATTGTGTATTCAATCATTATCAAGCTTTCAAGGTAAGCAAAGGAAATTTAGTTTCTATCGAGCTTAGTTATCAAGAGAAAATAGTGCAGGAAAGAGTTCTAATTGAGCTTCATGAGTAGTGAAGGAAGTTTAGTTCTTACCAAGTTAACTCGAAAACCAAAGGATTTTGTAGTTTTTGCAATGTTAATTGAGTCAAGATGGTTAACTCAGGAAATTATTTCTAGAAGCAGTGTTTATCAAGTAGGGTCAGCCAGTGAAGGATTTCATTATTTGTGAAATAAAGTTTATTTGTTTAAAGTAATATTTGTAGCTAATTGATGTATGGTTTATTGGTAAATGTAGCTTATGAATGAGCCAACTTGATAATCTAAATGATATATATAAGAGGTCAATTTGTGAATTCTAAGTGTAAGTGATGGATTTGATGTAATGTGAATGAGAAGGAAGACTGATTATTGTGAAAGCAAATTTTGAAGGATGATTAGAGATCATTGAGGAGTAGGAAAGCTATATTTGATCAAAAGGATCTAGTAGTGTAGAAAAAAGATTTGTAATCAATAAATTTAGTTGCATCTTATTTAGGTCAATTTATTGTTACTTTCTAACCATTGTAGTAGTGATTTCAAAATCTCTTAACAAAGTTGGTTTAACAACCATTTTTGTAAATCCTCTAACAAGGTGATAGTTTAGTTGAATTGTTCTAAAGATCTCTAGCAAGGCCATTCCTAATAGGGTGATTAAATCTTCTAATAGGGTCACAACTAACAATGTGTATTGTAACCTTTAATAGGGTTGGCTCCTAATAGGGCTCACTTCAAAAAAGTGAAAATTGGTAGCTAGTTACTTGGTGGTTTTTCCCATATTGGGTTTCCACATTCAATCTAGTGTCTCTCATGTTCATTTTATTTATTTTTGCATGCATGTTAATAATTATGAATGCTAGAAGATCAATAACAAGTTAGTCTACCAAGTTATAACATTTTTATAGTGTTTACCGAGTATCAACAATAACTAGTTATTTAAGACATCTAAGGGATCTGTGGATTTTTTTTTGTGGTAACTGATTTGTCCCCCCTCTTGGTTACTCCATATATAAACCCAATGTTTTAGATGTGATCTATTTGGATATTATGCAATAAATAATCCCAATCATTCTAAACCTCAAGCATCTTTTGCAAAATCTAATAAATTAGATGGAGGACATGAATTTGAGAAAGATGTCTTCTATTCAGCATTGTCCACCTAGATTTCAACCAAATCTAATACATGGATAGTTGATAGTGGATCTCCAAGGTACATTATTGGATATTAGGATAACCTAGAAAGCATGCAAGTAGAAACAAATGAAGAAGTTACAATTGGTGATGATTATGCACATTCCATAAAAGAAATTGGGACCTAAATGATAAAATTGAAATCTAAAAGTTCTATCTAAATTTTTGGAGTTCTTTATATACCAAGTATTAAGAGGAATTAATATCTATATCTGCACTTGAAAATGATGTTTAGAGAATTGCACTCATGGAAGGGAAAGTACTAGCTAGGCCTAGGAATTCAACCATAAAGAAGGCTCTAATAATAGGAGTACATCACAGACTTTTATATGAACTACGCACTAAGACAAACCTTGCACTTGTACATGTATGCGAGCTTTGATTCAAATGAAACATGGTATAGAAGATGAAGACATATCAACTTTCATACCCTAACATCAATGGAGAAGTTAGTTAGTAGAATCCTAAATTAAGCTATATTTACAATGTATCCTACAAAAGGTTGTGCCCTAGGGGGAAAACACCCAAAAGTCATTTAATAATAGTTTGAGCAAAACTAAAGATGTGTTGGAACTATTACACTCTTGTAATATGTGATATTTTTTGATGATTTTTCAACGAAGAAATGGATATAATTCCTTAATTCCAAAGAATTTGAAGAGATACTTTGTAAGTTTAAAGAATTCAAAATAATCACTAAGAACTCCTCTAGGAAGAACATGAAAATTCCTAGAATAGATAATGAGAAAGAGTACACTTCTGAAATATTTAAAGAGTAAGAAAAACTTGTTGGAATTAAGAGGGAGTTCACAATCCCCTATAATCCTCAAAAAAATGGATTTGTTGAAAGGAAGAACTGAAGTATTGTGGAAGCTCCTAGGGCTATGGTTTTTTATCAAAACTTGAGTACATCTTTCTAGGCTGAAGCATCTAACACATCAATCTATATTTAGAATAGATGTCCTCACTCATATTGGGACAATAAGATGCCTAAAGAAGCATTTTATGGAAAGAAACCTAATACCAGTCACTTAAGGATATTTTTATGTCCTATGTATGTTCATGTACCCAAGGAGAAGAGGAAAAAGTTAGAACCTTTTAGAATAAAAGTTGTCCTTATTGGTTTTAGTGAAATAGTAAAAGGATATAGAGTCTACATACTTGGATAGGAAAAAAGTAGAACTAAGCAGAGATATAATTTCTAAGGAAGACATTGCTTTTAGAAGAGCCAAAAATTCTAATGAACTAGATACATTTGATGCATCCCAAGAAGAGGCTCATGCTCCTAAGATTCAGAGGGAGGACCTTGGAGATACTTCAAATGAAATTGAGATTCTTCTTGAGAATCAAGAAGAGTCTCTTGATTATTATAAAAGGCCACTTTGGGAAAGAAAATTATATCATAAGGAGATGGATTTCCAGCACCATATAGGAATTTCCAATAAAGAAAGAGGCCAATAAAATTGACATATAATGCTTTCATGTGTGAGAGTCTAAACCTTGAATCTTCAAGTACTTCTAAAGCACTTAAACATCAAGCTTGGAAAGATGAAATGGTGGAAGAATATTAGTATATACTAAAAAATGATGTTTGGGACATAGTTCCTAGACCTATGGGAAAATCTATTGTATTTTCAAAATGTATCTTCAAAGTTAAGTATGTTGCAAATGATAGTATTCAAAAACATAAACCTTGTTTTGTCCCTAGAGGATTTTCTCAAAAGGAAGGAATCAACTTTGAAGAGAATTCTACACTAGTTGTTAGGTATATATCTATTATAGCTATAATAGCCATCATAGCATCCAAAGGTTGGAAAATGCATCAAATGGATGTAAAAACTACTTTTCTTAATGGGAAAATTGAGGAAGAAGTATATCTAGAACAACTAGAAGGATTTGTGACACATGATTCTCCTTATGTATGTAAATTGAAGAGGGCTCTATATGGACTCAAATAGGCTCCCCAAGCCTAATATGAAAGTATTGACAAATATCTTTTAAGTCTTGCATTCACCAAGAATGTAGCTGATCCAAATCTTTACTCCAAGGTAACTAAAGTTGATATGCTAATCATAATTCTTTATGTTGATGACCTTCTAATTATAGGAGAACAACATCTCATTAGTCATTATAAGAAAGAATATGAATTTAAAATGAGTGACTTAGGAATTCTTCATTACTTTATTCAATTATAAGTACATCAGAAGGATGGGAATATTTTTCTACATCAAGAGAAATATTTTGAAAAGATTTGAAATGTGGAACTCTTAACTTATGTCTACACCTATGGAAACCAACTTACACAAGCTAAAAGAAGCAAGTTCTCAATCCACGCTAGTTGATCCTAATTTATATATAGAGATAATTAGGTCCTTGATGTATCTTGTAAATACTCAACCTAACACTTGCTATGTTGTGAATGCATTGAGTCAGTTAATGTGTGAACCTCTTGAGATTCATCTTATTGCTTTGAAGCATATATTAAGGTATCTCCAAGCTACTATTTGGTATGAACTTAAATATGAAAATACCAACTTGGAGTTACATGGATATACTAATTTTGATTGGGTCAGAAGTGTGAAAGATCAAAAAAGTACATCAACATGTTGTTTTAGTTTAGGATTAGCTATAATTTCTTGTATCTATAGAAATCAAGCTTTATTTTCTCAAAGTTTAACAAATTCACAATATATTTCAATAGCAATGGGAGCTAGAGAGGTAGTGTGGATTTGGAAGTTTCTTTCTAACTTGGTTGGGGAGCTTATGAAACCTACCACTATTCACTGTGATAACCAAAGTTATATCAAGTTGTCCATGAATCCAATATTTTATGATAGATCTAAGCATGTACAAATTCCTTACCATTGTTTAATACACATGGTGGAAAGAAGAGTTATTTAGTTGGATTGTATCAATACAAGTGATCAAACAATTCACATTCTTACCAAACACTTCCTACAGTGAAGGTTGATCATTTCAGAAAGAAATTTGGCTTGGTTGAAATGTAAGTTAATGAGATTGAGTCTCAAACTTTGTAAAATTTTTTTATTTAATAAAGATGTTTAATGTGTAAACTCTTTTGTCATATGTGCGACTCTATGAATCATGGGCCTATCCTATATCTAATATTAAAAGGAGACAATATTTTATATTTTAATGTTGACTCTAATAATATAAGTTGATGACTTTAAATTAATAGATTAATATTATGATAAATATCATGTGACTTGATATTCTTGAAAATTATAATAGTTAAAAGAGCATGTTTATTGATATCATGTGACTTGATATCTATTGAAGATCAATATGTTTAAACTCATGGTGGATATTATGTGACTTAATATCTATGGATATGCCATGATCCTTTATGAAGGATATCATGAGACTTGATATCTGTGTACACACAAAATTGAAAGAATATCCCAAGACATGATTTTGTTAAAATATCTAGAGGATATTATAATGAGAAGAATACAGATGCACTTTGTCTTCCCTAGCTAAGAGGAAGTGTTGAAACATGTAGCTTTAGTTAAAACAATATATGTGATCATATGAGAATGTAGTCATCTCTCTCTCTCTCTCTCTCTCTCTCTCTCTCTCTCTCTCTCTCTCTCTCTGTGTGTGTGTGTGTGTGTGTGTGTGTGTGTGTCACGTGCACATGTGCGTGCACGTGTGCGTGTGCGTGTGCGTGTGCGTGTGCATGTGCATGTGCGTGTGCGTGTGCGTGTGCGTGTGCGTGTGCGTGTGCATGTGCATGTGTGTGTGTGTGTGTGTGTGTGTGTGTGTGTGTGTGTGTGTGTGTGTGTGTGTGTGTGTGTGTGTGTGTGTGTGTGTGTGTGTTTGTGTGTGAATATGATTTGAATATTGATATGTTTATATGCATGAATATAATCTTTATTATTCAGAACCAACTACACACACACACACACACACATCTAAGATTAATCTTAAGAATGATGGTGCTACATTTTGATCATTATTGATTGCATTGGGCTTTGTTAAGTTTTGAAAAAATTAGTTTTATTATAACTAATCAATGGGTGTGACCATACCACCGATTGGGTGTATTGGTGAATGGTCATGTCTCCATTTGGAAACATGACCATTCACTATATACCCATTATTGTCATAGATATTGCAAGCATCAAAATTCATTAATGTGGGAAGACTAGAGGTAGTATAGATATCAATATTGAGGAAAAATTTATCATATCTTTGCATTGCTATTATACATATTGTGGGGCACATCAAATCCTTCATTAGCAAAGATAGTACCTAAAATAAAAACCATACATTCATTAGCAATGTCATAGAAATCTGTAATAAATTTTACACTTTATGTTCAATAATAGATATAAATAATTTCAAAAATAGGCCAAAAGTATGAGGGAAGGAAAGAAAATATATTCTATTAGTGTAACTAATAATCATCAAAATATACTTGATGAAAAGTGCACGCTTGATAAGATATCATCTCTACATCAAGACCCAAGTTCCCACATACATATTTAGACTACCCAAAATAATTTTTTCAAGCACCACAAGTTGTTAAATACTTCTTAAGTTGCAATATTTGGACTACTTGTTGTTAGGAAATGGAGATGGTTAGCCATGTCAATATGCTAAAAAATAAGATACTTATGCTAAACTTTAATGTTCAATATTATTAACAAGTTTGTTACTCTCTTATTAAGACCATTATAGCATGTATAACAAAAACATCATACAATTGAACCAAAAAATAATTTCAAATCTTAATGACAATAAAATGTGAAAGATGTGAAATTGGTAATAAAAATATATTTTTGTTTATCTATAAACATGTGCCCTATGATGCACAAGATCAAACTAAAACTATCTAAATAATAACAATTAAAACTAAGACAACAATATTTATTCTTGATTAATTTGCAACAAGTTTGAAATGGTTGGACCACCATCAACATTTTTTACAATATCAAAACAAACTTCCTTTTACTTCCATATAGATGAACATCATGCTAAAGGTGTTGGAAAGTGTTTAAGAAAAATATGGAAAGCACAAGCTACTGTAGAGAGGAAGAAATAACAAACTTTTAACATCCATTACCCTATTCAAAAGAATACTACTAGAAAGTCAGCCTTGCAATCATAGTTTTTTTAGTAGTTTCATTCTTTTTCTATGCAAGATGATGATGAACTCCCCCATTTTTCAATAGGCACCTCACTATAAAGACTATACCATGAACCAACATATAAAATTTTATTATAAGTGATCTTGATGTCACAATAAACATCAAAATGAAAAATGAAATATCTTTAAGAATAATCATTAAACTACTCCAGAAGTGCAAAGAGCACACATGCTTTCTTCCCAGATTATTTTAAGTTAGTTCCACCAACCAATTTCATATTGAGGTTGATGAGATTTACTTGTTAAGTGAATAATGAGAAATTTAGATTTCTATTAGATACAAACAACAATTATTTAAAATGTAAAATCTTGTGTACAACCACCATAATATGGTTGCAATAGACTAAGATCTTTATTTTAGACATAGATTTGGTATGTAGTTGTTCTTGAGTGCTAATAGCAATTGATATGATTGATATATGCTATAGAGTCTCTACACACTAGCCCACTCCACAAATGTCCTTTTTCTTCTACTAAGAAACACTAGTACAATGTTAAAATATTTAATGTAGTAGGTTTTCACCTAGAGCCAAATGTCCACCTACCACCCTGATGATGTCCAATAGCTAGAAACATTGAATGTGGTTGATGAATTCAAATTTGAAAAGAAAGGGTGTAGACTCTCAAAAATGGTTCACATCTATGGTTTGATTAAAATGAAACTCCATTTGACATATAGCACACCTTTTGAAAGAAAAAGTCTTCACCTCATCCTAACTAGTCCTCATCTCATCTCTTTAGTCCTTTTTCATTCATATATTCATCCACCACCATGATCATGTTTTATAATACACCAAATCATCTTCATTTTGCATTCCTACATTCCTACATCATCCTATATGGCATGTCAACCTTCTAGGGCTTTCCACCTAGTCCAACCTTGCTATGACCTTTTTTTGACCAATTCTAACCAAATGTGACCATGTTTGATTGATTTTACCCATATTATGACCTTTTTCTATCATTTTGTACATGCACACAAAGTTTCAAGTCATTCTGAGTCTAGTTAGGTTGATTTTGGCCTCTGGAGCCTTATAGGGCATAGTCTGCACTCTTAGGGCACACTTGGGCTTCCCAAGTGTGATATGGGTGCAATTTGTACTGTCATAGTGCACTTGGGCTTACCAAGTGCATACTAAGCACTCTTGGGTGAATTTTGGGTGCACTTTGGGTAGTAAGATGCCCATAACTGCTCATGTAACCCCTATGTTGCACTCTAGAGGCCATAACTTTTGTGTTGCAAATCTAATTTATGAACCCTAAGTTGCGTTGGATTTGTATCTTTGTTGTAAACAAATTGAGCTATCATTTTCATTATTTGGTAATTTTATTAAATGATAACCCTTAAAAATACTCTAGTGCCCTCAAATCAACATCACTTTTCATACTAATTCATCCCATTTTGTCATTCCACTAACTCTAATGTTTTGGCTAAACTAATTGTATCTCAACAGTGTTTGACATCATTCATATCCTCTTTTACATCAATTGTCCATAATTTTGGAACCATTTCAAAATCATCAGAAACCATTTCAAATAAACTCAAAATCATATCATATCAAATCAATTTGGAATCACCCCAAATTAGTCTTAATCAACCTAAAACATGTCACACATCCAAAATCTATCATAATCTATCTAATCCTAGGCATTGTTGTGGCTTTTAGTGCCTTAGAAACCTATCAATCTATCAAATATTATCAATCTAACCTTAGCAATGTCATGGCTCTTAGTGCTAGGTCAAACTATCATTCACGTCATCTAATCCTTGACATTGTCGAGCCTCTCAGTGTTAGATCATTGCCTTATCAACCATTTAATAACATTTATAGTGTCTATCAATGTTATTATGACCAACCCTATCAACCAATCTTGATCTTATAGCATTTTACAATGTTAGTTAAATGTTACATGTCTTTAATTCATGTCATGTGTGCTTCCCATGCTATCAATTCTGATCAATCAATCAATTCAACCATGGATTTGGTCTATCTGTCATCATCATAATCAATCCCCATTATCATCACATTTCATGAAAGGATATTGTTGCACTTATTTAATTAGTTTGGCCAATCATCTGCTAACTCTTCCTAAAGGATTAAATAACCCATAACTTAATCATAGGTTAGTTTGCTAACTATTCTTCCTAATTATCATCCCCAATTAATTAATTTTATTAATTAATTGATCCATTATTCATGAATCATGGGAATTCTCAATTTCTTAAGTCATATTTTCCACCATTAATTCCATTTTTTACTAATTTCTATTTGTGTGGAATAAGGGAATTTTAATTCAAATATTCCATAAAATATTGACATCATCGTGACACATGGGTGTGACACCTTGTGGATTCTCCTTTCACACTTGGCTAAGATATGGCATAATCCTATATTCTTATTCTCTTACACATGTCCATATTTGGCTTCCATTATCATAGATTCTTGGCTTTAAGAGGGTTTGAGGTGTCATATGACACATCATAGATCCTCTTCCATCTTTAGCCAAGTTTGACTTCCAAGCATCATAAAATCATACACTTGACATCTTGTTTCATATGTGTCATAGATTCTTAAGGGAATCTCTTGCAAAGTCACATATCCAAGGTGACAATTCCAATGCTCTCATCTTCCATGTTGATTATAAAATGAGCATTCTTTCTCTCATTTCCACTCCTTAGCTCTTCAATATTTTTCACTCCATCTCTCACAATAAAATGACATCTCCTAACATTCTCGTAGCATTATCCCTATCATACACTTTTTCTTCAACATTGTGTGTACTATAGGAAATTTGGAGCTACATCATATGGAGAATAAAGAAGGACATGGGAGCTACAAATGAAAGAGGGGATTTCTAACCTTGTGCTGCTTCCTTCCTATTAATTTTTCTTTCATGGTAGACTAAAGGGTGTCAATATATGTTTAGTGAGTTTGTGATTTTCTCATATTATGTTGGACATTAGCCCATTTTTTGGTCCTACATTGGTGAACCTGACATGAACATGCTTAAGTAACTTGGGTTTCTTACATTTGTGCTTGTAGGTGCAAGGAAGGAGCTCACTTGGAGGGGTATAAGGCTTATTCGCTCTCCTTTATCACACCTAGTCTAATTAGGTGGTCCAATAATATGGTTGTATGCTCATGTTTCATGCATTCTGATAGCTTGTTGTTCTAGGGTGCACTCTACTTTGTCAGGGTGCACTAGGGACCCCTAGGAGGTAGTTTTAAAAGTCTAGGAGACACCATAACCCCTAGACACTTATTTTCTAATAAGTTCTTGTAACAAGATAGTAGAATTGGGGCTTTGATACTACTTTTAATGTCCCCTTTTAAGGCATTAGGTTTAAAAACCTTGATTGTGGGCCTCAATTCCCCACAGTTTGCACCTAGTCTCCCAACTGTGCCCAGAGACTACCAAATATGCCCTTCTCAGCCCCAAGTGGACCATGGGCATAGTTAGCACTATCTAAGCACATTTGGGGGAATTCTAGGTCATTTTGACCTTTTGCGGCATAGGCTTCTCTATCAAAGCACACTTGGTTCATAAAAAGCACATGTTTCAATCATAATCTACATCTAGGGTTTATATTTACTCCTAGTACCTAGATTAGATGTTTTTGTGTTACTTATGGTCTATTTATAGCATGTGGCAATCATTGGATGAAGACTAATCATTGAAAAACTACTAATGTTTGTTTGCAAGACCTTCTTGAAGACCTTGTATGTTTGTCAAAACCATGTGTGTGGATTTCCTATATTAGATAACACTTTTTTTGGTGCATAAAATGAACTTTTTCTTTTCTACTTGGCATGTCTATAGTGTTGGAAAAACTAGGAGTTACATGGATGTATCCTCTCCCCTAGCCATTCATGGATATTGGGTGTAAAATAAATCTATGTGAGTTCTATAGGAAGCCTACCTTGGACCAAGATACCTAATATTGGGTATGCTAGGGGATGACATTAGGGTGGTAACAAGCCAAAAGCTAGGTCAAAATTCTAGCTGCTATATAAAAGTTGATTATGGTAAAAGTTATGTTGGTGGTATTGTTGTGTGATAGCTCTCCTCTTATATCATTGTGGTTCATTAAACCATAGTTCTTGGGGGCTAAGAGACCTTCTGAGGAAGTTTATCATTCACTTCCTAAATAGAACACCCTTACTAAAAATCATGGTTTAGTGGCTAAAATCCTTTCTATCCAGTAGCTCAAGGGGTCACCCATGCCTGTGAAGACATCCTCTATTCTGATGGTCCTTAGTAGAGACAATAGTCCATTGGGAAGTCATGCACCTTGGGAAGCAAATCTTGATATCCCTGAGAAGTGAGTGTGCTATAAGGGGGAGCCTATGGTGCTAAGATCCTAGGTTTTCCACTTTGGATAAGCATCATTGAACTTTGGTTCAAGTAGAAACTGAGTGGGTATAGTCCAAAAGCCTAGGTTGTGATGTGTTTGTTCACTTTTAACAACAACTATTCTTGTCTTAATGTGTCTTGTGTGTGTGTGTGTGTGTGAAAAAATAATCACAATAAAATGTCAAACACTATCAAAATGTTACAACCTTGGTCAAAAATTTGCAATCTTTGGTACAATACATTCAAGCCTTAGAGAACATGGCAACTTGTGATGCTAAATGTGCTTGGTATAACATAGGTTTCATCCTTGCATAGAACCCACTTGCATTCACACTAGTTTAAGCCTTATACTTGCATCATATAGGATTTATCCTACAACTTTTAGTCCTCACTTAGTATCCCTCATCTTTCATATTGCATTTGTTAGGGTTTAGTGTGCATCCCTTAGTTTTTATTATTTCAACCTCAAAATCTACACTTTGCATCCTCCATCTTGCATCTTTACATATCCAAACTTTATCTTAGACACTTCAACCATAATTTTGGGTGTCTTAAACTTCATTCTACACCTTTATTCTAGTCTTAACACTATCCTTTGCTATCTGGCTCAGTGTGACATCAATCTACAAACCTTGACACTTAAAATTACCTTAGTTTCAGCCCAACTTCCCAACTATGCTCTAAAACTACCATCTACACCCAAACCAGCCCCAACTACACCATAGATGTAGCTGATACTATTTGATCACACTTGGTAGTTTGAGAACCTAGTTTGGGTTTCCAAACATCATTTTGAGGCTTCAGAGGTGTCCATAGGTGCCTAGATAGGTTCCCTTGCATTAGCCTGCCTTGATTTGCAATTCACACCTCCTAGTATTCATTTCCTTCAATTAGGACATCATTCCTTAGGTCATAACCTTTTTCCTACATCTCCTAATCCATCAAAACATCATCCCTAGCATCCTCACCTTCTGGCATAGTAACTTGACAAACACCCAACTCAGCAACAACAACCATTCAACCCAATCTCCCAACTATGCCATGAAACTACCAACTCCACCCAAACTAGCCCCAACTATACCATAGGCATAGTTGGTACTTTTGGAGAACACTTGGTGCTTTCAAAGCATATTAGGGCACCTGCATGACCTTTTGGGCATCAAAATTGCATTTTGGGACCCTAAAATCACATTTAGATGCCACTGTAAGTCCTCATTCTGCATCTCACCAAAAATGACATCTTGCACCCAAAGTCTCATTTTTCATCTTAGGACCTTTTCATATTACATATCCACTTAGCATCACCATCATTTTGAGCCCCCCAAAAATCATTTTGAACCTGAAAAACCTTTGAACTTAGTCAAAAATCTAAACAAAGTATAAGTCCTAAAGTGTCTCCTAGTGTTGGTGGATAATGGATCTTGACTAGCCCTTTTGTCTTTTCTTATCATTTTCTTTGGTAAAACTCTATCTATTTCTTAATAGATTTGACCTTGTCATCTTTTATCATTTGATCTTTTTTTCTTTTATCACTTTTTGGTCAAGATCAAAATTCTATCTTAAGGAGGTTAAACTCTTAGAAAAAATACTTTCCAAAGATTTCACCTAAGTTTAAAACCTTGCATATATAGTTATCATTAGTATAATTATATTCCTAGTATCCTTAAATGTAATTTTTTCTTACACTAGTGGTATATCCCCTTCATCTTAAATTATTCCAAAATCCTAGCATCATTTCCACCACCAAACTCTATCAACTCATATATCAACCAACTTGTCTCCTTGGTCACTTATCCTCATTTTGCATAACCCAAAAATCATTATCAAACTTAGCACACCAACTCTTTCATAGTCCACCTTGCATACACCAACCTCTAACATCATTACCAAGTCCTATGTCAAACCCTAATTATCATTTTGCATACCATAGAGTTATTTTCATCTCCTTTAGTCAAATTCCAAAACATCACTTTGCATTTGCATAGTTTCACTAGGACATTTACACATTGCATATAAAAACCCTACTTTATTTGGAATTTTTCTAGATTGCATAAAATTTGTAAACACCTAAAATCCAAAAGAAAGCACTCATATCTTACATACCCACATCCTAATTATCAAGTTTTGACATGTTTTACCAACTGCACCCTTGTTTTACCAACTATACACTCTAGGTGTGCAATTGGTAGTTTTAGAGCACATGTGGTATTTTTAGAGTGCACTTGGTAATTATGGGTTTCATTCTAGTTTCTAGAACCCTAATCTACACTTCTGTAGCCTTCATAGCATTCAAAATCACTCATATCATTCACTATCTACATTTTAGGCACCCTAGAACCTCTATTTACCTATTGCATACCTTCCTCTTACCAAATAATTACCTTTAGGGCCCCAAGTACACCAAGGGTACACTTGGTACTATTTTAGCATAGATGGTAGTTTAGGTGTGCACTTGGGAGGCAGAAAGTCCATTTAGGTTTTCCTCCATTGCATTTGCATCCTTAGGTATAATGCCAACACTCACTAGGATACCAGTAGCTCAAAGACATAAAGAACTTTATTAACCCTTTTTTTCTGAGGAACCAACACAACCAAAACCTCATCCATGAATAATTAAGAGCAATAAAACCCATAAAACATATGATGAAGACCAAATTGAGGCATCATAACCTTTACTTGTAGACCCCACAAACATGTATCCACAAGATCACCATAATCAAGAGATGACCAAACAATCCCTAAACAATGCACCTATTATGAGGTTTCCTTTAAAAACTTCCCCTACACATAGGATGGTTCAATGGAGTTGTAACTTTAAACATATATTTATTCTGATACCACCCATAGGTGGAAGTGTAGCAACCACACCCAAGGATGAATGAACACATTCCTTTGAATTTAGCAAACCCAACACAAGTATCTTCAACCCTAATGCATCAAACACACAACAAGGTATTGTACAACTAAGTGATAACTCTGACATTGATCATGGCATCACTGATGAAGAAATGGCTAGGGTATCTCAAGACAAAAGTTTCTGCAAAAACTTCAAACTTTTGGCATTTCAAGAAATTATCAAATTCAACCCAAACTTGAAGGGACCTAAGTTTAAACATCAAACCAAAAAAATGATTGAAAACATACAACTCATAATCAATTTGGACTTAGATAAGGTAAAACAACCTTTGGAGTTTTCAAACACAATAATGGCACCTATAAGGTCCCATCAAGAATCAACCATTGAAATGCTCCAAAGTACATTTGAACACATCAACATTAATCCCTTGTTTGATGAACCACAACAAATGAAGGGAAATAGGACTCTTACTATATATCCCAATAGGACATTAAGCCTTGACCTCAATCACATGATGCAACAACAAGATGTGCCTTAAAGGGTTAGTACTCTAGGGATGACAAACATGCCTCCCTTGGAGGAAAATCAACAAAGTGCACCTTTGCTCCTAACCTTACCAAATGTTATCATGTCAAATTTTATGGAGCCTCCCATGAGTACACTATGTGAAACATCAATTACAACCATCCCTATTGATGTACAAAGGAAAAGTCTTATTGACATTATGCCCATTCCCAAGAGGAACATGTCACATTGTCAAGTCAATATGATGTCCCAAGGAGAAACCTCTAACATACAAAGATGCCAAAACAATAATACCAACATGGTGATCAATTCTCATGGACATAACCAACTACCCCACAACATCAACCTACAATAGTCCAAGGACTTAATGTTTCCAACACACATTCAACATATCAATAGTAACATCAACCACAACAATGACTTTAAGTGGTGCAAAAATCCAACATCCCTAACACAAAATCCAATGTAAACCCACTTGACACAAAAGACTTGAAGGGAAAGCTATCATGTAAAACCCTAATGAAGACCTATTACAATAATTAAAAAAACTTTCCAAAAACTTTGAGGCATTGGGAGTCCAAAAGAAATAGGCTCTATATGTAGAAAGGGACCTACATCCTAATCCATTTTATAAAAGTCTATATATGCCCCCATTTCGAAAACACTTTGAGGCTCCAAGATTTAAAAAATACCAAGTTAAAGGCAACTGTATTGATCACATCTGATAATTTTGTGCCTCTTATACTAAACTTAGTGTTGAGCTCACCTACCTCATGAGATTGTTCCTTCATTCTCTAGGTGGGCCTGTGCTTGAATGGTACTCTAAACTTCTTGGTACTATCAAATCTTGGTCAGAACATGTAGACAAGTTCATCTCCCACTTTGTCTTTAACATTAAAAATAAAGTGACACTTTTCAATTTGTTCTCAACTAAAAAAAAAAAGGGAGAACCATTTATCACATTCTTACTATGTTGGAGAAGCTTAGTTAGTCAATGCTCACTAGAAATCCTTGAATAACAAGTTAACCTATGCATTGAAAACTTAGTCCACTACTTAATGTATGAACTCAAAATAAAAATTCCAAGCACTATTTCTAAACTGATGAAAAATGTGGCTAGCATTGAAGATGTTCTTATCTGTAAGGGAATCCTTATGATGAACAAGGAAAACACAAACACCAACTCATCTAATGACAAGGACAAAATTTCCTCCTAAAATAAGAATGTGACCAA
Organism: Cupressus sempervirens; assembly: GCA_028749045.1. Lineage (NCBI taxonomy): Eukaryota > Viridiplantae > Streptophyta > Pinopsida > Cupressales > Cupressaceae > Cupressus > Cupressus sempervirens. The sequence continues at coordinate 924,215,698 of CM053792.1, forward strand.
TGATGGTATTATGGATGCACATACAATTAGCACAACACAAACTCCCAATCAAAAACCACCTCCACAATAGAAAACTGAGACTTCCTTTCAAAATGGACCTCAAATACATCCTAGAACAAAAGATAAAAAATTCACACCACTAGGGATACCTCTTGAAACTACACTTCAACAATTGCTCAGTAATGACTTCCTTCAGTTACCCCTAATCAAAGATGAACTGCTAACTAAAGCATCTTGGTGGGATGACAAATTTTTTTGTGATTACCATCACACTAAAGGACATAAAACCTCATCATGTTTCAAACTAAAGCATACAATAGAAGACCTCATTGATGATGGTGTAATCATAGTTGATCTATCACTACAAGCATCCAACTCTAATCACACTATCTTCATAGATCCTTTGCATAATCATGACAAAGAAAAACCCTCTAGTTCAAACTCAAACTCATGAGGTAATGTAAATTACATGCACACTAGATATGACTACACCATCAACTATTTCAATGAGTTAGATTCTCATATATCCACATTTACCTTAAAGGTTGAAGACCCTCATTGCATTTTCACTACACACTATACCATGATCACCCTACCTGGAACCCCATCTAGACCTACTACTTCTACTAGACTTGCACCCCCTAGTAGACCTGTTGCACCTATGTCATCTAATTATAGCCTTGTTGAGTAGCTCAACAAGATCCATGATAAAATATCCATCTTGGAATGACTACATACATCTCATAAACATTAGAAGATCTTGGATTAAGCCCTTAAAGAGTCTATAATCCTAGATAACATTTATGTTGCACAATTCCAAACCATGGTCAGGAACCCATCTACATCACATCACCTTTTCCCCTTGGGGGATTCCTAAAAATAGACCCAATCACAATGATCCTCTTTACCTTGAAGTCTTTGTCCATAATGTTAAGGTTAGACGTGTCTTGATAGATTGAGGAGTAGGGTTCAATATCTGTACACTTAAAGTTGTCAAATGTTTGGGTAATTCTAAGAATGATGCGGATCCCTCTGATAGAATCATAATAAATTCCTATGATGATGGTGAATGCTTCTCCAAGGGCATCATAAAATTACCCATTAGAGTAGGTCTAGCTACTGAAGACACATTATTCTATGTCCTAGATATCAAAATGAATTGCAACATGATACTAGGATGCCCTTGGATCCATGCTATGCAAGAAATGTCGTCTACATATCATCAATGTGTGAGGTTTTCCTACAATAATCTCAAGGTTACCATCCCTGGTGATCTAGATCCTTTACAGAATTGTGCTAATCTAAGAGATACTACTATATACCAAGTCCCAACAAATAATGGAGCACAACCCATAGATTCTTCTAAATATGTGGATGTTGATATACTTCTCATTAAGGCCAATGAAAAAATAAAGATTGAAGATAATGGGTGTGGAGAATACTTTATATCTCAAGTATCACACATTAGGGAATCACCACTTTCTTCCCAATCTTATGGTAAATCACAACTATTGCAAGACCAACACTCTGAGATCAGTACACAAAATGCCACTTCTATCAATGAGAATACATTTGAATGTATTGACAAAGAAAAAGAAGAACAAGAACCCACTTTGATATCTCCTAACAATTATACACTTGGGTTTATTATCATGTAGAAAAAAGCCTATGATGGCTATAGTGGTCTTGGATGTCAAAAACAAGGAGTAATTGAACCTATCACTACACAAGGATGACCTCCTAGTTTGGGGCTTGGATTTAAACCATTGCAAATAGGTCCACCTAGTACTATGGTACCTATGTGTAAGACTATGGATGTTTTGAACAATGAAAAGGTATATGAAGATACCCCACATGAAACCAACAATCCTCTAACTTTTGAACAAAGTACCAAATCAAGTCAAACACTCCTTTTGATGCACATGAGGGATACATTGGTAGCATGGAGATCTTTTCTTACCATGGAATGATTAATGTCATTGTAAGTCAGACTCATGATTTCTTTCCCTTTAGACTCCAAATTGAAGTACCATGAGTGAATCATTAAGTCTAATGGCTGAACAAATTTTCTCTCTTTAATTAACACCAGGGTGATGGAAGTCCTCAAAATTTTCATATTAAGGACCCAATGCTGAATTGGCACCTAAATTGGATAACCAATCTGCTACTCTATTCGCTTGCTAAAAGCAATAGGAAACCTTAAAATCATAAAAGTCTAGAAGAAACTCCTTGATTTTTTGTATGCTTTGATCTAGATGCCAAACCTCCTTATTTCCTCTCTTAATTCCATTTATAATGATCTCTGAGTCTCCTTCTAGATGTATACATTTGTATCCAATTTTTTCTCCTCATCCCAAAGCTTCCCTAGCAGCAAAATATTCTATAGTAATATTTGTACCATCCTAGAAGTTTTTAGCTGCAAATGCAAGTATGTTTCCCTTATGGTCTCTTGCCACACATCCACACCCTAATACACTAGGGTTTCCCCTTGCCACCCTATCAAAATTAAATTTTAACCATCTCTCCTCTATAGGTATCCATAACGTCATCTCCCATTTCAAAATTGGATTAGCCCCAATATGCCCATGAACATGCCATTTTGATTTTAAGATTCAATGGATATTAATTATATTAAAAAAATAGAATATTAAAATTCAATATCATGTTCTATGCCAACTTAAGTCATGGATACATAACCTTATTTCAATTGTTTGTATGATTTGCAAGTTTATATTAGAATACTATTTCTTTAAGGTTGTGAGCTTTGTCAGTAAATTGTGCTTTTATAAAGTTGTGGATTAATTGTTTGTATGCTTTGAAAGTTTTTTTTGTGTGTGTTGAAATGGAGGCACATTCATTTTGAATCCTCTGTAAGATATATAAGAGCTTTTAGCTTGTGGATGTAATAGAAATATCTACTGTGATGAATTTTTTATTCTTGACACCCACATTGGAAAGAAAGAAAGGCTCTACTCATTGTTAGGTGAGTCATTTATGATCTCCATTTTTATTGAATTTTATGAGTTTTCATTGTTGTATTTTTGTAAGTTAATGTGATTTTCTCAGATTGCAATTTTCTAAATTTATGTGAATCTTGTTAATAATAGTAGAGTTTTTTATATTGTCTATCTGACTAAGAATGACTTATTTTTAGAAATCTTTGTCTATTTTAATATAAACTCTATAACTTCACAAGTGATCCACTCTACAGAATATGAGTTGAAAAATAACTTAAACCAAGCATTGGAGAACACACATGGTTGAGACCAAGTATAGTGGCTAAAACGAAATATTGTTACCCTAGTTTCACTTACATATTCACCTACCCCTATAGTATCAAGGATTTTTCAGACAATTGCATTATAAGCATAGTAAAGAGTTAAACATAACTAGTTTACAATAATACATTTAGCAATTTTAAACCTTTAATCACATAATAATATTGATATTGCTCAGGTAAAAGAAGAAAGAATGACATTTTTCATTTATATTGAATTTTGTTGCAATACCATTTCACAACAATCCATGTTTAAACAATTTACTCAAATGTTCAGGAGAGAAAATATAAGTAAATAACAAAAGAACCTGGTTTTTCTTGACTATTTTCAAATACCTATTACCAATATTTCTCCCAATCTTCTAATCTCTTCTTGTTGCTAGTTTTTTGTATCTTCTTCCAACTTCGTGTTGTGTCTCACAAAGAATACCAATTCTTTTAACCACCTCTATTGTGTGTAACTAACCTAATACACACCCCCATTCTGAGAACAACAACTAATATTTAGTTAAGAGAATGAATTATTTTTCACTATTTTTGTTTCATTTACTTTTTGATAAGAAAAAGAAAAATTTAAGAGAATGACAATTTAAATTGAAGAAGTTTTTATTGACAACGAATATTCCTCCTCCTCCTGCATGTTGTGACTATAGGAACACCTCTCAGCATAAAAATAAAAATAATATTAGTAACTATGTGAAAAAATTGTTCTACAAAGTTATTGAAAAAGTAGATAAAATTTAATTTATGTGATCCAATGTGACGAAGAAGAAGAATTTTGAAGGTAAGTGAAACTAAGATGCAATTATTTGATAATAAATATTTTTTTTGTGATATGATTATTTTATATAGATACATATTAAAAACAAGTGTAAATTAGTAGCAAATGAAAAAATCTCATATTTACAAGTTTCTAACTATTCATATTTTATTTGAAAATAATTGTAAATATAATAATAAAAAATAAGTACAAATTAGTCATATATTAAAAAAAATAGACATTTCTAAATCAATACTATGAGAAAATGAATGATGGGAGTACACCTATGGCTCTATTTATTTCCTCATTCACACTTACACATTAGTCATTTTGTTTAGTCCAATTTGAAATGGAGTTGTGGATTCGGCAGATTTTGAAGTGCAAATAATGTGGCAGGTATCACCATGATGTGTTGCCAAAAAAATATAGATTGAAGATACAAGCTTTGGGGATGGAAGAGGTCTTGCCTGTGAACATTGAGGAGGACTCTTTTGATGCCATTTTTGTTTGTCATTCACTGAGAATTTAAAGTACTATCTGCATAGTAATTGGGGAAGAAATCTTGGCACTGCATGTTCGTCAATTCTTTGTCCCAGCACAACTTATAGCTATCTTCCTATCCAATGCTCTAGACTTCATTCAATTAGTGCCCCTATATATTTCATTGGCGGAGAAAGTCATTAACCTAAGTTATTTGCAAAACAATGAGCTTATGAGGGCAATACAGTTATATGATCTATGCGATGGACCGACATTAGTTGGTGGTTTATTTTCCAAGTGCTAATTTTTGTAAAAATATCCAAGTGTCAATTGGATATCTCATGTAACTGCATATGTAACTCAATACTATCAAATATATAATTGTATATAACAATGATCCTACGATTTCTTACTAGTTCTTCCATGGGGGAGTTATTGAATCAGATTATTATTAATAAAATACGGTGGATACTCCACTTTTTCTTTAAAAAAATAAAAAAAGAATAGAAGTTTTTATTTATAAGAAAAATTATAAAATTATCAAAATATCAAATTAACTAGGCAACTTTTTAAAATTTATATATTTAATTTTAAAAATGTTAAATCAATATAAATATAAACAAGTTTCTAAAATTGTGTGCTTTATATAAAAGGATTCTAAAATAATAATAATTACAATGAATTATGTTAGAAATATATAAATATAAATATATAATAAATAACATAAAACATGTGTTAACAATTACATATTAATATTATTTATTAGTAAATTAAGCTTCTAAAATTCATATATTTTATATTCTAAATTACTACTAATATTTAGAAATATAAATAGGGAAGTGCCTACAATGCATCAGTAAATTGTGAGTCTCTCATCGGGGAGGTCTTGTGTTCGAATCTACTTGACATTAACAAAAATAATTAATTAATCTTAATAATAATAAATAACAAAAATATAATAAATAATCTTAGACTTCGACCAATTACCTATGTAAAAAAATATATTCACAAACATATATTACTATTAATAAAAAAGAAAAATATATTAACATATGATAAATATTTTTACAGGTATTAAAATATTATATATTTTATCATACCTTTATTGCATACATTATATATATAGTAATATATATATTGTTGGAAACTTACAATTGGAACAATTATGGTTTTTTCATTGATGTCAAATCTATTGATAAGACATATTGCTACCTAATCTAAATGTCATATCTATTTGATTGATGAAGGGGATTTGAGAAATTGCTCATAACAATAGAACCTAGATGAAAGGTTGAGTTATGAAAAGGAAGTTACAATGGAAATTTGATTAGATAGACTTTGATAAAGCAAAGTAATTGTTTATATCAAGAAAGTTAAGCTAAGTTGAGCAATAGAGTAAAAAGCTAAGGAACGCTAAGTAATGCTAGTGTCAACCGAGCAACAGTAGTTGTCGAGAAAATCTAGTGTTGAATGAGCATTAGTATCAGCTGAAAAAGCTATTTGATGACAAGCTAGAAGACTTATAGTTACAGAGTAATTCAATGATGAACAAGTGTTAGAATTTTAGATTGCCGAGCAATAATGTTGAGAATGAATTTGAGGAAATCATGAGATATAGCCGATTCAATTGATTTCTTGGGAGATGTAAACCATGTTGAAGATAAGATTGATGACTTGGATTATTAAAATCAAGGAAAGGATTAGTTAAAGACCTAATAGATGAATTCCAAAGAAGTTTTTAGAGGATGATCAAGAAGATGGACAGATACAATGAATCATGTTGAATCTAATCATAAACTCTAATCAAGATCTACGGTGATCATAGAAAATGGTAAAGCAAGAATTTCTTATTTAAAGATGTACAAATCCAAAAAAATGGTGTGGTGTGGTGCATATGAGAAAGGCACACAAGCAAAGGTGGATCAAAGATGCACACAGGTGAACACGAGAGTGTGTTAGTGAATGAAAAGTTAAAGGAGATAGCTTGCATAGATGCTACTAATTTTGATAAGTGAATCTAGGAAGATGACTTAAGTGTTGTTGAAAGGTGAAGTTTGATTTCTTGAAAGGTTTACAAGTGAATCAAGAACAAAGATGACAATATGGAGCTTATCAGTGAGTTAGCACAATGACTGAATAGAGATATGAACTTACAAAGTGAGTTGTAATCACACAGATCAAATCTACTATTTTCTTTGTAATCATTATGAACTATTTGTAATGAAATCCTTTTAACAAAGGTTGACTAATAGCCATTTAGAAGACTTAACAATATGTGTAAATCCTTTAACAAGGTGACATTCTAAATAGAATGATCAAATCCCTCTAACAAGGCCACTTCTAATAGGGTGATTAAATCCTCTAACAAGGTCACATTTAACAATGTCTATTGTAAAACTTTAATAGGGCTCACTTTGAAAGAGTGAAAAAGTAGTGACATGTTGTTGGTGGTTTTTCCCAAATTGGGTTTCCACATAAAATCCTAGTGTCAAAACTATGTTGAATGCTTTATATGTTATTACATTTGATAATGTTTTCATTAAGAAAAGAAAGTTATGTTTGATATAGTAATTTTATTATTGTAGTAGAGACCGAGCAACAACAAGATAAGTAGAAAAATGATTGTTTATTCTTTAATGTTCAAATGGCACTTGTGGACCTTGAGTAATTGATTCACCCCCCTTGTAACACCCGTCCAAGGAACCCAAAAGAATTTAACATTTACAAGTTTAACTAAGTTTTCCAAACATTTTCAAAACTATGTTGAATGCTTTGTATATTTTTACATTTGACAATGTTTTCATTAAGCAAAGAAAGTTATGTTTGAGATAGTAATTTTATTATTGCAATAGAGATCGAGAAACAACAGGATAAGCCAAACAATGAGTGTTTATGTTTTAATGTTCAAATGGTACTTGTGGACCTTGAGTAACTAATTCACCTCCCCTGTAATGCCCCACTAGGGAACCCAAAATAAATTAACCTACTATTTTACTAAATTTTAAAGATAATATACAACAATAATTATAAAATAGTGAAAGCAATAACATACACTCATACATAAGCAACACATAAAAAAATTACATCTCTTATGGGTCACATGATGCGGAATAACATTTAAGTTTAATTAATACTCAAACCAATATACAACAATTCCACATTACAAAATAACTCCAAATACAAATCCATATAATAATATAAAATTATCTAGAATGCCACTTGGCAATAATCAGAATGCACAGTCATCCATTGTACAAGTCACAGGGTATGAAAGGATGAAAGAATATACATCATAAAAATATATTACATCATCTCATTAGATCTATGAAATCAAATACAATACAATACACTACAAGCATCCATTATAGTACATAGGAAACAAAATGAAAGAGAGTGCAGAACATGATACAAACTCAAAAGTCAAATCCAACATCTAGCTTAGGGAAATCTTGGAAGTAATTTACCTCAAAGGTACCATGACACAAATGACATCTAAACCTAGAGGTAACAATGACACATAGGAAATATACTATGTAAGTGGGAAAGTGTCATTGTATGAGCCAACTCTAAGGTTACCTAGGCAGCCTGACTGGACTTCAGCCCCCTATTGACTCTATGGAGCACTAGTATCCTTTCATACTTACAAGGCATACTAATGAAGCAAGGTGACAACCAAACATCTTGCATACTCCCATCCTAGCCTATACTAGCACTAGAGGAATGGGTGAGGAAAAATAATGACTCTTATTAATTCATTTTATTCTAATTTAATGTAGCATTATCATTTATTAAAACAACCTATAATGGGTTACTCAATAGCCTATTTAAGGCCTCGGCCTCCATTGCAAGCCACTTCTCAACATGACATACATATAACCTACCCTAAGCTCAATAAAAATTGTAGGTCACATATGACCATAAATCACTCATTAGTTCTTAAGCAAGCAACTAGAAAGATATTGAGAACATTACTGATCATAATGACAAATTTCACCAATACGATCATCCTAACATGATTGATCCAAAACTAGGTACACAAGTACCAAACTCATGACATCACATGACATCAGAAAAAAAAAATTCATAATAACCTCAATCCTATACAAGAAACTAAGAAGCAATCCAATGATAACTGATCAAAGACTTAAAGGTTATATCAGAAAAGTCACACCATTCACTTCAGTTCTACACAAGAGAAATAGAAAGCAATAACAAAACATCTAATCAACTCAGCATAGAGCACACATGACACATCACCAAGGTTGGGTATAAAATATTGTATAAAAATTATCATCATGACATCATAGAACAAACCCCAAGCCTCTGGTAAACAACTTGCTACTGGTCAAAGAATTAAGTCAACCACAAACCAAACACATAATAAAACATACAATTGACAGGGTAGTTTCATAGTTTGGTTTAGTTTGAAAACACATAGTTTTTAGTTAATAGTAAGGTTCATGTTGTCATTTCTAATTTTTTAACTTTAGAAAGATTTATAAATTTCCCCTATAATTGAATCCATTTTCCTTTTAAAAATTGAATGCACAACTACCACTAACTCACAAAATCAACATCTTTATTAAGAATATAAGGAAAAATTAAATAATAATTATTAAATTACTAGGAAAAGTTTTTTAACATAGATCATCCTTCAAATTTGAAAGAATGTGGTTGCAACATCCTAACTTTACTTAGACAGTGCTGGATTACTACTCCGCAATCAGAAGGAACCAAAATGTTTCAGTTTGCACATAAGATGAAACATACCAAAAGGTGGATCAAAAAATGGAATGAGGAGGTGCTTAAGAATATCTTCAAGGAAAAAGAAGTTATTAAGGAAAAATTGGAGAATATTTACAATATCATTATCAAACAAGGAATGGACAAGGATTCATACACCACCTAAAAATCTTTATGCAAGAATGGGTAGAAATATGTAGTAGAGAAGAGGAATACTAGAGGCAAAAATCAAGAGAATTATGGTTAAAAGAGGGGGATAGAAATACAAAATTTTTCCATGATTCAACTAAACAAAAAACAACAAGAAACCATATTTTCACTATTACTAATGCTAAAATAGGGCACTCATTAACTAATCCCCTTAGTATCTAAGAAGAAGGAGTTAGATATTTTTAGTCTTTGCTAGCTCCACCACCTATTCCATGTTCAAAATCTCCACCAATGGAGGAGTTACTAGATGCAATTCTCACTCTCATAACATATGCTAATAATTTGAAACTTTTGGCTCCATTTACCATTTAGGAACTCAAAAATGTGGTTTTCTCCTTGCCATCAGATAAAGCCTCTAGCCCAAATGGATTTATTACTCTATTTTTTCAATTATGCTAGGATTGGATTGGATAGGATCTATTGGGTGTAGTTGAAGAATCTAGAATTAGCAAATCCATGCTGAAGAACTTCAACACTACAAATATAGCCATTATCCCAAAAATGAAAACACCAAACACTTTTGCAGATTTTTGACTGATATCTCTATGCAATACTATTTATAAAATCATCACAAAGGCTATCTATCTAAGGATGTAGCATTTCATTCCTAACATTATCTTGCAACCTCAAGAGGGATTTGTACTAGGCAAGGAAATAATTTATGGTGCTTTAGTGGAACATGAAGTCCTCCATTTCATTAACAATAGTAAATCATCCCACTTTTTCATCAAGTTGGATATGACGAAAGAATACGATAGAGTAAATTGGACATTACTACTCAAGGTATTGTGGAAGTTTGGATTTGTGAAAGATTGGTGTAAATGGATTAAGGCATGTATTTTTGGAGCTGAATTTTTAGTTTTGATAATTGATGTACTGGTTGGTTTCTTTACATCCACACAAGGAGTTAGACAGGGGGCCCCTCTATCACTAGTATTATTCGTTCTCATGGCAGAATAATTTAGTAGAATTATTTAGAGGAAAAAAGTGCTAGGAAAATGGCTCATTCCCTTTTTGCAGATGACACACTATTGTTTGGGATCTCTAACATATTAGAGGCTAGGTAGATTAAAGAAGTGTTGGACCTTTATACAACAACATCAAACCAAAGGGTCACTACCCTTAAATCTAAAGTCCACTTGTTCAACACTAATTAGATTATATCCAATAAAATTGTCAATATCTTAGGATTTTCAATAGATTTCCTTCCATCTGTATACCTTGGAATCCCCTTTTTTATGGGGGTAAAAAAAATCAGCTATTGCACACCTATCATTGAAAGGATCAAATCCAAAATAGTGGCATGGAAAGCTTGATGGTTGTCATTATCAGGAAAAATTCTACTTATCAAATCAATCTAATTAGCTATTCCTAACTACTATTTATTGGTTCTCAAAGTGCCCCCATCAGTTATACAAACAATTTAGAAAATACTTAGAGAATTGTTATGGATAGGCAACATGAATGGTGAAAAGAAAGTTCCCTTAGTCTCTTTGGAAAAGATGGTACAAGTAAAACAACTAGGAGCAATAGGGATACATGATTTGCAAAAATGAAATCAAGCTTTTGGGGGTAAATTAGTTTGGCAAATGTATAGCAAACCGCATAACATCTAGTGCCAAATTATGCAAAAGAAGTACTTAGATGAAGCAAACTCATCTAGAATTTTCACAGTACTAGACCCACCTAAAGGTTCATCCATTTGGGATTTCATGATTTTCTCTAGGGGAATAATATGTAACTTCATTATGTGTGAAGTGAATAATGGTCTATCAGTTAAGTTTTGGCATGATTCATTGAATGGTGCACCACCTTTAATTAGAATGGATGATATATAGGATGTAGTTACTACTTTAGAAAATACTTGGGGTACTTACTTAAGAGATTATGTATCGATAGTATGTTTACATTCAAAGAAGGTGATATGGAAGGATCCACCTTTGACCCCTCAAGAGATCCAATTCTTGGAAAAAATCTTCTCTCAAAAGGTAGTCTACATATCAAACCTAGAGGATAAATTGATATGGACACTAGGATTAGATGGAAATTTCACCATCAAGGAAGGTTATAAGCTCATCCAACAAAGAGATGCAACCATTAAACCATCTTGTGCTTGCACTTTCTGGTAGAATTATCCCACTCTACCAAAGGTAGGCTATTTTTCTTGCTTAGCTTTGAACAATAGGGCATTAAGTAGTGAAATGTTACAAAGACTCAATATATCTCAACCCTTCAAATACCCTTAATGTGATAATAATCAGGAAGATGCAAATCATCTATTCCTAATCTGTCAATTTACACAGGATTGCTAGTTTTTTGTCCTTGGGAAATTACACTATTCTACTCGACTCCCATGTAGGCTTTGGGATCTATTTGAATCATGGACACAATTATACTCCTTATCCCTCTTCTCTGCTATTTGGAAGTGTATATCAATGCTAGTTGTGTGGGCATTATGGTGGGAGAGAAACAAAAGGATCTTTCATAGAACTACCTCATCAATCCATATAGTCACATCTCATTTTGAGACATCAATATTTGAACTAGTTAATGCTAGTCACAGTAAATTAAAGCATAATCTGGTTTTGATTTTGTAGATTCATCTATAATTTAAGAATGGAAAAAAATTCATGTGCCATTTCACTAGTGCTCTCAAATAGTACCTAATAAGGTGCAAAATAGGGCATAAATCAAATGGAAACCACCATCTAATGGGGTTATTAAAATAAATTTTGATGGCTCTTCAAGAGGTAACCTAAGAAATTTCAGGGTAGGAGTATGTATTTGGGATCACCAAGGTTTATTAATAGCAATAAAATGTTGCTCACTACCATTTGAAACAAACAACATGGCAAAGGCCCATGCATTATTTGAGGGATTAATACTAGAAAAAAAGGGGTGATGTCAAAAGATTCATATTGAAAGTGATTCTATGGTCATAATTTTAGCATGCATTAACCAAGCCTCTCATAACTGGACACTCACATACATTCTTAAGAAAATATGGCAATTGTTGGATACATTCGAAGAAGTCAACATCTCGCATACACTAGGAGAAGGTAATAAAGTAGCAAATTATTTGGCAAATAAAGGATGTGATAGATATGACAACGAGTTTTTTATTCTTGATGCAATCCTAAAATAGGATGCCCAGCTAAAACATATACTTCAATTGGATAGGGCAGAATTTGATGGAGACTCCTCAAGTGTGTAGATGTGATACCTATCACTATTCATATTTGCACTCAATGATTATTGCTTGGCACTCATCTTCCCCCATGGAAGAGTGATCAAACCAGTTATATAGGTGTATAACATTAGCATCCTTGATAAGCATATTTTGCAATTTTATAATTTTTGTCATAAAATGTGTCCTTGGTCTAGGTTGGCATGATAAAACTTAGATTGCTTTTGTGTTTTAAGGCATTAGCCTATAAGGATTTATGGTTTTCTCATGTAAACCAATATGTACAAAATGATACATTGATGTATTTGTACGTGACTACAATCTTGGGGTTTCTTTCTAGTTCTTCCACAGGGGAGTCTTTGTACCTATTTATTAATAAAAATGTGGTGGTAACCCCACTTTGGCTTTTAACTTTTTTTTGTTAAATAATAACAAACAAATTATTAATAAAATAATACAAGTTTACTAATAAACCTATACATTATTTTATAATAAAATGATTTTATTTTAAAATACTAATTAGTACCCCATAACAAATTAATTAATTAATAATAATATTAATTGTACATATCAAAAAAAAAATTGAATTAATAATAATAATTTGAAACTTTAATTAAAATGTTTATTAAATATAATTATTTATTAATTTAATTTAACATAAAAAAAAAATTTTATTAAAATAAATTATATTTAATAATTTTTTTTAAAATAATATAATTTAAAATATTTTATATTTAATAAAATTTAAAAAAAGCATGATTAGAGGTCTGCTGACCTACACCACTCTGCTGCCACAACAACTATCAATGCTATCGGAGGGGGGATTAGAAAATGAGGTGGGGAGGTGGTAACTCATGCCCACCAATATATATATTTAAAAATAAAAATAAAACAAAAGCACCCACCCAAAAACATGAAATCTTGCAATCAATTTCTATTATTATTTAATAATGTAATTACCACAATAATTATTAATTACTATGGTAATTATATTATTTTATATACATTTTTTCAATAAATTTCAATACAGATCTGAAAGGAAAAATACGGATAACCTATCAAATTTTACAACTCAATTCTTGATTTCTTTTCCAAACCCTAATCGTATCAAATTATGGTTCTGTAAAATTTTACAAAATGAGGGTTTCCAATTAACAATCCATATATAAATGATTTCAAAATGAAGAATAATGAATTCGCCCACAAGGGTTTCAATTTAATTAATTTTTTTACAAACAAAATCAAGAACAAAGAAACAATAAATTTCAACACGAGGGTTTCAACCAATTCTAAAATTCTAAAAATAGATTTATCTAGACACGAAGAAGACAAGAATTTGAAGAATAAAAAACCACTATACAAATAAACCATAAGATCCTACCTAGATCTTATGCTAAGACAACAAAGGCATGCAGCACATAAACAATCCCCTTTTTCTGAAACCCTTCTCCAAAATTGCTCCTCCAAAACTCTGTTTTCCAAAATGAACTCTAGATCTTTGATAAAGAAATTTCCCCTAATTTTAGGACTTCGATTGTGCAATCATGCACAAACTCATTGATCTTTATCTTTTTATTATTTTATTATATTTTAAATATTCATGCACAACCTTTTTTCCATTTAATTAAAATATCTTTATTAAATAATTTTCTCTCTCTTTGATTAATTTTCAAGATGTTTTTGAAAAAAATATTTTTTAACTTAAGTAATAATAATAATATTTAGAATTTATTTTAAAATGATCTCATAAATATATTATTATTAAATTGAATAAATATTATTACACTCCAAAATTAGAACTATAACTTTATGTTTAAATTTAATTCTTTTATTTAAATAATTTCGCAATAAAGTAAATATGATTAAATATCAAATTTTCTTCATAATTTTCCATTAAATTACATCATTACTTACTTTTTAAAATTGATTTAATTAAAAGAGAAATCACCAAAGACATACAAGACTAACAATGACAACCCATTATAAAGCACAAAATACTAGATCAAACTCAAGGGTTATAATCATAAATTTACATCACTTGATGAATTCAAAAGGGTAGACATTTTAGATACTTGTCCTACTTTCTAGGACAATTGGCTTAAGGTCAAGATTTGGACTCAAGAATTTATATGCCCTCTCTTACCATTGAGATATTGCAATAGGGTATGCTCATCCTAGTAATTTAGGGAAGTTGATACCCGATACCTACAATTTGCATAAAATCCATGCATGTACATACACATATATTCTAAACTAAATAGGCAATGGTGGGAAGTGGTACATTGTGTAGACTTGAACTAGTAGGTGCCTACAAATCCCTCCCTCAATCATATCAGAAACATCATACGTAAAATAAAATATACAGGTACACCATACACATGCAAGTATGGGGTAAGTATCTAGAGAAAATGCATACAAATAATCCATCTAACTATCATCATGAAATAACTAGTACCAAAGTCACTCATCATATAATCAACTAAGTATGAAATAATATCCATAATATAGAAAATAATGTCATTGATCATCAAGCATAAACATAAAGCTAGCCTAAAAGAGTTCAATAATATAATATGAAAAACAAAATAGGGTAAGCACTACACCCCTCCTCTTATTTATTCTAAACATTTCTAATAGTTGGTATCAGAGCATATTTCTTAGAGAGAAAAGTTTTGAAGGTACTTAAAGGAAAAGATCATGACTTGAAAGAGAGATATACCAAAGCTAAAAAAGGAGAACTTTCCTGCATGGCTATCAACTTTGTGGACAATGAGTATGTAAAGGCAAAAAATACTCCTCTAATAGCTAACCAACTGAAGTAGAAGCAAGAACATAATCAAGAAATGTTGGAGGTTTCCTCAACCCCAAGCTATGTTGAGTTTGATGACTTAAAAGATTGTGATAGTGCAAAGAAAATGTGGGACAAATTAGAAATTATATGATTATGAAGTTGTCTATGTTTATATGAAAGAAGACTCGAACGAGGATGAGAAAACTATATTAATCTCATATGTGAAAAAAAGTGATAGATGGATAATTGATAGTGGATGTTCCAATCATATGATTGGTGACAAAGATAAATTTTAAGATATTGGTCCATACAAAGTTGGATGTGTTAAATTTGGTAATGATATCCCATGTCTTGTAAAAGGTAAACGTACTATTCAACTTACTAATAAGACAAAATGTGACAATGTTTATTGGGTTTAAGGAATTAACTATAATCTGTTGAGTGTTTCACAGCTGAAAAAATCAGGTTATAGAGTTAAATTCTACAATAGGAAGGCCAAGATACATGATGTTGATGGTAAGCTAATTGGAACTGGTGATCATACAAGAGGTAACTTTTTCTACCTAGATTTATCAAATGAGACATGTTTGTTTACACAACAAGAAGATGTTTGGTTATGGCACAAGGGATTATGTCATGTGAATTTTGACAATTTGGTGAATATCAGTAAGATGAAGAAAGTAAGAGGGTTGCATAAACTAAAGAAGCTTGATAATGCCATTTGTAACCAATGTCAATTGGGAAAAATGACCAGTCTAGTTTTAAGAGAAAAACATACACTACTAGTGATATTTTGGAATTGGTTCATATGGACCTACATAGACCCATTGATGTTCAAAGTTATTGTGGAGATAAGTATTTCATTCTATTTATTGATTACTACTTTAGGATGATGATTGTGATGTTTCTTAAAGCTAAATATGATGCTTTTTAGTTATTCAAGTGGTATTTAGCCAGAGTTAAAAAAGAAACAAGGAAGAGTTTGAACTACTTGAGATCTCACAGAGGTGGTGAATTCATTTCAAATAAGTTCAATACATTCTGCAATGAAAGAGGAATTAAAAGATAGATGTCAGCACCAAGGACCCCTCTTTGCTAAAAGGAGAAAAAAATAATAATGAACTATGCAAGAACATTAATGATGGAGAAGGGCATATCAAATAGGTATTGGAGAGAATTTTTTAGTACTACTATTTATACCCTAAATAGAGTACAAGTCAAGAAAGGTACAAATGCTACACCTTTTACACTATGGTATGTTTATGTTGTCAATGTCAAATATTTCAAAATATATGGAAGCAAATGCTATATACTTAATGATAATAGGAATGGAAAAAATGATGCAAAAAGTGATGAAGGTATATTCCACCAAGAGTAAAGCTTACACGCATTTGAATTCTAACACTAACCAAGTTGGTGAAAGTGCAATGTGAAAGTTGATGAGTTTCCATAAAAAGTGACATTTCATGTAATGAAGAACCTAAAGATTACAATACATTCATCTATGTAGAAGATGGTGCTCCCAACACTCAAAATGAACATAAAAAGCAAGCTACAGTTTCCCAACAGATAGGAAATGGTGAAGTGCAAATAGAAATTGTTGAGTAGCAGAGAGTAGATGCCGAACAATAGACTGAAGATGTTGAGTCATAGACAAGAAATATCGACCATCAGATAGCTAATGCCAAGAATACAAAACATGAACCAAAACCTAAACAAGAAAGAGAAAATGAGCTTGAGATTATTTTCCAAGATGAACCTATAGAAGAACAAAGAAGGAAACTACATGTGCTAGAAAAATATGTGAGAAGACATGATAAACCTGAACATAAGACTATGGATTGTATTACAAGAAAAGTGATAGGTTTGAACTAGAAGTATTCACTGACTCAGATTGGGTAGGGAATATTGATGACATAAAAAACATTAGTGGAGGTGAATTCTTTCTAGGAAAGAGATTGGTGTCATGGACAAGGAAGAATCAAAATTCTATTTCTCAATCAACAACTAAAGTTGTGTATGTGGTAGCTGTAGTGAACTAGTGTTCAAATATCATGTGGATAAAACAATTTTTGAAAGGTATGATAGAGGACATTACAGATCCAATGGTTATCTACTATGATAACACAAGTGTTATCAACATTTCAAAGAATCCAGTGATGCACACTAAGAAGAAACATATAGATATCAAGTATCACTACTTGAGGGAACTAGTTGAAGACAAAGAAGTGAAGCTAGAATATGTGCACATCAAAGAACAAATTGCTGATATATTCACTAAAGTCTTACCTATAGATGCTCATGAATATCTTAGAGGTAAATTAGGGGTGATTCCCTTAAACAAAGCTACTTAAGGAGACAAGGTGCATTGCATCAAATGTGCTAATCAGAATATCTTACACATTGATGCAATACAATTCTACTATGGAAAATGCCTAAGGTAGATAGTCATGTACAACATATCAAATCAGTCATAGATAGATGACAAAAATTAGTGAGACATGATAACATCTACATAAATAAGATGTATGAAGAGTTTCAAGCTCTAAAAGTTAATTGTCTTTGGCATTATTGTCAAAGAGGGAGAATACACACACACACACACACACACACACACACACACACACAGAGTCACAAAAGAGAAAGTGGGAGAATCTATAAAAAATAAGTTGTAATCAAGAGGAAAATCTATTGTTTTAGAGGGAGAAAATAAAAAAAGAAGAATAAGAATGATAGTAAAAAATCTTTTGGATTATATGGTAAACAAGTTTACTTAGCTATTGCTAATATTGTGATGTTTGAGATGTTGCCATCAATGCCAAAGGGGGAGATTGGTGGAAACTTACAATTGGAACATTTTTTGTTTTGTCATTGATGTCAAATCTATTGATAAGGCATATTGCTACCTAATCTAAATGTCATATCTATTTGATTAGTAAAGAGGATTTGAGAAATTGCTCTTAACAATAGCACCTAGAGGGAAGGTTGAGTTATGAAAAGGAAGTTACAATAGAAATTTGATTACATAGACTTTGATAAAGCAAAGTGATTATTTATATCAAGAAAGTTAAGCTAAGCTGAGCAATAGAATAAAAAGCCAAGGAATTCCAAGTAATGCTAGTTTCAACTGAGCTATAGTAATTGCCAAGAAAATCTAGTGTTGATTGAGCATCAGCATCGACCAAGAAAGATAGTTGATGCTGAGCTAGAAGACTTATAAGGGCTGAGTAATTCAATGATGACTATGTGTTAGAATTTTGAGATTTCTAAGCAATAGTGTTGAGAATGAATTTGAGGAAATCATGAGATCTAGCTGACTTAGTTGATTTCTTGGGAGATGCAAACCATGTTGAAGATAAGATTGATGAGTTGGATCATTAAAATTAAGGCAAGGATTAGGTAAAGACATTACAGATAGATTCTAGATAAGTTTCTACAAGATGATCAAGAAGATGGATAGATATAATGAATCATGTTGAACATGATTGTAGACTCTAAGATCTCCAGTGATCATGGAAAATGGTAAAGCAAGAATTGTCTATTTAAAGAGGTATAAAGATAAACAAAATAGTACAGTGTGGTGCATATTATAAAGGCATATAGACAAAGGTGGATCAGATATGCACAAGGGTGAACACAAGAATGTGTTAGTGAAAATGAAGCTAAAGGATATAGCTTGCATAGATGTTTTTTATTTTGATAAGTCAATCTAAGTAGATGGTTGAAGTGTTGTTGAAAGGTGAAGGTTGATGGCTTGAAGGGTTGCCAAGTGAATCAAGAATAGAGATGACAATGTGGAGCTTATCAGGGAGTCAACCCAAGGATCGAATAGAGATCTGAACTTGCAAAGTGAGTTGTAATCACATAGATCAAACCTACTATTTTATTTCTAGTCATTGTGAACGGTTGGTATTGACATCCTTTTAATAGAGGTTGACCCAACATTCATTTGAAAGACTTAATAGTCTATGTAAATCCTTTAACAAGGTGACATTCTAAATAGAATGATCAAAGTCCTCTGACAAGGCCACACCTAACAAGGTGATTAAATCCTCTAACAAGGTCACATTTAACAATGTGTATTGTAAGCCTTTAACAAGATTGGCTCCTAACAAGGCTCACTTTGAAAGAATGAAAAAGTGGTGACATGTTGCTGGTGGTTTATCCCAAATTGGGTTTCCACATAAAATCCTAGTGTCAAAACTGTGTTGAATGATTTATATGTTTTTAACATTTGAAAATGTTTTCATTAAGTAAAGCAAGTTATGTTTGAAACAATAATTTTATTATTACAATGGAGACTAAGCAACAACAAGATAAGCAGAACAATGAGTGTTTATCTTTTACTATTCAAATGGTACTTATGGACCTTGAGTAATTGATTCACCCCCCCCCCCCCCCCCCCTCAGTTACTCTAAACATTTCTAACTATATATATATGTATATGTATATGTTTATGTCTATGTGCATATACATATATATACATATGTATGTATATATAGATATACATATACATATAAATATATACACATAGATGTATATGTATATAGATATCTACACACACACACACACACATATATATATATATCTATACACATATACATCTATGTGTGTGTGTATATACATACATACATACATACATACATATATATATATATATATATATATATATATATATATATATATATATATATATATATATATATATATATATATATATATATATGTAAAGTATTATATTATTCCTATAAGAGATTTTGATGATTGATTAAGAAATTTAATTGTCAAACTTACCATTTTATAAAAATTAATTCATCAATGTGTATGATCTTTAAAAAAAATTAGCTTGTCATATATGGTTAAAACATAGAAAAACAGTCACTGTCAATTTTCAAACCTAGTTATACAGACTAATAAGAAGTTTAAGTATTGGGAGCACCTGACAATAAGGGTGGGAAAAAGGTTTGGCAAGGTTCCGTTTGAAAGGAGAAATAATGAAAGTTATGTAATAAATGAGCCTAAAATGTTGTCGATAGTTATATATACTATTTGTTATTTATCCTTGACAAATGAGGGTGCAAAAGAAAATTAGATATAAATGATTTATTATTCTATTTATAAAATTATATAACAATGTCGACAATTTTCTCACTTACAATATTGTTTTTAAATATAAATATAATACAAATTTGTATTCTTATTATAATGTATTTCACCTAATTATTTTTTAATATTACCAATACCTATTTATTTTAGGATTAGAACATTTAATATTTAACATTATAATTTTTAAATCAAATGTCTGTTTATTTTTAAAAATTGAAAATTAATTTTATCTATCAACAAAATTTTAATCATATTTAAAATCTTTTAAGTTATATAGTTTAATTTCATTAAATATCAATTCTTGTACATCTTCATGGCATTTACTTAGTTAAGTTTGGTTTTTATTTCAAAATAATTATAAAAAAATCTAGATTACGTATTAAAAAAATGCTGATTTAAATTTATACTTTAAAATAAATTAGTTAAATATAATAAAAAAATTGTCAAATTGAGATATTAAATTTATTAGTTTGAACTTAACTTTTTATTATTATTTTAAAAGTATTTTTTGTTGTGGTTAAAAAGTATTTAGAAAAACATAAATATCTTAAAGAAGATAATGTAAATATATAAATAAAATATTGTATAAGTTATGATATTTTTATTTTTTATTGTAAATAATCTATTTTTTAAAATTCTACATATTATATTATATATTTTTTTGGTAAATAAGAGGTCAGTGCCCATTTTATTAATTTTTAGAAATATTTACATAACCCCATTCAATTGCAAACATAGGTGGAAAAAGAATGGGGTTAAGAAAGCCCCCAATGTAGCCCAAGACCAAAGTCCTGTATACATACATTTTCTTGAATTGGGATTTGAAGAGGGAATTGTGTATTGTCTTTGATGTTACACAAAATGACATATATTTACCAGTCAATGTTTGCCGAGCTCACTTGGGAAATGAAGACAGTTTCTTGTGTTTGTCGAGCATTCTAATGTTTGCCAAGTTCAAAAGATAGTGTCTACCAAGCTCACTCAGGAACCAAAGAAGAAGCTCATAGAAGATAGTGTCTAATGAGTTCACTTAGGCACCAAAGAGAAGTTCACAAAACTTTAGTGTTAACTGAGCTCACTCAGTTAACAAAGGAAAGTTAGCATGGAATCGATGTTAACCAAGCTCACTCAATTACAAAAGGAAATTTGTAAAGTTGCAGTGTTAACCGAGCTCACTTAGTTAACATAAGAAAATTATTTTTGAGTTAGTGTCTACCAAGTTGGGACAACTAACAAAGGATTTTCTTGTTTGGGCATATTGAGTTTAATAGATTTGTTTGTTGGTTGTAGACAATTAAGGAGATGAATATTAATCTTTTAAAGTTGTATTCAAGTTGACTTGACAATGTATATGATATAAGTATAAGGTCAAGTTGAGGGATTGAATATATGATAATGTGTGAAGATGAGAAGATTCTTAGAGGAAGAGAATTGGAAGGACAAAAAAAATATCCTTGTTGGGTTGCAATGATTTATTTGACCAAGAAGGACCAAGTATTCAAGCTAGAATTGAGATATAAAATCATCAAAGATAGTTGCATCAGAAATCAGGTCAAGTCATTGTTACTCTCTAACCATTGTAGAAATGAATCAAATATCTTAATAGAGTTAGCCTAACAACTATTTGTAAATCCTCTAACAAGGTGACATTTCTAAATTGAAGTGTTTAAAGACCTCTAACAAGGCCACTCCTAATAGGGTGATTAAATCCTTTGACAAGGTCACACCTGATAGTGTATTTTTTAACCTCTAATAAGGTTGGCTCCTAATAGGGCTCACTTTAGAATAGTGAAAAAAAGTAACTAATTGCAATTGGTGGTTTTTCCCAAATTGGGTTTCCATGTTAAATCTTGGTGTCACTTGTGTTCATTCTATTAATTTTATGTATATGCAACTAAGTTAATTAAGGTTAATCACACTTAATAGCTTAAGATTTATGTTTAGTATTTATTGAGTTACAATTGATACTATAGTGCTAGCTAAGTGACAATAAATTATTAGTGTTAATCGAGTCTCTCTATGTTAACCAAGTTACAACAGTAAATCAGTTTTAGTAGAGTTTATTTTTTGATTTATATAAGACATCTAAGGGATCTATGATTTATTTTTGTGATAATTGATTCAGCCCTTCCCTCTCATTCACTCCTCTTATATTTTCAACAATTGGCATAAGAGCTTTTGGTGCTTGCAAAGAAGGTTTCAAGGACCTAAGCTAAAGATCAAGATGTCTTGCATAAGAGAGATTCCCAAGTTGAACAAAGATAAATTCAAGGCATGATAGGAAGTTATGAAGCTACATTTGGCAACCATCAGTGACTTAGGTCTAAAATATTTGAATGGCAAGTATAAAGCTCTTACTAGAACTTTGACTATGGAAGAGATTTCTAAAAAGAAGAATTATAACATTATGATGATTGACATTGCATCTACTCTTAATTTTGATGAATTTGATGAGGTCAAAGATTGTGAGATTGGTCATGAAATGTGGATCAATTTTAGAGCCATCTATGGAGGTGATGGCAATGTAAGGAGAGCCAAGATAGAAAGTTTAAGAGGTTAGTTTGATCAAATGAAGATGAGAGAGGATGAAAACATTGCAAAATATAGTGAAAGAATCAAAGCTAGTGTTAGTGAAATTAGAGCCTCTAGAGGGAAAATTGATGATGGCATAGTGGTCAGTAAGGTACTTAGAACTCTTCTTCTTATGTATGCAATTAGATTATCAAATATTAAGGAAATGAGATACGATCTTAAGAATGACATAACTTTGGATGCTGATGCAGGAGCATCTAGAGGTATAAGGGCAATCCTGTGTCACCCAAAAAAATGTACTTAGACTTAGTTTCTAGTTCATGTGTTTTCATGTTTGTATATTCATAGTGTCCTTGAAAGGCTAAGGGAAGAGAAACTGTTAATTAATCTGAAGAAGTGTATCTTTGCAAAAAGGGAGTTAGTCTATTTGGGGTTTGTTATATCACCTGAAGGTCTCAAAATGGATCTAGAGAAGGTAAAAGCCATCTTGGAATGGCCTACTCCAAGGTCTGCTACTGAGGTAAGATAATTTCATGGCCTGGTTAGTTTTTACAGGAAGTTTATTAAGAATTTCAGTGGCATATGTGTACCCCTAACTGATACAATAAGAGGGGATAGAAAAGAGTTCAAATGGACTGCAGTAGCTATGAGAAGTTTTGAATTGCTGAAGAAAAAGGTGATAGAACAGCCTGTGTTGGAACTTCCAAATTTTAGAAAGGTTTTCCAGGTAGATTGTGATGCTAGTGGCAGTGCTATTGGGGCTGTATTAAGCCAAGAAGGTAAGCCTATTGCATATTTTAGTGAAAATTTGAATGATGCAAAGAAGAAGTGTTCTATTTATGATCAAGAGTTCTATGCAATAGTTCAGGCCTTAAAGAAATGGAGGCATTATTTATTGCCAAAGGAATTTGTTTTGTATACTAATCATCAATCATTACAGTATCTAAATAGCCAATGTAAATTGAATCAGAGGCATATGAAGTGGGTAGAGTTCTTGCAGAGCTATACATTTGTGTTGAAGCATAGAAGTGGAAAATCTAACAGGGTTGTAGATGCACTAAGTAGGAGACAGTTGTTGCTTACAGTAATGCAGGTTGAAGTAGTTGGGTTTGATGAGCTCAAGAATTTGTACCCTGAGGATCCTGATTTTGCTGAAGCATGGAAAGCTTGTAAAGAACCTGTTGCTATAGATGGAACCAAGTGGTTAGACTATTTGATTCAGGATGGCATGTTGTTCAAGGGTAATCAATTGTGCATTCCAAGGAGTTCCATGAGGGAAAATCTGATTAAGGAGAAACACAGTGGAGGGATGGTAGGAAATTTTGGTCGAGATAAGACCATTGCCATTCTTAGAGAACATTATTTTTTCCCTCAAATTTCATAGGATGTGAAGAAGTTTGTACAGAGTTGCCAGGTTTGTCAAGTTGCCAAGGGGTTTAGTCACAATACTAGCCTATATCAGCCATTGCATGTTCCATCAAGGCCATGGGAGGACATAAGTATGGATTTTGTTCTTGGATTACCAAGGACACAAAGGGGTAATGACTTTGTATTCGTGGTGGTTGATAGGTTCTCCAAAATGGCACATTTCATTCCATGCCACAAAACCCATGATGTTGTCCATATTGCAAACGTGTTCTTTAGAGAGGTGGTAAGACTACATGGTCTTCCAAGGAGTATAGTTTCTGACAGAGAAACTAAATTTGTGGAGTATTTCTGGAGGACATTGTGGAAAAAGTTAAGAACCGACTTGAAATTCAGTTCCACACATCACCCACAAACTGATGGCCAAACAGAAGTGGTAAACAAAAGTCTGGGCAATTTGCTGAGATGTTTAGTTGGGGATAAGCCCAAGGGATGGGATTTGATTCTACCACAAGCAGAGTTTTCCTACAATAACTCTATAAATAGGAGTACTAGAAAATCACCATTCCAGATTATATATGGGAATAGCCCAAGAACTGCACCAGAATTGAGGAAGATAGAGCAAGGGGAGAGGACAAGTGCTGAAGTGGAAGAATTTGCTGAACATATCAAGCTTCTAGATGAGGAGGTTCAGGCACACATTACCAAGATGAATCAAGAGTATAAAGATAGGGCTGATCAAAGGAGAAGACATAAGGAATTCCAAGTAGGGGATCTAGTCATGGTGCACTTACGAAAAGAAAGATTTCCAGCCGGTACTTACAACAAGCTAAAAATGAAGAAATTTGGCCCCTGCAAAATTTTGAAGAAACATGACTTAGGAAATGCATATGAAGTGGAGCTGCCAGATGGTATTCACATTTCTCCCATTTTCAACATTGCAGATTTAATAGAGTATCATGATGATGGTGCAGATGAGGAGCTGGTGTTAGAGCCATGTCCAAGTCCTGCTTTTAAGAAGGAGGAGATAGAAGACACTCTAGATCATCGTGTGGGTAGGAGTACCAGAAATAGGCAGTATGAAGAGTATTTGGTCAAATGGAAAGGACGATCGATCGAGGACTCAACTTGGATTTCAGCAGCTGAGGTTTCCCATTTGGGATTTCCTCTACCATTCATAAAGTGATAGGGTCACTTTTCAATCTACCCTGGGTGTCTGATGTAGGAGCATCCAGAGGTATAAGGGCAATCTTGTGTCACCCCAAAAAATGTACTTAGACTTAGTTTCTATTTCATGTGTTTTCATTTTTGGGCACCCATTTGGGTCAAATAAAGGTTCCAACTCTCATAGTTCCACTATCAGTGTGCTAGAAAATCCTGAAAAAATAGGGATAT
This sequence comes from Cupressus sempervirens, assembly GCA_028749045.1. Classification (NCBI taxonomy): domain Eukaryota; kingdom Viridiplantae; phylum Streptophyta; class Pinopsida; order Cupressales; family Cupressaceae; genus Cupressus; species Cupressus sempervirens. The sequence goes on from CM053792.1 coordinate 924,241,544, forward strand.
GTAATTGGGCCATCATTTCGGTAAACTAGAAGGTGTGAATTGGCCGAATGAATGTAATCATGATTTAGAGAATTCCGAAAAAGAATCAGGTCAAAAGGCCCCATAGTTTGAAAGTTATTATAGTTTTTCAAGTTTTGGAGACCTCCTAAGAATGCTTCAAAGTTAGGTTAGGGGCATTAAATGACCTCAAAAAGGGAACAAAAATTGGGAATGAGTTAAGCTGGTCTTTACGGCTATAGAGTGTTTCGAGAGCTTTTCAAAAATGTAAACGGTTCATCAATCAGAACTACGGTTCAAAAGTTATGCCTCTTGGAAGTTCGGTTACCATTTCTGGATTCTTCTAGATTTGCGCCGACTTCTAACACAACTTTTGGAACCTTCTATTTGGTTGGTGGATGCCTACTAGAACTTTCTAGAATGTATTCCAAGTCCTTAACCCTTCAGGGTCTATTTAAGGAGATTTCTGGCATTGTAAAAGGAGTTCGGAGTGGAGTTTGAGAGGAGGTACTGATAGGAGAAATTATCTCCACATTTATGCTATTTTAAGCCCTTAGGGCATGTTTTGAAGTTTATTTTCTCTGTACTGAATGTACTAGCTTATTTTTCAATTAATACAATTTCCCTTCTTCTGTTGTGTCCATTTTATTCTTGGGTTGTGTCCCTATCAGATGCACTACTAGAAATATTGACAACTTTTGAGTTGGATAACTTTGACAACTATGTTCCTAACTCTAGAAGCATTGAGTTTGCATTTGAAGCTAAGCTTTCACTCAAAAAGAAAGGTGGAAAATCAAAAGGAAAAAAATCTAAAAGTTAAGAAGAAGAAATTTTTGACAATGATCTTGAAGTCATTGAAGCCCTACTTGCAATAAAATATGCCTAAGGCAAAGGAAAGTAAAAAGGTAAAATTCCTCTAATATATTTTTCCTGTGAAGATGTTTGTCATATTGCTGCAAGGTATCGAAAAAGAGAAAGCAAAGAAGGTAGCAAGTATAAAGGCAAGAAGGATTTCAAAAGCTACAAAGACTACAAGGTTAAAGGTAGGAAGTCATGTTTCATGGCTAAATATTTTGATAGTAGTGATGATGATGAAATGGTTTATATTGTTGTAAAAGATGAAGATGATAAGATGACACTTATTCCTCATGTTAGTAAGAACGATACATGGATCATTGGTAGTGGTTGTTCTCACCATATGACTGGTGATAAAAAAATTTTTGAACATATGGAACACTATGATGGTGGGAGTGTTAGATATGGTAATAATGAACCTTGTTATATAAAAGGAAAAGGTCGTATTTCACTAACCAATGAACTCAAATGTGACAATGCCTATTGGGTTAAAGGACCGAAGCATACTATATTAAATGTGGTATAGTTGAATAACATTGGATTCAAGGTAAAATTCATTAACAAGAAGGCCAAGTTGCTAGATAGAAAAGGAAATCTATTTAGGTCTAGTAATCAAACAAAAGGTAATTTATTCTACCTAGATCTAAGTGAAACTTCATGCTTTACTGCTCAAGTAGAAGAAGGACGATTATGGCACAAAAGGTTGTATCATATAAAATTTGATAACCTGATCAAAATATGAAAAAATAAAAGAGTGAGAGGTATTCCTAGTTTGAGGAAACTTGATATGGGCATGTGCAAAAAAATTTCAAATTGGAAAGATGGGAAAGACAATTTTCAAAAGCAAGAATTATCATTCTAAAGAAGTGTTGGAGCTAGTTCATATAGACCTTTGTGGACCTATTGGAATAGAGATCTACAATGGAGATAAGTATTTCATTTTATTTGTTGATCATTATTTTAACATTATGATAGTAATGCATTTGGAAGACAAGTGAAAAGATTTTCAAAAATTCAAGTGGTATCTAGCTAGAGTTGAGAAATAAATAGGAAAGAAACTAAATTGTCTAAGGTCAGATAGAGGAGGTGAATTCATTTCAAATGAATTCAATGAATTCTACACTTAGAAAGGAATCAAAAGACAAGTATCAATCCCTGGTATACCTCAACAAAATGGTATAGAAAAAAGAAGTAATAGATCTATCATGAATTGTACAAGAACCCTGATGATAGAAAATAATGTTGGAATCAAATATTGGAAGGAAGCAATCAGTACAATAGCTCATACCTTAAATATATAGAGTACAACTAAAGAAAGACTCAAATTAGACACCTTATGAACTATGGTATGAATCTAAAGCCAATGTAAGCTACTTGAAAGTATTTGGTAGCAAATGTTATATCTTGAAGGAGTCTAGGAAGGGTAAATTTGATTTCAAACGTGATGAAGGCATATTCCTAGGATACTCCAATAGAAGTAAAGCATACAAATGTTTGAATCTAAAAACTCATAAGATAATAGAAAGTGCACATGTGAAGATTTATGATTCTGTAGAAAAGAGTGAAGAAGAGAGCAACAAAGAACCTGAAGCCTACATAAAGTTTATTTACTTTGAGCCTAATACATTGGCTAATCAAATTGGAAGTTAGCAAACTTCACCTCTTGAGTCCCCAAAATATCTAGAAGCACCTGAGTTGCAACTAGTGCAACTTGAGTCATAGTCCAAAGAACCCAAGTCATAGTCAGAAGAAACCAATTTACAACCAGTGCAACCCAAGTCAGAGTCTGAAGGACTAGAGTCATAGATAGTGGGACCTGAGCATGATGTAGAAGATCATGGTGAGGAAAATGAAATAATACCTAAATCCAAAATATTTGTACTTGAAAGATATGTTAGAAGGCACCATTCACCTAAGAAAATCATTGGAGATAAGTTAGAAAGTACAATGGCAAGGAACAAATTGTAAGGTACAAGTTTTCTTACTAAATTTGAACCAAGAATTGTTAAAGATGCTTTGGATATTGAAACTTGGATTCAAGAAATGAATGAAGAGATATAACAGATAGAAAGGAAAAAGACCTGGACTATTGTTCCTAGACCCAAGGATAAGAATGTAACTAGCACAATGTGGGTATTCATAAACAAGCTGAATAAATATGGAGACATTTCTAGAAACAAAGCAAGGTTAGTATGCAAAGGCTATTATCAAGAGGAAGGTATTGATTATGGTGGAACTTTTTCTCTTGTTTCAAGATTAGAAAGTGTTAGGACTTTACTTTCTTATGCTGCACATAAAGGATTTAAAGTGTATCAGATGGATGTGAAATTTTCATTCTTGAATGGAATTCTAGAAGAAGTCTACATTGAGAAACTAGAAGGTTTTGTAGATCCTATCAAAAAGCATATGGTATGTAAACTACACAAAGCATTATATGATCTTAAACAAGTTCCCAGGGCTTGGTATGAAAGACTTCATAGTTATTTGATGAAGATTGGTTTCCAAAGGAAAAATGATAACAATAGTCTATAAATCAAAGAAGGACGAGAGGAGTTATTGCTAGAAGAAATCATTATAGATGATATACTATTTACTAGTTATGATGACTTATGTAAACCTTTCTCTAAAGAAATGAGTAAGGAATTTGAGATGTTAATGTTTGTAGAGATCAAATTCTTTTTTGTCTTGTAGGTTTGAATAGAAGAAAGATGGCGTCTACATTACTTAATCTAAGTATATCAAGGAGATACTCAAGAATTTTTGAATGGAGGATTCAAGACTAGTTGGAACACCTACATCTACTAGATATAAGCTTTCCAAAAATGATGATTCCAAGGAGGTAGATCAGACCAGATATAGATCCATGATTGGAAAAATTTAGTATGTAGTACACACTAGGCCTAACATTGCTCTTGTAATTGGTATGGTGGCAAGATTTTCAACTATTCCTAAAGAAAATCATATGATGGAAACAAAGAGAATCATGAGGTATCTAAAGGGTAATGAAGATTATGGACTATGGTACAAGAAAGGAGGCAAGTTTTATTTGAAAGGCTTCATTGATGTATATTGGGCATGAAGTATTGATGATAGGAAGAGAACCCATGGTGGAACATTCTTTCTTGGTAAGAGATTAGTGTCTTGGACAAGAAAAAGTAAGAATTGCATCTCTTAGTCTATGGTAGAGGCAGAATATGTTGCAGAAGAAGTCAATTATTCCAATATTGTTTGGTTCAAGCAACTATTGGTAGGTATGAAGGTATAAATAAGGGATCCAGTGGTTATCTTCTATGATAGCACAAGTACAATTAATATATCAAAGAATCCTATGATGCATACAAAGACCAAGCACATTGCAATATATTATCATTTTCTAAGAGAATTGATGCAAGACACAGAGGTGAGATTGGAATATGTGAATTCAAAAGAACAAATTATAGACATATTCACCAAGCCATTACCTAAGAATGCATTTTGTATCTAAGAGGTAATCTAGGGGTTATTCCCATATATGAAGCTCACTAAACAAGATTTAGTGATGTATCAACTAAGTATTCTTGACGATCAATCAAATTGATGTAGTAATGAAAGGGTAGATTATATATGAATCTATACATTAGATACATTGAAATTAACTGAATATTGTTTTTGGCATAGGATGTCAAAGAGGGATACTTTGCTATCATATCACATAAATTTTGTAAAGGGAGAGGTTGTTGTCATATCGCATAAAATTTGTAAAGGGAGAGTTTTCTATGAAGATGTCAAAGAGGCAGATTTTGATGAAGAGTAAAAGTTGGAGAGTTTGCTGATAAAGGGAGAAACTGAAATCAAATAATCATTCTAGAGAGAGTGATTATTGTAAGAGGGAGCTCAAACTGATAGAGGGAGCTCTCATGGATGAGAATCAAAATCAAACTATGGATATTTTCCTACTTCAATTTTTCTCTAAAATTTCATTGTATTATGACATATTGTGTTACCATCAATGCCAAAGAGGGAGATTGTTGAAAATAATTATTCAATTATGTATCATCTTTAATGTTACAAAAAATGAAATATCTTTACGAGTTAGTGTCTATTGAGCTCACTTGGGCAATGAAAATAGCTTCCTATGTCTGCCAAGAATTTCAATGTTTGCCAAGTTTAGAAAATAGTGTCTACCGAGTTTACTTGGGAAATGAAGAAGAAGTTCACAAAAGATAGTATCTATCAAGTTCACTCAGGCACCAAAGAGAAGTTCATAGAGGTTTAGTGTTAATCGAGCTCACTCGGTTAATAAAGGAAAGTTAGCATGGAATCATTGTTAACTAAGCTCACTTGTTTACCAAAGGAAATTTGTGAAGTTGCAGTGTTAACTAAACTCACTTGGTTAACATAGGAAATCATTTCTAAGTTAGTTTCTATCAAGTTGGATCAGATGACAAAGGATTTTCTTATTTTGGCATATTGAGTTTAATGAATTTGTTTGTTGGTTCTAGTGGACTAAGGAGATGAATATTACTTTTTTAAAGTTGTATTCAAGCCAAATTGACAATGTATATGATAGAAGTATAAGATCAAGTTGAGGGATTAAACATATGAGAATGTGTCAAGATAAGAAGATGCTTAGAGGAAGTAGATTGGAAGGATAAGCATAATTTTCTTGTTGGGCTGCAAAAAATTATCTAATCAAGAAGGATCAAGTATTCAAGCCAGAATTGAGATCTAAAATAAGCAAAGATAGTTGCATCAACAATCAGGTCAAGTCATTGTTACTCTCTAACCATTATAGCAATGAATCAAATCTCTTAATAGAGTTAGCCTAATAGCTATTTGTAAATCCTCTAATAAGGTGGCATTTCTAGATTGAAGTGTCTAAAGACCTCTAACAAGGCCACTCCTAATAGTGTGATTAAACCCTCTTATAGGGTCACACCTAACAGTGTGTTTTGTAACTTTTAATAGGGTTGGCTCTTAACAGGGCTCATTTCATAAGAGTGAAAAATAGTCACTAGTTGCAATTGGAAATTTTTCCCAAATTGGGTTTCCAAGTTAAATCTTGGTATCACTTGTGTTCATTCTATTTCTTTTATGTGTATGCAACTAAGTTAATTAAGGTTAATCACACTTAATATCTTAATATTTTGATGTTCAATATTTATCAAGTTAGAGTTGATATTATAGTGCTTGCTGAGTGACAATAAATTGTTAGTGTTATTCAAGTGTCTCTATGTTAACCAAGTTACAACAATAAATCAGTTTCAGCTGAGTTTATGCTTTGATTTATATAAGACATCTAAGGGATTTGGGATTTTTTTTTTGGTAACTAATTCACTCCTCCCGTCTTAGTTATTCCTCTTATATTTCCAACAAGAATACCCTCTTTTACATAATTATTAGAAGGCAAACTCCCTATCATATAAAATTTAATGATTGATTACATAATTTAGTAAAAAATTACAACAAATATGATTGACATGTGAAAAAGATGGAAAAATATCTTTAAGGCTAGAAGAAGTGATCTCCCTTCTTGGAACATGATGTCTTCCCACATAACCTCCTGTAAGCAGCTAATCAAACTACAAGTATAACTTTCATAGAGAAAATGAGTTAGTTCCATGCTTGAAGAATTCATATTTTAGATTTAGCAAGGCAACCATAGAAATCTCAAACCCAGACATGTTGAGCTAGAACCTTACAAGGCACTTATAGAAGAGTCTTCCAAAAAAATCTCAACCCATACTAGAGTTGGTATCTGAAATCTAAAATTGAGAGCAACCATGTTTCTGAATATATATGAAATAGCAACCACTAATCCTTGTTAGTCAAGATTCCTAAAACAAAATCATTCTCCGAAAGGAAATTGGAAGCATAAATATCGCTATATAATCACCAAACTAGAATAAAAGACCTTGCCATACACAAAGTCAACCAAGCTAGTGTTCAGTTATAGAAGGCTGGAAGATAAACCCTATTTGGTTTGGTAGGAAAAAATGATGCTAGGGTCTGATAAATATTTCAAAAATGACCTTTTAAAGAGAGCTCGTAAAGAAATTTATAAGGTGATTAACTAATTGTTAAATTCTAAAAGATGAGAACTAGAAGTAAAAAGAATTTATGTCCTATTTATGAATGAATGTTTCATACAAAAGTTACTACTATCTAAACCATTAATAAATTAAAAATAAACTATAACTGAGATATAAAGAGTCATATAATAAATAGAGCATGACTTTAGGCAATGTTTTGAGCCTTTGCCTTAAGGACCATCTCAAAGAAAATATGATCAAAAGGTAACTTAAAAGGCTCTCATTCCCTAAAAGATTCACAAAGGTCTTCTATGGAAGTACATAGGACCCACTCTTGAAGTATTCTTTCAGCTTCAAAGTAGTGCTCCATCTAGTCGAGATCAATGGGGTCCAAGATAGAAAAAAAGTAAAGAATAAACCTAATGTTTCTTAGATAAACCTCCTTGGCTTCCCAAAAGCCTATTGGATCCTTAGTAAGATAATCAAGTAAGTTAGAATAGGTTCCACTCTAATATAAATAAAATTGTAGTTAGCTACAATAGCAATGGTAAGATCTCCTCTAATGTTAATAAGGACAGTGTTAAGATCTCCTAATAGATGTTCATCAAATAATTCCAGACCAAGACAAGCTATCAGTTCATTATTAACATAAAATCATAGACTATTGCTATGAAAATAGCAATGAGGTCCACATTAGAATAAAACCTTTTAGGAAAATTGATATATTGGGTACCTAAGAATTTTAGAACAACTCTCGATATTACCTTATTCTTAACAGATACAAACCACATCATTCTTTCAATCTTAATGAGTTTATAGAAACCCATGAGCCTAGTAGGAGAGGTGAGCTTAATTGAAGTATCCATGATTTTGGACTGCAAAAAAGGGACCCAACATTCCTTAATTAATAGTAGAGGAGAAAGGATGCCCAACTTGCCACCGTTCTTGGGTTAGTAAGTGTATTAAAGTATCACACAAGGAATGAAGCAATGCATGCATGGAAGGTGCTTGCTATCTTGTATAACTAATAAATCCTCATTAATTAAAAGTACATCCAAGATTAAAATTGAATGAAATCGATTAAAAGTGAAGACTGAAATAAGAGAGAGGTATAGATAGTGGATCCCAATATAGCCTTAAAAAATCCACATCATTAAAAGCCTATGAAAATACCATGAGAATCAAACTTGATTAATGTCAAATCATAGTTCAATTTTCTAGGTATGATGAACCCTAAAAAATAAAGCCAATAAGGATGGAAAAAAATATTTTAAAATATTTTTTTAGAGATAAGAATAGAAATAATGATAAAAGGAATAAAAGAGTTAGAAGAGACTGGGATGATAAGGGAATATACTAAGATTAAGAAAATACTTCTTTAGAACTAACTTGCTAAAGACTTCCATATATCATGCTAGTATAACATTCTTAGAACAAAAAATCAAAGAAGAATTAGTAATTATAAGGAGGGGAGTAATTGAACGTCCCTCAAGAAGTCATTCCTACTCTGAAGATCCTCTAACCAAATTCTTTGAGAAACACAAGTCTTATTTGAGCCATCTTCTCCTTTCATTCCATTCAATCCCTCTTCTTATCCTATCCCATATTGAATAAAGAGAGTATTTTTAGGCGATTATGGATAATATTTCCTTCCATAATTTTGTGGGAATTAAGAGGAAAGGAACATGAGGATATTTAGAGATATGAAGATGGATCACCAATAGCTTATTGTTAAATAGGAAACATTGATCATTGAAGTTATTAACAATAAGGTATGCAATAACAGACGATCCCATAGTGCCATGACTTAGCTTGATGATTTTATGTGACACAAATGGTTGGTTGCACTTAAAATTCCTCATTTCATAGGGAAACAAAAAAATGTGTATGGTCCCCTCCCTAAAAGGGTTGGGTGAAAATTAATTTTGACGAAGCTTCATGGGGGAATTCGAGTGTTGTTGGCATTGGTTTTTCTATTAGAGATCCTAAGGGAGATATTCTAATTAGATATTATGAATACATTGGATTTGCATCTAATAATGAGATAGAGCTAAAATCCGTTATGAGAGAACTCTGGCTTTACTCAATTTTCAAATTCCAAAACATTGAAATTGAAGGTGACTCAGCCATAATCATTAATGCCTTGCAAAAGGGATCCATGCCTAACTATAAATTATAATCTCTACTAGAAAAAGCATTAGAGATCCTTGAAACATTTAAGACAACTACAATGAACCATATCTATAGAGAAGGGAACACTTTGGTTGATCAGTCAACAAATGAGGAAGAACTATATTCCAAGACATCCTTTTGAAGAACCAATTCCAACACTATCTAGCATAGTCATAGTTAACTAATAAGTGGTTTGGATACTCCTCTTCCTTTTCACAAAGTGGATAAATAAGGGGACCTTCATAGCCCATTCTTTTGAATTTATTGGTAGTTGGGATTTTTTCTTGAAGAGTTAGTCATGAGAAGACTCTTGTCTTAGGAAGATAAAGAGCATCCCAACACAAGATCTAAGGAGGCTCCTCCTTAGGGGGATTTATTATTCCATCAAGAAACTATATGATTCCTTTACCATAAATTCCCCTAATTTGGATCCATCCCATATTAATTTATCTTCTCTATGACAAGACCAAGGTTCTATTTTAAAGAATGGACAAAAGAAGATCCTTATCAGATTGTGAAGCCCTAAGATTATGGAAGGATTTCCAATGCCAACATTCAAGGGAAGAACTATCTAAGACCACATAGTTTCTTAGGAAAGGACCCCAAGCTTCTTCCCGGACTTCTCTAAGAATAATAAAGTTGCATAACTTATTTATAAGAGGGAATCCTTCCCAAGAATTAGTCTAGAATCTTACCGTATCACCTTTTCTTACTTTCCATGTGATTCTATTTGAGATGATATATTTTCATTTGATCATGAAATTCCAAATACTCAATCCCATCAGGAGATTTTCAATTTTGAAGAGACTAAGGGGATCAATTGGATCAAGATATTCTGTTTAAAGAATTTTGGACCATTTAAAATGAGGGTTCCTAAAAATTCTCCATACTTATTTTTCCTTGATAATTGAGCCCTGATCTTTGATATTTCTTATCCCAAAGCCTCCATTGGCCTTACACTTGTAGACTTTATTCCAAGCCAATAATGGAATTTTCTTTATGTTTCTTGAACCTTTCCAAAGGAAATATTTGAAAAATTTGTTTGTCAAAGATCATGACAACATTTGTGGGTTACATTCTAATGGCCTTGCACTTTACCAAAAATTACTTAGGGTGGGATACTATTGGCCAACTATGCAAGCTAATGTCATCCAAAATGCTAAATCTTGTAAGAAGTGCACAGTACACTACAACTTGATTCATGCTCCTAGGTGTGAATTGATCCCCTCTATTACATATAATCCTTTCTAGCAATGGACCTTTGACTTGGTTGGAAAGATTCATCCAAGATCATCTAGCAAACAAAAATTTATTATCACAAAAATTGAATATTTCACTAAGTGAGTTATAGTTGTTCCACTTTCTACAACTATAGGAAAACATGTTCCCTTGTTTATACTAAATCACATCATTTATCACTATGGAATTCCTTCCTCCATATTCATAGACAAATGGGGGAAAATTAAGAACAAGACCTTAAACAACTTTGCAAGAAGTTTAAAATAAAGCAACACTAGTCCTCCATCTACTATCCCCGAGGGAATGGCCAAGCTAAGAACTCAAACAAAAAATTGCTGAAATTTTTTCATAGCACACTTCACAAATCAAGTGGGGATTGGTACCTATAGATTGGGCTCTAAAAAGTGGCACATTGATTCTTTGTTCTATATGCTCCTACCCTGTCAAATCTTGTCTCATGATGAATTATTAGTCAAAAGATATTGACCATCAAAGTTGCATTCTAAAAATCACCTACAAATCAACATGTTAGAAAACACTAAACTGGGTTCAAATTTTGATCCGGTTAATAATTTCAGTGAAAATTGAAGTGTCTCATTTCTCTCCAAAATTTGCACCATGAGAAAGATCTCAGCATCCTAATTCCAATGCAACTGGAACAGACAAAAACATAGTCCGAATGGAGAAGTTATGCTTGGTCAAAGTTTTGGTCAATAGGCAAACCAGAGGGCTAGATAAGAGGCAAAATTAGACCATCTCAAAAGTGGTCAACAATGGATTTCAAAACAAAGAGCTTGTTGAGAGCTTTTCGATTGTGTTTGTTTCATCAAAAATGGAGCCTGTACATGGAATTTATGCCATTTTAAAGTTCAGAGTAAGATTTGAATCTTGATGACATCATCATGATGTCATGGGGTAGTTTAAAACCAAAACAGAAAAAAGAAAAAAAAAAGACTTGTGCTAACGAGGTTTGAACGTTAAACCTCTTTATTACTATTCCATTACCTCACCAACAACCCATGTGTCTAACTTTATATTAGTTTGGGAAACATTTTATTTAATAACGACATCCTTTTCAATATGCCAAACCAACAAACATTTTCCATATCACTTAGAATCCACTCATTCATTAAGTCACCCACACAAATTTTGGGTTAAGTATACGTGGTAATTAGTAAGAGGATAATGGATGATTTGATTAAAATCAAACAAAATCTTGTTTGTTGGAGGATTTGAACCCCTGACCTGCAAAGCTAAACATAGTGCCTGACCATTCCACCAAACACGTGGCTTCTTGTTTTATATGTGCGGCAGTTAGTTTTGTCTTATCAGTGCTGAGAATTGGTTATAAAATGCCGGCGGTGGGCTTTGAACCCGTAACTTTTGGCCCACCAAAATTGCATGCCACCGGTGCGCTATTGACAGTGCTTAGGAGGTAATTGGCGCTTGTTTAATTTGAACATTATCTCAACCCGCCAACCTTATTCCAAATGAGGTTATTTGTTAAAACTAATTTTCATTATTAAGCCTTTGTAACAACAAAATCCCGTAAATAATAAATAAAAGGGCTAAAATAAAGATTAGGGGAGATTTGAAAATATTATGGAGAGATAAGGAATATTTTGTAAATCATTTGGTTATGAACCAAATTGAGTAAAATTTTATGTATAAAAGGGGGTTTAAGGTGAAAGTGGAGAGGGTGGTAGTTTTTCTATTTAGGTGGTGAGAATAGGAGAATGTTTAAGAGATTTTTGAAGACTATTATGCACATCGAGGACATGTTATGTTGATGTGTTTAAGGGGATAAGTCTTGGTGCATTTGTAATTGAGTTTGGAGAATAATTGGATCGGTCGTACTCTATTAGAGCTAACCCAAAGATGTAGTCACATTTGTGGTGAACTCCGAGATCAAATTTTGTTTGCACTCTCTATCTTTTTCTCTCTCAATTCTATTTTTTTCACCTTAAATTCTTAAGTTTTGATGCATAATTTCATTTATGTATGCATGTAATAAGACTTTTTCTAAAATTTGATTTTATTTAAGCATTCAATACTACAATTAGTCTAGATCCATCAATACGATCAAGTGGTATCAGAGCCCAGTTGACTATTATTGCAATTGCTTTCTTGAATGCTAACAAGATCCAAGTTTCAGAAGGGTGAAGGCAAGCTTGAAGAATTTAATCCTGAGATTGAGAAGTGAAGAACTTTTCCAAAGATGTCTATTTCTGGAATGGAGGTTCCTGATGAGATCAGTGAATAGGAATTTTGAAGAGCATTGCTCGAGATGAAGGCTAAGGTGGACATTCTTTTTCGGGAGAGACAAGAGCAGAAAGAATGTGAAGACAAGAAAGGGAAACATCATGGAGATGGTGACAAGAAACCAAATCCACCCTCTTCTTCTTCTCCTCCCACTTCTCCTTCTTCTCCATCTTCTCCTCATTCTACTTCTTCTAATCCTTTCAAGGGTGGATATAAGCCTAAGATCAAACTAGATGTAAAATTTGACTTGCCTAAGTATTGTGGTGAACTTAATGCTAAAAAATTGGATGATTGGATTCAGCAAGTAGAAGTCTACTGTAGAGTCCAGAATCTATTAGATGATGTTGATAAGATTCAATTAGCTACTCTTTGGTTAGGAGGTACAACTTTAACCTGGTGGGAGAGTAAGACTAAGGCAAAATTTTCACGGCATGGTAGAGTCAGTTTAACTTGGGCAGAGTTTGTTAATGCTCTTAAGAAGCAGTTTTATCCCTTAGGACATATGTGACAATTAATGATGGACTGGCAAATGTTTAGGCAAAGGAAAGGTCAAACTATCCAAGAGTACACCCATGAATATAGGAAAAGGGCTATTTCTTTGAATGTTCCTTTGTACACCCAAGATACTTTGTTAAAGTAAATAGGAGGTCTTCATTCCTACCTTAGGCATTCTATTTTGGTATTAAACCCTTGTAATTTGGATGAAATGTTAGTTCAAGCTACACACTTAGAGTCAAGGGGTAAAGGATCTTTTATTGATAAGTTTGATAATGATAACTCTGTAAAGAAATCTTCTAAGAATGCAGAGATAGAGAAAGGAAAGAAGGTAGCTACAGTCAAGAAGGATGAGAAACTTTCCTACACTCATTGTGATAGGAAGGGTCATGATGAAGAATATTGTTGGAAGATGCATCCTAAATTGAAGCCTAAATGGGCTCAAAGACAGAATAAGAAGCAAAACGATAAGGAGAAAGCCACAAATGTTGTTATGGATCTTAGTTTAGATTCATATGATGAGACTAAGATAACAGCTATGGGTGTAAAAGGTAAAGCTCCTATCTTTGGTGTTTTTGTTCATAGTTGTGCTTCTTCATCTAAAGTTAATGATTTCCCTGAAGATAAGAAAAGGAATGAGTTGTTTCATTTAAGGGTTGTTGCTAAGAACACTAAAATTGATGCACTCATAGATAGTGGTTCTCAAGTGAACTTGATTTTTGAAAGTATTGTAAGAAACTTGGGATTGAAAACTACATTACATAAGAAACCTTATCCACTAGGTTGGATTTGTTAAAATGATAAGTTGCAAGTAACAAGATAATGCACCTTAAGATTCACAATCACTAGTAAGTTTGTGGATGAAGTGCATTTTGATGTTGTTCCATTGGATATCTGTGGGATAGTGCTTGGTAGCCCTTATCTTTATGACCAAAAAGAAATTTTCTACAGGGAAAAGAATCATTATCACTTGTTTAAAGATGGCATTCAGTCTATTGTACATTCTCATAGGACTAAGACTAATCATTCTTTTGCAAACATAGGGTAGTTAAAGAGGGTAATTAATGCAAGTAAAGAGTTAACTCTAATGTCTATTAGTACAAGTGGTTCTACACTTGAACTTGGAGTAGCTAACCAAGGATGTTGCAGGATGCACCTAGAGTACAACATGAGGGAATGATGAATGAAAGAATTGATGATTCCTTGGGTAAAAATGTTCCTATTATGAAGGATCGATATGTTGTTGATTTATTCTCTTTGATTTCTGCATTATTGTTTAGCTTGATGCTAGTCAATGTTTGTTGGTTAGTGGCCATGACAATTGATGTAGATGCTTATGGAAGTGATAGAATAATGTTTATGATCAACAATGTTGTTGCAGTCTTCATTGTGCTTGTGAACCAGGTATTCAGATGTATAGATGATACAGGACAAGTGGGGAGGCCAAGTCCTCACTTAATCTTGGAGTAAATGTCACTTTTGGAGGTCCAAAAGGCCTTCAGTGGGGAGGCCTGATTTGGTGGATAATTTCAGTGAAAATTGAAGTGTCTCATTTCTCTCCAAAATTTGCACCATGAAAAATATCTCAGCATCCTAATTCCAATGCAACTTGAATGGACAAAAATGGAGTCTGAATGGAGAAGTTACACTCAGTCAAAGTTTTGGTCAACAGACAGACCAGAGGGCTAGATAAGAGGCAAACTTAGACCATCTCGAAAGTGGTCAACAATGGATTTCAAAACAAATAGATCGTTGAGAGCTTTTTGATGGTGTTTGTTTCATCAAAAACAGAGCCTGTACATGGAATTTATTCCATTTTAAAGTTCAGAGTAAGATTTGAATCTTGATGATGTCATCATGATTTCATGGGATAGTTTAAAACCAAAAAAGAAAAAAGAAAAAAAAAGACTTTTGCTAACGAGTTTTGAATGTTAAACCTCTTTATTACTATTCCATTACCTCACCAACAACCCACGTGTTTAACTTTAGATTAGTTTGGGAAACATTTTATTTAATAACAACATCCTTTTCAATCCGCCAAACCAACAAACATTTTCCATATCCCTTAGAATCCGCTCATTCATTAAGTCACCCACAAAAATTTTGGGTTAAGTATATGTGGTAATTAGTAAGAGGATAACAGATGATTTGATTAAAATCAAACAAAATCTTGTTTGTTGGAGGATTTGAACTCCCAACCTACGAAGCTAAACATAGTGCCTGACTGTTCCACCAAACACATGGCTTCTTGTTTTATATGTGTGGCAGTTAGTTTTGTCTTATCAGCACTGAGAATTGGTTATAAAATGCTAGCAGTGGGATTTGAACTCGTAATTGCCGGCCCACCAAAACTGCATGCCACCGATGCGCTATTGACAGTGCTTAGGAGGTAATTGGCGCTTGTTTAATTTGAACATTATCTCAACCTGCCAACCTTATTCCAAATGAGGTTATTTTTTAAAACTAATTTCCATTATTAATCCTTTGTAACAAAAAAAGCCTGTAAATAATAAATAAAAGGGCTAAAATAAAGATTAGGGGAGATTTGAAAATATTATGGAGAGATAAGGAATATTTTGTAAATCATTTGATTATGAACCAAATTGAGTAAAATTTTATGTATAAAAGGGGTTGTAAGGTGAGAGTGGAGAGGGTGGTAGTTTTTCTATTTAGGTGGTGAGAACAGGAGAATGTTTAAGAGGATTTTGAAGACTATTCTGCACGTCGAGGGCATGCTATGCTGATGTGCTTAAGGGGATAAGTCTTGGTGCATTTGTAATTGATTTTGGAGAATAATCAGATTGATCATACTCTATTAGAGCCAACGCAGAGATGTAGTCACATTTGTGGTGAACTCCGAGATCAAACTTTGTTTGCACTCTCTATCTTTTTCTCTCTCAATTCTATTTATTTCACCTTAAATTCTTAAGTTTTGATGTATAATTTCATTTATGTATGCATGTAATAAGACTTTCGCTAAAATTTGATTTTATTTAAGCATTCAATACTGCAATTAGTCGAGATTCATCAATCAGATCAAATTTGGCTTTGAAAACTAGGCAAATGGACACTTGGGAGAATGAAATCTAGGGCATTGGTTCTCTGTCATGAGGAAATTATAAACTTGTTGTTTGGGCTCATGATGAATGATTGGGCACAAATGGCAAGCGGTCAAAGTGGGCTACTTGGATTTTGCAGACTGGAAATAATGACAAAACCATTTTTTACAAATGGAATTAACCTCAAAAAGTGTGGAGATAGATTCATCAGGACCTAAAAACTACACACTTCAAGTATTTTTGGAGGGAAACATAGGGGTACAATCCATTCGATCTAGGTAATCACGGATCTCAAGTTATAATATCATGAATAGGGGTACTAACAAATTTGCAAATGTTGACACCAGTAGAAGTTATAAATTGTGTTTGGAATTGCATTTGAAAACTGATCAAATGAATTTGTCATGAGCTAAAACAAGAAATGTAACAATTCTTTGATGTCTACAATGCAACACAAAAGGAAAATTAGCATTTTGGTCAATTTTATCAAAATTACAGCTCGTCAAATAGGGCTTCCTAGAATTATGGGCAATGTGCATTTGCATGAAAACAATAAACTGCCAACTTTGAGGGATTCAAAACCTAATCAAATGGAATCAAAAAAACTCAAAATCTGAAATAGAGGTTCTCAAGTATGGATACTAGACATTGCCAAAGTGGTGAGTAATGAAGCATTTCTGGGTGCAAGGTATTCAGCTGCAAAGATGGCCTCATGTCGTTGTTTGGCACAGGTGAAAATGCAAAAATGACAGTTACTCAAATTGATACTTCACAAAATGGATTAGAATGTCAATTAATCTTCATGGAACATGTAAATATACTGAATGAAAGGTGCTAGAAGCATTAAACACCTGTTGGGCCTTAGGCTGACAGTTGAGTACAAATGCATTTAAAAGCATTTATAGGGCTCAATTTTCTCAACCGTGCTCAAAATCAGGGCTACAATTTTGAGTGCCAATAGTGGCTCTATCTGGGGATGCATGTCCCTTATGGGCATGGCAAGATTTCAGATCTCTAGGAGAAGTAGACCACACACATGACAAAAAAAATTCCTCTCAAACAACTTTATTGAAAGCAAGAACTACTACTAAGGTTATGTACAAACGATGGCCTTGGGCCACTAAACTTCAACAATTTTTTTTACCTCTATAATACACATGATTCTCATATGAACTTGCATGAGGTAAATTGAAATGATCATTCATATCAGTTTCACCAATTAAATACACATCTTGAATCTCATTACTTAGCAAAACTAAATCTACATCCTTACTTCCATAATGTATATAAAAACTTACTTCATTTTCAACCATTTTCTCATTATGAAAATACTGATTAGCATGCTCAAACATATTAGGATAACACTGAAACTCTTCTTTATTAGACAAATCATACATGCTATCATTCTCGAATATGAAGGCTTCATATTCAAAATAGGGAAAAGGATCACACATGCCTTGAAATTGTGTTTCCTTATGCATATCTAGATGCTATCCTAAAGAACAATCTGATTGGTATTCACACATATTATCAATATCATAATCTGAAACCAATCCATAATCTTCAAATGGTTCTTCATAATTAGCAAACAGATTAGTCCTCACATCAAAAAGCTCATCATAAAAATCTTTACAAGGTGCATGCTGATTTTGAATAATTACTTTGTCAAACACCTTGTCATCCATCTCATCAGATGCAACATCATTGTCTTCACTATCATACCTAGAAGAAAAAAAATCTAAGTGATTATAGTGGTATGATAAAGTATCATCATTAAAATCATTCTCCACTAAATCTGAAGCTTCCATGTCTTCTTCAAACAATGGGTTGATAACTCCATGTACTGATCCTCTTTGAACATTATGACAAAAAATGGGCTAATCATCATCAAGATTTTCATTATATAGAGCGTTAGTATATACCTTAAAACCATTACCCATCTTGTCTTCATGGAGACTTTCAGCATTTGAAGAAAAATTAGAACTACATTTGGAATCACTTGCTACTCCATCACCAAAGCATGTAGAATATAAATAAAAGTTACTTGCATTGTCTTTATGTAGGTCATTCAAATGTCTTGTAGACCTATCATTATTTATCTTATAAATAGGTGCTGATGCATTAACCTTAGAATCATTCATATATTGATCATCACTACATTCATTCTCAAGACATTCATCTACACAATTAGGTTATCCATTCTTATAAACAACCTCTTTATCCTCATATTGTGTAGACAAATCTCCATAGCTTTCAACATCTAGCTAACTTGTATAACTCTGAACTAGAAATTCACTTTCAGATTTAGAAATAGAACTCATGCCCTTACTGACATAAGAATACTCACTCCCATCATTTCTTTCTTCTTCCCAACTTGCATCTAATTCATATGAAGACAAAAATACACTATGACTGTCCTCTCCTTGACTCAAGTGACAACTCTCATCATCAGCTTCGTATGACACCTCTTGATAATATACTAGATTAGCAACTTCATTATCATAACTTGAAAGATGACTTTAAGCATCTTTGTACTCATATTGAGATGCATATCTTTCAACTTCAACCTTTATAACATTCTCAACATAATGCAATCTCTCAATAAGATAATTCATTTCTTGTGTATCTAACTAATCAAGTGAATCTATCTTATCATCCACTACTGAAGCATTACAACCATATGTGCTCTGTTCCTCTAACTGTGACTAAGATAAATGTGACTAACATTCTTCATCTTGTGTTATCTCTCCATGACATGTTGGATCAGCAACATTAAACTCATGATCATAGAGATAACTCTCAGCCTCCTCACTTGCACAAAACTGAGATATAGGTGCAGCAACCTCAAACTTTGAAGTGTTAGTTACATCATCATACATATAATAATCTTGAGAAGAACTTATTATTGTAACTAAACCTTGATTCATAAAATCAACACAGTTTTGAACCCTATCAAAGTCTGATATACATCCTACTATTGTAACATCATGAACATGTGTGTCATCATTTGTAATCAAACTAACCTCACTTATACACATATTCTGATATGAATTTTCCACTTGATTAAAACCTACAGTAGGGGTATTGATATGTTTATTTGAAACTAAAGCATCAACACCATGTTCAAATTTTCTTTCATGACCATTATACTTGTAGTCATTCATAACAAAATGACCTCTAATCAATCCATACTTCATATTATTCTCAATATCCCTAGCGGTCACAAAAGCCTGATACAATGTCTGTGGTTCTTTATCCCTTAGTAGGTAATTAATTTTCTTGTCAAATGCATCAAAATATATAGCTAAACACATTTGATCATTGGGTCTATAATTCTCAAGGATTTCATTCAAAACTCTTGCAAATCTGATGTTAAATTGAGGGACAAGTTCACCACTCTGAATATGAATCTTCTAGAACTTATCATAAGAATCAGATATGCTTACCTGCTCTCCAAATTGCTCCATGAAGGCTGAATGCAACTAACTCCAAGATGAAATAGAACACACTAGTAGAAAAGAAAACTAGTCTCTAGCATCACCTTCCAAGGTTTGAATGAATAACTTCATGTGAACATCTTCATGAGCAATCTCATAGTCACCCATCAAATCACTGAATAACTCAACATGATGATAAGTTGAAACAAGATGTTTCCCACTAAACTTAGGCAAACTCTTTCTAATGTTAGTAAGAATGACATTTGGGAAACTATGAATACCATTGAAAATTAATGGCATATATCTCTTGGTGGAAATAGATCTAAGAATTTCATTAACTGGCTGCATCTTAGGTGAAATGAATCTTGACATTCTTGAAAGACACAAAACTCATCACCAATAATTCTGATTTGTAATTTGCAGAAAATCTATACAACCTTCTACCAAATAACTTCTCTTCAAATACACTTAACAAACTTGATACAACATGCTGAAACTTGATCTAATGAAGTGTATGAAACTTATCATAGTATTCTCCTCCACTTAGTGCTGAAAATCAGTTGATGGAGAACACATATGTAAAACACTTTGTTTCATGAAAAGAGTAACATCATGAAAATATAAAATACCTTTAGTGTTTCTGTATGAAAACTTTGATCTGCTGATTAGCCTGGTGCTAATCTCAATTCCTCACACCACTGATCAAATCCTTATAGAGCCACCATCTCCTTAAGGAGAACAAAATGAAATCACTATTGTGATTCATTATTTATCATTCAAAATTACTCATGATAGTAGATCAAACAACACTTTAAAACTCATCAGTCAAGAACTTATATAGATCTCTCTTCTTGCTTGAAACTTCACATATATTTTAGATCTATCTAATTCAACTGAAAACTATTTGAAAGCATTTATACATAACCGATCTACACTGGTACAGAGATCCTTTAGAGAGTAGCTACTCACAATTGTGAGAAAGATTTAAAACATATGATTTATAACATGATAGATCCAAATTGGACTTTCAATTTGTAGAACTTGCAAATTGTTAAACACTTAGAAGAGAGAAACTATCTTGATCAATTTTGACTCTAAAATTATAGCATTAATTTGAAAATAACAACTAGTTGAATTGATTGAAAATGAAACTTAATAAAAACATAATCTGTATTCAACCTCAAAGCTGCTATTACAAATGGATAAAATTTTGTTGATAAAATAAATAAGATTGACAAATGAGTGTCAACACACTTAACCATTTTTACTCCACATGTTGAGTACACAATGGACGCTAAGCTAGAATTTCTTTATGGGTCGAGTCATACATAGTGTTGAGCAAACTACAGTTGATGTCAAGCATAAAAAGTTATAATATATGCTGAGCTATAGAGAATTCAACATGTGACGAGTAGATCAGAAGATAGTGTCTACTAAGCATTGCAAAGTTAATAGGAGCCAAGTGATTCAGGAATCAGTAGAAGCTAAGAAATGCACAAATTCTATAGGAGCTAAGTAACACAAGAAACATAAGAGTTTGTGCCAATACAAACAAAGATGTAAAATAGTTATGCATGACTCATTATAGGATAAGGAGATAAGATCAAACCCTCCCATCCACCTATGGCATCCTCATGCAGCCAATTAAAAAATTAGAATTGTATGTAGCCAATGGGTGAATTTCAAGGGTTTGAGTAGGAGAATTTTATCCAAGGATGCATAATGATCCACTAATCTTTATAAGGGAGTCCTGATGCCATTGAACAAGTTGTTTGAGAGAAGAAGGAAAAGTAGATCCTTTTATTGAGGTCATTGCAGAGCATTAGTGTCAAAGATTTAGTGGAAAGGACAACATTTACACATCTAGTTTATCAGAATAGAACAAGGAACACAATCAACAGATTAAATATAGCAGATATTAGGAATAGACGAGCAAATCAAGAGCTTGAGATTAGCATTAAATATTGCATTAGTTTAGGTGTATTATTCTAATACTCTCTCACAATTGTATTAGGAATTTGAAAATCCTATTGAGTTAGGTAGGTTTAATAGCCTTATGTAAATCCTTTAATAGGGTGGCATTCTAAGTTGAATGTTCTTAAGTCCTCTAACAAGGCACACTCCTAACAAGGTGTAGGAATCCTTTAACCGGGCCACATATTGATAGTGTGTTGTAGTTTGTAATAGGGCAAGCCTTTAATAGGGCAAACCATCAAAAGTGGTTGAAATCAATTGCTGCAATAATTTTGTGGGTATCATCCCCACCCCAATTTTACCTTCTTATTCCTAGAGGGTTTCTAGGTCACTAGAATCTCAAGTGTTATGTGGTGATGCATGTTTGTTCTCATGATTGTTTAATGTTTATATGCATGCATGTTAATTTTAGTTATATGTTATTAAGGGTGCAAAAGTGGTTAAAAGCCTAGTACTTCTGATTCAACCCCCCCCCCCCCCCCCCCCTGTGAGAAGATCTCTTCCCATTAAGACATTCCAACAATTGGTATCAGAGCCAAGTTCTCTTCAGAAGAAGCCTAACATCTTGGAGGAAAAGGTCTGAAGATGGAAGTCTTCAAACTTGGGAAGATCATTTAGAACCAGATGATAGATGTGCATCTCACTTTACAAAAGGTAGAGGAAGCTAGAGAGGAATTAAGAAAATCCTTAAAAAGAAGGAAGGAAATAGCTATAGTCGAAAATGATATTCACTACAAGGAGATTGATACCACATAAGTATTTGCCAAAGGAGATTCCAAAGAATTTGATGTAGCAATAGCAAAATTGATCGAGAAAAATAGAGCTAAATTAGAAAAGATAAGAACTCTTAAGATAGAGCATGAATCATAGGCCATGTGCTTTGTGAAATCACTAAACAAAAGAAAAGAGTAGTTGAGGATAGAGTCATGATGGAAGATGACAAAAGAAATTTTGCAAATAGACTTGAAGAAAAATGTACTAAATTAACAAGGATCTCAAACATGTAGATGGATATACTTGCCCAAATGATGAACCTTCATCATGAACTCAATATGAAAGATATTGAGATCTCTACTTTGAGGATGCAAAATGAAAAACTACAAAATGAATTGAACAGAGAAAAAAAAATAGAAAAGAATCTCAACAAGTCAAGTGAAGCCATCAAGTACTTTGAACAGTTTTTGAAATCCCCAAGATCAGCCCATGATACATCAAGACTTGGATACAATAGCACTGAAGTTGCAGAATCATCAAAGAGTGTTAAGCAAAGAAGTGACAAGGGTAAGGATTCTAAATCGAATTGTCATTACTATCATAAAAAGGGGCATACTGCTAATGTTTGCAAGAGTAGAAGGATCAATTAGCCTAACACACCCAAAAGCAAGGGTTACTATCAAAAGTGCAACATGGAAGGACATATGACACAAGACTATAGGTCTAAAGTCACAAGGATACAAAGATTTGATGGACATTGCCATAATTGCAAGAAGTATGGACATAGAGCCTTTGAATACATATCAAAGCCTACGTGGACACCAAATCAACATGTAAGAAGGGACAACTATGAAAACCATTACAATTGGGACTACAATACAAGGAAAAGTTATCACTATTGTCAAGAGTATGGACATATACCCCAGAACTACATAAGAAAAAATTTCAAGGGAAACTATAAAAGATGGTTGAACCAAACTACTTGCTTCAGTTGCTTGGAAACTAGACATGTCAAGAGGAATTGTCCAAGAAAGGCCAAGGCACCAAAGACTAAAGTAAATAAGGACAAAGAAAAGATTGATGTTGAACACATTAGAACAAACATGAAGAAGACATGGCAGAAAAAGGATGGATAAAGTACATCCAATCGAAGGGTCACTTCAACCATGAGGTCAAGTGATCATTTCTCATCCAATTAACCACAAGATGAGCCTACAAGGCTGATACATATAAGGAAGTATCATACATCAGCCCTAAACCATGAAGAAGCACTACAAAGTATAATTCTACATGAAACAAGATGCTAAGACAAAAAAAATTGAATGATGATGCCAAGTTTTCATTGGACACCGAGTGAAATTGCTTTGGATGCCGAGTTAAGAAGTCAACTAGAAGCCAAGTGAATGTAATGTCCCCTTTTTAGCATTCATAGCATGATGTTGTTAGCCTATTTCCCCATGGCCTCGTAGGCTAACCAGAACATTAAAGGGGCTTAGAGGCCATTTTGCCTAGATAGTTTCAGTTGCAGGTCTTTCTGAGGGGTTTTGAGGCAACTTTGGGCATACTTACTATTTATAGAAAGTCATCTTGGGCATGGGTGGACATCCAGTGGCAGTGGTATGTTGATGGTAATTTTTTAAAATTGGCAAGAAGACTTGTTTATCATTGATAAGATTTTTTTTGCATTGATAAAGCTATTTTATAAAGTTAAATTTAAATATTTAACTTTATTAATGCATAGACTATAGTTTGTCCGAAATATTTAAATTAAAAGAGTCCCTTTTATTTTATAACACATTGGAGACATAAGTTACATAAAGGGAGTTATGATTTATCTCAGATTGAGAAAACGAAGGATGGAGCTCTTGTGAGAACACTATAAAAGAAATGGAAGAGCTTCTTTTAAGCATGGTTGGAAATATCAAACAAATTGGAGAATTTTCTAGAGGTTATGTCTCAATAGTTTGAAGGATGAAATCCCTTCAAGCTGAAAATTTTGATGCCATTGAAAGATATGGTCTTGAGATTCAACAGGGTAGCAATCCAAAAAAGAAGAAATGAGAAAGCAATCCAAAAAAGTGGAACCAAAAAAGCAGGCGAAAAGAGCGAAATTGAAGAAGAAAGCAAAAAAAGAAGAACTGAAAAAGCAGGCGGCAAAAGCGAAATTGAAAAAGCAAGCGAAAAAAGCGGAACCAAAAAAGTAGGCCAAAAAAGCAGTTCGAAAAAGTAAAGCAGAAGGGGTAGCATTGAAGGAAAATTATTATAGCCATCTACAACCAGGTTCCCTTGTTAGTATTGTTTATTTTAGGGTATTATAAGTTTTAGCTGTAAGTGTGCATATACTAGCACTGTCATTTTGGTAATCCATGTAAATGCCAAAGTCTTGGCCATATTTCATGAGCATTGTATTAGAAATTTGATTGCAATCAAAAAGTTAATAGTTTCTAGTGTCATTTAAGCAATTCAATCTCATTATTTATCAGCTAGATAGTTTGCATACCAACTATTTACAAAAATGCTAGTTGGTTGTAGGTGTTCTTTCCTCATGCTTAGATCATAATATATGCACTGAATATTGTCAAAATTAGGAGCACACTCATGTTAGGTCATTGTGTAGTTCATTGTAATCTTCTATCACTAGATTCTCATTGATGAAAATTGGAAAAAAGTCATTTAAAGCAAGCTGAAATACTATATCAGTCATATGTCTCTTGCATGTGAATTGTTTGACAAAATTCTTTGAGCCATCAATCAACATCTTTGAGAGTAGATTTGAGGAGGGTTATTATAGTGGTATCAGAGCTTGCTTACAAAGTGTTTGACGAAATGTCAAACAACTGAAGTATAATGATTTTTGGTGTTTGAAGAAGTTATAACCTGTTGGGGTTATTACAGTGGTATCAGAGCCAGTTTCCTGCCATCTTGTGGAGGTCTTATAAGGAATTTGGATTAGCTAGATAGAGAGAAAAATGTTTGACAAAATGAATGCCAGTCCAGATTAGGGAAAGGAAATATTCTTACAATTATTAGACACCTTAGCATAGGGATAGCAATCAGTAGAGCAGAGAGCACATGAACAGAGTCAGAGATTGAAGCTTATGATGCAGATGATGGCTTGCCAAATGGGGTTGAATGCTAATGTAGGTGGAGGAAATAATCATAATGGTAACAATCAAAATGGGAATAATTGGGATGGGACACATAATGGAGGTGAACAAGTTGGGAACAATTTTGGTCATGCACCCCAGCAAGCTAGGATAGTGAGTTCGAGGCCCATGATTCCCACATTTCCTCCTAGAGCTCTAGAGCAACCTGTACTAGAGCCCCAGATCACTGATATACAGGACCAACTGAGGAGAGATTGCGAAGTTGGAGGTCCAAATTTTTCTGCTGCAATTACCTTTAGGGAGTATATATATGTGCAGATGAAGCATATGCCTTGTGGACATGACAAGAACCAAAGCTATGAGCTATGGAAGAAAGTAGGGAAACTTCAATTACCATATTATAATGGCTCGGGGAAGTCTACAGTGGGTTCAAAGGCTTGACACATACTTTCAAATGAACCCTATGCCTAAGAAATAAGCTATTAAGTATGCAACAATTCACCTGGATGGGTTAGCACATGAGTGGTGGCATCATGGTATGGTCACTATGGGTCATGCACACATTACCTCATATGTGGAGTTTACAGAAAGACTGATTGAACGCTTTGATAGGCCTAAGGATCATACTTTCCCTATGACAGGAAGCAACTTGTATGAGGAGTTTAACAGACATGCAGATTTGATATAGGGAGACTTAAGCACATCTTTAGGTAATGGTTTATCTGCATCATCTTCATAGGCAGAAGGGGTTTCAAATGTTGTGCAAGTTGAGCCAGTTGCATTAGAAGGTGATATCATAGGCACACCAGATTGCATGATTGACATAGATAGTGATTCTAGTATAGTTGGGTTGGATGAAGTTACAACAGTTGAGGATACTATCATGTTTGAGGATAGTACAGTTGATCAGAAAGTGAGCATTCAAGACTTCGCAAAAAATGAGTATCAAGCATAGTTGAATGCTTCTTCACATGAGATAGAGGCTAGTAGCTCTTCACTTGGTTTGGAAAGCCAGCTGAAGACAAGGGACAAGGATATTGTCACGGCTTTATCTCATCATGACAAGATACATGGATTGATTGAGAATCACTTTTGGATGATTCAACTGTAGGAGAGACAGAAAGGAGTCACAACAGGTTCTTGTGACGACTTACAACAGATCAAGGAAGATGCAGTGAAGAAGGAGGAGAAGGAGGTTGACTGGATTTTTCATGAGCTAGAGGATACTCAAAATTCCTTGGTGTGTACTCGGTTGGCTCTCCAGGATTCTGAGAGACACGTGGACAAGCTTTGTCTTGAGGTGAGTTCAGTTTAGAAGTTAGCGCGTATAGCAGGGACTTAGTTTTCTTTTACAGTCGGGTCACATGATGATGATATGAGTATGTCTAGCATTCACACTCTAGATTCAAAGATTGTAGACAGGTGCATGAAGTCAGTTGGTATTGTTCATATTACTCAGGTGAGAAGTTTACTCAAATTGCCAGCTGGTTTCCGTTCATGGATTAGATGTTGGGATCCTTATCTTAGTACTTGGGATTGTTTTGACTAGAGATATCTATTATTCCTTGGTAGTAGTATCTATTGCACCATCATGGACTTGATTATTAGTTTTCTAGGTGTAGTTCTCATCCATGCCAACAACTTGTTTGATGCTGGAATTAGTTTTTACACACCTGTATTGGGCATTGTTCATATATCCAGTTGACCATTCTTGTTGGAATGGGTTGATGATCTCTCAGATATGAAAAAGTTTACAAAAGAGTCCCAGGATTTGAGTATTATAGATGATATCTATTCTGAGGTTACTCCTTTGGATAGTGTACCAAGGATAGAGTATAGGAGTTCGACTAGTGGGCACAATCATGTGTCTATTCAGCAGAGAGTTGGCGAGCGAGACATTTCTATCGCTTGCAAGAATTTCAATGCTGCTTGTTAGTTGTTAGCAGTTTATGGATGGGGTTCTCCTACCAGTGACGAGAAGGGAGGCAATTATCTTTCCTTGACAGAGATCCACTCTTTATGGGAGGCTATCTAGATTCTGAGACAAAATTATATGCAGTTGGTAGCCAACAGAGATTATCTTATGGAGTGGGGGAGTACAACATACGATGCATTATTGGCCAAGGAAGATGAGGTGAGTGAGCTTACTCAACAACTTGAGGTGTCTTCTGAGATTATTGAGAGTACACAGTTGGCTTTTGAGGAGTCATAGTTTCATTTGGCTAAAGTGACCATGGTGTTAGAGCATCTTCAGTCTTTACCAGATTCTGTACAATCACAGATCGTGGTGTCTGGTGATCCATAGATGTCCATGGTCGAGGTTGATAGAGGTAGTGGAGATGAGGATATATCTGTCCACGACACTACTCTTGGCATATTTGGTCCATTTCCACTGGAGGCAGGTTCAACTGAGTTGAGTGCTGCAACTAAGCATTGTGATATGTTTGACTTGGAGGGCATAGAGACTAGTGATGTTGTTGTTGATTTTGCACTCTTGGCTATATCATCCTCTAACTTAGCTGATGATCAGTCACAGTTGGTCATATCACATCTGCAAGATGAGTCTTTGACTGAGATTGGTTCCTTTTACCAGCATTAAACTAAAGGATATGTTCATTGGTTTGCTTTTGATCCATGTGTTGAGGAGTTGATGGCAGACAGGTTTGGACTAGGCTCTCATTTTTGCTATCTATCGTGTAATGACTATTCACCATCAGCAGTGCATGGGTGCTATGGTTATGAGATAGTGGCTAGTAATCTACAGAATTGTGTTAACTACAGCAGATGTACAGTGTGTGGATTCTCTGTATTTGGTGCAGTTTCATGTGGGAGTGGTCACTATTGTAGCAGAGTTGGAGTGTGCATTCCACATAACATGGTGGGTTGTGTCGATGGTGTTTATTATGTTGACAGTTTGGGTGATCTACTCTACTTGGGGTCTAATATTTTGAGAGTTTGTGCCTCGTGGGTTCCTGACTGTGGCAGTAGTGGATTTGGAGTTCAGTTACACCATGATTCACGATTCATTTATAGATTCCTCTTGGTTAATTTACACAGGTTGTTGCAGGAGCCTATGTTGACTGACAACAATATAGTTCATGACTACATTTGGGATCTAGGTGGATTGATTGGGTTGTTGTTCGGTCATTGCTTGGATCAAGCAATTTTGGGAAGGGTGGACTATAATGTCCCCTTTTTAGCATTCATAGCATGATGTTTTTAGCCTATTTCCCATAGTCCCATACACTAACCAAAACATTAAAGGGGCTTAGAGGCCATTTGGCCTAGATAGTTTCAGTTGCAGGTCTTTCTGAGGGGTTTTGAGGAAACTTTGGGCATACTTACTATTTATAGTAAGTCATCTTGGGCATGGGTGGACATCCAGTGGCAGCAGTATGTCAATGGTAATTGTTTAAAATCAGCAAGAAGCCATGTTTATCATTGATAAGATTTTTTTTGCATTGATAAAGCTATTTTATAAAGTTAAATTTAAATATTTAACTTTATTAATGCATAGACTATAGTTTGTGGGAAATATTTAAATTAAAAGAGTCCCTTTTATTTTATAACACATTGGAGAC
The DNA here is from genome assembly GCA_028749045.1 of Cupressus sempervirens. NCBI lineage: Eukaryota > Viridiplantae > Streptophyta > Pinopsida > Cupressales > Cupressaceae > Cupressus > Cupressus sempervirens. The sequence continues at coordinate 924,270,447 of CM053792.1, forward strand.
ATAAGTTACATAAAGGGAGTTATGTTTTATCCCACATTGAGAAAACGAAGGATGGAGCTCTTGTGAGAACACTATAAAAGAAATGGAAGAGCTTCTTTTAAGCATGGTTGGAAATATCAAAGAAATTGGAGAATTTTCTGGAGGTTATGTCTCAATAGTTTGAAGGACGAAACCCCTTCAAGCTGAAAATCTTGACGCCATTGAAAGATATGGTCTTGAGATTCAACAAGGTAGCAATTTGAAAAAGTAGAAATGAAAAAGCAGTCTAAAAAAGTGGAACCGAAAAAGCAGGCAGAAAAAGTAGAATCGTAAAAGCAAGCAGAAAAAGTAGAACTGAAAAAGCAGGCAGAAAAAGCGAAATCAAAAAATCAAGCGAAAAATGTGGAACCAAAAAAGCAGGCCGAAAAAGCAGTTCAAAAAAGTAAAGCAGAAGGGGCAACATTGAAGGAAAATTATTACAGCCATCTACAACCAGGTTCCCTTGTTAGTATTGTTTTTTTTAGGGTATTATAAGTTTCAGCTGTAAGTGTGCATTATACCAGGATTGTCATTTTGGTAATCCATGTAAATGCCAAAGTCTTGGCCATATTTCATGAGCATTGTATTAGAAATTTGATTGCAATCGAAAAGATAATAGTTGCTGGTGTCATTTAAGCAATTCAATCTCATTATTTATCAGCTAGATAGTTTGCATACCAACTATTTGCAAAAATGTCAGTTGGCTTTAGGTGTTCTTTCCCCATGCTTAGATCATAGTATATGCATTGAATATTATCAAAATTAGGAGCACACTCATGTTAGGTCACTGTGCAGTTCATTGTAATCTTCTACCACTAGATTCTCATTGATGCAAATTGGAAAAAAGTCATTTAAAGCAAGCTAAAATACTATATCAGTCATATGTCTCTTGCATGTGAATTGTTTGACAAAATTCTTTGAGCCTTCAATTAGCATCTTTGAGAGCAGATTTGAGGAGGGTTATTATAGTGGTATCAGAGCTTGCTTGCAAAGCTTTTGATGAAATGTCAAACAACTGAAGTATAAAGATTTTTGGTGTTTGAAGAAGTTATAACCTGTTGGGGTTATTACGATGAAACTGCAGTGGTGGCTAAGTTATTAACAAAGTTAGTAGATGCTAAGTGAGAATAGCTGGCAAGTGGATGCAAAGTTGAAAAACTTTTGGAAGTCGAGTGATAGGTAAAGGTACAAAAATGCATTAAATGCAAGGTTTTTGAGTTTCTTAAAGGTCAAAATTGATTCATTTTTTAGCCATTCAAATAAAGAGTGATTACCAAGAGCATGATTGAGAAATTTTCAAGCTTTCAACCAATGATTTGCTATGATTTAGCATATAACCAAGCGATCTAAGCATTTAACTAGGTATTTCGTTTAGGTGCTAAGTTTTATAGTTTGTGAAATTTGCTTTAATCATCAAAACCTAGTTTAGTTAAAAATGGCATCTAGTTTAAAGATGATCCTAGGGAAAGAGATCCATGAGATTCAACTTGTTAGTAATGAGGTCAAGCAACCTGAGTTTAGGCCCATACCAAAAGTTACATATAGAAATGATCTTGTTGGTGCTCTATCTGCCATCCCTGAAAAAGGTTTTATGGTTCAAGATGTGCAAAAGTGTTATAAACTTAAAAATAGGAGCCATAGGAGACTTGGAAATCTTTAATTCCTTTGGCAAACTCTGTGATAATGGTATATTGAAAGATGAGTTTTCCATCATAGAGAAGAAGGATTTAACAAAAGCCCTAATTTTTCCAATCATATTCAAACTGAGTGGATACACATAATACTTAGCAGAATTGATGATGGATCATTCTGGCTAGAGCAAGGACTAGTCTAGATTACCAAGAAGATGGTTCATAGGGTTATAGGATTTCCAACCCTAGATCGGCCCAAGATACTGAGAAGTGTAAAGAAGGAAAAAATAGAGAAAAACATAGGTGCAAAATGAAATAATAGAGGAATGCCAATTGACATAGTAAAAGACCCCATATTAGACTTTTCTATAAGGATCATATCACACAAATTTTATCAATCCAACAGGTTGAATAGTGTACCCTACATAATAGTGGATGTGGCATATAAGCTAGTAAAGAAAGACCACACCTATGACCTTGCAGAGCTCATGTTGCAGCAAATTAATGAAAATCTTGGAGCTATTAGAAAGTCTAAAGGAGTATAATGCAAATTTAGGTCAGTGCTAGTTTGTATGTTCTTCTATGTGATGAAGGAATTCCCTTCATTTGGAAAAGTCAACTGGAGTCAAAATAAAACCATTGTTGATCAAATAAATGATTTCATTGCACAAATGGGAGATAGCTTTGATGATCAAATGTCTATCTATTTTGATGATTTCAAGAGTGCAATGAAGAAAAGAATGAGGATACTATTTTCAATGGTAGAAAAGCATGTAAATGACATATGCTTTCTGGTTGACATTGATTATACATACATTCAAGCAGTCCTTCCAAGAGCAAGATGGCTTAGACCATTGGGATATGAGCTTGATGTTGACTAAGCTTCTATAGCCATCACAACATTACTTTAAGAGGAAAAGTACAAAATTGCAAAGGCATTTGGGACATATGACACTGTCAAATCAAGAGTGGTTACCAAACTCAAGATAGCCAAAGCAGCAAAGAAAAATGAAAAGTTAGTAAAGAAAATAAAGGAGAAGTTTGGTGTTGGAGAAACAAGTGTAGCAAGAAATGCAAAGGATATTAGTGAAGGAGAAGAAGAAGGTGATGATGAGAAAGATGAGGATGATCCAAAACAAGGGCCACTTGAATTGTCACAAGGCCAAGGTGAAGACAAAGATGAGAGTGCTAAGGAAGAAGAAGCCAAGGAATCACCCATCAAAGGAAAAGTCATAAAAAGGAATACAAAGACACCTCCTGCTCCTCAGCCTAAATCAAAGAAATATGTCATGCAAACACTGAAGAAGTAAAAAACTAGAGCTACAACAAGGGCCTCTACACAAAAGCCCAAAGAGGAAGCTACAAAGAAGAAGAAGACAATCAAGAAGGCACGAGAAGAGCCAAGAAAAATAAAAAGATATGTGGCTCAACCTGATACTAATGAGGAAGGTTAGACTAAAAAGGTAAGTCATTGTCCTAAGTCTTTAGTTGATATATTATGTGAAAATATTAGGAATGGAGACTTAAGTAACATGAAAATGATTGATTTCAATAAGTTTAGTAAATAGGAATAGAATAGCATAGAAGAATTAGTCGATGCATTAATGGCATAGTTCAAGCACACACCTCTTGAACTAGATGGACAATTGCCAAAGGAATTGTCTAAAATTATAGAAAACAAATGGTATTTCTGTTTGAAAATGGAGAAGGAGATGAGGGAATCAACCCTGGCAAGCATACTGCCTGATTTGACAAAGGAATAGGTAACTCAAGTAGTCAAAAGGCCTAACACTAGGTTTACACCTAAGTATAGGGCATTATCCATTCTCCAAAACAAAATTGAAGAAGTTGTATAGAGAACCACAAGAGCATGGAAGAACTTGTATAAGAAAATTGAAGATGTCCTTGAAGAGGAATACAAGGAAGAAGCCATAGCTAAGCTAGAAGAGAGAAAAAAGAGGAGAGAAAAGAAGACATAAGTAGAGGAAAAGGTTGAAGAAGAGGAAAACAAGGAAGAAAGAGAGGAGGAAGGAAAAGATGAAGACAAGGGTACTGATGAGTAGCAAAGTGTGCAAGACACACAACTTCCACCTCCTAGTCCTCCTCACTCTATTACCACACCTGGAAAAATCATAAAGATTAAGGATGTTGTTGACACATCATGTCAAAACATCAATCCATTAACTATAGAGGATCTCACTAAGATCCTTGAACAAACATCTATTCAAGCACAATTGTGCACAAGTCACATATAGGTCAGTGTAGATGATCTTCAAAAGTCAGTAGATAAACTCAACGAAGCCAAGGTGTCACCACAAGAACCACCTCAAATTACTCAAACTACTGGACTTTCATTTCTACCACCTCCATCACCACCAAGAATAGCCATACAAGCTCATCAAGAGTCAAGTGCAATAGTAGAGGAAGTCACAGGTATAATAGTATAGACAACAAGTACACCTCTGATGCAAGAGCATCTAGAGGTATAAGGGCAATCCTATGTCACCCAAAAAAATGTACTTAGACTTAGTTTTTGTTTCATGTGTTTTCATTTTTGGATACCCATTTGGGTCAAATAAAGGTTCCAACTCTCAGAGTTCCACTATCAGTGTTCTAGGATATAGTATTTGAACACCTTGGGATATGTGTAAATTGGCCAGATGAATGTAATTGTAATTTAGAGCATTCCAGAAAAGGAATCAGGTCAAGATGCCCCACAGTTTGAAAGTTATTGCAATTTTTTGGGATTTGGAGACCTCCTAAGAATGCTTCAAAGTCAGGTTAGGGGCATTAAATGACCTCAAAAAGGACAAAAAAATGGGGGACTAGCAAAGATCATCCACAGGGCTATAGAGTGCTTCAATAGCTTTTTGAAAATATAAACGGTTCGTCAATCGGAGCTACGGTTCAAAAGTTATGCCTCTCGAAAGTTCAGTTACCATTTCTAGATTCTTCTAGATTTGCGTTGACTTCTAACGCAGCTTCTGGAGCCTTCTATTTGGTCAGTGGATGCCTACTAGAAATTTTTTAGAATGTATTCCTAGTCGTTAACCCTCCAAGGTTTATTAAAGGACATTTCTAGCATTGTAAAAGGCAGTTTAGAGTGGAGTTTGAGAGGAGGTACAGAAAGGAGAAATTATCTCCAGATTTATGTTATTGTAAGCCCATAGGGCATGTTATGAAGTCTATTTTCTTAGTACTAAATGTACTAGCTTATTTTCACAGTTAATACAATTGCCTTTTTCCTGTTGTGTCCATTCTGTGTTTGGGTTGTGTTCCCATCAACCTCCAATAGTAGTGGTACAAGAAGAAGATAGGGAAACTAAACACTTCCAAAATTTACCCAAAAAAGAGAAATTGCATGTCTTATAAATTGATGGAATTGACTACCAGAAGCTTTCAAGAAGGTTAAGCCACATAACCCTATCAATTTTTAGGTAGCAGTTAATAGACTGTCCAAATATATGCAAGTGAGAAGACAAATTAGAAAAGAGCTATGGATGCCATTAATTTTTCAGCCTCCTACACAATGGTACCAAACTAGACCCATTGGTTGAAGAACAATTAGGTGAACATTGGAGGTGCACTAGAGGATATTTCTACACTTTCAAAATCGAAAAGCATTAAAATATTATAGTGGGAGATTTTAGAGCCATGGAAAAAATATACAATGCTTGAGCACAAGCATTTGCATAGTGGGTGGCTATTGATGAGGCATATTGATGTCTCAAATTTGAGCCTTGTGAAAAGACATTTCCAACACATTTGTTTTAAATATCTTTGGAATGTATGCCAGATATGGATATAACTATTGAACTAATGGATAGTGGCTATGACATACTATGCTTAATATTATACATAGAATGTAGTATTTCATATAAATATTTTAAGCTATGTTCTAATATTTGAATAAGAGTAGAAATGTTGTTGTGCATATGAATTATAAATGTTTCTAATTTTTTAGGAAATGGAGAAGTGTCATGTCTCCTTTTCAAATAATTAAAAATAATAATCTTTACTAAGGTGGGCAGGCCCTAAAAGGTGAAGTTTTAGAAAAAGGGGATAATCTTTGAAGCTAATGGACTACTAAATGAAAATTATTATTAAAATATTTTTTATTAACTCCTCTTGGACTTGAGTTAGGGTTATGCCCTCTTTTAAGGGGTTTGGAGGCATTTTAGGCTCATTTCGGAACTTGATTTTTGTGCATTGCTTTGTTGTTCTTCAGAGGCTGACAAACCTGTGGAGAAGGAGACCCAAGAATGGGAGTTTGAAAGTTTCCAACAAGGCTAAGGATGGGAGTTTGAAGCCATTCCATGTGCATGCTCATGCAGAGTTTTCCTTTGTGCTGAACAGTGCAGATTTGTGAGTTTTCGAGTGTGTTTTTTTGTAAGAGTTTGGTGTCTCCAGTTGAGTATTTCATATCAGTTTGGGTTGCTGCTGTATTTAAGAATTTTATATTTTAAAATAGAGCTGAATATATTTATTTTGTCATTATTATAGTTCTTTTATAGATTATTAGTATTTTTGTGGTGTTTCTGGGCTATTCTGTGTTGTTTTCAGGAGCCCGATGAGCATTGTTTTTATCCTTTGTTTGGATGTTGTTGTGTACATGTTATATAGATCTGGAAACATCATTTTGTAGGCTTTTATGCTGATGAAATTTATATAAAAATTTCCACTTTCATATTTGTTAATAATATGGGAAGCTGTGAAGCTTTTGGCACTATTTCTGGCATACCCGATTTGGGGTTTATTGAGAAATTGGTGGATCTTTGAAATATTGGTTGTTTGATCTTAAAGATCTGATTAGAGGTTTGAAATATAATATAAAATCAGTAAAGGGACATTTTAGTGGTATCAGAGCTATGATCTTGCCAGCTTGAGGGTTTGTAGAAGTTTGCATGTCAATTTTGACAACTACCCAAATCTTGCATGTCAAAATTTATGGTTGCATGCTACTTCTAATCATTTGAATGTTAGTTCTTGGTGAATTTGGTGGTTTTATGTTGCTTCTAATCAGTTGCATGTCAAAATCTATGGTTGCATGCTAATTATAATCATATTCATGTTAGTTCTTGTTGAATTTGGTGGTTTCATGTTGCTTCTAATTAGCCGCATGTCGAAATCTATGGTTGCATGCTACTTCTAATCAATTGCATGTTAGTTCTTGGTGTTTGAAGAAGTTATAAACTATTGGGGTTACACTCTACTTTATACAAAATGGACAAGTATAGTACAGAGTCTCAGAGGACATGATCTTGGACAATTGATATCCAGAGTCAGAACAGTAGAAAGGATGGTTATTTAGACATTTGAGATAAACTTAGGAAAATAAGCCATGACATGTCTGAACAGTTGGTTGAGCACCACTGTATAATGAATGACATGTTGTCCGACCCAGCTAAGGTGGATAAGTTGACTGGATTTCTATTTGGCAAATTTTCTCACAAGGCAGATGACACAATTACCAAGAACTTGCATGAGGAGTTTGAGAAACTAGCTTATAGCTAGGCTGAGGTCTCAGATTCTACTCTGCCACAAGAGGTAGTGAGAAAGGATATTATGCAGATTGATAGTAATGGTCAACCTGATACTCAAATTGAGACATTTGTATACAGGTCATCAAAGGGTGATGTCATAGGTATTCATGATGGTATAGTTACAACAGGTAGTGACTACAGCGTAGTGGGTTCAGATGATGATTATGAGGATGTTGTTGTGCATGATAGTGAGATACCTGGTATAGATGAGCAGACATTGAGCATTCATGACTTTGCTGAGAAAGAGTACCAAGCACAGTTAGATGCTTTGTCGCATGACGTTGAGAATGGTAGTACTTCACATGATTTGTTCAGCCAGCTGAATGTGAACAAAGATAGTATTGTGACTTCATTATCTCATCATGACAGGCATGTGGAGTTAGTTGGTATTGGTCATATTACTCAGGTGAGGAGTTTTCTTGAGTTACCAGTTGATTCTAGTTTACAGATATGGACTCAAGATTGTTATATTGGTGTTTGGGATTCAGTTGATTGGAGATCTTTAACACTTTTTGGTAGCAGTGTTTGTTTGGGTGCTATCATGGATTTGATTAGTAGATTGCATGGTGTTGTCTTTTCTTGTGCTAGCAGCTTATCCGATGTTGGTATTAGTTTTTATACACCGATGTTGGGCTTTGTTCATATATGCAGTCGACCATACTTGTTGGAATGTGTTGATGATCTTTCATATTTTCCAGTGTGTACAAATGAGTCCCAGGATCATATTGGCATTGATGACATATAGGAGGATGCAGTGAGCAATTTTGAAGACATAGTTTCCTTGGTAGTTTCTTTTGGTACAGAGAAGTTGGACAGTAGTGCTACAATTTTTGATACTCCGTATGTTGATATGAGCTTTGGAGTTGATTCACAGGATATGGATGGTAATACTCTAGAGACTAGTAACTTTGAGGATACTCCTTTTGACAGTGCATCAGAGGAGGTTTATATGAGACAGTCTAGCCAGTGCCATCATGTGTCTAATCAGTTGAGAGTTAGTGAGTGAGACATTGGTATTGCTTGCCAACATTTTGATGTTGTTCGTCAATTGTTAGCAGTTTATGGATGGGGTTCTCCTACTAGTGATGAGCAAGGAGGCAGTTATCTTTCCTTGACAGAGTTCCACTCTTTATGGGAGGCTATTTGGATTCTGAGATAGGATTATATGTAGTTGGTAGCTGATAGAGATTATCTTATGGAGTGGGGCAGTACAACAAAAAATGCATTGTTGGCCAAGGAAGATGAGGTGAGTGAGCTTGCTCAGTAGCTTGAGGTGACTTTTGAGATTCTTGAGAGTACACAGTTGGCTTTCAAGGAGTCACAGTTTCATTTGGCTAAGGTGACCATGGAGTTAGAGCAACTACATTCTTTACAAGATTTTGTATAGTCGCAAGCTGTGGTGTCTAGTGATTTGAGGATGTCCATGGTCAAGATTGTCAAAGACAGTGGATATGGGGATGCATCCATCCTTGATACTAACATTGGCATATCAGGTTCATCCCCACTAGAGTTAGGTTCAGATGAGTTGGGTGCTGCAACAGATTGTTGTGGTATGCTTGACATGGTGGTGACCTCTGGTATCAATGGCATGAAAACTAGAGATGTTGTATCAAAGACCATGTGTGATTTTGGTGAGGTGACAGTTGGCATGGTTCCTGCTAGTAATACTACTCCCTTGGTGATGTCTTCAGAGGTAGTAGTTAGTTCCAACTTGGTTAGTGATCAATTGTAGTTAGCTACATCTAGATTGCAGTTTGAGCCACTGACTGAGATTGGGGAATTCTATCAACATTACATTGTGAGGTATGCTCATCAATTCACCTTTGATGACCATGTTGATGAGATGATGATACAAAGATGTACTTTGGTTCCTAGTGCTTATCATCAGTTATGGGATAGTTTGATGCCTCGGGATGAGAGTTGTGATGGGCATGACATGGCAATAGGTTCTGTAGTTGACAGCTTGATAATACATGACTTAGAGCAGTTGTTTTGGAGTGATGCTTCAGCAGGTGTTGTTATTGATTCTACTCCTTTGGCTATGACATCTCCACCTTAGCTAGTGATTAGTCATAGTGGGTTGTATCACTTGTTCATGGTGAGATATTGACTGAGGTTGGTTTTTTTTATCAACATTATATTGCAGGGTATGTACATTAGTTAGCATTTGATCCTTGTGTTGAGGAGTTGATGGAAGGAAAATTTGGTTTGGGTTCCATTTCTTGTTGTTTATCTTGTGATGGCTTTTCACCATCAGGGGTGCATGGGAGTTATGGTTATGAGACAGTGGCCGATGATCTACAGAGTTGTGTTGACTATAGGAGTTGTACAGTGTGTGGATTCTCCATACTTGGTATAGTTTCATTTGACAGCATTCACCATTGTTGCAGAGTTGGATTGTACATTTTGTATAGGCCAGTGGGATGCATTGATGGTATTTACTATGTTGGCAGTTTGATTTTTCCACTTTACTTAGGTTTTTATGTTCTAAGAGTTTGTGTGTCATGGGTTTTTGACTATGGAAGTTGTGACTTTGGAGTTTGGTTGAGCAGTCAGTTTGATTATGGATTCCTCTTGGTTATATTGCAGAGGATATTGCAGGAGCTTGTGTTAATTGACAATAGTATAGTTCATGACTACATTTGGGATCCAGGTGGATTGATTGGTTTATTGTTCAGCCATTTCTTGAGGACAAGCAATATTTGGAAGGGGAGGACTTGTCATGTCCCCTTTTCAAATAATTAAAATTAATAATCTTTACTAAGGTGGGCAGGCCCAAAAAGGTGAAGTTTCAGAAAAATGGGATAATCTTTTGAAGCTAATGGACTACCAAATGAAAATTATTATTAAAATATTTTTTATTAACTCCTCTTAGATGTGAGTTAGGTTATGTCCTCTTTTAAGGGGTTTGGAGGCTTTTTGGGCTCATTTCGGAACTTGATTTTTGCGCATTGCTTTGTTGTTCTTCAGAGGCTGCCAAACCTATGGAGAAGGAGACCCAAGAATGGGAGTTTTCAGGTTTCCAAGAAGGCTAAGGAAGGGATTTTGAATCCATTCCATTTGCATGCTCATGCAGAGTTTGCCTTTGTGCTGAACAGTTCAGATTTGTGGGTTTTCGGGTGTGTTTTTTGTAAGAGTTTGGTGTTTCCAGTTGAGTATTTCATATCAATTTGGGTTGCTACTATATTTCAGAATTTTAGATGTTAAAATAGAGCTGAATATATGTATTTGGTCATGATTATACTTCTGTGATAGATTAGTATTTTTGTGGTGTTTTCGGGCTATTCTGTGTTGTTTTCAGGAGCCTGATGAGCATTGTTTTTATCCTTTGTTTGGGAGCTATTGTGTACATGTTATACAGATTTGGAAACATCATTTTGTAGGCTGTTATTCTTCTGAAATTTCTATAAAATTTTCCACTTTCAGATTTGTTAATAATATGTGAAGCTGTGAAGCTTTTGGCACTATTTCTGGCATACCCAATTTGGGGTTTATTGAGAAATTGGTAGATCTTTGAAATATTGGTTGTTTGATCTTAAAGATCTGATTAGAGGCTTGAAATATCATATAAAATCAGTAAAGGGACATTTCAATAAGTGGCACAAAGAGTAGTGATTACCATATTAAATGAAGAAGATGATGAGGACCAGTCATGGAAAAGGAAGCACATATTAGTTCCTAATGATAAGCCTCGCCTACAAAGGAGTTATTGTCCTAGAAAAACTAGAAAGGTCCAATTTTCTATATTACCTAAAAGTTTTTATTATATTGCTTAATCAATGTTCTATGTCATGGCTAACATTCCACCTTCTCTTTTGGTGATGTTTGTTTGTAGCTTTTATGTCATGTTTTTAATAAGTATCCAATCCTCTATATAATGAATTCAAGATGATTTTGGTAAAAGGAGAGGAAATGTAATAAAATAATAAACAACACTATTTTAAGATTCAAAAATTGCTCTCTTCTGTTCTTCACAAATTATTTAGTGATGTAATCAAAGAAAGATTTTAATGAGAGAGTGACTGTGGAATACTTGCTGTGTTATAAGTTAGTTGAAGCCAACCAAGGGGGCCCACTTGGGAGGTGGAATATATTTAGGTAGAGTAGATTCATTCCTCACAATTTCCTATTTTAAGATAGATTTATTGTATTAGTCCTACATCATTGTGACTATGAAAGTTCCTGTAGCACTTGTGGGAAATGATCATGGTGGATGTTTGAATATTTAACTCGTTTAGAATTCCTTTTCTAAAGTTTTCTATTGTTATCTATTGTTAGTTCAAGTGTGCTTACTATTATGTATTAATAGTGGAGATTTATTTCATGCATTTTACTTTCCTATAGCATATGTGTTAAGACTCTTAAAGGAACTCAATGCACATACCATACTAACCCATTTCAAGTCCTACATCCCTATTGAAAATTCAAGTGTATGCCATGATGGAATGGATAATTTTCAAAATGGAAATAGTATCCTTGAGAGGAATAATGGTGTGATTATCTTCATCTATTATGGAACTGTACAATGTGGTCTACAAAAATTTTGAAGAAGTGATTACCAGTGTCTCTAGTAATGGTCCCTAATTCTATAGTAGTGACCTTGAAGCCTTCAATATCAATTTCTCTACATTCATCCTTTTTTTTGTATGTAGCCACTTATGGCATTACCCTTCCTATCACTAGATCCTTGATAAAGTGCACATCACTCTTCATATGTTTACTCTTAGAACCATGAGCTACATATTTGGTGACAAAATCTTTAACAAGTGTAGATACAAGTTGTAGGTTTCATTACTTGCTAACTGAATGAGAAAACCATGATGGAATAGTAGGAGTAGTAGTTATTCCTTGAATTTAGGCTGATTTGATTTAGGAACATCAATTAACTACACATCACCATCTAGAGTATTTGAGAAGCTAAGATCTTCTCCTAGACCTTGTTCTTGAGCAATCATTTTCTCCTTTGGAATCTCTTATTGCATGAGTGCCTTGGATTTAGTCTCCGACCATGTTCTAGGGGTCATGGCTTATTTAGGAGATGGTGTTATTTTCTACTTATTGGGAGCCAAAGTGCTACCTATTATATAAGATAGAATTGGGATGTTAGAGGTCAATGTTTTAGAGAAAGAAACCACTTTTGGGAATTTTTCAGTTTGTTTTTCATTGATAGTCTTCATGTTTCTCCTCCTTAATAGGTTATCTATGTGATTGAGAATAGATATAGTCCTCAAGTTTATATCATCTTCTTCACCCTGACTCTAGTCTACAACCAATTTTTTTAGTTCCCATGCTTCTTCCCTTCCCAGTTCAACAATATCTAAACCATCCTCAACTACTCCTTCCAATTTGAATTTCAATTTGAGAGAATTAATTTGTGGAAGTGTTTGTTGACAATTGGGTAATTGTAATATGTAATTGTTGTCATTAATGGGAACATATGATGTACATATTTACAAGAAACCTTAGAAATAAATTTTTTTAGTGTTTTGTAATCAAAAAATTGTCTAAGTATAGAATATGTTTACAATGATATATTTTTTTCTTTATAACATGTTGCAGATGTCATAGTATGACAAGAAAAGTTACATGGAGATAGTATACATATTGATCATGATCTGTATAACCTTGGAAGATTGTGTAGACTATACAAAATAGATATAATCATGTTTTGATGATTTAGGATATGGGAATTTAATGAAAAAATTGTTTTGTTTACAAAATAATTACTTGTCCAATTAGGGCCAACATCCTAGATGTTTACTCTAATTGGGCAAGGTGTACTTTTGGTCTTAGTTGTCCCAATAGTAATTTATGTAAAAGCATGGTATTTATGCAAGAGACTTCTTGTGATAAGAAGTGTGCTATCTTGATATTATGAGGAAACAAAGTGTTTGTATGTGCTTGTGAAGTTATGTGAAGTGAGCAATTTTTTGTGAAAATGGTATATGTAAAGTTTCATATGAGCTACCTAGAAATCCAAGATTGAGCTAAAGATCAAAGATTAGTCAAGGAAAGAAGAAAATAATAGAAAACTATTTGTTTGAGCAATGAGCTCTTATAGTAGTTGAAATTTCATGTTTGGGTATTGGGGTCTTCTTGCATAGATTATACCACAACTCATAACAAAGTTCGAATCTCCTAATAGGGATTCAAAGTCTCCTAATAGGGACTATTTATACTAAATTATTGCATTCTCTTAACAAGGTCCATCCTCTAACAGGGAACTTATATATTAGTATATTATCTAGAGGCTATCATCCCCACTAGGGTTTTCCCTTGGCTAGGGTTTCCCTATTTAACAAAATATGGTGTTATGAGTTATTGTTGTGCATTGCTATTATTAGTGTTCAACATTACATTATTTCTTTTTTATGTATGGTTTAAACTAAGTAATAAGATCTAGTTGACAACTAAAGTTTCTAGATTAATGATTTGCCTCCCCTCTTAGTAATCCCTATTTCTAACAATTGGTATCAGAGCACAATTCGTTTGAAGAGGCTTAACAACTTAAGTAAAATCCCTATAGATATGGAACAGTTGAAGAAAAACCTTGAAGAAGATCTTGAAAAAATTGATCTCCTCACTAAAGAAAGAGATAAACTAAATGACATATATGAACATTCCAAAGTATACATTGGTCAATTGAAGAAAAAGATTGAACATCTAAAATCCAAGCCTGAATCTACTAAATCTAGAACTTTTGATGATGACTATTCAAAGTTGAAGATATAATACAAGATCTTGAAGCATGAGTTGAAAATTTAAAATGTAAAGTTGACTCTAAGAAATGACACAAACAAAATTGAATCTAATTTGAAGACTGAAAATGCAAATTTGAGAGAAAGTCTAGAAAAGGAAAGATTTGAACTTGAAACATTGAAAGAATATCATAAAGAACTCCTTAAGTACAATACTGTTGTGAAAGGTGAATTGACATAGTGTAAATAATGGCTTGAGAAACTTTATTGTATCAAAGAAAATCTTGATGATTCAATATTTATATAGAGACCTTCTTATGACAAGACTAGTCTTTTCTATCTAATTAACATGTCTACAAAAAAACCTAAGATTAGATCAAATCCAAAAGAAAAAGACAATTATAATTAGAATATTGAATCCAATCAATCTCTTGAGAAATGTAAAGAAGATAAGATAAACAAGAAAATTGAAATCTTGGATGAACCTAAGCATGTGAAAACTCCTAAGCAAACTAGGTATGAATTTAGAAGTGTTTTTTATGCAATGGAAAAGGTCATATAAAAAGAGATTGTACTAATAAGTCATTCAATCATATTAAGGTCTTTTATTGTCATAAATGTTATGGTATGCATAATAATCCAATTGATTGTAGGAAACCTAAGTATGATAATGATAGGATAAAAAGTAGAATGTCTAGATATGCTAACCCTATAGATAAAAGATCTAGTGAAAAGGACATCAAGAGAAAGAAGGTATTATGAAGATAGAAGACAGACCATTTGTTAAAAGTGTAACAATTTAAGACACATTGCTTGAAATTTTCATGTAGCTTCCAATCAATAGAATCCTAGAAGTAGAACACCTACATGTAAGTTATGAAACAACTTCAGACACATAGTGAAGTACTGCAGAATGGACAAAAACTTAAGAGATAGAAGAAACAATGGAAGAAACTTTGGGAACAAAAGAAATGATAGAAGGAACCATGAAAGAAACTCTAGAACTAGTAAAGACAATGAATAACAAAGAAACATTATAAGTGAACTTCAAGAAGAGCTTAATGAAGTATTTGTGAAAGGAAAATTTATCTCAAAGGAAAAGTTAGATGATGATGAGATAGGAAGATAAAAGTTAGTTGTTGAGTTTTATTTAATTAAGTTTAATTAAGCTTGTTCACGGACTCAATATTTGGAAACTTTATTCAAAGACTAAATTAGAGGTAGAAAAGTTCAAAAAAGGTGTATTGAATTATGTTTAGATGGTATCTATGCTTTCTTGTGATTTGGAACCCATATAAAGAAGTTATGATAGAATTTAAAGTTACTGGTACTATAGTAAGAATCAATTTTTTAATAGAAGATGAAAAGTAAGTCTTTGCAAAGAATTTTGTGATTCAAATTTTTGAGGATATTTTTCATAATGGAAGGAGGCTATAGTAAACCTCATGTGACATCCAAAGATTGGATAGATGGTCTTGAGTAGTTAACAGGTTGTAAAACATAGTTAAGAGTTTTTTCATATTTGTGAAAGTACACAATTAATGAAAGTTCAAGTTGAGGGATAAATGAAATGTTATAATTGATTTTACTTCATTACAAAAAAATTTGAAGCACAGAGCATTCTAAAGTGACTTGCCAGAGTGATTTCAAAGAAAACCCTATTTTTAGAAGAGGTATTTTTTATTTTTTTAACAAAATTAGTTCAGGAAAAGATATTGCTCGATAAAGATCATGGATAGGTTAGTAGTACATAGTATTTGGAACCAAGATAGACCTAAGTTTAAAATAGTTTCCATAAAACCTAATGAAGGAAACCCTTACTTTGCATTGTCTATCACTCCAAACAATGTAGTTTATCTAGAAGACATAGGAAGTTATTTGAATTACAAGTTTGAGTCAATTGGCAGTGAATATATGACTAAGGACATGGAACTAGTCTTTAACCTTGACTTGACTATGAAGCCAAAATTTGAACACTTAAAATAATTAGACTTTTTTAAATATCATTTCTACTATGAGCTAGATATAGGTGAATGGACTCAAATTAGATTGAGTAGGATACATGTTGGAAAACTGTGGTTGCAAGATAATGTAGTGAACATTTCAACCAACCTTATACATGAGGTAACTAGTCTTAGAAAAGAAGGCAATGTACCCATAGGTGAGAAATTGGTAAAGAAGAAAGGAGAAAGTTATACTAAGGTAGTATACAATGAGAAGGATATGGTAATCAGCTCCATCAAGTAGGATGATGTGAGATTTCTTAGCAAAATTATTTCTTATTTAGTTTGTGCAATTTGTAATATAGATGAGCTCTTAGCTACATTTATATATGCAACTTAAAAGATATGTATAGAGAAAGAGCAAGTAAATCTGAGTGAAATATTGAGGATGCAACTCTTGGAAAACTTGGAAAAGACTAAGAAAATAAAGAATGTCATGTTTAGATTCCAATCAATGATAAATCACATGTTGTTCCATTTATTGAAGTGATTTCCCTACTTATAAATAACAAATATAATGAGTAGTGAGATGCACTATGGAGAAGATCATAAAGGTATGAAGAAGACACCATGCAGACAAGATATTAGACAATGAAAAATTTAAATTATGATGACATTTTAGAAAAAGACAAAATAAAGATTTAGGGTTTCACTAGCAACTATGGATAGATTGAAGGAGGATATATGTATATTGGTTGATATAGATCATACTTATATTCAAGTAGTGGAACCTTGAGAGACATTTTTAGATCCCTTGAGGTATAAGTTGAGTGATGATGTTTTAGTTAGCTACATTAATTTTTTTTTGAATTTAGAGAAAGACAAAGCAGAATATTGATTTGGTACCTATGATGAGATTACTCAACATGCTCATCAAGTAACCTTAGAGAAGGCATCACACAAGAAGTTTGAATCTATATTAAAGAAGGCACTATCCAAGGCCAGAATGTCAGAGAGTGAATCTGATGCCATGAGACATACATTGAAGCAAGGTGTATTTAACATACAACCCTTTTCAATTTTAGTTTCTAAGATATCTTCAGAGCAGAGCATACCATATGCAATAGTATCTGATGTTTAGCCAAGGACACATATAAAAAAATTTTGTATTTAGATATCAATGCAGTCAATATTACATTATATGCTTTATGTGCAATTCTCGCATCAGCTAAGTCTACCAAAGAAACATGGAACAAAGATATTGACACTCTAAAGACCATTTTTGATGATTGTATGAAGATAATATTAGCATAAGGAAGGACATTAGTTTTGAAAAATATTAGAAAGAATCCTAACATTTTGACCTTTGTCGTTGATGTCAAAGGGGAGAGATGTGAAAATTGTATACATGAAAAAAGGAGAGATTGTTGGGAGAAATACTTGTGAACATTGTAACAGTATAAAATATATTATAAGGGGGAGCATATATGTGAAGTTGAACAAGTTATAAAAGATGTAATTTTTATTTTGATAGTTAGGTTTTGTCACTTCACCAATTTTTCCTATTTTGTTGCCATCAATGCCATGGGGGAGACTATTGACAATTGGCTAATTGTGATATGTAATTGTTTTCATTAATGGAAACATATGATGTACATGTAGAGATGATACCTTGGAAATAAAGATGCTTAGTGTTTGGTAATCAAAAAACTCTCTCAGTGTAGAATTTGTTTATAACAATTTATTGTTTCATTTATAACATGTTGCAGACATCATATTATGATAAAAGTTACATGGAGAGAATATAGATGTTGGTGATGATGTGTATAACCTCAAAAGATTATACAAACTATACAAAATATATATAATTATGTTTTGATAATGTAAGCCAGCGAAATTGAAGGAAAGAATTGTTTTGTTTAAAAAACAATTACTTGTCCAATTAGGGCTGACATCCTAGATGCTTACACTAACTTGGAAAAATGAATTGTGATCTTAGTTGACCAAGCAATAATTTATGTAAAGTCATGGTATTTCTTGCAATAAGAAGTGTGCTATCTTGATATTATGAGGAATTCAAGTGCTCGTATGTGCTTGTGAAGCTATGCTAAGTGAGTGAATTTTTGTGAAAGTGATATATGTGAAGTTTCATATGTGATATTTGGTGCTCCAAGATCAAGCAAAAGATCAAATATCAGTCAAGGAAAGAATAAAATAATAGTAAACTATTTGTTTGAGTAGTGAGTTCTTCTTGTAGTTTAAATTGCATGTTTGTGCAATGGGCTTTTCTTGCATAGATTATACCACAACTTCAAATAGAGTTGGAATATCATAACAAGGATTCAAAGTCTCCTAATAGATATTTCTTATAATAAATTTCCTCATTGACTCCTAACAAGGTCCATCCTCTAACAACTTATATATCAGTATATTATCTACTGGATATCATCCCCACTAGGGTTTTCCCTTGGCCAAAGTTTCCCTAGTTAAAAAAAATGGTGTTATGAGTTATCTTTGTGTATTTATATTATTACTATTCAAAATTACTTTATTGCATTGTTATGCATGGTTTAAAGTAAGTAATAATATTTGGTTGGCAACTAATGTTTCTAGATTATTGATTCACACCCCTCTCAGTAATCCCTATTTCTAACAATGTTAACCTTGAATAATCTTTCCTTATCACTTCTTCCTCATCATTACAATCTTTCCATAGATATTCTAAATGTTGAACCATAGGTGATTAACCCTTCAAACCAAGTATTTTAGCAGCAAAACATTTGTTGTCAAAATTTCTCCTCCCTTGGTAGGATCCAAAATTGAAACTGAGAAAGTTGCTCCCAACCACTGAGACATTAATCATGATGCTATAAGTTAAGTGACCAAGCTTAATAGGGAAAAATAACTCCCAATCTTCCTGAGGTAGACTATCTTTAATCATTAAAAATGTCTGTCTACAAATTTTAGCTCTAATAAAACAATCTAGGGCATACTAAGGAAGGTTCACTAGTTCTTCTTTAAATCTCCCTATTCTTATGTATGTGAACTTAGGAAATTAAATAAAATAGCTTCAATAAATTTTATTTAGATTTTGGACCTCTGAGGATAACCTCGACATCAGTGCCTTTTTGAGGCTCAAGTGCAAACTCTCTATCAACACATCACACATTTTCCTAAAATCTTCTAGCACTGGAATCCTTTGGAGTAGAGGATAGTATTGATAGATAGTTAGATCTTCATTCCAAATTTCATGAGGAAGAAAAGAAATATTATTGATACAAGAAATCTAATAGGTCAGATAGAAAGACATGTACAAATCTTCTCTAGACACCTTAGCATGTTTAAGTTGACTTCTCAATGAACTGGCTATTAATTCAACCCATTCTAATAGTTTTTCTCCCTTTAGAATAATTTCTACACAATTTTATATGCAATCTTCAAAGAGAAAAAATAAGAGGAACCTTTAAATAGGTGTAATAAGACCATGATGTCATGAACATGAGGCTTCATATGATATTTGGTGATATTTTAGGAAATCTTGAGCTGCCTGTCTAAATTTGTCTCTATCTAATTCCTAGCCAACATGTTATGGTATTTTTCTTGACTCAACTAAAGACTAGGTAGGTCTAAAAGCAGCAAAGGTACACTTAAATAGATGCAATATTGAAGAAATAGTTTCCCTGGAAATGGATAAAACTAGTTCCCCATCTTTATTCAAATTACTTTTGGTTCTCACATGATAGTGGTCAATACACAACTAAAGTAGCTCAAGACTTAAAAGGGAAAGAGGAAAATCCATAGCTTCAATCAAACCACTAGTTAGAATCTCTAAAAAACCATTAATTTCATCAGCTTTCTCAAGAAAATCTTCTTTTAACTTTTCAATTTTGATACCTTCCAAATTAGTATTAGAAATGGCAAGCCTCTTACACTCTAAACTGGAAATGTTTCCAAGGAAGTGTAGAATAGACTTCATTTTAAGCAAAGGAAATAAAATCCCAAAACTATTTTGTTCTTTGAAATACATATAGAGGAAAGAGCAAGGGGTTTCTCATATTCTCACCTATAATTTGGTAAGAGAAAACTAGACCTCTTTCCTTCATTTATAAACACTTCTCCTTTAATTCACCATTTTGCATGATAAAACAATCAAATGGGAAACTTATGCTTTAAGAGGAAAGGAGACATATTGGAGAAAGTATTGCCTCACAATGAGGTATTCTTGATGAATTTGTTGCCGCTTGATTTTCATGCTTGAAGCTATGAAAAGAAACCTTCATTAAATGATCATCCTTTGTAAATGTCCTTGCAATAATCACATATTTCTAAAAAACCATATGACTCCCAGGTGAAAGATTAGTCCTTTTGAATCATGATGACAACTGATCTTGTATTTCAAACAAAATTAAATAAGACAAGATCTTCAATCATTATTTTTGGCACCTTAGTCAATTTCTTAGGAATTGGTTGTAATTCAAGAATCCGTAACACTTGTGCTAAAAAATTTTTAGTAATGGAACTACTTTGAACTACTTCAAACTGAGGTTCAAATAGGCTCAAAGAGGTTCAAACAAATATCTTCATTATGCTTAGTGGGTCCCACCTATAGAAAATGATTAGTATCAAGATCCTTTAGTTGAAGTATTTTGAACTAGTTTGAATCAAGGTTCAAAGAGGTTCAAGGAGGTTCCAGATACAAGAATTGCAATAGAAATCATACGATAAATCCCCATATGCAAAGCCTGGTCATATTCACAAGATATGAGACAAAGAAGGGCTGATTCAATGTATGACTTCAAGCTTCAAAGAAAATTGGAGAAAATTTAAAATATAGCAACTCAAACTAAGGCTAATAGTTCAATATTTTTTCCTCTCTCAAAATTAACATCTTTTCGAGTGTTAAAATATGTGCTTGTAGAATTTTTTTAATTACAATATACTATATTTATCTAAAAATATTCCTAACTTTGAGCTCTATAAAATGGTGTTTGTATGTTAGTAAAATAATATTATAAGAAATTGTACGAGCTATTGAATTTTTAATTTTTTTCAAAAATAGTTTTATTTCTTTAGTATTTGGATAAAAAATTCATTTAATAGACATTTCCAATTGGAAAATTATGTGACTATATATAACTTAGCTCTACTAAATTTATTTAGATCATATATTTGAAGAAACTTGACTTTTAGATAGAAATAATCAAATTTAATCATTTTGATAAGTCTACCTAAAAGGTGACACAAATTTGTACTTTTATCCTACTACTCAAGCCTAAAGCATCTCTGGACCAAAGAGATCACAATCCTCTAAATGATCCCAACTCAAAGGGTTACAACATGGTCTACTATATAATGCTTGAAAAGATGACATGCCTAGAGAAATATGATACCCATTTTTGTATGCAAACTCAACAAGGTATTGATAATCATCTCATTTCACCTACCTAACCATCACATACATGTGAAGCATATCCTTTGGAGGTTGATTTACTCTATCAGTTTAATCATCAATCTCTGGGTGATAAATGAAGTAAAGTTGAGTTGCACACCCAAAGCATATTGGGAGATGTCCATAGTGCAAAAGTAAACACTAGATCTATATTTAAAATAATCTAATGAGGGATTCCATGCAAATGAACAATATCCTCCAAGAAAACATGCACTATAGAAGAAGTTGTGGTGTAGGATGCTCTCATGGATGAAAAATGTGCTACCTTGGAAAACTTGTCCATTGTCACCATAATACAATCATGCCTCTATTATGACACAGATAATCCTATGATAAAATCAATATATATTGTATCCAATTTCCATTCTAGAATGGTGTGTGGATACAAAAGACCCACAAGATATTGTGATTTTCCTTCACTCTCTGGTACTAAAGACATGAAGAAACAAAATCAGCAACATCTCATCTTATCCCTACCCAAAAATATAGTTGTTTAAGATCAACATGCATCTTCTTGACACTAGGATGTGTGGAATATGGTGCATGATTCACTTTTAACAAAACCAAGTCATGAAGATCACTCGATATAGCTACATAGATACACCCCAAGTGTTGTAGTAGTCCATTAAACTTAAGCAAGTAACCTAAAAATCTCCCCTCAAGGGTACATCTAGACTCAATCTCCACCCTAATCTCCTAATACCAAGTGTCACTAGGAAAATCCTACAAGATACAATCTCATAAATCCATTACTAATGATAAAATTAATACTTCATGTTGCATCATAATCAATGCATCCATGATGACATTCTCCTTCCCTTTACTATAATTTACTATAATGAACATAAAATTCATATTCACATAAGAACTCCATCCAACAATGCTATCATGCATTCAAGTTTGGCTAAGTAAAGCTATACTTCAAACTCCTATGATTTTTATGCAACTCAAACCTATGTCCTAAAAGGAAATGCCTCTGACAAAATAGACCATGCACTATGGCCGTAAGTTCCAAATCATGACTGTGGTAGTTAAGTTCACACTCCTTGAGTTTTATAGACTCATGCAATTAAATAACCATCCTTCATCAACACTAAACCCATGTTGTCCAACAAAGCATCTATCCAAACCATGAAATCACCTATATGATTAGGAATTGCAAGGATTGGTTTATTGGTTAACCACTCCTTAAGAGCACTAAATGTCATCTCACACTGGTCTAATGAAACATACTTCTTTCCTTTCTTCTGATGAGAAGTGATGGGATGAGCTACTCATGAGAAATCTTTCAAAAAATGATGGTAATAACCCACCAATCCTATGAAACTATGAGCTTCAGAGACATTAGTGGGTATTGGTCAATACATGATACCACAAGTCTTCTCTAAATCCACTTCAATTCCATCACTAGTGATGATTTGCCCCAAATATTTCACCTCTAATTAGAGGAACTCATATTGAGTTAAGTTGCCATACAACTTCAATAGCCTCTCAAGCACTACAACACCTCATTTTCCTCAAAAGTCTTCAAATATATCAATATTTCATCCAAGAATACAATGACACACTAATCAAAATAAGTGAAAAATAATCTATTCATCAAACTCATAAACATTAATGGCACATTGGTTAACCCAAAGGGTACAATCGTGAACTCATAATGTCCATACCATGTACAAAAAGTCATTTGATAAATGTCAACCTCTTGCATATGAAGTTGGTCATATCTAAACTTTAGATTAATCTTTTAGAACTCTCAAGATCCTTTTATCTGATCAAATAAGTCATCTATCCTCGACAATGGATACTAGTTCTTTACTACCACCTTATTCCACTACTAGTAGTCAATGCAAAGATGGAAAGATCCATCCTTCTTCTTCAAGGAGATGATTGGTGCACCCAAAAGGGATAGACTTAGATGCATACAGACCTTGGACAACAATTCCTCCAACTACAATTTGAGCTAACTCAACTCCTGATTAGTCATGTAGTAAGGAGCTCATAAAATCAGCTCTACTCTTTGTACAAGATCAATCTAAAAATCAATCTTAAACTATGGCAGCATACCTGGAATCTTATTAGGAAATACATTTGCATACTTAAAAAGGAGTGGGTGATGATAAAGTTTCACCATATGACTCTCAAGTTGCTCAAGATCACTGATAAAAATAAGAAAAAATTGACAACCCTTCTGCACACTTTGCTTCAGCTAATTAGTTGAGGTCATTCAAAGTGAGACTCATCTCGCAACTCCCAAAAGTTCCACCTACCCACCTGTGTCATTAAAAAACTCTAATGATTTATAGAAGAAATATATATATTCTTTATAAGTAGCTAATCAATCCATGCCCAACACAATGTCATACGATCCTAGAGGTTGGATATGAAGATCTAATGTAGTGGTGAAGGTTCCCAAATTCAAACTACCACCTATAATGTCCCCATCTATTTAGCATCTTAGTGGAGTTATTAGTCTTTACATTCTCTTAAGGCTATGTGGAGAAATAAGGAGAAATTGATTAAATTAATTTCTTATAAAGTCATTAAATATATTAAAATTAAAAGGTGAATTTATATTTAATTAATTTAATTTTCTATAAGCACAACAAATTATTGTTTTGGAAACGGAGAATCTGTCAGTAATTAATAAGTGGGAAGTATACTTCTAAGAGGGGGGGTGAATCATAAGTATTAAAATTTAACCAATAAAACTTTTAACTTTAAAACATTTCATGCATAAACATATTAAAATAGCATGTAAAATAATGCATCCACATAAGCACTTGACACCGAATATGATTACCCAGAAACCCTCCAATGAGAAGGTAAAACTAGGGTGGGGATAACTCCCACAACTCTTCACTACTGCAGCAATAAAATTTACCTATTAAGGTTACATATTTTTTACCATTCTCATGATCTACCCCATGAAAGGCATGCCCTGTTAAAAGCTTACAAGGATTGTTAGATCTTGCCCAGTTAAAAGATTTTGACACTTTATCAAAAATTGTACTTGGCTAAAGGATTTAAAAAACATTCACTTGGAATGTCACCCTATTAAAGGCTTTATTCAATGGCTATTAAACCAATCTATCTCCATAGGATTTCATTCTGCTAATACAATTGTTAGAAAGTATAGTAGAATGTTTGACCTAATTAATTGCAATCTGCTATAGCTGATTTCAGATCACTATTCAAACCAATTTGATCCTTACTAATCTAGTATTAAATTTTTGTGACCTTGATTCTCTTTTCTACTAACTGATACTATAATGCCATCCTTCTTTGAAGTCAATTCACCTTTTTCACTTCCTTCAAACTTTGCTAGTTTTATCTCCTTGCATGCATTCTCTTCTTGCACACTTTTTGATACACTATTGAATTATGGAGTTTTGACCTCCTTAAAAGGGTATCATGACTTAGGGTTAGGTATGAATCTATAATTGAAATTCATCCATCTTTCTTGCTCAAATATTTCCATTCTTCTAAATGGTTACATGTTGATTACATGGGGAATCCAATAGAGTCGATCTGATCTTTTAATCCTTCAAGATTTATTTGAAGTTTCCCTTTCTCTAATTTTATATGATATTTCAAACCTCAAATTAGATCCTTAAAATCAAACAACCAATATTTCAAAGATCCACCAATTTCTCAATAAACCCCAAATTGGGTATGCAAGAAACAGTGCCAAAAGCTTCACAGCTTCACCTGTTATTAATAAATCTGAAAGTGGGCTTTTTACAAAAATTTGAGCAGCATAATAGCCTATAAAATGACATTTCTAGATCTGTATAACATGAACACAATAGCTCCCAAATGGAAGACAAAAACAATGCTCATCGGGCTCCCGAAAATAGCACAAAATAGCTCAAAATCACCACAAAAACTTAATAATCTATCACAAAAGTATAATCATATAAAAATACATATTTTCAGCTCTATTTTAACATCTAAATGTCTGATATACAGCAGCAACCAAAACTGATATGAAATACTCAACAGGAAACACCACTCTTACAAAAAATACACCTAAAAATCCACAAATCTGCACTGTTCAACACAAAGAAAAACTCTGCATGAGCATGCACATGGAATGGCTTCAAATTCCTGTCCTTAGCCTTCTTGGAAACTTGCAAACTCCTATTCTTGGGTCTCCTTCTTCACAGGTTTGGCAGCCTCTGAAGAACAACAAAGCAATGCGCAAAAATCAAGTTCTGGAATGAGCCCAAAATGCCTCCAAACCCCTTAAAAGAGGGCATAAACCTAAGTCTCATCCAAGAGGGGTCAATAAAATATAATTTAATAATAATTTTTATTTATTAGTCAATTGGTTTCCAAAGATTAGCCCCTTTTTCTGAAACTTCACCTTTTTGGAGCCTGCTTGCCTTAGCAAAGTTTATTATTTTTATTTATTTGAAAAGGAGACATGACAAGTCCTCCCCTCCAAAATATTTCTTGTCCTCAAGCAATGAAGGTTGGAATTCTTAATAATATATTCTCCTTCCCAAGTTGCATCCTCTAGTGGTAATCCTTTCCATTTGACCAAATGCTCTATGATGCTCGTGTTTCTCAATCTTTTCTCTCTTGTATCCAAAATCTCTTCTGGTATCAAAACTAATATTCCTTCATCATGAAGAGGTGGTAATTCTATAGATACTATGGTTTTCTTTCCTAGAACCTTCTTTAGGCAAGGTACATGGAAAATATTATGTATTTTTCTATTTGGTGGGAGCTCCAATTCATAAGCTACCTCTCCTACCTTCTTGATGATCTTATAAGGCCCATAGAACCTTGGCTTGAGTTTCTCTGCCCCACTCCTCTTCAAGGTGATTTTCTTATATGCTTGAAACCTAAAAAATACCAAATCTCCCACCTCAAAAGATCTTTCAATCCTTTTCCTATCAGCATATAACTTTTGTTCGTTCTGTGCATGTTGTAGATTATCCTTGAGGGACCTTATTATGTCTTTGCTTTGCTTGACGAAATCACTTGTTGTAGGTACTCTACTATTAGAAAGTATTAGATCAACAAAGGAAAGGGAATCATAACCATAAAGAGCATGAAAAGGAGGAATACCAATAGACATGTGATGAGATGTATTGTAACAATACTCCCCTAGGTGTAACCATTTCACCCAAGCATGTTGTTGATTTGAAACATACTTCCTCAAATATCCCTCTATCCATTTATCAACTATCCCTATTTGTCCATCTATTTAAAGGTGATAGCTAGTATTGGGAGTGAGTTTAGTTCCTGGCAAATGAAAGAGCTCCTTCCAAAAAGGGCTGAGGAATCTACTATCCCGGTCACTAACAATGTTTCTAGGCAAGCCATGTAATCTAAAGATTTCCTTGAAGAATAATTTAGCCACTTGTGATGCCTTGAAATCAGATGTGATAGGAAAGAAATGTGCATACTTAGTTAGTCTATCTACCACCACATATATGCAATCCTTACCTTGAACCTTGGGCAACCCAGTGATGAAGTCCATGGAAATACTTTCAAATTTTTGTTCAGGAATAGGAAGTGGCTGCAACAACCCTACAAGAAAATTTTGCTCACTCTTGCTTTGTTGGCATACCATACATTTCTTAATGTGTTAAAGGACATCCTCCTTCATAACCTTCCATGAAAATCACTCTCAAATTTTCCTATATGTCTTGAAGTATCCCTGATTACTAGCCAAAGGTGTGTCATGAAAGGCCCTCAATATCCTCTCCTTAGTTTTTGATCCTGGCACTAAGAAGATCCTATTCTTGTAATAAATTAATTCATCAACAACCTTGTACCTATTATCATCCACTAACTTATCCAAAATCTTGGTCGCAAAGGAATCTTTAGCATACTCTAAAATTATGAAGACTTTCCAATCAGTAGAGATAGATGTTAAGGAACACAAAGTGGGCCTTATGAATCCCATGTCCAAGAGATCTTTAATAGTTTTTTCAATTTCTTCCTTATAACCTCTTGGATGGTGGTATGGGGTTGTTATAACTATCTTGGCACCCTATTCTAACTCTATAACATGCTCAAAACCTCTATCTGGTGGTAATCCTAGAGGCAAGTCATTGAAAACTATACTATGCTTATCAAGACTATTTTGAATTTCCAAATGGAAATTACCTTGATTCTTTGGAGAGCTTGTTGAATGGATTATGACTCATGCTTCCCATGCTACTTGTCCTCTTCAAAAATTCCTCTCCATCCTCTTCGTAGAGACTGCCTTAGGTGCTCCATTCGATAAGCCTCTTAATATGACTTCTTTCCCATTGGAATGAAATTTAAACTCCATAGTTTGATGGTTCATGTAATAGCCTCCAATAGAGTACAACCATTGAACACCCAATACAAGATCTATCTCCCCAATACCAACCACATAGAAGTCATCACATAACCCATAATCTCCTAAGGTCATCTTGAGTTGTTTCACCACCCGTGTGCAAGGCATAGTGAATCCATCAGCTACAGTAACATTGAATCCCTCAAAATCTTTTTCTTTAAGCCCTCTTTTCATGACAAATCCCTCATCAATAAAATTATGAGTTGCCCCACTATCAAGAAGAACTGTCAACCTTTGCCCTACTAGTACCCCTCAAATTCGAAAGGGATGGTATCTTGGGACTCCTGATAATGCTTCTAAAGTGCCATCCTTGCTGATTTCTTTTTCTTTCTCTTCTTCTACCTCCTCCTTAGTGTCATGAAATTCCTCATGCTCATCTGAATCAGATTCTAAAGCAACTTCAATATAGTGTACTTGACCTTTCCCCAAACATCTATGTCCTAGAACCCATGGTTCTCTACAAGTAAAACAAAGCTTTTTCCTTTGTAATTCACTCCTAGTCTCTTCATCTACCTTCTTTTTGGCCACATTTATCACATCTTTTGGTGGTAGTGTTGGAAAAGTCTTTTTTTGAAAATTTCCCTTTTGTTGCCAAAGATATGGGGGTTTTTGATTAGTGACTGATTTCATAGGTATGCAAGTTTCAAGTTGTAAGCTTCTTTTGATAGCTTCCTGTAAGGTTGAGGGTGAGAAAGCCTTAACCAAACCCTTAACAGAATCTTCTAAACCATCAAGAAAAGGATAAACAATCCTCATTTCACTCATATTAGGTACCATAACAGCCACTTTTTGAAACTCTTCTATATACTCATTAACTGATTTAGCTTGCTTCAACTTTGACAATTCTTTAAAGTATTCTTCATCATCCTTAAGGTCAAATCTATCTATCACTCTTTGACTAAAATCATCAAATGTAGTTACCTAACCATGACCTTGAGTAGTCATTCCATGATACCACCAATCATAGGCTACATCTTCCAAGTGTAGACTTGCAAATTGAACAGCATCACTCTCTTTCAAATGGTTAAGTGTGAAGAAAGTTTGTAATTTTTGTAGCCATGCTCTAGCTGAAATTTTATTTGTTCCATCAAAAGTAGGTGTTTTAAACTTTCTTATTTTATTTTTGAGCTCTCTTCCACTTATGTCATGCTCCCTCCTATTCTCTTTCTTGGGCATCAAAGTGTTCATCATATCCACATGTTGTCTAAAAGGAACCAAACTAGGAAAGTCATCATCTAAGCCATTGTAAGTAGCTCTTAATGCAATCAAGTTACCTATAACGTCTTCCATGAGATTAATTGCTAGATTTGGTACTGGTGGCTCATCTGTGGGCAAGAAAATAGTTTTGGTTGATTTAGATGGTGTGTATTTCAGATTTCTTGGCTCCTCTGAAGTGCTCCCTTTCTCATTAATAGATGCAACTCCTTGTAGTTTTTCTGTCAATATTCACAAAGCCTCTCTAGTTTCTGCCAAACTATCCACTATTTTCTTCTGAGTATTTTGGATGTCTTGGAAGAATTTCTTTTCCATCTCATCTGGATCGGCCATACTTTTCCCTTCCTTGGACTTTGTACTTTTACTTTCAACTGGAGGTTTGATGAAAATTTCTTTATTCTTTTCTCCCTGCAAATATCTTTTTTCTCTTTCACTTAGTTGTATGTGACCATAGATTTTGACATGCAACTGATTAGAAGCAACAGAAAACCACCAAATTCACCAAGAACTAACATGCAAATGATTAGAAGTAGCATGCAACCATAAATTATGACATGCAAGATTTGGGTAGTTGTCAAAACTAACATGCAAACTTCCACAAACCCTTAGGTTGACAAGATCATTGCTCTGATATGACTGAAATCTCCCTTTCTCTGATTTTATATGATATTTCAAACCTCAAATCAGATCTTTAAAATCAAACAACCAATATTTCAAAGATCCACCAAATCGGGTATGCCAAAAATAGTGCCAAAAGCTTCACAGCTTCACCTGTTATTAATAAATCTGAAAGTGGAAATTTTTATAGAAATTTTAGCTGAATAATAGCCTATAAAATGACATTTCTATATCTTTATAACATGCACACAATAGCTCCCAAACGGAGGACAAAAACAATGCTCATCGGGCTCCCGAAAATAGCATAGAATAGCCCGGAATCACCACAAAAACTTAATAATCTATCAAAAAAGTATAATCATATCAAAATACATATTTTCAGCCCTATTTTAGCTTCTAAATTTCTGATATACATCAGCAACCCAAACTGATATGAAATTCTCAACCGGAAACACCACTCTTACAAAAAATACACCTGAAAACTCACAAATCTGCACTATTCAGCACCAAGGAAAACTCTGCATGAGCGTGCACATGGAATGGCTTCAAACTCCCATCCTTATCCTTCTTGGAAACTAGAAAACTCCCATTCTTGGGTCTCCTTCTTCACAGGTTTGGTAGCCTCTGAAGAACAACAAAGCAATGCGCAAAAATCAAGTTCTGGAATGAGCCCAAAATGCCTCCAAACCCCTTAAAAGAGGGCATAACCCTAACTAACGTCCAAGAGGGGTTAATAAAATATAATTTAATAATAATTTTTATTTATTAGTCCATTTTTTTCCAAAGATTAGCCCCTTTTTCCAAAACTTCACCTTTTTGGAGCCTGCCTACCTTAGCAAAGTTTATTATTTTTATTTATTTGAAAAGGGGACATGACATTATCCTTATGTTGGCTCACTAATTATTTGTTACTCAACACTTACTAATTACTAATTCTTGAAACATACTAAATTTTTTCTTGCTCAGCACTTGAATTTTGCTCAGCATCTATCAGTCACTCTGCATATAAAACTTGCTCAACACTGTCTATTTTCTTGACATCTGAATGACTCATTACTTGTTGAATTTCTAGCTTGGTGCATATTGTAACTCAAAATCTACATTATACTTGGCTTCAACTTAGAAATATTTTTAAGTGTGTTGACACCCAATTTTCAAAACTAATCTGAGATCAACAATCTCCCCTTTTGACATCAGTGTCAAAAACACTTAACTATACATAATGAAAATAATCTCTTCAGGTATAATATGCAATTTTTTCATCATATATAAAAAGGTTCAAAATAATTCAAAATTTTCTGAAGAAATATATACCTCAAAAAAATTTATCTCCCCCTGAGTTGATGTGCCATATTCTTATAACCAAAATATCTCTGAATAGATTGATGTGCCTCAGCTAATACTTCTTGTCTTCAATTATGATAATTTTTATATGTTGTGTTCTTGTTATGCTTTATTTTTTTCCTTCTCTATTTATTTTATTACTCCCCCTTTCACATGTTTCCCTTTTAGTTTTAAGTGTCATTTTGGCATTTCAATTTCTCCTAATGTGCCTTTAATTTGAAACTTTTTATTTAATTTTCCTTTCCTTTTTCTCCTCCTTTTTGACATTTATTTCAAAGTGTCTTAGACACTAATTGAATATTTAGCAGAGAAGTTCTTGTTTACTTCCATTACATCTCTCAAAGAAGCATCCTAGTTTTGTATTGAAACTTCTAGGGATTTATTTTGAATGGTTGTCTCTACTAGAAGGTGAACTAAGCCATCTAGTGTGAAAAGATTGGGATCTTTCTTTATCACATTCTCTACATAGGCTAGTGTAGAAATTTGTCTTACAGAAAAATTCACCTAGGAACTAAGAACTCAAACATAAGTACAATTGTAGACAAGAAAGAGACAGTATGATAAGAATGACGATATATTCATTTAGAATGCCATAAGAGTACACTACGAGTGCTTGTATATAAAATATTTTGAGATGCATTTAGAATGCCTCAGAATAAGCTACATGATAAGTCATACAACCAAGCACATGTCCACTAGATATGGGTTGTCTGCCATTAAGCACAAAAGTAAGTTTGATGATGAGAGGATAAGCCTACAAGGGTGTAGCATGCAAATCAGTATTATAGACAACATGTGCTAAATAGGGAGTGTGAACAATTGTGTTGTCTACATAAAAACTTAGTGAATGATGTCAACTTCATTGTTGTAGATGCCATGTGTTGAGATAGATTTATGTACTTCTGTGTTGTCAACATGGAAACTCAAAAAGATACACAAACTCCTAAGTGTCTAACACAATAAAATAATAAAATAATGCAAAAAAAAAAATAATGCATTAAGCTAAGTAAACTTAAGTAAGTGTAAATAGTAAATAAATATTTACACCAACAAATAGTTCGTTTCGAAAAATTTCCATGTGAGGGGTTGCGGAGGCTTGTATTTGCACCAACTTGGGTCTTTTTTAAGCCTCTTTTGTTATTAATATAGGTAGTTGCTTTTGAGTGTGAAGCATTGTATTAAAGTGCTTCTCACTTTGAGCTGGATCTTTGGGTACTTTCATACTTGATATCTTCAAGTTCTTATCTAAGCTCATGATTCTTTGGTTGGTTTCCTATGTGAAGATGACACTATTTTGAGTATAATGAGAATATGTTCTCAAGTACTACCTTTCACCTTTCTAATTTTCTAAGCCAGTTCTACTTTTGATAGTTCTATCTCACTGGATATTCTTTCATTCATCTTTGCTTGAAACTTTCTTTCTAACCATTCCATCAACTTGGCATGTGTATCATGGTCTTAACTTTGCACCTAGTCCACTATGTTTGAAAGATGCTCCATTATGGGCTTTGTTTCATTAGGTCTTGCAAGGTAAATACATCTAAAAAGATGTCCTTTATTTCAATAAATGCTTGCCTCTATTTATACTCATTCCTAAGAATCTCTTGATTCTTTTTCCTTTCTAGTGCCTCTTGTACTTCATTGTTTTGATCAATGTTCATGGTTTCATAGTCATACTTAGGAATGACTATTTCTTCATCTAGTTTAGGGTCTCCATAGTGAATTACCCTTGGAACCTTTGTAGAGCTCAAGTGTAGTGTTTATATTTGAAGTGGTACTACATCAGTGCTTAGCTTTTGTTGCATTTTTGTTGGAGTCCCAGAGGTTGGCAGATTTACCAAAGTTTGAATAACTGCTTGCTCCTTTTCCTTTGGGGTCTCTTTCTCCTCCTTAGTTCTATCTTTTTCAATAGCTATTATTTGAGGTGGTGCGCATTGTAGTTGTGCAGTAGGAGTAGAGGTATCCATTTGTCTTTTTTATCCTTTGCTAGCTCCTCGAGAGTTGTAGTGACTTTGATTGTGGAGTCAACCTTAGCCAATGTAGCTTGCTCTTTAGGTTGTCAACTTGTAGTTATAGGGATGACTAAAGATTTTTTTTGTGTTGTCATATTATCCCTAGTCAAATCAGCTACTGTCTTTTACAACTCATCTACACTAACCAACACTAGATTGCTGCATAATTGATCTTGTAGAGTTGTTTGGTCAAGAATCTTTTTGAGATCCTTTGAAGTTAATGGATTTATGTTATGACTAGAATTGTTAGGAAAATCCTTTACTTTTATGGTTTTTGCAGGTGTAGAAGTGTCATGTAGAGGACTTGAAGGTGGCAATTGTGTGCCTTGCACACTTTGTTCCATTTGGTACTATTCAAAAGTTGTCATATCATCCTTTTGTGTTTGCTTCTCCACTTTATCCACCTTCTCTTTTTCTCCTTCACCTTTTTTTTCATTCTCATCCTCTTCTCCATAATTTATCACTTCAAAGGGATCTTCTTCTCCTTTTAAAGTTGTGAGGCCATAGATTAATTTCCACATTTGTGTGGACTTTTTCACAATATCCTCAATTTTATTCTAGAGAATACTGAATGCTCTATACTTGGGTGCAAATTAGCTCCCATGATTCTTATTTTCCTTTCTTATTTACCCTTTAGTGAGCTCAGGCATTACTTGAGCCAATTTTGAATCTCTTGTTTCTTTTTCCATATTAAGGTAATGAAGCCATTTATTTTCTATAATATAATATAACTCCTTAGGCATTGAATTTTCAAGTTCAAGTGGACTATTCTTGAACTTGACCATCATAATGATGATTGATTCTTCAACTATGTTTTGTTTTTCTCTATTCAACTTATTAAAATCAATTCTTTTTAAGCTAGACAAGTTTGCATTATCTCTAATGTTATCAAATATATTTTCTAAATTAGAATTGGTAGTGTGACTTCCCACTCTAAATTGGCCATTTTCATCAGATTCAATTCGTTCCTCATCTGATTCAAGAGGTGCAATATACGTTCTTCTCAACTTCTTAATTGGACTTTCCTACTTTATAGCCTTCTTCTTTTCTTTCTCCTTAGCCTCCTTTTTTGTAGCTCTTGTAATCGCCCTTGTGGTAGGCTTAGCTATGCTTGGCTTGGTTGTCTTCTTGCCTTTGGGTTGAGCTGCAAGCTATTTTTGAGCTTTTCTTTTCTTTTGCTCTAGCTTGGCAGGTGCCTCCTTGGCTTGTTCTTCTTCCTTAGCACTTTCTTCCTCTTCGCCATATTTTCCCATGCCTTGTGTTAAGGCAAGTGGCCCTTGGCCCTATTCTTCTTCTTCTTCTTTATCTTCTTCTTCTTCTACTGCAACATCCCTTCACCAAATTTGGCCTTTAGCTTCTTGACTAGTTTACTCTTCTTTAGGGTAGAAGCAATCTTCAACTCCATCTTTGGTTTGGATTTTAGAACATCAAAGGTGCCAAATGGTTTTGCACTTTTATCAATATCTCCTACAAGTAGTGTTATGATTGCTACTGATACCTCATCAATGTTAATTTCATAACCAAGTGGCCTTAGCCATCTTACCCTTGGTATTATTTCTTGGACGTATTTATAATCAATGTCAACTAAGAAACAAATATCATTGATATTTTGATCCACTAGAGAAATTGGTATTTTGAGCCTTTGCTTCATAGACTTCTCAAAGTCTTCAAAATAGCTTGTCATTAAGGTTTTAAAATTGGCTCCCATCTACTCTATGTATTCATTAACTTGTACTACTATAGACTTTTTTGTTTTCCAACTTATTTTACCAAAAAAGGAGAATTCATTCTGAACATAGAAAAATATGCATATCAAAATTGATCCAAACCTACATTGAGCGCTCTTGGATCTCCTTATTGCCCCTAAATTTTTAATAATCTATTGTAGTTGCAATTATGCTAGATCATATGCATGATCTTTCTTGACAATTTTATATCATACATTAACTACAATGCATGGGACACTCTTTAGTTTGCTTGACTAGTAGAATTTATGGGATATTATCCTAACAAAAAATTCTATAGGTGGATCTCTAATTGTATCTATTGTCATGCCCATTTTGTTCCACTTAGCCCTAGTGTTCTTCTTGATGGCTTCCTTTGAATCAGTCCTCAAAGTATTTGGCCATTCTAGGGTTGGGTACCTTTTTACCCTATGTATGATTCTCTTTGACATCTTTATGGGTCCATCCTCCAACCATAAGCATTCATCATGAATTCTTCTTTGCACTATCCTTATCCATTTAGTTTTGAAAACTATGGGGAAACCAAGGACATAGGTTAAGCCCTTTTCTCTCAACAATCTAGAATTTATCCTTTAATACCCCATTTTCACAAATTTTTTCATAAGCTTGCATAATCTCCATGTAACCTATTGCTCCAACTATGCAATTATAACATTTTCTAACATCTCGCACCATAACAAACTTAGGTGGAATAATAGACAAAGAGCCAACAGGATCATTTTTGTAAGCCACTTTGGGAATTGGTTTGAAATATGGTTGTTTTAGTTCATTGATAACCAACTAAACCTCAAATGGTTCC
Source organism: Cupressus sempervirens (assembly GCA_028749045.1). NCBI lineage: Eukaryota > Viridiplantae > Streptophyta > Pinopsida > Cupressales > Cupressaceae > Cupressus > Cupressus sempervirens. Next base: position 924,305,805 of record CM053792.1, read on the forward strand.
TTTTCCTTGAGATTCCTCAAGCTAGATGCCATTTCCAAAAACTATGGTTTTAAAATATAGAAATTTTGTAACTACGTAGCTCAACACTTAAGTAAAAACCTTAGATCGATAAAACAATGTTGAATCTTTGTTGGAATCTTTGCAAAAGCATCAATCTCTACTTGGAAATCATTTCTATGCTCTTCTCATTATTTCTATGTGTTCATAATGATGAGAAATGATTGAAAATTCAACCTTATACCTTTTATTACATAGCATTTAATGTTGAGTGCTTGTACATCCATCCAATTAGCTCCTTATATAATTCTGCTTTACTTGGTTTGTATTGATTTTACAACACTTGGCATCCACTAGAGATTCCCTTACTCGGGTTCAATAAGAGTTTTTTCATTTACACAGCAACCATTACATACTTGACTCATACTGGCTTTGGCAGACAACTCAACATACGCTAGGATTTTACTCAACATCTAAGGGAAACTTTGCTTACTCAATAGTACTATGAAAACTTTGAAGATTTAACGTTGCATCTTTATTCATGCTAATCTACCCTTTTCATTGCTAACATATTCTAGGAACTGATGCATGATAACGCATTTAAATATCAGTCCCACATACCTTCTTGCTTAGTTTGATGAAGTATGACCACTTGTCCCTTTGGGTGAAGTGATCCTTTCTTTTGATGTGTTCCTTCCATCTTTCTTCTTCCATGTTTTATTCATATCTCTTCTAATATGCTCAACATCTACCTTACCTTTTCCATTTTTTGAGCTAGTGTTAGGTGCCTTTGTCCTTGTTGGGTAGTGCTTGCTAATGTGACTAGTCTTCAAACAACTAAAGCATGTAGTTTGGCTCAACCATATGCTATATCTTCCACTAAAATGTGTTCTTATGCAATTCTCAGGGATATATCCATACTCTTGACAGTATTGATAGCTACGTCTTGTGTTTTAATCCCAATTATAGGAATTTCCATGGCTTCTTCCCTTTTTTGATGACCATGTGGGCTTGGATCTACATTCAAAATCTTTATGTCCATACTTCTAAAAATTGTAGTAGTGTCCTTCAAATCTTGGTGTATGCATTGTCCTTGTTCTGCATTCATGTCCTTGATGACCTTGTTTGTTTCACTTGTAACAATGTGTCATATTCTTTGACTTAGCATTCTAACTAGCATTCTTGTTCTTGTAAACATTAGTTGTATATCCTTTCTTATGACAAAAATGAGAAGTGGTTTCGGAGTTCTTATCTTTGGGTAAAAGCGCAGATCTGTGTCACCATTTGTGATACCAAAACCTATTTTGGTCAAATCTCATTTCTCTATCAAAACTCAATTTTTTTCGAAAACTAAAAATACCCTTTTATAGATCTCAAATTCAATATCATCATTATATAAATTTTTGAGTGTTTTGATTATTTATAATATGTTATAATCTCAAAGTATTATAAGTCGATATTTTAACATTTTAGAAGATGCTCCCTCAAAAATGGAAAAAAATAGTAAATTATATCAAAAAAATATAAAAATTATATTTATCTCTAGAGGAGAGAATCCTCTTCACGAATATGTAATTTTTTTTCAAGAAGGTATAGATTTGATAGGAAAGTTTTGACGGGAGGAAAAAATTGTTAGATTCTAATAAGGTCAAACTTGAGTACTTATAACAAAGAAAATATACATCAAAAATAATTATTTCTTGTTTTGTGCACTAGCTATACATGTCATCTATAAGATATTTTCAAATCAGAACAAAAAAAGATGATTTGCATATACTTGTTTGACGGGAACTACACCCTATATTTTTTATAGTTAAAAAAGGGACTTCAAAATAAAATAAAATGAATAAATTCTTACTCAAAAAAATTATAAAAATTATAGGCATAAAGCTCATCCAATTCTACACATTTTATCAATTTACATCATCTCCATATTTTAAACAAAAATACCATTTTTTTTGTCACTTATGTTGAATTGTCACATTCTGATATCACATTTCTTTATAAAAGGTGACACAGGTTTGTGCTTTTACCCCTTTATCATTTCTTTGTTCAATAGTTTTGGATGACTCTCCTTCCTTAGTGCTTGTATATCCCAAACTTGATCTATCTTTACTGGATCTAGGGGATTCTAGGGGATTCTAGAAGTTTGAGGAAATTTCCTTAAATCATGCATTTAATATTTGTTGTGATCCACAAAAGAAATGTAATTTTCTAATTGGGCCACATAGTGGTGCTTAGTTGTATTTAGGTGGAAATTCTAGAAGGTTGTAGATATTGTAGAAGGTTGTGGAGATTCTAGAATGTTGTGGATAAATCATGCCTTGGGTGGTAAGTGCCTATTTAAGAAAGACCTATTATCATTTGTAATCAAGTTCAAGAAGTTTGAGAAATGGAAGCTCTTCTAATGGAAGTTGGAGAAATAGAAGCTCTTCGGATGTAATTTCTTGTAGAAGCTCTTAGAGAGAAAATCTCTCTTATATTGTAAGAATTTGGGGATTTTCCATTTGGAGAATATTCTAATGAATTTCAAGTATTAATGGAAGTTTTATGAAGCATTTTGTCATCTCTCTTGTCTCCATATTATTGCATTTTTGGTTGTGAGTTGGTACGGGTGGTGTGTGGCCCGTCATCATTCTAGTAGTTGCTCAAAGTACTTGATGGTCTTCATTTGGCTTTATTGAAGCTTTTAGCAAATTCCTTCTCTCTTTTTATTTCATTTTTTAGTTTCCCATTTTACAACTTTAATGTAGTTATTTCAATGTCTTTGACATTCAATTCATGATGCCCATTCATCATTTGGCTCAAGGTATCTAGTTGCATGCTTGAGAACCTAGATAACTCTGTTGACTTTTCTTCCAATCTATTTGAAAAAATCCTTTTGTCTTTTTCAATCATGACCTTATCCCCAATGGATTTCTTCTTTTGTTCACTTGCTTCACATAGCAGTATTGCTTTTGATTCTTACTCCAACTTGAGATTTATGATCTCTTTAGCTTGTACTCTATTCTTACACATGAGATCTGTAATTGCTGCATCAAACTCACATGAATTACCATCTACAAATAACATTGTGGTGTCAATCTCCTTGTATTGAGTGTCATTCTCACCTATGGAAATTTGTTTTGTTGTCTTTAGCAAACTCCTCAAGGCATTTCTAGCTTCATCGAATTGTTGTAGTAAGAGGAGTATCGCAATCTCTTGATTCTCAATGGTTTTTTCTATTGAAAATATTCAAGATATAATAGTTTACTGAGAGGGGACGGGTGAATCAGTAACAATAAAACTTTTAAGTCAATTAAGAATAGCCATATAAAACATTTACTCATCTAGCCTGCTGCATAAAAGAACTATTAAACATTTAAACCATATATGCACAGAGATTTGGTGACCCAGAAACCTTCCAAAATAGAAAGAAAAATTGGGGTGGGGATGATACCCACAAAGCTTCATTATTGCAGTATGAAGTTGGCCGATTAAGGCTTACAATGATCACTTCTGGTGATCTACCCTGTTAGGAGCATAGAGGATTGCTAGATCCACCTTGTTAGAGGATTTACAAACATACTTTATAAGTATGCACTCTGTTAGGAGATTTGAATAAAGATGGTTAAGTCTACCTTGTTAAAGCATTTACAAGAATGATTCACCTGTTAGGATGATCCAATAGATCAACTTACAACTTGACTGAATTCTTTATTGTAGATCACCTTCTATGATTGATGAAATCATTTCTGTTCCTTGTAGATCTTGCTGAGTATTTTTACTACTGATGAGTTCGCAAATCATATCTTATGTCCCTCTTTTGTGCAATATTCTATGTCTTGTATATCTTCCTTGTATCTATCTATTGAATGATATAATACATTACATATATATACCATTCCAATAATTATTCATGCAAGGTCTACCAAACACAAGTAAACAAAATATAACTGAGTTGGCCAAATAGTAAAATAAACTCAAGTTCTTCAGACAGACTTGATGACCTTCTGATACGCGACATCCACTATGTTACTCAGCATCGTCATGCACTTGGTACAGGTAGGGGCTCGGTTCATACTAGTCATACAATGTTGCCTGGAACTTGGTAACCATTGGTGACTCGGTAGATATAGTGTCACTCGGTAGAAACTAACTTCTTTGTTAACCTCCTGAGCTCAATTATCACTAAGTCCTTCTTAACTTGGTCATCACTAAGTGCTTCCTCACTCAGTTAATACTGAGTGCATCTTTACTTGGTTAACACTAAGTGCTTCTTTACTCGGTTAGAACTGTGTCTTCGATGCTTGGTTTAAACTGTGTCTTCAGTGCTCAGTTTAAACTGTGTCTTTAGTGCTCGATTTGAACTGTGTCTTCAGTGCTCGGTTTGAACTGTGTTGCCATCATTCGGTCTAAACTTTATTACTTGGTGCTCGGTTAGAACTATGAGATGAGTGTTGTCACTAATGGAAAATAACTTTATGCCAACAATCTCCCCCTTTGGCATTAGTGACAAAAACATATATGATTCAAAGTTTATGTGCAAGAATTGACATACAGTTCTGAATTTCCAAAATTGATCTTTGCAAGTCTTATTACACATATCTTTTTTTACATGTATCTCCCCCATACAATATGCACAATATTTACAAGTAATTACACATATTTCTTGCACAATTATCTCTTGGAGTGTGCTATCTCCCCCTTTTTGACAATAATGCCAAATTAAACAATATATATTTACATAGAGATTCCAAAATGAGAGATAAACCTAGAATGTACCTTGAGAATAAGAGCCAATGTGTTATCCCAATTTTCTTGCAAAAGTTTTCTGGTGGAGAGTGCTATTTGAACTTCTACAGAGAGTTCAATCATATGATCTACAATTGAGAAGTTTTTGTCATGAATCAATGTTTTGGAATGAGCAATATGCTTCTGCATTGTGTCCATGATAGGAAGGATCATATTTTGGATGTCAATTAGAGTACTCTTGATCCTTGCTTCCTCTCTCAATAGTTCTACCTGTTTCTCTTACAAAAATCTTATTCTGAGATGATGGGATGAACTTGAACTGTGGTCAAGCTGCAACTTTTGGGCACTGACCTTCATATCCTCATCAAATTTTTTCAACTTTTCTTTGATTTCCTTAGTATACTCAGTAACATCACAAAGTTTTCCAAAAAGTAAAGTTACATTATTAAAAGAATGTTCAAAAGTTCTCAAAATTGTAGACAATTCTACCTATTTTATAGCAATATGCTGAGGAATGTGCTCAAGCACCTTATTGTCAAATTTCTTCTCTGCCTTTTCAATCAATTTTTCTTGGTCGGAGGTATCCTCATTGAATTTATATACAACCTCTTCTAACTGAATCAAAATGTGTTGAGTAGAATCTACTTCAACACCTATAGCCTCTGTTAGAATATTCTTAGCACTTTCAATAATACTATATTCCTGGTCTCTCTCATGTCTTAGTTGTTTTTGCCTTGCCTTCTGATCTAATAGCTGACTGATCATTCTCATTTCATCAACTGATGCATTATCCAGATCTATCTTAGGAATGAAAATGTACTTATCCAAGTCTATTTCCTCATCTACTGCCTTGCTGGAAAACATGTATCTCTTTTCTTTTCCTACAGTGACTTCACCTTTTCCCTTTGAAACTGAAACAATAGTTGATGAGGCTCGACTGGCTGACAAAACTAGAATAGGACTAACTAGAGGAAGACTGAGAGAAGTGCTAATAGTATCAAAAATTGATGTTCCTCCAAAGATTGATGTACAGGATGGAATGGGAGAACTAACAGATGCAAAAATTGGAGCAGATGAAATTGTCAAAATTGAAGTACCAGTGGGTACATTTATTGTACACTCTGTAGTAGAAGTTGATATGCTTGATGAACTTACTGCTGTAGCTGATGATGACACAATCAATGAAGATGGCTGCAACTTAGTTAATGAAGTGGTAGACACTTGCATAGATGGTACTCGGAGATAAGAGGAGATAGGTGAAGATTGAGCAATTGATGAAGCTGTTGTGCACACAATCTCATCAGTAGAAGCTATCTCCATAGTTGATGTAGCTACTTTAGGTGGAGAGTGAGGAAGAGATGCAATGACTTTGGCTACAATTTTTATAGGATCATCTTCCTCCTTATCTTGTTCAACTTCTTCTTCCTCCATTTTATCTTCCTTGTCTTCTTCCTCCATTTCATCTTCCTTGTCTTCTTCCTCAACATTTATCATCATTGAATGCAAATCCCCTGGAATATCTTCAATATCATCATCATCACTGCTATCATTGTCCTTGATTTCAACAATATCCTCACTGGATTTATGTAGATGATAGCTATGTTTCCACATGTTTTTTGCATCATTTACAACATGCTCAATGTCTTTGATTAGTATCAAACAAGTGTGGAATCTAATCATCATATTACCTTCATGATCTTTTAGTGATTTCTTCACTTCTGCATTAGTGAGACTCAGCAATAGATTTTTCAGGGTTTGCTCAAAGATATCCTTGACAGTCTTGATTACAATTTCCCATCTTGGTTGCAACCTCTCTAATAGCTCTTTAGGGATCTGAGAGGCAATCTCGTCCGAAGACTATTTCAATCTTCCCATTTTACTCAATACTAGTTCCTTAATCTGTATTTTCTCCTATTCTATTCTTGTTTCAAACTTCAATGGTTTGAAGTTTGTGAAGCTAGTACCTTCTTCTAATTGCTTCAACCTTGCCTCAAATATGAGTAGAGGCTTGACAAGTACAGGTTCCTTCTTCCCCTATCTTGTTCTCCTGGAGAAGACTGTAGTAGCTTGCCTTTTAGGTTTGGTGATAATCACCTTCCCTTTCTTCTATTGAGGCTCCTCTACTTTTTCTGACTTGATTTCCTCTTCTTCTTCATCATCTTCTCCTTTCCCTTTAGTAATCATCAGAGGACCAAGTTCTATTTTTAGCTTTGCAATCTTCCTCTTTCCTTTGCTAATGACCTGAGGGATTTTGATTTGAACCTCAATTTTGGCCTTAGCTTCATCATAAGTTCCAAAGACTGGTTGCTTTGGGTCTACTAGTTCATTTACCAATTCTTCTATGACATCTCTGGTTTCATCAATATTGACCTCATAAGGAAGAGGTTTCACCCATGCAACTTGGGGCCTGACTGCCTGTATGTATACTTTGTCACAATCTACCATAAAGCCTACATCTTCTTTGTATTCCTCAACTAATTTAGGTGGAATCTGGAACCTATTGTTCATTTTTTCCTTAAAATCTTCAAAGTAATTATCCAAAATATTGTCAAAATTTTCACCTAACTCTGCAATGAACTCATTTATTTGATAAAGAACGAGAATATCTTTTCTCGATACTACTGATCCTTTTGATGGAAAAGACTTGAACATAGAAAAATAAATAGATCAAAAGTGAACCAAATTTGCAGGAGTTGTTCTTTGAAGTCCTTATTCTTTCCATATTTTTATTAAATTGAGACAAAGTAATTCAGACAAATCAAACTCAACATACTTCTTTACTACCTTATATGCTAAATCTACTGCTTCACAAGGTACACTATTTGGACAGTTCAAACTGTAAATTTTATGAGCATTGACGTGAATACCAAATCTTAATTGAGCATCAACTACTGTACTGAGCTTAAGTCCTCTACCATCCCATTCTGCTTGAGTTAGCCTTTGTAATTCTTCTCGACCTAGGGTTTTGGTAGTCTTAGCTTTGCTCAACATGGGAAGGCCAGTAATCTTGTTAATCATTTTCTTTGTGATAAGCACTAGTTTCTCTAACCAAAATTGCCCATTGTGAACCCGATTGAGTACATACCTAACCCATTTAACTTGAAAATTCCTTGGCAAGTGTGAAATGTGGGTTAACCCTTTTGTTTCAAGATGCTTATGCTTGGGTTTCAAATTTCCATCTATGCTCATTTCTCCTAGGGCATTATCAATTTCTAGGTTTCCAAGTTCTTGAATGGAACATTTGAAATGAGAGTGAATGTCATTTATAGGGAGTACCTTTGGAGGAATTTGAGATTAAGCACCGTTAGGATCAAGTGATTCTACAATTGTTGGTGCCAATTTGAAGTTTGGCACCTTCCATTCCACACCTTTAACTAGCATTTTTGATCCTCTCTTTGCCTTGGAGCTACTACTTCCGGATGCCATTGCAGCTCGGTAAGTGAAGAGAAATTCTGAGAAGATTGTTCGCCATTTAAAATTTTCTCAAAATTGCTTTAAGCTTGCTCTGGAATCGCAGAAGATAACTTAGCTCAAAGTTTGTAGTGAAGAATGAGATCAAATTTTTCCCTTTTTGACAAAAAAATTGTCATAAATGATTGGTACGACGGTAGATGAAATGACAGGTTGTCATCCACTTTCTTGGTAGATACTATCAACTCGATGATGAAAAGAAAACATTGATGTACTGTCCTAACTCGGTAAGGTCACGAACCGACCTTGCTCGGTTGATATAACTTGGTAAATGAAACTTTATTGCACCCAACCAAACTCGGTTAAGTCTAGGATCAAAGTGTATCTGAATACTGTTCTGATCATCTTTCTTCTTGTGGAACTATTTAGGATAATTCCTAGAGGATGTAGTTCCATACTTTCTTTTATGAATATTAATCGAAAATGGTGGAGTCACTCATTTCTTGAGTGATATTGCCATTGCTTGACTTATCTTGTTCGATAGATTTTGGAATCCACTGTTGCTTCATTTGTTTCTGAATGTTGTCTGCTTTAATTTTCTTCTCATCTTAAATTATTTCTATATTCATGCAATTTATAGCTATATGACCAAGTTTTGTACATGTATAGCACCTTATAGTAGTGTCCTTCTTCCTTAGGTGATGTCTTGCACAATTTATGCCAGTATGTCCATATTCTCCACAATAGTGACATCTGCACCAGGTGTTGTAGTCCCATCCAAATATGGCTTTGACAAGTTGTGCAGTTGGATTGAATGATTTGGATCTACATTGGAATGCCTTGTGACCATTTTTTTTGCATTTGTGATCGTTTCCTTCAAATTTTGGTTTTTCTTTGCACTTATTTGCTTTGTGACCATGATGATTGCAATTGAAACATTTACCATTGAATTTTGCTTTTCCATTACTCCAGCATTTGTTTGATGTATGACCTGAATTGCCATAGTAATTACAAGTGGGCTTTTTATTCCTTTATTCACCTTGTTTGGAGGATTCACCTTCTTCCTTGTATCCAAGGCCATCTTTACCTTTATGTCTATAAAAAATTTCCTCATTTTGTTGATTTAATTGATTCATATCTGCTTGAGATTTCGTCATTCTTTCATTGACTTGCCTTTTAGAGATTAGATCATTTTCTAAGCTTTTATTGATTTGTCTCTCAGTTCTTAAATCATTCTGTAGACTTTCATTTTGTACTCTGAGAATCCTGATTTCTTCATTTGCATTAGAGAGTTGGTCTATAAGGTCTTTATGCTAATGGGATTGATTATGGATTTTATCTTCCAATTCTTCTTGTGCTTTGTTTCTTTGTTCCAAAACTTCACATAGCTTAATTGACTATATTTCTTGCTCTCTTTTAAGCTTTCTTACCTCTTCTTGCAGAGATCCATTCTTTTCTAGAAGTTCTTTGATTGCCTTGTCAGCTTCTTCTGAACTATTTGATGGTAACAAATCTTCAATCTTTTCTTCAACATAGTGATGGTCATTCATTTGTCTTGAAAGTTCCTTTCTTATTTTTAGGGATTGAGAAAGATACTCCTTTGCTTCTTTGAGTTGAACCATGGCCATTTCTAGATCTAACTTTTCATTTTCAATAACTTTCTCCAGTTTGAATATCTCCATAACTTAGATCTTTGCTCAAGCTGTCAAACTTTTTCCTGAGAACCAAAAAGCTCTGATACCAATTGTTGGAAATATTCAAGATATAATAGGTTACTGAGAGGGGAGGGGTGAATCCGTAACAATAAAACTTTTAAGTCAATTCAGAATAACCATATACAATATTTACTCATCTAGCCTGCTGCATAAAAGAACTATTAAACATTTAAACCATATATGCACAGAGATTTGGTGACCCAGAAACCTTCCAAAATAGAAAGTAAAATTGAGGCAGGGATGATACCCATAAAGCTTCATTACTGCAATATGAAGTTGGCCGGTTAAGGCTTACAATGATCACTTTCGGTGATCTACCCTGTTAGGAGCATAGAGGACTACTAGATCCACCTTGTTAGAAGATTTACAAACATACTTTACAAGTATGCACTCTGTTAGGAGATTTGAATAAAGATGATTAAGTCTACCTTGTTAAAGGATTTACAAGAATGATTCATCTGTTAGGATGAACCAACAGATCAACTTGCAACTTGACTGAATTGTTTATTGTAGATCACCTTATGTGATTGATGAAATCATTTTTGCTCCTTGTAGACCTTGCTGAGTATTTTTACTGCTGATGAATTCACATATCATATCTTATGTCCCTCTTTTGTGCAATATTCTATGTCTTGTATATCTTCCTTATATCTATATATTGAATGATATAATACATTAGATATATATACCATTTCAATAATTATTCATGCAAGGTTGGCCAAACACAAGTAAACAAAATATAACTGAGTCAGCCAAATAGTAAAATAAACTCGAGTTCTTCAGACAGACTTGATGACCTTCTGATACGTGACATCCACTATGTTACTCGACATTGTCATGCACTCGATAGAGGTAGGGGCTTAGTTCATACTAGTCATACAATGTTTCCTGGAACTTGGTAACCATTGGTGATTTGATAGATATAGTGTCACTCGGTAGAAACTAACTTCTTTGTTAACCTCCTGAGCTTTATTATCACTAGGTCCTTCTTAACTCGGTCATCACTAAGTGCTTCCTCACTTAGTTAAGACTGAGTGCATCTTTACTCGGTTAACACTAAGTGCTTCTTTACTCAGTTAGAACTGTGTCTTCGATGCTTAGTTTAAACTGTGTCTTCAGTGCTCAGTTTGAACTATGTCTTCAGTGCTCGATTTGAACTGTGTTGCCATCACTCGGTCTGAACTGTATTACTCAGTGCTTGGTTAGAACTATGAGATGAGTGTTGTCACTAATGGAAAATAACTTTATGCCAACATTTTCCCCATTTATAGACTTCCATCTCAAGATCTTTTCTCCAAGCTATCAGGCTTGTCTTGGTGAGAACTTAGCTCTGATGCCAATTGTTGGGAAATAACAAGTGGAATGTATACTTCTTGGGGGGGGGGTTAATCAGAAGTATTAAACTTTAACCAATAAAACTTTTAACTTTAAAACATTGCATGCATAAACATATAAAAATAGCATGTAAAGTAAATGCATTCACATATAAACTTGACACCAAAAATGATGACACCCACTAATGAGAAGGTAAAACTGGGGTGGGGATGACACCCACAACTCTTCATTACAATATCAATAAAGTTCACCCATTAAGGTTACATATTTTTGACCATTCTCATGATCTACCCTGTGAAAGGTTTGCCTTGTTAAAAGTTTACAAGGATTTTTTAGATCCCACCCTATTAAAGCATTTTAACACTCTATCAAAAAGTGTACTTGGCTAAAGAATTTGTAAAAAATTCACTTGGAATGTCACCCTATTAAAGGCTTTATATAATGGCTGTTAAACCAACCTATCTCCATAGGATTTCATTCTTCTAATACAATTGTTTAAAATTATAGTAGAATTTTTGACTTGATTACTTGCATTCTACTATTGGTAATTTCATATCACTATTCAATCCAATCTAATCCTCACTTGTCTAGGATGAAAATGTTGTGACCTCAGTTCACTATTCTGCTAATTGATACTATAGTATTGTCCTTCTTCTAACTTAATTCACCCCTTTCACTTCCTTCAAACTTTGCTAGTTTTATCTTCTTGCATGCATTCTCTTCTCTCACACTTTCTCCTACATTACTAAATTATGGGGTTTTGATCTCCTTAAAAAGGTTTCATGACTTAGGGTTAAGTATGAATCTATGATTGAGATTCATCCACCTTTCTTGCTCAAATGTTTCCATTCTTCTAATTGGTTTCATTTTGATTGTATGGGGAATCTAATAGATTCGATCTTATCTATTAATTCTTCAAAATTTATCCTTAGGTTGGCTCAAACATGGTTTACATCTTAGTTTGTGAAGGAAAAAAATCTTATGTTAATTTTGTGTTACTTGGCACTTACTAATTACTATTGCTCAGCACATATTAAATTATGTCTTACTTGGCACTTGAACTTTTTTTGGCACCTATTAGTCATTCCAAATTTAAAACTTGCTTGGTACTATCTATTTGCTGGGCATCTAAATGACTCAGCACTTGTTGAATTTTTGGCTCAACACATATTGTAACTTAGTATCTACATTATATTTAGCATCAACTTAGAAAATTTCTTAAGTGTGTTGACACTTAAATGTAAAAACCAATCTGAGATTAACAAAAGCTTCTAGAGAGTGCATTTTCTAGAAATACAACTAATTATTATTTTGGAAAGGGGGAAGCTTCTAGAGGGTGAAATTAAATAATTTTTTATTTCCTTCTAAAATGGTAGAGTAAAAGAATAAATGGACGTGAAAGCTTAATTGCTAGGCATCTGATCATTGTCAATTGCATTTGATGTAAACTTAGGAGAAGAAACTAAGGATTTCTTATTTCAATTAGCCATTGGAGAGCATCAATTCTTTAGTGTTGCAACCATTTGAGGTGGTGAAATATCCACTAAAATTTTCATTTAGGAAAGCTTAATTGCGAAGTTCTATTTGTGCTTAAAGTTAAGGAATAAATGAAGGGTTTGAAGAATATTGAAGGATTATTGACTGCAGACCTAAAGATTCATCTTTGATAGCCATTAGTAATCATTATTTTTCATGCTACTATAGTACATGTGAATAGTGCCACACTATAGTATTTATTCAATTTTCATCTCCTTCCATGGCCATCACTATTATCTAGATCCTCTTGCAACTATTTATACTTATAATTGTAACCTTAGGCATATAATTTTGTTGTTTTAAGTGATAATTTAGTATTGGATTTGGCATTTCTATAGTCATTATTGGAAGCCAATTTTTCTTTGCAAATTAATAGAAAAATTGTACATGGGAATGAATTAAATAAAGGAGATATATGTTTCATACCCTTTGTTTGACAAAATTTCAATCTAATAGCATATATGATTAGTTTAATAGTTCTATGCCAATTGTTCGTCAAAATGTGAGTTGGCTGTAGGTATGCATTCTATATCTAGTTTTCATTTATATGCATTGAAATTATCAAAAGGAACTACACTTGCATATTAGTTCATTATAAGAGGTATTGTTGAAGTTATGACTTGTTGGGGTTATTACGTGTGTATCAAAGCTAAATCCTTCCATCTTGAGGGTTTAGCAATCACATGCAGCCACCTCGGGATAGATCTCATAGATTTTACACTTGTAGGAAAGCTTTGTTTAATAGGAAATAAGATTTTGATAGGCAGCTAGGCATCAGGGTGATAAGCCAGAGTTGAGCCCGCCAGGAGACAACAGGAATGGGGATAAAGAAATAAGGCAATTTTTTAGACGAATGGTCATAGGAAAAGAGTGGATGGCTCAAGCTTTGAAGATACTCACCACCATGGTTGAGCATGAACCCACAAGAAAAAAGAAATTAAGAATAAGGGGACAACAAGAGTGTAGTGGGATCACCTAGAGCTCATAATACTCTTTCCAAAATAGAAAATAGGCCCACATGTCCTACCTTTGTAGAGGAAGCTAAGGATGAGACATTTGTAGATATCCTTATGGCTAGCAATGATGAATTAGAATTATTAGTGTTGGAAATATTCAGGTCTAACAATGTTACTAAGAGGGGAGGGGTGAATCAATAAGCTTTAACATTTAAACCAATTCAGCATAATAACAAATTCACCATTCATTCATCTACTTTACTAAATGCATGAAAAGATTAACACACTGATTTGGTGACCCAAAAAAATTTCAAATTGAAAGTAAAACTAGGGTGGGGATGATGCCCACGAAACTTCAATACTGCAGTATAAAGTTAGCCGGTTAAGGCTTACAGTGATCACTTTTGGTGATCTGCCCTGTTAGGAGCAACTAGGACTGCTAGATCCACCTTGTTAGAGGATTTACAAACATACAATGAAGTATGCACTCTGTTAGGAGATATACATAAGACTGTTAAGTCTACCCTATTAAAGGATTTACAAAATTGATTCACCTGTTAGGATGAAGTAGTGGATCTGCTTGCAACTCGTTTGTCGACTAGATCTTATGTACTGATCACTTGATGTGATGGATATATCTTTGCTACTCCTTGATAACCTTGCTGAATATGTCATTGCTGATTCTTTTTCAATTCGCTCAATTACATTCTTACTTCGCTCTTGCTTGACTGTTTCTCTTCTTCATTATATCTTTTGTAAATGGTACAATACATTACATATATACCATTCCAATATTTACAACAACAAGGTCAGCCAAATACAAGTGGACAAAATATTACTGAGTCAGCCAGATAGTAGAAAACTCAGGTTCCTCAAACTTACTCGGTGACATTCTGACACTTGGTATCCACTACATTACACGACATTGTCATGCACTTGGTAGAGGTAGGGTTCGGTCCATACTAATCACTCTGAGTATTTTGGAACTTGGTAACCACTGGTGACTCAATAAACATTGTGTCACTCGGTAGAAACTAACTCTTTCAATTCACTTGGTAAGCACTGAATACTTCTTTTTCCTTTCTATCTTAGTAATCACTGAAACCTTCATTTACCTTTCTGACTCAGTAAATACTAAATCCTTTGTTTACCTTCCTGACTTGGTAAACACTAAATCTTTCATTTACCTTCTTGACTCAGTAAACACTAAAACTTTCGTTTACCTTCTTGACTTGATAAACACTGTTGAACATACTTGGTAACCAACGAATGCTCGGTATGAACTGTAAACCGAGTGATGAACTTGGTAAGCATTCAGAATCAAATTAAGTGTTGTAACTAATGACAAATTATCATTATTCCAACAATCTCCCCCTTTGGCATTAGTGACAAAAACACTTATGAGCCAAAATTTATATACAAGATCTGACAAAATTGATTTGATTCTGCTGTGATGTGTGTTGAATATACATGGGCTACCTTACATATAACTCCCCCATACAATATACATAAGGTTTTTACATGAGTTATATGACTTTATTCTTTATTAATTTATTACCTTCTCCCCTTTTGTGTCTGATTTTCTGATTTTCCTCTGTATATTGCTTTCTCCCCCTTTTTGACAATAATGCCAAAGAATAAAGAATGTATTTACATGGAGACACCAAAATGTGTGATAAACTCAGAATATACCTAAAGAATTAGTTGCAGAGTTTTATCTCAATTGTCTTGCAGGATTTTACATGTGGAGAGAGCTACTTAAACTTCTGCAGAAAGTTCAATCACATGGTCTGCAACAGAGAAATTATTGTCATGGATCAATGTTTTTTAATATGCAATGTGCTTCTGCATTGTGTTCATGACAGGAAGGATCATATTCTGGATGTCAATCAGAGTAGACCTGATCCTTGCTTCCTCCCTCAACAATTCTGCCTGTTTCTTTGACAAAAATTTGATTCTCAGATGAAGGGATGAACTTGCACTATGGTCAGATTGCAGCATTTGGGCACTGACCTTCATATCCACATCAATTTTATTCAACTTTTCTTTTACTTCCTTTGTATACTCGGTAACATCACAAAGTTTTGCAAAAGGTAAGGTTACATTATTAAAAGAATTTTCAATGTCAGACAAAATTGAGGTTAATTCAACCTGTTTTATTGCTAAGTGCTGAGCAATGTGCTCAAGCACCTTATATTCAAATTTCTTTTCTGATTTCTCCATTAATTTTTCTTGTCCTAAGATATCCTCATTGAATTTATTTACCACTTCTTCTAGTTGTAACAAAATGTGTTGAGATGAATCCACATCAACACCTATAGCCTCAGTTATTATGTTTTTAGCACCCTCAATTATATTGAATTCTCTGTCCCTTTCATTCCTTAGCTGCATTTGTTGTGCCTTTTGCTCTAATAGCTGACTGATCATTCTGATTTCATCAACTGATGTAGTATCTAGATCTATCTTAGGAATGACAATGTCCTTATCCAGATCTATTTCTTCATCTACTGCCCTACTGGAAAACACGTATCTCTTTGGATTTTCTGCAATGACTGCACCTTTTCCCTTTGACATTGAAACAATAGTTGATGATGCTAGACTGGCTATCAAGACTGGAATGGGACCAACTAAAGGTAAACTAAGAGAAGCACTGGCTATATCAAAACTTGATATACTTCCCAAAAATGATGTACTACTCAAAAATGATGTACATACTGGTATATTTATAGTTGGAGAACTGACTGGAGCAAAAATTGGGGCCAATGTGGCTAAGGAAGACAAAATTGGTAAGAAACTGGGAAGACTTACTATACAAGCTGTAGGTGGGAGAGATATACTCAGTGAAGTAGCTGCTGAAGTGGATGACTCGGTGGCTGATGATGTGCTTGGAAGCTTGGTAACTAAAGAAGTGACCACCAGCTCGGTAGATGAAGTGCTTGGTACTTGTATTGCAGAAACCTGGAGCTGAGAGGAGACTGGAGGAAATTGAGCAATGGATGTCTCTGTTGTGCTCACAATCTCACTAGTAGAAGCTGTAACTGTTTTAGCTGGAGAGTGTGGAAGAGATGTAATGACTTCAGCTGTAATTTTTACTAGATCTTCTTCCTCTTTGTCTTGTCCATCTTCTTCTTCTTCCTCCATTTCTTTTTCAGCTTCTTCTTCCTCGATTTCTTTTCTAGCTTCTTCTTCAACTTCTAACATTATTGAATGGAGATCCCCTAGAATATCTTCAATATCATCATCATCATCATCACTGTTGTCAATGTCCTTGATTTCAATAGTATCATCACTGGATTTGTGTAGATGATAGATGTTTTTCCACATGCTTGTTGCATCATTTACCACATTCTCAATATCTTTGACAAGTATCAAACAGGTGTGGAATCTAATCATCATGTTACCTTCATGGTCTTTCAGTGATGTCTTCACTTCAGCATCAGTGAGACTCAGCAGGAGATTCCTCAGGGTCTGCTCATAGATGTCTTTGATAGTCTTGGTTTCAGCTTCCCATATTGATTGCAACCTCTCCAATAGTTCTTTGGAGATCTAAGAGGCTATCTGATCTGGTGAGTATTTCCATTTACCCATCTTGTTTAGTACCAGTTCCTCAATCTGCATCTTTTCTTGTTATGTTCTGGTTTCAAACTTCAATGCTTTGAAGTTTGTGAAGCTAGCACCTACTTCTAATTGCTTCAATCTTTCCTCAAATGTGAGTGGAGGCTTAACGAGTATAGGTTCCTTCTTCCCCTATCTTGTTCTCCTGGAGAAAACTATAGAAGTTTCCCTTTTAAGTTTGGTGATGATCACCTTACCTTTCTTTTGTTGAGGCTCTTTTTCTTTTTTTGACTCAGTTTCCTCTTGTTCTTCATCATCTTCTCCTTTGCCTTCTGTTATCATAGGAGAACCAACTTCTATTTTTATTTGGGCTACCCTTCTCTTTCCTTTGCTAATGGCCTGAGGGATTTTAATTTGAAGCTCAATTCTTGCCTTAGCTTGATCATATGTTCCAAAAACTGGTTGCCTTGGGTCTACTGGTTCATTCACCAGTACTTCTATGATGTCCATGGTTTCATCAATATTTACCTCATAGGGAAGAGGTTTCACCCATGCTACCCGAGGCCTGACTGCCTGTATGTATACCTTATCACAGTCTATCATGAAGCATACTTCTTCCTTGTATTCTTCAATAAGTTTGGGTGGAATTCGAAACCTATGGTTCATTCTTTCCTTAAAATCTTCAAAATAGTTATCCATTACTTTGTCAAAATTCATACCCATTTCTGCTATGAATTCGTTTATTTGATACAAAATTGGAGTATCTTTCCTCCATATGACTGCACCCTTAGATGGAAAGAATTTTTGTACATAGAAAAATAAACAAACTAGCAAAGAACGAAATTTACAAGGGTTTGTCGTTGCAGTCCTTATGCTATCCATGTTTTTATTGAATTGTTTTAATATCACATCAGCTAGGTCAAACTCCATATTTTTCTTTACAATTTTATATGCCAAATCTACAGCCTCATAGGGTATACTATTCAGCCTACTGGAACTATACAGTTTGTATGCAATAACACAAATACCAAATTTCAGTTCTACATTTGAAACATTGTTGAACTTTAAACCTCTGCCATCCCATTCAGCTTGGGTTAATTTTTGGAGGTCATCTCGACCTAGGGTTTTGGTGGTTTTGGCTTTGGTCAACATTGGTAAGCCCGTGATCTTGTGGATCATCTTCTTTGTTATGAGGATGGGTTGTTCTAACCACAATTGTCCATTATGTACACGACTTAAGATATACCTCACCCATTTCACTTGGAAACTCCTTGGCAAATGCGGGATATGGGTTAAGCCTTTGGTTTCCAAATGTTTGAGCTCAGGTTTTAGGGTTCCATCGATGCATAACTCAGCTAGGGTACTATCCATATCTAGTGTCCCTAATTCTTGCACAGTACACTTGAAATGAGTACGAATATCATTGATTAGAAGTACCTTTGGAGGGATCTGCGATTGAGCTCCATGCGGGTCGAGTGATTCAATGATGGCAGGAACAATTTTGAAATTGGGCACCTTCCATTAAACTCCCTTCACAAGCATTTCAGAACCTCTCTTCACCTTGTTGCCACTAGTGCTTGCGGATGCCATTGCTACTCGGTGAGAGAACGATTTTGTAACACAATTTATTTGCTGGAAATTCACTTCAAATCACTTGAACTCGCTTGGATGCACTTGAAAATATATTTGCTCTATGAACTTTGAATTCACAGTGAAAAATGAGATCAAATTTTGCCTTTTTGATCGAAATCTTGTCATTAATGCTCGGGTACATATGTAGATGAGAATTAGGGTTTTATAAATAGTCACCAACTTACTTGATAAACCTTGCAGCTCGATGAACACACAAAACCTTTCTTATCTTCCCGACCAAGCTCGGTAAAGTCTGAAAACCAACCTTACTCGGTAGATGCAACACTGTGAATTATGACCTGTATCTGCAATACTGATTTTTCATTTCCACTTCTTCTTTCTAGAACTGCCTAGGATATGGCTTGAAGATGTAGTCCCTTATCCTTCTTGATAAGTCTTAATTAGATATGGTGGAGTCACCCATTTCTAGAGTGACATTTCCATCATTTGAATTTTCTTGCTCGGTAGACTTAGGAATCCACTGTTGTTTCATTTGCTTTCGAATATTATCAGCTCTAGTTTTATTTTCATCTTCAACCTTTCCTATATTCATGCAATTCTTGGCTATATGACCAAGTTCAGTACAAGTATAGCATCTTATAGTTGTATCTTTCTTCCTTAGGTGATGCCTTCTACAATTTGTTCCTATGTGTCCATATTCTCCACAATAGTGACATCTACACCATGTATTGTAATCCAAACCAAATATTTCTTTGACAATTTATTTTGCTGGATTGAGTGATTTTGATCTACATTCAGATGCCTTATGTCCTTGTTTCTTGCATTTGTGACACTTGCCTTCAAACTTTGGTTTCTCCTTGCATTCATTGGCTTTGTGACCATGCTGATTGCAATTGAAACATTTGCCATTGAATTTACCTTTACCATTACTCCAACATTTGTTAGATGTATGACCTATCTTACCACAATGATTACAAGTGGGTCTTTGATTCTTTTGAGTACCTTGTTCAAAAGATTTACCTTCTTCCTTGTATCCAAGACCAGCTTTACCTTTTTGCTTATACAAATTTTGCTCATTTTGCTGATTCAATTGATTCATGTCTGCTTGAGATTTCATCATCCTTTCATTGACTTGTTTTTCAATTTTTAGATCATTTTCCAAGCTTTCATTGGTTTGTCTCTCAGTTCTTAAGTCATTCTGTAGACTTTCATTTTGTGCTCTGAGAATCCTGATGTCTTCATTTGCATTAGATAGTTGATCTGCTAGATCTTCATGTTCAAGGGATTGATTTTGAGTTTCATGACTTCTATCTTCCAATTCTTCTTGTGCTTTGTTTCTTTGTTCCAAAAATTCACATAGCCTGATTGACTGTATTTCTTGCTCTCTTTTAAGCTTTCTTACCTCTTCTTGCAGAGATCCATTCTTTTCTGAAAGTTCTTTGATTGCTTTGTCAACTTCTTCTGAATTACTTGATGGTAACAAATCTTCAATCCTTTCTTCAACATAGAAATGGTCATTTATTTGTCTTGCAAGTTCCTTTCTTCTTTTTAGGGATTGAGAAAGATGTTCCTTTGCTTCTTTGAGTTGAACCATGGCCATCTCCAAATCTAGCTTCTCATTCTCAATAGTTTTGTCAAGTTTGAATATCTCCATTGTCCTTGATCTTTGCTCAAGCTGTCAAGCTCTGTCCTGAGAACCACAAAGCTCTAATACCAATTGTTGGAAATATTTAGGTCTAACAATGTTACTAAGAGGGGAGGGGTGAATCAGTAAGCTTTAAAATTTAAACCAATTCAGCATAATAACAAATTCACCATTCATTCATCTACTTTACTGAGCGCATGAAAATATTAACACACTAATTTGGTGACCCAGAAACCTTTCAAATTGAAAGTAAAACTAGGGTGGGGATGATGCCCATGAAACTTCAATACTGTAGTATAAAGTTGGCCGGTTAAGGCTTACAGTGATCACTTCTGGTGATTTGCCCTGTTAGGAGCAAGTAGGACTGCTAGATCCACCTTGTTAGAGGATTTACAAACATACAATGAAGTATGCACTCTGTTAGGAGATTTACATAAGACTGTTAAGTCTACCCCTGTTAAAGGATTTACAAAACTGATTCACCTATTAGGATGAAGTAGTGGATCTGCTTGCAACTGGCTTGTTGATTAGATCTTATGTACTGATCACATGATGTGATGGATATATCTTTGTTGCTCCTTGATAACCTTGCTGAATACTTCGCTGCTGATTCTTTTTCAATTCGCTTAGTTACATTCTTACTTCACTCTTGCCTGACTGTTTCTCTTCTTCATTATATCTTTTGTAAATGGTACAATACATTACATATATACCATTCCAATATTTACAACAACAAGGTTGGCCAAACACAAGTGGACAAAATATTACTGAGTCGGCCAGATAGTAGAAAACTCAGGTTCCTCAAACTTACTCGGTGACCTTCTGACACTCGGTATCCACTACATTACATGGCATCGTCATGCACTCAGTAGAGGTAGGGGCTCGGTCCATACTAGTCAATCTAAGTAGCTTGGAACTTGGTAACCACTGGTGACTCGGTAAACATTGTGTCACTCAGTAGAAACTAACTCTTTCAATTCACTTGGTAAGCACTGAATACTTCTTTTTCCTTTCTGTCTTGGTAATCACTGAAACCTTCATTTACCTTTCTAACTCGGTAAATACTAATTCCTTTGTTTACCTTCCTGACTTGGTAAACATTAAATCTTTCATTTACCTTCCTGACTCGGTAAACACTAAAACTTTCCTTTACCTTCTTGACTCGGTAAACACTGTTGAACATACTTGGTAACCAACGAATGCTCGGTATGAACTGTAAACTGAGTGATGAACTCGGTAAGCATTCAGAATCAAATAAGTGTTGTAACTAATGAAAAATATATCATTATTCCAACAATTAGCCCCTCAAGTATAGGAGAGAATGACTTTTGAGAGGTTTTTGAACCAAAGAAGAGAACACTATCATTCAATTAGACAAAATAGAAGACCTCATGGTGAGGATAATGAATTAAAGTAGGCTAAAGGGAATTTTTTCTTGACTACATTTGATGTGAGTAGCAGAATGACAACACAAGCTTGGAGTCACAAGCTTGATAACTGCTTAGCACTAAGACTTATGATGGAAGTGGAGGTAATAAAATGTGCCACACTACATTTAGAGGGAGCTATACATTATTGGCGGTACCATGGGATGGTTACCCTTTAGCATAACCAAATGACTTCATATCAAGACTTCATAGATAGGTTGGTAATGCAATTTGATAAAAAGGGTATAGAAGTATTCTTTAGGGAGTTAGTACAATTAAAATAGATAGGAGGATTGGAGTACTTCATTAGTCACTTTTAGATGTTGTCTAGTATGGTGTCAGATATATCAGATAAGAGATTGGTTGTTTTGTTCACAGAGGGATTATCCAAACCATCAAAAGTTTTGGTAAAAGCCTTTGATCCATTCAATTTGCAAGAAGTGATTAAAAAGGCTAGAAGTATGGAACAAGTAGCCCCTATAAATAATTTTTAGTCAAAGGGTTCATCATCTAGGAAAGACAAACCATTCTTTAAGAAACTTGAGAGGAATGAAACAAAGGCTGAAAATAAAGATAAATCATATTTTTGCTTTGGATAGAGAGACATTAAATGATATATTATTTTTTAAAATTACTTATTGTAAATGACCTTATGACATGAGCCATGACTATCGTTTGAGGCCAAAGGGGAAAATAAATAGGTTTAGTTGGGCTTATTATGAGGATTCTAATTTTGAAAATTTAGACCAGCAATCTAAAAATGAGGAATCAATTGAAGAAAAGGAAGGCACAAATGATATAGGTGATCAAAAGACTAAGGATAGACTTAAGAAGGCCCATCTCACTAGTTTACAACAAGAGGGATCATTCAGGATGAGAGGGGTATTGGCTGGTCAATGAGTTATTACTTTGCTCAATACAAGTGGTACTCACAATTTTATTGATTCTAGATTAACTAAGAGGTCTTGGATATGGATAGACCAATTTGAGGGTCTGAGAGTGAGGGTAGTTGATGGCCAAATTCTCAAATGTCACAAAAAGAATACTAGTTTGTCCCTAAAAGTCAACAATTTTAGCTTCAAAGTAGAATTTTATGTTGTTAACATGGGTGATACAGATTTGGTCTTGGATATGACTTGGTTGCATGAAATAGGGGAGTTCACTATCAGTTTGAGAGATATGGAGATGAAGTTTCAATCAAAGGTGAAGATTGATATACTTAAGGCTATTTTTCATAGTGGGTTTAGGATGATGTCTTGCAAGTACATGGAAAACTTGTTGAGACATGACTAGGTTGAGTGGGTAGACTATTGCACTTTAATGCCATCATAGGGCAAGAAAAAATCATAATATCACCCAAACATATGGAAACTAAGAATCAAGCACTACAAGGTTTTCAATGAAATACCACCAAGTAGACCTCCAGATAGAGGTATTGAGCATATTATTGAGTTAGAGGTGGGTGCTAAACCCATTATGATCACACCCTATAGGTATCCAAAGAGATTGAAGGATGAGATTGAGAAAACCATCAAAGAACTACTTGTTATGGGACACATTAGAATAAATAAGTTGCCTTTTGCTTCTTCTATTGTTTTGGTGAAGAAGAAGGATACAAATTTTAGGATGTGGATAGATTACAGGGTCTTGAACAAAAAGACTATAAAAATAGGTACCCTATCCCATAGATTGATGAGTTATTAGATGAGCTACATGGAGCATGTTTCTTATCCAAAATTGATTTGACATTAGGCTATCATATTATCTGAGTCAGAGACCATGATATAAAGAAGATGATAGTTAGATGTTATTAAGGCCATTTTGAGTTTGTATTTATGCCATTTGGGCTAACTAATGCTCCAACTACTTTTTAGTCCAAAGTAAACAAGGTTTTTTAGCATCAGTTGAGGAAATTTGTGTTAGTCTTCTTTGATAACATCCTGGTGTATAGTAGGACATGTGATGAGAATGTGTAGCACTTAGACACTGTGATGAGCATTCTAGGAAGGGATTCCTTGTATGCAAAGCAGTCCAAATGTGATCTAGGATTATCAAAGTTATTATTTCTAGGTCAGATTACCAATTCTTAGGGAGTACACATGGGTCCTAGAAAGGTTTGTGCTATTTTTGAGTGGCCTACTCTAGTGAACTTTACACAGGTGAGATGATTTGAGGGTTTGGGTGGGTTCTGCAGGAGGTTTGTTAGTGGATATTCCAACCATGCAACACCCCTAATGAACTTGATGAGAAAGGGGGCTTTCATACGGAATCTTTAGGCATAGGAATCTTTTGATAAATTCAAGGAGTTGATGACTTATTATCTAGTGCTAGAATTACTATATTTTAGCAAACCTTTTAAGTTGCATTGTGATGCATCTAGAGAAGGTATTGGAGTAGTGCTTATGCAGGACAACCACTTGATTTCTTATGAAAGTAGGAATCTCAGGGGGCCTAAAAGGAGATTCATGATAAGAAAATGTTGGCCATAATACATGCTTTGTCCAAATTTAGGCAATATTTAGTGGGTAGATAATTCAACATAAAAACTAACCATAATAGCCTGAAAAATTTCTTGGGGCAGTGAGATCTTAATGACAATCAACAAAATTGGGTAAGTATATTATAGGCATACAATTTTGATATTACCTATTTCAAGGGGACACAAAATATAGTAGTAGATGCTTCATTCTGAAGACCCCACTTGAGCTTCATGATCAATATATTAGAGGACTGGAGACATTTGACACTTGTAGAGTATGAAAATGATACAAGGGCATCAAGATTCATAGATAGATTGATCCAGAATAGTTATTTGACCCTTTTGAATGAGATCATCATTTACAAAGGGAACATTTATTTGGTTCTACAGTCAAAGGTGAAGAGGATGGTGTTGAGAGTTTATCATGACTTAGACATGGTAGGACATCTAGGTTTTTATAAAACCTACCAGCAAAATCATGAGCATTTTTCTTGGAAAGAGCTCAAAGATGAGGTGTTGCAATATATTAGAAATATCCTAATTGCTAGTAGAATAAATGGGATCACTCTTATCCATCCAAATTACTTAAGCCACTTTTGATTCTTCATGGAAAGTGGGAGTGTGTATCTATGGACTTCATCACAGGACTTCTAAAAACCCAAGGTAGAGGCTGTACACTATTGTTGTTGATCAGTTTACAAAGTTTTCACACATCATCACAATAAACACAACATACACTACTACATAAGTGGAAGATTTATTTGTTAGAGAGGTATTTAAGTTGCATTGTTTACCTCAGAGCATTATCAGCAATAGGGATAGCAATTTTATGAGTCACTTTAGGTAGGAGCTATTCATATTGTATGGGATAGAGCTCACTTTGAGTACTAGCTACCACCCATAGACAGATGGTCATATAGAGATAGTGAGCTAATGGGTGGAGGGATACCTTAGGAATTACTTAGGTTAAGTGGATATATCTATGTGAATATTGTTATACTTCCACTTATCAAATGTCTATTTAGATGTCACCATTCATGGCACTGTATGGATATGAGGCACCTAGTTTCATGGATTTGTTGCTATTAGATAATAGAATGCCCTATTTTGGAGACTTAATATAGGAGAGCTAAGACATTGTGAAGGCTCTTAAGGATAATATCACTATGGAACATAATCAAGAGAAGTAGTAAGCTAATCAGAAGGGGATTAAGCAAACTTTTAAGTTAGGTGATATGGTGTATTTGATGCTACAACCTTACTGCCAGTCCACTCTCAAGAATAGTGGTGCCAAAAAACTTAGGCCACATTATTATTGACCTTTTAGGGTGATCAAGAGAGTTGGAGAGGTACATTACAAGTTAGATTTTCCAATAGAGAGTAGAGTCCATAATATTTTTTATGTGTCATGTCTCAAAAAGGCATTAGGGTACCAGATCATTCCTTCTATAGTGCTTTGACCCTTGGACCATGAGAGGAAATTGGTTTTAGTACCAAAGGCTATCACTAAGTCTAGGGAGATGAATTTGAGGAGATGTACTATCATAGAGTACTTGGTAAAGTGGAAGGACCTATCGGTAGAGGATGCCTCTTGGGAGAGTGAAGAAATTTTGTAGCATATAGAGTTGAGATTCCTCGGGGACAAGCAATTTCATGAGGTATGGACTATAATGTCCCCATCCTTTTAGAATCTTACTAGAGCTCTTAGCCTTTACATTCTTTGAAGGCTAAGTAGATAAATAAGGAGAAATTGATAAATTAATTTCTTATAAAGTCATTAAAAAACAAAAAATTAAAAGGTGAATTTATATTTAATTAATTTAGTTTTAGAGAAGCATAACTAGTTATTGTATTGGAATGGGGAAAACCTCTAGATAGTGCATTTTCTAGAAGTACAACTAATTATTACCTTGGAAAGGGGAAGCTTCTAGAGAGTGCAATTAAATAATATTTTATTTCCTTCTAGAAGGGTGAGGGAAAATAATAAATAGAGATGAAAACTTCATTGCTAGGCATCTAATTACCATCAATTGCATTTGAAATAAACTTGGGAGAAGAAACTAAGGGTTTCTGGTTTTAGTTAGCCATTGGATAGTGTCAATTCTTCAATTGTAACCATCTGAGGTGGTGAAATATCCACTAAATTTGGCATTCAAGAGAGCTTCATTCTATTTTTCTATTTATGCTTAAAGTTAAGGAATAACTGAAGGGTTTGAAGAATATTGAAGGACTATCAAGAGCATCCCTAAAGATTCATCTATGCTAGCCATTAGTAATTATTATTTTTCCATGATGCTATAGTATGTATGAATAGTATCATCTTATAGTGTTTATGCAATTTTCATCTTCATCTATGGACATCACTATTATCAGGTTCATCTTGAAACTATTAGTTGTTAGCATTGTAATCTTAGGTATATAGTTTTGTTGTTATATGTGATAGCTTTATTTCAGGTTTGGCATTGCTATAGTAATTATTGTAAGCCCATTTGTCCTAGAAAATTCATAGAAATATTGTACATGAGAATGGATTTAATAAATTAGATGTATATTGTATACCATTTGTTGGATGAAATGTCCATCTAATAGCATATATGATCAGCATACTAGTTGTGTGCCAAATTTTGTCAAAATGTCAATTGGCTATAGGTATGCATTCCATATCTAGTTTTCATGTATATGCATTGAAAATACCAAAAGGGACTGTAATTGTATATTAGTTGATTGTAAGAGGTATTGTAATATCATTTGCAAACATTTTAAATTTCTTAGAATTATTTAAACTATATTAAACAATCTGAAACACAAAAAAATCAAAAAAGAGAAATGCAACAAACAAATGTTTGGCAATATTCCTTGATTTAAATTTAGTCAGTTTGGGAAAAATATATTGGTATCAAAGCTTGCTAGAAATGTGTTTGATGAAATTTTAAACAACTAAATTATAAAATAATTTGGTGCTTTTTGCAGTTATAACTTGTTGGGGTTATTAAAAAACTTCTAACAAACGAGTCTACAACCACTTTGGAACCGGCAGCTAACTGAACCTACTACTTGTTGACCTAATGTATGACCACTAGCCCACATCACTGAACAAGAGATGGTGAAATCAAAGAATCTAAATCACCAGAGTCTAATAACAGTAAAGAACAAATACCATGCAATGTACTTATAGCCTTGACTACTATAACTTGATGCTCATTTTAACAATTGTCAACTATCGCAAAGAATAGATGATTCCTACTAACATCACCCAGTATAGGCTTAGATCTAGCTGCACTCTTACCAAGTCTTATTAATGGTTTGATAGAACACTCAAAAGATATATGGCTGGGTTTACAACAAGAATAAAAGTTCTCTAAAAATCTAGAACCTCTCCTATGACCATCCTAAGTAGCACTAGGGTATGGCACACTACCCCTACTAGAATTTTATTGAATACTCTAAGTTGGATGATCCTACTTAAATTTTTGTCCTCAACTTGGGTTATCTCCTTTCTCTTTTGTGGTACTAGAAGATAGTCTACCCTTGCCCCAAAACCTCTTCTTATTCTTATGGTGATAAGCACCCTAAAAATTTGTTAACTAGGCCTGGCCCTTCCCTCAAGACTGGGTAAACTGTACATCCTATCTTGAATTCTGAACACTTTGGTTATGAAAAGAAACTCTACTATTGAGATCTCTAGCTATATTTTCTATGACAATATGTACCTTCTTAATAGTGAGAACAAGAGTCCTAAGCTGATCTATATAGACTTCTCCAATAAGAGCACCCTTAAGGCTTTAAATAAAATGATGGGTTAGGAGTAAATCATCATGATTATAGCATGAGTATTGTCTAAGGTCAAAGAATTGAATCTCATACTAGTCAACTATAATGTTACTTTTTCTGATCTCATGGAACTCATCTGCATGGCCTTCTTTGAACTAAGGAGATAAGAATTGCTCTAAGAATCTCTCCTCAAAGATCTTATAGGCGTGATCTATAACAATGATTTGGAGTTTCTACCCCTCAATATTCTACCATATGGATGTATGGTCCCGTAACTACATAATCACACAATGAGCCTTCATATTGGTTGCATATGGGTACATGGTAAAGTAGTGATGGGGACACAACCCAAGCACAAAATGGACATAATAGGAAAGGGAAATTTTATTAACTTTGTAAATAAGCTAATACATTTAGTACAAAGAAATTAGACTTCAAAACATGCCCTATGGGCTTATAATAGCATAAATACGGAGATAATTTCTCCTTTTAATACCTCCTCTCAAACTCCACTCTGAACTACCTTTTACAATGCCAAAAATGTTCTTAAATAGACCTTAGAGGGTTAAGGATTAGGAATACATTCTATAAAGTGCTAGTAGGCATCCAATGACCAAATACAAGGCTCTAGAAGTTGCATTAGAAGTCAGCACAAAATTAGAAGAATCTAGAAATGGTAACCGAACTTTTGGGAGGCATAACTTTTGAACCGTAGCTTTGATTGATAAACCGTTTATATTTTTGGAAAGCTCTCAAAGCACTCTATAGCCCTATGGACCAACTTTGCTCATCCCCCATTTTCAGCCTTGTTCAAGGTCATTTAATGCCCCTAACCTGACTTTGAAGCATTCTTAGGAGGTCTCCAAAAACTGAGAAACTACAATAACTTTCAAACCGTTGGGCCTTTTGACCTGGTTCTTTTTTTGGAATGCTCTAAATTACAATTACATTCATCTAGCCAATTTACACCTTCTAGTTCACCAAAATGATGTCTCAATTACATACTCCTATTTTTTTGGCATTTACACATATCCCAATGTGATAAAAAAACTCTAACCCAGAACACTAATAGTGGAACTGTGAGAGTTGGAACTTTTATTTGACCCAAATGGGTATCCAGAAATCAAAACACATGAAATAGAAACTAAGTCTAAGTACATTTTTTTGATTGACATGGGATTGCCCTTATACCTCTGGATGCTTCTGCATCAAGTAGTGCTCCATGACCAATAACCAAGTCTCCACTTTGAGGCCACCTCCCTTACTATCATACAATGGTTGTTTGAATTGTTGAAGAGACTTCATGATATCCAAATGGATGGAATGTTAAATGTTGTAGTCCCTACCACCTTTATGGTGTCCTTGGTAACCCAGTGGAGTTCAAGAATGTTCAAATTCACACTCTTCTTCTCTATGGTCTAACTAATGGGAATACCCATGATGGGATCCCTCTTCTTGATTATGATCTTGTTAACATTGCTCTATATGAGGGCCCCATCAAGAAAGAATCTCCTAAAGAATTGGCATCAATACCTCAATTCCACCCTAAACTTCATTATCTTGATCTCCCCCACCTCCTTGATGTTTTTCCTCTCTGTGTTCTTCTTCATGGTTATTGCTACAGGTGGTACTGTGACCACTAGGTCTATATGTCGAAGGCATCACTATGGAAGTAACAAGGTAATGTTAGAATAATGAGTAACAATTATAAGACTCATAAAACTATATGAGAATAATAACCAGTAACTAACAATACACATACAAAAAAAACCATAGTGGAAGCATAAAGTAGAGATCCTAATGTTCCAAGATGGGCTCTGATACTAGATGTAATGCCCCACCCAAAGATCCTTGGAAATAAGGATAAATATAAGCCAAGATAAATTTTTTAAAACATGTATGGATGTAAATTACATATAACATACATGGATCAAAAAGATCACAACAAAAGACCAAATAAACATCCCAAAACTAATGGATCTCCAAATGCCAATACTAACTAAAATGATGAACCACGAAAGGATGCAAATCATTTTGAATCCAAAAATATTTTGAATTTAAAATAAAATTCCAATGTGTTTGAGAAAATCATATAGGTTATCCAAAATTCCTCCAAGAAACTTCCAATCAAACTCAAAAAGGCCCACTACCTAGCTAAGCATGTTTTTCCAAAACCCAGGCAATACTTTAATTTAGCATTGTGTGATACTTTCTAGTATCATGCAACCTTTCTAATGAAGAAGAGTGGTAATTTTAGGGTTTGGGAAAAAATTATCAAGAAGGGATCTAATACTTTTTGAATATTTTATGAATTTTCTCCAATGTGTGTGCAATAATTTCTAGTATGACATGACATTTCTTCTTAAAGGGTGTGATAAAATAAGGGGTCACACAATTGTTCTCCCTTGGCCATGTGATACTTTAAAATATCACTCAATGCTGATGCATGGTCACCCAAGAACAATAAGAAAAGCTTTAAGGCAAAATAAAGGGATAAAATAAGAAGTTAGAACTGACACATTGAGGAGTACTAGATCCACAGTTGAGGCATAGATGCTTGGATAATAACCATAAGATGGAAATAATGTCTACCCATCTAACATTGTAGTACAAGGAAATAACTAAAAGAAACATTGTAGTGTATAGAAGTAACATCATAATAAACTAAAATAATAAGCTAAATGCATGGTTCCTCCCAATTGTAATAGCATCATGAGACATCAAAGGTCCTAGCTACCCCCAATGCATAACATCTCAAACTTGCAACTAGATGTTACAAGCTAGAGTTGTTGTTGCACCAAAAGATTGACCTATTAATGCCCAATATAAATACTAGACTTATAGAACATAGCAGGTGGTTAAGCTATGTCATGATCTTGAAGGGGAACATTTATAGTTAGTATAACAATCCACCCCCTCACCATTACCCAAGGAGATTCAAAATTGTGACCAAGCTCTAATACCACTTTTAAAAAGTTAGAGTTATCATTGCACCAAACGATTGACTTGATAATGCTCAATACAACCACTAGTCTTATAAAACATAGGAGGTAGTTAAGATATGTCATGATTCTTAAAGGGGAAAATTGGTGGTTAGACCAACACTAGATAGTAAAATTTGTCTTATAAGGGCATCACTACTAAAGCATAAGAACATCATAAGAATAGGAAATCTAATATGCTAAAACAAAAGTAAAAGATACTCCAAATAAGAAGATAACATCATATATCACATGATAAACATCATAACAAGGAAATCAATCAATACTAATATCATCTAAACATAATATACAAGAATTATAATGAAAGCATAAATCACAAGAAAGCATACTCTAGATTTAAAAGTACCAAGTGAAAACATCAAGCAATGGTCACACTAGGATAATAGACCATCTCTGTACATTGGTCCCTAGTAGTGGTGAAGGTAGCTATGCTTCCCACCTATGTGAGACTCATAGATCCACTCCCATAATACTAATGGAGACAATGATTCAACCATAAATATACATAAAGGACAACATCCATAGCTAACACTCATGCTAGACAGTATGATGACCAAAACAAAGATTAGAGACAATGCATAAACTATAGGTCTTGGATAGACACTCAATGGGCTACTAAGTAGGGGCTAGCATCATGGAGAGTTTCTTGGCATCCAAAAGCCCAAGCTCATATTGTGAAAATTCAACTCCTTGATAGAAGGCTGTTGCACACCACATTTTTTTATCTTAAGTTTCATTACCACCTAGTTTTATATTTAGTTATCAGTTGATTGAAGCTTCCTCCACAAACCTATAGTGCCATGATCACCAAGATGCAAGATAGAAGCCCCCTCCATATGCTACCCTACCCTACCTATGCTTATCC
The DNA here is from genome assembly GCA_028749045.1 of Cupressus sempervirens. NCBI lineage: Eukaryota > Viridiplantae > Streptophyta > Pinopsida > Cupressales > Cupressaceae > Cupressus > Cupressus sempervirens. The sequence goes on from CM053792.1 coordinate 924,337,826, forward strand.
AATGATGAGTGTCCATAGGAATGCATATTTCCAACCCAACCACAATGATTATAACTCTCAAAAGTACTAAAGAAAATCAGGCCTTGCAAGTCACACAACAAATGCATATGCATGTACTCATGTGTAATACACCACCATCATGAAGATCATAACACAAGGAATAGATTATTAAAAAAGAAAAATATCACTCACCTAAAATGGCTTAGGAGGATATATGTGGCATGCATCCCAATGCAACATAGGAGTGCATCAATGGCTTAACTAGCATCTGTGTAGATGATCCAAGTCTTTGACCAACATCATGCTAAGAAATTACAAGAAGATAGGGTGACATGGAAAATGAGGTAAAAATTGGAAAACTTGAAAATCAAAACCCATTTGATCTTTGGGGACAAAAGCCTCAAAATTGAATAAAATTTGGGTTTAGACACTGTATGCAAAAATGGCCAACATAATGGTGTGAAACCCCAAACCACCATCCCAAAAATAAGGAAAATGTTCATACCTAACCAAATAGGCAGAACCAATAGATAGAAATGAAAGAAAACACTAGTTCTCAGCCTCCTAACAAATCACTACTAAAAATAGATACAATATCTTAGCTAAAAAAAGAAAATGGAAGAACCCTACTTGGTAGTAGAAGGGGCTTAAATAGGAAACAACATAGGAAAATAAATAACCTATTGAAACTATCAGATGTCTCAACAAAGCAAGGTCTACTTGAGCTAGATCCAATGAGACTAATCTCACAAAGATCCCATACCGACAACTCTCACAATGAACAAAAATGCTATCCTCCTAAGAGGATTCAGAAAAACGAAGCTCTCAAATTTCTATTTTGCAAAAGTGAGAAGTGAGGACTTAAATTCCTCTTTCCATACTTATTCACTTTTCAAGTGAATAATTGATTAGGGAAAATAGCCAGTTACACTAGCTATACTTTGAATTGACTCAAATAAAAAATGGCTTCTCCTAAAAATAAGAATTCATCTATGGAAAATCTGCCAAAAATCAAATTCTATAAAATTTAAAGCCCAAAAATCCAAAATCACAAAAATTTCATTAACAACTTTTGTGACAATTCAAACCTCTAAATAGATAGACATGATCACTAGTCTAGTCATATAATGAAAATAAGTTCGGATTTACTAATCATCAAAAGGTTTAATTTAAACAATTAATTAAGGATACTTCAACCATATAGGGATGACATTGGTAAAATATGAATAGTTGAACCAGTAACTCCACATGCCATTGATAGGGATATAATTCATGAACACTAAAATATATGATTGATTGCAATCATAGATAATATCATAGCTAAACAAATAATGCATTAAATACATAATTTAACCATTTATTCAATTATACTAAAATTATCCATTTACATCACTCATGTTCACAATAGGCATAATGAAACAAGAATGAAGTAAATATCCATAGCATAAAATCCATCACATAAGAGAATGAAAGATATGTCTAAATACTAGATAACTAGATATCATCATAGACCTATTTTCATCTCACAATAGCATCAACATGCAGATATGATAAACTAAACAATATAGTAGTATAACATCTATGATACTAAAATCAAAGTATAACATTAGACCCTAAGGTCATATCAAAGTACAATAATAAGAGTAAATAAGTATCTCTTGAATAAAAATAAACAAGGAATAGACTGCAAACATGAGAGGCACTACACTATGAACATAGTTTCAAGCACTAAACTAGATTTCAATATGTCAATTTGAAGCTCATATTTAAGTAGGATAGTATATCATGTCTAAATATTTATAAAATATACAACCATCCTAAGGTTGCAAATCAGAGTTGGTGTAAATGAAATGCTAGTAAATGAGATGGGAAATAGCATTTTTTTATAGGTTCACCAATAAATATGATAAGGCAATGGAAAATCTACTAGAAATAATCCAAATGCTAATACTAATATATCCATTAGTGACATGTTTTAAACATAATTTTAAAGAGGTGGGTTATGTTTTGAACCTAATGCTACTATAACTCATGGAGACTATATGAAGAATTTTTTTTGATGCTACATCTATATTACAACATAAGTATGATCTTTTTTGTGGATTTTTACAAATGATATTATGAAAATTGCAAATATCAAGGATGTTTTTGAGAAGCTTTCCCAATGTGGAGTTTCTTCATTTTTTTTATTGGGAGGAACCCCACACATAGTAATCTTGTAATCTAATTGAAAAAAGAGATTAGTAGTCTCATAGATCTCATGGTAGTCTTTTGATTTTTGAGATGAAACTCCTTTGTGAATTCTCTTTAGGTCTGCATTACCTTATTGGTGCATACCTAAACACTTGGAGGTGATTGTAGTGGTTAGAAAATTCCTTATTACTTCTTATTTCACTACCTTATCACTTCTTATTTCATTACCTAATCATCAAATATATTTTTTAGATTTACCCTTGGTTTCCTTAATTTAAAATATTTTTTGATTCTTCCTTTCCATTTTTTTAATAAATTCTTCTATTTAAGGTGTAGTGACTTTTCTTGAAGACATCAATATAATTTTAACTTATCTTATTGTGTGTTAATTATCACTTATGAATCATGAGAACTTGATATGTAATTTGTGAATTACTAAATTTTACTATCAATATGAATCATTAAAGCTAATGTCTTTCTTTAAATTAGAAACCAATATGTTTTTCAGGTTGGAAATGAAAGTTGAGTTATAGTTATGTGACAAAAATTGACACTATGGGTCATGTCAAAGGCAATAAATAGTGTTCTACTAATATTGATCATTGAAATGTAGGATGCTAGCATTTGCAGGTGATGGAATGATTCTTTTCAGCCATCAAGAAATTGAGATAATTTTTCAGTTAAATTTCATTTAAAATTGTAAGTTTACTTGCTTATTTTGTAACACCAATAATCATTCTTAAATTTTGACTAATTGTACAACTACAAGCATCTTGAGTCCTTTGTTTACTACACATTCGTAGAACCATGAAGATTAGGTATATTGGGAAGATAATTGTTGGTTGTGCTGCAATTTTCTACCATTTTTCTAGGATTTGGGAGTCTTTTACACTTTGGGAAAATATATCAAATGGTGAGTTCTTTCTTAAATGCTCAATCTAATGGAAGTGTACGGTGGATGTTTAATACAAGAGCTTGCTAGCATTGTTTTCTAAATAATATCAATCCTATGGAAGTTGCATCTTTGTATAAATAATCATAGATTTAGTAGTACCATAAATATGATATATTCTAATCAAGTGAACTAGGAAAGTCTTGATCTTACAGAAGTGTTTTAGGAGATCATAGAGACTCGATTGTAGTAAAATATCTATCCAATCTAAACCTTTTGATTATAAAAGGTTCTATTGATTTTATCCTATACACCAATAATACGATGCATTAGTGAGCCAGGCAAGTCTTGGTATTGTAGAAGTTTTTTATGAGGTTAGAAAAGATTTGAATATTGTGGTTGTAGTGAAATATCTATCTAGTATAACTTTCTTGTTTATCAAAGGTTCTATTGATTTTATCCAATACACTTATTATACACAATCTTAGACATTAGTATTGAAAATAGATTAATACAAGTATGAGCGTGTTTCAATCATTGTTTTGCCATTAATGTCAAACCTGCTACTTATTGGTAAGACAACTGCTTAGTTTATTTGAGTACTATCATTTGTTTGATTAATGAGGATGATTTGATAAAATGGGATAACAAGATCACCTAGAGAAAAGGTTGAGTTATGGTATGAAAAAGGAGTACAAAGATAAGTTAAAATAGTGATGATATACTGCCTTGACTATCTACTTAAGAATGTAAAGGTTCTATACATTGATAAAGTCTAGAAGAACAAGTAACAAGAATTAAATCTACTAAGCTTGATTGAGTGGCTAGTAAGTGTCAAGAAAAGTTAGTATAAGCCAAGTAGAAAATTAGTAGGAGTTGATCAAAGTCAAAGTTCACTGTATGCCAAGTGATATAGTGTATGTTGAGTAAACTTTAGTGTTTGGTAAGAGATCTAGTTGAAGATGACTACCAAAATAGTATGGAAGCCGAGTGACAACATATTGATGTTGAGTACTAGTATTCATGTGAAACCATAGATTTGAAGAATCTATGTTGACTATTTTGATTTCTTAAATTTTGTGAAGCATGTAGAAGATAACTATGATGAGTTCATGGCACAAAATTCATGGCAAACTATTTTGAGAAAAATTTAAATAGGATTAAAGGAGAAGTTTCTAGAAGAGACAAAAATGAAAAGATAGGTAGATTCATTGAATACTATCTAACCCTAAAATGGATGATAGATGATGAAAGAAAGATGATTTTAAATTTCTACTTATAGAGATGGCTGATCAAAAGCAAGGTTGGTCAATGTTCAAGAACCCAAGTTAAACAAGAGGTTTGAAGTGTTACTTCATTCAAGGAAAAAACATAAGAGACTATTTTTGGCAAGAAAAGAAAGAAGGATTATGAGAATGAATGCTAGAAGCGTGGATAAGCTATCAAAGTTAAAGTGTGTGAAATCCAATTAGAATGGAGGACTAAAATTGAGATTTGTAAACTACAAGAGAGTTATAATTTTCTATCAAATAACACCTTATGGTTACTTTCTAAATAATATACCAATCTATGGTAAATCCTTTGGATTAAGGTTGATGTAGCAGTCATTTGTAAATCCTTTAAGTAGGTGACATTCCAAGTGAATGATCTAAAATCTTCTAATAAAGTTCACTCCTAATAGGGTGATTAAAACCCTCTAACAAGGTCACATTTAAAGTGTGTATTGTAACCTTTAATAGGGTTGGCCTTTCATAGGGCATCTCTTCAAAAGAGTGAGAATGAGTAGCATATTATTGGTGGTTTTTCCCAAATTGGGTTTCCATGTAAAATCATTATGCCAAATGTGTTATTGAATCTATTATTTTTCATGCTTCCATTTCTAAAAAGTTGATTTGATAGTAACCTAAAAAATTAAAATGATTGTATGATCTAATGGATCCATGGATGGATATGTTTTATGGATATGGGTTCACTAAGCTATGAAAAGTTTTATTTGTACATATAGACCTTGGATAAGTACTAATTCACCACTCTCTTAGTTATTCTAAAGAATTCTAATCATTGGTATTAGAGTCATATGCTTAAAGAGGACTAGTGTGAAGGTACTAGGAGCAAAAGATCAAGATGTCAAAAAGAGAGGTACCCAAGTTTAACAGGGACAACTTTCTTGTATGGAAAAGTCTAATGAAGCTAAACCTAGGATGTCTTGGAGACCATGTGCAATCCACCATCACCACTGAGCATGTTAATCCTGTTGGAGCACTATCTACTAAAGATCTAAAAAAGAAGAAAGAATGCAATCAAACAATGTTGGAGATTTCATCTATCCTAATTTATGCCAAGTTTGATGACATCAAGGGTTGTGATAGTTCAAAGAAGATGTGGTCCAATGCTGTTCACACCATCTATGAAGGAGATGCAAATGTTTTAAGAGCCAAAAATGAAAGTCTTCGAGGTAAATTTGATGATATGAGAATGCAAGAATGTGAGAATTTTGCTCAATATTGTTATAGGATAAAAGATGTTGTTAATGTTATGAGAGGATCTACTAGTAAGATAGATGATGAGACTATATTAAGCATAGTTTTGAGAACACTACTTCCCATTTATGCTATTATAGTTTTTGCAATACAAGAAATGAGATGTATACTAGGTTCTAATCTAACTCTTGAAGGTCTAGTAGGTAGGCTCGCTCCTTTTAAGCTATCCAATTTTGATAACTTAAAATCTAACAACATTGAATATGCTTTCAAAGCTAAGCTATCATTGAAGTAACCTAGTGAGAAGAATAAGAAAAATGTAAAATGTGTTTCTAGTGATATTGATATAGTTGGAGAGGATGTAGAATAACTTGAAGCACTACTACCAAGGAAATTTCATAGAGGTAAAGGAAAATTCAATGTTATGTTACCTATCATGTGTTTTAATCACAATGAGGTTGTTCATATTATTGCTAAACATCTAGAGAAGAAGAACTATAGAGGTCGATACAAGTAAAAAAATAGAAGAGATGAGGACAAAAAGAATTAGAAAGACAAAGGGAAGAAGTCATGCTACATTGTAGAAGAAGAAACCAAAGATGGATCTAATGATCACGATGATGAAGTGGTGTATGTTTTAATGAAGGATGATTTTTATGAGGAAGTGGCAACTACATTAGTGTCTTTTGTAAACAAGAATGACAAATGGATCATTGATAGTGAATATTCATGTAACATGAATGGAGATAAAAGTAAGTTCATTACCTTGAATTGTTATGATGGAAATAGTATAAGGCATGGTAATGACGCATCCTATCTGATAAAAGGAAAAGGTTCTATCAAACTCATAGAAAACATTTTATGTGACAATGCTTATTATATTGAAGGACTTAACTATAATTTTTTGAGTGTGTCACAACAGAATACTTTAGGTGGCAAGGTTGGTTTGAGAACATGATTGCTAAGATATATGATACTTATGGAAAACCAATGGGAAAAGGTGATCAAACTAGAGGTAATCTATTTTATCTTGATATAGATAATGTTACTTATCTAGTTGTAGAATTTGATGATGTGTGGCTATGGTACAAGAGATTATGCCATTTTAATTTTGAGAACTTGGTTAGTATTAGGAACATGAGAAGAGTCAAAGGTTTTCCTAAGTTGAAGAAACTTGAAAATGTAATTTACAAACAAAGTCAGTTACGAAAAATGACAAAGTCTAGTTTTAAGAGTAAGACTCACACCTCTAAAGGATTTTTTTGAGATTGTTCATAATGACTTGTATGGACCAATTAATGTGTAAAGCTATAAAGGTGATAAGTACATTATGCTATTTGTTGAGAATTATTCTAGGATAATGATATTTATTTTTCTTTTAAATAAATTTGATGCTTTCCAAATGTTTAAATGGTACTTAGCAAGAATTGAGAAGGAAAAAAGTAAAAAGCCTATAATTTTTTAGATCGAACAGAGGAGGAGAATTTACATCAAATGAGTTTGAAATGTTTTATAAAGATAGAAGAATTAAATGACAGGCATCTTCCCTAGGAACCCCTCCACAAAATAGAATTATTGAAAGGAGGACCAAATTTGTAATGGATTGTGCTAGGACACTTATGATGGAGAGGAATGTTGCATTGAAATACTACATAGAGGCTATAAGTACAACTTTCTATGTCTTAAATTGTGTGTAAGTAAATAAAGGTAATGATTCAACACCTTTTGAACTATGGTATCAATACTCACCCAATGTAAAATATTTTAAGGTGTTTTGAAGCAAGTGTTATATTGTCAAAGATTTTAGGAATGGTAACTTAGATGCAAAAAGTGAAGAAGGTATACTCCTTGGCTATTCCAAAAGAAGTAAAGCTTATAAGTATTTAAATACTTACACTAACAAAGTTGTGGAAAGTGAAAATGTGAAATTTGATGAATATACAAAAGTACATGAGGTTCAACCTATGAAGGAACTAGTGGAATATAAATCATTTGTATATTTTTATGAAGATATGCCTTTCAATGATAATTTTGTAAACCAAGTTGTAAATTAACAACAAGTTTTAGTGACTGTTGACTCACATATAATGAATGTCTAGTTGCATTGAGGAACCAAGCTATAGTCAAGTGTTGAGTTGTAGAATGAAGTTGAGGCACATTCTAATTTTGAGATTAGTGTTCATGAAAGAGATTTTGAATTGCCTAATAGAGAAGTACATAGTGATTTAGAATTTGATAGAAAAAATGAGAAAAAAATAGAAGAATCAAGATTGTCAAAGTATGCCAAAAGACATGACCATGCTACATAAATGATTATAGATAAAGATGCAATGCCAATGACAAGAAATAGGTTGAGAAAGGATACATGTTTTCTTAGCATGCATTAACCTAAAATAGGGAAAGATGTCTTAGAATATGTGGACTGGAGTAAAGCAATGAAAGAAGAGATTGAACAAATTGAAAAGAACAAGACATAGACTCTAGTTCTAGGGCCAAAAGATAAAAATGTGATTGACACCAAGTGGGTGTACATAAACATGTTAGATGGGTGAAGTCACAAGGAATAAGGCAAGATTAGTTTTGAAGGAGTGTGCTCAAGAAGAAGGGATAGACTATGGAGAAATATTTGCTCTTATCCCAAGATTAGGAGTAAGAACTCTCCTTGCTTACCCTACATACAAAGGTTTCAAAGTTTTCAAAGGGATATTAAATCTACATTTCTAAATTGAATATTGGAAGATGAGGTCTAGATAGAATAGCCAAAAAAATTTGTTGATGTTAACAACAAAAACATCGTCTATAGATTACATGAAGCATTCTATCGTTTGAAGTAAGGACCAAGAGGATGGTATGAAAGGCTTCAAAATTTGTGAAGATTGGATTTGAGAGGGCTAATGATAATAGAAATCTATACCTAAAGACAAAGAAAGGCAAGAGTATTTTACTATCTAAATTTTTTATTGATGATATTATATTTGGAGGTCAAGATAGTTTATGTGAAGCTTTTGCAAATTAAATGTAGAAATAATTTGAGATGTCTATGTTTAAAGAGATCAAGTTCTTTGTAGGTTTCCAAGTAGATTAGATGAAATGGTATATACATCACTCAGTTAAAATATGTAAAGGAAATACTTAAAACTTATGGATCAAAAGATTACAAGCCAATAAGCACACATATGGTCACATGAGATAAATTGTCAAAAAATCATGATTTAGTTGGGGCGAATCAAATAATGTACATGTCTATAATTGGAAAATTGCAATATGTAGTGCATAGTAGACCTAATATTTCATTATATATTGGGATAGTTATTTGATGGATGTCAATAGAATAATGAGATATTAGAAACATATAGAAGACTATGGTCTATACTATAAGAAAAATGAGAAGTTTGAGTTGAGACACTACACTAATGCTAAATGGGCTAGAAATATTGTTGATAGGAAGAGCACTAGTAGAGGATCCTTTTTCTTAGGAAAAGGATTGGTTACATGTACTAGAAAGAAACAAGATTGGATATCTTAATGTAGTATTGAAGATAAATATGTTGCTACTTCAACAAATTGTACAAACATTGTATGGATCAAACAACTACTCAAAGGTATGAAGAAAGAAATCACTGAACCCATGATACTTTATCATGATAATAAAAGTGATATAAATAATATTAAAGAATCATGTAATGCATAAAAGGACTAAGAACATTGTAATCATGTATCATTAATTGAGAGAGTTTGTTCAAGATAGAGAGATGAAGATTGAATATATGGATACAAAATAGAAAATAGCTAATATCTTTACAAAAGCATTACCTAATGATGCTGATGAGTATCTAAGAGGTAAACTAGGGGTGATAACCCTATCCAAGACTTTTTAAGAAACATGAGAATATCTTTGCATCAGCTAAGATGATTGATATAAGTTACACATTGATGTAATGGATCTTACTTTAGAAGCTACCTAAAGTAGTCAAAGAGCTCAAGCTCTAAATTACTCACAAGCTAGGTGACAGAGGGAGAAACTAAAAATGATCATATCTACATATTAATATGATAAGTCTTTGGCATTATTGTCAAAGAGGGAGAGATACTTGAAGGGATAAATATAAATAGAAAGAGCTACAGGAGGGAAGAAACATAAAATATCTACTCAAAGGGAGATAGTGTACTTAATGATTTCTATAGAGAAATAAATGATTACATTTACCTAGTAAGAGGGAGATTGTGTTCAGGGAGATACAAAAATAGAATAGATAGAGTTAGATACCTAAATATTAGAAAGAGGAAGTGATCAAGAGGTAGTGTTAAGGATGAGCTGATTTTCTATTGATTAGAATGGAATATTGTGACCTATACAAAAGATGAAAGGTAATAGAGGGAGATATTTCAATACAAGGAATTATTTTCCTTTTGGTATTTTTCTTTGTACTAATTTTCCATCAATGCAAAAGAGAGAGATTTTTGAAAATAGATTGATAAAAGTATGAGAGTGTGTGTGAATCATTGTTTGTCATTGATGTCAAACCTGCAACTTGTTGGTAAGACAACTACTTAGTTGATATGAGTACTAATACTTGTTTGATTAATGAGGATAATTTGATCAAATGATATAAAAAAAACACCTAGAGGAAACATTGAGTTATGGTATGAAAAAATAGTACAAAGATCAGTTAAGACAATGATAATATAGTGCATTGATTATCTACTTAAGGTTGAAAAGGTTGGATATACTAAAAAAGTCTAGAAGAATTAAGTCTACCAAGCTTGACCAAGTGGATAGTAGGTGTTAAGAAAAGTGAGTTCAAGCCAAGTAGAAATCCATTGGAGCTAAGAAAAGTGAAAGTTCAGTGTATGTCAAGTGATACATTGTAAGCTGAGTAAAGTTTAGTTGATGTCAAGCACTAGTAAACTTCAATTTTCCAAATGATCTAGTTGAAGATGGCTGAAAGAATAATATGGAAGACAAGTTATAGTATATTGATGCCAAGTGTTAGTATTCATGTTAAATCATAGATTTGATGAATCTAAGAAAAATATTTTTCTTTCTCAAATTTTGTAAAGCATGTGAAAGATAACTATGATGAGTTGGTGGCCTATAATTTATGGTAAACTATTTTTATTAATAATTTATGAAAAGCAGATGTTGTAGAAGGAGATTGTTAAAGAGGGAAACCATATGTTTCAATCATTGTTTTGTCACTAATGCCAAACCTTCTATTTTTTGATGAAACAACTACTTATAATATTAAAGTACTATCACTTATTTGATTGATGAGGAGGATATGATCAAAAGATGTAACAATACCACCTAGAGGAAAGGTTGAGTTATGAATATATAATGAAGTACAAGGATCAATTAAGATAGTGATGACACAATGCATTGAAAATATACTTAAGGTTAAAAAGGCTAATTACACTAAAAGAGTTTAGAGGAACAAGTAACACAAAGTTTGTTTGTCAAGTTTGACCAAGTGGCTAGTAGGTGTTGAGAAAAGTTAGTGTAAGTTGGGAAGAAAATTAGTTGGAGCCAAGTAAAGGTTCATTCTAGTGTATTCCAAGTAGAACAATGGATTTTGAGTAAAGCTTAGTTGATGCCAAGTACTAGTAAACTTTAGTTTGGTTTGAGAAATTTTAAAGTGGATGCTAAGCAACCTAGTGTGTTCTAAGCATCAGAAGCTAGATAGTGTTGAGCTACTACCTTATTTAAAAGATCACAAATTCAATGAATCTAACCAAAAAAAATTCTTTCTTTTAATTTTTGAACTAAGTAGAAGATAAAGTTGATGAGTTCATGGCAAAGAGTTCAAGGTGAATCTTTTTAGGTGAATTGAAAGTGGATTCTAGAAGAGGTTTCTAGAAGAGATATGGAATGTGGGGTAGACACATTGTATCCTACATAATCCATTCTAACACTAAAATGGATGATGGAGAATGAGAAGAAAACTATCTTAATTTCCTATTTATAGGAATGGCTAGTCATGAAGCAAAGGAGTCATGTGTGAGAACTCAAGGAAGACAAGAAGTCAAGGGTTATGCTTCATCAAGTGACCTAAGAGAAGAGTCTACAAATGGCATGTTAAGAAAGAAGGATTAAGGATTTGAATGCTTGAAGGGTGAACAAGATATCAAAGCTACAATGTATGAAGTCCAAGTATAATGGAGGTCTGACAAATGATCTGTAATCTGCAAATAAAGTTTTAAGTTGTATGAGATGAAGCCTTACTGTCACTCTCTAACAATTATATTAGTCTAGGGTAAATCCTTTAGATTAAGGTTGACCTAATAGTGATTTGTAAATCCTTTAATTCAGTGACATTCCAAGTGAATTGTCTAAAGTCCTCTAACAAGGTTCACTTCTAACAAGGTGATTAAAATCCTTTAATAGGGTTACATTTAATAGTGTGTATTTTTGACTTTAACAAGGTTGGCCTTTCATAAGGAATCACTTCAGAAGAGTGAAAAGAGTAGCATATTATTGGTATTTTTTTTCAAATTGGATTTTTACATAAATCACTATTTCAAGTTTCTTAATGAATCTATTATGTTTCATGCTTTACATTTCTACAAGGTAATTTGACAATAACCTAAAAGTTTTAAGTGATTGTATAATCTTATAGATACATGAATGAGTATAAATGTTTTATGGGTTCACTAGGTTGAGAAAATATTTATTTATACATATGGACCTTGGATAAATTATTCAAGCCCTCCCAATTTATTGTAAAGTATTGCAATAATTGGTATCAGAGCCATCTTCTTAAGAGGACTAGTTTGAAGGTACTAGAAGCAAAAAGAGAAGGATGTATAAAAGAGGAGTGCCTAAGGTTAATGGAGATAACTTTATTTTATGGAAAAGTTTGATGAAGCTAAACATTGGAGAACTTAGAGATCATGGATAATCTACCATTACTATTGAGCATGTTGATCCAATGAGAGCCCCAACCATTAAAGATATGAAAAAGAAGAAAGAACACAACCAGGAAATGTTGGAGATTTCCTCTACCCTAAGTTATACTAAATTTGATGACATCAAAGGTCTTGATAGTGTAAAAAAAATGTGGGATGCCCTAGCTTTCAGTTTGTGGTGACCAATCAAGAAATTATTGTACATACTTCATAAAATAAAAAATTGGACCCTATTTTATCGAGCCCTACTTTACCAAAATTTTGAGCTGACATGTAGTTATTAATTATAACCCTAAAGAAATAAAAATACTCACATAAAAGGGCTTAGGGTTAGGGATTGTTTCATAGTTGTGATGTGAAATTGGTTCTTGAGGTGGTATTGAACTATAAGGGTTTATGGATTGTAATAAAGTTGTAATCACTGGATCATAAAATATCAGACTTGGTTTTTGGTGGACATAGCCTAAAGATTGGGTGATCCACATTAAATCTTGGTACCATGTGTTCTTTTCTATGTGATCTATTATTTTATGTTCTTTTTTATATTTGCATGTAATTGTTATCACTATCTGTGGTTTAATCCTAGCAAGTGGTATCAGAGAATGATTTATTTGTATTTATCCTCTATACAAAAGTCTCATGGTTGGGTGGGAGTGATGGTAGATGAGGGTAAGTTGAGGGTTGATAAGTTTAATGGGCAAGACTTCCAGTTATGAAAAATGCAAATGGAAGACTATCTTTATCAGAAGGATTTATGGAAGCCATTAGAAGGAAAAGCCAAGAATTAGGGATCTATGTCAAATGATGAATGTGATCTTTTGGATAGAAAGGCACTTGGAAGCATTCAATTCTGACTAGCACCATCGATGGAATTTAATATTACAAAAGTGAAGAGAATAGTAGAGTTGATGAAAACCCTAGCGACACTGTATGAAAAACCCTCTATTTCAAACAAGGTATTTCTCAAGAAGTATTTATTTAATATGAAAATGGTAGAAGGTGGATCTATTATAGATCATTTAAATGAGTTTAATATTATCACTAGTCAATTATCTTCTATGGGTGTCAATTTTGATGAAGAAATTAAGGCTTTCTTGATTTTGTGTTCTTTGCTTGAAAGCTAGAATGGCTTGGTAATGGCTATGAGTAATTTTGTTCTTGGATCTTGTACCCTAAAATATGATGATCTGATTGGTGTTATTTTGAGTGAGGAAAATTATAGGAAATTCTTAGGTGGATCTACATTAGGAAGTGCTTTGAATGCACAAAGCAAGGGTAGAACAATTGAGAATAGAAGTAATTCTAGAAATCATGGGAAATCAAGAGGAAAGTTAAAAGTGAGGAGGTCTCAATCGAGAGGACCAAACAACTACTAGTACTATGGGAAACCAAATCATAAAAAGAAAGATTGATGGAATCAAAAGAAAAACCAAGGAGATAAACTAGATGGAGAAAAAGAGGAAAATGTGGTAAGTAATAAATCTCAAGAGGATGCTTTTCTTCTGTCTTTAGAAGTTGAGGATTCCTGGGTTGTAGATTTTGAAGCTTCATTTCATGGTACACCTCATAGAGGTTATTTCATTGATTATGTCCAAGAAAATTTTGGAATTGTTTATTTGAGAGATAATGAATTATATTAGATTGTTGGAAAGGGTAAAATTAAGATTAAGTTGTAGAATGGGAATCATTGGCTACTACATGAGGTAAAACATGTTCTAAGGCTGAGTAAGAAATTAATTTTAGTAGGGAAACTTGGTGATGAGGGTTGTGTAGTTACTTTTAATGATAAAAATTGGAAAGTTTCAAAAGGTTCCCTTGTAGTAGAAAAATGTGTGAAAGTAGGCACCTTACATCTTTGTACATGTCATATTGTTCCTTCTACTTTAATTATTTCAGAAACAAATGAATGTTCAAGAACAATTGTTGCAATTGAGTAGGGAGAACAAATAGTTGTTGTAGATTCTAACTCAGTGTTGTGGCACAATAGACTTGGGCACATGAGTGAGAAAGATATGAAAGTACTTCATTCAAAGAAATTTTTACTAGGTCTAAAATGTGTTACTATGGATTTTTGTGAAAGTTGTTTGTATGGATAACAAAAGACAGTGAGTTTTGTATAGATTGGGAAGGAAAACAAAAAGGAGAAAGTAAAGCTTGTGCATACATATGTATGGGGACTAGCATAGGTATCTTCTCTTGGAGGCTCTCATTATTATGTTACATTTAGTAATGATGCAAATAGAAAAGTATGGGTTTATTTTCTTAGACAAAAATCTGATGTATTTCAAACTCAGACTTGAGAATGGTGGTGAGTATTGTAGTCATGAATTCGAAGATTATTGCTCTACTAATTGTATTCATAGATAGAAAACTATTCCAAGGACTCCACTGGAAAGTGGAGTGGTTGAATGTATGAATAAGATTATAATGGAGTGTGCAAGGAGCATGAGGTTACATGCTAGGTTACCCTTATACATGTGGGTGGAGGCTATTAATATTGCTATATATTTGATTAATAGAGGTCCCTCTACTCCTTTGGCTTGTGGTTTTCTAGAGGAAGCATGGACTGGTAAGAAGGTATGTTATTCTTTTTTCAAGACTTTTGGTTGCGAAGTTTTTGCTCATATAGATTCTAAAAATAGAAGCAAGATGGAAGCTAAGTCAAAGAAATATGTATTTGTTAGATATAGCATTAATGAATTTGGTTATAGGCTTTGAGATTTTAAAAATCATAAAATTGTAAGAAGTAGGGATGTCATATTCAATGAAAAAGTGTTGTACAAAGATCTATTTCAGCAAGATCAGAAGAAAGAAGATGATTATGTAGTGTTGAATGATACTCCAAAAGTTGATGTTCCAACCATTCCTCATGATGTACAACAACCACAACAACAAATACCACTCACACCAATGAATGTTAGATGGTCAACAAGGCAAATTAGACCTCCAAAAAGACTTTTCCCTCTTTGTATTCTATTTTACCTATTGATACTGGTGAACCTAAATGTTATGATGAAACCATATAGGTGGATACTAAGATTCAGTGGGAGTCTACAATGAAAGATAAAATGGACTCTTTGCTAAAGAATAAGACATAGAACTTGTGCTAGTTGCCTATAGGTAAAAAGGGTTTATAGAATAAATGGTTTTACAGGTTAAAAGAGGATGAAGGAGGTAAGAAAATATTTAAAGCCAGGTTAGTTGTCAAAGGATTTGCATAGAAAAAGGGCATTGATTTTGATGAGATATTTTCTCGTGTTGTTAAAATGACTTCTATCCATATTATTTTAAGTCTTATGGCTACTGAAGATTTTCATTTGGAGTAGCTTGATGTTAAAATAACCTTCCTTCAGGGTGATTTGGATGAAGAGATATATATGGCTCAACCATAGGGATTTGCAGTCAAAGGTAAGGAGAACTTAGTGTGAAAATTAAAGAAAAGTATATATGGCTTGAATCAAGCACCTCGACAATGGTATCTAAAATTTGATATTTTTATGCATTAGCATCTATACAATAGGTGTCATTCAGATCATTGTGTTTATTTTAAGAGGTTGGATGATAACAATTATATTATTTTATGTCTATATGTTGATGATATGCTTGTAGCTGGGTCTAACATGGATCACATTATGGGGTTAAAATGTCAATTAGCACATGCATTTGCTATGAAGCATTTGGGGGAAGAAAAAAAAATCCTTGGTATGAAGATTTGTTGAGATAAGAAGAATAGAATATTGATGCTATCTTGGGCTGATAATGTGTAGAAGGTGTTGCAACATTTCTCTATGGAGAATGGTAAAGATGTTAATACAACTTTACCTGGTCATTTGAAGTTGACTAAGGAGATGTGTCCTAAGACACAACAAGAGTAGCATAGGATGTCCAAGATACCCTATGCTTTAGTTGTAGGAAGCTTGATGTATGCTATGGTATGTACTAGACTAGATACTACACATGCAGTGAGAGTTGTTAGTAGGTATATGAATCATGCAAGAATTGTGCATTGGAATGTAGTAAAAGGGATTCTCAAATATTTCAGAGGAACCTCCAATAATTGTCTATACTTTGGGGGCTCTAATATAGATTTATAGGGCTATGCTAACTAATATTTGGTAGGGGATATTGATACTAGGTAGAGTACTATAGGTTATGTCTTTATTTTTGGTGGGGCAGCCATGAGCTAGGTTTCTAGGTTACAGAAGGTTAATACTTTATCCACTACCAAGGTAGAGTATATAGCTACTATAGAGGTAGCCAAGGAGATGATATGGCTTCAATTCTTTTTGGAAGAATTGGGACATCCTCAAAAGGATAATTATTTGTTTATAGATAGTCAGAGTGTCATTCATCTTGCAAAGAATTCATCTCTACACTCAAAGACCAAACACATACAATTGTGGTACCATTTCATTCAGTTAGTTTTGGAGGATGGATGGTTAAATTTGGAGAAGATATATACAAATGAAAATCCAATAGATATGTTGACAAAGGTAGTAACAAGGGAGAAGTTGAACTCCTCTTCCACTTCGGTTGGTCTTCTCGACTAAACATGAATAAAAGAATGGAAGAGTCTAGGGTGGTTTGATCTAGTGGAAGCCTTATGGAGTAGTGGCATAGCTATAGGACCAGTCTCCAAGTGGGATATTGTTGTTTAGTGTGGAGCTTGATTAGTCCTCAAGTGGGAGATTGTTAGTTTGTGGTGACTGATCAGGAAAGTACTATACATACCTCATAAAAAAATTGGGCCCTATTTTATTGGAATTTTGGGCTGACATATAGTTATCAATTATAATCCTGAAGTAGTAAAATTACTTGTATAAAAGGGCTTACACTTACAGATTGTTTCATAGTTTTGATGCAAAATTGGTTCTTACAGCAGTATTGAGCTATAAGGGATTAAGGATTTTAATTAGGTTGTAATCATTGAATCATAAAATATTGGACTTGTTGTTTGGTGGACGTAGCCTAGGGATTGGGTGAACCATGTTAAATCTTGGTGCCTTGTGTTCTTTATTGTGTGATCTATTATGTTTCTATTATGGATTATATTTGCATGTAATTATTATTTCTATTTGTGGTTTAATCCTAAGACTAGCCACTATCTATAGAGGAGATGCAAATGTTCTAGGAGCCAAAGCTAAAAGTCTCAGAGGTAAGTTTGATGATATGAGAATGGAAAAAGGTGATAATATTGAAATGCCCCTTTTCTAATTTTATATGATATTTCAAGCCTCTAATCAGATCTTTAAGATCAAACAACCAATCTTTCAAAGATCCACCAATTTCTCAATAGACCCCAAATCGGGTATACCGAAAATAGTGTCAAAAACTTCATAGCTTCACATATTATTAGTAAATCTGAAAGTGTACATTTTTATAGAAATTTGAGCAGCATAACAGCCTCAAAAATGAAATTTTCAGATCTTTATAACATTTACACAATAGCTCCCGAATGGAGGATAAAAAAAATGCTCATCGGACTCCCGAAAACAACATAGAATAGCTAGAAAACACCACCAAAATACTAATAATCTATCACAGAAGTATAATCATGACCAAATAAATATATTCAACTCTATTTTAATATCTAAAAGTCTGAAATACAGTAGCAACCCAGACTAATATGAAATACTCAACCGAAAACACCAAACTCTTACAAAAACACACCCGACAAACCACAAATCTACATTGTTCAGCACGAAGGCAAAATTTGCATGAGCATGCACATGGAATGTCTTAAAAATCCCATCTTTAGCCTTCCTATAAA
The DNA here is from genome assembly GCA_028749045.1 of Cupressus sempervirens. NCBI lineage: Eukaryota > Viridiplantae > Streptophyta > Pinopsida > Cupressales > Cupressaceae > Cupressus > Cupressus sempervirens. The sequence continues at coordinate 924,356,067 of CM053792.1, forward strand.
CCTACAAACTCTCATTCTTGGGTCTCCTTCTCCACAAGTTTGGCAGCCTCTAAAGAATAACAAAGAAATGAGCAAAAATCAAGTTCTTGAATGAGCCCAAAATGCCTCCAAACCCCTTAAAAGAGGGCATAACCCTAACTCACATCCAATAGGGGTTAATAAAATATAATTTAATAATAATTTTTATTTATTAGTCCATTGGTTTCCAAAGATTATCCCCTTTTGCCAAAACTTCACCTTTTTGGAGCCTACCTACCTTAGCAAAGTTTATTATATTTAACTATTTGAAAAGGGGACATGACAAATATTGCTCAATATATTGCCAGGATAAAAGAATTTGTTAATGCAATAAGAGGAGCTATTGGTAAAATAGATGATGATAGTGTACTAAGAAAAGTCTTAAGGACACTATTACCTATATATGTTATTAGAGTCTCCACAATTCAAGAACTGAGATGTATTCAAAGAATGATCTATCACTTAAGGGTCTAGTAGGTAGACTTACTACTTTTGAATTATCTAACTTTGATAATTATAAACTTGAAAAGATTGGATCTACTTTCAAAGCTAAATTGTCATTGAAGGAACCTAATGAGAAGAAGAAAAAGAAAAAGAAGAAGTATGTGTCTAGTGATACTGATACAAATGAGGAGGATGTTGAACAACTTGAAGCACTATTGGAAAGAAGATTCTACAAAGGTAAAGGCAAGTTCAAAGATAAGTTACCTTTCATTTGTTTCAATTGAAATGATGTTGGTCATATTGCTTCGAGATGTCTAGAGAAGAAGAAGGTGGTGACAAATACAAAATTAGAAGAGATGAAGACATAAAGGATTACAAAGACAAAGGCAAGAAGTCCTGCTACATTTTTGAAGAGGGAATAAAGAATGATTCTAGTGAACATGATGATGAAGTTGTACATGTTGCAATAAAGGATGAATTTGATGAAGATGAGGAAATTACATTTGTGACTTGTGTGAACAAGAATGATAGATGGATCATTGACAATGGGTGCTCACATCACATGACTGGAGACAAAATTAAGTTACAAAACACATTGTTATGTGTGACCTTGTTAGGGGATTTAATCACCCTGTTAGGAGTGGCCTTGTAAAAGGCCTTTAGAATAATTCAATGGAACTATCACCTTGTTAGAGGATTTACAACTGGCTATTATTCCAAGTTTGTTAACAAATTTTGGATTCATTGCTACAATGGTAAGGAAGTAACAATGAAATGACCTAAATGAGATACAACTAAATTGCTGATTATAGATCTTTATTCTGCTTCACTAGATCCTTCCTAATTGAATGCAACGTTGCTATTCCTCAAATATATTTGATCATCCTTCAAAATTTCTCACATTTTCCTCCCAAAATAATCAATACACTTGCATACACACTCATACTTTAGAATCTCAACTTGACCTTTAATTTATACCATTTAGATTATCAAGTCAACTCATTGACAACTTACAATTATCAATAATCATAACTTCAGTCAACTAGAATCAATACTTGACATAATTAAACTTCATTCCTCAAATTAAAAAAATCCTTCACTGGCTGACCATACTCAATAAACACTGATTCTAAAATAATTTCCTATGTTGACCAAAAAACACTTGGTTAACACTACGATCTTTGCAAAATCCTTTGGAGACTGAGTGAACTCGATGAACACTAACTTTCTTTTGTTAACCATTAGAGCTTGGTTAACACTACTTTTGAAAAAAAATTCCTTCAATGCTTGAGTGAGCTCGGTAGACACTGTCTACATAGAGTAATTTCCAAAAATTCTCAGTAGACACATAAAATTACCTTGTTGACCAACTAAGCTTGGTATGCACTGACAGTTAACTAATATGACATTTGTGTAACATCAAAGACAACACACAATTAGACAATTGCTTCCAACAATCTCCCTCATTGACATTGATGGTAACACAACATGTCATATCATAATGAAATTTAAAAATAAGTCTTTCTCTAATAAAATTTTTCTCCTTCTTAGATTTAATGTCACAAACTTCTTTAATGCAGTAATCTCCCTCTATGAAGGAATTACATAGCTTCTTCTTCAAACACTAAACTCTCCCTTAAAAGAATTTTAGAAAGATCTATTAGTAAAATCTCCCTCTTTGACAACACATTCCAAAGAGAACATGTACCAAATGAGTAGTAGTGTAGCTTGAGTATTGATTCATATGCAATGTTCCCTTGACTATGTTGCATCAACTTATAGATCTTCAAGTTAGTTCATGTTGATGCATCACTAAAAATTTATTTTAGTGAGCTTTAGATAGGGGAATGACCCCTAACTTACCTCTTAGATACAAGAATGCATCCGTAGGTAATGGCTTGGTGAATATGTCTGCAATCTATTCTTTTGTATGGACATATTCCAATCTAATTTTCTTGTCTTACTCCAATTCTCTAACAAAGTGGTATTTTATAGAAACGTGCTTGATTTTGGAATACATCATTGGATTCTTTGATATGTTAATTGCACTTGTATTATCACAAAATATGACAATTGGTTCTTTGATCTCAACCTTCATGCCTTCTAACGATTGTTTAAACCAAATAATATTAGAACAGTTTACTTCTACTACTACATACTCTACTTTTGCTATAGATTGGGATGTGTAATTTTGCTTTTTGCTTGTCCAAGATACCAACCTTTTGCCAAAAAAGAATTTTCCACCACTTGTACTCTTTCTATCATCAATGTTTCTTGGCAAATCAACATTAGTAAACACTTTTAAGTCCAAATTTGCTCCAAGTTTATACCATAATCCATAATCTTCGGTGCTTTTCAAGTATCTCAAGGTTATTTTAATTGCCATCATATTATTTTCTCTAGGTTTTGCTAGAATATTGCTACTATATTCCAACTACAAGAGTAATATTAGGCCTTGTATGAACTACATACTATAATTTTTAAATCATTGATCTGTATAAGGTCTAATTTACCTCTTTTGAATCATCATATTTGGTAAGCTTTAGTCTATTGCACATGGGGGTTCCAACTAGTTTTGAATCTTCCATACCAAACTTGTTGAGTATCTCCTTGATACACTTAGATTGAGTGATGTAGATACAATTCCTACTCTATTGAATCTGAAGACCAAGAAAGAACTTAATCTCACCAAACATAGATATTTCAAATTCTTTGTTAATTTTCTCTAAAAATCCTTTGCATAGATCATCATTCCCTATAAACAAAGTATCATCCATAAATATTTCTGCCCAAACAATCTTGTTATTTGGTCCTTCCTTGATGTACAAACTACCTTTATCATTACTTCTCTGGAAATCAATTTTACTAAGGTAGTTATGTAACCTCTCATACCATGCTCTAGGAGCTTTTTTTAGACCATACAATGCTTTGTGTAATTTTTAGACCATGTCCTTTTTGTACAAATCAACAAAACCTTCCGATTGTTCAATGTAGACTTCTTTATCAAGAATACCATTGAGAAATGTAGATTTAACATCCATCTGATATACCTTAAATTCTTTATGTGTTGCATATGCAAGTAAGGTCTTGATTGCAATAGGAGAAAAAGTTTTACATTAATCAATATCTTCTTCTTGAGAGTGGCCTTTACACACCAATCTAGCTTTGTTTCTTGATACCTTACCATCTTCATTCAACTAATTCTTGAATATCCATTTTGTTTCAATCACATTTTTATCTTTAGGTCTAGGTAAAAGAGTCCAAGTTTTGTTCTTCTCTATTTTCTCTATCTCTTCATTCATGGACTCAATCCAACTTTCATTTTCCAATGCATCTTTGGCATTTCTATGTTCCAAATCAGCAAGTAAAGATGTACCTTTTAACTTACTTCTTGTCATAGTACCTTCTAATTTATCTCCAATAATATGATCTAGTGTATGATGTCTCTTGACATACTTGGTTGATACAAGTTCCTTGCCTTTTGAATGAATTGCATTATCATCCTCTTGAACTTCAACTTCAGGTTCTAGTTGCTCAAACTTAGTAGGCATTGGCTTGGTAGCTTTAGAATGTAACTAAGGTCCTTGTAACTTAGTTTGAACCTCTTGCAACTTAGTGACTGAGGAAGATGGGACAGTAGAAGTCTCCTAATTGACCAATGTTTTTGGTAATGTATCAAGTTCAATATAGAAAAATCTCTTATAATCTTTTGATTCTTGTTTGATTTCTTTTTTAGTTCTTTCTACAAACTCATCAGCTTTCACATGTGCACTTTCTATGATTTTATGAGTAGAAAAATTCAAACTTCTATATGCCCTACTCTTGCAAGAATATCCTAAAAAAATACCTTCATCAAATTTTCATTTTCTATATTCTTTTGAGATATAAAATTTTCTTCAAAATACTTTCAGGTAACTTATCTTAAGTTTATAGCCATACCATAACTCATAGAGGATTTTAAATGAGTCCTTCAACTATACTCAGTTTAAGGTATGAACTGTAGTGCTGATAGCTTCCTTCCAGTATTTGATAGCAATATTTTTTTCAATCATTAGAGTCCTTGCACAATCCATGATAGATATGTTCCTTCTTTCAGCTATTCCATGTTGGTTGAGAGTTTTAGGGGCTAATACCTATCTTTTGATTCCTCTTTCAATGTAAAAGTTATTGAATTCATTAGAGATGAATTCAACACATCTGCCTAACCTTAAGAATTTAAATCTTTTTCCTATTTCCTTTCCTACTCTTGCCAAATACCATTTAATTTTCTCAAATTCTTTTGTCTTCTCTCTTAGATACATAACAATCATCATCCTAGAGTATTCATCAACAAAAAGAATGAAGAATTTTTCTCTAGTATAGCTCTCAACTCCAATAGGTCCACACCAATCAGTATGCACAATTTCCAAAATATCTTTAGATTGATAGTTTTTACTTTTAAAGCTAGTCTTTCTCATTTTACCAATTTGAAAATTCTTGCATAAGCCAACATCAGGTTTTTTCAAATTAGGAATGCCTCTTACTTTTCTAGTTTTTCTTATCTTTACCATGTTATCAAAATTTACTTGACATAACCTTTTATGCGATAACCAACTTTCTTCAACTTAAGCAATAAAACATGAGCACTCACCAAATTCAAGATTAAATAAGTTATCTTTTGTTTTTTTGCCTGATCCAATCATTTTTTCTTTATCATCCAGTAGTCTTGCCTTGCCATGCATGAATCTGAACTTGAATCCAATGTTGATTGGATGTAACACACTAAATAAATTATGTTTTAGTCCTTAAACCCAATAGACATTATCACATACAAGTTCTTTGGTTAATGAGATTTGACCTCCTCCTTTAATGTAACAAGGTTCATTGTTTCCAAACCTTATACTACCACCATTATAGTCTTCAAAGTGTACACTTTGTTTTGTCACCAGTCATATGATTTGAACATCCATTGTCTATGATCCATGTATCATTTTTTCTCACATGACAAAAAAGTGTCACCTTATCTTCTCCATCATTATTAGATTCATCTTTCACAACAATGTAAACTATTTCATCTTTACTATTATCAAAATCCTTAGCCATAAAATGTGTTTTCTTAGCTTTGTCCTTGAATGAGTTGAAATCCTTGTTTCATTGCACCTATGACTTTTCTTCTCATCCTTGCTAGCTTTGTTTGGGCACTTAACTACAATATGACCAAATTCTTCACATGAAAAAAAAATCAAGGAAACTTTACCTTTGTATTTTCCTTTGCCTCTAGAATATTTCCTTGCAAGAAGAGCTTCAACAACTTCAAGATCACTATCAAAAATTTCTTCTAATTCTTCTTTAGTTTCTGACTAAGTATCTTTTATTTTCTTCCCTTTTTCTTTGAGTGAAAGCTTGGCCTCAAATGCAGATTTAATATTCTTGAAAGCTAGAACATAATTATCATAGTTATCTAGCTCAAAGGCTGTCAATCTTCCTACTATGGCATCCAAAGTTATCCTATGATTTGCTTCACCTCTTAATCTAATTACATAAATGGGAAGCAATGTTCTAAGAACTTTACTTACAATAGTTTCTTCCTTGATATCTCCTCCAGAAGCTTTGATTACACTAACACTTGCCTTGATCCTTTCAACATATTTGGTAATGTTTTCATCCTCTCTCATTCTCATCTGATCAAATTGTCCTCTTAAGATTTTCTACTTTGGCTCTCCTCACATTGTCATCACCTCCATAGATATCTTTTAGCTTATTCCACATTTCAAAGGTAGTTTTGTAGTACTTGACATCATCAAATTCTTCATAGCTTAGAGCAAATGCAATGTCTATCATCATGGTGTTATGAGTCTTTTTCTCAGCAATGTCACTAATAGATAATGCAACAAAAGGAGTTGTATATTCTTTATTAAGGTATTTCAATCTTGAATCTCCAATCAAAGCCAAATGAAGTCTCATCAGTTCCTATCATGTTAAAAGGTTATTTCTGTTAAGCCTTGGAAATTTTCTCTTGTAAGACGTCTTGATCTTTAACTTAGGTCCTTGAAACCTTTGCTACAAGCACCAAAGCTCTAATACTAATTTTTGGAAACATAGATTGAGTAACTAAGAGGGGGGGTGAATTAGTTACCACAAAAAAAATCTACATATCCCTTAGATGTTAGATAAAACTAATTAATGTTGTCACTTGGTAAACATATAAAAGTTGCTATACCTTAGAAAATGAAATGTATGTTAACTTTAATAGATCTTAAACATTCATAGTGATTAATTTACAAGCATAAAAGAAATAACATGAACACATCATACACTAGATTTAACATGGAAACCAAATATGGCAAAAACCATCAAGTAACTAGCTATGAATTTTCACTCTTCTAAAGTGAGCCTTGTTCATAGCTAACCTTGTTAAAGTTTACAAAACACACTATTAGGTGTGACCTTGTTAGAGGATTCAATCACCTTGTTAGGAGTGGCCTTACAAAAGGTCTTTAGAATAATTTAATGGAACTATCACCTTGTTAGAGGATTTACAACTGGTTATTAAACCAACTTTGTTAAGAGATTTTGGAATCACTACTAAAATGGTAAGAAAGTAACAATGAAATCACCTGAATGAGATGCAACTAAATTGCTAATTATAGATCTCTATTTTTCTTCACTAGATCCTTTTTGATCAAATATAGCTTTTCTATTCCTCAAGGATATCTGACCATCCTTCAAATTCACTCAAACTTTTCTCTCCAAAAAATCAATACACTTGCGTACTTGCTCATACTTTAGAATCCCAATTTGACATTTCATTTATACCATTTAGATTGTCAAGTTAGCTCATTTACAACTTACAGTTATCAATAATCATAACTTGAGTTAGCTAGAATCAATACTTGAAATAATTATACTTCATTCCTCAAATTGACAAAATCCTTCATTGGTTGATCCTACTTGGTAAACAATAATTCTTAAATGATTTCCTATGTTGACCAATAGATGCTTTGTTAACACTATGGTCTTTGCAAAATCTTTTGGGGACTGAGTGAACTCAGTGAACATTGACTTTTCTTAATTAACCATGAGAGCTCAATTAACACTACTTTCTGCCACAATTCCCTTTGACATCTAAGTGAGCTTACTAGACATTGTCTACATAGAGTAATTTCTAGGAATGTTTGGTAGACACAGAAAATTGTCTTGCTGACCAATTGAGCTCAATAAGGATTGATAGAAAACTAATATGATATTTGTGTAACATCAAAGATAACACATAATTAGACAATTATATTCAACATAAGTAATATTTAGCAAGAGTTGAGAAAGAAACAAGTAAAATTCTAAAGTGTTTGAGATTTGATAGAGGAGGAGAATTCACATCAAATGAGTTTGAGATGTTCTATAATGATAGAGAAATCAAAAGATAGACATCTGCCTCTAGAATCCCTCCACAAAATGGAATTATTGAAAGAAGAAATAGGTCTATAATGGACTATGCTAGAACACTCATGGTGGAGAAGAATGTTGTTATAAAATTTAGGAGAGAAGCTATAAGAACAGTTGTATATACCTTGAATCATGTACAAATCTAAGAAAGGTACTCATTCAACATCTTTTGAACTATGGTATGGATACTAACCCAATGTGAAATATTTTAAGGCATTTGGAAGTAAGTGTTACATTCTTAGATATTTCAAGAATGGTGAACTTGATTCAAAAAGTGAGGAATGTATATTCCTACGACACTCTACAAGAAGTAAAGCTTATAGGTTTTTAAATACTAGCACTAACAAAATTGTGGGCATTGCAAATATAAATTTTGATGAATATAAAGAAGTATATGATGCTAAACCTATGAAATAATTAGAAGAATATAAATCATTTTTATACTTTATGAAGGTATGTCTACTAAAGAAGATGCTACAAATCAAGCTACAAACTAATAAAAAGTTTCAATGACTACTGAGTTACACCCCATGAATTTTAAGTTACATTTAGGAACTAAGCCATATTCGTATGCCAAGTTAAAAGATGAAGTCAATGCACATTCTAGTTTTGATATTCATCTACATGAAAGAGATGTTGAACTACCTAATAGAGATGTACATAGTGATTCTAATGCTGAAAGACAAAATGAAGAAACAAGAGTTGACCTAAGATTGTCTAAATATGTCAAAAGACATCATCTTATAGCTCAAATCATTGGAGATAAAGATTATAAACCAATGACAAGAAATAAATTGAGAAATGATACATATTTTCTAAGCATGAAGGAACCCAAATAAGTGAGAGATGCATTTAGAAGATGTGGACTAGAGTAAAGCCATGGAAGAGTACAGTAAACAAATTGAGAAGAACAAAATATGAAGTCTATTTCTTGGACCAAAAGAAAAAAATGTGAGTGGCACCAAATGGGTATTCAAAAACAAGCTAGATGAAAATGGTGAAGTCACAAGAAACAAAGCAAGATTAGTTTGCAAGGGATATGCACAAGAAGAAGGAATTGACTATGGAGAGAAGTTTTCCCCTATTGCTAGATTTGAATGAGTAAGAACTCTACTTACTTATTCTACATACAAAGGATTCAAAGTCTACCAAATGGATGTTAAATTTGCATTTTTAAATAACATATTAGAAAAAGAAGTTTACATAGAACAACCACAATGATTTATTGATATTAATAATAAGAATATGGTATGTAGGCTATATAAGGCTCTATATGGTTTGGAACAAGCACCAAGAGCATGGTATGAGAGACTTCAAAACTATCTTGTGAAGATTAGATTTGAAAGGACTAATGATAACAACAATCTATACACAAAGAAAGAGAATGGAAAAGGTATTGTGTTATCTAAAATATTTGTTGATAATATCATATTTGGAGGTCAAGATGCTTTATTTAAGGATTTTTCAAAATAGATGAAGCTCAAATTTCAAATGTCTATACTTAAAAAAATTAAATTCTTTATGGGTTTGCAAGTATATTAGATGAAATATGATATATACATCATTCACTAAAAGTATGTTAAGGAAATACTGAAAACTTTTGGATTGGAGGACTCCAAAATAGTAAGTACACCTATGGTGAAAGGACACATGTTGTCAAAGAATGATGATTTAGCTAAGGTGAATCAAACGTTATACAAGTCTATGATTGGAAAGGTGCAGTGTGTAGTATGTAGCAAACCTAATATTCCATTATCTATAGGGATAGTTGGAAGATTCTCTGCAAATCCTAGGGACAATCATTTAATGGATGTAGAGAGAATAATGAGATATCTAAAAGGAACAAAAGAGTTTGGTATATAGTACAAGAAGAATAAGAAATTTGAATTGAGAACCTACACTAATGTTGATTGGGCTAGAAACATTGATGACAGAAAGAGCACTAGTGGAGGAGCATTTTTCTTAGGCAAGAGGCTAGTTACATGGACTAGCAAGAAACAAAATTGTACCTTACAATCTACTATTGAAGTTGAATATCTTACTATTGGTATAAATTGTACAAACATTGTATGGATCAAATAGCTACTTAAAGGAATGAAGGAAGAGATCACAAAACTAGTGATACTTTGTTGTGACAATACAAGTGCTACCAATATATCAAAGAATCAAGTGGTGCATAAAAGGACTCAGAACATTGCAATTGTCATGCCCAAAATTCAACAAGGCAACAACACAACTAATTTGTAATTTTTTTTGAAAGATACATCAATGTTTATGATTTATTTGAATGACTTGATGTTTAATTTGAATGGGTCTATACTCATATCAGGCTATGGTTATTCTTGAATGGTACACTATTATAACTAAATGTGTATAAGTTGCATTCTAAGGTTATGGGTTACAATAAAGATTTAGACATTATCAATTGCTGTGAATTTTCTATTTGATAAGAAGATACATAATCTATACTTCAACTTGGAGTTATTTAAGTTAGCTGATGGGATGAAGATTACTCCACTAAAAATGTAGATTTCAAGCTTCCAATGAGATGGTCACCTAGTTTCTTATTACTGAATGCAAAACTAAGTTTAAGATGTTATGGTTATAAGGCCATCACCTTCATTACTCTATATTAATACACTTCACAATGTGTGTGAAAATTTAATTTTTGAAACAATGGTTTAAGGGTACAATGGTGCAAAGATGTTTTATGATTATCCTAATTGTTCTTGAAACACATGTTTCCCTACCATAAAATACATATGCATCTGCTCCTATGTCTTCAACTTCATTTAGTTGCATAAATATATATTTCTCTTGATGAACTTCTTACTATCTATATTTTTTTCTTTACTTGATTGTTTGAATATGCACTACTAACTAGGTTTCTATTGATAATTATTTGAATTAATTTTATTTATTTATTATTACATTTCTTTAATTTAGTAATTGATCTCTTAAATACAAATTTTATGTTCTATATACTTACCCCACTTTTACCCTAAGACTATACCATTATCTAGTTCTTACCAAACTATATATATATATATATAAACATAAATATATTTATTTAGTGCTAATCCTATTGTTTGTACTACAAGTCCACTCCTAGAAATTAACTTAAATTATCACATAAAATAATAAAAAATAAATAAATTTCAAATAATATAAAACTAAGTCCAACTTTCTTTATTTCCTTAAATTCCTAATCTACTTCTAACTACTCCTAACCCCACATATCCTCCTAGCTTCCACTTTCTTTCCCTCACTTCTCATGTGGGAAAGGAGGGGAGAGGGTGATGTCCTTCTAAAGTACCTCCCATCCTTTACTACCCACCCTTTATGGGGTAAGGCCGCTAGGTAGGAAGATGGGAAGGGTTGACCACTTCGCTTCAAATTTACATTTTAAATTTCTTTTTTCCAACCAACCCTCTTGTCACATTTATATGGAGGCCGCCCTTAGGTTGGAATATGAATTTTTTTAAATTTAATTATTGAGTCCATTGACTATTACATGGGCCGATAGTGTACTTAGTTTTTTTTTTTTTATAAATAACCTCTTATAGGGAAATATTAATATGAGGGTGACTTAATGGTTTTTTTTTGAATTAATATTTTTAGGGAAAAATGTAATTTTATTCTAATGTTATTATCTTATTGACTGTATTGTTGGTGTGAGGCTTTTTTTTTTAAATGCCAAACATTTCCTAGAAAGTTAATATGCATGTACAAGCTTCTTTTAAAGTTAAACTTTTTGCCTAGTTTTCTTCATGGACTCTAAGATTGTTTCGAAAGTGTATTAATGATATTTTAACATAGTATAATCCATTACGTTGCATATTCTATAGAGTAAATCTAATGATCGTGTTCATAACAATTATCTTATTGTGATCAAATTGAATTACAAAATACTTCTATATGAACATAACTGAAATCTTTTGCATGCAACTTCAGGAAAAGCTAGTATTCAAATTTCATAATTATTTCCATTTCATGATTTAAACTAAATACAAAACTATTATCTAATGAATGCATATTCTACAACCATTTATGAATCAAGATTGATCACAAGATGCATCTAATTATTTCGATGAGCATGGAGAATAATAGAATAACAATGGATAGTCTTATTTACATCATGCTATTGCCTACTTTGATGAATAACTCTTCTCTTCAATGCATTTGTATCCAAGATTATGAACCAATAACATCAATACAATAAATCTTTCCTTCACAATCCTCTCAATCTTTCATCTAACATTTATCAAGCATGCACCTAAGGTGCTGAAATCACCATATCAAGATATACAAATGGAGAGACCTTTTACATTACATAGATGATTCACAATCTCTCTAATGACAAATGAATGAGATTAATAACAACACTCTTACAATACAAAATAATTCGCATAATAAGATGGAATTTGTTTCTCTATTTCCATCACAATACAATAGAGTCCTCTTCTTCTATGAAATGAATAGACTACTTGAACTCCAAGTTTCCAAGATTGTCAAGTAAAACCTACAAAATAGAGATAAAAATTGGGAACCATGGAGGCTCGGCTCTCAACCTAGGCCTCAAGGAGGCCACCCATTGAGCTTGGGGAAAGAAGGCACAGATGGTTGCACATCTTCATATTCACATACCATGCAAACTATAACAAAATAATTCAACACAACACAATATAGCCAATCCCAAGGCTTTCACATAGATTCTACCATAGAATCAAGATATAGTGTGAAGGTAGGCTCTTTTCATGAGTAAAATTTCAAATCCCTGAATCACATATATACACATATTCTTATAAGTAATATGCCCTTTCAAGGCTTAACAATGTGGTCCTTCTTTATACACCTCCTTATACCTCCCAAGAGTGCAAGTAATCATGAAGTCCATACTCTATTGAAACATATCAAAATATTGTCTGCACATGGAAGAGATTTCTCAACTACATGGGTGAGCCAAAATAATCCCTTCATCCAAGCATCTCTTCCCTCCCAAGGGTGAGTGATGCTTCACACCAATTTTACACAAGCAATTAACATGAACAAAACAAGATTCAAGAAAGAAATTTCATAAAAATTCTCACATTCAACACACATACCACAATATCCCTCACAAAACCATATCTACCCGATAACAAGTCTAGATGTAATGAAAAAACACCATATCAAATCTATAATAAAATGGAGAGACACCATGGATCATGGATACCAATCTTACTCCAAGTAATGGTAAATGAAAGTTGTATTAGAGCTCATTATCCTCTTCCTCCAAACCCTAAATGTCTCTAAAGTTAGAGAGTTGATAAGTGAGTTTTGAAGTTGGCTTTGCCTCTATATATGACTCCTATTTTCGGATTCAATATAAAATGCATTCTTTTTTGGGCCTCTTATGTCTTTGAGGTACCCTAGTGTTCACTATTAGCCCCCTAACTTAAAGTATTATCATGGGTAGGGTTTATTTTCATCACAAATTCACCTTAGAATTACTTTTTCACCCTCATAATGCTAGGTAAAGTCCAATTCAAATTGCTTATGTGAGTACCCTTTGTTTCCCTTATTAAATCAAGGCAATTGAGTCTAATTCTTAATTATGGAATTTAAATTGAGATAAGGTGGCTACATGATCAATCATAAGAGAACATGACATTTTCACATAAGGAGTACAAGTGTCAAGTGACACGCATAAAATTCACTATACATCACAAATGACATGTTCTAAATTTACTCATGAAATAAATACTACACACATACATCTCATGTTTAAAAAATAAACATATCACAACAAGGTTTACAAGTCTTCTAAAGATTCACCTTGGTAGTGGCATATTAATGTGTGTTTATATCTTGTCTCCTCATTATGTTTCCATGGTTCCTTTCCTACACACTAAACTTGAGCATCAATAAACCAATGAATAATCCCATAAAAAATATATATGAAAGTAAAGATACATGATGATTTCATTATTCTACATTTCACGTATAACACATTTCATAATTAATTTCCTATTATCCATCATTTTCTGGCATGCATTTAATCATTTAACCTCAAAAATATGCATATTACTGACTTCCTAGCAAGAACAATTTAAGAATTGGAATCAAAACATTATTTCATTTTCTATCATAATAATTATGTACTAATTAAACATCCTTTAATTCATCGACTATGTCTATTAAGTCCTAATACAGATCATAATGGAAAATCACAAGATAAATATCATTAAATAAGTAGCAAAATTTATTGTCCATCAAGTATAAAAATATGTGTCGAGATATCCCATCCTAAGTCACAAAATAAAAATTTAGTATCTATGTTATGATGGATTAGGGTGAGGCCTCACATCCTCCCCTCTTGGAGTTCATCAAAAAGATAGGGGTAGTATACTCTCATCTATGCTACATCCTTGCACAATGCCATGACCTAATCATAACAATCTCACTTGAATCTAACCTGGTTTAGCTCTCTCCCTTGAAGTGAGAGGGTCCACTAAGCCAATATACAAATGGACTTCAAGGCTACCTCTCTTTCTAACTCCCCCTAAAAGGAATCAAAATCTATGTGGTGAGACTCATCATAAATATAGTTTCATAATATAGAAAGATGAAATACATAGTGGGTATGCAATAGGCTAGGTGGCAAGGCTACATGATAGGTGTCTGATCCTATTTGCTCCAAAATCTTCAATGGCATAACAAAATGAGGTGCTAACTTAGAGCTTTTTCCATAATGGATTGGACTCTTATGAGGTCCCACCCTCGAGAATACTCTATCACCCACCATATACTCTTTATCTATCCTCTTAGCATTTGCATACTTCTTCTATGTATCTTGGGCCTCTCTAAGTCATTGTCTAATTTGTGTCACCTATTGGTCCATGTCCTTGAGCAACTGCGGTCCAACAGATACTCTATCCTTGATCCTATCTAAACTCAAGGATCTCTTGCAAGGTCTACCATACAAGGCTTACTAAGGTGGCATACCAATGGAAGAATGATACCCATAATTGCAGGAAAACTCGAAAAGATGCAAGTATTCCTCCCACTTAACCTAGTTATCCATCACATACATCCACAACATATCCTCTAAAATTTGATTAATCCTCTCTGTCTATCCATCTATTTGAGGATGATAAGCAGTGTTGAAGTTGATCCTAGTGCCTAGTGCTACCTATAATTCCTTCCAAAAGGATGATGTAAACAAGAAATCTCTATCCAAAATGATCTTATGAGGAATGCCATGAAGTCTAACAATGTCTCACAAGAACACCTGTGCAACTGTAGGGGTGGTAATACTAGTCTAAACTAGTGAAAAATAGGTAACTTTGTTCAAGGTGTCAACCATCACCATGATGGCATCGTAGCAATGAGAAGACATCAAAAGACAACCAATGAAATCCATGGAAATAGTGTCATACTTCCACTTCAGTGTCTCATGGGGCTGCAAGAGTCCACCTAGATGTCCATGTTCTGCCTTAACCCTTTGACACTCTAGACATCTAGCTACAATATTAGAAAATTTCATCCTCATACTTGATCAATGATATAGCTATCTTAAGTTGGCATGGAGTTTCTTAACTCTAGGATGCACTGCATATGGTGCTCAATGAGCCTCTAGAATAATGAACTCATGTAAGTTACTTGTGGAGGGTACATAGATGTGCCCTTATGTCATAATAATCCCTCAAAATCTAATTAATAATTAAAAAAATTACCCTCAAGAGGTCTCTAGGAGTGGACAATCTGACAAAATTCCACATAGAATTCATCCTCTAGTAGGTGGTGCATAATATGCTCCCTTAAATCTATGTTTGTAAACATGGAAGCAAACACATGATGTTGTCTAATCAAGGCATCCATCACTATGTTATCCTCAGCCTTAATGTAATGTACATCAAAATTGTACTTACATTGGAACTCCATCCATCTTCTTTACCTAAAATTAAGATTTGGCTATGTGAAAATATATTGCAAGTTTTGGTGGTCTGAATGAAGTTCAAATCATTGCTCTAAAAGGAAATGATGCCATTGTGCCAATGCATGCACCACTGCTATGAGATTGAGATCATGAATAGGGAAATTGAACTCATGAGCCTTGAGTTTCCTAGACTTGTAAGTTATGGCATGAGCCTCTTGCATAAGAACAATGCCAATTCCATCCAAGAGAGCATCAATGCATACTACAATGTCCAATGAGGGGTTGGGTAATGCTAAAATGAGTGTAGTAGTGAGTTCCCACTTGAGCTTTTGAAAGGCCTCCTCATAAATTTTTGTCCAATCAAACTTCTTTCCCTTTCTTTGAGGAAAGGTAATAGGGTGAACTACCCTAGAGAAACCTCCCACAAACTTCCTATAGTATCCTACTAATCCTAAAAAACCTCTAACCTCAATGACACTGGTAGGTGCTATCTAATCCGTGATGGCTTAGATCTTGGATGGGTCCACTAAGATCCCATCCATTGATATGACATGACCCAGATAATGCACTTCCTATCTAAAAGAGGCACACTTCAACAAGCTGCCATAAAGTTTATTCTCCCTTAACTGCTGCAATACCTATTGTAGATGCTTTGCATTTTCCTTTTCATAATGAGAATAGACCAGTATATCATCTAGGAACACTATTACAAACTTATCTAGATATGTGTAGAATAACCCATTCATGAGGCTCATAAATATAGCTAGGGCATTCATGAGAGAAAAAGGTTGTACCACTATATACTCATAGTGACCATATCTTGTACGAAATGTAGTCTTGTAGATGTTACTTTCCATGATGCACAACTAATGGTACTGTCACTTCAAATATATTTTGGAGAATACTCAAGCACAAAATAACTAATCAAATAGGTCATCAATCATAGGTAGTGGGTATTAGTTTCTGATAGTTACCTTATTCAATTATTTTAATAAATGCACAATCTGAGTGACCCATTCTTATTCTTAACAACAATCACCAGTGCTCCCCAAGGTGACACACTAGGTTAGATATGTTCCTTCTCCAAAATTTCCTCTACCTAAATCTTAAGCTGATTGATCTCATGGGTAGTCATCCCATAGGGTGCTCTAGATATGGATTCAACTCCTAGCATGAGATCAATATGGAAATAAACTACCCTTGGTGGTAGCATACTAGGAAGCTTTGATGGAAACACATATACAAACTACTGTAATATTAGATAGTCATTGAGGGAAGGTTCCTCCCCAATATCCTCCTCTCTATCACTAATGGTGATGGAAAAAACTGATATCCCTTTCACATGCACTGCTTAAGCTACATGGCAAAAATCATATGAAGGGATATTAGCCTCAGAATTCTTGAGATCACCCTAGGTGTATCATTATCATCTACACACTCAATTATCTTCTATCTATAATCCATCTTGGCACTATGGGTGCAAATCCAATCCATGCCAAGGACTACATCATAGGAACCCAATGGAGTAATAAACTAATCTAATGTGGTGAACATGTCTCCAATCTAGATCAGATACATATGGAACAAGGAATCAATTGACACCCTAGCTCCTAAAGCTAACTCCACCTCCCAATCAACATCTTGTCTAGCTACCACTAGCCTACATTGCTCCACCATAAAAGGGGATATAAAAGAGTCTATAGCCTTGGAGTCAAATAGTATAGTAACTTCATATACTTTACTTATACCTGTAGCCTCAATCACTATGGCCTGATGCTTAGCCTAGCGGTTATCAACCATTGCAAATACCTTGTGGGATCTACCTGTATCACCTATTGTAGGCTCTAAGGTTGCTCCATGCTAACTATCGGTAGTGGGACCCTATGGACACTCTCTCACAATATGACTCATACCACCACAAGCATAACATGGCCCACAGGTTTTAATTTGCACTCCCTATGGCCTAGGTTGTTGCTGACCCTTGGTCCTACTAGATCCACTAAAGCCTCCTCTAAAGAAGTGATGAGTCTTGGTAGGCTATGTATATTGGGTCTATGGCCTTTGATCATGCTCAAGGCCCTGTGACTACCATTATTTGAGCTTAGAGCCTTGATAAACCTGAGATGACATATGTCTAGTGTCCTACTATGCTCTATGCTATGTTTGTGGGGCCTTTGAGGACCCTACTAAATGAATTTGATTACCCTTTCTAAAAGGTTTTTACTATGCTGGCTATTGGAAGGGGTTCAACCTATGGGACCTATACTGAGATTCCTATCTAGTATGAATGTCTTTGGCAACCAATTTCATCTCAACTACCTCTCTAAAAGTGGTAGGAAATGCTAGTTGTACTAATCCCTAGATAGATAAGTTAAGGCCCTTAATGAACTGATGGATGCATAGCTTCTCATCTCTCATTTACTTCGCATAAGGAAGTAGCTTCAAAACTTTGCTTTGATACTGGGCCACCATGAGACCCCTCTACTGAAAATCATGGAACTCCTTAACTTGCCTCTATCTAAAGTGCTCTCACACATATCTATTTCTAAAATACTCCACAAAGGTCTCCCATGTGAGTGTCTCTATGTCTACTCTCCCTATAATCTCCTTCTACTGCCACTAGTTGGAGGCATCCTCTCATAACAAGTGTATGGCCAGTCCTACCTTCAGGTTGCTCCTGTGGGTACATAATCCAAAGTACCTCTATAAACACTATAGTGATGCCTCTGCACATGTGTTGTCTATGGTATTGGTGAATATTGGTGGCTTGAGTCATAGTAACTCACTAATCTCATCCCCAATATGTTAGGGTGTTGTCTCTAGTGCTTGATCTAATGTTGGGGTTGGCTCTATTTGGTGTATTGATGCTTCCCCCTGATCCTCTACAAGTTTGGGTGGGGACTCCTACTACTCTCCCTGATATTGACCCCATGCCACTCTGCACCCTACTATCCTAGTTGTGGAATGATAGGTGGTAATCTCATTTGCATTACCCCAATAAGATTATTGATAGCATTTAGAACCTGATCAAGATTTCAAGGTTGCCATGGTGGGGATACCCCCACATCCTATTCTACCCCCTCATTGCCTGTTCGGTTTTCTCTAGGACCTCTGGCCATCTAACAACCATTACAGGTGACTGTTGCAATCCTACACAAAGTTGTAGTTCATAGGTTAGACATAATGGGTTAGGATTCTAGTGTTTTAACTAAAAGCTCTGATATGAAAATGTCATCTCCAAAATTCAATAAGATAAAATGCAACTAATTTTTTTTTTTTAAAGATTCGTTAATGTTTATAATTTAGTTGAATGACTTGATGCTTAATTTGAAGGGGTCTATACTCATATTAGGTTGTGGTTATTCTTGAATGGTACATTGTTCTAACTAAATATGTATAAGTTGCATTCTAAGGTTACGGGTTATGAAAAAGATTTAGATATTTCTAGCTACTTTGAATTTTTGATTAGATAAGAAGATACATAATCTATACTTTAACTTGGAGTTGTTTTAGTTAGCTGATGGAACAAAGATTGATCCTCTCAGAATCTAGATTTCAATTTTCCTACGAGATGGTCACATGGTTTCTTATTACTAAATGAAAAACTAAGTTTAAGATGTTATGGTTATAAGCCCATCACCTTCATTACTCCATATTAATACACTTTGAAATGCATCTGAAAATTCAATTTTTGAGACAATGGTTCAAGGGTATAGTGACACAAAGATGTCTTATGATTATCCTAATTGTTTTTCAAACACATGTTTCCCTACCACAATATACATATGCATCTATCCCTATGTCTTCCACTTCATTTAGTTACATAAATATATATTCCTCTTGATGAACTTCTTACTACCTATGTTTTTCTTCTTTACTTGATTGTTTGATTATGCACTACTAACTAGGTCTTCGTTGATAATTATTTGAATTGATTTATTTATTTATTTCATTATTTATTTATTTATTTATTATTAATATGATTATTATATTTCTTTAATTTACTAATTTATCTCTTAAATATAAATTTTATGCTATAGATAAACATATTTATTTCGAGCTAATCATATTGTCTATACTACAAGTCCACCCCTAGCAATTAACTTAAATTATCACATAAATTTTTTTTTTTAAAAATAAATTCAAATACTATAAAACTAAGCCCAACTTTTTTTATTTCCTTAAATTCCTAGTCTACTTCCAACTACTCCCACCCCCCTATCCTCCTAGCTACCCTTTTCTCTCCCTCACTTCTCATGTGGGAAAGGAGGGGAGAGGGCAACATACTTCTAAAGTACATCCCATTCTTTAATGCCCCCTTTATGGGGTAAGGCTACTAGGTAGGAAGGTGGGAAGGGTTGACCACTTCCCTTAAAATTTTCATTTTAAATTTCTTTTTTCCAACGAAACCTCTTGTCACATTAATATGCAGGCCAACCTAAGGTTGGAACATGAATTTTTTTTAATATATATTTTATTTATTTATTTAATTAGTCCATTGACTATTAGGTGGGCCGATAGTGTACTTAGTTTTTTTTTTAAATAACCTCCTATAGGGAAATATTAATATGATGGTGACTTAATATTTTATTTTTTTAATTGGTATTGGTAGGGAAAATTGTTATTTTATTCTAATGTTATTATTTTACTGACTTTATCATTAGAGTAAGGCTTTTTTTTGAAATGCCATACATTTTCTACCAAATTAATATGCACATGTAAGCTTCTTTTCAAGTTAATTTTTTTGCCTAGTTTTCTTCATGGATTCTAAATATTGTTTCAAAAGTGTATTGATGATATTTTAACATAGTATAATCCATTATGACACATATTCTATAGAGTAAATCCAATGATTGTGTCCATAACAATTATCTTATTGCAATCAAATTGAATTACAACATACTTATATATGAGCATAACTAAAATATTTTGCATGTAACTTTAGGAATAGCTAGTATTCAAATTCCATAATGATTTCCATTTCTTGATTTAAGCTAAATCTGAATCTATTATCTAAAAAATGCATATTCTACAACCATGTATGAATCAAGATTGATCACCAAATGTATCTAATTATTTCTATGAGCATGGAGAATAATAGAATAAAAATGGATAGTCTTATTTACATTATACTAATGCCTACTTTGATGCTTACTCTTCTCTTCAATGCATTCATATCAAATATTATGAACAAACAACATCACTACAATTAATTTGTATTTCATGATCCTCTCAAGCTTTCATCCAACATTTATTAGGAATACACCTAAGGTGGTGAAATCACTATATCAAAATATACAAATGGAGGAACCTTTTACAATACATAGATGATTCACAATCTCTCTAATGACAAATGAATGAGATTAATAACAACACTCTTACAATACAAACTAATTCACATAACAAGATGGAATTTTTTTCTCTATTTTCATCACAATACAATAGAGTCTTCTTCTCTTATGGAATGAAAAGACTACATGAACTCCAAGTTTCCAAGATCATCAAGTAAAACCTACAAATTAGAGACAAAAAAGGGGAACCATGAAGGTTCACCTCCTAACCTCGACCTCAAGGAGGCCACCCACTGAGCTTGGGGAAATAAGGCACAAACAATTAAACACCTTCACATTTACATACCATGCAAACTATAACAACATAATACAACATAACATAATACAGTACATCCCAAGGCTTGCACATAGATTCTACCATAGAATGAAGATTTAGGGTGAAAATGAGCTCTCTCCATGAGGAGAATTTCAAATCCTTGAATCACATATATTCACGTATTCTTATAAGTAACATGCCCTTTCAAGGGTTAATAATGTGTTCCTTCTTCATGCACCTCATTATACCTCCCATGAATGCAAGTAATCATGAAGTTGATACTCCATTGGAACATATCAAAATCATCTCCACACATGGGAGAGTTTTCTCAATTACATGGGTGAGCCCAACTAACTTCTTCACCCAAGAATCTCTTCCCTCCCAAGGGTGAGTGATGCTTCACACCCATCTTACACAAACAATCAACATGAACAAAACAAGATTCAAGAAAGAAATCTCATAAAACTTCTCACATTCAACACACATACCACAAGATCCTTCAAAAAATGACATCTACTCCATAAAAAATCTACAATGCAATGACAAAACATTATATCAAATTTATAATGAAATGAAGGGACACCATGGATTATGGATACCAATCTTACTCCAAGCAATGACAAATGAAAGTTGTAGTAGAGCTCCTTATCCTCATCCTCCAATCCCTAAATGTCTCTAAAGTTAGAGAGTGGGAAAGTGGGTTTCTAAGTTGGCTTTGCCTCTATATATGACTCTCATTTTCGGATTCAATATAAAATGCATCCTTTTTGGGGTCTCCTAGGTCTTGTAGGTACCCTAGTGGTCACTATTAGCCACCTAACTTAAAGTATTATCATGGGTAGGGTTTATTTTCATCACAAATTCACCTTAGAGCTATTTTTTGGTCCTCACAATGTTAGCTAAAATGCAATCCAAATTTCTTATGGTAGTAACCTTTGTTTCCTTTATTAAGTCAAGGCAATTGAATCTAATTCTTAATTAAGGAATTTAACTTGAGATAAGGGGCTACATGATCTGTCATATGAGAACATGTCATTTTCACATAATGAGTACAATTGTCAAGTGACACACAAAATCTACTATACCTCACACATGACATGTTTTGAATCTACTCATGAAATGTACTACACAAGTACAACTCATATTTACAAAATAAACACATCACAATGAGGTTTATAAATTTTCTAAAGATTCACCTTGGTAGTGGTATATTAACATGTGTTTATACCTTGTTTCCCTCTTATGTTTCCATGGTTCCTTTCCTGTAAACTAAACTTGAGCATTAGTAATCTGATGAATAATCTGATATAAAATACATATGAAATTAAAAATACATCATAATTTCATTATTCTACATTTTACATATAACACATTTCATTATTAACTTCCCATTCTCCATCATTTGCTTACATACATTTAATCATTAAACCTCAAAAATTTACATATTACTAACTTCCTAGCAAAACAAATTTAAGAATTGGAATCACAACATAATTCCATTTTCTATCATAATAATGAAGTACTGATTAAACATCCATTAATTCATTGACTACTTCAATTAAGTCCTAATTTAAATCATAATGGAAAATTAGAAGATAAATATCATTAGAAAAGTAGGAAAATTTACCATCCATCAAGTATCAAAATATATTTCAAGATATCCCATCCTAATTCACAAAATAAAAATATAGTATCTATACTATGATGGATCGGGGTGAGGCCTCATAGCAATCAAGTATCATTAATTGAGAGAGTTAGTTCAAGATAAAGAGGTGAAGATGGAATATGTTAGCACAAAGGAGAAAATTGCTGATATCTTCACAAAAGCATTACCTAGTGATGCTCATGGGTATCTAAAAGGTAAACTAGGGGTGATCCCCTATCAAAGGCTATCTAAGTAACAAGAGGAGTGCCTTGCCTCAAACAATTTGAATTTCATATGTTACAAATTGGTGAAGTGGATCTTACTTTAGGAGTTTCCTAGAGTAATCCAAGAGCTAAAACTTAAAATTAGTCACAAGCAAGGTGACAAAGGGAGAATCCAAAACAAAAAGATGACAAGTCTTTGGCATTGTTGTCAAAGAGGGGAATATTCTACTAATCAAGATAGTATATATAATTACTAATACAGAGATTGACTAACAAAAGGGAGATATCAAGGGATTGTTGCCAAAGAGATGGAAAGTGTTACTAATTTTAAAGGGAGATAATTTTTAATATTACTAATAAGAGGAGAACACAAGTATGATAAGGGAGATAGAGAAGAATATAAGAAAGAAGGAGATATCCTAATCTAACTAGTAAGAGGGAGAAAATTAGAGGACATTATAGGAAAGAGTTTTGTAAACTATTTAGAAGATGGAAGATACTAATAGAGTGAGAGATTACAACACAAGGAATTATTTTCTTTTTTGTATTGTCTTACTATTTTAATTGAGTTGGTTTGGTTGAACATGGTGTTTACCATTTAGCTAACTTGACTAATTAGTTTGGCTTTCAATCACTGCTAAAGAGGGAGATTGTTAATAATTAATTTGAAAGAGATGTTATAGAAGGAGATTCATAAAGAGGGACACTATATGATTTAGTCATTGTTAACAATTTCTTATAAGATTTAAGTGCTATCACTTATCTGATTGATGAAGATGATTTCATCAAATTATGTAACAATAGCACCTAGAGGAAAGGTTAAGTTATGATTATTTAATGAAGTGTTGTAATCTGATTGAAACAGATCATTGTATGAAAGATATTATTTCTATAGAATGTGTTCAATCATTATTTTGTCACTGATGTCAAACCTACTATTTTCCGGAATGACAATTACTTATAAGATCCAAGCACTATCACTTAGTTGATTGATGAGGAATCAATAAGATGTAACAAAAGCACCTAAGGGAAAGGTTGAGTTATGGTTTTGGAATGAAGTGCAAAGATCAGTTAAAGCAATGATAAAGTGATGCATTGACAATATACGAGAAGATCAAGTGCCAAGCAAGAATCAAGTATCGAGTAAAAATCAAGTATCGAGTAAAGATCAAGTGTCGAGTAAAAATCAAGTGCCAAGTGAAGATCAAGTGCTGAGTAATGATCAAGTGTCGAGTTGTGTTCATGTTCTTAGAATCAAAAAGTCAAAAGTGTCGAGCTACTGCATTATTTTGGAAAGTCAAAGATTCACCAAATCTGAGCCAACATGCTTGCTATCTAGAACTTTGTGAACTAGATAGAAGATAAGAATAATGAGTTGGTGGCACAGAACACTATGTAAAATGTTTTTGGCAAAGACAACTAGATTCTAGGTGAAGTTTCTAGATAAAACGAGATATGGGATAGATACATTGTATCCTACCTAATCTATGGAAACCCTAAAGTTAGAGAGGGAGAATCAAGCGAGAAAGTATTTCAAATTTCTATTTAAGGAGTCATAAGTTCACGAAGAAAAAGAGTTGGTCAAGCATGAAAACATGAAAGCATGAAGTGCTGAAGAAGGTACGAAGGACGAAGAAGGATAGAAACTCTATCTGTTTCGATAGATGACCACAAAGATCATTGCATTGGTATGATGAGAAAGAAGACTCAAGCATATGAAGCTTGAAAGTAAGACAAGCTATCAAAGCTCTAGTGATTGAAGCCAAGAAAAGGATTGAACTGAAGTGTGATCTAAAATTTGCAAGATATGTTGTGAGTTGTATCAGATCAAAAGCTCTTATTGTTACTCTCTAGAAATTATAACAGTTAGTATAAATCTTATCGACTTAGGTTGGTTTAATAGCCATATTATAAATTCTTTAATAGGGTGACATTCCAAGTGAATGTTCCAAAGTCCTTTTGACGAGGCCCATTTCTAACAGTATGGTGAAATCCTCTAACAAGGTCACATTTAATAGTGTATTGTAAGCCTTTAACAAGGCAAGCCTTTAATAGGGCATCAATTCAGAAGAGTGAGAATTGAGTAGCATGTTATTGGTGGTTTCTCCCTAATTAGGTTTCTATATAAATCATTGTGTCATGTGTTGATCTTGCATGTTTTATTCCTACATCTTGATTTGTTGTAACTTGCTAAGATGGTTGTTTTAAGCTTGGATGGATGAGTAGTTTAATGGGCTCACTATAATTAATGAAAAAGTATTATTAGGGAATTTAGACCTTGGATAACTAATTCACCCCCCACCATTGTAGTTATTCTAAAAAAAATTCCAACAATTGGTATTAGAGCCTTGCTGCTGATTTAGTTTAAAGGAACTAGAAGTAGAAAATATCAAAATGCAGAGAAAAGTTCTCAAGCTCAATAAAGACAACTTTGTTGCATGCAAAAGTTTGATGAAGCTGCATCTTGGATACATAGGAGATTATGCCCAAAATTCAATTGTTACTAAACATGTTGATCCAACTGGTACTCTTACTATAGAAGATTTGAAAAATAAATAGGAACATAAATAGACAATGCTAGAGATTGCTTCTGCACTCAACTACGCTAAATTCAATGATATCAAAGGATGTGACACTGCACTTAATTTGTGGAAAGCCTTGTCAGACATCTATGGAGGAGATCAGAATGTCCATAGAGAAAAAAGAGAAAGCCTCAAAGGAAAGTTTGATGACATGAAAATGGAGGAAAGTGAGAATGTTGCTCAGTATGCCTCTAGAATAAAGGAATGGGTAAGTGCAATAAGATGTTTGAATGGTCAATTAAATGATGATATTGTTAATAGTAAGTTCTTAAGAACCTTGCTCCCTATCTATGCTATTAGAGTATTAGCTATACAAGAGCTAAGATGTGTGCCAAGAAACAATCTAAGTTTTGAAGGTATAGTGGGTAGACTCACTGCATTTGAGTTATCTAACTTTGACAACTACAGACCTAAGAATATTGAATCTGCTTTCAAGGTTAAGCTATAGCTAAAAGATACTAAATAGGTGAAATCAAAGAAGGGAAAAAAGATAAAATATGTATCTAGTGATAGTAGCATTGATGAGGAAGATGTGGAACAATTGGAAGCATTACTAGCTAGAAGATTTCACAGAGGCAAAAGAAAATTCAAGGGTAAGTTGCCTATCATTTGATTCAATTGAAATGAAGTAGGGCATATTGCTGCAAGGTGTACACAAAAGAAGAATTACAAGGAACGTAGCAAGTACAGAAATAGAAGAGAAGGTGATAAGAGAGATTACAAAGACAAAGGCAAGAAGTGCTATATGGCTAAAGAGAATTCCGATGATAGTGATGACAAAGTTATTTATGCGGCTATGAAGGACTAGCCTGATGAAGAAGAGCCTACAACACTAGTAACATGTAAGAACAAGAATGACAGATGGATCATAAATAGTGGGTGGTCACACCACATGATAGGAGAAAAAAGTAAGTTTGTTGACTTTACTCAGTATGATGGAAGTAGTGTTAGATTTGGAAATGATGCTCCATGTCAAATCAAAGGAAAATGCTCCATTAAGCTTATAGAGAAAATTTCATGTGATAATGCATACTATGTTGAAGGATTAAACTACAATTTTTTGAGTGTCTCACAATTAGGCAATGTAGAGTGCAAAGTAGAATTTGGAAACAAAATTGCAAAAACTATATGATACTGATGGAAACTTGATAGGAAAAGGAGATCAAACAATAAGTAATCTATTTTATCTTGATATGGAAAATGCTTCTTGTTTTGTTGCAAAATTTGATGATGAATGGTTATTGCATAGAAGGATATGTCATGTCAACTTTGATAATTTGATCAATATCTATAAAATAAAGAAAGTCAGAGGTTTACCTAAAATGAATAAGCTTGACAACATCATGTGCAAACAATGTCAACTAGGAAAGATGGATAAGTCAAGTTTCAAGAGCAAAAACAATACATCTAAAGAAGTACTTGAGTTAGTCCATACTGATTTATGTGGTCCAATAGAAGTAAAAGCTACAAAGGAGATAAATATATAATGTTGTTTGTTGATGACTATTATGTTCTTAAAGAAAATTTTTAATGCTTTTCAAATGTTTAAGTGGCATGTGGCTAGAGTTGAAAAGGTAAAAGGAAAGAGTTTGAAATGCCTAAGATCAGATAGAGTTGGAGAATTCACATCAAATTAATTTGAGACATTTTCCAATGACAAAGGAATCAAGAGACAAACATCAGCTCCAAGGACTCCCCCATAGAATGGAATTGTTGAGAGAAGAAATAGATCTATGATTGACTGTGCGAGAACATTGATGATGGAAAAGACTATTGCTCTAAAATATTGGAGAGAAGCTGTAAGTGTAGCTGTTCATACACTGAACTGAGTACAAATCAAGAAAGGCACAAATGCAACCCCTTTTGAATTATGGTATAGTCACTCACCCAATGTAAAGCATTTCAAATTATTTGGTTGCAAATGCTTTATCCTTAAAGATACTAGAAATAGAAAATTTGACACAAAAAGTGATGAAGGCATATTCCTTGGTTACTACACTAGAAGTAAAGCTTATAAGTGTTTAAATACTAACACTGAAAAAATTGTGGAAAGTGCAAATGTAAACTTTGATGAGCATATAGAAGTCCAAGTTCAAGAACCAAAGAGAATGGATGACTACAAAACCTTTGTGTATTCTTATGAAGGAATGCCTGTTGACAAGGATGTTATCAATCAAATTTGAATTCAACATCAAGTTTTAGTTTTAGTCAAGACACAACAAGTGAATGTTGAGTTGTATTCAGAAGCGAAGTTGTAGAATGAAGAAAATGCACATTCTAATTCTGAAGATAGTACACATGAAAGAGATGTAGAAGTATCTAAGAATGAAGTGCATAGTGACCCTGAATCTGAAAGATCAAACATGAAAACAAGGAAAGAACATCACCTTGCTGAACAGATAATTGGTGACAAAGATGCAAGACCAATGACAAGGAATAGACTAAGAGATGAATCATGTCTGTTAAGAAAATTTGAACCTGAGATAGTGTATGATGCATTACAAGATGGTGACTAGTATAAAGCTATGGAAGAAGAGGTTGATCAAATAATGAGGAACAAAACCTGAAGTTTGGTTCCTAGACTAGCTGACAATAATGTGATTGACACCAAGTGGGTATTTAGAAACAAGCTAGATGATAATGGTGAGATTACTAGAAAAAAAGCTAGACTAGTTTGTAAGGGTTATGCTCAAGAAGAATGATTAGACTATGGGGAAACATTTTCCCCTATTGCTAGAATGGAAGGAGTAAGCACTTTACTTGGATATGCTGCATATAAAGGTTTTAATGTTTATCAGATGGATGTAAAGTCTACTTTTCTGAATGGTATAGTGGAAGAGGAAGTCTATATTGAACAACTAGAGGGATTTGTTGATGAGAACAATAGGGATATGGTTTGTAAACTACACAGAGAACTATATGGTTTGAAAGAAGCACCTAGAGCATGGTACGAGAGACTTCACAAATATCTTATCAAGATAGGATTTGAGAAAATAGCTGACAATAACAATCTATATATCAAGGAAGAGAAAGGTAAAGATGTTTTGATATCTGAGATCTTTGTTGATGATATAATATTTGGAGGAAAAGATGATGTATGCAAAGATTTTTCTGATCAAATGAAACATGAATTTGAGATGTCAATGTTTGGAGAGATCAACTTTTTTCTTGGATTGCAAGTACATCAATTAAAACATGGTATATTTGTAACCCAATCAAAATATATCAAGGAAATACTCAAAACATTTGGTTTAGATGAATTAAGACTAGTAAGTACACCAATGGAAATAGAAAATAAGTTATCTAAGAATGATGATTCAGCTGAAGTAAATTAGAAAATGTACAAATCCATAATTGGAAAACTACAATATGTTGTACACAATAGACCATATATTGCCTTGTCTGTTGGAATAGCGGCAAGATTTTCTGCAAGCCTAAGAGAAAATCATCTTATGGCAATCAAGAGAATAATGAGGTATCTAAAAGGTATAGAAGATTTTGGTTTGTACTATAAGAGGATTGAAAATTTTGATTTAAAGGCCTATACTAATACAGATTGGGGAGGTAACATAGATGATAGAAAAAGCACCAGTGGAGGAGCACATTTCTTAGGAAAAAGATTAGTCACTTGGACTAGTAAAAGGCAAAGTTGTACATCACAGTCCACAACAGAAGCTGAGTATGTTGCTGCTGCTATGAATTGTACAAATATTGTGTGGATCAAGCATCTGTTTAAAGGAATAAAGGAAGAAATAGTTGAACCTATGATACTTTATTGTGATAACACAATTGCTATCAAGATATCAAAGAACCCTATGATGCATGCCAAAACAAAGCATATTGCAATCAAGTATCACTATGTAAGAGAATTGGTGGAAGACAAGCAAGTGAAGATGGAATATATCAATACAATAGAACAAACTACTGACATCTTCACAAAACCATTACCCAAATATGCATTTGAATATCTTAGAGGTAAGTTAGGGGTGATACCCCTAACCAAGGCTGCTTAAGTAATAGCAAGACTGCCCTGCATCAAGTAAGTTGATTGATCAAATGATATAAGTTGATGCAGAGGGTACTCACTTTAGGTTTAGCCTGAAGTAATCAAAGTAATGACATTCCAAACAAGTCACAAGCAAGGTGATAGAGGGAGATATTGGAAGTTCTTGTAAATGCTATAGTTGCATGATAAGATGCTGAAATAATGTGTCTTTGGCATTATTATCAAAGAGGGAGAAAATAGGTAAAATCTGATCAAAGCAAAGAAAGAGGGAGAAAGTAGAAAATAGAGGGAACTGATTAAAAAGGGAGAAAATAGCTACAATTGGTCAAATTCTTGAAATAGATGAATAATGAACACTAATTAGCTCTCAGAAGGACTACCTCACGAGACTAAATCAAAGACATATCAGAAGGAATAAGATCAGAGGGAAGTATAAAAGTCAACAAGTTTTCTTTTTGGCATTTGACTTACTATTTTAGCCTAGTTAAAATTTTGTTAACTTGGTTGATTTTTCAGTTTTGGTTTGGTTGATCAATTTGGTTTGCCATCAATGCCAAAGATGGAGATTATTGTAATCTAATTGAAATAGATCATTGTATGAAAGATATTATTGCAACAAAATTCAATCATTATTTTGTACTGATGTCAAACCTGTTATTTGCTAGAATGGTAATTGCTTATAAGATCCAAGCACTATCACTTAGTTGATGGATGAGGAATCAATAAGATGTAACAAAAGCACCTAAGGGAAAGGTTGAGTTATGGTTTTGGAATGAAGTGCAAAGATCAGTTAAGACAATGATAAAGTGATGTATTGAAAATATATAGGAAGATCAAGCACCAAGCAAAAATGAAGTACCAAGTAAAAATCAAGTGTCAAGTAAAGATCAAGTGCCAATTAAAAATCAAGTGCCAAGTGAAGATCAAGTGTCGAGTAAAGATCAAGTGCCAAGTTGTGTTCATGTGCCAAGCATAAAAAAGTCAAAAGTTTCAAGCTGTTGCATTATTTTGAAAAGTCAAAGACTCACCAGATCTGAGCCGACATGGTTGTTATCTAGAATTTTGTAAACCAGATAGAAGATAAGAATGACAAGCTAGTGGTAGAGAACACTATGTAAAATAATTTTGGCAAATACAACTAGATTCTAGACAAAGTTTCTAGATAAAATGAGATATGGGATAGATACATTGTATCCTACCTAATCTATGGAAACCCTAAAGTTGGAGAGGGAAAAACAAGCAAGAAAGTATTCCAAATTTCTATTTAAGGAGTCACATGGTCATGGAGAAATAGAGTTGGTCAAGTATGAAGTGCTGAAGAATGTGCTAAGGAGAAAGAGAGCACAAAAACTCTATTTCAATAGATGGCCACAAAGATGATTACATTGGTATGGTGAGCAAGAAGAATCAAGCAGATGAATCTTGAAAGTAAGACAAGATGTCAAAGCTACAATGGTTGAAGCCAAGAAAAGGATTGAACTGAAGTGTGATCTAAAATCTACAAGATATGTTGTGAGTTGTATCAAATCAAAATTTTTTATTGTTACTCTCTAGAAATTGTAATATTTAGTATAAATCCTATGGAGATAGTTGGTTTAATAGCCATGTTATAAATCCTTAACAAGGTGATATTCCAAGTGAATGTTCCAAAGTCATTTGACCATTCCCATTCCTAATAGTATGGTCAAATCCTCTAATAAGGTCACATTTAACAATGTGTTGTAAGCCTTTAATAGGGTAGGCCTTTAACATGGCATCACTTCAAAAGAGTGAGAATTGAGTAGCATGTTACTAGTGGTTTTTCCTAAATTGGGTTTCCCCATAAATCACTATGTCATGTGTTGATCTTGCATGTTTTATTCTTGCATGTTGATTTGTTGTAACTTGCTAAGATGGTTGTTTTAAGCTTGGATGGATGACTAGTTTAATGGGCTCACTATAATTAATCAAAAAGTATTATTAGGGCATTTATTGGATAATTGATTCACGCCCCCCCCCCCCCCCCCCCCCTCCCTCAGTTATTCTAAAAACATTTCCAACATGAAGTACAAGGATCAGTTAAGATAGTGATGACATGATGCATTGATAATCTACTTAGGGTTACAAAGACTAGTTAAACTACTTGAAAGTTTACAACAACAAGTTACACAAAGTTTGTCTACCAAGCTTGACCGAGTGGATAGTAGATGTTCAGAAAAGTCAGTGCATGCTGAGTATAAAATTAGTTGGAGCTAAGTAAAAGTTCATTCTATTGTATGCCAAGTAGAATAATGGATGTTAAGTAGAGTTTAGTTGATGTTAAGCAACAATAAACTTTAGTTCATGCCAAGCAATTTCATAGTGGATGCCAAACAACATAGTATGTGCTAAGCATCACAAGGTAGATAATGCCAAGCTACTACATTATTTAAAAGATCACGAATTTGATGAATCTAAGATGACAAGTTTGTTATCTTGGAATTTGTAAACTAGGTGGAAGATAAGTTTGATGAGCTGGTGGCATATAATTCAAGGGGAACCATTTTTAGGAAAATTTAGAGTGGATCCTAGAAGAAGTTTCTAGAAGAGATATGGAATGTGGGGTAGATACATTTTATCCTACCTAATCCATTGTAACCCTAAATTTGATGATGAAGAATGAGTAGAAAAATATCTTAATTTCTTATTTATAGGAATGGCTAGTCATGAAGCAAAGGAGTCATGTGCAAGAAGCTAAGGAAGACAAAGAGTCAAGAGTTTTTTTTTTTACAAGTGACCTAAGAGAAGAACCTAAAAATGGCATGTTAAGCAAGAAGGATTAAGGATTTTAATGCTTAAAGGGTGAATACGCTATCAAAGCTGCAATGTACGAAGGCCAAGTAGAATGGAGGACTAAACAATGATCTATAATCTACAAATGTAGTTGTAAGTTGTATTAGATCAAGCCTTATTGTTACTATCTAACAATTGTATCAGTCTAGGGTAAATTGTTTGGATTAAGGTTGACCTACCATCATTTGAAAATCCTTTAATTGGGTGATATTCCAAGTAAATGGTCTAAAGTCCTCTAACAAGGCTCACTTCTAATAGGGTGATTGAGATTATTTAACAGGGTCACATTTAATAGTGTGTATTGTAATCTTTAACATGGTTGGTCTTTCATAGGGCATCACTTTGGAAGAGTGAAAATAGTAGCATGTTATTGGTGGTTTTTCCTAAATTGGGTTTCCATGTAAATCATTGTGTTAAGTGTGTTGATGAATTTTTTATGTTTCATGCTTTACATTTCTATATGTTGATTTCATAGTAACCTACCAGCTTTAAGTGATTGCATAATCTTATGGATGCATGCACAAGAATAAATGTTTTATGGGCTCACTAAGATGGGAAAAGTTTTATTTATACATGTGGACATTGGATAATTGATTGACCCCCCCCCCCCCCCCTTCCCCCAACCCCACCTCCTCAATTATTCTAAATTATTCCAACAATTTTGAGGCAAATTTAAAGAGGATTGAAGGAGAAGTTTCTGGAAGGGACAAGAAAGAAAAGATTGGTAGACTCATTGAAACATACCTAATCCTACGCAACCCTAAAATTGATGTTAGAGGATGAATGAAAAAAGATCTTGGTTTTCTATTTATAGAGATGGCTATTCAAAAGCAAGGTTAGTTAATATTTGAGAGGCTAAGTTAGAAAAAAGGTCTAAGGTATTGCTTCATTTAGAGATTTAACATAAGATACTTCTATTGGCAAGAAAAGAAGGAAGAATTAAAATTATGAATGCTTTAAGGGTGAAAAATCTATCAGAGCTAATGTGTGTGAAATCAAAGAAGAACCGATGACTAAAATTGAGATCTATAAACTACAAGTGAGTTATAATTTTTTAATTAGATAAAGCCTTACTATTACCCTCTAATCATAGATGAAAGCTCATGTCACCTCCTACTCAAAGCATCTACAACAACATGCTACTTTCCCTTGATGTAATAGACATCAAAATCATATTCACATAGAAAATCCACCCATCTCCTTTGTCGAGCATTAATATTTGGTCGAGTGAATAAATATTGTAAGCTATGATT
Source organism: Cupressus sempervirens (assembly GCA_028749045.1). Lineage (NCBI taxonomy): Eukaryota > Viridiplantae > Streptophyta > Pinopsida > Cupressales > Cupressaceae > Cupressus > Cupressus sempervirens. The sequence goes on from CM053792.1 coordinate 924,390,000, forward strand.
ATCTAAATGAAGCTCAAAATGATGTCATAAGAGAAAATGTCACCATCTTACCAAGGTGTGTACCACTTCTGCTAGCTCAAGCTCATGGGTACGGTAGTTAAGCTCATGATTCTTAAGTTTTCTTGATTCATAGGCTATAATTGGACCACCTTGCATCAAAATTGCTTGTATTCCATCCAATAAAGCATCTGTGCATAACACAAACTCTACAAAAGGATCTAGTATGACAAGGATTGGTGTGCAAAAGCCCTTTTGAGCTCCTAGAAGGCTCTCTCACACTTCTTTGTCCATTCAAACTTCTTTCCCTTTCTTTGAAGGGTTGTGATACGGTGTGAACTTCTAGACAATCCCTCTTTAAAATGTCTATAGTATCCTACTAGACCCATAAAACTTCTGACCTTAGTCATAGTGGTAGGTGCTTGCCAATCCATTATGGCTTTGATCTTTGATGGGTCTACTGAAATCTCATCACTTGATATAACATATCCAAGATAAAAAACCTCAAATCTAAAGAAGGGACACTTTGAGAAGCTTTCATATAACTAATTTTCTCTCAAAAGATGTAAAACCTACCTCAACTGGTCCTCATGTTCCTTCTCATCTTAACAATAAATCAATATTTCATCAATGAAGACAACCTCAAATCTATACAAGAATGTACAAAATATCCCATTCATGAGGCTCATGAATATAATTGGAGCATTAGTGAGGCCAAATGGTACCACAATAAACTCAGTTGCCATACCTTGTAATAAAAGTAGTCTTGTGGATATCCTTTTCCACAATCCATAGCTAATGATAGCCTAACTTCAAATCTATCTTAGAGAATACTTGGGCACCCTATAACTGGTCAAACAAGTCATCAATTTGAGGAAGTGGATAATGGTTCTTGATGGTTACTTTATTTAGTTGATGATAGTCAATGCATAATCTAAGAGATTCATCCTTCTTTTTGACAAAGATAATAGGTGTACCCCAAGGTAAAACACTAGGATGAATGTGACCATTCTCAAAAAGTTCCTCTAGCTAAATATTGAGATCACTAAGCTAATGAGTGGTCATCTTGTATGGTTCTTTAGATACTAGCTCAACTCCTAGTATAAGGTCTATATGAAAATCCACTACTCTATTCAGTGGCATGCTAGGAAGCTCATATGGGAATACGTTTGCAAACTCTTGTAAAATAGTATGGTCATCAAGAGATGCCTCTCTTTCCTTATCCTCATATTTATCACTAATGCTGATGGAAAAAAAGTGGACATCCCTTTCATATGCACCACTTAAATTGCATGAAAAAAATCATGCGCAAAGATATGGGTCTCTCTACTCCTAATATCATCATAGGAGTCTCATGTTTGTCTACACACTCTATCTTCTTTTTTCAGCAATCCATCATGCCATCATAGTTATAAAACCAATCCATGTCAAGAAAAACATCATATGATCCTAAAGGGGTAAAGTGTAAGTCTATTGTAGTGATTAAATCCCTAATCTCAATCTAGCAACCTTTAACCAAAGATTTGACTGACCCAAGGCTAACTCAACATCCCAACTATCATCTTGCCTAGCTATCACTAGCCCACAATGCTCCACTACAATTGGAGATATAAAGGAATTAGTAGCTCCTAAATCAAAAAATATGTTGATGCTACTACCTTTGATCATACTTTTGGCCTCTATAATTGTGGCTTGAAGCTTAGCTTGATGTTTGTCCACTACTACAAACACTCTATGAGATCTACACATATCCCCCACTATAGGTTGTAATGTAGCCCTATGTTGAATACTAGATGTTTTTCCTCGAGGACACTCCCTAGCAATGTGTCCCATAGCTCCACAAGTATAAAAAGGTCTACGTACCTATATTTGTATCCCTTGTTACCTATTCAATTATTGTCCCTTGGTCTTATTAGATCCATTGAAACTAACTTTAGCTAGTTGATGAGTCTAAACATGAGGTGTATAGGGTGATTGTGACCTCTAATCCTATCTAAATCCTTAATATTACAACTACTTAGGCTTAAAGCCCTAATAACTCTATGTACATCTATGTCTAGTGTCCTACTAGAAGTGTTGTTGAGAGTGTAGGGTCTTGAAGGGCCTGGATGAACATTTTTTGCTCCCTTTCCAAGGAGGCCTTTGATGACCTAATGGTTGTGAATTGGAGTTTCAATTTTGAGATTGATATCAAGTGTCTTGTGACATACTACAAATATCCTCTATGACCAATGCTCTCTCAATAGCCTCTCTAAAACTAGTAGGAAATGCCATATGAACTATACTCTTGATGGAGAAACTAAGGCCTTTAATAAACTGATGCATCTCCAACTTTTCATCCTTTATGTAGTCCACATAGGGTAGGAGCTCAAGAAACCTACTCTCATATTGCATTAGAGTGAGACCTATATATTTTAGATCATGAAATTCCTCTATTTGATGTTGTTTGAAGTGCTCTGATAGATATCTATCCCTGAATCTACTCAAAAATGTGTCCCATCTAAGTGTCTCTATGTTTACATCGCCCATAGCCTCCTTGTGCTACCACCACTTAGATGTTCATTCTCATAAAAGATGTATGTCAAGTTTTGCCTTTAGGTTGCTCCCATAAGGATGCAACCCAAAGCATCATTTTAGGCTCAATAACCATGCCTCTACACCAATACCATTTGTGGACACCACAAATAAAGGTGGTTGGAGTCATAACAACTCCCTAATCTCATTTCTTGTATCTTGAGGTCCTCTTACTATTGAATGTTCTACTAAATTAGGTGGTTTCTCTAATTGATACACTTACTCTGCCTCATGATTTCCATGAGCCTCTTCTTGAATGGGTGGAGGGCTCCTACTTCATTCTCTAAGAACTAGTTGCTCTACTTATCGAGCCACTAGTGGTAACCTTTGTTGTACCACCCCAATGAGATTCTGTAAGGCATCTAGGATATTTTGATTTGGGTTCTGAGGTGGTTCAAGGGGTGGTCCTTGACCCCCAAAAAGAACCTCTACATTTTTCTCAACTCCCACATGAGCTGAGTGAGCAGAAACACAACCTCTTCCTTGTCTTTAAGCATTTTGGGTAACTGGAGGCATCCTACACAAATACAAGGATTTTAATGCAAATTGAAATGGGCTATTAGGTCTCTAGTGTTGAAATTAGGCTTTGATACCAAAATTTCATGCCCAAAAATTACGGCTAAAAAATACCAACATTTTTTTTTGAACTTTAAACTTATAAATTAAGTTGTTTCACTGTAATAGTGATTGAATGTGACTATTATGAAAGTTAACTTCTACTAACATGAGTGTGGTGTGAGGGGTATCATGACTAGTGTTAATTGTGTAGTTGTCCCCCTAACACAACATAGCTAACCTACCTCAACAATATGTTATGTTGGAAATTTGAAGAAGGTTATGATTATCAATCTCCAAGCCAAGGTTTCTATCCCTAGGTTTTTCTAGAGTCTAAAATATAAAAAATATGACTTTGGATTACACTAAGGTTTACCTATCGAACAAAAATATAAAAATGACTAACCAACATTACTAATCTAATTAGCTTTAATAACCCTACATGATTTGTACATCAGATTATTTAATTCTATTTATTCTCATGATAATTTCCCTTCCATGGGTTCATTTAACTTAGAATAAAATAATTACATGTAGGTTAATATTTAAGTCAAAACTTAAAGATTCACTACGATCTATTAGGTAAAATGTTAGAGTCAAGAAGTTTAACTATGTTTCATGAGTATTTAACCATTTAACAACATTAATCACTTGGAAGAATATTTGAGTATTTAATTTAAGTCAGAATTGATGTCTAACCTTTCTTTTTTAAATATTCCATTTACTAATTATTCAATAGTTGAACATAAAGTAAAATTAAATTTTACTTTATTTATTTGATAAATATCAATTTATATTAATTCAATAAAAAGAACAATTTTAAGTTAATAAAAGACTTATGCTATCCAAGTTTAATTTCACATCAACTAACTACCATAATAAAATAATCCATAGAATATTAAAACATTATAATTAAAAAAGTATCTTAATACTTGTGTTAAACAACATCATTTAAAGTATCAATAGATAAGTCCCCTACATTTTCCTAATGACCATTAAATAAAAATATTTAGAAAATCACTCTACCCACTTAAATAATTTAAAGCATTTTGAATCATTCTCTTAGACTTTAAAGTTTGAACCCCTTCAATTCATAAATAATATAAAATGAATTCACCTTACTCATGAATTAATACAAATATACATTTTAAAGTGAAGTCATAGCTCTTTTTCTTTGGTTTTTTCATAGAAATAAAATAAAATATTTTCTTCTTCATTCAACCCTAAAGAAAGAAAACCATATTCTTTTTCATTTCTTTTAGTTTGTGTCTAAATTTATTTCTTTTTCTTTTTGATCTAACCCTAATGGCTTTTCTTGTAAGATGGTTGTGCTTGTTTGTTGCAGGTTGAAGAATGAAGCTAAAAGACCTACTTTATTTCCCCCCTTCTTCTTTCCTATTCTTCTCCCATCTTGTTGTAGGTTAATCATGGATTTTAATGGGGTTTATTAAATTTGTATTCATTTTTGTTGTTAATGAGGGTTTTATCGATCTATTTGTTTAATGAGTTTGATAGATCTACAATTTTTTTTGTACAAATTAATAGATCTCTAATTCTTTCCATCATACCATTAATGAAATTGATTTTAGTATAGATCTATCTATTATTATTATTATTATTATTATTATTAACTATAGAGGGTTGTAATTTTTTTGTTTCTTCTCTCTCTGCTTCTTTCCTAGCCATGCAGCTCAGGCTCAGCCCAAGAGGCTTCATAGTCAGCCATAGCCCTCAAAAAGGGATTTGTAGTGAATCAACTATCTACAACCCTCAAAGAGGGATTTGTGGTAGCTTAGCTATCCATGACCCTCATAAGGGTTCCACAGTGCCTCCCACTCCTAGCCTTGTGAGAATCTTCATCCCTAAGGTTTGTGTTCGTCTAATTTTTTACTTATTAATTTTTCTTAGAATCATGGTGAAAAAATTAGATGTGAGTTCTTTTGTTAGCTCCTAGGGTTTTAGATTTTGGTCTCGTATTTTTGATATCTTTTCAAAATCTGTATAAAGTCCTAGGTCTTGCCCTTTTTATTTTATCCCAACACAAATGTTTTTTAAAAAGTGTGAAGCAAATATTCTTTTCCTGCTTGCTTTGAGATCATTGTTGAGTCCTTTTGAAAAAGGTTTTATCCCACCATTGGATCTTATTTGAATCTATGGTTGTCACATACTTGCTATAGCAAGATGATCTAAGATTATGCATAGTGAGGTAGTAACGATTGGAGAACTATATTGTGATACTCAAAAAAGAAATCTAGCACCGAGAAATGTGTATTAACATGAATGCATTATGATCACATGCTATGTACTAGGCTTGTCAGTATTAAGAAGAATGCATGTGGAAAAGCTCACAAATGGTGTCACCGGAGTTCAATTTTCTTTGGCAATTTGCTAAGTTGCTATCAGAAAATCCATGCGACTTGCCTCTGGTGACATAGCAAGTGCCTAGATTTTGCAAAAGGTAGTAACCTATTTAAGGTTGATGCAATCGTGAAAATTCCCATGCAGTCTTATAAATATGCATGACTACCTTCGCTAACACTAGTATTAATTTGTGAAGTTTCAATCAATGTATCTTTGTTACCCATCACTAGAATTTTGAATATGTCGAAGGTCGCTATATCACTAGCTAGGAAAACACCAATTTTTGATAGTGGCATAGCGAGGGCCTAGTCATTGCAAATGATGGCATTCTCTTAAAATAAGAAATGATTTTGAGGATCCTGAGGAAAATATTGTGCAAGCTTCACTTTTATTTATGTGCAAGTTGTGTCACTCAATTTTATTTCCTAGAGTCAATTTTGATGGTTACTGAAAAGTTGCTATATTGCTAGCCAGATAGTTGGTAATTTTGCCAATAGCAATGTAGTGACTAGTTAGAAGGTTATGATGTAATAGAAAATCCTCAAAGCTAGCCCCTAAGTGAGTGACTTGACAAAGCTGGGTTGTGTAGATCAAATGACATGGTGGCATCCTACTGAGCATCTATAAGCTAGAAATTTTGAATTCGTCAAAACTTGCTATATCGCTAGCTAGATAATTAGTAATTTTTCTAGTAGCAATGTAGCGACCTGCATGAAAATAACAAGAATAGAAAGACCAAGGATGTGTGATGTCACTAACAGTTTAAAACAATATATATATATATATATGTGATTACATACTAAACCAGCTTAGCACCAGTGCTAACCTAGACCCACTCCCCATGTATAAACATGCAAAGAATTATGATCATTAGATCAAGCACGGATCAACGATACTCATTAACTCACTATTGGAAGATGTGTGAAGATTATGTATAGAAAGTTACTGAATGAGGGACCCACCATTATTCTCTTAAAGAGTTGTTTCAAATGTCTGCCACATGATCAAAGAAAAATAAATGATTGTCGCATACTCGCTATAGCAAGATGCTTGAAAGTTGTGCATAGCGAGGTAACAACTTGATGACATGTGTCCCCAATCATCAATGGGCCTAGATAGAAACACTAGCATTGAAGGAAAGGTATAGATGGAGGCAATTTCTTGGCTTGACTTCTAGCGTGCTAAGAAGAAATTGAGTCAACCTAGTTTTCATTCCTGGATCATAGTATTTTTCAAGGATCGATGGTGAAAATTTAAAAGGAAGTATGGTGCCACTCTGTTTCTCTATTTTGTGCATTTATGATGAATAAAAGCTTCACTTGTGAGAAAAAAAGAGTATAATACAGCAGATTTCATCACTTCCAATCTCACTCAAACAAAGATTTTGCATTTTCTGAGCACAAGAGCGTATTGATTTTATTGTGTTAAGCCTGGTAAAGATGTGAAGTGGTTCCTCATTTGTTCAAGAGCAATTATAGAGGTTCAAAGAAGAACAACTTTGGAAAATCGAGTAAGTACTCATATTACAACCTTTGTAGCATTGCAATTCCTTTCATTATGATCAAGATGCCTCCTAAGAAAGTATTTTCTAGGCAAGTTAATTATAAGGATAGGAATGTTCATGATTATTTGTTAGAATTACTCCCAAAATCCACCACAAAACCTACACAAGCTAAAAAATTGATTTCCTTAAACACTAGGCTTAAAATTTTTAATGGCTTATATGATAAGGGGAACTAGGTTAGGGTTGCAACAACTATGCAAACTGGCCTTGTCTTATTTAAAAAGTGGTTTTCAAAAAGGAATTTGTTTTCCTTGCATGCTAATGTCTAGAATTTTGATTTGGGAAAGCTAGTAGTTCCAAGTATTTTCATGGATTATGATTTGCTTAAAGCTATTGCCAGGAATTATGGCCAAGCTATTAGGGTGGTGAGAAAAAATGATGGTGTGCCTCTAATTTTAATTAGTTATGAAGAAATTGGAGAGGTCTTTTACCTAGAACCATTGTTAGATTACCATGTGCCAATCAATTTTCTAGAATTAGATAATGAATACAAAGCAAAGAAGGATGTAATTAGGGGAGATGCACTAAAGGAACACATTGGTACAATAGAAACTTTTCTGGTAGTTATTATAGCCTCTGGAGAACCTTTTAAGATGAGTCTTTTCACTTCCAGGGCTCTAGAGATATACAAAACCTTGGGCCATTTTTTTGGTGAAGATGAGTAGGATTTCATGCCGATTGGCCTCATGTATATGATGATTCAAATTGTTTCTTTTGGTGTAGATTTTATCTTTGACTTTTTCTCCTTTTTGGTTTAAGAAATTCATACTAGTTTAGTTGGAATTGGGAAGTGCAAAGTGGAGAAAACTTTTGGCCACTGTTCTCTATTGATGCACATGTTCTTGTTCAAGGGGGTGACTTATTTTCGTAAAGAGATGGATTTGAATAGAGAAGAGAATGGGGAAGCACTACTGGTCTAGTTGTGGAGCAAAGATATGACCTGGGATGCAAATAATGCTAGTTTTGTTAAATTTGATAGATATTTTGCTTCTAAATTGAGATGCCTCATATTGAGTGACAATCCCAGAATACCTAAGGTATTAATGAACCTCCTTAGGCCTATGGACAAATCCCATAACTTGAAAGTTTCACACAATTGGGGAGATATCATTCCTTACCTTGTTTCTACAATTTTCAAAATCTATGGTTTTAAAGGGAGTCCTCATGTCTTGCCTTACCAAGTACCTTTCAAGGTAGGAATGGCTGACGTTTTGTGGCAATTAGGAGGAGTAAAAGAAATGTTTCTATTGAAAAGGCAACTAGGGTCAATTTTCCCTACCTGCACAGTGGCCCATTAGTTTGTGATTACTAAAGGGGGTTGGATCTTTTTGCATAAAATTTTGGATCAGTACATGAAGGCTATCTCCCACCCCCATTTTTGTGATTTTGAGGGATTTTTAAATCAGACCTTGAGGAATAAAATTAAGCTGGGATAGGTCAAACATGATTCATATTATCTAGAGGACATTACAAGGAATGAATTCTCATTATAGGAGCAGGAAACTAAAAAAGAAAAATGGAGAGTTTATTCCTAGGTCCTAGAATTCATTCATTATTTTGATCAGAAATATAGTCCTTTACATAATGCTAGTATAGAGGCTGAAAAAATAAATAAGTTTATGAGTAACTTCCCTAAAATAATGGAAGCTATGAATGAGAAGAAACAATTTTTTATTGATTCGTATCCTGATAAGGCCAAAGAAGTCATGAGGAAGTTGGCGTTCACTCCTAATATAGGAGTTGGTTAAATAATTGTACAAAAGAAGCCTAGTTACAGTATAATTCAAAATAAAAGTGCTCCTATAGATAAGGGGAAAAAAATAATGGCATCCACAAGTATAGCCCAAGAGAAGAGACCTGATGAACCTAGTCCCAAGAGGTAGAAGGTAATGAAAGAAGAGAAGCCTAAAATTAAGGAATGTTCACCCACTCAATCCCCTTTGAGGATTGGGGAAGAACAACTCACTGGTGAGAAAATTGGGCAGATGGGATCATAGGGAGGTGCCTTTATTACTCAAGTAGAATTGGATGAAGGGAACCCTCCAGAACCTCCTCTACCAAGTTTGGATCTAATAATAGCTAACTATAGAAGTAGGGAATTAGACCCTGTGATAGAATAGGCAAGTCATCAATTTTTGACTAATGACAGCTTTATGAAATCTTTGGCTTTTCAACAATTTGCATGGAGGGAAAACATGAATATTTTTTAGGAAAAATGTAAATGGTTGAAAATAGAGCATCTAGAAATGTATGAAGCTTCATCTAAAACCAAAGAAAAGAAGAAATGATAAAATAATTTCATAATATAAGCCCTAAGGATGGAAGGCAAATGGTGAAGTCATCTAACATTTTATTGTTACTGAATTGGGATATTGCCAATGACTTAGTTTTCACATCTATTTCAAATAAGCTAACTTTGCAAGATCAAAATAAAAGGGACTTCCAAGGAACTACATTCATTGAAGATAAAGCTGCATTGGTTAGTTGGTCATTAAGAAGAGGATCTAGAGCCACATCATCATGACCAGATGAGTTTGGATTGATGGGAAGCATAATTGTGAGACGAGTTGCTAATACCTCACATGTGCATGCAGCACATTGTAATGTGGATTCATCCCAATTTCTTTTGGACACTACTAAGAAGTAGGAATGGGCTATGTTTGAACTATAGAGTAAATATGAAACAATTCTTGAGGCCTATAATAAGGAGGTAGAAAGGAGAATTGAGCTTGGGGACAAGCTAAAAACGAAGCCCACAAGGCCGAGAATTACATACCCCACAAGGCCACCTGTTGAACCCTTCAAGTCAACTCCAATTATTGAAATACTAGACACCTTGGAAAGGCCTCAGTTCTACACTGCAAAGGAGTTTGAAGAGGAGAAGAAAAAATTATATGCACTATATGTAGAACTCAATGATTAGTATGAAGAAAAATTGAGGTAGGGTGTCATGTATTTGGTAGATAGAATTGAATGGCAATCATTTTTTGATTTGTTAGCAATGATTTCAGCTATTAGGGATGAATTGAAGCAAAATGAAGCTACATTCAGACCCTTTGTATAGGAATGCGTATAGAGAAGTGAAGATATCACTACTATGTGTATATCTATTATTTAGCTAACTTATCATCAGATAGAAAAAATCTTTGATTTACTAAATAAGTTGCAAGTTTTTGATGAAAAGCACCATTCTTTTCAAAAAATATTAATTATTTATTTTTCCAAGTATATTGCAGAGAATTTTGATTTATTCCCTTGTGCATTAAAGATTCTTGATAAAGTGAAGGAAAAAGAAGAATGGAAAAGACAATTAGATGAAATTCTTTTTGAAAGGATGAATATAATTACTAATGAAACTGGTCATTTGTTATGGGCAAGGACAAATGAGGAGCTAGTAAAAGTACAGTTATTTTATAATAATTTTAGGAAAAAGCTTGTTGATATAGAGGTAGTAGTAAATTCTTTAATAACCATACAAAGAGAGGTTCTGAATTTTGATTGGCTAGAGGACACTACCTACAATGAGTGGAAAGAAAAGTTTATGTCTATAGAATAGACAGAAAGGGATAATGAAATAGAAGATGAGGAGGAGGAAGAAGGTGGCAAAGTAAAAGTTACCTTTACAATAAATGATGAAGACAAGGAAAATCCTCAGATTAAATTAAGTATGCAGGTAATTAGAGATGAGTCATCACTTTCAAACTTGATGGCCACTTATTCCAAGGAATTAGAATAATCAAAGATTTAGATGGTAACACTTTTATCTATTCAGGTACAATAACAGAAAGGGGGACCCACAAAGGAATGTTTGATGTATTAGCCTTTCTATTATTTGCATTTTGTCTTTTTGTTACACATGTTTGTAAATATCTTTTTGAGGGACACTTGGCAATCACATTTGCCCTTTGCTTGTTGCAACTAATGTCTATATAAATGAATTTTCAAGGCAATGTGATGGTCCAAAAAAATTGTAGAATCTCTATTTTCTTTCAAGAAAAGTACATTCAGTCAGTCCAATAGTATGTAGTCATTTTGAGTTTTCTTCCAATTGTACTCTTTGATAACATATTGAAATGAAAGAAAAAGCAATCTATTGTAGGTTTTCAATTGATTTCTATTGGTCATTGTATTAGTCATCTAAAAGGATAATACAAAGGGTTATTTACACTATATTTGTGTCATCAATTTCTATTACCATTTTATGGATTTTTCTACTTTGAAGTCATTTAAATAAGGTTTAACTTGGCTAAATGCAATCTAGATGGGTTGTATATTGATTTCACTATTGCTTTTAATTCAAGGAATTATAGAAATGATTCAATGAATTAGTAGGGTTTATGAGTTTATAAAAGAATACTTCATAAGAATGGAAATGGGTGATTACAATTGATTAATTCATTTACAATTTATTTGAATTAGATCTCCCACCAATAGTTAATTTTCTGCCCAATGGCTAAGGCACTGGTCATATAAGTTACAAGTAAGCAAGGGTAAATTCTATTGATGCATATCAAATCATTTCAAAAAAAAAGGTCAAAACCATTTCATTCCATTTTGTTTAAAGTTACAAATGCTGGTTACCACTTGTTTGCATATAGTTTTCCAAGTCTTAGATAGCCACTAATTCTTGAAATACTTGTAAACTACAAGAGATTTATAACCAAATCTTCTTATAGGGGATACATATAGATTTGAGAAGCTTTTAGAGAAAATTGATAACTGTGTATGTTCCTGAGGGTAAAAGATGAGAATCAGAAAACTAAGATAATTTCATACTAGAGTTTGCATTAGAATCATCCCTAGGTATACTCACCTTGGTTTAGCAGAGCCTAAAGAGTAGAAAATTTTTTTTGGTTTTGTTGAAGTTAGGTTAAATGGTTTATTCATGTAATTGCCACTAGGAATTGGCTAATCCTTAGATTGTGTGAGTAATTTCACTATGATATTGAGCATTTTGTTGCTTAGTAGTTTCAAACACCAATAGCTTGAATGATTAATTTATTTTTTTCTTAAATTATTATTTATTATTATTATTTAATGTGTTTTTTAGTATGTATCATATAATATATGTTACATATATTAGCTCAGTTCTAATATGTTGTGTGTGTGTGTGTGTGTGTGTGTGTGTGTGTGTGTGTGTGCGCGCGCGCACACGCGCGTGTGTGTACTTTTAACATATTATAATTAACATGGTGATACATAATTTACATGCATAACATATTTAATCTATGTATCTAATATATTTAGTTATCTGTATTTGTATCTATAATTTCTTGTAATTAGCTTTGCTATTTAAATATACCCAAGTAAAATTTTTTTTAAAAATTTCATAAAATATTATTTTCTATAATGTTTCCTATATGCATTGATTCGCAAAATCACAAAATCACATGATAGATAAAACATAAACTTTAAATTTTTTTTTTTTTTTTATAAATGTTGTCACAACAATTTGATTTTATAAGTTACAAATCTTAGTTTTACTATACACAAATTGCCTCAATTTAGTTCTTTTTATGAAATGCCCATCTTCTATATATATATATATATATATATATATATATATATATATATATATATATATATATATATATATATATATATATATATACACACACACACATATATATATATATATATATATATATATATATATATATATACACACACACACACATATATATATATATATATATATATATATATATATATATACATACATATATATATATACATACATATATATATATATACATACATATATATATATATATACATACATATATATATATATATACATACATATATATGCATATATATATATACATACATATATATGTATGTATATATATATATATATATACATACATACATATGTATGTATGTATATATATATAACATAAAAATTTGATTTGATATAAATGTTAAAATAATATTTCAATATAACAGTATTTAATTTGTTAATTTCAATGAAATGTTTACTATTTTAAATATATTGTAAAATTTGTTTTTAAACAACAATTTAATAATTATTATTACACATTTTACAATTTAAATAATCTTTATTTCCTTAATACTTTTGCTTTACAAAGTTCATATAATAGCTTTTTTTTTCTTCATCTTCTTTTATTTCAAAATAGAAACCATACCAAATTTAAGATAATTAAAATAGAGAAAACTAAAGCATGATAATATATTTACTATGGAAGATAATTTAAATTTCCAATTCCTCTCTAAAGAAGTTACAACAAAATATTAATGTTGTCACTTGAAGTGTACCTATAATATTCCTTACAATCATTTACTCCCCCAAAAAAGTTACAATTATGCTTGCAAATACTCAAGGTTATTCATCTTCAATGATGTAAAACAAATGCACAATCTTCATTCTCTCCTCAAATCTCAAGAAAAATACATAATACATCATACATTTGACAATTCCTTTGTTTACATGGCCTTCAAGAAATTCTTCAAGTAAACTTGCTCATTAAGATGACCAAATTGTACAATTTCTTTCCTACATTTTCCTTGACTCAAATCTTCACAAAACCTGTAATAAAACAATTTCAACTATGGGAAGCCCACCTCCCAACCTAGGCCTTTACAAGGTCACACTTGAGCTAGGAGAGCCAAGATTGAATGGGAGACATAAAAACTTACATACAACATAAATAAAACAAGAAACAATTACACAAAACTCCCACCCAAGGCTTGTTCACAAAGGGTCTATTTAAGACCCAAAAATGGGGTGAAGGTGAACCAAGTACTGATTTTTAGAAAGATAAAGTTAAAAATAAATAGAGTTGCCTTCAACAAGGCCAATATACAATAACTCCTATCTTTATTTTTCATTCACATAAACCCTTATCATGCCTAGTTCTTATTAGCTCTTTTCACCCCCAAATATGTGAAAACAACTTTGGCTCTACTCTCCTACACAAGGAGAGGCTCTACACATAACGGGTTATCAAACACCCTTCACCCTAAGCTACTCTGTCCTCCCAAGGGTGAGTGTACCTTATACACCCAACATTACAAGCCTCATAACAATACAGAAACAAAACAAATTCAAAATTATGGTTACAATTTTTTTTTTACAACAAGAAAACTTCACAAGGGCTCATTTTAATCCAACATCAACACTATATATACATTGCAAATATAGCATTTCACTATATCAACATGTCTCTATAGAACACATAACATAACAAAGAACATACAAATTATACAACAAGGGAAGTGAAATAACTAACCTAGAATCCAAGCTTAAGGTAATGAGATTTGTAGTAGAGCTCTCTTAAGACTTCCCAAAAATTCTTCACACAACTTTCTCTCTCCAAAATATCTCTAAGTCCTAGTGGTCTCCATGTTTGGAGAGTGGGTGAATACCCAAAAATATCACCAAATCTTCCCTAAAAAGGAGTCTCTCCTCTCCCATCTAAGTCTCATATATGAGATATGGGTTTCTTTTCCTCATAAATCCTCCTTGTACCCCTCAAATAATTAGGATAAAGACTAGGGGTATGCATGAAGTATGGCTTGCCTAATAGTCCACTTTTCATATGTCTTTAAAGGTACCCTCTTATAAGGCTTGTAAATAAGGTATGGTCACCTTTTTGACTAGAAAACATTTCCTAACCCAAGTTACCATAAGTAGGGTAGGTTATTTTGGATTTAACTACCTCCTAGGGTTCCATATAACCCTCCAAAAACCTACTTCTAACTCACCTACAAGTTCAAGATATTTCACTTTGTCATGCCAAAAATATAAGAGCAGAAATGCACACAAATTTTTTAATTTTTTTTGTTTTATAGAAAAGACTATGATTCAATAAGATAATGCAGTCTATAGGGTTTAAGATATAGCTAGAAAAAGGTACTGAGAAGCTAAATGCAAGATCACGATAGATAAGTAATGGGTTTAAGACTCAGTTTGATCATTTTGCAAAAGTGATTATTTGGGTGAACTGATAGTCTCTTAGCAAATCCATTAATGAAATTAGATGGCTAATATATTTAACTAAAGTCATAATTCATCAATTTTTTTTAATGATACAATTTAATTATGAGAAATAATTCACTAACCCTAAAAGTGATCTAATTGGCCAGTCCCTCTTATTAACTTAATAACTTGATCGACATTAAATTCTAAACCATTAAACATATAAGGGAATCTGAAACTCTAG
Source organism: Cupressus sempervirens (assembly GCA_028749045.1). Classification (NCBI taxonomy): domain Eukaryota; kingdom Viridiplantae; phylum Streptophyta; class Pinopsida; order Cupressales; family Cupressaceae; genus Cupressus; species Cupressus sempervirens. The sequence continues at coordinate 924,405,237 of CM053792.1, forward strand.
AAGATCAGTTAAAATTTTACTATTCAACCAAACTAACTACATGTATAACTTTAATCAAAACCTAAACTAACGCATTAACTTATCATTTACAATATAAATTGAGACTAGGTTTAATTCAATTAAATCTATAAGTTAAACTAAGCTTCATTTCGAACTATTATAAATTTAAGTCAAATGTTAAAATGTCAATATTAAGATTAATCTAATTTATCTCCCAATAGTATAAATTAGATAATAAAGCATTAAAGATATTTTAATTAATATACATTAAATTCAACTCAAAATTTAAAGTTAGATCTAATAATAACCTAACAATTAAGATACCATTCTTTACTAACTTTATTAAGAACATCAGAGTTAAAGCCTAATTGACAACATAAGTATAATTATGCATAAAATAATATACCCTAAACTAACAAAATAAATAATTAATATTGAACTACAAATCAAATACCTGCCTAGATTGCATACTAAAATATTATACTAATGCCACATATAACACCAAACTAAATTTCAAAAGAAATTTTATTACATCTACTTACAACCTAAATTCAATCTAATGCTAAAGCTTACTTAGCAACTAATACACTACAAACAATAAAAATAATAATAATATTAAACTACCCCTATAACTAACCTAGACTACAACTACTCATCACCCTAAGCTAACCTACACAAACTAATCCAAAATTACCCCTATAACTAACCTAAGTCCTACCCTCTTTCCCATGACACAAGAAAAGTGGGCCGCTCCCCTTTTAGGATAGTGTGCTGCCCAATTGGGCCTATTCTCTAACCTAAGCCTGTTAGCGCAGACCTACCTCATACTACTATGTGTGTGAGGGTTGGGAAGGGTCAACACTTGGGGAAAGGGGAATGGGTAGTTAGGATTTGTGATTTATATATATATATATATATATATATATATATATATATATATATATATTTTAAACAAAATTAACACCCAACCTCCTTTACTCCCCATGTTGATTTGACATACGTACTTGATGTGGTAGGTGGATGGGGTTACCCATGCCTAGCCCTTCAATAGGATAATAAAGCAAGGGTAAGGGAGGGAGAAGAGAGCATTAACTTTAAAAAGTTTATTAGGTGAGTATGGTAGGAGATGTTAGGAAAAATAAATATAAATATTAAATTCAATATATTATATATGTATACTTGCATCAATGGATTGATTGTAGGATTACATTTATTTCTTGTTTAATTTTCTATTATTTTATTTCCTTTAGAAAGGAATCAATCCATGAATATGCTCTATGAACTTGGAGAAATAAAATTTCTCTCCATACATTGTCTTGAGAGCTTTTGCTCTTGGAGGTGCACAATTTTTTTTTTGAAGCTTTTTTTTTTGTCCAAGTAAAAATTCTCATTAAGCAATAATGTTTTGTTGTTGAGTAATTTAGTTATCTCTATCCTTTTTATAACCTTGATTTCTTCTTAACAAGCATAATAATACAAGGTTATAAGTAAGGTTGTAATATTTTGTCTTTCCTCCTAAAATTTATGTTTTATTAATCATTATATAACAAGGAATAAGAACCTATATTTAGATCTCAAGGTGATGCATAATTCTTGATCGAATGGATTGTGTCAATTATGAAACTTAACAATGAGAGAATTAAATTTGTGCTCACAATGTAGGATTTCCATTTCTTCTTAATACTTATAACATCAAATTGAAAACTTTAACATATCCAATTGCTTTTCACTACATAATTGGAAACTTGAAAATTCAGAATTCAAAGGCATTATCTATCATTCTATTTTCTCCTAAACACATGCAAAAACTTGAAATCACATGAGAGCAATACAAGAAGGTTTTCATAATCTCTTTTTTTTTTTCTATATTATTCATCCTAGTTCAAGGCTCCATCAAGAAAGAACTAGTAAGAAAACCCGATGTCGTTGCCAATATATCAAAATTCAAGTACATTTTACATAATATTACAATTCAATTGAAATTTCTTCAAAGGGTTTCACAAGAGAACTTCATCAATGTCTTCAATGCATCAAGGAAACCATGGGAGAAACAAGAACCAACATGGAGGTAAAACAACACAATGAGATGAACAATTCAAGCATGCATCCCAAACCTAGTTTTGCACAATATATCCAAACATAGGACCTGACTAGGATGGAGGTGGATTTTCCCAATGGGAGATGTCAATCACTATACCATAACATGGCCCTTTCGGGGCTAAAACTTCAAGAATTTTCATTCTTTCACAAGGCCCTTTCAAGGCTACTATCACAAAGATGTTCATTCCTTTCCATATTCAAGATTTCACAATATCAACTTGGCATGTGATGACAAGTAGGGACCCATACTCCCTAACCTCTTTCCCTCCTCTCACCATGAAAGGATACTCTCACCATTGAGGTCCAACTAAGGCCCTACCCCCATACATGGCCACTTCTTCCCTATCCAAGGGTGAGTGATGCCAAAACAATCCCCATGAAATCCTTTCAAAACACAAAACATCAAGCAAGCATGGAAATAACACTAATAGAAAATAAGATAAGTTCCCTCCAAATCAACCCCAACACACAAGCAAGCAATACATAAACAACACAAAACTTTATGCAAAATTCAAACATGATTCAAGCATGTGTACATGAAGAACAACTCAAAGGAGTGAAGAACTCCTACCTTCACAAAGAGTGATGGCAAATGGTGGGTTGAGAAGAGCTTTCCCTTTTCTTCCTTCAATCTTAAAAACTTCCTCTAAAACTAGAGGTTTGGGTGACGAAAACCAAATCTCTCCGAAAATGCCTCTAAGTATGACCCTTAAATCAACTAGACTTCAAGTAAACTCAAGATGGAGTTTTGGTCACCAACTCATGTAGATGACAATAAATTTTCGCAACCCATCAAAAATAGGGCTTTTGAGTGACCCTAAAAGTCAAACAAGGAGGCTAAGGGGGTGGAAAATACTCCCCACCCATACCCTTACCCCTAGGGCACTTAAATTTGATGTTTTTAAGCCTTAAAGATATAATAGGAAAAAATAAAAGCTAGGAGAATAATAAAATCAAATAACAACCTTTAAAGAATTACAATGCAAGATAGCACAAAATTAACAAGTGATCTAGTCCTACCTTCCCATTGAGTTTTCTCGGCTAATTCTCTTGCACACTCATTGCACACATTAGTAGATCAAGAATTCACATGCATTATGTAAATTACGTATCAGGAAAAATCATATAAAATAAGGCATCCATTTCTAATAATCAATTTGTTTATCTAATTCTACTCATATTTCCAACCTTTAGAATTTCATAATCAACGTGTTAGTTTTGTACTCATTTATTTCATCATTATACATGTTCATAAAGCATTAAATGATGAAATCAAATAACTGAAGTAAAGTATCACACATCATAACATAGCATAATAATGTTCAGTGTATCCAATAATGTACGGACATATTGAGTCATGAGTATCAAAATAATAATGTATCATCAGTGCTAGGATGGGTCGAGGTGAGGCCTCATAGACTCAACTTGTGGCTCATTTAATCATGGGGTTTGCATAGGTCATCTAATATAGGTTAGGTTTTATTTCAAAAATCCTTTTTTGGACATGTCACTTAGACATGTGTCAATTGATACTAAAATAACTCCGCATCACAAGTCCACTTAACATGTCCACTGAGAACAAAATATGAAACATTAAAATACATTTGTAAGAATCATGCTTCAATCGACATTTATAAATTAAACACAATACAACAAGGTTTATGTCTCTTCATAAGATGAATTCTTGGCATCATAGATTTACAATAGCTCAAACCTAGGTCTCTGATTTTGTTCCATGGTTATTCCTCTGCACACTGGATCAAAGCATCAGTAATCTAAGAAAATATATTAATAAATTCAACATGGATAATTAATAGTCAACAAGATTAATCATATCCATAATATCCATCAACTAGCAAGGCAATGATTTACAATTTCAGTAGGAACAAAATACGTTTCAATTTTATCTCATTCATGAAAATATGCATTTGTAGAACATGTGTGAAAAATAGAACATCATGTTATCTCTATTTCTCATTCATTTTATTTTAAACTAAGATTGATGGGGACACAACCCAAGCACAAAATGGACACAACAGGAAAGGAAAATTTTATTAACCTTGTAAATAAGCTAATACATTCAGTACAGAGAAAATAGACTTCAAAACATGCCCTATGGGCTTACAATAGCATAAATCTAGAGATAATTTCTCCTTTCAGTACCTCCTCTCAAAATCCACTCCGAACTACCTTTTACAATGCCATAAATGTCCTTAAATAGACCCTAGAGGTTTAAGGACTAGGAATACATTCTAGAAAGTGCTAGTAGGCATCCATCGACCAAGTAGAAGGCTCTAGAAGCCACGTTAGAAGTTGGTACAAATCTAGAAGAATCCAAAAATGGTAACCAAACTTTCAAGAGGCATAACTTTTGAACCGTAGCTTTGATTGATGAACCATTTACATTTTTGAAAAGCTCTCGAAGAACTCTATGGCCCATAGAAGGATCTTTGCTCATCCTCCATTTTTTGGGCCTATTAGAGGTCATTTAATACCCCTAACTTGACCTTGAACCAGTCTTAGGAGGTCTCCAAAAACTGAAAAACTGTAATAACTTTCAATCTGTGGAGCCTTTTGATCTGATTCATTTTCTGGAATGCTCTAAATTTCAATTACATTCATCTAACCAATTTACACCTTCTAGTTCACCAAAATGATGGCTCAATTACATACTCCTAATTTTTTGGCATTTACACATATCCCAAGATGTTCAAATACTCTATCCTAGAACACTGATAGTGGAACTATGAGAGTTGGAACCTTTATTTTACCCAAACGGGTATCCAAAAAATGAAAACACATGAAACTAAAACTAAGTCTAAGTACATTTCTTTGGTTGACATAGGATTACCCTTACACCTCTGGATGCTCCTGCATCAGACATCCAAGGTAGATTGAAAAGTGACCCTGTCACTTTATGAATGGTAGAGGAAATCCCAAATGGGAAACCTCAGCTGTTGAAATCCAAGTTGAGTCCTCTATCAGCCGTCCTTTCCACTTGACCAAATACTCTTTATACTACCTATACCTGGTACTTCTACCCACTTGATAATCCAAAATGTCTTCTATCTCCTCTTTCTTAGAAGTAGGAATTGGACATGGCTCTAACATTAGCTCCTCTTCTACACCATCATCATGATACTCTGTCAAGTTTGTAATGTTGAAAATAGGAGAAATGTGAATTCCATCTTGTAACTCCACCTCATATGCATTTTCTGAGTCATGTTTCTTCAAAATTTTGCAAGGGCCAAATTTTTTCATTTTCAGCTTGTTGTAAGTACCGGCTAGAAATCTTTCTTTTCGTAAGTGCACCATGACTAGATCCCCTATTTGGAATTCTTTATGTCTTCTCCTTTTATCAACCCTAGCTTTATACTCTTGATTCATCTTGGTAATGTGTGCTTTAACCTCCTCATGTAGATGCTTGATATGTTAAGCAAATTCTTCAGCTTTAGCACTAATCCTCTCCCCTTGCTCTATCTTCTTCAATTCTAGTGAAGTCCTTGGGCTACTTCCATATACAATTTGGAATGATAATTTACCACTACTCCTATTTATAGAGTTATTGTAAGAAAATTCTGCCTATGGTAGAATCAAATCCCACCCCTTGGGCTTATCCCCAACTAAACATCTTAGCAAATTGCCCAAACTTTTGTTTACCACTTCTATTTGGCCGTCAGTTTGCAGGTGATGTGTGGAACTAAATTTCAAGTTTGTTCTCAACTTCTTCCACAATGTTCTCTAGAAATACCTCACAAATTTAGTATCTCTGTCAGAAACTATACTCCTTGGGAGACCATGTAGTCTCACCACCTCTCTGAAAAACAAGTCTGCAATATGGACAATATCATGAGTTTTGTGGCATGGAATGAAATGTGCCATTTTGGAGAACAATCAACCACCAAAAATACTGAGTCATTACCCCTTTGTGTTCTTGGAAATCCAAGAACAAAATCCATACTTATGTCCTCCCATGGCTTTGATGGAACAAGCAATGGCTGATATAGTCTAGTATTGTGACTAAATCCCTTGGCAACTTGAAAAATCTGACAACTCCGTACAAACTTCTTTACATCTTGTGACATGTGAGGCCAAAAATAATGTTCTTTGAGAATGGAAATGGTCTTATCTCAACCAAAATGTCCTTCCATCCCTCCACTATGTTTCTCCTTAATCAGATTTTCCCTCATGGAACTCCTTGGAATGCATAATTGACTGCAATTGAATAACATACCATTCTGAATTAGATAGTCTAACCACTTAGTTCTATCTACAATAAAAGGCTCTTTAAAAGCTTTCCATGCTTCACCACAATCAGGATCCTCAGGGTACAAATTCTTGAGTTCATCAAACCCAACTACTTCAACCTGCATTACTACAAGCAACAACTATCTCCTACTTAGTGCATCTGCAATCCTATTAGACTTTCCACTTCTATGCTTTAACACAAATGTATAGCTCTACAAGAACTCTACCCACTTCATATGCCTCTGATTCAATTTACTTTGACTATTTAGGTACTGTAATGCCTGATGATCAGTATATAAAAAAAATTCCTTTGGCAATAAATAATGCCTCCATCTTTTAAGGCCTAAACTATTGCATAGAACTCTTGATCATAAACATAATACTTCTTTTTTGCATCATAAATTTTTTCAATAAAATATGCAATAGGCTTACCTTCTTGGCTTAATACAGCTCCAATAGCACTACCACTAGCATCACAATCCACCTGGAACACCTTTCTAAAATTTGGAAGTGCCAACATAGGTTGTTCTGTCACCTTCTTCTTCAAAAATTCAAAACTTCTCCCAGTTGTTGCAGTCCATTTGAACTCTTTTCTATCCCCTCTTATTGTGTCAGTCAGGGGTGCACATATGTCACTAAAATTCTTAATGAACTTCCTATAAAAACTAACTAGACCATGAAATGATCTTACCTCAGTAGCAGACCTTGGAGTAGGCCATTCCAAGATGGCTTTTACCTTCTCTAGATCCATTTTAAGAACTTCAAGTGATATAACAAACCCCAAGTAGACTAACTCCCTTTTGCAAAGATACACTTCTTCAAATTAATTAATAGTTTATATTCCCTCAACCTCTCAAGAACACTATGAATATGGAATAAATGTTCTTCCAAAGTTTTGCTGAAAATTAAAATATCATCCAAATAAACAATAACACATTTTCCCAAGAACTTCTTAAGTAGCTCATTCATGAGCCGCATGAAGGTGCTTGGGGCGTTCATCAATCCAAAGGGCATGGCTAACCACTCATAAAAAACCTCCTTGGTCTTGAAGGTTTTTTTCCACACATCTCCTTCTCATATCTATATTTGATGATAGGCACTCTTGAGATCTATCTTTGTGAAGTATTGAGCTCCACTCAGGCAGTCCATAAGATCATTCATTCTTGGAAATGGAAACTGATACTTGATGGTTATCCTATTTATAGCTTGAGAGTCTATACACATTCTCCACTCTCCATCCTTCTTTGGTGCTAGTACTCTAGGTACTGCACATTGACTCAGGCTCTACTAAATCAAGCCCTTCCTCAATAGCTCCTGCACCTGTCTATTTAGCTCCTCAATTCAGTAGGAGTCATCCTATGAGTAGCCTTGTTAGGAAAACTAGCTCCTGGGATTAAATCTCTATGATGACTGATTTTCCTTACTGGTGGCAATCCTTTAGGAACATTATCAGAGATGATATCTCCAAACTCACCTAGTAAATCTGAAACTTCAAGTGGTATTTCACTACTACCTTCTTTATCTTTCCTAGGAATCAAAGCATAGGACATATTTTGATGTTTCATGCCATCTAAAAACTTTCTTCCATCAAAAAGACAAATCCTAACACTACTACATACCTTTTCGCCTTCCTTTTTTATGGGCTTTAGTTTGTGGCAAACTCCATCCTTTGTTAGAGAGTATGTGTTTGCATGACCATCATGTACTGCATGTCTATCAAACTGCCACAGTCTTCCCAAAAATAGATGGAAAACATCCATTGGAATAACATCACAGAGAAATTCATCATGGTAACTCCCAATTTTGAATTTCACTAAGCATTGTTCACTTACCAGGACCTTATGATCATCTTTCACCCAAGCAATCCGATAGGGCTCGGGGTATTTCTCGCTTTTGATCTTCAGCTTAGAGACCATCTCCTCTAATACTAAGTTATTAGTACTACCACCATCAATGATCACATTACAACATTTATCCTCACACTTGCACCTGGTACAAAATAAACTCCTTCTTTGTCCTGGTTCAATCTCACCACTTAGTAGGACCCTTTCATTTACTAAGGTCTCTCATGTTTCTGCATCTTCTGAATGTGATGATTGTGCATCTTCATCTCCATGAGCAATCCTAGCTTGACTCTCAGCTCTCTTGTCTATCCTTCCTTGTCATTGAGGGCATTCAAAGGCATGATGACCTTCTTCATTACAATAGAAATAGGTATCACGAAAGCCTCTTCTCCCTTTTCCATGTCCTCTACCTCTTCCTCTCTGATTTCCAAACTCTTGATCATGAGAGTGGTTGAAAACCTCATTCCTCTGGTTCCTACTAGTACAGTCCACATCTTCATTTTTCTTTTGGGTTTCATTTCAGCCTCCAGATGACCTACCACTACCCCTTCCTCCTTGATTGCACCCTCTTTGTCTTCCTTCAAACCTTTTATTCAGCTTCTCTTCAACTCATAGGGAAAATTGGTATGCCTCTTCGACGTTGGTCATTCTTACTAGACTTAATTTCTCTTGGATGCTAGGTTGCAACCCACTGATATAATGAGAAACCTTCTCCTTATTTGCTTCTGCATGCCCTGCTCTAATCAACAGTCGATAAAACTCCTCTGTATATTCTTTTACTAATCTTCCTACTTGATTTAACCCATGCATCTTCTTAAACAAATCAAGCTCATAATCAATACGAATGAACTGCTTCTTCAGTTTGTCAACCATATGATCCCACCTTGTGATCTTATCCTTTCCTCTTCTATTTTGTTCCAATTGAACCTCTTGCCACCAAATTTTGGCATGGCCTTTTAGTTTGGCCTTTGCAAACTTAACCCTATTTGGATCCCTGATATCCTCATACTCAAAGTACTCTTCCAGTTCATTGATCCAATCAATCAACTCATCTGGTTTCAAATTTCCTGAAAAATACACCCACTTAAATTGTAGGTATTTTCCCAAAACTAGTAATGGCCTTAAAAAGCCTTTCCTCTTCTTGATTCAAAACTTCCTTGTAAATTCCCCTTCTAGTCCAATTTCTTCGTCTTCATTTTCATCCTCACTTTTGTTACCTGCAACAAAATTTGTTCCCCTATGGAGCTCCTCTTGCAATGCTTGGACTTGCTTTTGGAGGGCTCTAACTTCCTCAAGATTAATAGCTCTAGCCCTTCTACCATGCTCTCTTCATGGAGGCATCTTCTTAACTCAAACCCACAACAACACAGTCGCCGCTCTATCTACACCCTTAGGAAAATTGGCTCTGATACCACTTGATGGGGACACAACCAAAGCACAGAATGGACATAACAAGAAAGAGAAATTTTATTAACTTTTTAAATAAGCTAATACATTCAGTACAGAGAAAATAGACTTCAAAACATGCCCTATGGGCTTACAATAGCATAAATTTGGAGATAATTTTTCCTTTCAGTACCTCCTCTCAAACTCCACTCTGAACTACCTTTTACAATGCTAGAAATGTCCTTAAATAGACCTCGGAAGGTTAAGGATTAGGAATACATTCTATAAAGTGCTAGTAGACATCCACAAACCAAGTAGAAGGCTCTAGTATCCATGTTAGAAGTTGGTACAAATCTAGAAGAATCCAAAAATGGCAATCGAACTTCTGGGAGCCATAACTTTTGAACCGTATCTCTAATTGACAAACTGTTTAAATTTTTGAAAAGCTCTCGAAGCAATATGACCCATTGAAGCATCTTCGCTTGTACCCCATTTTTTGGCCCTATTTGAGGTCATTTAATTCCCCTAACCTGACTTTGAAGTAGTCTTAGGAGGTCTCCAAAAATTGAAAAACTGCAATAACTTTCAATCCGTGGGGCCTTTTGACTTGATTCTTTTTCTAGAATGCTCTTTATTTCAATTACATTCATTCAACCAATTTACACCTTCTAGTTCACCAAAATGATGGCTCAATTACATACTTCTATTTTTTTGGCATTTACATGTATCCCAAAATGTTCAAATACTCTATCCTAGAACACTAATAGTGGAACTATGAGAGTTGGAACCTTTATTTGACCCAAATGGGTATCCAAAAATGAAAACACATGAAACTAAAACTAAGTCTAAGTACATTTCTTTGATTGACAGAGGATTTCCCTTACACCTCTAGATTCTCCTACATCAAAGATTAATGTGAATTATATAATCATACCAATATAACAAGGAAATCGAATTATGACTTATATAATGCAACACCACATAATAGACTCCTTAATCTATTAATGACAAGCATATGAACTATTTCTAATATAATCATAGTCCTAATTAATGATAATATAAAGTTATGACATAATATATTTAAGATATGTTGTCCATGTCTGATCGGTGTAAATATATCAACGTAATGAATGTAATATAGTCAAAATATGAAACTATTAACTATGCCATGATAGGTCATGGTAGGATCGCACAAACAAGTCAGCAAAGGAAAGAAGCCATGGACACTTTTATAATTGGGATTACAACACAAGACAAAAAATGTCATCATTGTCAAGAATATGGACATATCCCTGAGAATTGCATTAGGATACACTTCAGTAGCAACTATGATAGATGGTTAAGTCAAACAACATGGTTTAGCTATTTGACGATTGGTCATATTAGTAAGTGTTTTCCATCTAGGTGAAAGGCACCCAATTGTGAATTTAGGAAAGGAAAAGGCAAGGTAGATGTTGAACACATCAGAGGTGAGATGAACAAAACATGGATAAATATAGGTGATTATAGAAATCAAATGGAGTAGGGAGCATATCACCTAATAGGACAAGTGGTCACACCTCATAAAACTAAGAAAATAAGAGGTATGAGGGATTGATACTCAAGTGTTATATCAGACATCAGCTCCAAAAGAAGTTAGTACTAAAAATACTACACTAGAATGAATAAAGATGCAAAATGCTGCAAAAAAATCAAGTTAAGCTTTCATGTTGTTGCCAAGCATGGAAAGTCTTTAATAGATGCTATGTGAAAAGCTAGTTAATGCCAAACTGCCAAACTAAGTCACTTAATGCTGAGTTTGTAGTAGCTATTGAGTGAGGGTAATATCAATAGATGCCAAGTGGATCAAAAATCATGTTGATGCTAAGTTTATAGCTATTCAAGCACCAAGCATTAAATGCAAGCTTTTGAAGGGTATATGGTCATGTTTCACCCATTTTTCATCATTTCAAATTTGAGTAAGGGAAAGAAGAGTAGAAGGAAACTCAGAAACTTATTTACAACATTCACAAAGATCTTAGAGATGATTTCACACTAGCTCTTAGAGATTTTTAAGTTATTCTTGACAAGCCAAGTTATGCAATTTAAAATTAGCATAAAGCCTAGTTTGTCAAATGACATCTAGTTCCAAGAATGTAGAAGGGAAAGATATTTTAAATGTGCAACTAGTAACTAACAAGGTTAAATAACCCATATTTAAAGCCATCCCTTACATAACATATAAGCAAGATCCCTCAACTACTCTTTAAATGATCCCGTTGAAAGTCATTATGAATCAAGATGTTAGAAAATGCTACAATTGTAAGATATGAGGAATAGGAGATACGAAAATTAGAGAAGTCTATGAAAAATTGTGTGAGCATAGTGTTCTAAAGGAACAATTCAAAATTGTTGAAAGGAAGGGTTTGATGTGTGTCCTAGATTTTCTCATAGTATTCAAAACTAAATGGATCAAGATAGTATTGAGCCAAATACATGATGGATCCTTATGGTTGGAAGATACACCAATTAAAATTTCAAAGAGGACAATTCATTAGGTAACTAGCTACCTAGCCCTAGATTGGCCCAAGACTCTACGGAGTGACTCTAAAGAGGTAATAGAGAAAAACACAGGGGAAAAATGTAACAAGAGAGGAATGAAAATTTACACCATCACTAATCCATTACTAAACTTTGTAGATAGTATTCAAGCCCATTTTCATTTTGGGCCATAGGACCCTAGCCCTTTGAGGTAGAGAGTTGGACCAAGTTAGAGTCCAATGGGATTTCTATGATGAGGTTACAACATCTTGGGATGATGCAACACAAATAAAAGAACAATATCCCCTCCTCTTTGATGAACTCTAGGAGGAAGTTCATGCCGACGAAGGAGGATGTGAGATCCTACCATGACCTATCATGGCATAGTCGATAGTTTCATATTTTGGCCATACTACTTTCATTATGTTGATATATTTAGACCTATTAGAAATGGACAACATATATTAAATATATTATGTGATTACTTTAGATTATGATTGATTAGAACTAGGATGATATTAGAAATAGTTCATATGCTTGTTATTATTAGAATAAGAATACTATTATGTTGTATCACATTATAGATGTCATAATTTGATTTCCTTTTTATATTGATATGACTATATAATTCATGTGGATTTTAGTTTAAAATAAAATTAATGAGAAATAGAGATAGCATGATGTTCTATTTTTCATACATGTTCTACAAATGCATGTTTTCTTGTATGAGATGAAATTGAAAATCATTTTGTTCCTAGTGAAAATGTAAATCATCTTCTTGCTAGTTGGTGGATATTATGAATATGAATAATCTTGTTGATAGTGTTAATTATGAATGTTGAATTTATTTATATCTTTTCTAGGACTACCAATGCTTTGATCCAATGTATAGAGAATTATCCATGGAACCAAATCAAAGAACCAAGTTTGAGCTATTGTAAATCTATGATGCCAAGGATTCATCTAATGATGAGACATAGACCTCATTTTCTTGTCTTTAATTTGTAAATATGGATTGAATCATGATTGTTACAAATGTATTTTAATGTTTAGTATTTTGTTCTCAATGGACATGTTAAGTGGACTTGTGATGTGGAGTTATTGTAGTGTCAATTGACACGTGTAAGTGGCATGTCTAAACAAGGATTTTTGAAATAAAACCTAACCTATATTAGATGACCTATGCAAACCCCATGATTAAATGAACCATGAGTTGAGACAAACCTCTTAAACCCATAGGTGAGTTAGAAGTGGGTTTTTGGACAATTATATTGGACCCTAGGAGGTAGTTAAGGAAAAAATAACCTACCCTACTTATGATAATTTGGGTTAGGAGATGTTTTCTAGTTAGAAAGTTGACTATACCTTATTTATGAGCATCAAAAGAGGGTATCTTTAAAGATATATGAAAACTGGAGTGTTAGGTAGGTCATACTTCATGCCATACCCCTAGTCTTTATCCTAATTATGAGAGGGGTACGAGGAGAATTTATGAGAAAAAGAAACCCATACTTCATTTATGAGAGTTAGATGGGACAGGAAAGATTCCTTTGTAGGGCAGATTTTGTGACATTTCTGAGTGTTCACCCACTCTCCAAACTTGGAGATGACTAGGAGTCAAGAAGATTTTTGAAAACAAGAAGCTGAGTGAAGAATTGTTGGGAAGTCTTAAGGGAGCTATACTAAAAATTTCATTTCCTTAAGCTTGGATTCTAGATTGGTTATTTCACTTCCCTTGTATAATTTGTATGTTATTTTTTGTGTTATGTGTTTTGTAGAGAGATGTTGAAAGAGTAAAATGTTATATTTGCAATGTATATGTAGTGTTGATGTTGGATTGAAAGGAATCCTTATGAAGTTTTCTTGTTGTAGAAAAAAAAGTGTAACCATGATCTTGAGTTTGTTTTGTTTTTGTGTTGTTTTGAGTCTTTAATGTTGGGTGTATAAGGCACACTCACCCTTGGGAGGGCAGAGTAGCCAAGGGTGAAGGGTGTTTGACAACCCATTATGTGTAGAGTCTCTCCTTGTGTAGGAGAGTGGAAAATCATGGATGAATGGGCTCCATGTTGCCAAAGTTATTTTTACATATTTGGGGGTGATAAGAGTTGATATAAATTGGGGGTGATAAGGGTTAATGTGAATGAAAAATAAAGGTGGGAGTTGTTATATGTTGTCCTTGTTGAAGGAAACTTTATTTATGTTTAACTTTTTCTTTCTTCATGTGGGTACTTGGTCCACCTTCACCGCATTTTTTGGTCTTAAATAAACCCTTTGTGAAGAAGCCTTGGGTGTAGTTTTTTGTTTGATATATGTGTGTAAATTTGTATGTCACCCCTTCAATATTGATTCTCCTAGCTTGGGGTGGCCTTGTAAATGCATAGGTTGGGAGGTGAGCTTCCCATGGTTAAAATTATTTTATTATAGGTTTTGTGAAGATTTGAGTCAAGGAAAATGTGGGAAAGAAACTATATAATTTGGTCATCTTAATGAGCATGTTTACTTGAAGAATTTCTTGAAGGCCATGTAAACAAAGGAATTATAAAAAATTATGTATTTTTCTTGAGTTGTTACAAGAGCATGATGATTGGGTATTTGTTTTACATCATTGAAGATGAATAATCTTGATTATTTGCAAGCATAATTGTAACTTTTGTTGGGGAGTAAATAAATGTAAGAAATATTGTAGCTACACTTCAAGTGATAGTATTAATAATTTGTTATAACTTCTTTAGAGAGGAAATGGAAATTTAAATTATCTTCCTTAGTCAATATATTATCAGGTTTTATTTTTCTTTATTTTTATTATCTTAAATTTGGTATGCTTTCTATCTTCAAATAAAAGAAGATGAATAAATAAAAAGCTATTAAGTAAATTTTGTAAAGCAAAAGTATTCATGAAATAAAGATCATTTGAATTGCAAAATGTGTAATCATATTTATTAAATTGTTGGTTAAAAAGAAATTTTATAACATATTCAAAACAGTAAATATGTCATTGAAATTAATAAATTAAATACTATTCTACTGGAATATTACTTGCTACAAAATGTGTTTGATATTTTTTAATATTTATGTGAAATCAAATTTTAATGTTAACATTTATTTAGAAATATTAATAAAAAAAGAACAATTACTTAATAGAAGGTGATTTTTGTGGCAATTTGTATATAGAAATATTAGAAGATGGGTGTTTCATAAATGTGAGGCCTCGCCCCGACCCATCCTAGCATCAATGATACATTATTATTTTGATACTCATGACTCGATATGTCAGAATATTATTTGATGCACTAAACATTATTATGCTATTTATGATGTGTGATGCTTTACTTTCAGATATTTGTTTCATCATTTAATGCTTTATAAACATGTATGATGATGAAGTGAATGAATGTAGAACTAACACCTTGATTTCTCCAATTTTAATGAATAGAATGAGATGAATAATTGAATCGTAGAAAATGAATTTTTTAATTTACATGTATTTCTTGTTAAGTATTTTTACATATAGACATGTTTTTTTTAAACTACTAATGTGTTCAATGAGTGTGCAGTTAATTTAGCCGGGAAAACTCAAAGGAAGGATGGAACTAAACCCCTTGTTAAATTGTGTTGTCTTTGTCTTGTAATTCTTTAAAGGTTGTTATTTGGTTTTACTATTTCTCCTAGCTTTTAATTGTTCCTATTAAGTCTTTAAGGCCTAAAAACATTAAATTTAAGTACCCTATGGGTAAGGATGTGGATGGGGAGCACTTTCCAACCCCTTAGTCTCCTTGGTTGACTTTTAGGGTCACTCAAAAACCCTACTTTTGGTTAATTGTGAAAATGGATTGTCTCTTTACTTGATTTGGTGACCCAAAAATCCATCTTGAGGTTACTTGAAGTCTAGTTTGGTTAAGGATCATACTTAGAGGCATCTTGGAGTAGTTTTGGGGTTGTTACCCAATCTCTAGTTTTAGAGAAAGTTTGAAGATTAAAGGAAGAAAAGGAAAAAGCTCTTCTCAACTTACCATTTTACCATAACATTTTGTGAAGTTAGGAGTTCTTCACTCTTTTTGATTTGTTCTTCATGTTTTTCATGCTTGAATCATGGATAAGACATTGATTTGTTCTTTGGATTGCTTGCTTGTGTGTTGGGTTTGATTTGGAGAGATTTTATCTGGTTCTTGATGTATTCTCATGCTTCTCTTGAAGTGTTTTTTTAGGGGATTTCATGGTGATTTTTTTGGCATTACTCACCCTTGGATAGGGAAGAAGTGGCCATGTATCGGGAAAGGGCAATGGTTGGACCTCAATGGTGTAGAGTCTCCTCTCATGGTGAGAGGAGGGAAAGAGGGTAGGGTGTATGGGCCCCTACTTGTCATCACATACCTTGTTTGATATTGTTAATTCTTGAATATGGAAAGGAATGAAAATTGTTGTGGAAATAGCCTTGAAAGGGCCTTGTAGAAGAACATATGCTCTTGAAGTTTTAGCCTCGAAAGGGCTACATTATGGTATGGTGATTGACATATCCCATTGGGAAAATCCACCTTTCCCCTAGTCAAGTTCTATGTTTGGACCTATTGTGTAAAACTAGGTTTAGGTGTATGTTTGAATTGCTCTTGATGTTGTGATGTTTCACCTCGGGTCAGCTCTTGTCTTCTCCTTGTTTTCTTTGAAGAATTGAAGATATTGGAAGAAAGCACCTGTGAAGGTTTTAGAAGAGATTTCATTTGAATTGTAATATTATGTAAAATGTATTTGAATTTTGATGTATTGGCAAAGACATCGGGTTTTCTTATTGGTTTCTTCCCAATGGAGCCTTGAACCAGGATGAATAATAAAGAAAGAAAAAAAATGATTATAAAAACCTCCTTACATTGCTCTCATGTGATTTCAAGTTTGTATATGTATGTGAGAAAATAGATTGATAGATTATGTCTTCAAATTATCAATTCTCAAGTTTCAATTATGTAACGAAAAGTAATTTGATATGATGAAGTTTCCAATTCAAGGTTTATGTATCAAGAGGAAATAAAAATCTTGCATTGTGGTCACCGAGTTAACTCTCTCCTTGTTAAATTTCATAATTGACACAATCAAATTTGGTTAAGAATTATGCATCACCCTAAATTCAGAATTAATGGAACATACAGCTTGTAGGATGATTAATAAAACATGAATGGTAGGAGAAAAGAAAGAAATAACCTTATTCAAATCCTTGTATTAGTATATTATTCATAGGAAAATCTATGTTTTCATTTGGTTAAAATTCACTCTTAAGGAAATATATGTATGTGTGTGTGTGTGTGTGTGTGTGTATATATATATATATATGGCAAGAAACAAAAAGTATCATCACTTAGAAATTGGCTTAAAAAATGCATCTCTAGGACTGAAAAACACTCTCTAGAAATTGTATGAAGAAATTTTAATCTTCTTTTTGGAATATAGAGAATATTAAAAATATTCTCTCAACATCCTCTTAACTCATTAAATGTTCTAATCTTAAATGCATAAATAAAGAAAAACATTAAAAAAATAAGAGAGGGCTTATATGTTGAAAACATACCCAAGTTTCCCCTCCACCTAATAAATTTTATAAAGTAAATGCACCACTCCCCTACCCTGGCATGGCCAAGACTTTCCCCACTTATCAAGCCATTCCCCGTGTCAAAAGAACCTGTGCAAGACGAGTTGGGTGTATTGGGATATGCTTGTCCTTTTTGCAATTTATGTTTGGCCACCAAGTCAGTGAGCCATTATGAAAAGGGGAAGCTTTTTCTTGTTTCAATATATATTAAACTGACCATGCACATGCAAAATTTTCTTCTCCGCCAAACAACTTGAATCATGTGCCATGGCTAGGTCTTCATGATGGTACTGTTAGTGCTTGGAAATGGTGTTAGAATAGTTTTGAAAAGGAAACTATAGTGAACGGACCAACCATTCCTCTTATCTTTATGAAACCTATAGCAAAGTACATGTCAAATTGAATGTAGTGGGGAACCAAGTAATGTTTTACAAATTAAAAATAAAATATAACATAACTATAATACTTTACCCTCCCATGTCTTTTTTCCCAAACACATATCACTTGCATGGGATCTTCCCCATGCAAGGATTGGGGGACAAGCCTCCCATGTGTAGACCTTGGGCAATGCATTGGCCCACAGGCCTATGTCGAGTGAAAGGAAGTGGGGGGGGGGGGGGGGGGGGGGGCGTGTGTTGATATTATATTTGTTTTTTTTGTGAAGTATGTGTTAGTTGGTGGGGTAGGTTAGTAGTAGGGATATTTTGTTAAATTGAATTTTATTGTTAGTTTTAGTTTAGAATAACATTAATTTAGTATTTAGATTAGTAGATACTTTGTGTTATTAGAAAGTAGAATAATATTTTTAAGATAGAATAGGAATTGTTATTATTTTAAAATGTGGCTTTTACATATTGTTAGTATTTTAGAAACTTGATTATAAGCTAATTTAATTGTTATAGTACCTTAATTATTACTTGTTCTTTATTAATTTTATTTAATTTTATTAATAGTTTTAAATAAGATTAGCTTTAAATTGTTAATTGATTAGTGACTTAGTTATTCAGTTATTTATTAGTTCTAATTTAAAAGTTTTAACTTGAAATTAGAATATTTTAATTAAAATAATTTTGGTCTTCTATTAACTAAGTTTATACTATTGTGAGTCAAGTAGATTAACCTCAATAATTGCATTTTAAATCTTGGGCATACATTTTATAATAGATTTGAATAAAGTTTAGATTTACTTAACAATTGATTTGAAATAAGTCTAGTCTTCAATTTAAATTGTATATGATAGGTTAATAAATTAGATTGATAAAAGTGTGTTAGAGAAGATTTTAAAGTTAGTTTAAACTTGGGAATTCAAGTTTAAAAATGTAGTTAGCATGCGTGGAATAGTTGGATTTAAATTGATCTTCTATTGTATCATAGTCTCTTAATGTTAAATGATTAATATCGTAATGACGTTCAAATTATCAATTAAATGAAAGGAACTAGTTAATTAGATCATTTTAGGGTTAGTGGTATATTACTCGTATTTAAATTGTATCTAAACAAGATTATGTAATTAAGAGAGAGATGTCATTCTATTAGCATGTTAGTTTAAAAGTATTGATAGATGTTGTATTATGTCTAATGTCATAAATTTAATGATTTATTCATCCTCAGTTAAACACATCAAACTTAGAGAATTTTAATTTTTAATTTCAAAAAAAAAAAATTGTGTGTTTTGCCCATATATTTTGGGCATGACAATAAAAAAGAACAAAATTGAGGTAACCTGTATATAGAAAAACAAATATTTGTATCTTATAAAATCTAGCTTTTGTGACAACTTTTATAAAATAAGATTTTTTAAAGTTAATGTTTTATGTATCATGTGATTTTGTGATTTTGTGAATCAATGCATATAAGACACATCAAAGAAAATACTAGTTTAGGAAAAATGATAAATTTATTTTGCTTGGGTATATTTAAATAACAAAGCTAATTATAAGAAATTATAGATACAAATATAGATAACTAAATATATCAAATACATGGATTAAATATGTTATGCATGTAAATTATGTATCACCAAATTTTTCATTATATATATATATATATATATATATATATATATATATATATATATATATATATATCTTATTATATAAAATATAATATAAATACTTAATATCAGAACTAAGCTTATATATATACACACACACATACTAAAAAACACATTAAATAATACTAATAAATAATAATTTAAAAAAAGAAAACATTTTTTTTATCACTCGAACCCTAGGGCCAAATCTTGTTGTAGGGCTATGAATGCGAGCCATTCCAAATCCCTCTTTGAGGGCTATGGATGGTTGAGCCATTGCAGATCCCTCTTTGAGGGCTGTGGTTGGCTATGAAGCCTCTTGGGATGAGCTTGAGCTACATGGCTAGGGAAGAAGCAGAAAGGGAAGACACAAAAAAATAACAACCCTCGTAGTCTAAAAAAGAAAAAGAAAAAAAAGATAAATAGATTTGTACTAAAATAGATTTCATTAATGGTATGATGGAAAGAAATAGAAATCTATTAATCTGCACCAAAAAATTGTAGATCTATCAAACCCATTAAATGAATACATCAATGAAACCCTCATTAACAACAAAAATGAATAAAAATTTAACAAACCCCATTAAAATCCATGATTAACCTACAACAAGATGGGAAATGAATATGAAAGAAGAAGGGAGAAAATAAAGTAGATCTTTCAGCTTCATTCTTTAATGTGCAACAAACAAGCACAACCATCAAACAAGAAAAGCTATTAGGGTTAGATCAAAAAGAAAAAGAAATGAAGTGTAGAGGAAAAATGAAAGAAATGAAAAGTAATAGGGTTGTCTTTCTTTTTCATCCTTTTGGAAACCCTGTTTATGGTTGAATGAAGAACACAATACTTTATTTTATTTCTATTTTAAAAAGAAAAGAAAAAAAAGCTATAACTTCACTTTAAAATGTATATTTGTATTAATTCATGAGTAAGGTAATTCATTTTATTTTATTTAAGAATTGAAGGGGTTCAAACTTTAATGTCTAAGAGAACAATTCAAAATGTTTTAAATGTTTTAAGTGGGTAGAGTGATTTTCTAAATATTTTTATTAAATGGTGATTAGGAAAATGTAGGGGACTTATCTATTGGTACTTTAAATTATGTTGTTTAACATAAGTATTAAAATACTCATTTAATTATAATCTTTTAATATTCTATGGATTATTTTATTATGGTAGATAGTTGATGTGGAGTTAAACTAGGATAGCATAAGTCTTTTATTAACTTAATATTGTTGTTTTATTAAATTAATATAAATTGATATTTATTAAACAAATTTTATTTTATTTAATTACTTTATGTTCAACTGTTGAATAATTAGTAAATTGAATATTGAAAAAATAAAATGCCTAGACGTCTATTCTAATTAAAATTAAATACTCAAATATTCTTCTGAGTGATTAATGTTGTTAAATGGTTAAATACTAATGAGACATAGTTAAACTTCTCAACTCTAAAAGTTTACCTAATAGACCTTAGTGAATCTTTATGTTTTGACTTAAATATTAACCTACATATAATTATTTTATTCTAAGTTAAATGAACCCATGGAAGGGAAATTATCATGAGAATAAATAGAATTAAATAATCTAATTTACAAATCATGTAGGGATATTTAAACAAATTATATTAGTAATGTTGGTTAGTCATTTTTATATGCTTGTTCAATAGGTAAACCTTAGTGTAATGCAAAGTCATATTTCTTATATGTTAAACTCTAGAATAACCTAGGGATAGAAACCTTGACTTGGAGATTAATAATCGTAACCTTGTTCAAACTTCCAACACAATTAACACTAGTCATGATACCCCTCACACAACACTCATGTTAGTAGAAGTTAACTTTCCTAATAGTCACATTCAATCAGTATTACAATGAAACAAATTAATTTAGTAAGTTTAAAGTTCCAAAAAAAAAAATGTTGGTGTGTTTTAGCCCTAATTTTTGGGCATGACATTGGTTTATACCCACATGGATTTGGATTTGCATTCAAAGGCTCTATCTCCATATTTCTAACAATTGTAGTAGTAACCTTCAAATATTGGTAAATGCATGGTTTTGGTTCTACATTCATGTGCCTGATGGCCTTACTTGTTGCACTTATAACAATGAGTCATATTCTTAGGCTTGACATTTTGGTTTGTGTTCTTTTTGTTTTAAACATTAGTAGTATGTTCTCTCTTACCACAAAAATGACAAGTAGGTTTGGAGTTCTTACCTTTGATGTTTGTTTCTTCAACAACTTTGGATGATTCACCTTTGCCAATGCTTGTGTAGCCTAGTCCTACTGCATCATTGTTGGATCTAGGGGATTTTGGTAATTGGTCAAAGTAATTGATGGTTTCATTTGGCTTGTTGAAACTTTCCACAATCTCTCTTTCTCTTTTTAGGTCATTTTGTAGTTGTTTATTCTATAACTTCAATGTAGTTATCTCAATGTCTTTAACATTCAAATCATGATGAGCATTCATCAATTGGCTTAGGGTATCCAGTTTCATGCTGTAGATTCTCATTAGCTCTATTGACTTCCCTTCGATTCTATTTTTTAGAATTCTTTCATCTTCTTTAATCATGTCCTTGTCTTCTATGGCTCTCTTCTTTTGTTTAGCTACCTCACATAGTATCATGGTTTGAGATTCTTGTTCTAGTTTGAGATGATTATGATCTAGTGATTATAACCTTATTACAATTCTTAGTCCCTTACAACTCAATACCACTATAAGAACCAATTTCATATCACAACTATATAAAAACCCTAACCCTAAGCCCTTTTATACAACTATGAAACCACTTTAGGGTTACTACATGTCGGCCATAAATTGGTGAATATTAGACATTACTTTAGTGGTAAATTTATGAAGTATGTATAGTATTTTCCTGATCAGTCACCACAAACTAACAATCTCCCACTTGGAGATTGACCCTGTAGTAATGTCGCTACTCCATGAGGCTCCCACTAAATCAAACCACCCTAGACTCTATTGTTCTTTTATTCATATTAAGTCTAGAAGACCAACTAGATTTGAAGAGGAGTTCAGGTTCTCCCTTGTTACTACCTTTGTCAACATATCTATTGCATTGTCATTTGTATGTATCTTCTCCAACTTTAACTGTC
Source organism: Cupressus sempervirens (assembly GCA_028749045.1). NCBI lineage: Eukaryota > Viridiplantae > Streptophyta > Pinopsida > Cupressales > Cupressaceae > Cupressus > Cupressus sempervirens. The sequence goes on from CM053792.1 coordinate 924,428,057, forward strand.
CATCCTCAAAAACTGACCAAATGAAATCATACTAGAACTATATGCATATGCTCTTTGAATGTACAGTTGAATCCATTGCAAGATGAATGACACTCTAACTATCTATGAATAAATAATTATCCTTTTGAGGATGTCCCATCCTTAGTCAACTTCAAATGACTAGGTAAAGGTGTGCTGATAGCTTTAGCATTCTCCATAGAGAAATGTTGCAACAACTTCTCAACATAATTTATTTGAGATAATGTCAATGTTCTATTCTTCCTATCTCTGCAAATTTTTATATCAAGGATTTGTTTTGTTTCCCCCAAATCCTTCATAGAAAATGCATGTTCTAATTGGTATTTCAGCCCAGTAATGTTATCCATGTTAGACCTAGCTACAAGCATATCATCAACATATAAACATAAAATAATGTAGCTATCATCATCCAACTTATTAAAGTAGACAGAATGATCTGAATGACACATACTGTAACCATGCTCATGCATAAAACTATCAAATTTCATATACCATTGCTGAGGTGCTTGCTTCAAGTCATATAAACTTTTCTTCAATTTGCACACTATGTTCTCCTTACTTTTGATCACAAATCCATGTGGCTAAGCCATATATATGTCTTCATCCAAATCACCATGAAGGGAGGTTGTTTTAGCATCAACCTACTCCAAATACAAATCTTTAGTAACCACAAGACTTAAAACACTATGGATAGAAGTCATCTTAACAACAGGAGAAAATATCTCATCAAAATCAATTCCTTTTTCTATGCAAATCCTTTTACAACTAACCTGGCTTTAAATATTTTCTTACCTCCTTCCTCTTCTTTCAACCTATAAACCCACTTATTCTATAAAGCCTTTTTACCTACAAGAAACTTGCACAAGTCTCATGCCTTAGCAAAGAGTCCATTTCATCTTTCATTGTAGACTCCCACTGAATCTTAGTATCCATTTGCATAGCTTCATCATAACTTTTAGAGTAAGTAAAATAGAATATAAAGAGGGAGAAAATCTTTCTATAGGTATAATTTTCCTTGTTGACCTTCTAACATTCACCAATGTGTGTGGTATTTGTTGTTGTGGTTGTTGCACAACATGAGGAATGGATGGAACATTAGCCTTTGGAGTATCATCCAACACTACATAATCATCTCCTTTCTTCTCATGTGGCTGCAATAGGTCTTTGTACAACACTTTCTCATTGAATATGAAATCTTTGCTTCTTACAATTTTATGATTTTCAAAATCCCAAAGCCTATAACCAAATTCATTAATGCCATATCCAACAAATACACATTTCTTTGTCTTAGCTTCCAACTTGGTTCTATTTTTAGAATCTATGTGATTAAATGCTTCACAACTAAAGGTTTTGAGAAATGAATAACTCGCCTTCTTACCAGTCCATGCCTCCTTTGGAATCCCACAACCCAAAGGAGTAGAGGGACCTCTATTAATCAAATATATAATAGTATTGATAGCCTCCTCCCACATGTGTAAAGGCAACCCAACATGCAACCTCATGCTCGTTGCACATTCCATTATATTCTTGTTCATATGTTCAACCACTCCATTTTCCTATGGAATCCTTGGAATAGATTTCTATCTACAAATACCATTAGTGGAACAATAATCTTAAAATTCATAACTGCATATTCACCACCATTATTAGATCTAAAACATTTTAATTTCTTACCAATCTCATTTTCAACCAAGCATTTCCACTTCTTAAAAGTTTGAAATATATTAGATTTTTGTCTAAGGAAATAAATCCATACTTTTCTAGTTGTGTGATCAATAAATGTAACATAATTATGACAGCCACAAAGGAAAGATACCTTAGCCAGTCAACATACATCAGTATGCACAAGCTCTAATTTCTCCTTTTTGTTTTCCTTCCCAATCTTTACAAACTCACTCTCTTTTGTTTTTCATAAACACCAATTTTCTCAAAATTCCATATTAACACATTTCAGACCTGGTAAAACTTTCTTTGAATCAAGTACTTTCATACCTTTCTCACTAATGTGCCCAAGTCTATTGTGCCAAATTGCTATATTAGAATTTACAGTAGCTATTTGTTCTCCCTGCTCAACTGCAACAATTTTTCCTAAACATTCATTTTTGTTTGAAACAATTAAAGTAGAAAGAACAATATGACCTATACAAAGATATAAGGTGCCTACTTTCACACCTTTTGCTACTACATGAGAACCTTTTGAAACTTTCCAATTTTTATCCTTAAAAGTAACTAAACAACCCTCATCACTGAGTTGCCCTACTGAAGTTAAATTCCTACTTAGCCCTGGAACATGTCTTACCTCATGTAGTAGCCAATGATTCCCATTCTATAACCTAATCTTAACTTTTCCCTTTCCAAGAATCTGATAGGGTTCATTATCCCCCAAATAAACAAGTCCAAAATCCCCTTGAACATGAAATGAAGAACCAAAATCTAAAACCCATGAATCATCAACACTTTCTAAAGACAAAAGAAAAGCATCCTCTTTGTATTTGTTACTTACCACATTTGCCTCCTTGTCTCCATCTGATTTATCTCTTTCATTTTTCTTTCAATTCTAGCAATCTTTTTTTTTATGACACATTTTCCCACAATACTAGTAGTCATTGGGTCCTCTCAATTGAGACCTCCTCCCCTTTGACTTTCCTCTTTCCAAAGTTACTTCCTCTCTCAGTCATTCTACCCCTACTTTGCACATTTAAAGTGCTTCCTGATGTAGATCCACTTGATATTTTCCTATGAGTTTTCTCACTCAAAAAAACACCGATCATATCATAATATTTTAGGGTACTAGATCTAGGAACAGAGTTACCCGTAGCCATTACCAAGCCATTGTAGCTTTTAGGAAAAGAACAAAAAATCAAAACAATCCTAATTTCTTCATCAAAATGGACACCCATAGTAGATAAATGACTAGTAATAGTATTAACTCATTTAAATAATATATAATAGATCCATATTTTGCCATTTTAATATTAAATAAATGCTTCATGAGAAATACCTTTTTTGAAGCAGAGGGCTTTTCATATAGTTTTGCTAGGGTTTGCATCAATTCTTCTATCATCTTTTCTTTTGTAATATTAAATTCCACTAATGGTGCCAAGCATAATCAAATGCTTCCAAGTGCCTTTTCTATCTAAAAGATCCCATTTTTCATTTGACATAGATCACTAATTCTAGTCTTTTCCTTTCAATGAATTTCATAAATCCTTCTGATAAAGATAGTGTTCCATTTGCATCTTCCATAACTGGAAGTTCTACCCATTAAACTTATCAACCCTTAGCTTACCCTCATTTGCCATCACTCCCACTTGACTGTTAGACTCCCACTCAACTATGAGAATTTCCTAAAGAGGATAACTAAAAAAAAACCTTGCTTTGATACCAGTTGTTAGGATTAAACCACGGATAGAAATAACAATTATATGCAAATATAATGAATAACAAAAAATAATAGATCACACAAAAAAGAACACAAGATACCAAGATTTAATGTGGTTCACCTAATCTCTAGGCTATGTCCACCAAATAGCAAGTCTGATATTATTATGATCCAATGATTATAACTTGATTACAATATGTAATCCCTTACAGCTCAATAGCACTGCAAGAACCAATTTTGCATCTCAACTATATAACAACCCTAACCCTAAGCCCTTTTATACAAGTATTAAACTACTTTAGGGTTACTACATGTCGGTCATAAATTGGTAAATATTAGCCATTACTTTAGTGGTAAATCTACGAATGGGCAATCTATGAATAGTACTTTATGAAGTATGTATAGTAGTTTCCTAATCAGTCACCACAAACTAACACTAATCCCCTCAGCTTGTACTCTATTCTTTTCCATTAGATCTACAATTGCTGCATCAAATTCATTGGAATCTCCATTTGCAAATAGCTTGGTGGTGTTGATCTCTTTGTATTGTGTGTCATTCTCTACAATGGCAATCTCTTTCCTTCTCTTTAAAGATTTTCTCAACTCTTTTGGGCCTCATCAAGTTGTTGTAGAATCAACTATATCTCAATTCCTTGATTCTCAATAATCTTTCCTAGTTTGTAGACTTCCATTTCAAGATCTTTCCTCTAACATGCAAAGCTTCTCCTTATGAAAACTTAACTCTAATATCAATTGTTGGAATTGCAAGTAGGAAAGATAAAATTATTAGGGGGGTGGGGGTGTGAATTAAAAGTTCAAACTTCAACACATAAAAATTTCACCATTCATACATCACATGCATTTAATATATAAACTCAAATAACATGTAAATTTAATACATCTAAAACATGTAATCAAAAAAACACACTTAACACTAGATATGATTACCCAAAAACCCTTGAAATAAGAAGGTAAAACTTGGGTAGGGGTGACACCCACAAATATTTACTCCTACAACAATAAAGTGTAGCCAATTAAGGTTACAATAATTTGACCATTAAACATGATCTATCAAATGAAAGGCCTACCCTAGTAGAGGTTTACAAAGATTGTCAAGTCCCATCTTGTTAGAGGATTTTAACACCCTATTAAAATTGTACCTGGTTAAAGGACTTTAGGTCATTCACTTGGAATTCCAATCTGTTAAAGGATTTGGTAAATCCTATTAGGACTATGCCACCTAAGAGATTTAACTGAAATCACCTGTTAAAATGGCTTAGCATAGATCTTATGATTGGCATTCACTTGCCTGATTAAAGATCAACTCTGCACAATGTCCTTCTTGATCCATTTATGATTAGATGTATCAATGTTATAACCTTCTCTATCATCTATTCTTCATAAAATTATTCTATAATTCACTCTCACTGCTAAGTCATCTTGAATGCTTCTACAAACTATCTTGTTTTCTTCACCAATTTGATCATTCACCTCTTGTTACACTATTTTCTTGTTACAAAAAGTTTACAGTTTCATCTTTGTGATATCCCTAATTTTAGATTGAGTTTTAATAGGAAATAAGGTTTAAATACCAATATTCGATGTTTAAATTATTATCATTATCTATTTATAAAAAATAAAAAAATAAAAAATTATTTATAATAAAAAAGATGAATAATATTAAATATATTAAATATATATTAATGATATATTTATATCTAAAATAATATTATTGAGGTTGAACATAAATTATAAGATAGCAACGTATCATTATGGACATATACATATTGAAATAATAATAATATTAAATATATATGATATACATATATTGGATATATTTCAAATATGTATAATAATATATAATTCCTTAATATAATAATCTGATGCTATGTTTAATATAATAATAATTTATATAATTTATATAATTAATAATTACTTTATGAATTTATGAAAGGTCAAAACTCTATATAAACATATATATATATATATATATATATATATATATATATATATATATATATATATATATATATATATCAAGCACAATGAAAGGATCACCAGAGAGAAATATTGCACAAGCTAAAAAAGAGGTAAAAAAAAGGTAAATTAATGAATGCCTAGAAAGGGTCATTACAATTGGTATCAGAGCAACGATCATGCCATCCTATAAGATAAAAACAATTTATAACATAGCTTATAAATAAAGTGTGAATTCAGTAAGCAATAGTGATACATCAGAAACAAAGGACTTATTGATATGAGCAATAATAATTGATGACCAAATGCATGGAGCAATATAATAGACAAAGGGAATCACCCATCCAACAACACCAAACACAAATGGCATACAAGAACATAGCTAGCAATACCAAGGATAGAAATTAATTATTTAGCAAACTTCTTCTGTTAGGGATGGATTTAAAAATACCTTATTGAATAGATTAAGGCTATTGTGATAATAAATTGGAGACTATTAGATTGAATTGACAAGATATACCTTGCTTTAATTTATTTATCATGAATGAAAATTGAGTCATTATGACTAATAAAGGGAGTAAACTTGACATCTAAAGCTATGGCCTAGTTTGAAGACCTAGTCTAATGTATGATTCTTATGAAAATCTATAATTGTGCACTTATAGCTAACAATGCCATCAAGAAAACATTGAGAACAAAATACTCTACGTGGGAGTTTCCATCAACTACAATCATACTCAAACTATTTGTATGAGAAATATGGCTTTTTGAAAAACTAAAATGCATATCCATTTATGCATACCACTAAAGACATGTCAAGTTACCTTCTAAGATCTTTGGAAATTCACACCAAATATAAACATGGATTTAATATTAAACAATGATAACAGCCAAAGAGACTATGATAAGGATAAGGAAAATCATTTGTGAAAACCATTTAAACTAATGAGGAAATTCTTTTAGAGAGATGTTGTTGAAAATCTTGAAAGTTTAATTCATATCTAATAGTGATAATTACAAGAAGGATTTTGTATTGAACAAGTTAGCTAGTCAGCACCAATGAATGAAATGCATGTTTTAAAAATATAGTTCTTACAAGATACAAACAATTGTCACTCCATATAGGGTTAGTGTCCTCTACAGATGAACAAAATAGAATACGAGGGATCACAGTAAACTAGTTGATATGTGTAGATATCTTGTCTTATAGTAGTGATGTCCCACAATGACAAGTGATGGAATTAGAACTCTTCTCACTGGCTTGAATGGAGGAGAAAATATATATAAAAAATTAAGTGTTCTAAATAGTAGAGAAAAGGGATGGAAGAAAAATGCAATCCACTATAATATAGAAATAAATATGGTAAACAATATGTTTGTATTGAAGGGATATTTTTACAAATAAGTGCAACAATGGTGGGGAGTGCTCATGCTTCTATACATACAGAGATGACTGATGTGCAACCTGATTCATAGCCTCTTGAATGATTATCCTAGCCTTTCCAAAAAAATTTCCTTTGAACCTCATCCTAGTAAACTTGTGTTGTGGTGCACATTTCATTGTTGATCAAAATTTCCATTTTGGGATTGCACAAATATGATGAGTGGGCAGAGGCACAATAAAATAAAATATGAAATGAAATGAATGTGCTACGACACAATATTTGATTGTCTTTTTGTTGATAGATTAAAATGGATACATAGCACTCCCTTTTATAGGCAAGTTTACAATCTCTAGAATTCTCTAACATTTGCTGACAAGACAATTATCTATAGGATTATAGAAACTGCTATAGCTGACGTAACCTAAACCCAAACTTCTAGAAATGTTTAATGAAGAATTGGAGTAGAAATTAAAATTTATAACATTCCCCCCTAATTTCTATTACCAACTATTACAAAGCTTCTTTAATATTTACAACTCTTAGAGCCTCCTTCAAAATTTCAAACTATACTTGTGGTAAAGCCTTGGTGAAGATGTTTGCAAGTTGCTCCTTTGATTTGCAATGTTGTAGATTAATTTCTCTACTATTAACCAGCTTTCTAATGAAGTTATACTTTGTGTCAATGTGCCTTTTCCTCTTGTGAAATGCATAGTTCTTTGAAAGAGAAATAGTAGACTTGTTATCACAATAGTAGGTCCATCTTGAGATTGCATTAAGTTTTGCAAAATCCTTCATATCCATACAGCTTGACATGCTACTATTGTTCCTACTACATACTCTACTTCAACTAATGAGAGAGTTACTACAGGTTGCTTCTGTGATGCCTAAGTTACAACACCTATCCCAAGATGAAATGCATATCCAGATGTGCTCCTTCTATCCTCAATATTCCCTACAAAATCACTATTTGTATATCCAACTAACTAAAAATTATCTAAAGTAGAACATAAAATTCCATGATTCATAGTTCTTTCAATATATCTCAAAATCCTTTTTCCTACCTGCCAATGTGAGGTCTTTAGTGAAACCATGAATCTAGAGAGTAAACTCACTCCATACATAATGTATGGTCTAGCAGTAGTGAGATATGTCAAACTACCAACCAATCGTCTAAATATATTTGAATGAAAATCTTTCTCAGTATCTTTTCTAGTTAATTTGGTGCCTATTACCATAGGTGTAGAAATTGGACTCCAATTTATCAATCTAAATCTTTTCAAAATATCTTTTGCCTATTTACTTTGACAAATAAAAATTCCTATATCATTTTGAGCAACTTTAATGCCAAGAAAATATTTCATCAATCCTAGATCTGTCATTTCAAATTCCCTTTTCATTGCTTATTTGAACATGTCAATAGATAAATGGCCTGTAAAGATCAAATCATCAACATATAAACAAACAATCAAAATTTGATCTTGTTCATTGATCTTGGTATATAATGTAGGTTCACTAGTACTTCTCTTTAATCCATTCTCCATCATGTATGAATCTATTCTACTGTACTAGGCTCTTGGAGAGTGCTTTAATCCATAGAGTGCCTTCTTCAACTTATAAACTTTTTCTTCATGTCCTCTTATTTAATATCTTGGTGGTCACTACACATAGACTTCATCCAAATATCCATTCAAAAATTTTGATTTGATGTTCATTTGGTGAACCATCTATTTTTTTTGAGCTGCAATAGCTAATACTATTCTAATAGTATCAACTCTTGCTACAGGTGCAAATATCTCATTATAGTCAACTCCATATTCTTGTGAAAATATCTTAGAAACTAACCTTTCCTTATATTTTTCTACATCTCCATTAGCTTTAAACTTAGTCTTATAAACCCATTTTACACCAATGTAGTCTTTGTTCTTAGGCAAATCAACTAATTCTCATGTATCATTTCTCTTAGTTGATTCTATTTGATCATTCATTGCATTAATCCAATGTTCTTCCTTAATTGCATCTTCAAAATATATAGGATCTTGAGTAAACAAAGAGAAATTTAATTCCAAATCTAATTTACTTCCTTGATCATAAATCTCACTCAACCTTCTAGTTTTCTTGCTTGATCTCAATTGTGCAAGTATAGGTTTTGACTTATTACTTACTTGTGAATTCAAAGATTCTCCATGTTCTATTTCTTTTTCTAAGTGATCTCCTTGTGGACTTCATGTTGGAGTTCCTTCTTGGTCACTTGGTTGATCCTCTTGATCTTCATGATCCCTTTTATCATTCTCATCATATGGTATTATGGTAGCACCTGTAACATTTGTATCTATATTTCCAGCCCAAGATTCATCCTCTTTAAATACAACATCTCTACTCGCAATGACTTTTTGGTGATAGGATTAAACAACCTATATGCCTTAGATTTCTCATCATAGCCAACAAAAATGCATTTCTCACTCTTATCTAACTTACTTCTACTTTCTCTAGGAACATGTGCATATGCAATACGACCAAATACTTTGAGATGAGAAACATTATGAATCTTACCACTCCATGCTTGCTATGGAACCATGTCCCTCACAATATTTGTTGGAATCCTATTCAAAATATAAATAGCACAAGAAACTACCTCAGCCCAGTACTCATCAAGAAGATTCTTACCTTTCAACATGCTCCTTGCCATCTCCATTATTGTCCTATTTTTTCTCTCTACAACACCATTTTGCTGTGGTGTGTAACTAGTAGTAAATTTCTTTTTGATTCCATCATCTCTACAATAACCTAAAAACTCATTTGACTTATACTCTCCTCCTCTATTAGATCTCAATACCTTGATAGGTAAACCACTTTGTTTCTCAAAAAAAGCCCTATATTCTTTAAATTTGGTAAAAGTTTCAAATTTTTATTTTTAAGAAAGTAAACCCATGTCTTTCTAGTAAAGTCGTCAATACATGTTAAGAAATAAATGCTCACCCCTAATAATGGTGTTTTCATTGGACCACATATATCTGAATGCACAATTTCTAAAGGTACCCTTGTTGTATATGACACCTCTTTTAGAAAACTCTCTCTATGATGTTTGGCCGAAAAACAAATTTCACATGGACTTAATGATGCTTCGATTGGGGGTAAGCCTCTTACCATTTCTTTCCTTTGCGATAAAGATTATCCTTTCAAATTTAGATGACCATATCACAAGTACCATATCCATGTTTGATCTTGACTTGTTTCCTTGAAACTTACTACAACTTTATCAGACATATTGTTCTTCATCTAAAGTGGAAACATTATGTTATTTGTCATTTCTACCCTTGCAATCACCATGTTACTAGGAGGCATATCAAATATAGTGCACAAATTTTTCTCAAAAATAACTCTATAACCTTTTTGGCTAAGCTGCCCCACACTTATAAGATTAGTTTTCAAACAACATACAAAGTATACATCAGAGATAGTTTTCTTACCATGCTTTGTTATAACATTGATCGTGCCTTTTCCACTCAAGTCCACTATCCAATTATTTCCCAACTTTACTTTGGATATAATTGATCTATCCAAGCTTTCAAAAAAATCTTCATTTCCTTTCATATGATTGCTGCAGCCACTATCTAAAAACCAAAAATTATTTGTGCTCTCTTTAGCAACATTGCAAGTAATGAACAATGTCTCAAAACTACTCTCAGAAAAAATTGCATTTTGTTTACTCATATCAGCTTGTTTCTTTTTACACTCATTTGCAAAATGTCCAGATTTTTTATAGTAATAACATTGAATATTTGATTTATGTAATGTCTAGTAATTATAGCTTCCCCTTGAATAGGAGCATTGATTTCTTCTTCCTCTTGAATCTAGACTCCTTTCTTCCTTCTGAAAATTATTTCTACCTCTTCCTCTTCCTCTAAATCTGGCATTTCCTCTTCCTCTACCTCTTCCAAATGTCATTTATGTTTTGAATGCATTCTCTAGTGAATCACCATTACACTTGTTCAGCTTGTCTTCATGATTATACAAGGATCCAAAAACCTTATCTATAGACAATGTTGTTAAATCGTTAGATTCTTCAATTACAACCACAATATTATCAAATTTAGGAGGAAAACTTCTTAAAAAAATTTCTACAACTTTCTGTTTAGAAAGCTCATCACCATTCATCCTCACCTGATTAACCACATTTACAACATGATTTGAAAATTTCTCTATAAAGTCAAACTCCTTCATTTGTAAATTCTCAAACTCTCTTCTAAGTTTTTGCAATTTGATGATCTTTACCTTACTTTTACCTTGATATGAAGTCTCAAGAATGTCCCAAGCTTGCTTGGCTATAATAGCTAGATTTATTTTTCTAAGAACTGAGTCATCTAGAGCTTGTCCAATAATTTGAAAAGCTTTTTTACTCTTCTGCCTATTTTCATCAAGCTTTTTCTTTTGATTAGCATTTAAAGTAGACTCATCTACAAGTTCAACATAACTAGTTAATAATATATCTAATAACTCATAGGAATCAAATATAAGCTTCATTCTAAAAGCCCAAAGAACATAGGAATTGAAGCTTGAAAACTCCCTGAAGTCATGCTTGATAGAAACTTATAAACAAAATTCATAGATATAACAAACAGTAAATAAGGTAAAAAACCTATAGATCTCACAATAACTTTATATCTCCTTTCCCTAATGCAATCCTCCCTATGGACAATTCTTCAAACTCCTCTTCTAAACTTGGCTCTGATACCACTTTGATGGGTGGCTAGAGGTAGAATAAAATAAAATATGAAATGCATTGAATGTGATGTGGCACAATATTTGATTGTCTTTTTATTAATAGATTAAAATGGATACATAGCACTCCCTTTTATCGGCAAGTTTACAATCTTTAGAAATCTCTAACATTCGACAACAAGACAATTATCTATAGGATTATGGAAACTACTATAGCTGACACAACCTAAACCTAAACTTCTAGAAATGTTTAATGAAGGATTGGAGTAGAAATTAATATTTCTAATAAAATAAGGCCTAGTAAAATAGCCTAGATTGTCATTCCAAACCCCATAAACTTATCTTGGTGCAATAAGTTTATGGAAAACCTCAACATTTGTGATACCTTGATAAACCATTTATTAGATCGAGCACGATAAGTTATTATCACTATTCATGACTATAACTTGATCTTTATGGAAGCAAAATAGTTGGATCCAATTTCAGAGAAGCAAACTAGAAATCAATGAAGGAAGTTGTAATAGAAAATTAATGAACATTGATTGTTGGATTCTGTTTTCATAAAATTTTAGATAAAATATCCCAAAATGATTATCTCAAATAAAGTACAAATAAGGCCTAGCCAAATAGCCTATATTGTCATTCTAGACCCCATAAACTTATTTTGGCACAGTAGGTTTATGGAAAACCTCAACATTTGTGATACCTTGATAAACCATTTATGAGATGGAGCACAATAAGTTATTATCACTATTCATGAATATAACTGGATCTTTATGGAAGCAAAAAAATTGGGTCCAATTTTGGAGAAGCAAACTAGAAATCAATGAAGGAAGTTGTAGCAGTGAATTGATGAACATTTATTGGCAGATTCACTTTTCATAAAATTTTAGATAAAACATCCCAAAAAGATTAGCTTAAATAAAGCACAGATAGATGGGATATCAATATTTATGATCTTTGCTATGAATTCAAGGTGGACTGGTGGCTATGATTGTTGATAGGAATTCAAGATAGAGTTAGTCATGTCAGAATCTATATGAAAGAAAGGCATTTGAGACTTTTTGGACAATCCATACAAGAATCAATACCTTATGAAGATATAGGACAGCCATAAGTGGAAAAACCCTAATGGATTCTCACCTTCAAGATGTATTGCATCATTTTGTTTATGGACCATTATAAATATATGTTTGAACAAACTATCACAATATGAGAGATAAAGGATAGTTTGATTGAACTAATGATGGGATCCGATTCATATCTAATGTGGTTCTAATTGAGGTATGTTATAATGTTTTGAATATAATATCTTGAATAGAAAGGTGAGTATTTATCCATCTCATTATTACTAAACTCTCATGTTTATAATATTTAATATAAGGTGGGAATTTGTTAGAATCAATTGTGCATAAATTAAATATTGGTACGGAGTTAGATTACTAAATATGAGTTACTCCCTATTTGAAAGGGAAATTCTTTATCAAAGTTAAATATTTGGTAATGAAATAATATGTTTGAGGGACATAGATTGAAATACATAAGTAGAAGGTCTATTATATATAAGTATACATTTTTGAAGGATATAATTTTTATGTTAAATTATATTGAGTAAAGATGTGTGGATAATACTATTGGTAATTCATGGTTGAATACATAAGAACTATTGTGTTATCCCTAGAGATGGATAGTGAGTGTACATAGGGTGAGGAGTAAATTGGTCACATTGGGACACGAGAATCCCAATATGGATTAAAATATGAGGGAGCCCCAAGCTAAGCATGTCCAAACTTAGAGCTAAAGTAAATCTTCCATCCATATCAAAACTAAACATGTTCCTAGTGGATAGGGAGTGTGCACAGGGGTAGGAGTAAATTGGGCGCATTGGGGCATGAAAATCCCACTATGGATTAAAAATCTAAGGGAGCCCCAAGCTGAGTGTGTCCAAACTCAAATTTTTAGTAAATCTTCCATCCACATCAAAAACTATGTATGTTCCTTAGTGGGTAGGGAGTGTGCATAGGGGGTGGAGTAAATCGGTCATGTTGGGGTGCAAGAATCCCAATATGGATTAAAAATCTGAAGGAGCCCCAAGTTGAGCGTGTCCAAACTTAGAGCCATAGTAAATCTTCCATCCACTATGGAATGATACACCTATTATAGTACTAGTTATGAAAAATATGCATTTCCAATCTAACTTTTGATTTTGATAGGGGAAAGGAGCACGATATTCATGATCAAGGTGGTAAAACATTTCCTTACTTTTTCTTATTCTAGTTTGTAAGCAAGGTTTTAACATGTATACTATGTGTTACATCATGTCTTCATGCATCAATGTGTTTTCTTTGTGTCTTCTTCATGTCTTCCTACATCCATGTGTCTACTTCGTGTTTGCATCATATCCTCATGCATTAATGTGTCAACTTTTTGTATCCATTTATATGTTCCTGTATATGCTATTATTTAATAACATGTCTACATTGAAAATGCCTAACACATACATAGGAAACAGAATGAATCTAGATTATGAATTAATGACAATCAAATTAGTTGCTTGAGGACAAGAAAATTCGAGAGGGGAAGATTGTGATATCCCCAATTTCAGATTGAGTTTTAATAGGAAATAAGGATTAAATACCAATATTAGATTATTAAATTATTATCATTATCTATTGAAAAAATAAATAAAAATAAAAACATTATTTATAATAAACACGATAAATAATATTAAATATCTTTAATAATATTAATGATATATTATATCTAAAATAATAATATTAAGGTTTAACATAAGTTATAATATAATAATGTATCATTATAGACATATACATATTGAAATAATAAAAATATTAAATATATATGATATACAAATATTGGATATATTTCAAATATGTATAATAATATATAATTCTTTAATATAATAATTTGATGGTATGTTTAAGATAATAATCTATTAAAGTAGTCTTATTAATATTAATAATAATTTATATAATTAATATAATAATAAAAAAATTATATATATATATATATATATATATAAAATTAATAATTACTTTATGAATATAATGAAAGGTCACAACTCTATATAATCAGATATATATAATATATCAAGCACAATGAAAGGATCATTGGAGAGAAGTATTGCACAAGCTAAAAAAGAGGTAAAAAAGAGGTAAATTAATGAATGACTATAAAGGGTCATTACAATCTTCCTTATAAAGACTTTGGTGGCTTAGGGTTAGGTATGAATCTATGGCTGAGATTCATCCATTTTCCTTCTTAAAGGTTCATATTTTTTGATTAGTTGCATTTAATTGCTTAGGGAATCCACATATAGATTTGTCCTTATCTTCAAAAGATCGAGATCTATAATTAAGTTGGTTGAAAATTGGTTTACATAGTTATTTGTGCCATAGCAAACAAGTATTTTGAATCTGTGTTACTTGGCATATGAAGTCACTAATACTTGGTATACGTTGGATTTCTACTTTTTACTTGGCACCTAAACTTCTCTGCATCTACTATTTTACTCAACACTTGAATCACTTGGCATGGTCTGTCTACTTGGCACTTGAGTAACTTAGCACATGAGTGACTCAGGACTCATTGTAACTTGACGTAGTATATTATTCACATGCACTCAAAATGTATTATTAATTGGGTATGAAATAAGTAAATGAATTAAGTGTGTTGACACTTAATTGTCAAAACCAATTTGAGATCAACAAAGTGTTCTTCCTATCATTAGCATTTTTAGTTCAATCTGCACTGGTGAAGGATTTCAAATCTAGGTTGCCTCCTTTCTTGTACCATAATCCATAATTTTTGGTACCCTTTAGATACCTCATGATTCTCTTTATTTCCATTATATGATTTTCTTTATGATTATCTAAAAATCTTGCCACCATACCAAATTCAAGAGCAATATTAGGGCCAGTATGTACTAAATATTGATGTTTTCCAATCATAGATCTATATGTGCTCTAATATACCTCTATAGAATCATCATTTTTTGAAATATTATGTCCAATAGACATATGTGTTACAACTAGTCTTGAATCCTCCATTCCAAACTAATTTGATATCTCCTTCATATACTTAGATTGAGTAATGTAGGTACCATCTTTCTTTTGTTGAATCTGTAAGTGAACAAAGAATTTGATTCCTTTGAATATTGACATCCTAAATTCCTTACTCATCTCCTCTAATTAATATTTGCACAAATATTCATTTCCAGTAAATAATGTATCATCCACAAATATTTCTCCCAAAACAATCTTCTTGTATGGTCCTTTGATCTATAGGCTAGTATTATCATTTGTTCTTTGAAAACCAATCTTCATCAAATAATTATGAAGTCTTTCATAATAAGAATTGGGAGATTGTTTGAGACCATATAATGCTTTGTGTAGTTTACAAAGTATATCCTTTTTGCTAGGATCTACAAAACCTTTACGTTGCTCAAAGTAGACTTCTTCTATAATTCCATTCAGGAATGTAGATTTCATATCCATCTGATACACTTTAAATCCTTTGTGTGTAGCATATGAAAGTAGAGCCCCAAGACCTTATAATCTTGTATCAAGAGAAAAAAATTGACCATAATCAATACCTTCCTCTTGAGAATGGTCATTGCATACTAACCTTTCCTTGTTTCTTGAAACTTCTCCATCTTCATTCAACTTATTTATGAACACCTACTTTATGCCAATTACATTTTTATTCTTTGGTCTCAGAACAAGAGTTAATGTCTTATTCCTTTCTATCTATTCTATCTCCTCATTAATTTCTTCAATCTAACTTTTATTAGCCAAAACATCTTTAACTATTCTAGGTTCAAATTTAGTAAGTAAACATGTACCTTTCAATTTGTTCTTTGGCATTGTACCTTTTGACTTGTCTACAAAGATTTTCTTAGGTGCATAGTGCCTTCTAACATATCTTGCAAGCACAAGTATTTTGGATTTATAGCTTGGTTCACTTGCCTCACTATGATCTTTTTCACCATGCTCTAGTATTTCATACTCAAACTCGGGTTGCATTGTCTGCAACTCGATAGCTTTTGATTGTGTCTCATGTCCTTTAGATTGTGACTTGGGTTGGACTTGCTACAACTTCAGTGCTTCTAGAGATTTTTGGGACTTGGAAAGTGAAGTCTATTTATTTCCAATTGTATTAGGTAATGTATTAGGTTCAAAGTAAAGAAACTTTCTTTGGTCTTTAGGTTATAATTTGCTACTCTCTTCTTCACTCTTTTTCTGCAAACTCATAAATCTTCACATGTGCACTTTCTATGTCCATATGAGTAGTTAGATTCAAACACTTGTATTATTTACTTCTACTAGAGTATCTTAGAAATATGCCTTCATCACTTTTGACATCAAATTTACCATTTATAGTCTCCTTCAAAGTATAAAATTTTCTAACAAATAATTTCAAGTAACTTAAATTAGGATTATAGCCATACCATAGTTCATAAGGAGTCTAATTTGAATCCTTCTTCAATTGTACTCTAATTATGGTATGAACTTTTGTACTTTTTTTCTTCCAATATTTTACTGAAACATTGTTTTCTATCATTAGGGTTCTTGCACAATCCATGATTGATATGTTCCTTTGTCTACATACTATTCTATTGAGGTGTATCAAGGATTGATACTTGTCTTTTGATTCCTTTCTCACTATAATTCTCCTCCTCTATCCAACCTTAAATACTTAATCTCCTTTCCTATTTCCTTTTCAACTATATGCCAATAGGGCCACAAAGGTCTATATGAACCAACTCTGAGACTTCTTCAGAATGATAGTTATCTCTCTTGAATCATCTCTTTCCCATCATACCAATTTGATAATTGTTGCACATGCCCATGTTAGGTTTCCTCAAACCAATAATACCTCTTACTCTTTTGTTTTTCCTTATCTTGATCAGGTTATCAAAGTTTACATTACACAAGATTTCTTGCCATACCAAATTTCTTCTACTCAAGAAATGAAACATGAGCTTTCACTAGATCTAGGTAGAATAAATTTCCTTTTGTTTGATTACTAGACCCAACTAGATTTTCTTTTCCATTTGGTAGCTTGGCCTTCCCATTCATGAATTCTACCTTGGATCCAATGTTATTCAACTATGCCACATTCAATAGATTATGCTTCAATCCTTCAACCTAATAAGCATTGTCACATATGAATTAATTGGTACGAGAAATACAACCTTTTCCTTTTATGCAACATAAAACCCCTAAGGAAGAAAGGAAAGTCACTCCTTCTACCTGCATTCCTACAAAAAGAGCCCCAAAGGTTTACCAGCCAATCTCCTGAAGTCTAAGCTTTAGGAGGAGGAGGAGGATAATGACGAGGGAGCAGATACATAATTAGAGGAAGAGAAGAAGGGGGAGGATGATGTGAAGGAGGAGGAGAAGGGGAGGGAAAGAGGAAAGAAGGAGGAGGATTTAGCTAACATGTCAGGGAATCCCAAGAAAAGGAAAGTAGATGAGGCTTTGCTACTAGAAGAAAGCAATGACCAAATTTCTAAGACTCTAGGCCCTGGCCCCTCTATTTCTCTATCTAAAGGGACAATAGAAATTCTAGTGAAAAAGAGTGGGGAGGTGATAAAAAAAAATAGGAGAAAGCATTGGAGGAATTTTAACATGAAAACTACAAAATTGGGGATAGTTAGGGAGCCAATAAATCTCCAAGTGATGGAAGACGATGATGACAAAGCCCATTTCAATGAGCTCATTGACCCTACTCTAACCATTATCTCAAATAATGAAAGGAAAACTAGGCTTAATCTTTTGAACAATGCAAAGAACAACATGATAGACAATTTTGGGTCTATCAAATGGTTGTTCCATTAAATTAAAGACTGTAAGAGGAAAAGAAGCTAGGAAGGAAGCTAGAGAATCAGCAATGACTAGGGGCACAATGAAGAGAAGAGAAGCTAGGATGGAAGCCAATGACACTGCAACATCCAAGGAGACAATCTTGAGCAGAAGGATAGAATCACCAAGGTTGAAAAAAGAGTCCAAAGGAGGGAGTTCTCCAATCAAAACTTGGCTAATCAAGTCATTGCTACATTGAACACCCTAAATGAGAATATTAATAGTCTGCATGAATCATTGATGAGTGCTAGATTTGGTGGAGAAAAGATGGAGAAGACTAGCTTGGACATTGGGTAGGCTGAAGATTATTTGAAAGAAACTAGGGATCCAATGAAGGCTTAAAACTAGGACCAAGAGAATGCGAACAACTAGAAGACCAATGAAGCTACAAAGAGCTTGTAGGTTCTTGATAGGGATAACTAATATTTGGTGCTTTATTTTTATCTTGTCTTTTTCTAGTGTAGCTAGTTTTTTGTATCCTAGTCGTAGGCCTATTGTTTGGGTTGGGCTTTTGATAAGCAAATGCATTCTAGCTAGACTTTATTTAATATTTCTATTTTAGATATGTTATAAAAAATTTTGTGTTTTAGGATCCCTATAAAACCTATTTTACTTAATGAAAAACATAGTCCATTGTTTCTATATGTTACACTTCCACCATCATAGTGTTCTATTTTTTCAAACTTTGTTTTATCACCATTCATATGATGAGAAAAACCACTATCAATAATCCACGTATCATTTTTGCTAACATAAAAAATAAGTGTTATCTTATCTTCTACATTATTTGATTCATTTCTTATAAAAATATAAACCATTTCATCATCATCACCACTATCAAAATCTTTAGCCATGCCTTTGAACCTTTTGTTCTTATTTTCTTCTTTGTCTATTTTGATACCTTGTAGTAATTTGATCAACTTATTTAGAAGAAAAAAAGATTAGAGGAAGTTTACCTTTGTACTTTCCTTTGGCTTTGGGGTATCTTCTTACAAGTAGGGCATAAATGGCTTCAAGATCACTCTTAGAATTATCTTCTTGTTCACTTTTAGTTTGTTTTCCTTTAGACTTTCCAACTTTTTCATTGAGTAACTAGTTGTCTTGAATTGTAGATTCAAGATTAATATAACAAGGAACATAATTATCATAGTTATTGAGGTCAAATATTGTCAATCTTCCCAATAGAGTATCCAATTATTGTTAGGATCAAATCTCAACTCTTGAATAACTAACAGTCTAATTACATAGATAAGAAGAAAGGTTCTATGTACCTTGTTTACTATTGGATACAATTGATTAATTATGTGTTGTATTTGATGTTACACAAATGTCACATCAATTGATAGTCAATGCTTCTCAAGCTTAGCCAAACAGTGAAGACAATTTTCCATGTCTACCGAGCATTCCTATGCAGAAGATAGTGTCTACCAAGTTCACTTAGGCATCAAAGGAATTCACGCAAAAAAAGTGTGTGAACCAAGCTCACTCAGTTACCAAAGAATTTTTGCAAGTTTCTAGTGTTAATTGAGCTTCTATTGGTTAATATAGGAGGTTGCTTTTGAATTAATTTTTACTGAGATGGGTTAGTTAATGAAGGATTTTCTTATTTTGGCATATGAAGCTTAATTGTTTTATCTTTGGTTCTAGCTTACTATGGTGATGAATATTAGTTGTTGTAAATTTTATTTGAGATGACTTGACAATATGAAAAGTATAAGTAAAAGATCAACTTTTGTTTTCAAAGTGTGCAAGAAGTAATGAATGAATTACAAGAGATGATGAGAAGAATCAAATTTGAAGGATAAGCAGAATATCCTTGTGGAGTAGAAAAGTTATATTTGATCAAGAAGGATTAAGTATAAGGTAAAAGAGAGATTTTCAATCAGTAATTTAGTTTCATCTCAATTAGGTCATTTCATTTTTACTCTCTAACCATTATAACACTGATCTAAATCTCTTAACAAAGTTGGTTTAACAACCTTTTGTGAAGCCTCTAACAAGGTGGAAATTCTATTGAATTGTTTCAAGACCTTTAACAAGGCCGCTCCTAAAAAAGTTATTAAATCCTTTAACAAGGTCACACCTAATAGTGTGTTTGGTAACCTTTAATAGAGTTGGCTCCTAATAGGGCTCACTTCAAAAGAGTAAAAAAACAATAACTAGTAACAATTGGTGGTTTTTTCCAAATTGGATTTAAACATTAAATCTTGGTGTTATATGTGTTAATGTTATTTCTTTCATGCTTGCAATTAATAATGAGTAATCATTGACAATATCTTAAAGATCTACAAAATTAACACACTCAATACTTATCGAGTTACAATATTTATCTATGTTTATCGTGCATCTGTAGTATTAAGTTTTCAAAATGTAATTTTGTATTGAAATCTAAGGGATCTAGTATTTATTTTAGTAGTAACTGATTCACCCTTCCCCTCTCAATTACTCCTCTTATATTTTCAAAATTTGGTATCAGAGCTCTTGGTGCTTATAGAGAAGGTTTCAAGGACCTAAGCTAAAGATCGGGATGTCTTATAAAAGAGAGATTCCAGAGTTAAATAGAGACAATTTTGTAACATGGCAAGGATTTATGAGGTTACATGTAGCTACAATCGATGATTTTGGTTATAAGTATCTTGATGCTGAATATAAAACTTCCATTAGAACATTATCAGTTGAAGACATTGTTGAGAAGAAGAATCATAACATCATGATGATTGATATTGCATCTACTCTCAATTATGTTGAATTTGATGAGGTTAAAGGCAATTAAACTACTCATGAAATGTGGGCCAAGCTAAAAGGTATCTATGGAGCTGATGAAAATGTAAGAAGAGAAAAGGAAAAAGTCTTAGAGGAAAATTTGACCAAATGAGAATGAGAGAAGCAAAGCTATTATAAGTGCAATCAAAGCATCTAGAGGAGACATTAAAGATGAAACTATTGTAACTAAAGTACTTAGAACTCTTCTTTCTACCTATGCAATTAGAGTATCTACAATTCAAGAAATGAGATGTGATCCAAATAAAAAACTAAACTTAGATGTTCTAGTTGGAAGATTGACATCTTTTGAACTAGATAACTATGATAACTGTGTTCCTATTTGCAAGAATATTGAGTTTACATTTTATGCCAAACTCTCACTTGAAGAAAAGGGAAAGAAATCAAATGAAAATCATTTAGGAAGTGATGAAAAAATTTTTGACAGTGATCTTGAAATTGTTGAATACCTACTTGCAAAGACATACCCCAAATGTAGAGGAAAATACAAAGGTAAAGTTCCTCTAATCTATTTTTCTTGTGACGAAATTGGTCATATTGTTGCCAGGTGTCTAAATAGAGAAAGCAAAGATGAGAATAAGTCCCACAAGTACAAAGGGAAGAATGAATTTATGATGCGGGAGCATCTTGACCCTTCATACATTATGAAAAATTGCATAATATTTTAATATTTAAGTCATTTAGATTTCATATAACCATGTTGAAAAAATGGTTAAAATGCATAACTTTTCATTGTCATGTATTAAAAAGTAGAAAAAAAATACATTTTCATTGTAATGGGAGTGCTTCAAAAAGCATTGAAAAATGTACGAAGGTTAAAAGATTGTGTTGGGTTGGTTAAAAAGGTGGTTGGAAAGTTTTAAACCACCAAAGCCACTTTAAAATCATTGTATTGGTCGTTCCAAATAGAGAGGGGTGAATGAGAACAAAAAAAAGTCATTTCGAAGCAACTGGTTTTCAAGAATTTGCCATTTTGATTGGTTTTAACTATTGTAGTGCTGGTTGTAGGTCTTGAATGGCCATGTACAGGCTAGAACTCTTGTATTTTATATATATTTGAAGATTAAGATGAGTAATATTATCTCTCCTTTTGGTTTGGAACAATTTTATTAAGTTTTGAAGAAGTTAAGCTAGTTTTGGTAAAAGTGGTCATTTGCAGATTTGAGGATGCCCAGCTATAGTCAGATTTATATGTTTAGTACGGGCATATTTGGATGAAAAAATTTTTTTAGTTATATTCATTGGAAATATATATGAATCATGTTTTATTTCCAATTTTTTTGAGTCATTTTCATTCAGATATGTGTCAGTTATGGTCATTTTAATGAAGACTGGTTTTTAAAGATTTGTTTTGAAGTTACAAGCAATGATTGGTGCTTATAGAAAAATTTATGAATTGGAAAATTTAATAACCTATATATTTAGAAGAAAAACTCATATAAGGTTTCTTGAAAATTGGTTTTGTTTTATTTGGAGTCTTTTAGAGAAAGTTATTAGGCTCCCAAGGAAGGGTTACTAGTTTTTACTTCTGATTTATGATATAGAAAATGGGTCTACATACAGAGACTATAACGTCTAAAGGATTGAGTTATTTTGGCTCATCTTTTGATATGTTTTATAATTTCCAATTTATAACAAATATTCCAAATGGTTTTTCAAGAAAATTTATGGATTTAAAATTATTATTAACATACTTGAGTATAGCAGTTAGACCATGTGAATGGCAAAGTATTGTAAACTAGTGTTGGAAAGAGTTGTGTTTTGCTTCATGAGGTGCCTAAAAATGGAATTTATTTCATGGATTTTTAAGGCATACTCATGTATCCCAACATTTGGTTTACTCCATTGCTGCTATTTACATCGTATTGGTATCAGAGTCAGTGAAAGGTCTAGTGTTTTTGTAGGTAGAGATAACTGGTGGTATGTGGATCCATCATAGCTGCAAGAAGGATGCATTTGCAATTGTACATGTGAAGATCTCAAGCTAAGATCTTGGTATTGTATCCATCAGAGATACATTTGGAGTAGGATGTTGAGAGAAACCATTGAGTGAGAGTGGGAAGTGCATCATCGAACCGAGTCTACTATTGGGTAAGATGACAATAAGGTGGTATGAAGAAGCAGCATAAAGCATGATGGTTAGCAGCCAGTATTTACTCCATTCATGGGAGTCATTTTAGAAATATAGAGTATTCAAAAGAAGCATGGACCTGGTGATAAAGACAAGGAAGTGAAAGATTTGATTGCAGAACTCTCCACTACACATTTCCATGGGACATGGAAATCTTTTAAGCCTGGGAGTATGATGCGGGAGCATGTTGACCCTTCATACATTATGATGAATTGCATAATATTGTAATATTTAAGTCACTTAGATTTCATATAACCATGTTAAAAAAATGGTTAAAATGCGTAACTTTTCATTGTGATGTATTAAAAAGTAGAAAAAAAAATACATTTTCATTGTAATGGGAGTGCTTCAAAAAGCATTGAAAAATGTACAAAGGTTAAAAGATTGTGGTTGGTTGGTTAAAAAGGTGGTTGGAAGTTGTAAACCACCAAAGCCACTTTAAAATCATTGTATTGGTCATTCCAAATAGAGAGGGGTGAATGAGAACAAAAAAAACTCATTTTCAAGCAATTGGTTTTGAAGAATTTGCCATTTTTATTGGTTTTAACTATTTTAGTGCTGGTTCTAGGTCTTGTATGGCCATGTATAGCTTAGAAATCTTGTATTTTCTATATATTTGAAGATTAGGATGAATAATATTCTCTCTCCTTTTGGTTTGGAACAATTTTATTAATTTTTGAAGAAGTTAAGCTAGTTTTGGTAAAAGTGGTCATTTACAGATTTAAGGATGCCCAACTACAGTCGGATTTATATGTTTGGTACTAGCATATTTGGATGAAACATAGGTTATAGTTATATTCATTAGAAAGATATATGAATCAGATTTTATTTCCAATTTTTTAAGTCATTTTCATTTAGATATGTGTCAGTTATGGTCATTTTAATGAAGATTGGTTTTTAAAGATTTGTTTTGAAGTTACAGGCAATGATTGGTGCTTGTAGAACAATTTATGAATTGGAAAATTTATTAGCTTATATATTCAAAAGAAAAACTTATATAAGGTTTCTTGAAAATTGGTTTGATTTTATTTGGAGTCTTTTAGAGAAAGTTACTAGGCTCCCAAGGAAGGGTTACTGGTTTTTACTTCTGATTTATGACAGAGAAAATGGGTCTACATGCAGAGACTATAACGTCTAAAGGATTGAGTTATTTTGGCTCATCTTTTGATATGTTTTATAATTTCTAATTTAGAACAAATATTACAAAGGGTTTTTCAAAAAAATTTACGGATTGAAAGTTATGATTAATGTACTTGAGTATAGTAGTCAGACCATGTGAATGGCAAAGTATTGTAAACTAGTGTTGGAAAGAGTTGTGTATTGCCTCATGAGATGTCTAAAAATGGAATTTATTTCATGGAATTTTAAGGCATGCTCATGTATCTAAATATTTCATTTACTCCATTTCTGCTATTTACATCAGATTGGTATCAGAGCCAGTGAAGGTCTGGTGTTTTTGTGGGTAGAGATAACTGGTGGTATGTGGATCCATCATAGCTACAACAAGGATGCCTTTGCAATTGTAAATTTGAAGATCTCAAGCTAGGATCTTGGTATTGTCTCCATCAGAGATATGTATAGAGTAGGATGTTGAGAGCAACCACTGAGTGAGAGTGGGAAGTGCATCATCGGACCGAGTCTACTATTGGGTAAGATGACAATAAGGTGGTATGAAGAAGCAGCATAAAGCATGATGGCTAGCAGCCAGTATTTACTCCATTCATGGGAGTCATTTGAGAAAGATAGAGTATGTAGAAGAAGCATGGACCTAGTGATAAAGACAAGGAAGTGAAAGATTTGATTGCAGAACTCTCCACTACACATTTCCATGGGACATTGAAATCTTTTAAGCCTGGGAGTATGATGCGGGAGCATGTTGACCCTTCATACATTATGATGAATTGCATAATATTGTAATATTTAAGTCATTTAGATTTCATATAACCATGTTAAAAAAATGGTTAAAATGCGTAACTTTGCATTGTGATGTATTAAAAAGTAGAAAAAAAAAATACATTTTCATTGTAATGGGAGTGCTTCAAAAGGCATTGAAAAATGTACAAAGGTTAAAAGATTGTGTTGGGTTGGTTAAAAAGGTGGTTGGAAAGTTTTAAACCACCAAAGCCACTTTAACATTATTGTATTGGTCATTCCAAATAGAGAGGGGTGAATGAGAACAAAAAAAAGTTATTTTGAAGCAATTGGTTTTCAAGAATTTGCTATTTTGATTGGTTTTAACTATTTTAGTGTTGGTTCCAAGTTTTGTACGGCCATGTAAAACCTATAACTCTTGTATTTTTTATATATTTGAAGATTAGAATGAATAATATTCTCTTTCCTTTTTGTTTCTAACAATTTTATTAAGTTTTGAAGAAGTTAAGCTAGTTTTGGTAAAAGTGGTCATTTGCAGATTTGAGGATGCCCAGCTACAGTCAGATTTATGTGTTTGGTACAGGAATATTTGGATGAAAAAAAAGTTCTAGTTATATTCATTGGAAAGATATATGAATCATATTTTATTTCCAATTTTTTTGAGTCATTTTCATTTAGATATGTGTCAGTTATGGTCATTTTAATGAAGACTAGTTTTTAAAGATTTGTTTTGAAATTACAGGCAATGTTTGGTGCTTGTAGAACAATTTATGAATTGAAAAATTTAATAGCTTATATATTCAGAAGAAAAAAATAATATAAGGTTTCTTGAAAATTGGTTTGGTTTTATTTGGAGTCTTTTAGAGAATGTTATTAGGCTCCCAAGGAAGGGTTACTAGTTTTTACTTCTGATTTATGACAGAGAAAATGGGTCTACATGCAGAGACTATAACGTCTAAAGGATTGAGTTATTTTGGCTCATATTTTGATATGTTTTATAGTTTCTAATTTAGAACAAATTTTCTAAATTTTGTTGCAAGAAAATTTACGGATTGAAAGTTATGATTAATGTACTCGAGTATAGTAGTCAGACCGTGTGAATGGAAAAGTATTGTAAACTAGTGTTGGAAAGAGTTTTGTTTTGCCTCATGAGATGTCTAAAGGTGGAATTTATTTCATGTATTTTTAAGGCATACTCATGTATCCCAACATTTGGTTTACTCCATTTCTGCTATTTACATCAATTTAAAAGTCACAAATCCTATAAAGAGAAAGGTAAGAAAACTTGTTTCATGGCTAAAGATTTTGATAATAGTGAAGATGAAATGGTGTACATTGCTATAAAAGACGAATTTGATGATGAAGAAGATCAGATGGAACTTATTTCTCATGTTAGTGAAAATGATACTGGGATTATTGATAGTGGATGCTTACATCATATGACTGGTGATAAAATAGAATTTGAAAATTTTGAATACTATGATGTAGGTAGTGTAAGGTTTGGAAACAATGCACCTTGTTGCATAAGAGGAAAAGGTCATATCTCATTAACCAATGAACTTATATGTGATAGTTCCTATTGGGTTAAAGGAATAAAGCATAATATATTGAGTGTGGCATAGTTGAACAACATTGAGTTCAAGGTAGAGTTCATGACTGGCAAGGCAAACCTGCTAGATGACAAAGGAAATCTGGTTGGATCAAGCTAGCAAGCTAAAAGTAACCTATTTTATCTTGAACTTGGTGAATGCTTATGTTTTATTGCTCAAGTAGAAGAAACTTGATTATGGCATAGAAGATTACATCATGTAAATCTTGATAATTTCATCAAGATAAGTAAACATAAAAGAGTAAGAGGTATCCCTAGTTTGAAGAAACTTGATGTTGGATTAACAAAATTTTCTAAATTGGTAAAATGGGAAAGACTAGTTTTAAGAGAAAAAACTATCAGTCAAAAGAATTCTTAGAAATTTCACATTGATTTATGTGGACTCATTAGAATAGAAAGTTATAGTGGAGAAAAATTGTTCATTCTTTTTGTTGATGACTATTCTAGGATGATGACTGTGATGTATCTAAAAGAAAAATTAGAAGCCTTTGAGAAATTCAAATGGTATCTGGCAAGAATGGAAAAAGAAACTAGAAAGAAATTAAAGTGTTTAAGATTAGACAAAGGTGGTGAATTCATCTCCAATGAATTCGATAATTTTTGCATTGAAAGAGGAATCAAAAGAAAGTATTAGCCCTTGGTACACTTCAATAGAGAGGAATTGCTAAAAGAAGAACTAGGTCCATCATGGATTGTGCAAGGACACTAATGATTGAAAAGAATGCTATTATCAAATACTAGGAGGAAGCTATCAGCACTATAGTTCATACCTTAAACTAAGTTCAATTGAAGAAAGACTCTAACAAAACTCCCTATGAACTATGGTATGGATACAAACCTAATGTAAGTTATTCGAAAGTATTTGGAAGCAAGCATTATATCTTGAAAGAATCTAGAAAAGAAAAATTTGATGTAAAAGGAGACGAAGGCATATTTATAGGATACTCCTATAGAAGTAAAGCATAGAAATGTTTGAATCTAACCACTCATAAGATTATAGAAAGTGCACATGTAAGAAATGATGAGTTTGTAGAAAGGAGTGAAGAAGAAAGCAAAAAGGAGCTAGAGGATTACAGAAGATTAGTCTACTATAAATTTGATACCCTACCAAACCTATTTGAGAGAAAGGAGACTTCATCTCCCAAGCTCCCCAAATCTCCAATGGTTATCAAGTTGCAAGAAGTGAAAACTAAGTTATAGGGATCTGAGTTACACTTAGAAGCTCTAGAGCTAATTCAAAGCGAGTCTAAAGAACTTGAGCCATAGATAGAAGGACTGAAGCTTGAAGCTAAATTTCACACTAAAGATAGTGGAATTCATTCAAAAACCAAAAAACCTATATTGGCCAAATATTTTAGAAGGCATCACGTACCTGATAAGATCATTGGAGACAAATCAGATGGAACAATGACAAGAAGCAAATTAAAAAGTACATGGTCACTTGCTAAATTTGAACCAAGAAATAATGTAGATGCTTCAAAAAATGAAATTTGGATTGAGACTATGAATGAAGAGATAAAATAGATAGAGAAGAATAATACTTGGACTCTTGTTTCTAGGCTTAAAAATAAAAAAGTAATTGGCACAAAATGTGTTTTCAAGAATAAGCTGAATGAAGAAGGAAAAGTTTCTAGAAACAAAAAAAAGACTACTATGTGAAGGCTATTCTTAAGATGAAGGTATTGATTATGGTGAAACCTTTGCCCTTATTGTAATGTTAGAAGGTGTTAGAACATTATTTTCATATGCAACTCATAGAGGATTCAAAGTATATTAGATGGATGTTAAATCTGCATTCTTAAATGAAATTCTTGATTAGGAAGTCTACATTGAACAACTTGAAAGTTTTATAGATCCTAAAAAAAATAACATGGTCTAAAAATTACAAAAAGAATTATATGGTTTCAAACAAGATCCTATAGCCTAGTATGAAAGACTAGGGTATGTGCAGGATCATGGTGTGCCAAAAAGTGGCAATCTGAAAAATCTTTAGGTCTAAAATATCTCAAACCATTTCAAAATCTATTCCAACCTTTTTTCAACCCACCCTAATACTAAATGAAAAAAAATTAATATATTAATAAGGTCTACTATATGTTTTGATACCAAACCTATATGGTCAACTTTTAAAACATCCTAAAAATGTGTTTTTGACCTATTTTAATGTGACCTTTACTTCAAACATGTAGCTGTTGACTTTTTTTTCACCAAGATTTGATGAAATGAAAAGGGTTTCTTAAGAATGTTCTTATATTTCTATAAATGTAAGGTTCGTCAAATTATGAGTTTAGTAAGTAATTATTACTTATTTTCTAAAGGAGTTACATATAAAGTTCTAACTAACACACTACTTAAAAAACAACAATAACTTTCAAATGGTACAACATTTTTTAAATCCAAAAGATGAATCACATTCTATGTTTCTTCTACTATAAGGAAAAATAAATAAAAAATTAAATTTTGCAAAGTTTTGAATCAGTTAAGGTGTTCAGACACGAGTTTTTTTATTGCAAAAATATTAAAGTCAAAAATTAATTACTTATTGCTTACTTAGAATAAAAATACCCAAAAATATGTGTCACATCTAGGCATGAGTCTACTATTGGAAATATTCAAGATATGACAAGTTACTGAGAGGGGAGGGGTGAATCAGTAACTTTAAAATTTCAAACAATAAAACTGCATACTGATATATTCACCATTCATCCAAGTAACTTACTGTAAGCATGAAACAAAATCATTTGCAACACTTGAACACACAGATTTGGTGACCCAGAAACCTTCCAAATAGAAAGTAAAACTAGGGTGGGGATGAAACCCACAAAGCTTCGTTACTGCAGTATGAAGTTGGTCGGTTAAGGCTTATAATGACCACTTCTAGTGATCTGCCCTATTAGGAGCACAAAGGATTTCTAGATCCACCTTGTTAGAGGATTTACAAACATACAATAAAGTATGCACTCTGTTAGGAGATTTTACAAAAGACTATTAAGTCTACCTTGTTAAAGGATTTACAAAAATTGATTCACCTGTTAGAATGAAATAGTGGATCTGATTACAACTGATTGCTGATAAGATCCGCTATGCTCTGATTCACCTTGATGTGATGGATAAAACTTTTCTGCTCCAAAACTTGACCTTGTTGAATGCCTTCACAATTCAGCACACATACTTTCGCACGCATGTATTTCTTTCACACTTTCGCATTTTCATTCATTACCATTACTATTACCATTATATTTGAATGATACAATACATTGCATATATATACCATCCAAATAAACAATACATGCAAGGTCGGCCAAAACAACAAGTGCAAATCTCTATACAAAGTCGGCCCAAGGTAAAAACTCGAGTTCACTGAACTGACTCGGTGTCCTTCTGATACTCGGCATCCACTACGTTACTCGGCATCATCATGTACTCGGTAGAAGTGAAGGCATGGTCCATACTAAACACTTCGAGTAGTTCTGAACTCGGTAACCACTGAAGACTCGGTAGAAGAGATGTCACTCGGTGAACACTTCTATCTGAACTGTAGCTCGGTGATCAAAGGAAACACTCGATAGAACCTTGTGACTCGGTGATAGTTAGTTTCCTTGATAACCGTCTGAGTTCGATAAAATTAATTTCCTTGATAACCTCAAGAGCTCGGTTATCATGAAGTTCTCAGTCAATACTAAGTACGTCTTCACTCGGTCAAAACTGATTCCTTTCTTTACCTCGAATCACTCGATAAACACTGGCTGCTTTGTTCACCTTGATCACTTGGTAAACACTGACTTCTAGGTAAAGCTTGGCTAACAAAGGAATGTCTGGTGAGAGCTCGGTAAGCATTTAGAATCCAATAAGTGTTGTAACTAATGACAAAAATGTATCATAATGCCAACAATCTCCCCGTTTGGCATTAGTGACAAAAACACTTATGAGACAAAATTTATCTGACATGCTGATGACTAATTCTGAATATATATAGCTTCATTATATACAACTCCCCCATAGAATGTACATACAATATTTACATGAGCTGTATATCTCTTCCTTTGTACAATTTTTGAAAAACACTTATTCACCCATAGTATACATATCCAACAATAATCTCCCCCTTTTTGACAATAATGCCAAAGAATAAAAGAATATATATACTTATATAGAAACACCAAAATGAGAGATGAACTCTGAATGTACCTGAAGAATAAGCTGGAGAGTCTTATCCCAATTCTCTTGCAAAATTTTGCAGGTGGAAAGAGCTACTTGAACTTCAGCCGAAAGTTCAATCACATGGTCTGCAATGGAGAAGTTATTATCATGGATTAATGTCTTTGAATGTGCAATGTGCTTCTGCATTGAATCCATGATGGGAAGGATCATGTTTTGGATATCTATCAATGTAGATTGGATCCTTGCCTCTTCTCTCAATAGCTTTGCCTGCTTCTCTGACAAAAATTTGATCATGAGGTGATGAGATGAGCTTGAACTAGGGTCAAGCTTCAAGTTCTGTGCGCTCACCTTGAGATCCTCATCAATTTTATTTAGTTTCTCTCTTATTCCCTTAGTGTACTCGGTAACATCACAAAGCTTAGCAAAAAGAGATGTTACATTATTAAAAGAATTTTCCATATCTGCAAAAACTGAGGTTAATGCAACCTGATTTATTGCAATGTTCTGGGCAATGTGCCCCAACACCTTATTATCAAATTTCTTTGCTGCACGCTCAATCATCTTTTCTTGTCCAGAGGCATCTTCATTGAATTTATTAACTGCCTCTTCCAATTGAATAAAAATGTGTTGAGAAGTATCAACATCAACACCTATAGCCTCAGTAATTATGTTTCGGGCATCCTCAATTATCCTGTATTCCTTATCCCTTTTCGATCTTAACTGCATCTGAGTAGCCTTTTTCTCAATAAGTTGACTAGCATACCTCATTTCTTCAATGGTAGCATTATCAAAGTCAATCTTTAGAATTACTATCTCTATGTCCAAGTCAATGTCTTCAGGAATTTCCTTTTCAGTGATCATAAGTCTTAATGGTTGCTTTTGTTTGACTTCTGAGATGACTGGTTTTACCTTTGGAATAGACACAATAGTAGAGACAGAAGGACTAGTAGTAAAAAATGGGATGCTTGAGGGTTGAGTGCCAATAGGAGTATGTACATGGTCAAAAATTTGAGTACTGGCCAAAAATGGTGATACACTCGGTAATATAGTATCTAAGCTCACTGTGCCTGAAGTAGATGGTGAAAAAATTGTAGAACAAATTGGAGTAGTCAAAATTGGAGAACTCACAGCAATACCAACTGATGATGATGGAGTCGAGGAGGCCAACTCGGTAGATGAAGAGGGGTGCAGCTTGGTAGACGAAGTGGTAGTCACTTCCACTGATGATACCTGGAGCTGCGATATGGCAGGTGTAGATGGTAAATCTGGTGTAGATGAACGTGCTGAAGTTGACTCCAACCTTGATGATGTCACAGGTTTAGCTGGGGAGTGAGGAAGGGATGCAATAATTGTTTCTGCAATTTTTACCGGATCATCCTCCGTATCTTCCTCTTCAGCTTCTTCCTCTTTTTCTTCTTCCTCTTTCTCTTCCATCATTGCATGCAACTCTCCTGGTGTAACTGTGATGGATGGAGCGCTATCTGATTCATCACTGCTGCTGCTACTGTCATCATCCTTTATTTCTACTGGGTCTACAATGAGTTTATGTAGATGATAGATGTTTTTCCACATGTTTGTAGCATCATTTACAACATGCTCTATATCTTTGATCAAAATCAAACAAGTGTGGAATCTGATCATCATTTTACCTTCATAGGTTTTCAATTCAGATTTTACCTCTGCTCCAGTGAGACTAGGCCGAAGATTCTTCAGGGATTGCTCATATATATCTTTTACCGTCTTGGTGGCTAACTCCCATCTTGACTGTACTCTCTCCAGTAGTTCTTTAAAGATATGAGGAGCAATCTGGTCCAGGGAGTATTTCCATTTTCCCATTTTGTTAAGTACTAGTTCCTTAATCTGCATTTTCTCTGCATCAGTCCTTGTCTCAAATTTCAATGCCTTGAAATTTGTGATGCTAGCTCCTTCTTCCAATGATTTGAGCCTTTGCTTGAATGTAGGTACAGGCTTGACCAATACAAGTTCCTGAATACCTTTTCTTGTCCTTCGAGTAAATACTGCAGTAGGCTGCTTCTTGGGCTTGGTAATGATTACCTTGCCTTTCTTCTTTGCCGGTTGCTCTTCTTCTGATTCTTCTTCTCTTTTTTCTTCTTCTTCACTTTCTTTATCTTCACCTTTTCCCTTGGTGAGCATAAGAGGACCCATTGTAGTTTTTAGTTTGGCCACTTTCCTCTTACCTTTGTTGATGGCCTGCGGAATTTTGATTTCCAGTTCAATTCTGGCCTTTGCTTCATCATAAGTACCAAAAATCTGTTGCCTTGGGTCTACTGGCTCATTTACTAGTGCTTCAATGATATCCCTTGTTTCATCAATATTTACCTCATATGGAAGAGGTTTCACCCATGCAACTTGGGGTCTAACTGCCTGTATGTACACCTTGTCACAGTCAACCATAAAACATACGTCATCTTTATATTCTTCAACAAGCCTAGGAGGAATTCTGAATCTGTTATTCATCCTCTCCTTAAAGTCTTCAAAATAGTTATCCATGATACTATCAAAATTTTCTCCCATCTCTGCTATAAACTCTTTAATCTAATACAAAATTGGGACATCTTTTCTCCATTCTACGGTTCCCTTTGATGGAAAGAATTTTTGTACATAAAATAGTAAACATATTAACAGAGATCCAAATTTATAGGGGTTATTCTTCGATGTCCTTATACTGTCCATGTTCTTGTTTAACTGCTTCAACATTACTTCTAACATATCAAACTCAAGTTTCTTCTTTACAATTTTTAGGGCCAAATCCATAGCTTCACACGGTACACTATTTAACCTGCTGGAACTATATAACTTATATGCAATAATATGTATGCCAAATCTTAGTTTTGGATCTATTACAGTGTTAACCTTCAAACCTCTACCGTCCCACTCGGCTAGGGTTTGCCTCTGTAACTCATCCCGTCCTAGGGTTTTGGTGGTTTTGGCTTTGCTGGGCATCGGGAGACCCGTGATTTTGTGAATCATCTTCTTGGTTATCAAAACGGGTTGTTCCAACCACAACTGACCATTATGCACTCAACTCAAGATATACCTAATCCATTTGGTTTGGAAGTTTCTAGGCATATGTGCGATGTGAGTCAAACCTTTAGTTTCCAAATGCTTGTGCTCAATTTTGAGAGAACCATTTACACAGAACTCTGCTAGGGCACTATCCATGTCCAATATCCCTATTTCTTGAATAGCACACTTAAAATGAGTGCGAATGTCATTCATGAGGAGTACCTTGGGTGGAATCTGTGATTGAGCTCCATTGGGTTCAAGCGATTCAGCGATGGCAGGAACGAGCTTGAACGTAGGTGCCTTCCATTCCGTTCCCTTCACAAACATTTCGGAACCCTTCTTCGCCTTGCTGCTCGGTGAGTGAAAAGGTTTCATAAGAATACTTTTCTGGAAAATCTCTTCAAATCGCTTGAACTCACTTGAAAGCCCTTTTTTTTGTGTAAATCTTCGAATTCGTGGTGAAAAATGAGGTTGAAATCTGCCCTTTTGATGAAAAATTTGCCATTAATGTTCAGTACGGAGGTAGCTGCGATCGACAGACTATCATCCACTAGCTCGGCTTAAACTTTGCAACTCGGTGACCAAAAGAAAATAGGTTAAACTGACCTTAACTCGGTAAGAGAAGAACCAACCATGCTCGATAAGTGCAACTTGGTGAAAGAAGCCTTATTGCACCTGACTGAGCTCGGTAAGGTCATGTACCGACCATGATCCTGATGTATCTGAAATACTAATTTGATCATATTTTCATTTTAGGACTGCTTAGGATATTGCTTTGTAGATACAGTCTTGGTCTTATCCTGATGAGTCTTAATTGGAAACGGTAGAGTCACTCACTTCTTGAGTGACCATTCCATCACTTGAATTATCTGGCTCGGTAGACTTAGGAATCCATTGCTTCTTCATTTGCTTCCGAATATTGTCTACTTTGATTTTCTTCTCATCCTCGACTTTTTTTATGTTCATGCAGTTTTTAGATATATGACCAAGTTCTGTACATGTATAACATCTTACAGTGGTATCCCTTTTTCTTAGGTGATGCCTTGCACAGTTTATGCCAGTATGACCATATTCTCCACACTAATGACATCTGCACCAAGTGTTGTAGTCCCAACCAAATATTGCTTTGACAAGTTGTTCTGCTGGATTAAATGATTTGGATTTGCATTGTGATGCCTTATGACCTTGCTTTTGGCATTTGTGACATTTACCTTCAAATTTCGGTTTCTCTTTGCATTCATTGGCTTTGTGTCCATGCTGATTGCAATTGTAGCACTTTCCATTAAATTTTCCTTTTCCATTGCTCCAACATCTATTAGATGTATGACCTAACTTACCACAGTGGCTACAAGTAGGTCTTTGATTCTTTTGAGTACCTTGTTTGGAGGATTCACCTTCTTCCTTGTATCCAAGGCCTGCTTTACCATTTTGTTTATGAAATTTTTCTTCATTTTGCAAATTCAATTGATCCATGTCCTTTTGAGATTTTACCATTCTCTCATTGACTTATTTTTCAGAGATTAGATCACTTTGTAAGATTGCATTGATTTGCCTTTCAGTAATTAAGTCATTTCTCAAATTCTCATTCTCAGATCTTAGATTCATAATTTCTTCATTTGCATTAGATAATTGAGTTACAAGATTTTCAAGCTGAGAGGATTGATTATTCCTTACCTCTAAGTCTTCAGCTACCTTGTTCCTTTGCTCCAAGATTTCGCATAGCCTGATGGACTAGATTTCTAGTTCCCTTTTGAGCTTTCTTACTTCTTCCTACAGAGATCCATTCTTTTCTAAAAGTTCTTTGATTGCTTTTTCAACTTCATCTGAACTACTTGATGGTGAGAGATCTTCAATCTTTTCTTCAACATACCAATGGTCATTCATTTGCCTTGCAAGTTCTTTTCTTCTTTTCAAGGATTGTGAAAGATGCTCTTTTGCTTCATTGAGTTGAGCCATGGCCATTTTCAGATCTAGCTTTTCATTCTCAATAGTTTTGTCAAGTCTGAATATCTCCATTGTCCTTGATCTTTGCTCAAGCTGTGAAACTTTTATCTTGAGAACCTTATTGCTTTGATACCAATTGTTGGAAATATTCAAGATATGACAAGTTACTGAGAGGGGAGGGGTGAATCAGTAACTTTAAAATTTCAAACAATAAAATTGCATACTGATATATTCACCATTCATCCAAGTAACCTACTGTAAGCATGAAACAAAATCATTTGCAACACTTGAACACACAGATTTGGTGACCCAGAAACCTTTCAAATAGAAAGTAAAACTGGGGTGGGGATGAAACCCACAAAGCTTCGTTACTGCAGTATGAAGTTGTCTGGTTAAGGCTTATAATGACCACTTCTGGTGATCTACCCTGTTAGGAGCACAAAGGATTGCTAGATCCACCTTGTTAGAGGATTTACAAACATACAATAAAGTATGCACTCTGTTAGGAGATTTTACAAAAGACTATTAAGTCTACCTTGTTAAAGGATTTACAAAAATTGATTCACCTGTTAGAATGAAACAGTGGATCTGATTACAACTGATTGCTGATAAGATCCGCTATGCTCTGATTCACCTTGATGTGATAGATAAAACTTTTCTGCTCCAAAACTTGACCTTGCTGAATACCTTCACAACTCAGCATACATACTTTCGCACGCATGTATTTCTTTCACACTTTCTCATTTTCATTCATTACCATTACTATTACCATTATATTTGAATGATACAATACATTGCATATATATACCATCCAAATAAACAATACATGCAAGGTCAGCCAAAAGAACAAGTGCAAATCTCTATACAAAGTTGGCCCAAGGTAAAAACTCGGGTTCACTGAACTGACTCAGTGTCCTTCTGATACTCGACGTCCACTATGTTACTCGGCATCATCATGCACTCGGTAGAAGTGAAGGCACGGTCCATACTAAACACTTCGAGTAGTTCTGAACTCGGTAACCACTGGAGACTTGGTAGAAGAGATGTCACTCGGTGAACACTTCTATCTGAACTGTAGCTCGGTGATAAAAGGAAACACTCGATAGAACCTTGTGACTTGGTGATAGTTAGTTTCCTTGATAACCATCTGATCTCGATAAAATTAATTTCCTTGATAACATCAGGAGCTCAGTTATCATGAAGTTCTTGGTCAATACTAAGTACATCTTCACTCGGTCAAAACTGATTCCTTTCTTTACCTCGAATCACTCGGTAAACACTGGCTGCTTTGTTCACCTTGATCACTCGGTAAACACTAACTTCTAGGTAAAGCTTGGCTGACAAAGGAATGTCCGGTGAGAGCTCGGTAAGCATTCAGAATCTAATAAGTCTTGTAACTAATGACAAAAATGTATCATAATGCCAACATCTACTACTTATATTTAGAATTACTTCCTATTTTGGTTCTGAAAGTTTTGTAATATTGCATTAAAATTCAAAATTTTGACCAATCAAATTTTTTATTTTTTTTGAGATAAGTCCTAATAGTTTAGAAACTAGATTCAATATGGTAGAGATTATTTTCTCTCAATTTTTTCATACAAAGATAATAACAAGTAGAAAATTGCACGTCAAGTTGACATAATCCTAATTAGCTGATTTTTTATTGCCACTTAAGAGCATAATTTGGTTGACCATGATCTTGCACATACCTACTACATAACTATTTGATATAGATTAGTTTTCAAAGAAAAAATGATAATAATAGTTTTTATATAAAGGAAGGTCTAGATACGAAGATTGTGTTGGTAGCAATATTTGTTGATGATACCCTATTTACAAGAAATGATGACTTATGCAAAGCATTTTTAGAAGAAATGAGTAAAGAGTTTGAAATGTCCATGTTTTGTGAGATAAGATTCTTTATTGAATTACAGATTCAGCAAAACAAAAATGGTATCTATATCACTCAATCTAAGTATATCAAGGAGATACTAAAGAACTTTGGAATGGAAGATTCAAGACTAATTGGAACTCCCATGTCTTCTAGACATAAGCATACCAAAAATGATGACTCAAAAGAAGTAGATCAGATCTTATACAGATCAATGATTGGCAAATTATAGTATATAGTACATACAAGGCTTGACATTTCCCTAGCCATTGGATTAGTGGCAAGATTTTCAACAAATCCTAGAGAAAACCACATAATGGAAATCAAAAGAATCATGAGATATCTGAAAGGTACTGAACATTATGGCTTATGGTAAAAACTTCAAGGCAATTTAGAATTAAAGGTATTTACTAATGATAACTAGGTAGGAATTCTTGATGACAAAAAAAGCACTAGTGGTGGAGCATTCTTTCTTGGTAAAGGACTAATATCTTGGACAGGAAAGAAAAAATATTGCACATCTCAATCCACAACAAAAGCATAGTATGTGTTAGTAGTGGTAAACTATTCTAACATTGTTTGGTTCAAACAATTGTTTGAAGGAATGAAGATAGAAATTAAAGAACCAGTAGTCATGTATTGTGATAACACCAGTGCAATCAACATATCAAAGAATCCAATGATGCATTCCAAAACTAAGCACATTGCTATAAAATATCACTTCTTAAGAGAATTATTGCAACGTAAAGAAGTTATATTGGAATACATGAATACGAAAGAATAGATTATAGATATATTCACCAAACCATTACATAAGGATGCATTCTTGTATCTAAGAAGTAAGCTAGGGGTCATTCCCCTATCTAAAGCTCATTAAATAAAGTTTAGTGATGCATAAACAAGAATAAAATTGAAAATCAATTAGTTTCTGCAGTATTGACAAGGGCATATTACAAATGAATCAGTACTCAAGGTGCATTAATACTAATCAAAATTTTTGTTTTCAGCATGTTTTGTCAAAGAGGGAGAAGTTTACTATCGTATCTTTCTAAAATTTTAGAGGAAGAATTTCTCTAATGTAAGAAGCCAAAGAGGGAGAAGTTTTCTAATAGAGGGAGAAAGTTGAAGAGCTCATACTGACAAAAGGAATCTTGTTGTCAAAATTTCATTATGCTATGACATGTTGTGTTGCCATCAATGCCAAAGAGGGAGAATTTCTAATACAATTCATTTATTAGGTGTTGTCTTTGGTGTTATAAAAATTTCATATCAGTTGACACTTAGTGCCTACTAAGCTCACTTGGATAGTGAAGATAGTTTTCTATATCTATCGAGTGTTCCTATGCATAACACAATGTCTATCAATTTCACTCAAGCATCAAAGGAATTCATGTAGAAAAAGAGTGTTAACCAAGCTCACTTGGTTAATTAAGGAAAGTTGGATGGAATTAGTGGTAACCTAGCTCACTCGATTACAAAAGAATTTTTGCATGTTGATAGTGTTAACCGAGCTTCTATTGGTTAACATAAGAGATTGCTTTTGAATTAGTTTTTACTAATCTAGGTCAACTAATGAAGGATTTTCTTATTTTGGCATATGAATCTTAATTGTTTATTCTATTGGTTCTAGCTGAATGTGGTGATGAATATTAGTTATTCTAAATTGTATTTGAGCTGACTTGACAATATGAAAGGTATAAGTAAAAGGCAAGTTATGTTTTCAAAGCATACAAGAAGTAATGAATGAATTGAAAGAGATTATGAGAGGAAGAAAATTTGAAGGATAAGTAGAATATCCTTGTGGAGCAGAAAAGCTATATTTGATCAAGAAGGATTAAGTACAAGTGAGTAAAAAGATCTTTAATCAGCAATTTAGTTGCATATCAATCAGGTCATTTCATTGTTACTCTCAAACCATTGTAGTAGTGATCTAAATCTCTTAATAAAATTGGTTTAATAACCATTTGTAAATCCTCTAACAAGGTGCCAAATCTATTGAATTGTTTCAAGACCTCTAAAAAGGCCAGTCCTAATAGGGTTGTTAAATCCTTTAACAAGGTCACACCTAACAATGTCTTTTGTAACCTTTAATAGGGTTGGCTTGTAATAGGGCACATTTTAGAAGTGTGGAAAAATAGTAAATAGTTACAATTGGTGGTTTTTCCCAAATTGGGTTTCCATGTTAAATATTGGTGTCACATGTGTTCATGTTATTTCTTTCATGCTTACAATAAAGATTAAATAATCACTAACAATATCTTAAAGATATACAAAGTTAACACACTTAGCACTTATCGAGTTATAATGTTTACCTGTGTTTACCACAATATTTGTAGTATTCCATTTTCAGAACGTAATTTTGTATTGACATCTAAGGGATCTAAGATTTATTTTAGTAGTAACTAATTCAACACTCCCCTCTCAGTTACTCCTCTTATATTTCAAATAGTTTACAACTATTGCATAATCAATTTTCCCTCCAAAGTTTTTGATTGCACTTACACTAGCTTTGATTCCTTCAAACCACTTTGCAATTTTTTCATTATCACTCATCTTCATCTATTTGAACTAACCTTTAAAGCTTTCTATCTTGTCTCTTCTCACATTATCATCTCCTCCATAGATATATTTTAGCCTAGTCCACATCTCATGAGCAATAGCACACCCTTTGACTTCATCAAATTCAAGATAGTTAAGAGTAGATGCAATGTCAATCATCATAATGTTATGATACTTCTTCTCAGTAATCTCCTCCATAGTCAAATTTCTAGTAGGAGTTTTATGCTAAGTATTCAAATGTTTTAGACCTGAATTACTAGTGTTTTGCAGATGTATCTTCATAACTTCCTACCATGCCTCAAAGCTATCTTTTCTCTACTTGGGAATCTCTCTTCTATAAGACATCTTGATATTTAGCTTACATCTTTGAAACCTTATCTACAAGAACCAAAATCTTTGATACCAATGGTTGGAAATATAAGATGAGTAACTAAGAGGGGAGTGGTGAATTAATTACCACAAAAATAAATCCTTGATCCCTTAAGTGTCAATAAAAAAATATAAACTCTTCAAAAAGTACTATCACTACATTAACGCACTGACACTCGATAAACACTATCAATATGATGTAACTCAACAAGCACTATAATACCAATTGCTACTAAAAAAAATTTGAACATGCAGATCTTAAGATATTAAGTATGATTAACCTTAATTAAAACATACACATAAAAGAAATAGCATGAACACAAGTGACACAAAGATTTAATATAGAAACACTATGTGGGAAAACCACCAATTGCAACTTGTTACTATTTTTCACTCTTCTAAAGTGATCTATGTTAGGATCCAACTCTATTAAAAGTTAGAAAAAGCACTATTATGTATGGCCCTATTAGAGGATTTAATAAGAATGGCCTTGTTAGAGTTTTTAGACAGTTCAATCTAGAAATGTCACTTTGTTAGAAAATTTACAAATAGCTCTTAGGTTAGCTCTGTTAGGAGATTTGATTCACTAATACAATGGAAAGAGAGTAACAATTAAATGACCTAATTACTAATTTAATTGTATTCTTTCTTTGAAATCTCAATTTTTGCTCAAATACTTGACTCTTCCTAGTGAAATTATTTTTTTCAGCCCAATAAGGATATTTTTCTTATCCTTCCAATTCACTTCCTCTATTCCACACATTCTCATTTCTCTTCAATCCTCAACTTGACCTTAAGCTTATGTCATGTGTATTGTCAAGTTAGCTTGAATACAACTTATAACAATAATTTTTCATCTCTTTAGTTAGCTACAACCAACAAACAAATCCATTAAATATAATATGCCAAAACAAGAAGATCCTTTGTTGGCTAACCTAGCTTGATAGACACTAACATTGAAATGATTTTCCTATCTTAAAAAAGTTGCCAACCTATATCAGTAGGCACTAACACTAAAATTATTTTCCTATGTTAACCAAGTAAACTTTGCTAACACTACAACATCATAAACTTCCTTTTATAACTAAGTGATTTGTATTAACAATGGTTCCATGCATTTTTCTTTTGTTAACCAAGTCAGGTGGGTTAACATTGAACTTCTATGATCTTCTCTTTGTTTCCTAAGAAAACTCAATAGATGCCATCTTCTAAACATGGGAAACACTAGAATGATTGACAAACATAGGAAATTTTCTTCATTGACCAAGTGAGCTTGACATAAATTAATTGGTAAAAATAAGAAATTTTGTGTAAATCAAAGACAATATACAATTGGTTTCAACATTTGGATGGTTTCTACATAACCAAAAGCTTTGTGTTATGTGTTGATAATTTGATTACATGTTTCATGGATTTGATTAGTTGTTAGATATAATACATCATAGAAGTAAATGTTTACGTGATTTATAATATTGTTGAGACAAGGATAGAGGTAAACTTATCGCATACTATATTTGTTTGAAAGGGTAAAATTTTTATAGATCCTAATTCATGTGCCATGTCCCCACCTCACTTATGTTCTTAGTTTCTAACTTTCCCATTAGACTTCTAACAAAAATGTATATGTTCTAAGGTTTCAAAATACATCCATAGTTG
Source organism: Cupressus sempervirens (assembly GCA_028749045.1). NCBI lineage: Eukaryota > Viridiplantae > Streptophyta > Pinopsida > Cupressales > Cupressaceae > Cupressus > Cupressus sempervirens. The sequence continues at coordinate 924,470,425 of CM053792.1, forward strand.
GGAAAAAGTTTTTTGAATACTAATTCACCCCCCTCACCCCACTACTATTTCCTACTTCTATCAAGGTATTTATAGTTATAACGTTATATTATAATGAACCACACTATTCTCTCAACTAGATCAATTTAAATAAAAATGCATATATAAGGATAATGATATGTGTGGCTACTCTTCAATGTGATCATATTAAGGAAATTGAAGATAGATATTAAAACTATTCATGTTAGGTTAAATAATTGAGATTTTTATTGACAATTCAATTTTAAAAAAGTAGTAGGAATCATATTTCTTCCTTAAAGAATCTATTATTATTTCTAAAAAATAATAAATTTGAATGAAATATTTGTATTAATTTTACAAAGTTATATTATAATTAGGCACATTTATAAAAAATATGTGACACAAATTACTTGGACATGTAAGTAGGAATGTAGCTAGTTAATATGTGAAGCTTGAGAGGAAACTCTAAATTGAAGAACAAGGGATAAATTTCATAAATCCTATTTAGGAGTGTGGATATTATTTTAATAATAGACTAAAACCCACTATTATCATAGAATAATGAAATATGCCTTATATTTTACTCCTCAAAGAGGTGTGCAATAAATAGTATATGTAAGTTTAATGTTTGCTATTATTTTATTATATGTCATAGAACTTTGAGCATAACATATATCTATGTCTCATGAAAGAGGTCTATGTGCTGATGTAAATGGTAAGTTTCGAATATATAATAATGTTTAAGTTTTGATTGATTACAAAAGTAAACCCTTGCAAAAGAAGTCACCTCCCATATGAGCTTTTTATTGTCCTTATAAAAAGCATGAAACATGGGACCCCAATTTATAGTTGCATTCCATACCAAGGAATGTTGAAATCTATAAAATATAAATATTAGAAGAACTCCTAAATTAGGAAATGTCCTTATATATATATATATATATATATATATATATATATATATATATATATATATAAGTGCAAACAAACATTTCAAGGATGTTAGGTTGTGTAAAAGGATAAAATAATACTAAATTTTAAAGATATACTTTGATATTAGGTATATTATTATTTAGATTATTGCACATAGTATGATAGCAGATGATCTTACAATATAGTGGAATTTATCTCTCTCTCTCTCTCTCTATATATATATATATGTAAGTGTAAACAAACATTTCAAGGATGTTAGGTTGTGTAAAAGGATAAAATAATACTGAATTTTAAAGATATACTCTGATATTAGGTATATTATTATTTAGATTGTTGCACATAGTATGATAGTAGATGATCTTACAATATAGTGGAATTTATCATTGTCTTGTATGCTTGAATGTAGATTATATAGACTAAATTTAAACAAGATAGTATGTCCAAGAAACTTAGGATAAATGATTTTGAGTGAAAAGATTAAAAAGTAAAAATGATTTGACTTTTTTTTGGCTAATTGTTTACTACTTGTGAGTGATAAGAGTTTAATACCTTTTTATTTCTGAGAGTAGGTAAAATCTTAGGGAGGCGGGTCTAATACTTCACCAAGCCTAAAATAAACTTAATATGTATCTTAGAAGTTAGGGAATTTTGTAGGGACATGTATTATTTAGTTTTATAAGAGTAATATTCTTATATATCTATTATATTTTAGGATGTGTTTGTTATGTCTTAACCTAATAGATCTAGGAATAGTTTTTAGATTTGATGTACTAAATAGAAATTATAATCATTATTATAGATAAATTATCTATAATGAATAAAGGGATAACCAAGATACTTCAATGTTTATGTTATAATTGATACATGAATGGTATATCATTATTTAGATTATTACACAGTATGATAGTAGATGATCTTACAATATAGTGGCATTTATCATTATCATTTTATTTTTGAATGAAGATTATCTAGACTAAATTTAAATAAGATAGTATGTCCAAGAAACTTAGGATAAAGTGATTTTTAGTGGAAATATTAAAAAATAAAAATAAATTGACATCTTCTTGGTTAATTTTTTACTACTTTTGAGTGATAAAAGTTCAATACTTTTTCACTTCTGAGAGTAGGTAAACTCTTAGGGAGGTGGATCAAATACTCCACCAAAGTTTTAAAAACTTAATATCTATTTTAGAAGTTAGGGAATGTTGTAGGGACTTGTATTATTGTGTTATATAATATTAATATTCTTATATATCTATGATATTTTAAGATATGTTTGTTATGTGGTAACATAATAGATTTGAATAGTTTTTTATTTGAAGTACTCAATAGAAATTATTATCATTACCATACATAAATTATATATAATGAATAAAGGGATAAGTAAGATACTTTAATTTTTATGTTCTAATTGATACATGAATGGTATATAATATTGTTTTTCTCTTTATTAGTTAGGTTACTTATGTGTGTGCGTGCGTGCATGCATGCATGTGTGCGTGCTCGCGCGCGCGTGTGTGTGTGCACATGGTATACATATATATATTTATATGTATGTATGTATGTATGTATGAGTATATGTATATACATATGTCTATTTATATAGTATTTTAGGGGCGAGAGAGAGAGAGATTATGTATATTATTTATAGTGTACATTTTGGAACAAAGGTAAATTAGATATTGTTAATAAATAAATATTAATTAGTTAGACATATACTATTCTTAATTATTGGTTATTAATAATGTGGGTAGACCATATGTATATAACTTATATACTATATGGCATAGATTATGATAATTTTGCTAGAATATTCAAATGGGAAGAGTACTTCTAAAATGAGGGGTGAATCCAAAGTAACTAAATTTTATCCTTTTTAAATCCTTTAAAACACTTGGCTGAAAATAAACTACATGCATGTAAACATATCAAATAACAATAAAATAAACATTTGCAAGAAAACACATGACACCAAAATTTGGTAACCCAGTAACCCTCCAAGAATAAGAAGGTAAAACTAGGGTGGGGATGACACTCACAAAATTACTGCAGCAATAACTATTTGACCACTTCTAATGGTCTGCCCTATTAGAGGCTTGCATTATTAAAGGCTTTACACTATGTCAATAGTGACCTAGTTAAAGGATTCAATACACTTTCATAAAATATCACCTTGTTAAATGATTTAATCACCTCTTCAAAGGATCTACAAAATAGCTATTAAGCTAACTTATCATCATAGGATTTTCACTATCTAATACAATTGCTAGAGAGTATTAGAAATCTTTGACCTGATTGCTTACAATCTTCAATTACTGATTTCATGCACTTGATCTGCTCATTCTGATGTGATCCTTGCTTAATCTGATACCTATTCATAGCCCTTCTTCTATTCTGATCAACTAGATATATAATTGATGATCAGTTCACTAAGTCTTTGATGCTCTTGCTATTTGCCCTATTCAGCAATTTTTGCTATCTACTTAGCGACTTCCTTAACTTCTATTTAGCAACTTGAAATTTAGTGGTCTAAGCTTTCTTATAAATGCTTCATAGACTTAGGGTTTGCAATGAAATCATGAACTCAAATTTCCCACTCAAATCCTTAGATTTAGCCATTTGGTTGCATGTTGTCTTAAATTTTCTGATTGGTTGCATGTTGATTGCATAGGGAATATAAAAGATTCATTCTTATCTTTAATATCCTTTGAGATCCTTCCATGTTAGCTTAAAAAATGGTTTACATCTATGCTTGTGAAGACACAAACTCATATTTTGATTCTATGTTACCTAGCACATATTGGATTACTAGTGCTTGGTACATGTTTGATCCTAGTTTTCTCGGCACCTATTACATTTTATCTTGCTTGGCACATGCATATTTTTTTCTTACTCAGCACATGAAGAATTCTAATTTACTCAACATCAACTATGACTCAAGAGCTATATATCACTAGGAACTTGTATAATGTTTGGCACCTAAAGTCACTCGGTAGCTATATGAATTCTAGCTTAGCACATACTTTAGCTCAACATACATAGTGTACTTAGCTTCTATATAAAAAGTGGTCAAGTGTGTTGACACTCAAATGTCAAAACCAAACTGAGACCAACAATCTCCCCCTTTGACATGAGTGTAAAAAACACTCAACTTATAAATCCCCCTGAGTTGATTGTGGCATTTCATTATGCAAAAAAAATTCTTATCTTGATGTATCTGATACTCTTTGTCTTAACCCTATTTATATATATTCTACCTTCTTGTTGAGCTATTCTATCTGCTCTATCTGCACTTGTAGGTTTTATTCATATCCTCCCCAAAACATTACTTCTCCCCAACACTAGTTACACATTATGTCTTATCTCCCCCTTTTTTGGCTATCTACAATCTTTTCCCTTTTATTCTCCAAAAGAATGAATACTTAATCGCTAGAATACTTAGTATTCTCCCCCTTAGTTATATTTCTCTCTTTATTTCTCCCCCTAAACATTATATCTATCTACCTCTTTTTGATACTTGTGTCAAAGGGTGCTAAGGAGTAATACCATATTTTTGCCAAAAATGTGTTGCTTACCTCCATTATCATCTTGAGAGCTTCATCCCAATTCTCCAAAGCAATTTATAGTGACTTATGCTAGATGGGAGTCTCTGTAGCAAGATGTATAAGACCATTAAGTGTAGAAAGATTAGGATCTTTCTTTAAAACATTCTCTACATAGGCTTGCTCTTTGTGGAGGACCTCGAGATGTGGGGTAATGGAGGATTGTATCTACATCAATTTTTCCTTTATATTAGTCTCTTCACTTGCTAGTGTAGCTAATTCCTTTTGAGTGTGAAGAAATTGAGAAAAATGGTTCTCACTTTGAGCTAGATTAGTGGGTAGCTACATGCTAGAAATCGTAATATTTCCTCCAAGCTCAATATCCATTGGTTGGTCTCCTATGTGAAAAATGAGAAATCACACAACTTGTTGTACAATGAGAAGATATTCTCAAGTATAATTTTTACATTTTCAATTTTCTTTGCCAACTCTACCTATGCAAGTGCGATATCACTTGATATCTTATCATTCACCTTCCCTTGAAACTTCCTCTTAGACCACTTCATTAGTTTGATGTTGGTATCCTAGTCTTCACTTGACACCTGGTCACCTATATCAGATAATTGTTCCATTATAGTCTTTGACTCATCTAGTGATTGCAAGCTAAAGGAATCCATAAAGATGTCCTTATTGTCATGTAGTGCTTGCTTATGTTGATACTCTTTTCTAAGTATTTCTTGTCTTCTGCTTCTATTTAATGCATCTTGCATCTCTGTAATCTGCTCAATGGTGATAGTCTTTGAGTCTTAACAAGATATTACTATCTCTTCATCTAGCTCAAGGTCTCCATGGTGAAGTACCCTAGTCACCTTGGTTGAGCTTGAGCCTAGTGTTGATATTTGTAATGGCTTTACATTAGTGCTCGTCTTCTAAAGAATTTTTTGTAAGAATTCCTATTTTTGTAACTCTACCAGTGTTTCTATTGTGGCCTACTCCTCTTCTTTTGATTCATCCCCCTTTTCATCATCAAACTTCCCTTGATTAATGAGATTACATGTGGTGTAACTTGGAGTCAAACTGTAGGATCAGATGTATCAATCTCTCCTATTGACCCTATTGTTGTATCCTTCTCTTCTTCTACATTTGGCTTCTAAATGGTGTCACCTACTAATGATGTGGTAATTGTTGTAATTATTCAAGATGGTGGTGGAAGCATTAAAATTTGAGTACTAGTAGTTGTAGAGACAGAAGGTGGTTCTTGTGGATTCACCTTGTCTCTTGAGGAGTCAGTTAATGCCTTTTGTAGCTCATCTACATTGACCAATATAGGATTTATGCATAACCTAGCTTTCTATTTTGATTAGTGAAGGATCTCGAAGAGATCCTTTGTAGTTAGGGGATTGATGTTCTGACATGATTTGTTAGTAACATCCTTGACAGTTATTTTTTCTATAGGTGTGATGGTTAGATGAGGAAAGCTAGGAGGTACCATTTGTGTGTCTTACACACTTTGTTCTTCTTGCCGATGTTGCTCAGTTGTTGCCATTACATCTCCCTTTTGTGTTTCCTCCTCTCATTTTTCCTTATCCTCTTCCTCTTTCTTCTCTTCTTCTCCATTCTTCTCTTCATCTACTTTCTTCTCTTCTTCTCCTTTTACTATTTTCTCCTCTTCCACCTTCTCTTCTATTTTGTTTTCCTCCTCCATCTCTTTGGCTTCCTTTTCCTTCTCACTATCATTAGCCTTATTTTCTTCTTCATCCTTGTCGTTAGTCAATTTGTATATTGAGTTCCACAATTTTGTGGATTGATTCACTACATGTTCAATTTTATTTTGCAGAATACTAAAGGCTCTATATTTTGGTGCAAATTTTCCGCCATGTTTCTTAGTAGCCTTAGTAATTTGACCTCTTGGAAAATTATGCATCACTTGCGCTAGTGTTGATTCTCTAATTTCCTTCTCCATCATGAGACAATAGTACCATTTTTTTTCAATGATCTCATATAATTCCCTAGGTATGGTATTGTCTAAATCTAGAGGTGTGTACTTAAACTCTGCCATCATGGCTTACACTAATTCCTCTATCTTATTTTGGTCCTCTCTACTTAACTTATTAAAATCAACACTTTTCAAATCAGTAAAATCTGCATTTTTCCTAACATTATCATAGATTTTATCTATGGCTGATTTGGAAGGATGACTTACCACTCTGAGTTGGTTGATATCATCTGATTTAGTCTTCTCCTCCTCATTAGAATCTAGTTGTGCTACATACTTTCTTCTTTTCTTTTGCACTTCACCAGTCTATTCATTTCCCTTCTTCTTCTCTTTCATTTCCTCCTTGGCCTTTTTTGTAGATGCCCTTGTGGTAGCTCTTGTTGTAGGTGTCTTTGGTTTGGCTTGTGCAGGCTTGGTTACCTTCTTGGCTTTGGGTTGAGCTAGAGGATAGTTTCAGACTTTCTCTTCTTTGACTCATCTTGTGTAGGTGCTTCCTCAACTTCTTCTTCCTTGACACCTTCTTATCTTCTCCTAAGCCCTAGGTCAATTCCATAAGGCATTGCCCTTATTCTTCTTCTTCTTCCTCTTTAGCTACACTTGTTGTCCTTACAATTCCTTCACCAAATTTCTTCTTTATTTTTCTCACCAATTTTTCTTTCCTCTTTAGCATAGAAGCTATCTTCAAATCCATTTCTACCTTGAAATTGACAACATCAAAACTACCAAAGGGTTTTGTAGCTTTATCTATGTCTTCTATAAGTAATGTAGTGGTTGCAGTTGATGCTTGATCCACATCTAGTTCATAACCTAAGGGTCTAAGCCATTCGACCCTTGGAATTGATGCTTGTATATAAGTGTAGTTAATTTCTACTAGCAAGAATATGTCATTGATCTATTGTTCCACTAAGGAAACTAGTATTCTCACTCCTTGTTTAATGGACTTCTTAAAATCCTCTAAATAGCTTGTCATTTGGCCTTCAAAGTTGTCACCAATCTATTGAATGTATTCATTAATTTCAGTGATAGTAGGCTTGTTTGAATTCTAGTTTACCTTTCCAAATTAAGGAAACTCTCCCATGCTATAGAAAAATATGTAGACAAGGACTGAACCAAACTTGCATTGAGCTCCTTTTGACCTTCTTATTGTTGCTAGGTTCTCATTTATCTACTGCAACATCAGTTTTGCTAGATCATATGTATGATCTTTCTTTACAAGCTTATAGGCAACATCCACAACAATGCATGGTACACTATTTAATCTACTGGATTGGTAGAACTTGTGTGAGATGATTCTTATAGAAAATTCTAGAAGGGGATCTGTGATTGTGTCAATGGTCATGCTCCTTTTATTCCATTTGGCCCCAGTGTTCTTTTCAATGGCTTTTTTAGAATCACTACATAGGGTCTTGGGCTAATCTAGAGTTGGAAAGCCTGTAACCTTATACACTATCCTCTTTGTTATTTTAATTGATCCTCCTTCCAACCATAGACAACCATTGTGTATTCTACTCAAGACAATCTGTATCCATTCTATTTTGAAACCTATGGGATAAATTAGGGCATGAGTTAAACCCTTCTTCTCGACTATTTGAAATTCATCCTTGAGTATTTTGTTATAACATAGTTTATTGTACACTTAAAAAATCCAAAGGTCTCCAATTTCACCTATCTTGCAATTATAACATTTTCTCACATCCTGCACCATGAAAAATTTGGGTGGAATAATGGACAATGTACCAGCAAGATCATTTTTGTAGGTAACTTCTAGGATTAGCCTAAGCTCAGGTTGTTTAACATTATTATAGACTAATTGGACCTCATAACCTTCCTTATCCTTTGGGCTCTGGGAACTAGACATCATTATATCGATCTAGGGTTTTAAAAGTTTAAACTTTAAAAACTACATAACTCGACACTTTACCTTAGATCAAAAAAGATGATGTTGAATCACTATTGAAATTGATGAAAATGGCTTCATGGTTTCTCTTTGATCTCTTCTTCATGCTTCTCATCTTTTCTCCATGTTTGAAAGGCATAAAAATGATTTAAAAATGACCTTATACCCTTTAAAACCTAGTATTAAATGCATGATGCATGTAGCTGTAAACTCAGCTCTTGAAGGTTTCAACTTGACTTGGCATCCATTGCTTTTCATTCACTCGACATCAACTAGATTTCCACTTCACTAGGCTTACATTGACATTTCCAACTTGGCATTAGCTAACAACTAGGTAGCATTGTAGAAATTCCATGTTTTGACTTGGCATCTTTATTCACTATGACTTGGGATTGATGTACGATATAGCTTCATATATCAGTCTCATACACCTATCCTTTGCTTAGTTTGATGAGGTGTGACCACTTGACCTCTTGGGTGAAGTGATCCCTCCATTGGATGTGCTTGCTCCATCCCTTCTTTGACATGTCCTACTCATCTCTACCCTGATGTGTTCCACATCAACTTTCTCTTTACCTTTGTTGATCTTTGATTTGGGTGCCTTGGCCCTTGTTGGGAGATACCTACTGATATAACTAGTCTTCAAGCAACTAAAACATGTGGTTTGGCTTAACCACCTATTGTATTTATCCCTAAAATGTGTTCTTATACAATTTTTAGGAACATGCCCATACTCTTGACAATATTGATAGATCTTCTTGGTATTGTAATCCCAGTTGTGGTGGTGTCCATGATTGTTTCTTCTTCCAGGCTGGTTAGGTGTTTACATGGGCTTTGATCTGCATTCAAAAGCTCTATGTCCAGATTTCTTGTAGCTGTAGTAGTGACCCTAAAATCTTGGTGTTTTGATAGTCTTAGTCCTACATTCATGTGCTTGATGCCCTTGATTTTTGCATTGGTGACAAAAGCTTGCATTTTTAGGCTTATCATATTGATGGGCATTCTTGCTCCTACATACATTAGAGGTATGTCCCTCTTTACCATAGAAATGACAAGTACGTTTAGTGTTCTTACCTTTGTTTCTCCTTTCTTTGGTATTCTTGGATGATTCACCTTCTTTAGTACTAGTAAAACCAAGTCCTAAAGTATAATTACTGGCCCTTGGTAATTTTAGTAGCTACTCAAAGTGCTTTATGGCTTCACTTGATTTGTTGAAGCTTTTTTCTATCTCCTTCTCTCTCCTCAATTCATTCTGCAATTGTTCATTTTTCATTCTCAACATGGAGATCTCAATGTCCTACCTATTTAGCTCATGATGAGCATTCATCATTTGGCTAAGGGTATCTAACTGCATGTTGGAGATTTTTGCAAGCTCTATGGACATTTCCTCCAATCTATTTGCAAGGGTTCTTTTACCATCCTAAAGCATAGCCCTATCCTTAATTTCTCTTTTCTTCTTTTTAGTTATTTCACATAGCATCATTGCTTGTGTTTCTTGCTCAATTTTGAGTATTCTAATTTCTTCTACTTGATCTCTATTCTTCTCCATTAGCTATGCTATTGCTGCATCAAACTTTTTAGAATCTCCATTGGCAAACACTTTTGTGGTATCAATCTCCTTATAATGTATGTCATTTTTAGCTATGGTTATATCCTTCCTTCTTTTCATGGATTTCTTCAATTCTTCTCTGGCTTTCTCCAAGTTGTGTAGGGTGAGTTGCAGATCAATCACTTGATTCTCTATGATCTTCCCAAGTTTCAAGATTTCCATATTATGATCTTTTCTCTAAGTTGTTAGGCATCCTCTTGTGAGAACACCTACTCTCATACCAATTTTTGGAATATTCAAATGGGAAGAGTACTTTTGAAGGGCAGGGTGATGAATCAAAATTAACTAATCTTTATCCTTTTCAAATCCTTTAAAACACTTAGCTAAATATAAATTGCATCCATGTAAACATATCAAATAATCATAAAATAAACTGATGGGGACACAACCCAAGCACAAAATGGACACAATAGGAAAGGGAAATTTTATTAACTTTTTAAATAAGCTAATATATTTAGTATAGGGAAAATAGACTTCAAAACATTCCCTATGGGCTTACAATAGCATAAATCTAGAGATAGTTTCTTCTTTTAGTAACTCTTCTCAAACTCCACTTCGAACTGCCTTTTACAATGCTAGAAATGTTTTTAAATAGACACCAAAAGGTTAAAGATTAGGAATACATTCTAGAATGTGATAGTAGGCACCCACTGACCAAATAGAAGGCTCTAGAAGTCACGTTAGAAGTTGGCACAAACTTAGAAGAATGCAAAAATGGTAAAAGAACTTTTGGGACACATAACTTTTGAACCGTAGCTCCGATTGACAAACCGTTTACATTTTTGAAAAGCTCTCAAAGTGCTTTATAGCACTATGGAAAAGCTTTACTTGTCCCCATTTTTTAACCCTATTTGAGGTCATTTAATTCCCCTAACCTAACTTTGAAGCATTCCTAGGATGTCTCCAAAAACTGAAAAACTACGATAGCTTTCAAACCGTGGGGCCTTTTGACCTGATTCTTTTTTTAGAATGCTCTAAATTACAATTGCAATCATCCAACCAATTTATGCCTTATAGTTCACCAAAATGATGGGTCAATTACATACTACTATTTTTTTGGCATTTACACATATCCCAAGGTGTTCAATTACTCTATCCTAGAACACTAATAGTGAAACTATGAGAGTTGGAACCTTTATTTGACCCAAATGGGTATCCAAAAGTAAAAAAACATCAAAAAAAAACTAAGTCTAAAAACATTTTTTGGGTGACACAGGATTGCCCTTATACCTCTGGATGCTCCTGCATCAGATACCCAGGGTAGATTGAAAAGTGACCCTGTCACTTTATGAATGGTAGAGGAAATCCCAAATGGGAAACCTTAGCTACTGATATTCAAGTTGAGTCCTCTATCAGTCATCCTTTCCACTAAACTAAATACTCTTCATACTACCTATTTCTGGTACTCCTACCCACATGATGATCTAGAATGTCTTCTATCTCCTCCTTCTTAGAAGCAGGAATTAGACATGGCTCTAACATCAGCTCCTCATCTGCACCATCATCATGATACTTTGTTAAGTTTGTAATGTTGAAAATAGGAGAAATGTGAATACCATCTGGCAACTCCACCTCATATGCATTTCCTGAGTCATGTTTCTTCAAAATTTTATACGGGCAAAATTTTTTCATTTTCAGCTTGTTGTAAGTACTATCCGAGAATCTTTCTTTTCTTAAGTGTACCATGACTAGATCCCCTACTTGTAAATCCTTATGTCTTCTCCTTTGATCAGCCCTAGCTTTATACTCTTGATTCATCTTGGTAATGTGTTCCTAGACCTCCTCATGTAGATGCTTCATATGTTCAGTAAATTCTTTAGCTTTAGCACTTATCCTCTTCCCTTACTCTATCTTCCTCAATTCTGGTGCAGTCCTTGGGCTACTTCCATTTACAATTTGGAATGGTGAATTTCTAGTACTCCTATTTACAGAGTTATTGTAAGAAAACTCTGCTTGTGGTAGAATCAAATCCCATCCTTTGGGCTTATCCCCAACTAAACATCGCAACAAATTTCCCAGACTTCTATTTACGACTTCTGTTTGGCTGTTAGTCTGCGAGTGATGTGTGAAACTGAATTTCAAATCTATTCTAAACTTCTTCCATAATGATCTCCAAAAATACCCCACAAATTTAGTATCTCTATCAAAAACTATACTCCTTGGAAGACCATGTAGTCTCACCACCTCTCTAAAAAACAAGTCTGCAATATAGACAGCATCATGAGTTTTGTGGCATGGAATGAAATGTGCCATTTTGGAGAACCTATCAATCACCACAAATGTTGATTCATTATTCCTTTGTGTCCTTAGTAATCCAAGAACAAAATCCATGCTTATGTCCTCCCATGGCTTTGATGGAATAGGCAATGGCTGATATAGTCCAGTATTGTGACTAAATCCCTTAGCAACTTGACAAATCTAACAACTCTATACAAACTTCTTCACATCCTGTGACATTTGGGGCCAAAAATAATGTTCTTTGAGAATGGAAATGGTCTTATCTTGAACAAAATATCCTACCATCCCTCCATTGTGTTTCTTTTTAATCATATTTTCCCTCATGGAACTCCTTGGAGTGCATAATTGACTGCCCTTGAACAACATACCATCCTGAATTAGATAGCCTAGCCACTTGGTTTTATCTACAGCAATAGGCTCTTTACAAGCTTTCCATGCTTCAACAAAATTAGGATCCTTAGGTTATAGATTCTTGAGTTCATGAAACCCAACTACTTCAACCTACATTACTATAAGCAACAATTGTCTCCTACTTATTGCATCTGCAACCCTGTTCGATCTTCCACTTCTATGCTTCAACACAAATGTATAGCTCTGCAAGAACTCTACCCACTTCATATGCCTCTGATTCAATTTACCTTGGCTATTTAGGTACTGTAATGCCTGATGATCAATATACAAAACAAATTCCTTTGGCAATAAATAATGCCTCCATTTCTTTAAGGCCTGGACTATTGCATAGAACTCTTGATCATAAACAGAATACTTCTTTTTCGTGTCATTCAATTTTTTAGTAAAATATGCAATAGGCTTACCTTCTTGTCTGAATACAGCTCCAATAGCACTTCCACTAGCATCACAATTCACCTAGAACACCTTTCTAAAATCTAGAAGTGACAACATAGGTTGTTGAGTCACCTTCTTCTTTAGCAATTCAAAACTTCTCGTAGCTGCTACAGTCCATTTGAACTCTTTTCTATCCTCTCTTATTGTGTCAGTCAGGGGTGCACATATGCCACTGAAATTCTTAATGAACTTCGTGTAAAAACTAACCACACCATGAAATGATCTTACCTCAGTAGTAGACCTTGGAGTAGGTCATTCCAAGATGGCTTTTACCTTCTCTGGATCCATTTTGAGACCTTTAGGTGATATAACAAACCCCAAGTAGACTAACTTCTTTTTTGCAAAGGTACACTTCTTCAAATTAATTAATAGTTTCTCTTCCCTTAGTCTTTGAAGGACGCTACGAATATGCAATAAATGTTCTTCCAAATTCTTGCTAAAGATTAAAATTTCATCCAAATAGACAATAATAAATTTTCCCAAGAACATCTTAAGTACCTCATTCATAAGCCACATGAAGGTGCGTGGGGCGTTCATCAATCCAAAAGGCATGACTAACAACTCATAAAGACCCTCCTTGGTCTTGAAGGCTATTTTTCACTCATCTCCTTCTCATATCTCTATCTAATGATAGTCACTTTTGAGTACTATCTTTGTGAAGTACTGAGCTCCACTCAAGTAGTCCATAAGATCATCCATTCTTGGCAAAGGAAACTAATACTTGATGGTTATCCTATTGATAGCTCAAGAGTCTGTACACATCCTTCACTCTCCATCCTTCTTTGGTGCTAGTACTGTAGGTACTGCACATGGAGTAAGGCTCTCTCAAATCAAGCCCTTCCTTAATAGCTCCTGCACCTATCTATTTAGCTCCTCAATTTTAGTAGGAGTCTTCCTGTGAGCAGCCTTGTTAGGAAAACTAGCTCCTAGGATTAAATCTATCTAATGACTGATTTGCCTTATCAATGGCAATCCTTCTGGAAAATTATCAGAGATGATATCTCCAAATTCACCTAATAAATTTGAAACTTCAAGTGCTATTTCACTACTACCTTCTTTATCTTTCCTAGGGATCAAAGCATAGCACATACACTGATGTTTCATGCCATCTAAAAACTTCCTTCCATCAACAAGACACATCCTAGCACTGCTACATACCTTTTTGCCTTCCTTTTTCATGGGCTTCAGTTTGTGGTGAACTCCATCCTTTGTTAGCGAGTATGTGTTTGGATAACCATCATGTACTACATACCTATCAAACTGCCACAGTCTTCCCAACAATAGATGGAAAACATCCATTGGAATAACATCACAAAGAACTTAATCATGGTAACTCCCAATTTTTAATTTCACTAAATATTGTTCACTTACTAGGACCTTATGATCATCTTTCACCCAATCAATCCGATAGGGCTTGGGGTGGCTCTCCCTCTTGAGCTTTAGCTTAAAGACCATCTCCTCTGATAGCAAGTTATCAGTGCTACCGCCATCAATGATCACATCACAACATTTATCCTCACACTTGCACCTGGTATGGAATAAACTCCTCCTTTTTCCTAGTTCAATCTGACCACTTAGTAGGACCCTTTCATTTACTAAAGTCTCTCCTCTTTATGCATCCTCTAAATGTGATAAATTGTGCATCCTTATCCACATGAGCAACCCTAGCTTGACCCTCAGCTTTCCTATTTGTCCTTCCTTGTCATTGAGGGCATTCAAAGGCATGATGACCTTCTTAATTGCAATGGAAATAGGTACCACAGAAGCCTCCTCTTCCTTTTCCATGTCCTCTACCCCTTCCTCTCTAATTTCCAAACTCTTGATCACTGGAGCGGTTGAAACCCTCATTCCTCTGGCTCCTGTTAGTACCCACATCTTCATTTTTCTTTTAAGTTTCATTTTGAATCCAGATGACCTACCACTACCCCTTCCTCCTTGACCACACCCTCTTTGTCTCCCTTCAAACCTCTTATTTAGCTTCTCTTCAACTTGTAGGGAAAATTGGTCCGCCTCCTCAACATTGATCATTCTTACTAGACTTAATTCCTCCTAGATGCTAGGTTGTAACCCACTGATATAATGAGCAACCTTCTCCTTATTTGCTTCAGCATGCCCTGCTCTAATCAAAAGTCGATAAAACTCCTCCGTATATTCTTGGACTAATTTTCCTACTTGCTTTAACCCATGCATCTTCTTGAACAAATCAAGCTCATAATCAACAAGAATGAACTGCTTCTTCAATTTGTCCACCATACGATCCCACCTTGTGATCTTATCCTTTCCTCTTCTATTTCTTTCCAATTGAACCTCTTGCCACCAAATTTTTTCATGGCCTTTTGGTTTGGCCTTTGCAAACTTAACCCTATCTGGATCCCTAATATCCTCATACTCAAAGTACTCTTCCAATTCATTGATCTAATCGATCAACTCATCTAGTTTCAAATTTCATAAAAATACACCCACATCAATTGTAGGTCTTTTTCCAAACTTAGTAATGGCCCTAAAAAGCCTTTCCTTTGCCTGATTCAAAACTTCCCCATCAAATTCCCCTTCTAGTCCAATTTCTTCTTCTTCATTGTCATCCTCACTTTTGTCACCTGCGCTAACATTTGTTCCTCTATGGAGCTCCTCCTGCAACGCTTGTACCTGCCTTTGGAGGTCTCTAACCTCCTCAAGATTAATAGCTCTGACCCTTCTACCACACTCTCTTCATGGAGGCATCTTCTGAACTCAAACCCACAACCACACAGTCCTGGTGCAAACTGCCTCATAGTCGACGCTCTGTCTACACACTTAGGAAAACTAGGCTCTGATACCACTTGATGGGGACACAACCCAAGCATAGAATGGACACAATAGGAAAGAGAAATTTTATTTACTTTGTAAATAAGTTAGTACATTCAGTACAGGGAAAATAGACTTCAAAACATGCCCTATGGGCTTACAATAGCATAAATCTGAAGATAATTTCTCCTTTTAGTACCTGTTCTCAAACTCCACTTTGAACTGCCTTTTACAATACCAGAAATGTTCTTAAATAGACTCCAAAGGGTTAAGGATTAGGAATACATTCTATAATGTGCTAGTAGGCACCCACTAACCAAATAGAAGGCTCTAGAAGTTGCATTAGAAGTTGGCACAAAATTAGAAGAATCCAGAAATGGTAACCAAAATTTCAGGAGGAATAACTTTTGAACCATAGCTTTGATTGATGAACCATTTATATTTTTGGAAAGCTCTCAAAGCACTCTATAGCCCTATGGAAAAGCTTCACTTGTCGCCCATTTTTTGGCCCTATTTGAGGTCATTTAATGCCCCTAACCTAACTTTGAAGCATTCTTAGGATGTCTCTAGAAACTGAAAAGTTGCGATAACTTTCAAACCGTGGGCCTTTTGACCTGATTCTTTTCTTGGAATGCTCTAAATTACAATTACAAGCATCTGACCAATTTACACCTTCTATTTCACCAAAATGATGGCTCAATTACATACTCCTATTTTTTTGACATTTACAAGTATCCCAAGGTGTTCAAATACTCTATCCTAGAACACTGATAGTGGAACTGTGAGAGTTGGAACCTTTATTTGACTCAATTGTGTATCCAAAAATGAAAACACATGAAACAAAAACTAAGTCCAAGTACATTTTTTGGGTGACACAGGAATTCTCTTATACCTCTGGATGCTCCTACATCATAAACACATGCAAGTAAACACATAACACCAATATTTGGTAACCCAATAACCCTCCTAGAATAAGAAAACTGAGGTGGGGATGATACCCACAAAATTACTACAACAATAATTGTTTGACCACTTTTGATGGTCTTCCCTATTAAATGACCACCCTATTTAAGGCTTTACACTATGTCAATAGTGACCTGGTTAAAGGATTTAAAACACTTTACATGATGTATCAACCTATTAAAGGATTTAATCACCTCTTCAAAGGATCTATAAAATAGCTATTAAGCTAACCTATCATCATAGGATTTTCACTATCTAATAGGATTGCTAGAGAGTATTATAAATATTTGACCTGGTTGCTTACAATCTTCAATTATTAATTTCAAGAACTTGATCTACTCATTCTGATGTGATCCTTACTTGATCTCATATTTGTTTGTAGCCCTCGTTCTATTTTGATTGACTAGATATGTAATTTCTACTCAATTCACTAAGCCTTTGATACCCCTACTATTTTCCCTATTCTACAATTTTTGCTATCTGCTTAGCAACTTCCTTAACTTTTATTTAGTAACTTCAAATAGTGGGGTCTAAACCTTCTTATAATGGCTCTGTAGACTCAGGGTTTGTAATGAAATCATGAACTCAAATTTCCTACTAAAATCCTTAGATTTAGCCTATTGGTTGCATGTTGTCTCCAATTTTTTGATTGGGTACATGTTGATTGCATAGGAAATATAAAAGATTCATTCTTAGCTCTAACATCCTTCAAGATCCTTCCATTTTGTCTCAAAAAGAAGTTTACATCTAAGTTTGTGAAGGCACAAACTCATATGTTGATTCTTTTTCACTTGGCACATATTGAATTATTGGTGCTCGACACATGTTTGATCCTAGTTTGCTCAACAAACATTACATTTTGTCTTGCTCAACACATGCATAATTCTAGCTCACTTAGCACATGAAGCATTCATACTTGCTCAACATCAACTATGACTTGGCACCTAGATATCACTAAGCACCTATATAATTCTTAGCAGCTAAAGTCACTTGGCACCTATTGGAATTCTGGCTTGACACATACTATAGCTCAACATACATTGTATACTCAACTTCTATATAAAAAGTGGTCATGTGTGTTGACACTAAAATGTCAAAACCAAACTGAGACCAACAAATTTAATAAATGTGTATGAGTAATTATGAAAGTATTCATCATAGAATTATAATTGTGTACTATGTATTTGTGGGTGTATGACTATATTGAATTATTTAAATATGATCTTTAGTTAAAACTTAATTTGGGGATGGTTACCTTTGTGTGTGTCTGTGGGTGTGTTTATATATATATATATATATATATAAAATCTTTTTTCCTTTTAGAGTGGGTATTTTTTATGCAACATCAAGGAGATTTTTTTGGTATTCTTCATGGAGATTTTGAGAAGAAAATCATTTTAAAATGAAAGAACAACTTTGTGAGCTCAATTCTTTAAGATTTTAGAAGTTTATTTATCTTGGGTAGAGTTGCATTTATGAGAGCTTAATTCTAGTTCAGATAGGTTTTTTTTGTTTGGATTATAGGGTTTGGAATATCTTTCTATCTTTGTCTCATTCCTCCTTTGTTTGAGTTTTCATAGGAGTTAAGGCATGGATTTAAATTTTTTAAATAAAATTTTTATTTTCTCATTAATGGATTGTTTAATGTTGTTTCATGATGTAAGATGTCTTTACTTAAAATTCCTATAAGTAATGCCCTATTCTACACATTTTGTCAAACTATTCTCATCCATCCTTTGTTCTTATTTCTTTACCATTTTTATTTGTATGGTAGATGATAGTAGTGTGTTGTAATTTGATAAGATATTGATGAGGGAACAATCCAAGAACAAAATGAACACAACATGAAAAGGGCAATATTATTATCAAAAGCGATCTATTATTACATTGAGTATACTGAAAATAGACTCAAAAACATGCCCTGTGGGCTTACAATATTGTCTAAATCTAGAGAAAATCCTCCTCATCGTACACTCTCCCAAACTCAACCAAAAATTTCCTTTACCATACCATAAATGTCCTTAAGTACAAAAATTAGGTTTAAGGTTATGAATAAAATTTAGAATATACCATTTGATAGTCACTGCCAAAATAGAAGGTTCTAGTAAACATGTCTAAAGTTGGTGTAAAACTAGAAGAATCAATAAATAGTAATCCAACCTCTAGGAGGCTTAACTTTTGATTTGGGACTTTGATTGACAAACTATTTACATTTTTGAAAATATCTCCAAGCACTCTATAGCCCTATGGACCAATTTTTCTTATCACCCATTTTTTGGGCCCATACAAGACCATTTAGTGCCTCAAATCTAACATTGAAGTGCTCTTAGGAGGTCTCTAGGCAACTTAAAATTGTAATTACTTTCAAACCATAAAGCCTTTTAACTTGATTCTTTTTATGGAGTGCTTTAAATTACAAGTTAATCATCTCTCTAACTTACACCCTCCAAAACATTATAATTATGGCTAAATTACAAAATAACCTATTTTCTACATTGGCACATATCCCAAGGTGCTCAAAAGCTCTAATCTAGAAGACCAATAGTGGAACTAAGAGAGTTGGAATCTTTATTTGACCTAAATGGGCATCTAGAAATGAAAACACTTTAAACAAAAACTAAAATTAAGCATATTTTTGGGCTATATAGGATTACCCTTACACCAGTAGATGCTCCTGCATCAGACACACATGGTAGATTAAAAAGTGACCTTGTCACTTTATAGTTGGTAGATGAAAACCCAAATGAGAAACTTTTATTGTGAATATGCAAGTTGTGTAAGAATTTGGTTTAGGCCAAGATTCACCCAAGAATGAAGAAATCAACACAAGCACAATAGTAGACCAATAGAGAGAGTATGATCAGAATGATGATATATTCATTGAATATGCCCTATATGCCATACGCAAGAATGCTAGGAGTTCTTGTATATAAAGGCCTCTGGAGAGTTTCTAGAATGCATAGAAGTCAACATCATGATAAGTCGTACAATGAGGCACATGTCCACCAGATATGAGTTATCCTCCATTAGGCATGGAATTAAGTGTGATGATGTGAGGATAAGCCTAAAATGGTGTAGCACACAAATCAATGGTGTAGACAACATGTGCTAAATTAGGAGTGCGTATAACTATATTGTCTACATGAAAAGTAAGTGAATGATGCAAACTCCAATGTCATAGACACCATGTACATAATTAGAGTTGTGTACTTCTATGAGAGTACACAAACTCCTAAGTGTCTCATGTAAATAAATAATAAAATAATTCATTAACCTAAGTAAACTTAAGTTTAAATAGTAAATACTTACTTACACCAACACCCCCCCTTAAGTGAAACTTAGGGGAATGCCCTTAAGCTTACAAAATCTATGATGATATGCATGATGGGTCCCACATACTAGTCCATGTAAGGTACCCATGTACATAATGATATGCAATCTCTCATAAAACAAAGAAAGAGGGAAAATTTCATGCAAAAATCCCTCCCCCAAAAAGAGAGATGAATAGGGATGCATGGATGAATGGAGTAATCAAAACACCCCCATTATGACATAAATATAGTACACACATAAGAGAATGATGAGGAGAGGAAGAGAGATAGGAAAGGCTCCCCCCCACCAAAGAAGAATGCCTACTAGTGACTGCTCTGATGAAGAAATTGATCTAAGGCTATAGAATGGTGTTCATACCCTTATGAAGAAACAATTCCAAGGGTACAAATGAGATGCTTCAACTATGCATGGAAAGGATCCCATGGATAAGTGATGTTTTTGAAACCTACTCAACTGGCTAAAGAACCAGTCTCATCTTCTGATCATAGGTATCTACAATCACTTCAACTTGTAACGATCAGTCATGTAGAGAGTAAACAATAGGGTTAGATGGAGCCCTCGTGACAACTAAACAAGGTGATTCCTATTGTGCTACACCTATCATTGTGGCTATGTATGCATGTGGGTTGAACTAATGTAGTGACCTCTCATTGTAACTATCAATAGAACCCAACAACATGAAGAGGTTGATCCATGACTATAGAATGGTTTTCCTCCCCTTAGGAAGAAACAATGTGAAAGGTACAAATGAGACACTTCTACTGTGTGTGGAAAGAATTCCATGGATAAGTGATGTCTTTGAAACCTACTCAACTGGCTAAAGAACCTATCTCAAAGAACTGTCTATCTCTACAACTGATGAAGACCCTTGTTGCAATTTCTCATCATAAGTATCCACAATCACTTCAACTTGTGATGATTGATCATGCAGAGAATGAGCAAGAGAGTTATATGGAGCCCTCGTGACAACTTAAGAAGGTACTTATGGATCAAGGAGAAGAGGTAGGTCATCAATATTATCCTCCATATCTATCACTAAACTTGTACCTGAAAGACTGGATGTACCCTACTATGATAGACCTATCACTATGGTGATGTATACATGTGGACTGAACTAATGTAGTGACCTCCCCCTACAACTATTGATAGAACCCCATGTGTCTCAATATATTGAAGAACTATCATTGGTGTCACTATCAATTTCCACATGGTATGATGTGAACAGAGGATTAGAGGACAAGTTTGATGAACTTTCCTCAAATTGTACATCCTTCTCCACAAAAATTTGATGTGTCTTTGGATCTAATAGTCTATACGCATTCACACCATCTTCGTAACCAATGAAAGTACAATGCTTAGGTGACTTTTCCTTGCATCCTATAGAAGATATGCTTTCCCATGTAGGACAACCAAAGACTCTAAAATGTGTCACAATAGGTTTTCTATCACACCATGCCTCAAAATGAGTCTTTCCATCTAATGCTCGATGAGGAGACCTGTTAAGAATGTGAGTGGCACTACTAATTACTTTGACTTCTAATGATCTATCTAAAGACTTGGCTTGTATCATGCAACTTGTCATAGACTTAAGAGTATAGATCCTCAAAGCTACAGAATCTGTGTTATGCAAATTGAATGTTGGTGGAGTTTGAAGATCAATTCCCTCAAGTTTGTGAAAGTACTTAAGTCTTTTCTTCACATATATGCTTCCATTATCCATTCTTAGAACTTTGACGGCTTTCCTAGATTTCTATTCTACATGAGTCTTGAAGGCTAGAAACTTGTCCAACACTTCATTCTTGTTATGAAGAAAGTAGACCCAAGTGTATCTTGAAAATTCATCAATGAAGGTAACTATGTAGCGACCCTAGCTGAATGGAAAGGGACTTATTAGTACCATGTGAACCATCTGTAGAACACCTAGTGCTCTCAAAGACTTCTCTAACTTCCCCTCTAGATGCATATCCACTAAATATATTGAACATTCACCATGGGAAAATTCAATTTTGGGTAGACCTTCGACCATTCTATATGTGAAAAGTTGTTGAAGATAGTAGAAGTCAAGATGATCATACTACTCATGCCATAATTGCATGTTTGAATTAGATTGAGATAACAAGTCCTTTTAAGGAGACTTGGGCACAAAATGGGAGAAAGAGTACAACCTTTTGTTATGATTCACTTTCCCCACTGCAACCAAGGAATCATCTTTAAGACTATCCACTTGTACTAAGTCTAGAAGGAACTCAACTCTATGTCCATCTCCAAGGTGAGTGATTTGGTAGATTGATAAGAGATTTGAACTTAGGTTTGTAACATAGAGTACATCTTGAAACTCTACATTTTCCATCTCCACATTTCCTTTTCCTTAAACATCCATTTTGCTATCATTTCCCACAAAGATGTGTATTACCTTTGATTACTTCATTGAAGAATAATCCCCCTTTAAAGAACCCACATGATAAGAGGCAACTGACTCAAATATCCATTCCTTTGAAGAGTTTGAATTTACCATGAGTGCTTGCCCTTTTCCCTTTGAATATGAAGAAGATTCTTTCTCTTTGTAAGCATTAGGCAATGGAACATTATTTTTCTTCATGATGTTGGTCAACTCATCAATCTTTTTAAGATAACACTCATGTTTTTCATGACCCTTTTTCTTGCAATAGGCACAATTTTTCTTCTCCTTATTTTTGTCTACCTTCTTGTTGGAATTTGAGTAAGACTTGCCTTATTGATTGGATTGTGGTGTTTTCTTTTCTACATCCTCTAATTTGTTCTTCCACTTATTTTTCTTACCCTTTCCTTTATTTGAAAATTGTCCAGCTAAATTTTGAGAACCCTCATTGTTATCCACCAATGCTTTTGACTTAGGTGAATTGAGAATCCCTATTGATTTCAACTTTTGATGCAAGAGCATCCTGGGTTGCCTTGTTTTCCTACTCATTTTGTTCTTTTTGCAGTTGGTACCGAGCTCCTATCGCACCCTTTAGGTGTTGAGTTCCTATTGCACTCTTCAAGTGTTGAGCTCCTATTGCACCCTTCAGGTGTCAAGTTCCTATTGCACTCTTCAAGTGCCAAGTTCCTGTCACACTCTTCAAGTATCAAGCTCCTGTCGCACTCTTCAGGTGCCGAGCTCCTATCATACTCTTCAGGTGCTGAGCTCCTGTCGCACTCTTCAGGTGTCGAGTTCCTATCACACTCTTCAGGTGTCGAGTTCCTATAGCACTCTTTAGGTGCTGAGTTACTATAGCACTCTTTAGGTGTCGACTTATTGTAGCATTCCTTCAAGTGCTGAGTTATCTAGTGTATGCCTAGTGCCAGTATTTGGACATGATTTTTGTGAGCTAACTTGTAGGAATTATTTCATTTGTGACATTTAACTTAAGATCTTTTCTTGGGATGAGTCCAGACCATTGTTGGGTCAACCCTCCTCTTATGTAATGTTCTAGAATGTTCTATAAGCCATTTTGGCAAGTATAAATAGAAAGTTTAGGCTTAGAGCTAGGTAAGTTTTAGAAGAAGAAAATTTTTGAGGAAGCAGAACTGAAAGTGCAAATTTATTGTTGGATCTTTGAATGTGAATGTATTGCAATCGGCCATAACCTAGAAGGCCTCATACCTTGACATGTATGAAGATATTTGATGAATAGATAGAATTATTTTCCTCTTCTCCTCCTTTGGTTGTTGTCCACTTGTGTTAACTGAAAGTGCAAATTTACTGTTGAATCTTTGAATGTGAATGTATTGCAATTGGTCGTAACCTAGAAGGCCTCATAGCTAGGCATGTATGAAGATATTTGATGAATCAATAGAATTATTTTCCTCTTCTCCTCCTTTGGTTTCTATCCACTTGTGTTTGCTTCCATTGTGCTAACTCTTGCAGGGTGGTTTGGATAGCTGGGTGAGCCTTTGGCCCTAGTTATTCATCCTCCTTGCCTGCGTCAGTTGGTATTAGAGCTTGAGGTTCGCCCTTGTAGAGATTAGATCATATAGAACCCTAATTTTGATTTGGTTGTAGGGTGGCAGATCTATGGATTTGACCTATAACTTGTAGAGGGTTACAATCTTGCAGGAACTTGATTTGTAAAGATGGTTCGTGGTAGAGGAAATAATATTGATAATGCTATATTGGATCAGTTGAGACAAATTGTAGCCAGATTAGATGTTGTATAGAAAACCTAGAGGAGAGGAGCACATCTTGATGATGTAATTGATGATGAAGCAGTAGCACCAAACCATAATCTAGAACCTAAAGAAGACCAAGATGAAGCAAGATTGTTGAGAGTATTGTCTAGAGCAGATTCAAAGCCTGCTGTAGAAGTTGTTCCTTATGATGGAAAATTGGACACCAATGTTGTGCTAGATTGGATCTCTAATATGGAGAAGTTCTTTGAGTATGAAAACACTCCTGATAATAGAAAGGTGAAGATTGCAGTCAGTAGGTTGAAAGGTCATGCATCTCTATGGTGGGAGTACTTGCAAACTGATAGACAAAGGAAAGGAAAGGAGAAGATCAGAACTTGGCCAAAGATGGTGAACAAGGTAAAGAACAAATTCCTTCTTGCTGATTACCAAGTTAGCTTGTTGAGAAAGATGCAAAATTTGAAACAAAAAGACATGACTGTGAAAGAGTATATTGAGGAATTCTATAGACTGGACATCAGATCTGGACATGTGGATGATGATGTTGAGAAAATTGCAAGGTACATTAATGGATTGAGATCTAGAATACAAGATGAAATAAGTTTTGTGAAGGTGGAAAGTGTAGAAGAAGCATATCAATATGCCTTGAAACTTGAGGAGATCTTGACAAAGAAGCATGAACAAAGATAGAGAGGTAGAGCTGGTAGATTCCAAAGAGGCAGAGGTAGATCTTATGAAGAAAGTGGTAGGTTTGAAAGTTCTATGCAGGATAAAGGTAGACTTGAATGGAAGAATGATGACAAAGGCAAGACTGAATAAAAAGGTGGTAATTCTCACCGAGGAGGCACTAATTCTTACCAGGAAGAGGTAATTCTTATTCTATAGGTGGATTTCATGGTAATTGTTTTAGATGTGGTAAAGAGGGACATAGATTCTTTGAATGTAGATATTTTGAAGGTGGGCAAAATAATAGAAATGTTGTGATTCAAGAAGATAATGAGGGTTCACCAAGTGGACCTGAGGATGGAGAAAATTTTATGGTGAGTAGAACCTTATGCAATAAGGGAAGTGATGAGGAACCTATTTTAAGGAGAAGTCTTTTCAAGACAAGATGTAAGATGGCTAGAAAATGCTATAAAGTGATCATTGATAGTGGAAGTTCTAGAAATTTGGCATTAGAAGAGCTGGTTACAAAGTTACAGTTGCAGAGGCTAAAACATCCCAAACCTTATCATGTTTCATGGACCAAAGATGAGCATAAGATATTGGTAATTGAGCAATGCCTTGTGAAATTCAAAATTAGACATTACTTTGATGAAGTTTTGTGTGATATTATGCCCATGGATTGTTGCCATATTTTGTTGGGTAGACCTTGGAAATATGATAGATATGTTGTACATGATGGAAGATTGAATCAATATACTCTTTGGGTAAATGGGAAAAAACAAAAATTGTTGCCTTTGATTGAAGTTCTAGATGAGGTTAATTGTATTGCTATAAAAAATTGCATGGTTAATGGGAAACAATTTGAAAAAGAAGTGAAAAAGAATCAATTTTTTTTGCTACGATCCCAAGAAAATTGAGTTTTGTCAATGGAGACTAAGTGCCAGAAAACAATATTAACCGAGTGTCAGTCAGTGGTGATCGAATGATAGATGGTAGTATTGACCAAGTGCCAGGAGAAATTGTAGAGTTGTTGAATGAGTATAAAGGCATTATTGCTGAAGATGTTCCTAATGGTTTACCTCCAGTAAGAAGTATAAGTCATTGTATGGACCTGATCCCTGGAGCTAGTTTTCCAAATAAAGCACCATATAGATTGACACTTGCAGAGAATGAAGAACTTAACAGACAAGTGCATGAACTATTGCAGAAAGGTTTGATCAAAGAAAGCTTGAGTCCATGTGTTGTACCTATTGTATTAGCACCTAAAAAGAATGGAGAATGGAGAATGTGTACTGATTCCAGAGCCATTAAAAAGATAATAGTGAAATATAGGTTTCCTATGCCAAGAATGGATGACATAATGGATTGTTTGAGTGGAGCAAAGTATTTTACCAAGATTGATTTGAAGAGTGGCTATCATTAGATTAGAATCAGAGAAGGTGATGAATGTAAGACTACTTTCAAGACAAAAGATGGTTTGTATGAATGGTTGGTTATGCCTTTTAGTTTGACTAATGCACCTAGAACTTTCATGAGGTCAATGAATGAAGTTCTAAAAAGATTCTTGGGTAAGTTTGTGATTGTTTATTTGGATGATATTCTGATATTCAGCAAGACTAAGGAAGAACATCTTAAGCATATTAGGCAAGTATTGTAGAGGTTGAAAGAGGAAAAGTTATTGATTAATTTGAAAAAGTGTTCTTTTATGCAAGAAGAGATTGTGTATTTAGGGTTTGTAATTTTAGCTGATGGTTTGAAGATGGATCCTGAAAAGGTTAAAGCAATTTTGGAATGGCCTACACCTGAGAATGTGAGTGAGGTAAGATCATTTCATGGTTTGGCTAGTTTTTATAGAAAGTTTATAAAGAATTTCAGTGTTGTTTGTAATGCTATGACTGAGACAATGAGGGGAGATAAAAAGGAATTCAAGTGGATGCATGGAGCTGATAAGAGCTTTGAGACTTTGAAACAAAAGGTTTTTGAATTACCTGTATTGGCTTTACCTAATTTCAACAAAGTATTTCAAGTTGAATGTGATGCAAGTTATAATGCAATAGGAGCTGTATTAAGTCAAGAAGGTAAGCCTATTGCTTTCTTTAGTGAATAGTTGAATGATGCTAAAAGGAAATATTCTATATATGATCAAGAATTATATGCCATTATTCAAGCATTGAAGAAATCGAGACATTATTTGATGCCTAAAGAGTTTGTGTTGTACGTTGATCATAAAGCTTTACAATACTTGGCAAGTCAACATAAATTTAATCAAAGACATATGAAGTGGGTTGAGTATTTGCAAAGTTTTACATTTGTGATCAAGCATAAGAGTGGAGTTACTAACAAAGTTTTTGATGCATTGAGTAGAAGACATTCCTTGTTGACTAAAATGAAGGTTGAAGTTCCTAGTTTTGATCAAATGAAAGAATTATATGATGCTAATCCTAATTTTTCTGAGGCATGGAGAGAGTGCAAAGCACCAAATCTGACAGATCACATAAGTAGGTATGATGAGTATTTCATTCAAGAAGGTATGTTGTTCAAAGGTATTCAGTTGTGTATTCCTAGAAGTCCTATGAGGTTGAATTTGATTAAGGAAAATCATAGTGGTGGATTAGCTAGACATTTTGGAATTGATAAGACATTGAGTTTGCTGAAAGGGTAAAAGCACAGATCTGTGTCACCATTTGTGATACCAAAACCTATTTTGGTCAAATCTCATTTCTCTATCAAAACTCAACTTTTAAAAAAAAATTAAAATACCCTTTAATAGATCTTAGATTCAATATCATCATTATATAAATTTTTGAGTGTTTTGATTAGTTATAATATGTTATAATCTCAAAGTATTATAAGTTGATATTTCAACATTTCAGAAGATGCTCACTCAAAAAAGGAAAAAAAATAGTAAATCATATCAAAAAAATTTAAAAAATTTACTTATCTCTAGAGGAGAGAATCCTCTTCATGAATATGTAATTTTTTTTAAGAAGGTATAGATTTGATAGAAAAGTTTTGATGGGAGGAAAAAACTGTTGGATTTTGATAAGGTCGAACTTGAGTACTTATAGCAAAGAAAGTATACATCAAAAATAATTATTTCTTTTTTTGTGCACTAGCTATACATGTCATCTATAAGATATTTTCAAATCAAAACAAAAGAACATGATTTGCATATAGTTGTTTAATGGGAACTAAACCCTATATTTTTTACAGTTAAAAAAGGGACTTCAAAATTAAAATAAATTGAATTAATTCTTAATCAAAAAATTTATAAAAATTATAGGCATAAAATTCATCTAATTCTACACATTTCATTAGTTTACATCATCTTCATATTTTAAACAAAAATACTATTTTTTTTTCACTAATGTTGAACTGTCACATTCTGATATCACATTTCTTTATAAAAGGTGACACAGGTTTGTGCTTTTACCCGAAAGAGAAATATTATTGGCAACAAATGTATAAGGATGTTCAAAAATTTCTAAAGAGCTATGGAATTTGTCAAGTGGCAAAGGGAGTGAGTAAAAATACGTGTTTGTATACACCTATTACTATTCTTGAGAAACCTTGGACTGATATCAGTAAGGATTTTGTTCTTGGATTGCCTAAAATAGTGAAGGGGTATGATTCCATATTTGTTTTAGTGGATAGATTTTTTAAGATGGCTCATTTCATACCATGTAGGAAGAAATCAGATGCAGAGCATGTTGCTGAAATTTTCTTTAAAGAGATTGTGAGATTGCATGGATTACCAAGAAGCATTATTTCACATAAAGATAGTAAGTTTGTTGGTTATTTTTAGAAGACTTTGTGGAAGAAGATGTGCACTAAATTGAAGTTTAGTTCTACATTCCATCAACAAATAGATGGACAAACAGAGGTTGTGAATAGAAGCTTGGGTAATTTTTTGAGATGTTTCTAGTTGGGAATAAATCGAGTAATTGGGAGATGGTATTGGCACAAGCTAAATTTGTATATAACAATTCCATGAATAGGAGTATAGGGAAGACACCTTTTGAGATTGTTACTAGAATTCACCCTAGAGGCATATCAAATTTGAGAGATGTTGTTGGTGAAAAAAAGAAAAGCGCTATAGGAGAAGAATTTGCTGATTTTATGGAGTCCTTGCATAAAGAAGTGAAGTTGAGGTTGGAACAAAGTAATCAGAAGTATAAGGAGAATGCTGATCAGTCTAGAAGACACCATGATTTTCAAGTTGGTGATGAAGTGATGGTTCATCTAAAGAAAGGAAGATTCCTAGTTGGAACATATAGCAAGTTGAAGATGAAGAAATTTGGACCTTGTAAGATCCTGAAGAAGTTTGACAGTGGTAATGCTTATGAAGTTGAGTTACCTGATGACATGGATATATCTCCTATATTTAACATTGCTTATTTGTATAAGTATCATGAGTTAGAGGATGAAGTTGTTATACCAAATGATTATCCTAAGAAACAGAATGAGGAAGTTGAACAGATATTGGATCAAAGAGTTGGCAAGAGTACAAGAGGAAAAGATTACTATGAATATTTGGTGAAGTGAACGAATAGAACTATTGAAGATACTTCATGGATCTCTCAAGTTGAGTTGGATTCAGCTCAAGTTGGGACATCTCAATGATTCAGGAGAATCATTTCTTCCAACCTCGATTGTCTGATGCAAGAGCATCCTGGGTTGCCTTGTTTTCCTACTCATTTTGTTCTTTTTGCAGTTGGTCCCGAGCTCCTGTCGCACCCTTAAGGTGTCGAGTTCCTGTCGCACTCTTCAAGTGCTAAGCTCCTATTGCACCATTCAGGTGTTGAGTTCCTATCACGCTCTTTAGGTGTCAAATTCCTATCGCACTCTTCAAGTGCCAAGCTCCTGTTGCACTCTTTAGGTGCCCAGTTCCTATCACACTCTTCAAGTGTCGAGTTCCTATCGCACTCTGCAGGTGCCAAGTTACTATAGCACTCTTCAGGTGTCGAGTTACTGTAGCATTCCTTCAGGTGCCGAGTTACCTAGTGTATGTTGAGTGCCAATATTTGGATGTGATTTTTGTGAGCCAACTTGCAAGAATTATTTCATTTGCAACATTTAAGTTAAGATCTTTTCTTGGTATGAGTCCAAACCGTTGTTGGGTAGGCCCTCCTCTTACGTAATTTTCTAGAATGTTTTGTAAGCCGTTTTGGCAAGTATAAATAGAAATCTTAGGCTTAGAGCTAGGTAAGTTTTAGAAGAAGAAAAGTTTCGAGGGAGTAGAACTGAAAGTGCGAATTTACTGTTGGATCTTTGAATGTGAATGTATTGCAATTGGCCATAACCCAGAAGGCCTCGCAATTGGGCATGTATGAAGATATTTGATGAATCAATAGAATTATTTTCCTCTTCTCCTCCTTTGTTTTCTATCCACTTGTGTTTGCTTCCGTTGTGCTAACTCTTGCAGGGTGGTTTGGATAGCTAGGTGAGCCTTTGTCCCTAGTTATTCATCCTCCTTGCCTGCATCAACTTCTTTTCTTTTGTATCCAATAGATCAACATATTCATCAAAAGTGACTTTCTTATAGGAAGACCTTAATGTAGTCTTTGAAGTGTTAAAAGAAGAAACAAATGTGGAATACTCAAATGGCAGCTTGTTATGAATAAGATATATCAATCTATCATCTTTGATAGGATTTCCACAATCAGTAAGATTTTTCCTTAGTTCATTCACCTTAATGATGAAATCCTGTATGGAATCAAATGACTTAAGATCTAAGGACACAAGCTCATCTTCAATTTTGAAAACATCCTCTTCAGACACTTTACCATATAGGCTTTCAATAGTATCCCAAGCTTCCTTGGATGTAGAAAACTTCTTAATTTGATACATGATCTTATCATCAACCCCTAAACATATATCACCTAGGGCTTTCCTATCCATTGTTACCCAAGATAAAATATCACTTGTTGATAATTTATCACCTGCTAGTTTAGGAAGAGTACCATCTACATATTGTGAAACTCTATTATGCATTAAGTGATACCACATTTTGATGGACCATGTAGCATAGTTAAGAGGAATTAATTTTGGAAACTTAAAATTAACCCCCCAAAAATAGATGCTTTTGGCACTTTGTTAGTACTGCGATTACAATGGGCCACTTGCCAATTTTGGCTCTCCTGGACTTCTAATTTTTCTTGTTACAACCTCTTAATGGATTACAAATCTCAAACTTTACAATGTGCTACAATTTTGAAGCAATACGAAGTAAAGAAAGACCCTATTCTTGAAAGTGAGAACTTTTGTCGATTCAACCCAACAATCTCACTCTAGATATAGAATTTATACAAAAAATAATGCACCTTTAAACAAAGGAACTTATTTTCAAGTCTAGATATACCCATATGGAGTGTTTGAAGTTGCAAAATGCAAGATTATATAGGTATAATCACCAAAAATTACAATTTCTAAAAAATCCTTGCAAAAAAATTAGAAATGAGCTATACCACTAAATTTTTAGGAAATTCTACCCAAATTCAAAAAAATTACACTTAATTTGGAGTTCGAATGTCTAATTTATAGCCTCCCAAAGTCAGACTACAAAATGAAAAATCAATTTGGAGAGGAGTTACATCAGCAAAAGAGGGGGTTAAATTTGAAAGTCATACGGCCATCATAGCAATTCAAATTTTGCCTAGTATGACGGTTAGATAGTCATCAAATTTAGGCTATTTAAAAGATGATTTTAGTGTACCGTAGGCCATGTGATGACATCAGTGTGATGTTAGCATTGTAAAAAATTGTACAAATTTGTACAAATGTTCAACGTGTATTGTATGGACTAGATGATGTGTGATGTTGACTGGTCATACAAAGCTCCACATGTACTTCTGAGTCATGTTGTTGTAGGTGTTGATTGTGTGTATAGTTGGCACTACCATGTATTTTCCTATGTCTGTAAGATGATATCATTGGGTGCTGCATCACTGCTGATTTGGAGCCATGTTTCATAGAGTTGTGTCACTATGCAAGACTAACTAGGATTCCCTAGTAGTCCATGTAGACAGTGATGTAATCTCTATAGCAGTGATGATAGCTGGTAGTGTTTACTATCTAAACTATTAAAGAGACACTGTGTTGCACTGAACATGTGGGAGTTTACACTGCATAGTCTCTAAGTAAGTCAAGAAATGCCACATGTTGTGTTGCTAGTTGGTTGGATGCATTTCCATGAGCTTTTGCCAGAATATCATTTTCACTATGGCCAAAATATTTTTGTTGGCAACAGGTTTTTGCAAGTTAGTCCCACATGTGTGGGAGTATGGCTTGTAATTTTGTTTAAATAAAAAACAACACACAATGATGATACAATAAAAGAGTGGCTACTAGATTGTAAGGCTAGCTGGAGGACATACTTTAATTAATTGATCATATCCATTTTTGGTCTACAGTTGTGCTTGTGTTTGAGTTCTTAGTTCTTGGGTGATTTTTTCCCTAAGGAAATTTTTTACATCTTATCAAAACTATACCAAATTCTTACATGTTGGTGTAAATAAATATTTAGTATTTACACATACTTAAGTTTACTTACGTTGATGCATATTTTTTATTTTTTATTTATTAGCGACCTAGGAATATGCATACTCTTGTGAGTTGTCATATTGACAATATAGGAGTTATCACACTAATTAAGCACATGGTGTCTACAACCTTCTCATTCTTATCCACTAATCAAGAATCATGGATAAGGCATGTTCTTAGTTGTCATGATGCTTGTTTTTTCTTCAATGAAATAATCAAAAGTACCACACATCTTTGTGGGAGATGATAGAAAAATGGAAGTTGAAGGAAAAGGACATGCCAAGATGGAAAATGGAAAGTTGAGGGAGATTCTCTGCACATAGCCATTTGAAATTGTTGGTGTAAATAAGTATTTACTTATTACACTTACTTAAGTTTTACTTAGGTTAATGCATTATATTTAATTATTTTTCATTATTTTATTATTATTTTAGTGAAACACTTAGGATTTTGTGAACTCTCATTGAGTTATGCAACTCTAATTATGCACATGGTGTCTATAACATAGTAGTATGCATCATTCACTAAGTTGTCACGTTGAAAACATAGTTATTAGCACTCCTTATTTAGCACATGTTGTCTACTCCATTGATTTGTGTACTACACCATTGTAGGCTTATCCTCACATCATCGCACTTAATCCCATGCTCAATGGAGGATAACCCATATCTGGTGGACATGTGCCTAGTTTTATGACATATCATGATGCTAAATTCTATGCATTCTAGAAGCTCTCCTAAGGCCTTTATATTCAGGCACTCCTAGTGTACTCTCAAGCAGTTATTGAATAAATATCGTCATTCTGATCATACTCTGTCTATTTTGGTCTACTGTGTGCATGTGTTGAGTTCTTTAGTTCTTGGGTGAATTCTAGCCTAAGCCAAATTCTTACATGGTATTAGAGCTAAGGAGGATTCTCATCACATAGATGTTCGAGACCATTCATGCTTCAGCACCTCGACTCAAATTTGAAAGATCCACAAAAATTGGGAGAATCTAGAGCTAGATCTAACCTTACTATTGCATCCAGAGCATCAATTCGATGAAGATCGACTATAAATTTTCCTATATTTAGCTAAAGTTGATCATGAGGCAAATTTTTTTTGCAAATCGGCACCAAAAAGCACTGATTTGCAATTGGGTATGATCATTTTTGGATCTAATTAAATTGTTGTTTAGATCTAAATTAATTTTCTTCTCTACAATTATTGGGTATTTTTCAAATTATTTTTAGATTAATTGCACAGTCCAAGAATTTTTGTTTACTAAATCGAGTAGTGTCACCCCAGCTCGGCTCTCTATATGTTGGTGGCTATTTAATTGCATAGGGTCTCATCTTTTAAATATGGCTATATTACCTACACGTGGTTGTACCTGTACATGTTTAATTTGGGCACTTAGACAACATAGTTTGGCATCGGCTAATAATTATTATGATGTACCTTGCCCAACCTCCACCATAGGCAAGAGATTCGGCTGCATTCCAAACTGCCAGCGTCACATGCTTTGCTGAAGCTTCTATGGCAGTTCTATTATATAAACCTCTCATACCACCATTTCAACAAATGTGGGACAAAACAAATTCATCCCCATTTTCCTGAAACTCTTATTGCCCACAGAGTTTAAGGCTCAGTGATGAAATTACCAACTCCGGCAATCGCTACAAGCAATCTCCAGCACTACAGACAGGAGGATTTTGATGCTGCGTGAATATTTTGGCATAAAAATTGACTCAGTCCTATACCTACAGTACCATGTGGTGAATTCTCAATAGCCCACATGGCCTAATCAATTATGTTTGCAAATATAGGATCACCCTCCATGTGGGAAAATCCACTCGTGCCATGCATTAGTTTGACATCATTAATTATACACTTACCATTCAACTAGATTGACACGTCATTTGCCAACCTGTTACCACATCAGATTGCATAGTCAACATTCTATACAGACACAAAGGAAAGACATGTCAATGTTTTCTGTACATTTCCATATGGATCCATATAGTACAGATTGACATCTCCCTGCCACATCATCTAGGGCTCTAAATTTTTTGCTGACATCATCATTTCATTGGCCTAAATCTAACAGCCATTTAGACATCATTCTATGGCAATATTGAACTACTACAATGGTCATATGACCGTCAAATTTAACCTCTTCTTTTGCTAATGCAACCCCTCTCCAAATCAATTTTGGTTTTTGCAGTCTGACTTCAATGGACCATAACTCGCACATCTGGACTCCAAATCAAGTGTCATTTTTTTTGAAATTGAGTAGAATTTCCTAAATATTTCTGTGGTGCAGTTATTTTTTTTTTGGTTCATGGATTGGTCATAAATTACATTTTTTGGCAATTGTGCCTGAATAATCTTGCATTTTGCAACTTCAAATGCTCTGTACAGGCACATCTGGAGTTGAAAATAGGTTTTGGTTTTTCTTAAAGTGCATATTTTTTCTCTACCTTCTAGATCTGGCATTAGATTGTAGTGTTGTGTGGACAAAATTTTTGCGTTCAGCAATAGGGCCTTTCTTTTCTTTGTAATGCTTTAGTATTGTAGCACATTGTAAAGTTTCAGATTTGTACTCTATTAAGAAGTTGTAAAAAGAAATATCAGAACTCCACGAAGGCCAAAATTGGCAAGTGGACCATTGTGATCACACTACTGATAAAGTTCCCAAAGCATCTATTTTGTAGGGGTTTCTTGATTTAGTGAAAAGTGGGGGTGTTCTTGGTGTTGTGTTCTCTTTTTTCTACAATTTTCTTTCATTTTTTGCATTATGAGCAACTTTAAGTTTCCTAAATTAACTCCTCATAACTATGCTTCATGGTCAATCAAAATGTTGTATTATTTAATGCATAATGGAGTTTCACAATATGTAGATGGTACTCTTCCTAAACCAAAAGGTGATAATGTATCAACAAGTGAAATTTGAGAATGGATAGCCATGGATAGGAAAGCCCTAGGTGATATATGTTTGGGGGTAGATGATAAAATTATGTATCAAATTAAGAAATGTACTATATCCAAAAAAGCTTGGGATACCCTCGAAAGCCTTTATGGTAAAGTGTCTGAAAAGGATGTATTCAAAATTGAAGATGAGCTTGTTTCCTTAGATCATAAGTTGTATGACTCAATACAAGACTTCATTATTAAGGTGAATGAATTAAGGACAAAGCTTACTAATTGTGGGAACTCTATCAAAGATGATAGACTAATCTATCTCATCCATAACAAGCTGCCATCAAAATATTCCACATTTGTATCTTCTTTTAACACCTCAAAGACTACCTTAGGGTTTGCCTACAAGAAAGTCACTTTTGATGAATATGATAAACTGTTGGATGATGAAGAAAAGAAGTTGAAATCAATGGGGATTCTATAATCACCTCAGTCCAAAGAATTCATGGCCAATGACAGTTCTCAACATTTAGCTGGACAATCTTCAAGTAAAGGAAAGGGTAAGAAGAAATGGAAAATCAAAGGATGCAGAAAAGACAACACCACAATCCAATCAACAAGGCAAGTCCGCAAATTCCAACAAGAAAGGGGACAAAAAAAATAAGGAGAAGAAGAAGTGTGCTTATTGCAAAAAATCAGGTCATGAAGAGCATGAATGTTATCTCAAAAAGATTGATGAATTGACCAACATCATGAAGAAACATAATGTTCCATTGCCTAATGCTTATAAGAATAAAGGATCATCTTCAGATTCAAAGGGAAAATGGCAAGCACTCATGGCTAATTCAAACTCTTCAAAGGAATTGATATTTGACTCGGGTGCCTGATATCACATGGGTTGTTCAAAGGAGGTTTTTTCTTCAATGAAGTAATCCAAGGTACCACACATCTTCACGAGGAATGATAGTAAAATTGAATTTGAAGGAAAAGAAAATGTGGAGATGGAAAATGGAGAGTTTCAAGAGGTTCTCTATGTTCCAAAACCTAAGTTTGAATCTCCTTTCAAACTACCAAATCACTCACATTGGAGATGGACATAGAGTTGAGTTTCTTCTAGACTCAGTTCAGGTGCACAGTCTTAAAGATGATTCCTTGCTTGTAGTGGGGAAAGTGAATGATCACAAGAGGTTGTACTGTTTCTCTCATTTTCTACCCAAGTTTTCTTTAAAGGCCTTTTTATCACGTTTCAATTCAAACATGCAATTATGGCATGAGTGGTATGGTCATCTTGACTACTGCTATCTTCAGCAACTTTGCACATACCACATGGTGAAAGGTCTACCTCAAATCAACTTTTCTAAGGGTAAGAGTTCAACAGATTCAGTGGATATGCATCCAAAAGAGAAGTTACAAAGAGGAAAGTCTTCAAGAGCAACAAGTGTTCTACAGATGGTTCACATGGTATTAGCAGGTCCTTTTGCATTCAGCCAAGGTTGCTACATACTTACCTTAGTTGATGACTTTTCAAGGTTCACTTGGGTCTACTTTTGGCATAGTAAGAATGAAGTGTTGGACACATTTCTAGCCTTCAAGGCTCATGTTTAATGAAAATCTAGAAAGCCCATCAAAATACTTTGAATGGAAAATGGTAGCATCGGTGTGAACATAAGACTTAGGGACTTTTACAGACATGAGGGAATTGATCTTTAGACTCCGACAGCATTCAGTCTGCATAAGAAAAATGTTGCAGCTTTGAGGATTAGAACTCTTAATTCTATGTCAAGTTGCATGATTCATGCCAAGTCTCTAGATCCATCATTAGAAGTCAAAGAAATCTGTAGTGCCACTCACACTCTTAATCATTCTCCTCATCTAGCTTTAGATGGAAAAACTCCTTTTGAGGCATGCTACAGTAGA
This sequence comes from Cupressus sempervirens, assembly GCA_028749045.1. Lineage (NCBI taxonomy): Eukaryota > Viridiplantae > Streptophyta > Pinopsida > Cupressales > Cupressaceae > Cupressus > Cupressus sempervirens. The sequence continues at coordinate 924,507,740 of CM053792.1, forward strand.
AAATCTATTGTGACACACTTTAGAGTCTTTATTTGTCCTACATGGGCAAAGAGATCTTCCTGGGGATGCAAGGCACAAACATCTCAGCCTTGTACCTTCATTGGTTACGAAGATAGTGTGAAGGCATATAGACTTCTAGATCCTAAGACACATCAAATTTTTGTGGAGAAGGATGTACATTTTGAGGAAAGTTCTGCTAGCTTGTCCTCTACTCCTCTCCACACATCATATAGTGTGGAAATTGATAGTGATTTTAGTGATAGTGCTTCAATAGATTTAGGCATGTGGAGTTCTGTTGATAGTTATAGTGAGAGGTCACTTCATCAGTTTAGTCCGCATGCATATATTGCCACAGTGATAGGTCTAGAATAGAAAGGTACATTTAGTCTTCCAAATACAAGTTTAGTGATAGATTTGGGGGATAGTATTGATGACTTTCCTCTTCTTCTTGATACATAATTACCTTCTGCAGTTGTCATGATGGTTCCAGACTCTCTTGTTCATTCTCTACATGATCGATCCTCATAGGTTGAAGTGATTGTGGATACTTATGATCAGTAGTTGCAGCAAGGTTCTTTGTCAGTTGTAGAGATAGACAGTTCTTTGAGAGAGGTTCTTCATCTAGTTGAGTAGGTTTCAGAGACATCACTTATCCATGGGATTCTTTCCACACATAGGGGAAGCATCTCATTTGTACCCTTGGCATTATTTCTTCCTAAGGGGAGGAACACCATTCTGCAGTCTTGGATTACATTCTTCATTGGAGCAGTCACTCTTTGGCATTCTTCTTTTGGGGGGGGAGCCCATCTTATCTCTCTTTCTCTTCTCATTATTCTCTTTTTTATATACTGGATGTATGTCGTAATGAGGGGGGTCTTGATTACTCCATCCATTGATGCATCCTTCTTTCATCTCTCTTTTTGGGGGAGGGTTTTTCCCATGAGGTTTTCCCTCTTTCCTCACTTTATGTGAGATTGCATATCATTATGTACATGGGTACCTAACATGACCTAGTATTCGAGACCCATTCTATATTTCACCCTAGCTTTCATAAGCTTAAGGGCATTCTCATAAGTTGCACTTAAGGGGGGGTGTTTTTGTAAATAAGTATTTACTTATTACACTTACTTAAGTTTTACTTAGGTTAATGCATTATTTAATTATTATTTTAGTGAGACACTTAGGAGTTTGTGAACTCTCATTGAGTTACACAACTCTAATTACACACATGGTGTCTACAACACAGGAGTACGCATCATTCATTGAGTTGATATGTTGACAACATAGTTATCAACACTCCTTATTTAGTAGATGTTGTCTACTCCATTGATTTGCATGCTACACCATTGTAGGATTATTCTCACATCATCGCACTTAATCCCGTGCTCAATGGAGGATAACTCATATCTGGTAGACATGTTCCTAGTTGTATGAGATATCATGATGCTAACTTCTATGCATTCTAGAAGCTCTCCTAAGGCCTTTATATTTAGGCACTCCTAGTGTACTCTCAACCAGTTATTGAATGAATATTGTCATTCTCATCATACTCTGTCTATTTTGGTCTACTGTGTGCATATGTTGAGTTCTTTAGTTCTTGGGTGAATTCTAGCCTAAGCCAAATTCTTACAAAATCCATTCATGCTTCAACACCTCAACTTGAATCCAAAGAATCTATAGAAATTAGGAGTGTCTAGAGCCAGATCTAACCTCTTAATTATATCCAAAGCATTGATTCGGTGAAGGTTGACTATAAATTTTCATATGTTAGGTGAAATTTGATCATGAGGTAGATTTTTTTGCAAATCAAAACCTACAGGTCCTAATTTGTAGTTTGGGTATGGTTTTTTTTAGATCTAAAAAAGCTCTACATTTTTTAGATTTTATATTTCCAAAAATTTTCCCAGTCGCGCATTCAAGTAGATAAATTTTTTTTGTAGAAGTAGGCTGTTAGATCCTATCTTAGCAATTTTGGAGGTTAATTATGTTTGCGAGGAATATTTCATATTAATTGGTTAGTTTTGTACAAATTTTAGGCTGTATCCTTACAAATCTGTAGAAGCCATACTAGGTGGCCAAAACAAACTATCCACCAACTAACATATACAATGCTCACCAAAATATTTAATTAGTAGTAGTGCACATCTGGGAAGCCTTACAATCCGGTAACCACTCTTTTATTACATTATCACTACACATGGTTTTTTATTTAAACAACATTACAAGCCATACTCCCATGCATGTGGGACTAACTTGCAAAAACTTGGCACCAACAAAAACATTTCAGCCATAGTGAAAAGGATATTCTAGCAAGTGCTCAAGGAAATGTGTCTAGCCAACTAGCAACATGACATGCAACATTTCTTTACTTTTTTAGAGACTATGTAGTGTAAACTCCTACCTATTTAGTGCCATGTGGTGTTTCTTTATTGGTCTAGACAGTAAACATTGCCACCTGTCATTGCTGCCAAAAAGGCCACATCACTACCTATCTGGACTGCCATAGAATCCCGGTTAGTCCTGCACAATGAAATAAATCTATGATAGTGGTTCCAAATCAGCAGTGATGCAACACCTAGCCATGTCATCCTACACATGTAGGAAAATACTTGTCAGCATCAACTATATACATAATCAGCACCTATGACAGTGTGACTTAGTAGTACATGTGGAGCTTTGTATGACTAGTCAACATCACACATCATCTAGTCCATATAGTACATGTTGGACATCCATACCAGTCTATAAAATTTTGTACAATGCTAAAGTCATCATGACATCATGCTAACATCATCACATGGCCTAGAGTATGTTGACATTATCATTTCAATAGCCTAAATTTAATGGCCATCTGACCAACATACTAGGCCAAATTTAAACTACTACAACTATCATATGACCATCAAATTTAACCCCCTCTTTTGCTAATGCAACCCCTCTCCAGATTGATTTTTGATTTTGAAGTCCAAATTTGGGATGCCATGACTCAAACATCCAAACTCCAAATCAAGTGCAATTTTATTTGAATTTGCATAGAATTTCCTAAACCTTTTAGTGATGTAGCTCTTTTATAGTTTTGATGCAATGATTAATTAGAAATTGCATTATTTAGTGACTATACCTACATAATATTGCATTTTACAACTTCAAATGCTCTATATGGGCACATTTGGACTTGAAAAAAGGTTTCATTGTTTTTGAAAGTGCATTATTTTTTGTCTACTTTCTAGATCTATAGTCAAATTATAGAGTTCTATGGACAAAAGTGTCACTTTCAAGAATGTGGCCTTTCTTTTCTTTGTATTGCTTCAGAATTGTAGCACATTGTAAAGTTCTAGATTTGTAATCCATTAAGAGGTTGTAACAAGCAAAATCAGAAGTCCACAATAGCCAAAATTAGCAAGTGGCCCATTGTAATCACACTACTGATAAAGTGCCAAAAGCATCCCTTTTTTTTAGTGGGGGGCGGGAGGAGGGGGGGGGAGGGATTTGTTGATTTAGTGAAAAGTGGGGGGGGGGGGGGGGGGGGGAGGGGAGGGTGTGTTCTTGGCCTTGTGTTCTCTCTTTTTTGCACTTTTCTTTCATTTTCTACATTATAGGCAGCTTTAAATTTCTAAAATTAACTCCTCATAACTATGATACATGGTCCATCAAAATGTGGTATCACTTAATGCATAATGGAGTTTCACAATATGTGGATTTTAATCTTCCTAAACCATCAGGTGATAAAGTATTAGAAAGTGATATTTCAACTTGGGTTGCAATGGATAGGAAAGACCTAGGTGATATATGTTTGGGGATTGATGATAAGATCATGTATCAAATTAAGAAATGTTCTACATCCAAGGAAGCTTTGGATACCCTTGAAAGCTTCTATGGTAAAGTGTCTAAAGAAGATGTTTTCAAAATTGAAGATGAACTTGTCTCCTTAGATCCTAAGTCATATGATTCAATACAAGATTTCATCATCAAGGTGAATGAACTAAGGAAAAAGCTTACTAATTGTGGGAGTTCTATCAAAGATGACAGGTTGATCTATCTTATACATAACAAGCTGCCATTAGAATATTCCACATTTGTATCTTCTTTTAACACCTCAAAGGCTACACGAGGGTTTGCATATAAGAAAGTTACTTTTGATGAATATGATAATCTATTGGATACTAAATAAAAGAATTTGAAATCAATGGGGATTCTCAAATCACCTTAGTCTAAAGCATTGGTGGCCAAAAATGAGGGTTCTCAACATTCAGGTGGACAATCTTCAAATAAAGGAAAGGATAAGAAGAAGTGGAAGAGCAAATCTGAGGATGCAAACAAGACAACAGCACAATCCAATTAACAAGGAAAGTCCTCAAATTCTAGCAAGAAGGGGGACAACAAAAAAGAGAAGAAGAAGTGTTCTTATTGTAAGAAATTGGGTCATGAAAAGTGTGAGTTTTATCTTAAAAAGATTGATGAGTTGAGCAACATCATGAAGAAACATAATGTTCCATTGCCTAATGTTTATAAGGATAAAGGTTGTTCTTTAGATTATAAGGGCAAAGGGCAAGCACTCATGGAAAATTCAAACTCTTCAAAGGAATGGATATTTAACTCAAGTGCCTCTTATCATGTGGGTTCTTCAAAGGAGGATTTTTCTTCAATGAAGCAATCAAAAGAATTGCATATCTTTGTGGGAGATGATAGAAAAATGGAAGTTGAAGGAAAAGGACATATGGTGATGGAAATTGGAGAGTTTCAAGATGTTCTCTATGTTCCAAACCTAAGTTTAAATCTCCTATCCATCTATGAAATTAGTCACCTCAAAGATGGACATAGAGTTGAGTTCCTTCTAGACTCAGTATAGGTGCACAATTCTAAAGATAATTCCTTGGTTGTAGTGGGGAAAGTGAATCATAACAAAAGCTTGTACTCTTTCTCCAATTATATGCTCAAGTCTCTTTGAAAGGCCTTGTTATCTCAATCCAATTCAAACATGCAATTATGGCATGAGTAGTATGGTCATCTTTACTTCTGCTATCTTTAGCAACTTTTTATATACAGAATGGTCAAAGGTCTACCCCAAATCAACTTTTCACATAGTGAATATTCAACAAATTTAGTGGATATGCATCCAAAGGGGAAGTTAGAGAAGTCTTCAAGAGCACCAAGTGTTCTATAGATGGTTCACATGGTATTAGCAGGTCCTTTTGCATTCAGCTAGGGTCACTACATACTTACCTTCATTGATAACTTTTAAAGATAAACTTGGGTCTATTTTCTTCATAACAAGAATGAAGTGTTGGAAAATTTTCTAGCCTTCAAGACTCATGTAGAACGAAAATCCAAGAAAGTCATCAAAGTTTTAATAATGGGCAATGGAAGCATGTATGTGAATAGAAGACTTAAGGAATTTTGTAGACTTAAGGGAATTGATCTTTAGACTCCACTAGCATTTAATCTATATAAGATAGATGTTGTAGCTTTGAGGATTCATACTCTTAATTCTATGGCAAGTTGCATGATACAAGCCAAGTTTCTAGATCCATCACTAGAAGTTGAAGCAATCTCTAGTGCCACTCACATTCTTAATCAAACCCCTCATCCAACCTTAGATGGTAAAACTCCTTTTTAGGCATGGTGTTGTAGAAAACCTATTGTGACACACTTTAGAGTGTTTGGTTGTCCTGCATGGGCCAAGATAACTTCTAGGGGTTGCAAGGCATAGTCAACTTAGCCTTGTACTTTCATTGGTTAAGACAATAGTGTGAAGGTATACTAACTTCTTGATCTAGAGACACATCAATTTTTTGTGGATTAGGATGTACACTTTGAGGAAAGATCATTAAGCTTGTCCTCTAATCCTATCCACACATCATTCTATGTGGAAATTGATAGTGACATTAGTGATAGTGCTTCAACAAATTTAGAGACATGGGGTTCTATCGATAGTTGTAGTGAGAGGTCACTATGTTAGACTAGTCTGCATGCATACATAGCCATAGTAATAGGTCCAACATAGTAGGGTACATTTAGTCTTCCATGTCCAACTTCAATGATAGATTTGGGGATACTATTGATGATCTACATCTTCTTCTTGATGTCCCAGCACCTTCTTCAATTGTCATAAGGGCTCCATCTGACTTTCTTGTTCATTCTCTACATGATCGATCGTCACATGTTGAAGTGATTGTAGATACTTATGATCAATAGTTGAGATAGGTTCTTTAGCCAATTGAGCAGGTTGCAAAGACACCAGTTATCAATGGGATTATTTCCATGCATAGCAAAAGTGTCTCATTTTAACCCTTGGCATTGTTTCTTCTTAAGGTGAGGAACACCATTCTATAGTCTTGGGTTAGCTTCTTCATTGGAGTATTCACTGATAGGCATTCTTCTTTGGGGGTGAGCCTATTTTGTCTCTCTGCCTCTTCTCATCATTCTCTTATGTATGTACTAGATGTATGTCATAATGGTGGGGTCTTGATTACTCCATTCATCCATGCATCCATATTCATCTCTCTTTTTGGGGGAGGGTTTCTCCCATGAGGTTTTCCCTCTTTCTCCATTTTATAAGAGATTGCATATCATTATGTGCATGGGTATCTAACATGGCCTAGTAGTGAGGACCCATCATGCATATCATCCTAGATTTCATAAGCTTAAGGGAATTCCCCTAAGTTGCACTTAAGGGGGCATGTTGGTGTAAATGAGTATTTACTATTTACACTTACTTAAGTTTACTTAGGTTAATACATTATTTTATTATTTTGAACTATTTTATTATTTATTTAGGTGAGACACTTAGGAGTTTTTGCACTCTTATAGAAGTACACAACTCTAATTATGCACATGGTGTCTAAAACACTAGATTTTGCATCATTCACTAAGTTGTTACGTAGAAAAAATAGTTATATGCACTCCTAATTTAGCACATGTTGTTTACACCACTAATTTGTGTGCTACATCATTTTAGGCTTATCTCACATCATCGTACTTAATTTTGAGCTTAATGGAGGATAACCCATATCTAGTGGACATGTGCTTGGTTGTATGACTTATCATGATGCTAACTTCTATGCATTCTGGAAGCTCTCCAGAGGCCTTTATATACAGGCACTCCTAGTGCACTTTCATATGCCATATTGAATGAATATATCATCATTCTGATCATACTCTCTCGATTGGTCTACTATTGTGCTTGTGTTGAGTTTTTAGTTCTTGGTTGAATTCTTTCCTAAGCCAAATTCTTACAACTTTTCAAGATACACTTTGGTCTACTTTCTTCATAACAAGAATGAAGTGTTGGACAAGTTCCTAGCCTTTAAGACTCATTTAGAATGGAAATCCAGGAAAGCCATCAAAGTTCTAAGAATGGACAATGGAAGCATGTATGTGAGTAGAAGACATAAGGACTTTTTTAGACTTGAGGGAATTGATCTTTAGACTCCACCAGCATTTAGTCCACATAAAATGGATGTTGTAGCTTTGAGGATCCATACTCTTAAGTCAATGGAAACTTGCATGATACAAGCCAAGTCTCTAGATCCATCATTAGAAGTTGAAGAAATTAGTAGTGCCACTCACATTCTTAAGAAGTATCCTCATCTAGCCTTAGGTGGCAAGACTCCTTTTGAAGCATGGTGCTATAGAAAACCTATTATGACATACTTCAGAGTCTTCAATTATCCTGCATGGGAAAATAGATCTTCTAGAGGATGCAAGGCATAGTCACCTCAGCCTTGTACTTTCATTGGTTATGAAGATAGTGTGAAGGCATATAGACTATTGGATCTAGAGACACATTACATTTTTGTGGAGAAGGATGTACACTTTAGGGAAATTTCACCAAGCTTGTCCTCTAATCCTCTTCACACATCATACTGTGTGGAAACTAATAGTGACACTAGCGATAGTGCTTCAATAGATTTAGACATGTGGGGTTCTATCAATAGTTACAACGAGAGGTCACTACATCAATTCAGTCCACATGCATACATTGCCACACTGATAGGTCTAGCACCACAACAATATACATCTAGTCTTCCAGGTATAGGTTCAGTGATAGATTTAGAGGATAGTATTGATGATCTGCTTATTCTTCTTGATGTAAAAGTAGCATCTTCAATTGTTATGAGGCCTCTATCTGACTCTCTTGTTCATTCTCTTCATGATCTATCATCACAAGTTGAAGTGATTGTGGGTACTTATGATCAATAGTTACAATAGGGTTCTTCATCGGTTGTAGAGACAAATAGTTCTTTGAGACATATTCTTTAGCCAATTGAGAAAGTTTTAGAGACATCACTTATCCATCGGATTCTTTCTACACACAATGGAATGGTCTCATTCATAGCTTTGTCATTGTTTCTTCCTAAGGGGAGGAACACCTTTTTACAGTCTTGGATCAGCTTCTAAAATTATGTACACCAACAAGTTGAATCTTCTATTGGTCATCCTTTCCATTGCACTAGGTATTCTTCATACTGCCTGTTTCTAGTACTTTGGCCCGCACAACTATCCACAATTTCTTCTATCTCTTCCTTTACAGAAGTAGGAATTGGACATGACTCTAGCATCTAGAAACTCCAACTCATATGCATTTCCTGAATCATATTTTTTTCAAAATTTTGTAGAGGCAAATTTTCTTCATCTTCATCTTGTTGTAGGTACCCACTAGAAACTATTCCTTCCTCAAATATACTATAACCCAATTTCCAACTTGGAACTCCTTATGTCACCTCTTTTGATTTTCCCTAGCCGTATACTATAGGTTCATCTTGGTAATATGTACTCACACCTCCTCATGTAGTTTCTTGACATGTTGATGCAAAGGCTAGTGGGCTGCAACAATATTATCTTCCACTAGACTCCACATCTTAATGTCTTCACTCTTTGGACCCCCCACTCGTGCATCAATGCATTTTGAACATTTGGTGTTGTGACTGTTCCAGTCTTCAAGCACTCCACTTGTCTCCAATAACCTATCAACTAGGATCACTCTCAAAGGATCCACTACTACTTGAAATAAAATGACTCTTCTATATGTCCCCCTACAACTCTTTAATCCCTTTATAAAACTTCCCAACACATTCATGAAACAAATCCATGAAAATCTGCCCTATCACTGTCTTCTACATATGCCTGTAAATAGTCACCCATAATTTTTTGATAAAATCTTATTTCCTTAGTCCAAAAATTTATATTTTGTACAGTTTGGTCCCCAACAACGTATAAAAATATGAGGCAAATCCAACAGTGGGTTTGGGAGATATGACCCTCGCACTAGACTACATTTTCTGGGACAGTTTTCCATTCATTTTCCAAAAAGCACTTTGTCACAATCTGAGAACTCTTTATTCAATATCTTGCATATCCTACATGAAAAAAATACCTACAAGAAGTATCATACATTTTTAACCCTCCTCCCACAAGAAACAACCATCTACATAAAGTGGGAGGGGCTTTTACTCTTTAAAAAAACAAAACAATGTTAAATCTGTCACGTGACAACCTTATTATAGAAAACAAAATGACTTATTTCTCTTAAAATTTCACTATCCAAATGTTAATAAGTCATGATCAAAGCCTTCTAAATATTTAGGATTCAAATACAAAGCTTCTTGATGCCAAAAGACTTACAAACTTTAAAACAATCCGAATTGCATCAGTCACTGTTTGTGACGGTTATAATGTGACAGTGAAACACAGAATTTTATTGATTTTTTTTCAAGACTTCTACATTAAGATCTCTGAACACCCTCCTTGGACACCAAATACATTGTATTTATAAACTCCTTTTCCACCATCTAACTGTCCAAACTTCAAAAACCAACCAAAAACTCCCTAATTGTCTATGACAGTTTTGAATAACCTTTAATTAAATAATAAAAACAACTCTTTACTGCTTATTTCAGACTTCTAAGACTCAAACATTAATTAAACTTTTGAAACTAATGTAAATTGATGTTACTATGCTCAAAAGACTTATAAACCTTTACTTAACCCTTGACTCCATCATAGTGCCCTATGTGGCCTATTACTAACATTTTGACAATTTGACATATTTTTCCAATAACATTGTAATTATTTGCATTTGATATGCACTTTATAACTTTTTGATCCCATTTATCAACCTAGTACATTCTAGGACTCTATCCCCATGACACTTCATTACATCACATTAATGACCCTTAGATACATTCCTTGTCCTTTCATCATGCCATTAATGGCTTACAATTTTGAACTTTAACAAAATGAGTACAAAACATATTAAAAAGGACCTTTACAAGGTCTTATTACATTTAACGACCCAATATGGTCATGTTGCCATATTGTGACCTTAATGTCTTCTCATGCCTTCAACCTTGGCCTTGATGCTCCTGCATCACATGTTTACCAAAGTCCTTTTCCTTTGCACTTGTCCTCTATCCTTGCTCCATTTTTCTCAGCTCTGGTGCAATCCTTGGACTACTCCCATACAAAATTTGGAATGGTGATTAACTAGTACTCCTATTTACAAAATTATTCTAAGAAAATTCTACTTGTGGTAGAATTAGATCCCATCCCTTAGGTTTATCTCCTACTAAACAACTCTACAAATTTCCCAAACTTCTATTCACTACTTCTGAAATTCCATCAATTTGCAAATGGTGTGTAGAATTTAACTTCAATTTTCTCTTTAATTATTTCCACAAAGTCCTCCAAAAATACCCCACAAATTTATTATCTCTGTCAAAAGCAATACATTTTGGTAGACCATGTAGCCTCACCACCTCTCTGAAAAAAAAATCTACAATATGAATTGTATCATGAGTCTTGTGACATGGAATGAAATGTGCCATCTTTGAGAACCTATCAAACACCACAAATATTGAGTCATTACCCCTTTGTTTCCTTGGCAATCCAAGAACAAAATCCATAATTATGTGCTCCCAAGGCTTCAATGGAATAGGAAATGGCTAATAGAGTTTAGTATGATGATTAATTCATTTGGCTATTTGACAACTTGACAACTCTGTAAAAAATTTCTTACACCTTGTGACAATTGAGGCCAAAAATAATGTTCTCTAATAATTACAATGGTCTTATCTTGACCATAGTGTTCTACCATCCCTCCATTATGTCACTCCTTAATCAGTTTCTCCCTCATAGAACTCCTTGGAATACACAATTTACTTCCCTTGATCGACATACCATCATAAATCATATAATCTAGCCACCTGGTCCTATCTAGAGTAGTATGTTTTATCCAAGCCTTCCAAGCCCTTGCAAAGTTAGGATCCTTCTTGAGTTCAATAAGCCCAACAACTTCAACCTGCATTACTATCAACAACAAATATCTCCTACTTAATGCATCTACAACTCTATTAGACCTTCCACTTCTAGGTTTCAATACCAATGTATAGCTTTGCATAAAATCTACCCATTTCAAATGTCTCTGATTCAATATACCTTGGTCATTTTAGTATTATAATGCTTGGTGATTAGTATACAAAACAAATTCTTTTGGAAATAAATAATGCCTCCATTTCTTTAAGGCCTAAACCATTGTATACAACTGTTGATCATAAAAAAAAATATTTTTCTTTGCATCATTCAGTTTTTCATTAAAATAGGCAATAGGCTTACCTTCTTGGCTCAACAAAGCCCCAATAACACTGCCACTAGCATCGTAATTGACCTAGAATACTTGGTTGAATTTAGGAAGTGCTAATGTAGGTTTCTTTGTCACCTTCTTCTTTAGCAATTCAAAACTCCTTGTATCTCTTTTAGTCCACTTGAACTCTTTTCTATTCCCCCCTCATTGCTTCAGTTATGGGTACACATATACTATAAAAATTCTTAATGAACTTCCTATAAAAACTAACCAGACCATGAAATGACCTCACCTTAGTGGTAGACCTTGGAGTAGGCCATTCCAAGATGACCTTCACCTTCTCTAGATTCATTTTGAGACCATTGACTAATGCCACGAACCCCAAATATACTAACTCCCTTTTGACAAAGTTGCTCTTCTTCAAATTAATCAAGAATTTATCTTCCTCAACCTTTCAAGGAAATTAATAATGTGTAATAAATGTTCATCCAAAGACTTCCTAAAAATAAAAATATCATCAAGATAGACAATAACAATTTTTCCAAAAAATTTCTTTAGTACCTCATTCATAAGTTGCATGAAGGTGCTTAATGCATTGGTCAGTCCAAAGGGCATGAATAACCACTCACATAGACCTTTCTTGGTCTTGAATGCAATCTTCTACTTATCTCCTTCTTGTATCTATATATGGTGATATCCACTCTTGAGATCTATATTTGTGAAGTACTATGCTCCACTCAAATAGTCCATCAGATCATCCATTCTTGGCAAAGGAAACTAATACTTGATGATTATTATAATTATAGCCTGGGAGTCTCTATGCATTCTCTACTCTCCATCCTTCTTTGGTGCTAGCATTGTAGGTACTGTACATGGAATTAGATTCCCTTGAATCAAACCTTTCCTTAATGGCTCTTGAACTTGTGAGTTTAGCTCCTCAATCTTAGTAGGAGTCATCCTATGAGCAACCTTGTTAAACTAACATGCTCCAAAAACTAAATCTATTTGATAACTAATTTTTCTTACTATTGACAAGCCTTCTAGAATATTATCAAAGATGAAATCTCCATACTCACTTAATAGATCAGAAACTTCAAGTGAAATCTTACAACTACCTTCCTTATCTTTTGTAAGAATTAGAGCATAACACACCTACTAATGTTTCATGCCATCCAAAAAAAAAAATTCATGCACAAGACATACCCCAACAGTACTTCATACCTTTTCACATTCTTTTATCAAGGGCTTCAATTTGTGACAAAATCTAACCTTTTTTAAAGAGTATGTATTTGCATGACCATCATATATAGCATACCTATCAAACTACCATGACTTTCCCAAAAATAAATGGCAAACATCCATTGGAATGATGTCATAGAGAGCCTCATCATTGTAACTCCCAATCTTGAACTTTACCAAACATTACTCACTAACTAGGAACTTATGATAATCCTACACACAAGCAATCTAATAGGGTCAGGGGTATTTCTCTCTCTTGAGCTTTGGCTTTGAAACCATCTCCTTTGACACCAAGTTGTCAGTGATTCCAGCACCAACAATCATATCACAACATTTACCCTCACACTTGCACCTGGTACAATAAAAACTCCTCCTTTTCCCATGTTTAGGTTCACTACTCAGTAAGACCCTTTAATTAACTAAAACTTCTCCTCTTTTTGCATTATCTAAATATGATGATTATGCATCATCATCCACATGAGTAAGCCTTGCTTGACCTTTAGCTCTACTACCTATCCTTCCTTTGTGTTGAAGTCATTTGAAGGCATGATGATCTTCTTCATTATAATCAAAATAAGTACCATGGAAGCTTCATCTTCCTAAACATTGTCCATGTCCTCTACTTCTTCCTCTTTGATCTCCAAATTTTTGATCATGGAAGTTGTTGAAACCCTCATTCCTCTAGTTTTGGCTAGTACCCACTATTGGTCTGACTTTTTGTGTAACAAAAGTTTTTGTTCAATTGTAGAAAAGTCATATTTTCTATTCCTCAGTGAACCATAGGGTTTTTGGATAATCCATCCATAGAGAAAAAAACTCATGAAAACACTATGTTCTCTCTATTCATAAATTGTTGGGTGCAAAACTTTTGAATTTTTAAGTGAGACAAATATTCTATCCCTTTTTGTTTTCTGTTCCCCCGAGATCCCCTTTTTCTCATTTTTTCCAGCCGTCAGATCCAAGTAGATCTACCACTGTCATTACCTCACTATGCAAAATTGCATGCTTTTTAAGTATGGCGAGGTAGTGAGTGCTGAGTATTTTATGAGGCGGGACCGCAAAGTGAAGATATGGTGGTTGGAGATTTGTTTTCTGAATGATTTATTGTGCAGGTACACGTTGCAACTACCGTCTAAACAGGGAAAGGGACCCAGTAAAATATCTAAAATTAGAGCCGAAATGATGATTTTTTCAATGCTTTTCCACTTCACTATCAAAAAAATTAGACACTTCACCGTTACTGAAGTAGCGAGGCCCATGAAATCTGAAGGGGCGGTGACGTTGCATTTTGTCGGTACTGTGACTACACCAGGTGGTGTGACAAGTCATAAATGCCATTGTCAAAAGCAGTTTTAATAACAAAAATAATTATCTTCTGCCCCTTGCATTTTCTGGTATAGAATTCATTAAAACACTAGAGCTCGCTACCTCTCTATCGAAAAAATTAGATACTTCACCGTTAGCAAAGTAGCGAGGCCTCGTGAAATTTGAATATCGACAGGACCTTTGGTGACATGGAATGATAATTAGGACTACAGTAAATTTTTGACAGGCGCCAACTATGCATAGATCCATTTTTCATTAATGCCTTTCTTAATGAATGTACAAAGAGATCCTGAATGTCAGCTTGGAACAAAATCAATGAAGCTCGCTACCTCACTATGCAAAATTGCATGCTTTTTAAGCCATTCGACATAGCGAATATGAATCAGAAGACCCTGTGCAGTTTCCTCACCCTTGATTGAGTATGTGATCAATGGTTGTGGTCTTCTTGCTATGAAGAGTTACGAGGGAGATAATTATAGTGACATAGCAAATAGGGCCCAACGCCTTCTTTCTAAGAAAATCCAGTAGCATATCATTTGATTGATTTCGAATCAGATCGACGATTGTCGCTGCTTCGCTATGGCAAGATGCTCATTTTTTATGCATAACGAAGTAGCGACATGCTGACACATGTCCTTAGATGTCAATGGGTCCAGATACAAGCACCATCAAGGAAAGAATGATATACATGGTAAGTTCTCATTGGGTAAATTGACTGACATGTCAAATGCAACTCCTAGTTGTTCTCTCCGTATCACATGATCGTAGGATCTTTGAAGATTGACAACGCAATTTTAAACACAGAATGTAGTGCCACTCCCTATATTAATTAGACATGAAAGCATTGTCCATGAGAAAAAATAGAGTATAATACAGAGAGATTTCATTAGTTTCATCTTACACAAGAAAAGATTTGAAGCCATTCTTGTGAAGAAGCAATTACTGAAGGAAAGTGTGCCAAAGCCTGGTAGAAATTGTGAAGTTGTCTATTCGCAAAAAGTTTGCAAAAATAGAGAGGAAAAAAAGGACAAAATTCAAGTAAGTAATACTACCATAATCCTCGTAGGCTTTTCAGTTCTATGAAAAATAAGTCCAAGATGCCTCCGAAGAAGGGATTTTCAAGTGTAGTAAATTATTTGGATAGGAATGTGCATGATGATTTTCTTGAGTTGCTTCCTGAGTCTACTGTAGAGATAGCACAAGTTAAGAGGTTAACCTCATTGAACCCTAGGCTAAGGATAGCTAATGGACTATATGATAAGGGTAATTGGGTTTAGGATGCTTAGAATTCTCAAACTGGTTTGAGTCTATTCAAAAAATGGTTCGCAGAAAGGAAATTATATGCCCCTCATGCCAATATATGGAATTTTGATCTTGGAAAGCTTGTTGTTCCCAGTGTGTTTATGGATTATGACCTGCTTGAAATTGTAGCAAAAAGCTATGATCCAACCACTAAGGTAGTGAGAAGAATGGATGGTGAGGTTTTAATTACCATCAGTCCAGAAGAAATTAGGAAGGTTTTCAGTCTGGGACCTCTCACCATGTATCATGTGCCCATTAATTTGATAGAGTTAGAAAAAGAATATATGTCGAAAAGGAATGTAGTTAGAAAAGGTGCATTGAAAGCCCACATAGGCAGAATTGGAAACCTACCAACAATAACATCATCTTCTAAAGAACCTTTCAAGAAATCATGCTTTAATGCCAGGGCAGTAGAGATATACAGGACCCTGTGCAAAGTTTTTGAAGAGGGTAAAGAAGACTTTATTCCAGTTAGCTTCATGTATATGATCACCCAAATCTCTTCTTTCGGTGTAGAAAAAATTTTTGATTTTGCATCTTACTTGGCTAATGAGATTCACAATGGATTGGTGGGGTTTGGAAAGGGCAAGGTGGAAAAGGTCTGGGGTCAGTACTCCCCATTGATGCATATGTTTCTTTTTAAAGGGGTTACATTTTTCGGTAAAGAAATGGTTTTAAATAGGGAACAAGAAGGGGAGGCACTACCAATTCAATTATGGAGTGCAGACATGACTTGGGAAGCAGAAAATGCTAGTTTTGTTAGATTTGATAGGCACTTTGCTTCTAAATTAAGATGCCTCATATTGAGTGACAATCCCAAAATTCCTAAGGCACTAATGCATCTTGTTAGGGCCATGGACAGACCCCATAGTTTAAAAGTTTCACATAATTCAGGAGATACCATCCCATATCTAGTCTTAACTATCATTAGGGTCTATGGTTTCAAAGGCACACCCCATGTACTACCCTATCACGTAGCTTTAAAGGTAGGGGTAGCTGAATTTTTATGGCAGTTGGGAGGAGTGGAGGACACCTTTTTGCACAAAAGGGGAACAGGATCAATTTTTCCTACTTGCACTATAGCTCACCAGTTTGTAATAACTAAAGAAGGGTGGATCTTCCTCTACAAATTTTTGGATCAGTATAAGATGGCAGTATCTTATGCTCATTTTTGTGACACAGAATACTTCTTTAATTTTTCTCTTAGACATAGAATCAAGCTTCGTCCAAGTCAGCATGAATTCTATTTCCCTGAAGATATAATAAGGAATGAATATTCTCTCCAAGAACAAGAAACAAAGAAATAAAAATGGAGAGTCTATTCAAAAGTTTTGGAATTTATTAATTGTTTTGACAAAGATTACAGTCCTCTTAGTAATGCTGCAACTAATGCAGATAGGATAAATAAGCTCATGAGTACATTCTTAGAAATAATGGAGGTAATGAATGAAAAGAAACAACATTTTATTGATTCTTTTCTAGATAAAGCCAGAGAAGTTATGAAGAAATTGGGTTTCACCCCTAACATAGGAGTAGGTCCACTGGTTGTGCGAAAGAGGACAGGATATACTATTATTCGGGAGCAGATGCCCGTTGTAAACAAAGAAAAATAGGTAATTGAATCTACTAATACTATCCTTGAAGAAAGACCCCTTGAACCTTCTCCCAAAAGAAGAAAAATAATAAGAGAAGAGGAACCCCTTGATGAAGGTTACTCACCTTCCCAAACTCCAATAAGAATTGAGGAAGAGCAACTCACAAATGATCAAATTGAACAAATGGGGTCGCAAGGAGGAGTTTTTGTTACTCAAGCAGAAATTGATGAAGGGAACCCCTAGGAGCCTCCTATGCCAAGTTTTGAATTAACTGTAGTAGATTTTAGAGGAAGGGAATTAGACCCTATTTTGGAATAAGCCAGTCAGCAATTTTTGTCTAATAACAATTTTGTAAAATCTAGGGCTTTTCATTAGTTTGCATGGAGGGAAAACAGGCACATTTTTGAACAAAAGTGTATGAATATGAAAGCAGAGCATCCAGAAATGGATGAAGCCTCCATTTAGAATCAAATAAAAGAAAAAATGATACAAGAATTCCAGAATATAACCCCTAATGAGGGTAGACAGATGGTGAAAAATGCAAATATTTTATTATTGCCCAATTGGGATATTGCTGATGCCTTAATTTTTAATTCTGTGTCAAATAATTTAGGATTACAGGATCCAGGTAAAAAGGAATTCTTCGGAACAACATTCAGTAATGATTAAGCTTCCCTTGTTATGTGGTCACTAAGAAGAGGATCTAGGACTACTCCATTACATCCTGATGATTAAGGACTAACAGGGAATATCATTGTGAGGAGGGTCACTGATACTTCAAATATACAGGTAGCCTACATGAGTGTGGACTATTCTAAATTTTTCTTGGCCACTGCAGAAAGAGAAGAAAAGAAAATGACTGATTTGCAGAGTAAGTATGAAATAGTGGTGGATGCCTACAATCAAGAAGTAAAAAAGAGAATTGAGCTAGAAAATAGGGTATCTCAATTGGAGAAGATACTTGGGAAAAAAAAGGTGGGATAATCTGGTACACTTAGAATTGCGTATCCTTCACAGTCATTTTTTAGATCAACCCCTATCATTGAAATACCTGACACCCCTGAAAGGCCCCAATTCTATACTGTAGAGAAGAAGAAAAAACAAAATTGCATGAGTTGCAGATAGAATTGAGAAATCAAAATGAAGAAAAGTTAAAATAGGGTATAATATATTTGAGGGATAAAATAAAATGGTCAAAATTCTTTGATCAGTTGGCCAGAATTGCAGCCCTCATGGATGAGTTGAACAAGAATAAGGATAAGCTGACTCTTCTTGCACAAAAATGGAGGGAGAGAAATAATGATATTACAATCATATGTATATCTACATTCCAAATGCCTTATCATCAAGTTGAGAAGATTTTTTATTTATTAAATAAGCTAGAGAATTTTGATGATGAAAGGGATTTTTTACAGAGAAGATTAACACTCTGCTTTTCCCAATACATCGCTGAAAATTTCACACTATTTCCTTGTGCTTTAGAATCTGTTGATATGCTAAAAGAAAAAGAAAAATGGAAAAGGGAGATGGATGAATTATTAAATGAAATAATAATAAACATCATGAGTGAGATTGTCCACTGGTTCTGGGCTAAGACTAATGAGGAACTAGTAAAAGTACAGTTATTTTATACTGCTATGGGGAAAGAATTTGATGTTTTAGAAGAAAATGCAAATTCTTTAATAATGATACAAAGAGAAGCTCTGAGCTTGATTGGCTAGATGATGATGCTTTTAATAAATGGAAAAATTAGTTTCTAGAACAAATATCAGAAGATGATGAGGAAGAAAGTGAAAAAGTAACAATCACCCCCAAAGTTAATATTGAGGCAAGAGAAACTCCCCAGGTTGAAGTAAATTTACAAGTAACTGAAGACAATACATCACTTTCAAACCTCATGGCTACTTACTCTAAGGATGAAGAATAATTGGAGAATCAGATCCTATCTTCTTGTTAAAACAAATGAGAAGTATAACAGAAACGGACCCACCTAGGATGTTTTGATGTGTTAGCTTCTCTGTTATTTGTTTTTTGTCTTTTACTACAGACATTCGTCAGTATCTTTTAAAGGACACGTGTTACTCTCTTTAGCCCTGAGCTTGTTGCATCTCACACTATTTAAGTGAGATCCCAAGGCTAAAGAATGGTTCGAATTCTTTTTCTTCTAAGTATTGTGCTTAGTCTAGTTTTTGGTCCAAATTTTGAAGGCAAGTTTGTAATGTGTTTCTCTATCAAATTTTCTGAAAATACATGAAGATAGAATGAACTGTGTTTATTTCTAAAGGCTTTTCTGAGTTTATTGTAAAAGATGTACCATTTTCAAAGGAAATGAATACAAACTATGAACTATCCCCATATCAGTTCTTTCTGAATTTTGTCTCCTTTGCAATACTTAGTTACCTTGATGTTGTATGAGTAAAAGCCTGTACAATTGAATGCAATCTAAGTAGGTTGTATATCCATCTATCATTTTTGTTAATTCAATGGATTAAATAAAAGCTTTGATGAATGTGATAAGATTCCTTAAGTATAGAAAAGGATTTTGAATGACAAATTCTGACAAGAATTGCTGATAAAATTTGTTGTAAGGCAACAAATTAGATCTTAGATTTTGTTGTAGACTCTGAACCCCCAATGGATTAGGCACTGATCAAGTTCTTTTAGCTAAAGGAGAAATATCTTACAAATGGTTTTTCAAATCATCATCAAATCAAATTTTACTTTTATTTCCTGTAGATCTTCAAAGTTGGCCAACACTTGTCTGCATGAAATCTTTTTAGCTTCAGTTAGCCATTGTTGTTTGAAACGTCTCTAGATCTATAGAAGACTTCTTGGCCATATCTATTTATGGGATGTGTTTAGCAAGTTAGTAAGAATTATGTATATATTTGAGGATTTTGAAATGAGAATCAGAATGAAACTAAGAATAACCCTCATACAGTCATCTCAGATTTGAACCATCCCTGGGTATACCCACCCTGGTTGTGCAGAGCCAAAAGAGTAGAAAACCATTTGTGGTTTTGTTGAAGTTGGGTCCAAATACCTTACATATGCAATTTTTGATAAGAATAGGCTAGTATTTAGATTGTGTATGTACTGTCATTCTAGTATTAAGCTTTTTGTCCCTTAGTAGTTTTAGTACCGTTTAAAACACCAAAACCCACATCTTGTTTTTTCTTCTCGTTTTCATTTCAGCCTCCAAATGACCTACCACAACCCCTTCCTCCTTGATTGTGCCCTCTTTTCCTTCCATCATTTTTTTTTTAAACTTCTCCTCAATTTATAAGATAAACTATTATGCCTCTTCAATGTTGGTCATTCTAAATAGACTTAACTCCTCCTAAATGCTGGGTCTTAACCCACTAAGGTAATGCACAACCTTCTCCTTGTTTGCTTCTACATGCCCTACCCTAATAAAGACTTGGTAAAACTACTCTATGTATTCCTAGACAATTTTTTCTACTTGCTTTAACCCTTGTATCTTCTTGAACAAATCAAGTTCATAATCAATAGGGATGAACTGCTTCTTTAGTTCGTCCACCATGCGATCCCATCTTGTGATTTTCCCCTTTCTTGTTTTGTTTCCCTCCAACTAAATCTCTTGCCACCATATTTTGGCAAGGCCTTCCATTTTTGCCTCCACAAACTTAACCCTATTAGGGTCTCCAATATTCTCATACTCAAAATATTCCTCTAGCTCTTTGATCCAGTCGATAAACTCATCTACGTTTAGATTTCTTGAAAACACATTGACGTTAATTTTAGGTCTTTTTCCAAGCTTGGTAATGGAACTAAAATTCTTCTCCTCTACTTGGCTTAGGAATTCTCTATCTCCTTCCCCTTCTTGCCCAATATTTCCTTCTTCTTTATTTTCTTCCTCACTTTTGTCACCTAGGGCAACATTCATCCCTTTGTGGATCTCCTCCTACAATTTCTAGCCTTGTCTCTAGAGGGCTCTATTCTTAAGAGTAAAAACTCTAGCCCTTCCACCATGCTCCCTTCATGGAGCCATCTTCTTGTATCAAAATCTACAACCACATAGTCCTAGTGCAAACTGCCTCATAGTCAGCGCTCTGTCTACACACTTAGGAAAAACTACTCTAATACCACTTGATGAGGGCACAATCCAAGAACAAAATGAACACAATAGGAAAGGGGAATATATTATTAGAAGTGATTTTTTATTACATTTATTACACTAAAAATAGACTCAAAGATAGACCATATGGGCTTACAATGATGCCTAAATCTAGAGAAAATCCTCCTCATAGTAACCTCTCCCAAACTTCACCAAAAACTACCTTTATGGAGCCATAAATGTCCTTAAGTACCCAAATTTTGTTTAGGGTTAGGAATATATTCCAAAATATTCCATTTTACATCCACCACCAAAAACAAAGGTTCTATAAAACATGTCAAAGGTTGGTGTAAAATTAGAAGAATCCAAGAAATGGTAGTCCAACTTCTGGCAGGCATAACTTTTGAAGAAAGCTATCCAAGTGTTCTATAGCTGTATGGACCATATCTTATTTTACCCTATTTTTTGGTCCCATAACTGGCCATTTAGTGCCTCAAATCTGACTTTGAAGTGCTCTTAGAAGGGCTCTAGGAAAATTAAAACTACAATAACTTTCAAAACGTAAAGCCTTTTGACCTAATTCCTTTTCTGGAGTACTTTAAACTACAAGTATAATCATCCCTCCAAATTATAGCCTTTAATTTATTTAACCCATTTTCTACATTGGCACATATCTCAAGGTGCTCAAAAAATCTAACCTAGAAGAACAATAGTGGATACATGAGAGTTAGAATCTTTATTTGACCCAAATGGGCATCTAGAAACGAAAACTCTTTAAACAAAACTAACACTAAGAATATTTTTTGGTAATATAGGATTTCCCTTACACCATTGTATGCTCCTACATTAGAGATATATAAATATGTATCTTATATTCCATATGAGAGTTTTTTGATCAATTAGTTTTTATGTTTTCTAAGGTTTAAAAACTATTTTACTAAAGGGAAGCTTGAACCCTAACTTACATTTTTTATATTTCAGAATAGAAGCCATAACTTTGTTTACCACCATTTAACTTCATTACAATTTGGATATAGAGTCCATAATGATATTATGTTACTTCTGAAACAAGAGGTTATCATAATTATTTGTCTAGAAAAAGTTATGAATCACCTTTTTATTAATGATTATTCTAGGTGTTTAGTCATTTTTTGAAGTAAATTATTTTTTGGTGTCAAGTTTACAATTTTTCTTTCATAGAAGAAGATTTTTGGATCTTATATTTTAATTCATTTGTTACTTAATTAAACTAAATATGGATATGATATCATTTACTTTGCATTTAGATGTATTCCTATGTTTTCTGAAATATTTTAAATGCTAGATTATGCTATAGGTTTGTTTGATCAATTAGACACAATTATTCATAACATAAACCTAATAAAGTTATACTTTATTTATAATGTTACTATTTACAAGGACATTTAATTTTTTGAAGTATTTATAAAAAAATTATTTTATGGTTAACATTAATAAAATTAAATGTCTTTGGGGTGATTTTCATTAAAGATACTAGTTTAGATGCTATGTTTATGCAACTATTGCTAGGATAGGATGGGGACATAATAGAGAAGGTGTCATAGTAGTGATATAATAGAAAAATCTTGTCTCTATAAAAGGTGTTCAGTTTCACCTGTACCTACATGGGAACTCAAAAGGATAGTATTAGGGTGACCCAAGGGGTGAGTGAAATGTTATGAAACTCCTTTGTCTTGTAGCTTATATATTCAATACCAATGTGATCATTACTCTAGTGGTCCTTGTTATCTTCTTGTAATTTTAGTTATGCTATATCACAAGAAAGGTTAATGACACCTTAGGTATTTTCCTAGTTCACTCCTCTTGTGTGGACCATAGTTTGTATCTCTTATCTTGTGGGACGAAGAATATTTGTTCCATGTTGTTGGGTGCTTATTATTTAATTTCTTGAGGTTTTTGTCATGGAATCTTGGATGATCCTTGTGCATGGTCTTTCCCACATTTATATCTAAATATTTCATTTTCCACATTGTATCTTGTTAATTTGATAAGGAGATTTGATGAACCAATGATTCTATCATGCTTTCAGTCTTCTTGGAAGACTTCTAGGGTTCCTTCACCAAACTAATTTCCACATATATGACCTTAACTATATAAATATCTCCTTGTCTATCTAGCCAACCCAACTATCATGAAAGATGTAACAATCAAGCCAAAATTTGATGCATACTATTTCGCTCACCATAGCCCTTAAGCCATCATAAAGGCTTTTAACCTTGGGTTGCAAACCAAGGCCCATTCCATTTGAGGTTATTTCTTATATTTTCTACCTTCTATCCCCTCAATAGCATGTACACTATTTGTAGAAGTTTAACATTTTTCACTCTGCTCCTCAAAATGCCTCCTCATTATTAGAGATCAAGAACCAGATCACGTAGTATGTTTTCTACTCTTTTTATTGCATTGTTTTGTATATTTTTACATTTTTTTGCTTCAAATTTGTTTATTTATTTAAAATTTAATTGGTTTCTTATCAAGAAATGTGAATAATCAACCACCACATCCCTAACCTAATCAACAAAATAAAAATGAAAACCCTCCACAAGATAAAAATGAACTTCAACAACCTCCAACAATTCAAATACCCAAGGCAATATAATTTATGAAATTGAAAGAGGGATAAATTAATTAGAAGCAATCATTGATAGGTTGAAAGCTTGTAAGGATACTAATCCTATGAGAGCATAATTGGCATCCTCTCTTGATTTTGTTATGTGCCATGTATCTTCTATTAGTGGTGAGTTGGGTATTTGGTATTTTGAGAGAGAAAAGCAAAGAAGATATTATGCAAACAAATTATCCTATAAAGATGTAAGAAAAATGGAAATAGAAAAAGGTATCATATGTGCATTGTCTAAAAAACTTGGAGAATAAGACAATATTATACATACAACTAAAAGGTTCCCCATCCATTGGCGCATATATGATGATATTAGAAATAATTTTTTTGATAGATGGTGTATGGTCTTTGATGCCCTTTGCTTCAATAATCATGAGGTTCCAATGTATTTCTTAAAGAAATTTTATTGTGAATTTTTCCTTGGGGAGATCCCTAATTATTTTGGCATGTTAGATTTTCAGGGTAGAGGTAGGGGTTCATTATTTGAGAGGCTGGGGGAATGTTTTGACCCTAATGTAAATAGGGCATCTATTGTCAAGCCATAAGGTAAGCATGTGATTATTTGTTTAGTTGTGAAGGAACATGTAGAGATTAGTACTCTAGGGACTATCAATGCTATGACACAGACCCTTATTCATTGTGCCAATCTATTAGTTGTGGAGGATCCTTTTTTGTATTGCAGTCATATGTACACATAATGTGGATCATTATGCACATTTGGTAGTCATGTTTGAGACACTATGGATGATGGGCTAGTCATTAATGAGTTCCTGAGTGATACATTTTTCATTGACACACAAGTAAATTATGATTATAATAAACTAATTTGATCACATTTCATATGTATAGTGAATGATTAATTAATAAACATGTCTTGACATTGTTCAAAATTTAGGGTAAGAGCGTTGATGGCCTTGGTATAGATTCTCCAACCCCATTTTATGTCCCATCGACAAGCCAAGAGGCATGTGCTGATTAAATAATTTAAATACATGTATTTATGAAGTAATCATACGATGGATTAACAAAAAAAATTTATCATGTGCATTAGTTCTCTACTAGACCATTGATATTCACAAGGGACTCTAAGCCTAGCCATGATACAAGCTTCGTAGATGTACATTTGTTTCATGTTAATTTAAATCATTTGGTTATAGTTGTTTCATATTTCATGTTACATGTAAATTGTATTATATGATTTTTAGTTGTTGATGTTCAAGACTCTTCATCTTTGCCAATCCATCAATCGTGGAGTTGCTTCTGTGATGTCTAGTTCAAACCTATTAACCAAGTTATAAAAGAACTTTCATAGTTTTAGATTTTATTTAAAATAGTTAGGATTGAAATTAAAAATGGTATTTATAATTATAATCGAGTCAATATATTGATTGAATTTTTGTAGGGCCTTGTTACTCTCAATCATCCATGAGTCTTTGAGGTGGATGTACAAAGTGACTATTTAACCTAAATAAGAAAATAATTAATTTTGTGTGTACATATATTTGATTTTAATGTATAATAATTATTGATTCATATCTACTTTGTCTGTACCAGCTCCAATTCAAGAGGAGCCTCAAAAAGAGGATGAGCAAATGTGTGAGGAAGACCCCATCATCCCCATCACTCCCTCCATGCAATGAATAAAGACCTTTAAGGATTTTTCCCCTTCCACTTGTGGGAAGCAGAAGACAAAGGGATAGACATACATGTATAGGAATTGATGGACATATACCTTGAATTTTATATTAGTGGATATATTTGACATACATTTGATGTATATATGACATTTTATATTTGATGTATGACATCTATTTGATGCATGACATTATTAGACATATGAAATTATTGGTTACATAATATATATCTTATTTTTTCTTGTTTATGTTTTAAGTAAATTTAATGTATTTTATTTTAATGTAATTTGCATCCAAAATGATGTGGAGTGCTCACACCAAAAGCTAGTAGATTCCCAACAAGAATATTTTAAAGGTAAACTACCTTTCCCAACTTTGTAAGTGTCTTCAAAGAGTCTTTCCAACTTGGCTACAATAGTGAACAAACCTCTACCCAAACTAACAAAACTATTTGATCACTTTCCCTATTGAAGACTTGGGAAGCAATAAGGTAAAAAGATCAAATTTTAAAAATGGATCATAATCAGCTTCTTGCCTCAAAATAACATATTAGACACTTCAAGGTGTTAAAAATATTGAAGACTATCCTAAGTTACTAAGAGGGGAGGGGTGAATCAGTAACTTCTAAAACTTCAACAATTTCAATTCATAATCTATTTAATTAATCACATATAATCTAATCTAATTGCATGCATAAGAAATTGAAAACATTAAAGCATCCATAATACTTTAAGAAAATGATTTTGTGACTGAGAAACATTCCAAATAGAAAGTAAAATTAGGGTGCGGATGATACCCACAAACTTTAGTACTACAAAATAAAGTTGGCTTGTTAAGGCTTACATTGATCACTTCTGATGATCTACCCTATTAGGAGAAATAAGGAATGTTAGGTCCACCTTGTGAAAGGATTTTTAAACATACAATGAAGTATGCACTCAGTAAAGAGATTTATGAAAGACTGTTAGGTCTACCTTGTTAATGCATTTGACTGGTCCACTAATTAGGATGAAACAATAGAATATCTCTGATCTACAACTTAGTTTTATGAATGGGATTCCTTTGTGTACTGATCACCTTTCTATGATAGATATGTCTCTGTTGTTCCTTATAATGTCATGGCCTTTGTAATTTTCTCCTTTTTGCTTTTTTTTTTGGTATTTCACAACTTACACACACACTCTCTGATATGGTATAATACATTACATATATATACCAATCCAATTTACATAATTAAAAATTTAGCCATAGTACAAGTTAACACAAATATTACAAAGTTGGCCCACATGAAGACAATCAAGTTCTAAAGACTGACTCAATGAGGTTTTGATATTTAGCATCCATTGTCAATGCTCAGCATCACCATGCACTTGGTAGATGTAGAAGCTTTGTCCATACTAATCAATTCCATGTAGTCTTGAACTCAGTCTACACTGGTGACTTGGTAGATACTGTGAAACAAAATATTAATTGAATCACATGATTCTCATTTTCCTCTATGACCTTGGTGTAAATTGAATCACTTGGTTAACATAGAGTAGTTCAATTAACACTAGATTCACATCATATGAATTGCAAACTTGGTAAGAAGTGTACTACTTGGTTTACACTAATAAGCTTAGCATCAACTAAAATGCATGGTTTACACTACTGATCTTCACAACAATTGAATCTACTCAATAACCATTGAGATTTCTTCAAAGGACTCAATAGAAATTGTATAACTTGGTAACAATTAAAATACTTGGTAAACACTATTGGTTGTACAATAAGCTTGGTAGCTATATACAATTTGAATAAGTGTGTTTCACTTATAAGAAACTTGATTGATATGTCAACAATCTCCTCATTTGGCTTTAGTGACAAAAATAATTATCAGCCAAAACTGAATTAGATTTATTGAATACCATTTATCCATTACCTTGTGATACTATCTCAGTAGAGTATACTATTTTTGAGATTTTTCAAAATTTATTTGTAAGGTATATATATTATACTATACATCTTTTTGCTGTATACAACATATCTTACTATACACAATGTTTCTCCCCACTGTGTTTACAACATATTTAGAGTTGCTTCCATAACTTTTTACAACTTATTGCATATTCTCCCCCATACCATATGATGTTCTCTTCTCCTCATATTGTCTTTCTCCCCCTTTTTGACAGTAATGCCAAATATGTTCTCTATTTATTTACTTAGTAACACCAAAATGAGATAAGAATTTAGAATGTACCATGAGAATGATGGCCAAGTTTTTATCCCAATTTTCTTGTAGGACCTTACATGTTTGAAGTGCAATTTGGACTTCTACTCAAAATTCTATCATACAGCCCATAATAAAGAAAGTATTGTCATTGATGAGAGTTTTTTAATGCACAATATGTTTTTGCAATGCATCCATGTTACGAATGATAATATTTTATATATCTATCAATCTTGATCTAATCCTTGCTTCTTCTCTTAGCAATTCTACTTTCATATTTGACAAAAAAATGTATTTTCGGGTATGTGCAAGATCATGGTGTGCCAAAAAGTGGCAATTTGAAATATCTCACACCATTTCAAAATTTATTCCAACTTTTTTCTCACCAACCTTGATACTAAATGAAAAAAATTAATAGCTTTATAAGGTCTACTATATCTTTTGTTACCAAACCTACATGGTCAACTTTAAAAAATCCTAAAAATATGCTTTTGGGTTGTTTTTATGTGATTTTTACTTCAAATATGCAGTCGACGACTTGCTTTTCACTAAAATTTGATGAAATGAAAAGGGTTTCTTAATAATATTCTTATCTTTCCATAAATGTAAGATTTGTCAAATTATGAGTTTAGTAAGTAATTATTACTTATTTTTTAATGGAGTTACTTATAAAGTTTTGACTGACACACTACTTAAAAAACAACTATAGGTTTCAAATGATACAACATTTTTTAAATCCACAAGATGCATCACATTCTATGTTTCTTCTACTAGAACAAAAAATAATGAAAGTTTGAATTTAGCAGAGTTTTCAATTAGTTAAGGTGGTCAGACATGAGAGTTTTTAGAATGCTAAAGTCAAAAATTAATTATTTATTATTTATTTAGAATAAAAATACCAAAAAATATGTGTCACATTCAGGTATGAGTCTACTACTTATATGTTAATATTATCATTTGATTTTGATTAAGGTGCTCAGACATATGCCTACTTATTTTTGTTTTGAATTTTTTGTAATATTGTATTAAAATTCAAAATTCTAACCAATCAATTTTTATTTTTTTGAGATAAGTCCTAGTAGTTTAGAAACTATATTCAATTTTTTAGAGATTCTTTTCTCTCAACTTTTTGATATAAAGTTAATAACAAGTAGATTTTTTCATTGCCACTTAAGAGCATAGTTTGGTTTACCATGACCTTGCATATACCCTTTCTTAAAATGTCCAAAGCTTGAACTAGGGTCAAGTTGCAGCTATTGTGCACTAGCCTTTAGATCTTCATCTATTTTGGACAATTTTTCCTTTATTTCCTTTGTAAACTTAGAAATGTCACATAGGTTCCCAAAAAGTGATAGACATTTGAATAGGATGCTTCTAAATTGCCCAAAATTATAGAAATTTCTACTTGATGAATATTTATCTATTGCATAATGTGCTCTAGCACTTTATTGTAAAACTTTTCAGCCTTCTATACTAGCTTATTTTGTCCATCAGTGCCTTCGTTAAATTTCTAGACTACTTCTGCTAGTGAATACAGAATGGTTGAGAAGAATCTGTTGGATACAATTGTTAATTGTGTATTTCTTTGATGTTACACAAATGTCATATCAGCCATCAGACAGAATCTACCGAGCTCAGACGGTCAGCAAAGCAATTTACAATGTCTATCAAATGTTCCTGAATAGCACAAAGGAAAGTTAGCTCTTACCAAGCTCACTCGGGCATCAAAGGATTATGTAGTAGAAATTTAATGTTAACCAAGCTCCCAAGGTTAATAAAGGGAAAGTCAATGTCTACCGAGTTCACTCGGTCATCGAAGAGAAAGTTAGCTTTTATCAAGCTCACTCGGTAAGCGAAGGAAGATTAGTGTTTACCTTGTTAACTCGATCTTCAAAGGAAGTTGCAAGGTTTGCAGTGTTTACCAAGCTTCACTTGATTAACATTGGGGAAACCATTCTGGAGCAATGGTCACCGAGCTGGGTCAGGTAGCGAAAATTTTTATGGTTCTAAAGAATTAAGTTTAATTGTTTTGTGCAATGTTTGCAGCTGACTAATTTAATGTTTTTCAGTTGGTGTAACTTGTAATTGAGCTGACTTGACAATCTGTAAGATATATATGAAAGGTCAAGTTGTGAATTCTTGAAGATGTAAGAGTGTGGATGCATAAAGAGTGCAAATATATGGATGGAATGAGTGAATATTGAATATATGAGTGAATGTTGAGGAAGGATTAGATATATTTATGGAGCTGCAAAGTTGAATTGGACCAGTGAGGATCTAGTGAAGTAGAACATAGATCTATATTTAGCAAAGATAAGTTGCATATATTTCAGATCACTTCATTGTTTCTTTCTAATCATTGTAACAGTGATTCAAAATTTCTTAATAGATTTGGTTTAACAACCATTTTGTAAATCCTCTAACAAGGTGACAATTCAGTTGAATTGTTCTTAAGACCTCCAACCAGGCCACTCCTTACAAGGTGATTAAATCCTCTAACAGGGTCACACCTAATAGTGTGTTTTGTAACCTTTAACAGGGTTGGCTCCTCATAGTGCTCACTTCAGAAGAGTGAAAATTGGTAACTAGTTACTTGGTGGTTTTTCCCATATTGGGTTTCCACGTTAAATCTGGTGTCTCTTGTGTTCATGTTATTTCATTTATGTATGCATGTTAATCACTTTAAATGCTTAATAAAACATCTATCAAGTTTCAACATTTATTGTGTGGTTATCGAGTATCAACAAGAACTATATTTTAAGACATCTAAGGATCTGTTGATTTATTTTTTTGGTAACTGATTCACCCCTCCCCTCTCAGTTACTCCATCTCTATTTCCAACAATTGGTATCAGATCTTTTGGTGCTTGCAGGATAAGATTTCAAGGATCTAAGCTAAAGATCAGGATGTCTTATAAGAGGGAAATTACAAGACTTAACAAGGACAACTTCTCAGGATGGCAAGGGTTGATGAGATTTCATCTAGCTTCTATTGGAGATAAAGGACTAAAATACCTTGATGAAAAATATGCAGAACCATCTGGTACATTATCTGCCAATGATATTGCTGAAAAAAAGACTCACAACATTATGATCATAGATATAGCATCTGCTCTGAGTTATGAAGAATTTGATGACAGTAAAGACTATAAATCTACTTATGAAATGTGGGAAAATTTGAAAGAGATCTATGAAGGAGATGATAATGTTAGAAGAGCCAAAGCAGAAAGTTTGAGAGGACAATTTGATCAAATGAGGATGAGAGAGGATGAAAACATTGCAAAATATGTTGAAAGAGTCAAAGCATGTATTAGTGTAATCAAAGCATCTGGAGGAGATATTAAGGAAGAGACAGTAATAAGTAAAGTTCTTAGAACTCTACTTCCCATTTATGCAAACAGAGTTTCTGCAATTCAAGAAAGAAGATGTGAAGAAAATCACAAGATAAACCTAGAGGCCATAGTTGGAAGATTAACTGCATTTGAACTAGAAGAATTTGACAACTATGTTCCAGCTTCCAAAAACATTGAGTCAGCATTTGAAGCCAAGCTTTCACTCAAGGAGAAAGGCAAAAAGAAAAATGAATCTTAGTTAGAAAGTGAAGATAAATCAGACCAAAGTTCAGACAGTGATCTTGAAGTAATAGAAGCCCTTCTAGCAAGGAAATATTCTAGAGGCAGAGGAAAATACAAAGGTAAAGTACCTCTAATCTATTTTTTATGTGAAGAAGTTGGTCATATTGCTACTAGGCTCCCAAACAAGAAAAAAAAAGATCACAAATGGAATGGCAAGAAAGACTTCAGATCATTCAAGGATAAAGGTAAGACAACATGTTTTATGGCTAAAGATTCTAATGATTCTAATGATGAAGAAGAAGATGAAATTGTCTACATTGTTGTGAAAGATGAATCTAATAATGATGAGGAAATGGAACTCATTTCTCATATGAGCAAAAATGATACATGGATCATAGATAGTGGTTGTTCTTATCGCATCACTAGTGACAAAAGTAAGTTTGAATACTTTGAAGAATATGATGGTGGTAGTGTAAGATTTGGTAACAATGAACCTTGTTGTATAAAAGGTAGAGGAAGAATCTCTCTAACCAAAGAACTTATATGTGATAATGCCTACTAGGTAGAAGGACTAAAGCATAATTTGTTGAGTGTGGCACAACTACTCAATAATGGATTCAAAGTAGAATTCATGAATGGTAAAGCAAGACTGCTAGATGGCAAAGGAAAGCTGATTGGATTAGGTACTCAAACTAAAGGTAACTTGTTCTATCTTGAACTAGGTGAATGTTCATGTTTCATTGCTCAAGTTGAAGAAAGTTGGTTATGGAATAAAAGGTTGTGTCATGTAAATTTTGATAGTTTGGTAAAGATAAGCAAATTCAAGAAAGTAAGAGGCATTCCTAACATAAAGAAACTTGAGGTCGGTCTATGCAAAAATTGTCAGATTAGTAAAATGGGAAAGACTAGTTTTAAAAGTAAAAACTATCAGTCTGAAGGTATATTAGAAATTGTGCATACTGATTTATGTGGACCCATTGAAATTGAAAGCTATACTGGAAAAAAAGTTTTTCATTCTTTTTGTTGATGATTACTCAAGAATGATGATACTCATCTATCTAAGAAACAAATCAGAAGCATTTGAAAAGTTCAAATGGTATTTGGATAGAGTAGAAAAGGAAATAGGGAAAATATTATAATGCTTGAGGTTAGACAGAGGTGGAGAATTCATTCACATGAGTTTAATAACTTTTGCATTGACAGAGGAATCAAAAGACAGGTATCAACCCCTGGAAAACCCTAGCAAAATGGAATAGCTAAAATAAGGAATAGATCCATCATGGATTGTGCAAGAACTTTAATGATTGAAAAGAGCATTGCTATCAAATACTGGAGGGAAGCTATCAACATTGCAATTCATACGCTGAACCGAGTATAGCTGAAGAAAGACTCATTCAAAACCCCCTATGAGTTATGGTATGGCTATAAACCTAATGTAAGTTACCTTAAAGTATTTGGAAGTAAATGTTACATTTTGAAAGAATCTAGAAAAAGAAAATTTGATGTGAAAGGTGATGAAGGTATATTCTTTGGATACTCATGCAAAAGTAAGGCATATAGATGTTTAAACTTGTCTACTCACAAAGTCATAGAAAGTGCACATGTGAAAGTTGATGATTTTGTAGAAAGGACTGAAGAAGAAAGCAAAAGGGAACTAGAAGATTATAAAAGGTTTTTCTTCATTGAACCTAATACAGTACCTATTACATTAGAGACTTAGGAATCTTCTACTCTCAAGTCATCTGTAACCGAGTTATAGGAAGTTCAAACTAAGCCACAACATACCTAGTTAAATTTAGTGTCTACCAAGCAAGTGTCTACCAAGTCTGAAGGACCTGAGCCAACATTTAACCAGCAAATATCTACCAAGCTAGAACAGATAGAACCTGAAGTTGAAATGCAAGAGGATAATAATGAAATTCATTCAAAAGGAAAGGAACCTATATTAGCTAAGTATGTTAGGAAACATCATTCAACAGATCAGATCATTGGAGATAAATCTGAAGGAACCATGACAAGAAATAAGTTGAAAGGTACTTGTTTACTTACTGATTTTGAATCTAGAAATATCAAAGATGCATTGGAAAATGATAGTTGGTTCGAAGCTATGAATGAAGAGATAGAACAGATAGAAAAAAATAAGACATGGACTCTTGTACCTAGACCTAAAGACAAAAATGTGATTGGAAATAAGTGGGTATTCAAAAACAAGTTGGATGAAGATGGTAAGGTATCAAGAAAAAAAGCTATACTAGTATTCAAAGGATATGCTCAAGAAGAAGGAATAGACTATGGAGAAACTTTTGCTCCTGTTGCAAGATTGGAAGGAGTCAGAACCTTACTAGCATATGCTGCTCACAAAGGATTCAAAGTTTATCAGATGGATGTCAAGTCAACATTCCTTAATGGTATATTGGATGAAGAGGTTTACATTGAGCAACATGAAGGTTTTGTTGATCTAGATAAGAAGAACATGGTCTACAAATTACACAAGGCATTATACGGTCTGAAACAAGCCCCTAGAGCATGGTATGAAAGATTGCATAACTATCTTATTCAGATTGGTTTTCAAAGAACTAATGATAACATTATCTTGTATCTAAAGGAAGGATCAGATGATAAGATTGTTTTAGCAGAGATATTTGTAGATGACACTGTGTTCACAGGAAATGATGATCTTTGCAAAGAATTCTCAAAATAAATGAATAAGGAATTTGAAATGTCTATGTTTGGAGAGATCAAATTCTTTGTTGGTCTCCAAATTCAACAAAATAAAAATGGTATCTACATCACTCAATCAAAATACATCAAGGAGATATTGAAAAAGTTTGGAATGGAAGATTGTAAACTAGTTGGGACTCCTATGTGTACTAGATTAAAACTTACCAAGGAAGATGAATCAAAAGAAGTAGATCAAACATTGTATAGATCTATGATTGGAAAGTTGCAGTATGTAGTTCATAGTAGGCCAAATATTGCCCTTGCAGTTGGTATTGTAGCAAGATTTTCAGCAAAACCAAGAGAAAATCACATTATGGCAATCAAAAGAATAATGAGATATTTGAAAGGAACTGAGGATTATGGTTTATGGTACAAATTTTGAGGTAATTTGGATTTGAAAATGTTTAATGATGCTAATTGGGAAAGAAACCCTGATGACAGAAAAAGTACAAATAGAGGAGCATTGTTTCTTGGAAAGAGGTTGGTTTCTTGGACAAGCAAAAAGTAGAATTGTACATCTCAATCTACAATAGAAGCAGAGTATGTTGCTGCAGCAGTAAATTGTTCTAATATTGTTTGGTTTAAACAGTTGTTGGAAGGCATGAAGGTGGAAATCAAAGAACCAATTGTTATGTTCTATGATAATACAAGTGCAATCAACATATCTAAGAATCCAGTGATGCATTCCAAAACCAAGTACATTGCAATAAAATATAATTTTGTCAGAGAATTTGTGCAAGATAAGGATATTAGATTGGAATATGTTCATACAAAAGAACAAATTGCTAACATATTCACAAAACCATTACCTAAGGATGCATTCTTGTATCTAAGAGGTAAGTTAGGGGTCACTCCCTTATCTGAAGTTCACTAAAATGAAGTTTTAGTGATGCATCAACTCATGCCAAGTTGAAGATCTATCAGTTGATGTAGCATAATCAAGAAATATTGCATATGAACCAGTACTAAAGGTACACTAAAATTCATTTGAGCTGAGTTGTCTTTGGCATGTGTTGTCAAAGAGGGAGAGTTTTACTGTCATATCACTCTGAAATTTGTTTAAGATAAAGAGTTTTCTATGTAATTCTTCCATAGAGGGAGATTACTATAAGAGGGAGAGTTTTCTATCTTAGAAGGAGAATTGTTATGTTGACATGTTGTGTTTCCATCTAAGAGAAAGACTTGTTTTCAAATTTCATTCTGCTATGACATGTTGTGTTGCCATCAATGCCAAAGAGGGAGATTGTTGGATAAAATTGTTAATTGTGTATTGTCTTTGATATTACACAAATTTCATATCAACCATCAGACATAATCTGCCGAGCTCAAACGGTCAGCAAAGCAATTTACAATGTCTACCAAATGTTCCTAAATAGTACAAAGGAAAGCTCGCTCTTACCAATCTCACTCAAGCATCAAAAGATTTTGTAGTAGAAAGTTAATGTTAACTGAGCTCCCAAGGTTAACAAAGGGAAAGTCAATGTCTACCGAGTTCACTCAGTCATTGAAATGAAAGTTAACTTTTACCGAGCTCACTTGGTAAGCGAAGGAAGATCAGTGTTTACCGAGTTAACTCAATCTCCGAAGGAAGTTGCAAGGTTTTTAGTGTTTACCGAATTTCACTTGCTTAACACTAGGGAAACCATTCTGGAGCAGTGGTCACCGAGCTGGGTTGGGCAAAAAAGAATTTTATGGTTCTAAAGAGTTAAGTTTAATTGTTTTGTGCAATGTTTGCAGCTGACTGATTTAATGTTTTTCAATTAGTGTAACTTGTAATTGAGCCAACTTGACAATTTGTAAGGTATAAATGAAAGGTCAAGTTGTGAATTCATGAATATGTAAGAGTGTGGATGCATAAAGAGTGCGAATATATGGATGGAATGAGCAAATATTGAATATATGAGTGAATGTTGACGAAGGATTAGATATCTTTATGGAGCTACAAAGTTGAATTGGATCAGTGAGGATCTAGTGAAGTAGAACAGAGATATGTATTCAGCAAAGATATGTTGCATATATTTTATATCACTTCATTGTTACTTTCTAATCATTGTACTAGTGGTTCAAAATATCTTAACAGAGTTGGTTTAACAACCATTTTGTAAATCCTCTAACAAGGTGACAATGTAGTTGAATTGTTCTTAAGACCTCCAACTAGGCCTCTCCTTACAGGGTGATTAAATCTTCTAATAGGGTCACACCTAATAGTGTGTTTTGTAACCTTTAATAGGGTTGGCTCCTAATAGGGCTCACTTTAGAAGAGTGAAAATTGGTAACTAGTTACTTGGTGGTTTTTTCCATATTGGGTTTCTACGTTAAATTTGGTGTCTCTCGTGTTCATGTTATTTCCTTTATGCATGCATGTTAATCACTTTAAATACTTAATAAAACATCTATCAATTTTCAACATTTATTTGTGTGGTTACCGAGCATCAGCTGCAACTATATTTTAAGACATTTAAGGATATGTGGATTTATTTTTGTGGTAACTAATTCACCCCTCCCCTCTCAGTTACTCCATCTCTATTTCCAATATAATCAACCTCAATACCTATGTCCTCTACCAAAATTTTCTTAGCATATTCAATTATCTTAAACTATTTATCTCTCTCCTCTCCTAGCCTTTGCTATTTGGCCTTCTTATGGAGGAGTTCACCAAATGTCTACATTTGGTTTGGGGTAAGCTTGTAAATACCCCAATTAGGGATTACTATTTCCTCATCTAAATCAATGTCTTCATCTATCTCCTTTCCTTCCCTAAAAATTTTGTGCTTAGTTAAACCTTAGGCTCAACTGTCCTTACACTTATTACTTTTGCATCCATAATAGAAACAATGGTTGACATACTAGGACTTGCTATGAAAACTGATATTGCAATAAATGGAGTAATACTTACAGAATTATTTGAGTCAAAAATTAATTTCACCAAAATTGTAGTGCCCAAAACTAAAGTACTCAAAACTAGTGTGCTCACAACTAGAGTATCCAAGGATGATGTTGCTAACTTAGTTGATGAAGAAGAAGTTTGCAGCTCAGTAGATGAAGTAGAGGTTACTTCTATTATTGATGTACTAATCTAAGTAGGGGCAAAGAGTGATTGGACATTTGAGATATCACTGGTGCTCATAATCAAACTTGTTGAGGCATTCTCCATGTATGATATAGTTACTAATTTTCTTAGGGAGTGAGGAAGTGAGGCAATGACTACCACATCTATCTTGACTGGGTCAGTCTCTTCATCATCTTTCTTTTCTTCCTTGGTAGACTCTTGGTCCTTGTATTCTTCATAATCAATTGTAACATGTGTTGTTTCTTTATCATCCTCTTCATCCTTGTCGTCGTCATCATCATCATCATCATCATTTAGATCAACTAGAACCTCACTTGGTTTGTGAAGGTGATAAACATTTTTCCAAGTGTTTGTTTCATTTTTCATAACATGTTCAATGTCCTTCATCAAAATTAGATAGTTATTGAACTTAAGAGTCAACTTTCCTCTATTTTTCCTTAGTGACTCTTTTACCTCTACATCAGATATGATCAGTAATAACTACCTTAAGGTATACCCATATATGTCTTTGATAGTTTTTTTGACATGCTCCCACCTTGGATTTATTTTTTCCATTAAGACATTGGGAATATAAGAAGCAAGCTGGTCAAGGGAGTACTTACATTTTTCCATTTTTTCTATGACCAAATCTTCTATTTCCTTCTCCTCATCTATTTTGATTTCATGTTTGAAGGCTTTGAAGTTTGTTATTCCCACTCCATCTTTCAATTCTTTTAAGCTATCTTGGAAGGTGCATGGAGGTCTATTGAATATGATGTCTCCTACTTCTTTGCCAAATTTCTTTCTTGACCTCCTAGTGAATACTATTGTGGATGCTTTTACTAGCTTGGTGATGATTAGCTTACCCTTCTTCAATGGTTCTTCTTTTTCTAACACTTCCTCATCCTTTGCTTCCTCACCTTTCTCATTCTCACCTTTTCCCTTAGTTAACAAAAGGGGTAAACTTGATTTCATCTTTGTAATCCTTCTCTTTCCCTTGTTGACTGCCTCAGGGAGCTTTATTTCAAGTTTGATCCTAGTATTTGCTTCATCATATGTTCCAAAGTATGTAGCCTTAGGATCAACTAATTCATTGACAAGAGCTTCAATGATATCCTTTTTTTCATCAATATTAACTTCATAACCAAGATGTTATACCCATATAGTTCTAGGCCTAGCTATTTGAATATACACCTCATCACTCTCCAGCATAAAACATATATCATCTTTATAGTCTTCAACTAACTTCTTTGGAATTTTGAACCTATTGTTCATTTTCTCATTGAATGCATCAAAGTAGTTGTCCATAATACTATTATTGTTTTCACCCATCTCAGCAATATACTCATTGATTTGATAGAGCATAGGCACATTTTTTCTCCACACTATAGTGCCTTTTAGAAGGGAATATTTTCTATATATAAAAGAATATACAAGTTAACAAAGAACCAAACTTAAATGGATTATTCTTTGATGTCCTTATTCTTTCCATGTTCTTGTTGAACTGCTTCAAAAATAGGTTAGTAAACTCATATGATAAGTTGTTCTTAACCACGTTGTATGCCAAGTCCATGGCTTCACATGACATACTGCTCAATCTACTAGAACTATACATCTTGTGCGCAATAATGTAAATATTAAACTTCAATACTATTGATTTTCATTCCTCTATCATCCCATTTAGCTAGGGTTTTCTTTTTCTAGTTTTTCCTTACCTAGGGTTTTTGTAATGTTGACTTTGGCTAGCATTGGGAGGCTAGTGATTCAATGAATCATCTTCTTAGTTATCAAAATTGGTTTCTCTAGCCATAGCTACCCATTATGCACCTGACTGAGAATAAACCTAATCCATTTGATTTGAAATTCATAGGGCATATGTGGGATGTGAGTTAATCTGTTAGTTTCTTGATGTTGATGCTTAGGTTTCAAAACTCCATTAACACACAACTTATCAAGGGCATCACACATCTCTAATGTTCCAATCTCTTGAATAACACATTTGAAATGAGTGCAAATATCATTGATAAGAAGTACCTTTGGAGGAGTTTGTGATTGTGTACTACTTCAATCTAGGGTTTTGGGAATCATAGGAGTGAGCTTGAAATCTAGTGCCTTCCACTCAATACGACAAACCAACATATCTAATCCTTGCTTAACCTTGCTACTACCAGATGCCATTTTCACTCGGTAGATTGACAAAATTTGAAGAACTCTCACTGGAAATTTTCTCAAATCACTTTGGTCACTCTAAAAATCACACTTTACAGTAGCACTCAAAATTTCATAGTAGGAAATGACTTTTATTCCATGCCTTTTGTTAAAATTTTGTCATTAATGCTATGTTAAAAAGTAGACATATTGACAAACTGTCATCCACTAGTTTGCATTGATCACTTGGCAAAGTCTTGATGACTTGGTATGTGTATCTTTATTGCTGCTAACTTTTCTTGATAGAGTCTTCTATAATTTGGTGATCATATAAAGTTCTAGTTACTCCTCACCTTACTCGGTAGAGTCTATGACCTGACCTCACTCAATAGAGAAGGTAACTCAGTAGGCATTAGTATTCATATCACTCTATGATCCCTTTGTACCTTGAATACAAATTTGGATCTTTGTAACCTTTTAACTGGAACTAATTTGAATTTCATCTTCAATAACTTGGTTCTAGTTCTCCCTTGAGAACTTAATTGGAAATAGTCAACTCACACAATTCTTGAGTGACTTGTCCATCATTACTTTAACTTGTATCCTTGGTAGACTTAGGAACCCATTGTTGTCTCATCTACTTTAAGATGTTATTAGCCTTTGCCTCCTTTTCATCTTCAATTCAACAAGTATTGATATAGTTCTTGGCAAGATGACCATGTTCTGTACAAATGAAACATCTTTTAGTAGTATATATTTTCATAATATGATGTTTAGCAGAATTTATGCCAATGTGTCCAAATTCTCCATAGTAATGAAATTTACACTAGGTGTTGTAGTCGCAACCAAATATTTCTTTCACAATTTGTTTTGCTAGATTGAATGTCTTGGCTTTGCATTCTAATGCCTTATGTCTACATTTCTTGCATTTACGATATTTTCCTTCAAATTTTGGTTTCTCTTTACATTCATTAGCTATATGACTATGTTGATTGCAATTGTATCACTTTTCATTGAATTTTCCTTTCCCATTGCTCCAACATTTGTTTAATGTATGTCCTATCTTACCACAATGATTGCATGCAGGCCTTTGATTCTTTTGAGCACCTTGTTTGGAGGATTCAACTTTTTCTTTGTATCCAATTCCTTCTTTTCTTTTCTATTTTTGTAGAGATTTTTCTTATTCAACTAATTCATGTAAGCTTTGTATTTCATCATTTATTCATTGATTTTCCTTTCAGAGTTTAAATCATTTTGCAATCTTTCATTTTTACATCTCATGTTCACAATTTCTTCATTTGCATTGGTGAGTTGATTGACTAAGTCAGTCTACTAAAGGGATAGATGTTGAATCTCATTGTCCTTTCTTTTCAACTCTTCTTTTATTTTATTCTTCTCTTCCATGATTTCACATAGACTTACTGATTAGATTTTTTTCTCTCTTTTTAGTTTTCTCACTTCATCTTGTAGTGAACCATTCTTCTCTTGGAGTTCTTTGATTGCATTATTTGCTTCATCTGAGCTACTCGAATAATAAAAGTCTTCAATTCTTTCTTCAATGCAGTGATGATCATTCATTTGAATTGAAAGTTCCTTTCTTCTTTTTAGGGATTGGGAAAGTTGCTCATTTTCTTTCTTGAGTTGGGAAATGGCCATTTCCAAATCCAAGTTCTCATTGTCAATAGCTTTGTCAATCTGAATATCTCCATGGCCTTGATCTTTGCTCAAGCTAGTAAACGTTCTCTTGAGAACCACAATGCTCTAATACCAATTCTTGGAAATA
Organism: Cupressus sempervirens; assembly: GCA_028749045.1. Classification (NCBI taxonomy): domain Eukaryota; kingdom Viridiplantae; phylum Streptophyta; class Pinopsida; order Cupressales; family Cupressaceae; genus Cupressus; species Cupressus sempervirens. Next base: position 924,548,638 of record CM053792.1, read on the forward strand.
TTCAAGATTATGCGAGGTTATTGAGAGGGGAGGGGTGAATCAGTAACTTCTAAAACTTCAACAATTTCAATTCATAATCTATTTATTTCATCACATGTAATCTAATCTAATTACATGCATAAGAAATTGAAAACATGAATACATCCATAATACTTTGACTCAGAGATTTGGTGACCCAGAAACCTTCCATATAGAAAGTAAAATTGGGGTGGAGATGATACCCAAAAACTTTAGTACTACAACATAAAGTTGGTCTATTAAGGCTTACATTGCTTACTACTAATGATCTACCCTATTAGGAGCAATAAGGACTACTAAGTCCACCTTGTGAAGGGATCTTCAAACGTACAATGAATTATGCACTCGGTAATGAGATTTATGAAATATTGTTAGGTCTACCTTGTTAAAGGATTTGACTAGTCCACTTAGTAGGATGAAATAGTAGAAAATCTCTGATCTACAACTTGGTTTGTTGAATGCAATTCCTTTATACACCAATCACATTTTTGTGATATATATTTCTCTACTGCTCCTTATATTTTTATGGCCTTTGTAATTCACTCCTTTCTGCTCTTCCTTTCTTTGTATTTCACAAATTACACACACTTCTTCTCTCTGCTATGGTAGAATACATTATATATATATACCAATCTAATTTACATAATTACAAAGTTGGCCATAATATGAGTAAACACAAATATTACAAAGTCAGACCACATGAAGACACTTAGGTTATACAGACTAACTTAGTGAGGTTCTAATTCTCAGCATCCATTATCAATGCTCAACATCATCATGCACTCGGTACACATAGAAGCTTGGTCCATACTGATCACTTCCAAGTAGTCTTGAACTCAGTCTACATTGGTGACTTGATAGATACTGTGAAACTCAAGATGAATTGAAACACTTGATTCTCATTTTTCTCTACGGGCTTAGTGTAAACTGAATCACTTGGTTAACATAGAGTACCTTAGTTAACATTGGATTCACATCATATGAACTACAAACTTAGTAAGCATTACACTCATCAGCTTACACTGATAAGATTGGAATCAATTGACATGCATGAATTACACTACTAATGTTCAAACCAAATGAATCTACTTGGTAACCACTAGGATTTGTCCAAAGGACTTGGTAGCAATTGTAGAACTTAGTAAAAACTAAAATACTTGGTAAACACTATTAGCTATACAATAAGCTCGATAGCTATATATATTCTAAATAAGTGTGTGTCACTAATAACAAACTTGATGGATATGTCAACACAAGGAAGATCTAATGATGAAGTTTCTATAATTGGATTACTCTTCTAACATGTATTTTGCAAAATTGATCTCAATAGGCCTAATTTCCCTTGTAGCCCTTTTTGTAGTTTTTGGACAACTTTATTTTTCTCCACTAAACTTGGTAAACAAAATAGGTATTTTATACTAATTTAAGAAGGAGGTGGTGATACTAGATTCTTAATACCAAACTCTCATCACTAGGATTCTTTTAAGCCTGTCAAACATATTACCATTAGTCCCTTAGAACTATTCCAAGGTTAGAGACAAGGTGGTTGGCTTGTTCCTTATTCCACCCTCACCTATTCAAGATGTCTATACCTAACCTTTCATAGACTCAACCAACTACATCTCACAATACCCAACACCTCCACTACCTTACACCCTCTCAGATCTTTCACAACGCCATACCCCAATAAGCTTCCAAAAGCCTTAACTCATTTCCATTTAAGTGCTTTCAATATTCATAAGGTCATATACACCTTAGTGGGCTTCAAAACATCAATTCTCACAAGAAAACCTAAAGAGGCTCTTTCTTGTAGCACTACCTATGGCATTTTAAGGTACAAAATTAAAATCTTTCCAAGCAACTACCAAAATATCTTAAATACTAGTATATGCTGATTTTCACAAAAATAAAACAGACTTGTATTATACAAAGTTATACATCATAATCTACACTTTTCTACTCCACCTCTCTTCTTCTCTATCTTCTACATGACATCCTATTATTCTTATAAAAATGCATGACCTTTCACCTTCTCTAAGAGGTTGACCAAGATGGATGACTATTACCTTCTAAAACTTGCCATTTTTTTGGCAAAAAATTGCTGACCACAACTTTTTCACAATTTTACATTTTTTTGTGCATATTTTCATTTTATTATTTCTCATGCTTTGTAGACACCCTAAATAGGTCCAACATCTCAACATGACATTTTAACACTTCATTAAAAAAATTGTCGAACATACACTTTATACCTCCTCTAACTTCATAGAGATAATTTTCATCATTTGACATCCATTCCAACCGATTACTAGTTAGTTTGATTGGTTGCAAGGTTAACTTCAATGTTTTCCAAAAAATTGCTAAAACTGCCAAAAAGTTGTCATCAACTTTTATTGCAAAATACAATTTTTGAACTAACTCTTCCTAGAACTTAACCAAGTGGATTTTTGTAACACATAGGACCTATATATGTGTAATGACTCTCAAAACAATTTTTAAGTCAACTTATTAACAAACAAAAAGTAAAAATCCTTAGGACCAAGGCAACTTAGGTTTATAGGTGACCTCAAGTTCCTTGACCTTAGAAATAAGTATTGTTTTATTACTATAAAAAAACATGTTCAAAATGAGGTGTATAATCACTCATTTACCTTCTATCATGAGTTTTGATTATTAAATGAGATGAAATATCCATTTTCCACCTACGTGCCCTATACCACAAGTTACAACATCACTTGAGATGGGGTTGCAAAATAAAAATGGAATCTAATATACAAAAAGAGAGATATTATTGTAGGTGTCGACAACATGATCTTGTAGAACCTAGAATTACATCCATACCTCTTACAAGCTCTGAGATATGCCCATCAAAGATTATTGCACTATTGAATTTAATGGCTCTTAGGGTCAATTTGGTTTGGCATGGCTAAGAATGTTTTAGCGGTCAACATGACAAGATGAGCTTTGAACTAGGGTTTTGATGGGGTCAAGCCAAATAAAAAAATGGACACAATAGGAAAGGGGAAAATTTTTATTAACTATGTAAATATGCTAATACATTTAGTACAGAGAAAATAGACTTAATAACATGCCCTAAGGGCTTACAATAGTATAAATCTAGAGATAATTTCTTCTCCTAGTACCTTCTCTCAAACTCCACTCCGAATTTCCTTTTACAATGCTAGAAATGTTCTTAAATAGACCCCAAAGGGTTAAGGATTAGGAATACATTCTAGAAAGTGCTAGTTGGCATCCACCAACCAAATAGAAGGCTCTAGAAGTCACATTAGAAGTTGGCACAAAATTAGAAGAATCCAGAAATGGTAACCAAACTTTTGGGATGCATAACTTTTGAACAGTAGCTTCGATTGACGAACCATTTACATTTCTGGAAAGATCTCAAAGCACTCTATAGTCCTATGGACCAGCTCTACTCATATCCCATTTTTTACCCTATTGAAGGTCATTTAATGCCCCTAAACTGACTTTGAAGCACTCTTAGGAGGTCTCCAAAAACTGAAAACCTATAATAACATTCAAACCGTGGGGCCTTTTCACCTAATTTTTTTTTTTTGAATGATCTATATTATAATTATAATCATCCAACCAATTTACACCTTCTAGTTCACCAAAATGATGGCTCAATTACATAATCCTATTTTTTTTGGCATTTACACGTATCCCAAGATGCTCAAATACTCTATCCTAGAACACTGATAGTGGAACTGTGAGAGTTGGAACCTTTATTTGACCCAAATGGGTATCCAAAAATGAAAACACATGAAACAAAAACTAAGTCTAAGTACATTTTTTTGGGTGATAGAGGATTGCCATCATACCTTTGGATGCTACTGCATTAGGTTTACCCAGCCACATGGAGGTAACAAAATAGATAGTTTAATCTTGCAACAAATGGTTAAAGAGATTAACCAATTGGTAATTTTGTACTAGCCAATAGTACAAGTTTTAACCTAACTCAAGATGAGGCCACAAAATCAAAATGAAATCCTATCTCCAAAGAGAGAGAGGTTATTGTAGGTGTTAGGAATAGGGTCTTGTAGCACTTGGAATTTTATATATACCTAACACAAGCTTAGAGATATGCCTCATCAAAGGTTGTTGCCCTATGGCATTTAATGACTCTTAGTGTCAATTCAGTTCAACATGACGAAGAATGTTTGAGCAATTAACAGGATGGAAAAATCTTAAAACTAGGTTTTATTGGCCACATGGAGCTAATGGAACATATAGCTTGATCTCATGATGAACAATTATAGAGATTCACTAGTTGGTGTATTTGTATTGGCCAACACTACAAGTTTCAACATCACCTAAGATGGGGCAGAAAAATTAAAATAGAATCCAATCTCCATTAAATGAGAGAGGTTATTGTAGGTGTTGAAATACAATCCTCTAGCACCTATAATTGCATCTATACTTTCCATGACCTCAGAGTTATACCCTATCAAAGATCACTACCCTATGACATTTAATGACTCTTAGGGTCAATAAAGTTTGATGAGCCCAAAAAAATTTGAGTACTCAAAAGGATGAGATGAGCTTAGAACTAAGGTTTACCTAGCCACCCAAACCTAATTGAATAGAAAGTTTGATGCCACAACAATAGGTTAGAGAGATTAACTAGTTAACAACTTTGTACTAGTCAACACTACAAGTTTTAGCAACACTCGAGATGAGGCCACAAAATCAAAATAGAATCCAATCTCCAAAAATTTAGAGAGTTTATTGTAGGTGTTAGCAACATGATATTGTAGCACCTAGAATTTTATCTAAACCTCACACGAGCTCCAAGATATGCTCCATCAAAGATTGTTTCCTTATGGCATTTAATAACTCTTGGGGTCACTTTGGTTTGGCATACCCAAGAATGTTTGAGTGGTCAATAGGATAGGATGAGCCTAGAACAAGGGTTTACTTGGCCATGTAGAGCTAATCGAATATACAATTTGATTCCATAATGAGTGGTTAGAGAGATTCACCAGCTGGTGACTTTATACTGGCCAACACTACAATTTTTAGCATCACTTGAGATAGGGATACAAAATCAAAATAGAAGCCAAAATCTCCTAAAAGAAAGAGAGGTTATTGTTGGAATTATAGATAAAGTAACTAAGAGGGGGGATGAATTAGTTACCACAGAAACAAATCCATAGATCCCTTAGATGTCTTAAAACTTAGTTATTACTGTCACTCAGTCGCTACACAAAAATGCTTTAACTTGGTAGATGTACTGAGAATTAGCTTATTACTAATCTTTAAGCATTCACAAAAGTTTAGCATGCATGCATAAAAGAAATAACATCAACACAAGAGACACCATATTTAATGTGGAAAGTCAATATGGAAAAAACCACCAAGTAAGTAGCTACCAATTTTCACTCTTCTAAAGTGAGCCTTATTAGGAGCCAACCCTATTAAAGTTTACAAAACACACTATTAGGTGTGACCTTATTAGAGGATTTAAACACCCTACTAGGAGTGGCCTTGCTAGAGGACTTTGGAACAATTTCATACAACTGTCCACCTTATTAGAGGATTTACAAAAATGGTTGATAAACCAACTCTGTTAAGAGATTTAGAATTCATTGCTACAATTGTGAGAAAGTAACAATGAGTGACCTGAATGAGATGCAATTGAAATTTGTTGATATAGATCTCTTTTTTGTTTTATTAGATCCTCATTGATTGAATACACCTTTCCTGCTCCTCGAGGATATCTGATCCTTCTTCAAAATTGACTCACACCTTCTTCTTCACACAATCAACTCACTTGCATACTCACTCATTCCATTCATTTATACTTTAAAATTCACAACTTGACCTTTTATTTATACATTACAAATTGTCAAAATGACTCATTAACAATACATCAGTCGGCTCTAGTCATTACATAAAAAATTGAACTTTATTTCCCAAAACAATGAAATCCTTCATTGGCTAACCCTACTCAGTAAAAACTACTCAAAAAATGATTACAAACTCTACAAAATCATTTGGAGACTGAGTGAGCTCAATAAGGATTGATTTTCCTTTTCTGACCTTGTGAGCTCGGTAGAAACTAAATTTACTTTGTTAACCTTGGGAACTTAGTTAACACTAACCTCTATAATAGAATCCTTTGACACCTGAGTGAGCTTAGTAGAAACTATCTTCATAGTGTAGTATTTAGGAATGCTCGGTAGACTCTATAATTCATTTTGCTAGCCATTTGAGCTTAGTAGACTCTTTCTAATAATTAATGTGACATTTGTGTAACATCAAAGACAACACACAATTGGACTATTGTATCCAACAGTTATTATAGGTATCAGGAGTGTGATCCTATAGAACCAATAATTGTGACCATATATCATATAAGCTCCAAGATATGCCCTATCAAATATCACTTTCCTATGGCATTTAATGACTCTTAGGATCAATTCAGTTGAGCATGCCCAAGAATGTTTGAGTGGTTAAGAAGATAGGATGACCTTGCAACTAAAGTTTACCTAGCCACTCAAAGATAATGGATCAAAAAATTTGATCCCACTTCGAATGGTTAGAGAAATTCACTAGTTGGAAACTTTGTATTGGCCAACACTATGAGTTTTAGCATTACTAGAGATGAGGCCACAAAAGAAAAATGGAATACAATCTCTAGAAAGAGAGAGAGGTAATTGTAGGTGTTGGAAACCTTATCCTATAGCACCAAAAGTTGTATCCATACCTCACATGAGCTCTGAGATATGCCTCATCAAAGATTGTTTCCCAATGATAATTAATGATAACTAAGGTTGATTTGGTTTGGCATGCCCAAGAATATATGAATCATCAATGGAATGGGACAAGCTTAAAACTAGGGTTTAATCGTCCACTTAGTGCTAAAAGAATAGATAGTTTGATCCTACAATGAATGGTGAGAAAAATATGAGCAAGATATGTTTGGCTAGGCCACTTTGTGTAAGATATGAGCAAAAGTCACTAATTAGGTGAAATTGGGTCTTTTAGTGTTTTTGGTCAAGATATACTAGGATTAAGTGTTTTTAAACTTTATTTTTTAATAATTTGGAACCTTTTGCAAGTCTTAGAAGTGAAATCTAGTGAACTTTTAAAAAGTTGCACTTTTTGTCCAAAATTGCAAAAGTTGTAAAGTTGCTAAAAAATGCAACTTGGTTGGAAAGGAGTGTGAAATTTAACTAGATATATTCTAACCTTCCAAAATATGTTTCCTATCTTCATATACCTAAGCATAGGTAGTTACAACTTTCCAAACCTCCATTTGCAACTTTTTGCAAAAATTGCAAAAGTTGCTCAAGCAACTTTTTGAGCAATTTGTAACTTTTGAGCAATTTTATCTTTTTACATCTTTTTGGTCAAATGGATCCATCTAAGACTATTCTAGGGCCCTAGTTAAGATTCATAAGACATATAAGGTAACAAATACCTTAGTTGTCTATCCCTGACAATTGTTAACCTATTGAGAAACTTTTGGCTCATTGTGCAACTTTTAACCAACCTAGGAAATTGAGTGCTTCCCCATGCTAAAAATCTTCTAACCTTCCAAAATATGCTTCCCCATGTTCAAATACCTAACCTATGGGTAGTTACAACTTCCAAAACTATCATTTTCAAATTTTTGGAAAAATTAAAAAAGTTTCTCAAGCAATTTTTTGAGCAACTTTGCAACTTTTGAACATTTTTTTTTTTTTTCATTTTACATCTTTTGATCAAATGAGCCCATCTAGGACCATTCTAGGATCCTATTTAGGATTCCTAGGACCTATTAGGTAATAAAATACCTTAGTTTCCCAAACCTAACAACATTTTTCCTTTAGATTCTATGTTTTTTTAATTATATTGAATTCAATGAACCAACTAGATCTGCTCTACATTTTACTGTCTCAAGTGTTGCCTCGTGGTCTAACTTGCGAACCTTCCAAAGTGTCTTATTATGTGGTTTTTCACAATATTTTATCAAGTTGAAATTTTACATGATGAAAAGGTTTGAATAATAAAAAATCTTTCTCTCTATATTCCAATTCTTGAATAACTGCAAGTTAGGTTTCTTCATAGAATACCATCAAAGCCATGTGTTGGTTCCAACCATCATACCTTAATGGTATTCTAAACCTTCACCATCTATAACCAAGTAATCTAATTTTTTTTCCTAGACAGATTGGTATAAATAATATATTTATTCATTCTTTATTGTCTTCAGGTGCAATAACAACAAAAACATGGCATGTAGTGACAAATGTACAAAATGTGCTCAATAATTCAGCAAATACTTAGGTAAAAGCTATAATTTACATTTTGAATTTACAAAGATATATATATTACCAAGTTGCACTAGATCAAACAAGTGGTCAAAGTCAATGCATGAGTCCATGTATACAATTTCAAGTGCTTATGGAAAATGATAGGTGTCAATTGGGTCCAAAACCCATGTATCCCACTTGTCCACCCATTTAGTTGACTCACACTCATCCCAATTTTCCTCTACATATTATGGATAATAGCTTACCATTTTCTATTTTTTGGATACTCCATAAACCTACATCAGAGCTTTTGAAAGAGTGCAACTGACTTGACCCTACTAGTATGCAACACTCCTCATATGGTGCAATATTAGTATTATCTATCAAATAGAAAAATTTATGAACTATAGACTCCCCTTTCTTACCTAGACCCATTGTAGTGTTACACCACTAGATGATGGATTTTGCATCTATCAATATTGCTCCATCTTTGTACTTTAGTTCTTTATGAGGTAAATCTATTTTCATGCATGCACCTATACCATCATGCTCTCCCTTTCGATGGAAAACCTCTATGAAATTCTACATATGTTGAATACTAGACAACCTATGCAACCTACTCAAGCAATATAACATCTATGCATTCTTGAATTGAGATGAGCAATTGTTTGACCAAATAATCAGCTAGCGATATGGTATGCCCCTGTTAGCCAAAAATCCATAAAATAGTTGAAAAAAACCATGGACAAATTCCATAAAATGTGATTGATCATCACTAATGTAAAAGTGGTACTCTCTCAATATCTTTCTGTCATGGTTTATACTTGTAGGTGAATTCATGAATGTTATGTGAACAAATATGGAAACCCATTGCTTTCACTTCATTTTTTAGTTGTAGTTTATAGTTATTTATGAAGTTTAAAACTAAAAAAAATGCTATCTAGTGAAAATGTATCCTTACACAACTTGAATTGAAAATCCAACTATTGAGCTCTATGTGTATGCCTTGCATACTCATAAATAACCTTTTCACAAAAAATCTTCACGAACTCATACAATGGAATCTTTTCAATGACTAAATCATATCTATTACTTTATTTCCCATCTTTTATAGTATATTCACTATCTTATATTTGGGTACATGTAGGATCATGGTCAACCAAACTATGCTCTTAAGTGGCAATAAAAAAAATAAAAATAGGGTTATGTCAATTTGACATGCAATTTTTTACTTGTTATTAACTTTATATCAAAAAGTTGAGAGAAAAGAATCTTTAGTAAATTGAATCTAGTTTCTAAACTACTAGGACTTATGTCAAAAAAATAAAAGCTGATTAGTCAAAACTTTGAATTTTAATGCAATATTACAAAAAATTTAGAATAAAAATAAGAAGTAAACATATGTCTGACCACTTAATCAAAATCAAATGATAATATTTTTTTAATAATATTCTAGATATATGTAGTAGACTCATGCCTAAATGTGATACATATTTTTGTGTATTTTTATTCTAAAAAAATAATTAATAATTAAATTTTGACTTTAGTATTTTTGGAATAAAAGAACTCTCATGTTTGACCACCTTAACTAATTCAAAACTTTGCAAAATTCAATTTTTCATTTTTTTTTATTATAGTAGAAGAAACATAGAATGTGATGCATCTTTTGGATTTAAAAAATGCTGTATTATTTGAAAGTTATAGTTGTTTTTCAAGTAGTCTATGAGTCAACACATTATACATAACTCAATTAGAAAATAGGTAATAATTACTTACTAAACTCATAATTTGACAAACCTTGCATTTATGGAAAGATAATGACACTTTTAAGAAACCATTTTTATTTCATCAAATTTTGGTGAAAATAAAGTCATCAGCTACATGTTTGAAGTAAAAATCACATAAAAACTAGCCAAAATCACATTTAAAAGATGTTTTTAAAGTTGACCATCTAGTTTTGGTACAAAAATATATAGTAGACCTTATAAAGATATTATTTTTTTTCATTTAGTATTAGGGTGAGTGGGAAAAAAGTTGGAATAGATTTTGAAATAGTTTGAGATTTTTCAGAACTACAAATTTTTTAGATTGCCATATTTTGGCACACCATGATCCTACACATACCCATGTTCTATAATCTACTATTTCATTTCTAATTGCATGTGTACTATCCATATGTTTAGAAGTTGGTAAAAGCTTCAAAGAACCACAAAATAAGCATGTACCATCCAAGCATGATGTCTTGTAAAATTATTCACCATCGCCTATTTCACATAAAATGTTGGATATGAATTCCCTTGAAGATTTAGATGGCTCATTCATGTGACAATCCTACAAAACAAACTTACAATGCAAAAAAACACATATACATGCCTAAAAACATCAAAATGGTTAGAAAATTTAAAGTGTATCCTATAAAAACAAGTTCTACATGTGTGATTTATCTTCACATAAAAAGGTTTACCCATCTCCAAAAATCATTGACTTATTCGGGTTTGAGGATACATCCCAATAAATTTTGCAAAAGGTTGTGTTTAATTTGAGTCCAGAAAATGTTTTTCATGTGGGTTGTGATTATGGCTACCAATCCTCCTTACAACATCTTTCTGATTAGGGGAAACATGTATGTTATTTTTCCAAAAAACTTCAATCAATGATTTGAAAGCTTCACTAATTTCTATATCCTTTTTGGTAGTCCACTACTAAATTTCTATAACTCATTGTTTATTGGATCTTGCAATCTTTCATGCCTTACCATGGCTCTTCTTAGAGTACCTCTAGCTATTTTCAATATTTTTCTTGTCTTTCTCATGAGTTGACTTTTCTTCATTTGGGTACTTACTATTTTTGATGTAATTATGAATCTTGTGATATTCTTATCTTTGATGTGTGATTTAGAACCCACTTTGTCATATGCACTCATTAGATTCTTTACAATAATTTTTTTTATTTGAATCATTCATTTTTCTTAGCCCAAGAATCTTCATGATGGGCCTAAATTTCAAACTTTAATCATTTCAATAAATAATTGGCATTGACCTATAATATTTAATTCTTTAAATAGTAATTTTCACATATGATTATCTTTTCTTTGAAAATTATATTTGCTAATCTTGTCAGGCATTGATTTCAAAATGTTAGTATCAATATCAATCAAATACTTTGGTTTTCTAAAATGAATTCTAGAAAGTGCTATAATTTCTTCCATTCTCTCAACATTTTGAACATCAACATAAGGTTGAGTGTTTTTTGTATATTGAATCAAGAAATATGTGCCTTGGAAATAAGATGCAAAACATGGAATATCATGTACTTCATATGTTGATGTTATTCCTTCAACATGACATGATGGAGCATGTTCATTGTTGGATGTAGAATTTAGTGTCTCTTCAACATGAGATGATGATATGAATCCAACATTGGAAGATGGTATAGCTTCACAATTCAATTATTTTCTGGAGCATAAGAGTCACATTTGTTCTCTTTTTGTTTCTAATTATCCCTCTTTGTTTCTTTGTATTGGTAGTTCTTGTTCCTCTTCAAAAGATAATTCTTCATTATTGCATTGCAATTTTATTTGTTTAGATAGTAGTTTCATTCTATCTCTTTTAATTACAAATCTCTCTCCCTCTCTTCTATTGTTTTAGCTTTTAATTTCTTCCTTGGCATGATGATGATTTATATATGTCAAATTATTCAAACATTTGAATTACTTATAAATTCTATTTTACAAATCATTCAAATACATATACAAATTATAATTATTTAAATGACTACAAAATATATATTAAAATAACTATCAAGTTTCTAACCATTTCTAAAGAAAAATTCATTCGTACATACAAATCTCAGTGAATTCACTATATATTAAACAACTTGTTAAATTATAATGAAATTGTTCTCCATAGTAACAAAAAATATTTAAAAATGAATGAACTAACCTTTTTTATAGAAAGAATGTTCAAAAACTATTCAAAGAGTGTATCCAATGATTGAATTTGGTGTTTGCTAGCTTCTGATAGCACGAAATAATGTTCAAAAAGCCTTTAAATAGTGTATCTAATGATTGAATTCAGTGTTTTCTTACTTCAAACAACATGAAACCTATATTTTTTGTTAGAATAGTAGAAAAGACAACAAATGAAAAATAGAATATGGGTTAGTAGGGACCCAAAAGAATTTATAACCATTTTTTGGTGTTTTCATATAGTATCTATGGACTATAAAGCATATGCACTATGAAGTACACATGCACTATAGTGTTTACACACTATCAAAAATCTATCTCTTTGTATCCCACCCTTTTCCATCCCTACTCTCTCTCACATATCCTACCCTCTCCCATCCCCTACTCTCTCTCTCTCTCTCTCACACACACACACACACTCTCTCTCTCTCTCTCTCTCTCTCTCTCTCTCTCTCTCTCTCTCCCATCCCCTACTCTCTCTCTCTCTCTCTCTCTATATATATATATTTCATGTATATATCTTGATTTTTGTCTACATATTTCTCTAGATAAATCTCTTCCCACTCCTCTCTTTTACTATATATTTCTCACAAATCTCTTTCACTCTCCTATTGTTAGGATTAATCACAAATAGAAATAGTAGTTACAAACAAATATAACCAATATCAAAAAAAAGGATCACACATAAGAGAACATAATACACCAAGATTTAACATGGTTCACCCAATCCTTGGGCTACATCCAACAACAAGAAGTCCAATATTATTATTATCTAGTGATTATAACTTGATTACAATCTATAATCCCTTACAGTTCAATACTACTACAAGAACCAATTTTTGCATCATAGATTATGAAAATCCCTAACCCTAATCCTTTTTATACAATGTTTTCACCATCTACAAAATTAGGGCTAGAATAATAAAAAAGTAGTAGCTTACACCTTTTACAATATAAGGTCATTTTTGGCTTCAGGGTGCTACCCCCAAAAACCATTGCTAGGGTGTAGCACACCAAGGGGCTATCTAAAGACCTCGTAGGGGAGCTACCCCTTGACCCTATCTTGTGGGAGCAACACCCAAACTCCCATAGAAATAATATGGAGGGAAACTATGCTGAATAAACCTCTGAGTCTAACTAAGCACCACATCACAACAATCTCCCACGTGGAGACTAATTAGACTCTATAATCATGACCTCCCACTTGAAGACTCATAATAGCAATATTAAACCTAAAGTTCCCACTAAAATATCAAACCACCCTAGACTCTATTGTTTGTTTAGTCTGTTCAATCTAGAAGACCAACTAAAACTGAAGAGGAGTTTAGCTTCTCCCTCATCACTACCTTTGTAAACATATCCATTGGATTGTCATTTGTATGTATCTTCTCCAACTTTAATTGTCCATCATCCAAAACTAACCAAATGAAATGGTATCATAATTGTATGTGTTATGTCTTTGAATGTATAGAAAAATTCTTTGCAAGATGAATGACACTCTAGCTATCTATGAACAAATAATTATCCTTCTGTGGGTGTCCCAATTCATTAATGAAGAACTGAAGCTATCTCCTTGGTTTCCTCTATTTTAAAAATATACTTTGCTTCTATAGTGGATAAAGAATTAACCTTCTGTAACCTAGAAACCCAACTCATTGCTACCCCACCAACAGTAAATTCATACCTTGTAGTACTCTACCCAGTATCAATATCACCTACCAAATTTGAGTCAATATAGCCCTATAAAGTAGTAGTAGAGCCCCCAAAATGTAGACACTTCTAGGTTGTTCCTCTCAAATATCTGAGAATCAATTTAACTACATTCCAACGCTAAAGCCTTGGATGCCTCATATACCTGCTAACAACTCCCATTACATGTGTAATATCTATCCTTGTACATATCATAGCATACATCAAGCTTCCTACAGCTAAAGCATAAGGTAACTTCTCCTTAGTCAACTTCAAATGACTAGGTAAAGGTGTGTTGATAGCTTTAGCATTCTCCATAGAAAATATTTGCAACACCTTCTCAATATAATCATTCTAAGATAATGTCAATTTCATATTCTTCCTTTCTCTACAAATCTTCACACCAAGGATTTTGTTTTACTACCCACAAATCCTTCATAAAAAATGCATGTGCTAACTAATATTTCAACCCCTTAATGTGATCCATGTTAGACCCAGCTAAAAGCATATCATCAACATATAACCATAAAATAATGTAGTTGTTATCATCCAACCTCTTAAAATAAACACAATGATCTAAATGACACCTACTATATCCATGCTCATGCATAGACCTATCAAATTTCAAATACCATTGGCAAGGTGCTTGCTTCAATCCATATAAACTTTTCTTCAATCTACAAACTAAGTTCTCCTTGCCTCTGACATCAAATCGCTATAGCTATGCCATATTTATCTCTTCATCCAAATCACTATAGAGGAAGGTTGTTTTAACATGAAGATGCTCCAAATAGAAATTTTTAGTTGCCACAATACTTAAAACAGTGTAAATAGAAGTCATTTTAATAATAGGAGAAAATATCTCATCAAAATCAATACCTTTTTTATATGCAAATTCTTTTACAACTAGCCTTACTTTAAATATTTTATTACCTCTATCCTCTTCCTTTAACATATAAACCCATTTATTATGAAAATGTTTTTTACTTGCAGGCAACTTGCATAAATCCCATGTCTTATTTTTTCAACACAGACTTCATTTCTTCTTTCATTTAGACTCCCACTAAATTTTTGTATCCACCTACATAGCTTCATCATAACATTCAGGTTCACTAGCATCATTTAGTAAAATAGAACACAAGGAAGGATAAAGTATTTCTAGAGGTCTACTTGGCCTTGTTTAGCATCTAACATTCACTAGGTGTGTGGTATTTGTTGTAGATCATGAGGAATTTTTGGAACATCATATTATGGAGTATCATCTACCACTACATAATCATATCCAATAAATACAAATTTTTTTGACTTAGCTTCCAGCTTGGTTCTATTTTTAGAATCTATATGAGAAAATGCTTCACAACCAAAAGTTTTGAGAAAAGAATAACTCACCTTCCTACTGATTTTTACTTTCTCTGGAATACCATAGCCCAAAGGAGTAGAGGGACCTTTATTAATCAAATATACTATAGTATTGATAGCCTCCACCCACATGTTTAATTTAAACCCTACATGTAACCTCATGCTTCTTGTACACACCATTGTAGTCTTGTTCATTAGTTTAGCCACTCCATTTTTTTATGGAGTTGTTGGAATAGTCTTTTGTCTATGAATACCATTAGCGGAGCAATAATCTTCAAATGTATGACTACAATACTCACCGCCATTATCCACTTGTTAGGATTAACCTTAGACAATAATAATAGTTACATGCGAATATAACCTATATCAGATCTGAGACATTTTAATTTCTTTCTAGTCTCATTTTCAACCAAGCATTTTCATTTCTTAAAAGTTTGAGATAAATCATATTTTTATCTAAGGAAATAAACCCATACTTTTTTAGTTGCTTCATCAATAAATGTAACATAATAATAAAAGCCACCAAGGGATGATACCTAAGTTGGTCCCCATATATCTATATGCAGAAGCTTTAATTTCTCACCATTATTTTCCTTCTCAGTCTTCACAAAAATGACTCTCTTTTAGTTTCTATATACACACAACTTTCACATAAATTCATAGTAACACATTTTAGACCTAGTAAAACTTGCTTCAAATGAATTAATTTCATACCTTTCTCACTCATGTGACCTATTCTATTGTGCCACAACACTATATTATAATTTACAACAACTGTTTGTTCTCCTTGCTCAACTACAACAATTTTTACTAAACACACATTTTTCTCTAAAACAATCAAAGTAGAAAGAACAATATAACCTAGAGTACAAAGATGTATGGTTCCTCCTTTCATACCATTTTCTACTACAAGGGAACCTTTTGAAACCTTCCAATATTTATCATTAAAAGTAAACACACAACCCTCATCAACAAGTTTTTCTATTGAAATTAAATTCCTACTCAATCTTGGAACATGTCTTACCTCATGTAGTAGCCAATGGTTCCCATTTTGTAACTTAATCTTAACTTTTCCTTTTCCAACAATTTGATAGGCGTCATTATGCCCCAAATAAAAAATCTCCAAATCCCTTTGGACATAATAAAAGAAATAACCTCTATGAGGTATAGCATGAAATGAAGCACCAGAATCTAAAATCCATGAATCATCAACACTTTCTAAAGACAGAAGCAAAGTATTCTATTTGGATATGTTAATTACCACATTTCTCTCTGTTTTCCCTTCTAGTTTATCTCCTTCATTCTTCTTTCTACTCCAACAATCTTTCTTCTTATGCCCTTTTTTCCTATAGTACCAACAATCTCTGGGTCCTCTAGATCAAGACCTCTTTGCCTTCAAATGTCCTCTTGATTTCCTACAATTTCTAAAATTATTTCCTCTCTCAGTCATTCTACCTTTGCTTTGTGCATTCAAAAAACTTCCTAATGTAGATCCACCTAAGGTTTTTTTACTAGTTTCCTCACTCAAATAACACTGATCACATGATCATATTCTAGGGTACTAGATCCAAAAATAGAATTGCTCACATCCATTACCAAGGTATTCCAGCTTAAAGACAAAGAGCACAAAATCAAGAGAGCCCTAATTTCTTCATTAAAATTAATACCCATAGAAGACAATTGACTAGTTAGTAATAGTATTCAACTCATTTAAATGATCTACAATAGATCCACCATCTACCATTTTCATATTATATAAATGCTTCATGAGAAATACCTTATTTGAAGTAGAGTGATTTTCATACAGTTTCACTAGGGTTTCCATCAACTCTTCTTTTTCCTTTTCTTTTGTAAATTTGAATATCACTAATAGTACCAAGCATAACTAAATTATTCCAAGTGCCTTTCTATCTAAATCTCTCATTCCTTATTGGTCATAGTTCCTTGATTTTTAGTTTTTTCTTCCAACAACTTCCATAAATTCTTTTGATAGATATAGTACTCCATTTGCATCTTCCATAACTAAAAGTTCTACACATTAAAATTTTCAACCCTTAGCTTACCCTCATCTGCCATCTCTCCCACTCAACCATAAGACCTTCTTGTAGACAATTACCAGAGATACCACTTGTTAGAATTAAACTCAAATAGAAATAATAGTTTCATGCAAATATAACCAATATAAAAAAAAAATAGATTGCATATAAGAGAACACAAGACACTAGAATTTAACATGATTCACCCAATCCCTAGACTACATACACCAATAACAAGTCCAATATTATTATGATCTAGTGATTATAACCTGATTGCAATCTATAATCCCTTATAGCTCAATACTGCTGGGGTGAAAGCACAAACCTATGTCACCTTTTACAAAGGAAAAGTGATATTAGAATTTAAAGTCTTCAACTTTAATGACATAAATGTGGCATTTGTCCTTAGAAATTCAAGATATGGTAAACTAATGATATGTGTAAAATTAGATGAAGTTTATGTCTATAATTTTTTTTTTTTAATTGAGTGAAAATTTTATCCATTTAAAAAAAATTTATAGTCTATTTTTTAATTTTTTTTAAATGCTGAAAATATGAAGTTTTTTCCCCATCAAACAAATATAGGAAAATGTTCATATTTTAGTCTAATTTTTGAATATGTTAGAGAAAACATGTATACCTAGTGCACCAAAAAAGAAAAATTGAAATTCAACTAATATTTTTCAAGTTATAACTGGTCAAAGTCAAAGTTATTAGAAATTGATAGTTATTTTCTCCCATCAAACTTTTTCTATCAAATCTACATATTTTTTAAAACAAATTACATATTCTTGAAGAAGACTCTCTCCTCTAGTGCAACATTAAAAAATAATAATTTTTAAACATGATTTACTATTTTTTTCTTATTTTTGAATAAACATCTTCTTGAATCTTAAAATACCTACTTTTAATATTTCCAAATTATAACATATTATCCATAATCAAAATAATAAAAAAATTATATGATTATACTACTAACTCTGAGTCCTACAAAACTATATTTTTAGTTTTTAAAAATATCAATTTAATAGGTCAAATTGGTCTTCAAAGTGAGAAGTTTGTAGAAGTTCTTATTTTTGCTTGTGTGGCTACCACTTAGGATGCCACATAGGTAGTTTTAGCTAGAAAAGTTCCAGCCAAATGCATTTTAGTTAGAACCCCTATCTGCCCAAAAAACTACAAGCAGTTAGTTTCCAAGTTGTTTAATGTAATAAATAAGATTTGTGTTTTTTTTATTTTAATAAATATATAAAATAGCAAAAAGTAGAAGAGCATTTTCGAAAGACAACAATTTTTGAAGCCATTTTCAGCAACTATTTCATAAAAATCTTTAGAATTGCAAAGGATCAAATATTTGTAATGTGTTTTTTCCCGTACACATATTTTTATTTTTATGTATTCTAAATTGAAGCATTAGCTAGTATTTAGTGTTCAAAATCTAAATTTATTTTTTTGTTTCTATAGATTAAAGTATTCAATGGGAAGTAAAAGGAAAAGATCAAGGAAATATGATAGGAAAAGAGATGACAAAATGAAAGGTCATACAAAACATAACCAAAACTATCTTATTGAAATTCCTAAATAGGATGAGATTTATGAAGAGAAAAAAATTGACAGTTCTACTAAAAAAAACAAATTAGAAGGCATACAAATTTGATAGATTTGGATGAGGATTTACTTTTTAACCAAATTCTATCTAAAGATATCATAAATGATAACACTATTAGAAAGTATTGTCAGAACATGTGAGATGAATATTTCAAATATAAAAGTATATTTGGACAAGCACAATTATTTGTCAAGTTATTTAGAAGATAAGATATGAGACTTATTTTAGAGTTGTTGGGTGTTGATAACAAGAAAAACCATGCACATAATATTAATAAAACAATAGTTGAAAACTTGCAAAATGCTTATAACAAAATTGAGAACACAACATGAGGAGTTGATTTGAGTAATGCACATAGAGCAATGACTAGTACTATATGTTGTAGAAAATTGACACATAAAAAATAGGTACATGCAATTTTTGATGTACTACATATATCCAGAAGAACTATGTAGAGATAAATCAAGAGGAGAAATATGCTAGATGATAATAGTGAGAATAACTGGGTGAATGTTTATAGAGTTCTTAAAAAAGAAAGAGTTTTTGAAGATGTGAAAAGATAAGTTATTAAATTTTGAACCACACATTCTCATGTTTCTTCCAATAGGTGTGATATTATACAAATTAAAGATCAAGAGACAGGGCCAAAATTGAACGTCCAAAACATTGCATAGATATAACTTAGAGTGAATTATTTCAAACATTCAAGCAAGAATTTTCAAATATCAAAATATGTCAGAGAATTTTTGAGAGTTTGCATCCTTCCATTGTATGCATAAATAAGATGCATGAAACTTGTTGTTGTCAAAATTATGTTGAATTTGGTCTACACTTGCAATCATATAAAAAGGTTATGGCAATGCTTGATCCTAATTTGATCATGCCTAGTAGTACAACACAATTTGTGAAGTCTATATTATGCAATAAATTAGAAGATTCATATGAGTTCAAAGTGTAATGCATCAAAAACAAATGTGAGGATTGTGGAGATTTATGCAAATTTTCTAAAATGCAAATTGAGAATTTTAATGAATCCACACTAGCTTCATAGATGAGATATAAATATGAGACATACCAAAATATGATAGGAGAGTGAATTGCATTATGATGAGTTTATGACCAAGTTCCGTCCATTCATATATCCATATATCCAACATTGTCATGGTGCACAATGGTAAGCTAAATAGTTTTGTGATTCCAAAATTTGTTTTCCACCTGGTTGTATACTTTCAATTGTAGATTTTTTTGAGAATTATACATTTTCACCTCGAATAGAGCTTCAAGGTCAATATTATCATTCTAAAATAGTTGTAATATTTGTGCAAGTGATGTGTAAACATGCAGAATTTGAGGTGGATCAAAGAGAAAGGTTTGACAAAAATGAACGCATTATTATCAAAGAGATTCATTTCTATATTAGTGATGATAAAGTTCATGAAAGGAGTTATGTGGCTCATTGTTTTGCAATTCTCTTTGAAGATCTCAAAAATCATGGAATAAATATTTTAGAGAACTGGATTTGGTCTAATGGATGTGTAGGTTAGTATACAGAAACTTACTCATTTATTTAACTTTATTTTAACTTACATTTATTTGTACACATGAATATTTCAATTTGATACATGTACATAGATAATTGTAGATACTTATCATGTTTCATGTTCATAGGACAATTCAAATTTGAAAAAGAATTTAATTGGTTAGCAATGTAACATGCTAGAACTAATGTTAGCTTTTTATGGAATTTCTTTGAAAATGGACATGGAAAAGGAGAGCATGATGGAGCAGAAGCATATATAGAGAATGTGCTTCAACAACATGAACTTGGAGGTAAATATATGCATTTAATGTGCATTTTTAATACTAGTAGCATATATACTTTTAAATTATATATATATATATATATATATATATATATATATATATATATATATATATATATATATATATATATATATATACATATTGTATGTACATATAGGGTGTTGGTGTTTTAAAATGTACTAAAACCACTAAGCGACAAAATGCTTAATACAAGAATGACAATACATACACAATCTAAAGACTAGCCTATTCTTATTAGCAATTGCATATGTAAGGTATTTGGACCCAACTTCAACAAAACCACGGATGGTTTTCTACTCTTTTGGCTCTACAAAACCAGGATGGGTGTACTCAGGGATGGTTCAAAACTGGAACAATTGTATGAGGATTATTCTTAGTTTCATTCTAATTCTTATTTCAAGATCCTCAAAAATATACACAATTCTTACTAACTTGGTAAACACATCCCATTAAATAGATATGGCCAAGAATTCTTCTATAGATTTGCAGATGTTTTTTAACAACAATGGCTAACCGAAGCTAAAACATTCCATGCAGACAAGTGCTGGCCAACTTTGAAGATCTACAGGAAATAAAAGTGAAATTTGATTTGATGATGCATTTGAATAACCATTTATAATATATTTCTCCTTTAGCTGAAATAACTTGATCAGTGCCTAATCCATTGGGGTTCAGAGTCTATAGCAAATTCTTAGATCTAATTTGTTGCTTTACAACAAATACTATCAGCAATTCTTATCAGAATTTATCATTCAAAATCCTTTTCAATACTTGAGGAATCTCATCACGTTCATCAAAGCCTTTATTTAATCCATTGAATTAACATCAATGATAAATTGATATACAACCTAACTAGATTGCATTCAATTGCACAAGCTTTTACTCATACAACATCAAGGTAGCTAAGTATTTAAAAGGAGACAAAATTCAGAAAGAACTGATATGGGGACAGTTCATAATTTGTATTCATTTCCTTTGAAAATGGTATATCCTTTACAATAGACTCAGAATGGTCTTTAGAAAGAAACACAACTCATTCTATATTCATGTACTCTCAGAGAAATAATAGAAAAATACATTACAAACTTGCTTACAAAATTTGGACCAAAAATTAGACTAAGCATAATACTTAGAAGAAATAGAATTTGGACCATTCTTTAGCCTTGGGATTTCACTTAAATAGTGTGAGATGCAACAAGCTTCAAGCTAAAGAAAGTGATAGGTGTCCTTTTAAAAAAATTGGGTAAATTACCCCTTTTCATTAGAAAATCGAACAAACAAAACAAAGAAAACAGAAGGCAGATGACAGCTGGAGCATAAAATCTTCAATTTTGTCCTTTTCTCTAACTGCTCCCTATTGGTAGTGCTTTGATTTCTGTGATTGCTTCCAAGAAAAATATTTCTCTTTTAGTGGGCCAATCACATTCCTTAACTATTGTTAATTCATCCACAGTTTTCTACCACTTGGCATTAGTAATCACCCTTCCTTCTATGATAAACCTATTCACTTCAGTTTCAATCTTGAAAAGGGTATCAATTAGTTCATTGAAAAGACATTCATCAATACCATCTTGGAGAATGGATACCACTTGTGGCAAGTCTATAATGTGATCAAAAGAATTAGACCACTCATCAAAATCTTTTAACTTATCATTGGAATCAATAACAAAAGGAATCAAAGAATATAAACCATTTGTTAGCATTTTCAATTTGTTTTGAATTACTGCCAACTTCCCTATGAAGATTTGCAATAATTCTTTCACTTTGTCCATACCCTCCTTCATAGTAATAACTTTATTTGGGAGATTTGGCTTCTTGGCTAACAAGGGTATCAACCTGTCAAAAAATTGCATATATGGTCCCCACTGTTGAAAAATATGCTCAACCCATGTAACTGCACCCATGCATACCTGTTCTGCAGATTGTAGATTGATGAATGTATTATAATTATCCAGAGATATTCTTTTCAAAATGCTGATTCTATGATTTAATACATTCATCAAAACATTTTTCTTGGTATTATTGTCAACCTAGGAAACCTCTGTTTCCACACTAATCATAGGCACTGACACTGTTGTTCCCATAAGTATTCCTTCTGTTTGGGCTTCTGCTTCTACTACGTGCCTTCTTTCTTCCTCTTTCCTTGGTGCATTCTCTGCCTCTGCTGCTATCTTGAGCTGTTCTTTGAGGGATTTTATTTCTGTTTCTAGAATCTTAATTTTTTCCTTCAACTCCTCTATTCTTTGTTTCTGTACATGGCTCATTTTGAGCTCTTCTTCATATGTTCTCCTAATATCAAGGCATTCATTGAAAATTGCATCTAACTTATCCTAAATTTCATCAACCTTTTCCTCATTCATAAGAGCAAAATGTTTTACCAAACTAGAGATGTCCTTCCCAGTAGTGCTCTCCAATGTCCAGACAATCATATTGCCCTGAGCAGTTTCTTCTATATCCATCATCTTAGGCTTCTTGGTGTTAGGGGCCACACTCCATACTGCTAGGGTTTTAGTGTCCACATTAAAACTTGACCCTCTTTTAAAGCCTTCACTGCTAGTGGCTTCATAACTGATGGCCTTATCTTGTCTTCTCATTTGGTCCAACACAAAGGCTTTCTCAATATCCCAATGTGGTATTAGAATCATGCCACTCCTATGTACTAATTCCCTAGCTTCTATAGCAGACATTGTTTCACTTTTAGGGTCATAAGCTAGTAGTTTTTCAACTAACTCTTTATTTTTCTCTAGATCTTCTCCATGCATGAGACTCAATGTGAATTCACTTTGTTTCATTTTATAGAGAAAGCTATTAAATTTTGATGATTTAATAAAATCATCATCTTCCATGAATTTCTCAGATTGAATAAGCCTGTCATCCAACCTTGATGCTACAATTTGCATGTCAGTAGAAGCTTTTCTTGCTTCAGTAGCCCTTTGGTGAAAATTATTTTGCCTAATATCAAAAAAATACTCACTACTTCCAAAGATGACTTGTATAGCTTTTCTTACCACCTTTTTAGGGATGTGCATTGTCTTTTGTCTTTTATTTCCTTGTTGCACCAAGGCTGAAGTTGATGGCTGCTCTTCTTCTAAATCAATTTCTAATTGTGTATCTAGTTCAGGGGATTCTCTATTTATAATGGCTTCTTCTCCCTCTGGCTCATGAGGCATTTGTAACATAATATGATCAAAATTCTCAATCATTTTCCTCAAATTATTAGGATATGGAACATCTGTATAAAATCCCTTAAAATCAAGGTTGGTCCTCTTCAAAGCATTCTCCACTTTCCTTATTTCTTCATACTTCCTCAATAACTCATCTACCTCCACTGTTGCTACTATGTTGGAAATTAGGTCCTCTACAGGGATAGGCTTACTTGGAGGCAGAATAAAATCCCTAATGGCCTTAAGCTCATTTGCAATATAACTGTCAGGATCATACATCCTATAGGGCCCAATAGCAAATTTATACTAACCTAAACAGTCACTCAATTCCTCAAAAGCATTCTTTCCTATTTCAAAGTCTCCTACCTTAAAGGTTCTACATACAAAAGTAGGCTTATGCAGAGAGGGAGGGATCATTTATTTATTCATCAATAAGAATTGCCAAAAGAATTCAATAATGGCCAATCTAGGGGGTAGATATTTAGGAAATAGATGAGGACGCTATGGGCATGCAAAAACTCTGATTAAAGTAACTTCTTTAAACAAAAATATGCTTCCCCAATTATGATCTAATTTTGTGTTTTCATCTAAGAAAGAGGGCCTAAGAAGAGTCTTCAAAACATTGGGTGCCATAAAGAAAGTATGATCTAGCTGCCTCATAATAATGGAACTGAACAAATTAAAAAAAACTAGGGCATTTGAATAGAAGAAATCTTTATGCCAAATACGAGTCTAGAGTTGCATAGGTAACTCACCAAATTCATTAGAAGTTTGATCAATGAAGTCTCCACTGATGTACCCAATGTTGCTATACAGGATAAGGTGCATCAATAATGAATAATGGTGGAACGTGTAGTCTTTCAGTTCTCCTTTCTTAGCGTCACAAATCTGCATGTGCATACTGTCAATGATAAAGGCCACATAATCATAGTCCTTATGATGAAAAGGATCCTATATGTCGCATCCTATGAGAAAAAGAGAACCATATACACAATCCTCTGCACTATCACTTCCAAATACTTTGTGCAACCCATACACTGTGTTTTTGAAATAATTTTTGAGCCTACTCAAAGGTAAAAAGTCTCCCACCTTTTTTGGAATTAACTCTGCCTTCTTAACTCTCTAAGGAATGTGCGGCAGCATGACATTGTTTACAAAATAGGTTTTATTCCTAGTGGATTTTCCTTGTAAGTCTGCAATGTCAATAGGTACATCCATTTGTCCCATCAATCCAAAAACCTGAATAAAAGAAGTTCTATCTAATGTACATAATACACTCCCATTATGCCTATGGAAAATCTTGGTTATTGGATTGTATGAATTTATTAGGGCCTTCAATAGGTCACCATCAACGAACACTTCTGGAAAAATTAATTTTCCCATATTTCTATTCCATGGGTTACATACTGGCACATTCTCTATTATATTCTTATAAAAGTACATGAAAAGATCATAACCAATAATTCTAGGGCATTCAACATCTCGAACAAAACCATAAGGGTCTCTGAATATATGATCACTTGCAAAAATTGCATTGACGACCCTGGAAGGAGTTTTATCTAGTCTTCTGCATGTTTGTTCAATTTTTTGACCCTTGTCTTCTTTTTTGTTTTGATAGCAGATTTCTTCCTTTTTCCTTCTGGTGTGACTTCTACCACATCATCACCCTCATCTTCGACTTTGAATTCTTCTGCGTTTACCTCTTCACCCTCTTGGTCGGCCATTTTTTTTTACTATACTTTGAATTCTTCTACAATTTCATAGCATACATAGAGCTCTGTAGCTTTCAAAACTTCAGAACAACACAGAAACAAGCTTCTTGAGGCTAGCAATTCAATTAAATCCTTGATGTTTTAATTATGTATCTACCAACCTTTTTAATAAAATTAGCATGTATGAGCTTTAAAACTTATGATCGCAGGTCGCCATCAGGGTATATCAACCGCAAAATTGGATTTTGATTGTACTTTTCAAAGCCTTATTTTGCTTGGCTACAGTAATTTTGTCCTTTTTTGCTTATCTATCATGACACATCAAAGGTTATTTCTTATATGACTATCTTCCATTCTTACGTTGAGTCAAACCTTCAATCTTCGTGATGCCAAAAATGCTCTCGATGGATCTCTACGCTCACTCAGAGAAGCTTCAAAATGCCCTAATCGTAGGAACGTAATGATGCTTTTACACTATTTTGCAAACCCCTTTTACGTTCCTACAGAACCTTTTACCCCATAGGATCTCAAGCCCTTTTACTGTGTGTTTCCACTTTTATGATTTAAGCTTCTTCCGTATAAGCGTAAAGATCCTTAACTCTATCTTATTACCTTTTACACTTATACGTAACCCTTTACACCAGAACACCAAAAACCTTTCTACTAACATCTCTGTTCTTACGATTCAACATTCCTCGTGTGAGCGTAAAACCCTCACTCAAGTTGTCCTTCTATCCTTTACACTCTTGCGTGCACATATTTGCGGAGACCTTGGAAATTCCCTCTATGTTGTTCCACTTACTTCATTTCCCAAGACATCGTAAGGCTTCAAAACTTATCTTCCACTCTTACGACTTAGCTTTATTCGTATCACTAGAGAGCCCTCTGAACTGCTATTTTGGTCTCACATTTTCCTTTTATCGTATAAGTGTAAAGCGCTTTTTCTTGATCTTCCTTTTCACCTCTTTATGCTTACACGCTGAGAGTGGATCCGTATCCATGAAAAAAGGAAAAAACAAATCTTCATTCATAAGCTTAACTTACAAGCATAAGGGCGTAAAATCAAAAACTTAAGTCATGTGCCACAAGGGATGGGCCCATCTAACATAAATGTTCTGTCTCCATTTGATTTGCTGCAATTGGGCCCTTCTGACACTAAAACAGGTCCCACTTGATTCCTTTACCGCTAAAACAAAGCTTTACGATCATCCGTAAACCCAAGAATCATAGACACGTAAACACCATGGAACCTTGCCTCTGTCCTTAAGAAAAATCCTTTACTTGTAACACTGTAGTACCCTTGCGCGCCCTTCAGATCATGCTTTACGCCTTTACGCTACCCATTGAAACATATAAGCATAGATCACTTTGTAGGCTTCCCCACTCCTTCGATCAAGGTGTTTACTCGTAAGCCCATAACAAGAGCTTTTCAAAGCACGATAAATCCTTTACGCCTCTTCGCTGTATCAGAAAGTGTGGCCACAGAAACCAAAAGCAAAAGGCATTCCATTGTTATGTGAAACCTCACACCGTAAGAATGTAAAGGACTAACTTAATACATTTTACAACTCCTTCTGAGAAATTCAAAAGGGATGCCATCAATTTTAGACCTGGGACAATTTCATGGCTATTTTAGGAGATCAATATGGAGAAATCAATAGACTCTAATAATACATGAAATATGGCAAGACTAGGGCAACCTAAAAACTCAAATGATTTCTCACCATAATTTTCAAAAAAAATTTGCAAGTGTGAAAAATCAGACCAACAGTGGCTCTGTCTGGGGATGATAGACTACTTGAGTCTATGCAAGAAATCAGAATCTATGGGAGAGTAGACCACACAAGTGGTGCAAAAATGACAACTCCTTCAGAGAGCACAAAGAAACACACAAAAACAAGGAACCAGACTGCACAAGGATACTTACAAGGATTTACAGAGAATACAAAATGACAGGAAACCCTAAAACTACTATTCATGGAAGAAAATAAGTATTTTTCAAGAAAAATACCTCTTCAAGAACTATCCATGAACTAGAAATTCAAGAATATTGTCAAATATATCATTGAGTATATAAGAATCTTCACCCCAAGTATTTTCAATGAGATATGGGCCTAACCAAATAGGATCAAATTTTCCATGTTTTCCTTTATCTTCAATTCTGGCATTCCACATCAAGACAAAATCTCCATAGTCAAATTTCCTGCTTATAGTTCTTTTATCATAGAGTGTCTTGACTTGCAATTGCAACTTTTGGTTCTTTAAAGATGCTTCTCTTCTGGTTTCAGTCAGTCCTACCAATTCATCCATTATTTCTTGCATTTCATCTATAGTATCTTCATCATACACCTAGATGTAATTGTAGAGTCCCATCAAGTTGTTCTGAGGCATTCTGGCTTGAATCCCATACACTAAATCAAATGGAGCTACACCAATTGCTTTCTTTACAGCTACTCTGTCAGCCCATATTGCCAACTGTAACTTGGAATCCCATGCCTTTTTATTATCATCCAAGGTTCTCTTAATGACCTTCAATAGGCTCTTATTTTTGGACTCAGCTTATCCATTCCCTTGTGGATGATATGGAGCAGATGATGACCTTGTTATTCTATATTTATCACAAAACTTGATGAACTCCTCAGATCTAAAGCACATAGCATTGTCTATTACAATTCTCTGTGGACATCCAAATCTAGAAATAATATTATTCAATAGGAAATTATTGACCACTTTACTTGTTGCATTTCTTGTGGGGATAGCCTCTACCCATTTTGTAAAGTAGTCAGTAGCAACCAAAATCCAAGAATAGCTAGTGCTAGACTTGGGGAAAATCTCTCCTATGAAGTCCAGACCCCATTGTTGAAAAGGTGCTTGAATCTCCACTGGCTTTAATGGGGTATTTCCTAAGAATTTTAGTTTCCCAAATAACCTCTGACAGGGGTCACACTTCCTAACCATAACTTAGGCATCTTTAAAAAGGGAAGGCCACCAAAACCCAGCTCTCATTATCTTATGCGTAGTAGTTTTGGCCATGTAGTGTCTGCCACATACTCCAGCATGCATTTCTTTCAAAACCTCTTTTGCCTTTTCTTTATCAACACACTTCAACAGAACTCCCTCAAAGTTTCTCCACCATAGGTTATTTTGGACAATTATATACCTGATGGCTTGCAATTTAGTATTCCTCTTTTCATTGTTAGGCAGATGGGGAGGAGCTTCCATATGTTGCAAGTAATATATGACATTGGTGTACCAATCACATTGGTCCATGTCACATAAGTCACCTCTGAGATCATCATTTACCAGATTTATTTGATTAGCCTCTAGATTAGTTTCAGCCATGAGTTTGGCCAAACCTTGACCTCTTACTAACTTTTTTATTTGTATATCAATGTTAAATTCCTGGATTCTATTGATCCATCTACACCTCCTGCCTGATACTTCCTGTTGAGAGAATATGTCCTTGACTGCAGCACCAGGTACAAAAGCGATAATAGTAGCACCTACCAAGTAACATCTAAAAGCTTTTATAGCTTTTACCAAAGCATATGCTTACTTTTCATTTATTCCATACTTCAGTTCAGCAGGCTGCAGTGACTTACTGAAAAAGCCGATCGACTGCTCACATCCTTCTTGATTCTTCTGCAATAAGACTGCAACTACAGTATGGAATGATGCAAAAGAGAAAATATGCATGGGTTTTGCATAATATAGGGTCCTCGGCACTGGAGCATTTTTTATTTCAATTTTTATATCTTGGAATGCTTGTGAAGGTTCACCATTCCAATCTATGATGGCTCCCTTCTTGAGCATCTTTGGGATGGGTCTACTGATTTCAGCAAAATTGGTAACAAATCTCCTCAAAAAATTGACTTGGCCAAAAAAGGACTAAATTCCTTTCACATTTTTTGGTTTGGGCACTTTGTCAATGGCTACTACCCTTTCAAGATCTATTTTTACCCCATCCTTAGACACTATGTGTCCTAATAATTTTCCTTTTGTGACCCGGAATGTGCATTTCTTTGGGTTTAAAGATACTCCATGTTCCAGGGCTTTTATAAAGATTTTTTCCAAATGTTTTTAGTGATCTTTAGCCTTATTAGAATATGCTATAAGATCATCCTAGTACACAACCATAAATTTATCAATATACTCATGAAATGCTATATCCATGGCTCTTTGGAAGGTAGCTCCTGCATTAATCAAGCCAAAAGGCATTCTTAAATACACATATGTTCCCCATGGGGTTGTGAAGGCTGTCTTGAATTGTTCACTTTCTTTTACTAGAACATGATTATATCTAGAGAAACCATCCATCATTGACATTAATTTAGAGCTAGTCACTTGCTCCAACATGGCTTCCATATTAGGTAAGCCATAATTGTCTTTCAGAGATGCAATGTTTAAATTTCTAAAATCAACACAAAGCCTAATATCTCCATTCTTCTTCCTAAAAGGAACCAAGTTTGAAACCCAGGTGGAATGCTTGATTGGTTTGATTATCCCACCACATCTTAGTTTTGTCAGTTCTTCTTGCATTTTTGGGGCAAGCGTAGGATTGATTGGTCTCTATTTTTGCCTGAAAGGTCTTACATTTTCCTTCAATGGTATGACATGCTAGAATAGATCCTCCCTGTAAGCCTTAAGGTCATCATATGGACAAGCAAAAAATGTCTGTATTTTCTGAGTAGGTCAATCAATGTTTTCCTGATTTCAATAGGCTTATTTTGGCCAATATAAACCCTTTTAGGAACTTTATCAGTACGCAAGTTTATTTCTTCTAACTCTTGAGGTTTGGGGTCATTTACTCCTGATTTTACTCTATCTTGGTTATCAAAAATATTTTCCAAGATTACTAACTCCTTCGACATCTTATTTGTTTTCAATTGCATTATCTCTTGACCAAAAATGGTTTCCTTCCCATTTATGGTTTCAATCAGTCCACTGCAATCCATCTCCTGACCATGGTACTTGTCTTCATTTAACAAAAAAATTGTAATATCTTTGTCATCTTATAAAACTTGCCAATTTTCAATGTTGTCAAGTACGGAAGGTCTGTTTTGCACCTCAATCTGGGAGATTCCTGCAAATGATATCTCTTTTGGCTTGATTGCTACATTTGCCAATAGATCAACCATCTTATTTTGGGTCCTATCTCTCCATGAGATCCCAAATGCATCAAAGAATTCTATCTGATCCCAGACTGCATTTCTATATTGTTTCAATCTTCTATTCTTGGATGAGTAGGTTCCTTTGATCTGAGAGATAATTAGTTCAGAATCCCCTATGACACATAATTTTTTAATTTTATGATTTATGGAAACTTTGAGTCTTAACATCAATGCTTCATATTTTGCAATATTATTAGTGCAGGAAAATTTCAAGGTGAATGAATACCTAAAAGTGTTATTCTCAAGGGACACAAAGACTACACCTGCCCCTACACCCTCTTTAGAACTAGCGCCATTAAAGAAAATTGTCCATAATTTTGGTGAATTCATGCAGCATTCAACTTCATTTTTGATGATAGTAGGTAAGTTTTCAACTTCTTGAATAATTAATTCACCCCTGAAAGCATTAATCCCAGTATCTAGGAAAAAAGTGGTATCTTTGTCAATTTCTTCACCTAAGATGTGGTTAACCCTTGGTCCCCTATTTACCCTGATAACTTTGTCCCTATATGAAAAGTGGCATAAGTAAGATCACATTGCAGGCTTTCCCCCATGGTAGCACTCCATTTTCTAGAGAGTAACATTCTGTAGTGTGGAGGTATATCTACCACAAGGACAAACATGGTTAATTCTACTTCAAGATATGCAACCAATTTGAATGGTAAGGCATTTATGGTACCTATGACTGGGACTTCCCTAGCATCCATCCCTCTGCATCTACCCTGCTTGGTATCCATCTTCAATCCTAAGGCTTCCATTACTTTGAAAGGCATTATAGTGTTGGAAGCTCTTGAGTCTATCATGCAATTTTTTAAGGTCTTCCCTTTTATGATTAGACTGAGGAAAAAAGGATCAATATCTTCTACGAATTCCACTGAGGAATCATCTAGAAACATTTGAAGAATCTGGGATATGATACCACTGTCCTCTATTACTAATGGGGTCTATTGGGACATAGTTTGATCTACAGAAATATTATTATTTTCTATTCCACCCAACCATGACAAAGCCTTATTCTTATGCTCTTAAATTCTAAAAAGTTTAGACAAGGGCACTTTTACAGTAATTTGAGATAACATGGATATCATATCAACAGGTTCAACAACAGTAGGTTTTACAATAGTACCTGGAGTTAGAATCCTTTGAGCAGTTGGCACCACATTTTGCTTGATAACATTAGGTTCTGATTTCTTTGGTTCCACAACTAGTTTTTTTGTTTCACTTATCTGAAATTGAACCTTCTTGTTTGGTTCCCATTTCTTACCCTTGTTCTCCTTGATCTTAGGCACATCTAGATTGACTTTCTTGTTTTGATCATTCATCTTATGAGTGATGTCTTTGAAAAATACACTAGATGGCCTTCCTGCATCATTATTTATTGCTTTATTTCTCAAATTATAATTACTATGGACTTGTGAAATCATTTCTGTTGTAATTCTGTCAATTTCCTCCTTGGAGGGCATTCTTAAACTTGTGAGACCTACATCAAAAAATTTACTGCATACCTTATCTGTATCATAGCCTTCATCATCTAAAAGCACTTGCTGATGATGTAGCTGGTAAGAAATTCTCTGGCTAGTAATATCATTTTGAGGCTCTTCTAAATCAGAATCTATCAAGTCATCACACATACTCACCATATTGTAGCTTATATCATCATGGCTTTTCTCTTCAGTTTCTTCTTCAGGTTGCACTCCTTGAGCTTTGGAAAATGACTGGGTAATAGCACAATAATTAGTAGAATGATGTGATTGGCATATAATGCACCATGGTACATCATCATTCATATTTACAGTGTTCCTTTGCAGGGGGTCTAGAGTACCCTTATCCTTCACATTGTGGGTCTGGTTGGGAACTGGTTTACCATCTTTCCACTGAGTGGTGTAAGGGTAATTTTGCATTCTAAGCTACCTATTGAAATTGTTGTTATTCACAGGGGGTCTTTTAGCAACATTTGGCTTATTGAAACTAGTGGGATTCATCTTCTTGAGCATTTCTAAAACCTGGCCTATAGTAGGTTCTTCGGGCTTCTTTCTTATAGGAGTTTTGTCACCCTCCCTTTTATTATTGTTCTTGGGATTAAATAGCTTAGGATCATCCCTTCTACCTAGTTTTCCAGATGCCTTCCTATTATTCTCTATATTTATTGCAACTTTATAGGCATCTCTTAAAGTTTTAGGATCCTTATCCCTCAATTGATAAGCCATTTTGCTATCAAAAGCATTGAAATAGGTTGTGAGATAGACATCTTCATTTAACTTCATAACTTGAAAAATTCTGTACATACCTTTCTGAAATCTCGCATTGAAATCAAATGTGGACTCATTTGGATTCTTCTTGATATTGTTGAACTCGTTCAACATGAATCCTGAATTATTATTGTCCCCATAGTGCTCCTTGAACAATTTCTCCAAATCACTCCATGAGGTGATGTTGTCATCAGGCAACCTCCTAAACCAATCCCTTGCATCCTCTATTAGTGAATGCACAAACAATTTCATTACCATGTCTTCATGTTCAACTTCATAGTCATTAAACATATCAATGAAAATCCTCAAATGTTCTTCACTAGTAACAACATTATTCCTAGAAAACTTAACCACTTTATCTCTTAAATCAAATGATATGGGATGTGGAGCACCAGGAATACCAGCAAATGATATTTGTCTATAATTTTCCAGGTATATAGGTTTCTTCTAGAAACTGAGAACATTTGAAGTACTAGCCATATTAGCTTGACTCATGGGAGCAGCTTGGGACTGTTATGGTGGGACAAATGGGACTTGGGTGCCAATAGTGGAAGATGAGGTAGGAGCAGATTGGGGTACTCCCTGAGTCAAAATTATGGGACCACTAACTAGTGTAGGATTTGTAGGTGGGATAGAAAAATTAGGCCATGAAGCCAATGCAGAATTAGACTTTATGAATTGGATTTTCCTTCTAGTTTCTGCAGCTTGAGCTTCATTCTCAACCTTCTCAAGTTATTTTGCAAGATCTTCCCTCTCTTTTTGAGCCTTCTAAAGATCTAGATCTAATTTTGACATGGAGGGTTGTATAGGTTTGCTTGGTATAGCTTGAGGCTCATTTATTTGGATTCCTATAGCCTTGCCTTTCCCTTTATCTGGAGCTTTTGTAGTGGGCTCTATAGGATCAACTTGAACAGGTTTATAGGCTTGGACTTGAGCAATAACTGGTTCTTGCCTTTGATTTAGGCATTTCTCCTATTCTTGAACTTTAGCTCTCAGATTATCAACATCTCCAAAAACATCCTTATGGAGAGTTGTGGTATTCTCTTCTAACTTTTTATTTTGCTCTTTCAAAGCAACCATCCTTCTTCGTAGAGAATCTCTTTCTATTATGGCATCCAAGGTGGCTTGCTCCTTCTCTTTTTCAAGACGAATGCATTTAGCTTCTACCTTAGCAATCCATTTCTTAAAAAATTCTATTTCAGAGTGCACTTCTTTAGGATCTACAGAAGTTGCCTCCGAATCAGTAGGGTCATCCAGATCTATAAGGTTTGGTTCTACATATGGGGCTACTCCAGGATTAAAAGGATTATCAGATGAACTCCTAAATCCTAGCCTATAATTCATATCTGCTATAGGATCTGGTCTTAATGAAGCAATTCTCATAGTAGACACGCCCTTGTCTTGAAAAACTCTCTCATCTGGTAATGGGGTACTGAAATTGCCTCCTAAGAGTCTTGTAGTTTTGGATTCAGAGCTAAGTGAAGAAGACTCTCTTCCTATTACTGGTTGATAATGGGAATTGATGGATGCATTACCTCTAGGTTTCCAAGTGGAATTTGGATCTGTCTTTTTCTTATTTTGGTTCTTCCTACCACCTTGGGGTAGATCAATATACATTGATACATTGGGATTAGCTCTCATGTAAGCTCTTGTGTTTTTTCTATTGTCAACCATATTCACCTTTTTGTTACAATAAGCACAGGCTTCAAAACCTTGACTGAGTCACCACCCTATTTCAAGAAAATATATAACGACACTTTTGCTGACTGAAGGAAAACAATACACAAATACAGACAAAAATATATGGCACAAACAGACCAATCACTGATGTTGTAAGACTACAACTCTTGCTTATTAGATAAGACACTTGAATAGGCTGGGTACGTCAGTGTGTAGCTATGGTACTTGGGCTCTATCTTCTTTAAAATTCTCAAGGTTTGACACTAAAAGATTCCCTTATAACCATGGGAAAAACATAGATCACATGACACGCACGTACATAGCAGGACCAAAGAAACTGCAGTACTTTTCACAGATGCGTTGGACAACTCTCCAGCAGAGTTGCCATTTTTTTGGTGTTTTAAAATGTACTAAAACTACTAAGTGAAAAAATGATTAATATCAGAATGACAGTACATACACAATCTAAAGACTAGCCTATTCTTATTAGCAATTGCATATGTAAGGTATTTGGACCCAACTTCAACAAAATCGCAGATGGTTTTCTACTCTTTTGGCTCTGCAAAACCAGGGTGGGTGTACCCAGGGATGGTTCAAAACTAGAACAACTGTATGAGGATTATTCTTAGTTTCATTCTTATTCTTATTTCAAGATCCTCAAACATATAAACAATTCTTACTAACTTGGTAAACACATCCCATTAAACAGATATGGCCAAGAATTCTTCTATAGATCTGTAGATGTTTTTTAACAACAATGGCTAACTGAAGCTAAAACATTCCATGCAGACAAGTGCTGGCCAACTTTGAAGATCTATAGGAAATAAAAGTAAAATTTGATTTGATGATGCATTTGAATAACCATTTATAATATATTTCTCCTTTAGCTGAAATAACTTGATCAGTGCCTAATCCATTGGGGTTTAAAGTCTATTGCAAATTCTTAGATCTAATTTGTTGCTTTACAACAAATTCTATCAGCAATTCTTATCAGAATTTATCATTCAAAATCCTTTTCAATACTTGAGGAATCTCATCACATTCATCAAAGCCTTTATTTAATCCATTGAATTAACATCAATGATAAATGGATATACAACCTAACTAGATTGCATTCAATTGCACAAGCTTTTACTTAGACAACATCAAGGTAGCTAAGTATTTAAAAGGAGACAAAATTTAGAAAGAACTGATATGGGGAAAGTTCATAATTTGTATTCATTTCTTTTGAAAATGGTATATCCTTAACAATAGACTCAGAATGGCCTTCAGAAAGAAACACAACTCATTCTATATTCATGTATTCTTAGAGAAATGATAGAAAAATATATTACAAACTTGCTTACAAAATTTGGACCAAAAACTAGACTAAGCATAATACTTAGAAGAAATAGAATTTGAACCATTATTTAGCCTTGGGATCTCACTTAAATAGTGTGAGATGCAACAAGCTTCAGGCTAAAGAAAGTGATAGGTGTCCTTTTACAAAAATTGGGTAAATTACCCCTTTTTCAAAAGAAAACAGAACAAACAAAACAAAACAAATAAAACAGAAGGCAAATGATAGCTGGAGCATAAAATCTTCAATTTTGTCCTTTTCTCTAACTGCTCCCTGTTGGTAGTGCTTTGATTTCTGTGATTGCTTCCCAAACAAATATTTCTCTTTTAGTGGGCCAATCACATTCCTTAATTTTTGTTAATTCATCCACAGTTTTTTGCCACTTATCATCAGTAATCACCCTTCCTTCTATGATAAACCTATTCACTTCAATTTCAATCTTGAAAAGGGTATCAATTAGTTCATTGAAAAGATATTCATCAATACCATCTTGGAGAACGGATACCACTTGTGGCCAGTCTATAATGTGATCAAAAGAATTAGACCACTCATCAAAATCTTTTAACTTATCATTGGAATCAATAGCAGAAGGAATCAAAGAATATAAACCATTTGTTAGCATTTTCAATTTGCTTTGAATTACTGCCAGCTTCCCTATGAAGATTTGCAATAATTATTTCACTTCGTCCATACCCTCCTTCACAGTAATAACTTTATTTGGGAGATCTGGCTTCTTGGCTAACAAGGGTATCAACTTGTCAAAAAATTGCATATATTGTCCCCACTGTTGAAAAATAGGCCCAAGCATCTAACAACACCCATGCATACCTATTCTGCAGATTGTAGACTGATGAATGTATTATAAGTATCTTGAGATATTCTTTTTAGAATGTTGATTCTATGATTTAATACATTCATCAAAGCATTTTCCTTGGTATTATTGTCAACCTGGGAAACTTCTATTTCCACACTAATCACAGGCACTGACACTGTTGTTCTCATAAGTATTCCTTCTGTTTGGGCTTCTACTTCTACTACGTGCCTTCTTTCTTCCTCTTGCCTTGGTGCATGCTCTGCCTCTGCTGCTATCTTGAGCTGTTCTTTGAAGGATTTTATTTCTGTTTCCAGAATCTTAATTTTTTCCTCCAACTCCTCTATTCTTTGTTTCTGTACATGGCTCATTTTGAGCTCTTCTTCATATGTTCTCCTAATATCAAGGAATTCATTAAACATTGCAGCTAACTTATCCTCAATTTCATCAACCTTTTCCTCATTCATAAGAGCAAAATGTTTTACCAAACTGGAGATTTCCTTCCTAGTAGTGCTCTCCAATATCGACACAATCATATTGCCCAGAGCAATTTATTCTATATCCATCATCTTAGGCTTTCCTTGTGTCAGGGGCCACACTCCATACTGCTAGGGTTTTAGTGTCCATATTAAAACTTAACCCTCTTTTAAAGACTTCACTGCTAGTGGCTTCATAACTGATGGCCTTATCTCGTCTTCTCATTTGGTCCAACACAAAGGCTTTCTCAATATCCCAATGTGGTATTAGAATCATTCCACTCCTATGTGTAGACACCTAAATTTGATTACACTGCTTTGGTAATCTAATTTAGCCATCTCTAAAGGCATCATTAATTAAATTCTTATTTAATTAATCCTTTGCCATCCCTAGTTGATTAATTTAATTAATCATCTATAGTCCTAATTGATAAATCAAATAATCTATTATTTATCAATTAAATCCTTTTCTCCTATCTAATTCCAAAAATCCCCATTTATTAAATAAATCTATTTGATAAATGAAATCCTCAAATTAAAAAACCCCTAACCTATCTCTAATCCTCCATTTAGCCTAATCCACCCCATCCACCCATACTAACCAAGCTTAGCCACTAACTCACCCACCCTCATTAATGCCATCCACTTGCACATCTCTAACATCCCTAATCTAATCCTAAACCCAAGCCTAATCCACCCCCTAATGTTGTCACATTCCTTAAATAAGTTTAAGACTTTCCTAATCCAAACCAAAGTCTCCCCTCAAAAAACCCAACCACTAAGTCATGAGTGCTCTTACAAAACATAAAAGACTCTTACAAGCCCACTCATGACTCTTACACCCATCTTCCACACTCTTCCCTCTTCCACACTCATTCCTCTTACACCCCTCTTACATACTCAACCCCACTCATCATGCCTTTAACCAACCCTTACCCTACCCTCTCACACTCATCCTCCTTGTGACAAGTGTCACCTTCCCATTGGTGCTAAACAAGCACAATCCATGTGCTTTCCTTTGAGTGCATCCTAGCCCTCCTTAAGCCTTCATCCATCCATGCATCTAAGCCCTCCATCCCTCTACCCCTTAGCCTATAAATTGAATCTCATCCCAAGCCATTTCATCAACAATCTTTGAGCTAAAGTTACCATGCCCTTTTGAGAGCCAAAAGCCATACCCATACCCTTATAATGCCAAATTGAGAGCTCACAAAGCTACCAATTTGCTATTATCTATCTCCACTATTGAAGTAACTTTGAGCATTTGAGCATACATCCACATCAAAGGACACATCTACAAAATCAAGGAAGCATGGAGTATTTCCTTTTTTTGGGTTTGCATTCCTTAATTGTTTCTTTTGTTTAATCTCATATGTGAATATAGTTTTAGTTTGTGAATGTTTGCTTTAATGTTAATGTTCTTTGCACACTAAAATTCTTGTTCTACACTATGTACTAATTCCCTAGCTTCTGCAGCAGTCATTATTTCACTTTCAAAGTCATAAGCCAATAGTTTTTCAACTAACTCTTTATTTTTCTCTGGATCTTCTCCTGGCATGAGACTCAATGTGAGTTCATTTTGTTTGATTTTATAGAGAATTTTTTTTAATTCTGATCATTTAATAAAATCATCATCTTCCATGAATTTCTCAGATTGAATGAGCCTGTCATCCAACCTTGATGCTGCAATTTGCATGTCAGTAGAAGCTTTTCCTGCTTCAGTAGGCCTTTGGTGATAATAATTTTGCCTAATATCAAAAAAATACTCACTACTTCTAGACATGACTTGTATAGCTCTTCTTACCACCTTTTCAAGGATGTGCATTGTCTTTTGTCTTTTATTTCCTTGTGGCACCCAGGCTGAAGTTGATGGCTGTTCTTCTTCTAAATCAATTTCTAATTGTGTATCTAGTTTAGGGGATTCTCTATTTACAATGGCTTCTTCTCCCTCTAGCTCATGAGGCATTTGTAACATATAAATATGATCAAAATTCTCAATCATTTTCCTTAGATAATTAGGATATGGAACTTCTATATAAAAACCCTTAAAATCAGGGTTGGTCCTCTTCAAAGCATTCTCCACTTTCCTTATTTCTTCATACTTCCTCAATAACTCATTTGCCTCCCCTGTTGCTACTATGTTGGCAATTAGGTCCTCTACAGGGATAGGCTTACTTGGAGGTAGAACAAAACCCCTAATGACCTTAACCTCGTTTGCAATATAACTGACAGGGTTATACATCCTATAGGGCCAAGTAGCAAATTTATACTGACCTAAATAGTCACTCAATTCCTCAAAAGCATTCTTGCCTATTTCAAAGTCTCCTATGTTAAAGGTTCTACATACAAAAGTAGGCTTATGCAAAGAGGGAGGGATCATTTCTTTATTCATTAATAAGAATTGACAAAAGAATTCGATAATGGCCAATCTAGGGGGTAGATATTTAGGCAATAGATGAGGAGGCTGTGGGCATGCAAAAACTTTGATTAAAGTACATTCTTTAAACAAAAATATGCTTCCCCAGTTATGATCTAATTTTGTTTCTTCATCTAGGAAAGAGGGCCTAAGAAGAGTCTTCAAAACATTGGGTGCCCTAAAGAAAGTATGATCTAGGTACCTCATAATAACAGAACTGAAAAAATTGAAAATAACTAGGGCATTTGAATAGAAGAATTCTTTATGCCAAATACGAGTCTAGAGTTGCACAGGTAACTCACAAAATTCATCAAAAGTTTGATCAATGAAGTCTCCACTGATGTACCCAATGTTTCTATACAGGATAAGGTGCATCAATAATGAATAACGGTGGAACTTGAAGTCTTTTAGTTCACCTTTCATAGCGTCACAAATCTGCATGTGCATACTGTCAATAATAAAGGTCACATAATCATACTCCTTATGATGAAAAGGATCCTGTATGTTGCATGCCATTAGAAAAAGAGAACCATATACACAATCCTCTACACCATCACTTCCCAATACTTTGTGCAACCCATACACTGTGTTTTTGAAATAATTTTTGAACCTACTCAAAGGTAAAAAGTCTCCCACCTTTTTTGGAATTAACCCTGCATTCTTAACTCTGTAAGGAATGTGCGGCAGCATGACATTGTTTACAAAATAGGTTTTATTCCTAGTGAATTTTCCTTGTAAGTCCACAATTACAATAGGTACATCCATTTGTCCCATCAATCCAAAAGCCTCAATAAAAGAAGTTCTATCTAATGTACATAATACACTCCGATTATGCATGTGGAAAGTCCTGGTTACTAGATTGTATGAATTTATTAGGGCCTTCAACAGGTCAACATCAACGAACACTTCTGGAAAATTTAATTTTTCCATATTTCTATTCCATGGGTTACATACTGGCACATTCTCTATTCTATTCTGATAAAAGTACATGAAAAGATCATAACCAGTAACTCTAGGGCATTCAACATCTCAAACAAAAGCATAAGGGTCTCTGAATATATGATCATTTACAAAAATTGCATTTGATGACCCTGGAAGGAGTTTTAGCCAGTCTTTTGCATGCTTGTTTGGTTTTCTGACCCTTGTCTTCTTTTCTATTTGGACAGCAAATTTCTTCCTTTTTCCTTCTGGTGTGACTTCTACCACATCATCACCCTCGTCTTCAACTTCAAATTCTTTTGCGTGTACCTCTTCAACTTCTTGGTCGGCCATTTTTTTACTATACTTTGAATTCTTCTGCAATTTCACAGGATACACAGAGCTCTGTAGCTTTCAAAACTTTAGAACAACACAGAAACAAGCTTCTTAAGGCTATAAATTCAATTAAATCCTTGATGTTTTAATTATATATCTACCAACCTTTTTAATAAATTTAGCATGCATGAGCTTTAAAAATTATGATCGAAGGCGGCGATCAGGGTATATCAGCCGCAAAATTGGATTCTGATTGTACTTTTCAAAACCTTATTTTGCTTGGCTACAGTAATTTTGTCCTTTTTTGCTTATCTATCGTGACACATCAAATGTTCTTTCTTATATGACTATCTTTCGTTCTTACGCTGAGCCAAACCTTCAATCTTCATGATGCCAAAAATGCTCTCAATGGATCTCTACGCTCACTTAGAGAAGCTTCAAAATGACCTAATCATAGGAACGTAATGATGCTTTTACACTATTTTGAAAATCCCTTTTACGTTCCTATGGAACCTTTTACCCCATAGGATCTCAAGCCCTTTTATTGTGTGTTTCCGCTTTTATGATTTAAGCTTCTTCCGTACAAGCTTAAAGATCCTTAACTTTGTCTTATTACCTTTTACGCTTGTACATAACCCTTTACACCGGAACATCAAAAACCTTTCTACTAAGATCTTTGTTCTTACGATTCAACATTCCTCGTGTGAGCGTAAAACCCTCACTCAAGCCGTCCTTCTATCCTTTATGCTCCTACGTGCATGTATCTGCGGAGACCTTGGAAATTCCCTCTATGTTGTTTTGCTTACTTCATTTCCCAAGACACCACAAGGCTTCAAAACTTATCTTCCACTCTTACGACTTAGCTTTATTCGTATCATCGAAGAGCCCTCTCAACTCCTATTACAGTCTCACATTTTCCTTTTATCATATAAGCGTAAAGGCCTTTTTCTCGATCTTCCTTTTCACCTCTTTATGCTTACACGCTGAGAGTGGACCCGTATCCACGAAAAAAGGAAAAAAAAACTCTTCATTCATACTCTTAACTTACAAGCGTAAGGGCGTAAAATCAAAAACTTAAGTCATGTGCCATGAGGGATGGGCTCATCTGACATAAATGTCGTGCCTCCATCTGATTTGCTGCAACTAGGCCCTTCTAACACTACAATAGGTCCCACATGATTCCTTTACCGCTAAAACAAAGCTTTACGGTTGTTCGCAAACCAAAGAATCATAGACACATAAGCACCATAGAACCTTGCCTCTACCTTACAAAAAATCCTTTACTCGTAACATCGTAATACCCTCGCGCGCCCTTCAAATCACGCTTTACGTCTTTACGCTACCCATTGAAACGTATAAGCGTAGATCACACTACAGGCTTCCCTGCTCCTTCGCTCAAGGTGTTTACTCGTAAGCCCATAATAAGAGCTTTTCAAAGCGTGATAAATCCTTTATGCCTCTTTGCTGTATCAGAAAGGGTGGCCACGGAAACCAAAAGCAAAAGGCATTCCATTGTTATGTTAAACCTCACACCGTAAGAACGTAAAGGACTAACTTAAAACATTTTACAACTCCTTTTGAGAAATTCAAAAGGGATGCCATCAATTTCAGACCTGGGACAATTTCATGGCTATTTTAGGAGATCAATCTGGAGAAATCAATAGACTCTGATAACACATGAAACAGGGCAAGACTAGGGAAACCTAAAAACTCAAATGATTTCTCACCATAATTTTCAAAAAAAATTTGCAAGTGTGAAAAATCAGACCAACATAGGGAATAGGGTAGAGAG
Source organism: Cupressus sempervirens (assembly GCA_028749045.1). Lineage (NCBI taxonomy): Eukaryota > Viridiplantae > Streptophyta > Pinopsida > Cupressales > Cupressaceae > Cupressus > Cupressus sempervirens. The sequence continues at coordinate 924,591,483 of CM053792.1, forward strand.
TGCAAATCAAATTGTTGAATGGGGCAAAGTTCATTTTGCTACTCGAGATACGGAATATAATAAGGATTACTTTTGGGAAGTGAAAGGTGAACTAAGTTATATTTATTTTTAATGTATTTTTCAAAATTTTAAATTTAATATTAAATAATAATATTTTGAAATATGACAATTATTTTTAATGTATTTGTAATTGATATTGACCAATATAATCCTTACAATTGTCAAATGATCCCTGGTATTAGATGTTTGCATCAAGTGATGACTATAGGAAACCATAAACCTTCATTAATTAAAGTAAGAGAGAAAGCATGTTTTGTGATGAATACATTAAGGACAATCTAGTGAGTGCATGTGAAAATATTGTGAATGGATATGTTTCACATTGGGATTGGAAGGAGATAGTTATAAGGCCTCCTTTTGAAGATGTTGACATTGACATTGACATTCATGATCCTGTATATTCAACTGATTATGAGCACATTTTTTATTTAGTTATGAAAATTTTGTGTGCATATATACATATATATAAATTAATATACATGTATATTCATTTTAAAATTAATTTATATTTATCTATATTTTTATATGCATGCAGAAGATATTTTTATAGTTCAAGCCTTACTAGATAATGCAAAAAATGTGGACTATTATCTTTTAAGATGCACAAAAGCAAAACACAAGTTGCTAGAAAGAACTATAGATGCTGATCAATAGTCATATCCAACTGGACTAGTTGTTATTGAAGGAACATATTATCAACAAATAAGGATAAGTGATAGTGGTATTGAATTTATTGAATACAAGTTTAGAGGAAAGGTTTTACATTACAATAAGCATGTTATAGCAACCAAGTTACAATTTGAAGCAATACAAAGAAGAGGATGTCATGGAAATCAGAAGTGGAAACTTTCTATTGAAGAACATTAAAAACTTCTAGAGATAACAAAAGCTAGAGAGGATCCTAACAATACATTGTTTGTGGAGCTCTTGTTTAACTATGTACTTATTGTGGAGCTTTAGTTCAGCTATGTCTATATAGCTCTTATAATTTCACATTTAACATTGACAGGATATTTTTATTAATAATTTTGTATACATTGAATCTTTTATCTTGGATATTCAAATTTAGACATGTTTTGTTATTTTTATTTAAATTAGGCATGGATATCTCATTTAAGACAATCTCTTAGGATCTCCCCTTAAGACAACCTATTAGGACCTCCCCTTAAGATCACCTATTAGGACATCCCCTTAGTACCACCTTTTAGGAAATCTCCTTAAGACAACCCCTTTAGTATTTGTATGTATTTATATACTTTGTTTATGTTTTCTTACATATGATTGTTAATGTTGTTATGTATTAATGTTATATTCTATGTTATACTATTTATATGTTACATGTACATGTATATGTTTCCCTTAGGACATGTCATTAAATATAGTTAATTATACTTAGATTAAGGCATTAAAAACAATAACATATACATATTCATATAAATATTGAAAACATACATGTCTACATTTAACACATGAACATAGTTACATACATCTATGAAATAAAATTTACTTGAATACATTGAATTTATGTATTAAATTTATTGAAATATATATTGAATTTAAGTTCTAGTACTCAAGTTATGTTCTTAAATATGTATTAAATTTATTGAAATATATATTGAATTTAAGTTCTAGTACTCAAGTTATGTTCTTTAATATGTATTAAATTTATTGATTAAGTATTGAAAACATGAATAAGGTATTAAGATGAATAACATATACATAAACATGAATAACACATACATTAATATAAAACATAAAGACATTAAAAGATCAATTTAACATGTGTGTACATAGAACATTAAGTTCTATAGTACTCAAGTTATGTTCTTAAATATGTATTAAATTTATTGATTAAATATTGAAAGCATACATACATTCAACATGAGCATAATATGCACATCTATGTAAAATAACACATCTATGAAATAATGTATACATACCCATGTAAAATGTATCCAAAATACCATATAAAATGTCTCCAAAATACGACATCAAATATCTCTAAAATATCACATGCATGAAATGTATTTAAAATAACATGTACATCCATATAAAAGTATATAAAATAAGACATGTATCTGAAATAACATACATATATCCATATAAAAGTATTTGTAAAATAATATATGTATCTGAGATAGCATACATCTCTAGATATAAAAGTATTTGAAATGACATGTACATATATATATATATATATGAAATAGACACATGTGTAAACTAAATCAATCACATCCCCCTCTTGATCCTTGACCCCAAAAGGCTCTATGATTTGGATCGGTGCCCTTTTTCAAATGAAAGAAATTTGTAAAATTATAAAATTATACATATTCATATTAAATATACTATGTGTACAATATATATATCCATCAAATATATAATTAAAAATACATAGTGTATACCTATGGCTCATGACATGGAGGATCTATCGGGGTCTAAAGATCTCAAAACTGCAACAAACTATCACTAAGACCCTATAGAACACACATGTACATGTACACAAGCTAAATTGAATCACTCAAGAAAATGTATATGTGTAAATTATAGTAACAAATAAATATAAACATATATAAATTTACAATATTTATTTTAGCATCATATAATGCTCTATCAATATGACTGATATCTAAGTCATGTAGTGATAGAGTGATCTTTGAATCATGAAATGTAGGTGCTCTAAGGCTAGGATGTGCAGGGCCATGAGTAGGTGCTACAAGATCCAAAGTAGGTGTGTGGATAGGTCATATGGGGATAGGAGTTGTATGGCCCTCTATAGGAGTAGGTGCTCTAGAATATGCAAGTCTAACCTCCTATCTCTATGAGGGTTGTGGTCCTATTATGTGTGACAAAATATTGATGATGTGTCCACCAATGTCACAAAGAGGAATCCCCGTGACCATCAACAATGCCTGATATGCTCCAAGAAGGTTAGATACTAAATAAGATGTCATATAGCTCAATGCATCCATATCTGATATGGTTGAAAACTCTAGTGGTGATGATAGATCTACCATCTCATATAAATCATTAGCTCCTATGCTAGAGGATGCATTTGTAAAAATGGGACCATGAGATCGTAACATGTATCTACCACATCTATCTTAAGATATCTCTTGTAACTGTGTGACAATTGTGGCAATGCTAGAATATATTTGAGTCTTGATTGTATCATTAGGAACACTCAAACCTACAACAATCATCTGTGGACCTCTCGACATGACCAAAAGGTTTGGAACCATCATTGGCCATTTATTAATGAGTGCAGGGGTGTCCATGAGTCTAAATCTCTCTGATAGTCAGCCTTGGCCTTGTCTAACATGACGTGGAAAAACTATATAGTCCACATCCTCATGTAAATGAAATTATGCAAACAATTGTTTGCGAAAATAAAGGGGAAATTCATCCTTCTGTGACCACCTGTGATGCATAGCTAACCACCAAGGATATATAAATGGAGCGACAAGCTAATCTATACACTTCATCACTAAATGACCTATAACCCTAGCCCTATCTATATAAAAGGGAAACATGGTCTTCACCATAGTGGTGGAGACCTAACCATCAATCTATGAATACTTCATAGTGTTAATGACACTGTGAGAAAGTGATGTAGGAGCATCCAGAGGTATAAGGGAAATCTTATGTCACCCAAAAAAAATGTACTTAGATTAAGTTTCTATTTCATGTGTTTTCATTTTTGGATACCCATTTGGGTCAAATAAAGGTTCCAACTCTAACAATTCCACTATTAGTGTTCTAGGTTACAATTTTTAATCACCTTGGGGTATGTGTAAATGTCAGAAAAATAGGAGTATGTAATTGAGTGATCGTTTTGGTGAACTAGGTGTAAATTGGTTGGATGATTGTCATTGTAATTTAGAGCATTCCAGAAAAAGAATCGGGTCAAAAGACCCTACGATTTGAAAGTTATCGTAGTTTTTCAACTTTTGGAGACATCTTAAGAATGCTTCAAAGTCAGGTTAGGGGAATTAAATGACCTTGAATAGGGCCAAAAATGGGGGACAAGTAAAGCTAGTCTATAGGGCTATAGAGCACTTCGAGAGCTTTCTAGAAATGTAAATGGTTCATCAAACGGAGCTACATTTCAAAAGTTATGCCTCCTAAAAGTTTGGTTACCATTTTTGGATTCTTCTAATTTTGTACCGACTTCTAATGCAACTTCTAGAGCCTTCTATTTGGTCAGTGGATGCCAAATAGTACTTTCTAGAATGTATTCCTAATCCTTAACCCTCTGGGGTCTATTTAAGAACATTTCTAGCATTGTTAAAGGCAGTTTGGAGTGGAGTTTGAGAGAAGGTACTAGGAGAAGAATTTATCTCCAGATTTATGCTATTGTAAGCCCTTAGGGCATGTTTTGGAGTCTATTTCTCTACACTAAGTGTACTAGCATATTTTCATAGTTAATAAAATTTTCTCTTTCCTGTTGTGTCCATTTTTTGCTTGGGTTGTGTCCCCATCAGAAAGGGAAGAGTAAAATGTCTCAATACTAATATCATTAAATGGGTTATACCCAAAGATCATCTTGATCATATGGCACAAGTCATCTCTAATAGAAATAACCTTCTCCCTATTAAGGAGAGTGGTAGAAGCTAACAATGTAGAATCAAGATACTCGAGAGCACAAGATAATCTAGCAATAGTATTTATAAATAAACATTGTGTCTCTTGAGTAGATGATGTTAGTCTACATGCTATGCCTAACTCAACACTTCAACCCCCTCCTTGAACACTATCCTCCCTTGTGGATGTAGGTGCTCCACCAGTACTAGATGCCATAATGATATATGCAAAGATCTAGATATCTATGAATGCAGAGTTAAGATATACATACATAAGTACATATAAAATTGAAAGTTAATTTTAATTTAAAAAATGAATGTATATAAATATGTACAAAGTTGATTGTATTGAAAAATATGCACATGTTATTTATGTTAGAGTAATTATTTGTTCTAACTTATTAATTAAATCACTTTGATTTAATTAATTAAATTTCCTATTACTCTAGTTTGCTTAAGCTATATTGTCGGTGCATATAATTAATATTTTATTAATTATATTGTGCAACCTAGCTTTTTTAGGATTTAGTTTCCCTTTTCAGGTTTCGTGATTCCTTTATAAGGATTTGCCTCTTTGTAATTCCATTCATTTCACTTATTGGATTATATGAGATATTGCTCTTTGCATGTCCATTTTGACTTACATGTGTCCTAAGACTCTTCAATTTTGACCCTATTGTACTCCTACTATGGTCCACATGAAGTTATACAAAAGACTTCCAAGATTCCTTAAAGACCAACACACACACACACACACACACACACACACACACACACACACACACACACACACACACACACACACACACACACACACACACACACACACACACACACACACACACATATGCACGCATGCACGCACGCGCGCGCGCACACACACACACACACACACACACACACACACAAACCAACTTGGATTAATCAAGTAATCCTTGGATGCTCTTGCATCATTCTCCCCCTTTGTACAACTTTCTAGGTACATGAGGAGAAATTAGAGATAAATCAATACCTAGCTTCTTGGAGTTGGCTTCCTCTACCCATGTAGCTTTAGATTCCAATTACTCCTTCCACTATATTAGATGCTTGATATATACCTTGTGTCTTGTTGATTTCTTCACCATGGAATCCAAGATTTTCTTCTCATGTAGTTGAACCTTGGGAGGTAAAAGTCTAGTGCACACATCCTCGAATATCTCCTTGTTATTCTAATTCAACTCTATTAATGGTGTTTTGTATTTGGCTAAGTTAGCCACATTGAACATTAGTGAAATATATACTCTTTCGGGATTCCACCTTGTATGCATTATATCCATACTTAGAATACCTTCCATGGTCATACTCTCTCAATTTTCAACTTAGGCTACATTCCCTTCTACAACCTAGACTAGTTTAGGTGGACCATAACATCGTCTCCCAATTCAAATTGTAAATTTCTCCTTGACATATTGAATTTAGTATTTATCTTGTTGGTAGACTCTATTATAGTCTTCTTCACCTACTTGTGTATCTCTTTCATTTTTTGTGAGAAGTCATTTGCATGTCCACTTCTATACTACATGGCTCCTAAATTTTTGAGTTCACACACTCCTCTTGGATGCATCACATAGACTATCTAGAAAGGACTCCGTCCTATAGTTCTATTCACACTTTCATTGTAGGCATATTTAGCTCATGGGATGATTGGGTCCCATGTTTTTCCATACTCCTTGGTTAGGAATCTAAGAAGATTACATAATACTCTATTGATCACTTCACTGTGGCCATCTATTTGAGGATGGCAAGTTGATTCAAAAAAAAAATTAGTAACCAATTTGTTTCATAGAATCTTCCAAAAATGACTCATAAACTTCACATATCTATCATATATTATGCTTAATGGTAAGCCATGTATCCTTACAATCTCTTTGGAGAAGAGATGAGAAATTTAGCAAACATAATGGGTTCTCTTGCAAGGGATAAAATGACTAACTTTACTAAATCTATCTACCAACACATATGCACTATCCATCATTATCTTTTTCATAGGAAGACATACAAAAAAAATCCATGTTGATACACTCCCATGTCCTAAATTAGGAATAGTTAGTGGTTGCTAAAGACCTGCATTACTAGCTCCTGCTTTGGATTTTATGCATAGCACACATTGTTCCACATATCTCCTGACATCTCTTGGAAACTTGGGCCTATTATAAGACCTATATACCAAATCTATTGTCTTATCGATACCAAAATAGCCTCTAAGACTATCACTATGCTTCTCTTGAATGAGGTTCTCTCTCATAGAACCTTGAGGAACACACAACTAATTTTGTTTAAACAAAAATCTATTTTGTATAATATATTATGAGAATTGACTCTAAAAATTGTTTTGGAAATCAAAACATACCTTATATGCTTTAGAGATGTCTCCATCATCTTTGTAGGGGTCTTTGAAACTCTCTATGCCAATGCTTTGGAGTTGTATTTCTTGGACTATCAACATCCTCCTGCTCACTGCATCTTCCACTTTGTTCAATTATTTTTCCTTGTGTTTAATAGTAAATATGAAAGGTGTAGATATTTCATCTAGCTTCAGTTCCTATTACTCAACTTCTCATGTGTGTTGATATAGCAAAGTGCTTGGTTATTGGTAAGTAATACAGACTCCTTGTGTAGGATATAATGTCTCCACTTCCTTAGTGACTGCACTAGAGCATGTAACTCCAAGTCATAAGAAGAGCACTTCTTCTTGGCTTCATTGAACTTCTCACTAAAGAAAGATATAGTTCTTCCTTCTTGGCTCAATACTCCTCCTATTGCAATCCCACTTGCATCACACTCCACTATGAATAATTCATCAAAGATAGATAAAAAAGACTTTAGCTTTTTAAAAGCTTTCCCTACTTCTAGAGTCTATTTGAACTTGGTATTTAATCCACCTTTGGTGGTATCTAACTCTAGTGCACAAATAGCACTAAAGTTCCTTATAAAAATTTTACAAAATTGAGTTAACCCATGGAAACTCTTTAACTTTGTCCCTATTTTTGATGTTTTCTAGTTCAAGATATCCTCCACCTAACTTGGGTTCATCTTCAATGAACCTTGTGGTACTACAAATCCTAGATACACAAGTTCTTGGTTGAGGAATTTAAACTTTTCTAGATTGTCGACAATTTCTCTTTCTACAATCTTTTGAGAACAATGTCCAAGTGTTTCATATGTTCCTTATTTGTTTTACTAAAGATGACTATATCATCTAGGTATACTACTACAAATCTTCTAGTGTAATCATTAAGCACTTCATTCATTAGCCTCATGAATGTGCTAGGGCCATTTGTATGCCCAAATGACATAAATCTCCACTCATATAACCCTTTAGTGGTCTTTAATTTTGTCCTCCACTCATCCTCTTCCTTGATCCTAATCTAATGATAGCCACTCTTTAGGTCTACTTAGAGAAATACCTAGACCTTCTTATACAATCCATAAAATCTTCTATCATAGGTAAAGGAAACCTGTACTTGATTGTAATCATATTTATAGCCCTAGAGTTAGTAAAAATCCTCCACTTAGCACCTTCTTGGATGCCAATACAACTAGTACTAGAGAAGTGCTGATGCTTTTCTTGATCAAGCCTTGGTCTAGTAACTCATGCACTTGATTAGCCACTTCTTGATTATGCTCTAGGGTGAGCTTGTAGCCTATAATTTTTGGTAAGGAAACCCTTGGGATAAAGTCTATGAGATGAATAATAGACCTTTTAGGAGGTAATGTTGTAGGTGTCTCAAAACTAATTATGGCTTTCAACTTCTCAAGTACTTCTTGTATTTCTTCTATTATTTGTGTCTACATAGTCTTTTCTTCCTTAGGTTACACCATTATTGTATCCTTACCCTTCTTGTTCAATAGTAGTAAAAAACTCCTTGCCACTACTTAGTAAGATAGTAGGGATCTTTGACTATGTTTCCTCTTCCTCTATTAATAACTATATTTTGGAGGTTCTTCCATCCTTCTTGAAATAAATGGTGTTCTCCTTTCCATCATAGATAGAACCTCTATCATATTTCCATGGTATTCCAAAATGCATCCATAGGAAATACTTCACAAATGAACTTGTCTTTATATCTTCCAATGGAGAATTATACCCATGTCTACTCATTCATAAGTACACTTTGCCCCTTATTCAACCATGTTATCTTGTATGGATTAGTATGGGGCATCTTATCCAACTTAAGCTTCCTTATTAGCTCCTCTAACATTATGTTAGCTATGGAACCTAAACACATAATAAGCTTACATTCCTTACCAAGTATTATAAATCTTATCTTGAATCACATGGCTCTTTTCTACTTTGGCTCCTATTTCACTAGTTTCCTCATTAGAACTCTTCTAAACATTAAGTTCTCTTGCATCTCTAACTCAATATGGCTAACCTCTAGTTACTTGACACTTGATGTGTCCTCTTGAACATATATAACTCTATTCATAGAGTTTGAAGAAGATGCCTTCTCAAGGAACCTATAGGCAAGATGAACCAAATGTCCACATTTAAAGAACTTCATGCTAGAAAAGTATGAATTACCTCTACCTCTACCTCTTTCTCTGTTAGAACATCCTTGAGTTTGTATACACCTTCCATGGCCTCTTCTAGAAGTTGTTTCATTTCCATGCTCTATAGATTTAGACTCTACTTCATTCCTTGATTCAGTCCCTCTAGCTTGGTATCCAACTCTATGACCTCTTTCATCTCTTCCTCTTCCACTTACTCTTCCCTTTAAATTATGATCACATTTCCTTCTTCTCTTATCTTCAATATTCATATCCATTTGATAGCATTAATTTAATATCTTGGGACTAAGAAGAGAAATCTCTTCTTGTATACTCTACTTCAAGCCATTTGGGTATCTCTCCAGCTTGAGACTTTCATCTTAAGCTACATTTGACCTCATGCAAAGCTTTTGGAATTCCTCAGTATATGAATTCACATCAAAATCCCTATGTATAAGACTTTACCTCTTCTAATGCAATTGGATTTCAAAACCTTTGGCATGTATGCCTCTCTCACTTTGTGAACCATTCCCTTCTAAGTGAAAATTCATTTCTTACCTTCTCTCTCTCTCTCTCTCTCTCTCTCTCTCTCTCTCTCTCTCTCTCTCTCTCTCTCTCTCTCTCTCTCTCTCTCTCTCTCTCTCTCTCTCTATGGATGAACTTCCTCCATGTTAATGTAGAACATCTCAACCTTGACTTTGACACCCTCACCTTCTATGCCTCTGTGATTCCACCACACTCAAAATGGTTTTCTATCACTTCTATTCAGTTCATGACTAGACCTGCCTCCATCTTTCCACTGATTAGTTATATCCCTTAAAGTGCTTTCCCACTCATGGATTTCAATGCCTTTAGGAATGATTTCTCTCTAAGCATAGGATTAGGTGCAGGTTCTTTATCCTTTATAGCCACCTTTTTCTTCTTTCCTTTAACCTTGTCTTTGACTTCTTGAGCCATTTCTTCCACTTGGTCAAACTTTTCATCTAGTTAAGCTAACTTATTTTTGACAAATCTATTTCCTTCCTCTTGCTTAGTGACCTTCTTTGCTAACTCTACATTTTTAACCACTACAATTTCTCCTACTAATTCCTTAGTCTAAAATATTTATCCAGAAGCCTAATCTATTAAGGCTATGATACCAATTTTATAGGGAGGTTGGAAGAAATAATCAATAGTTCATGCTATTAGTCTTCTTGGAAGAGTTCTATGATGCATTCACCACACCACTTGCAACCTTTAGGATGTTAACTATCTAGCTAACCCAACTACAAAGAATAATTTAGCAATCAAGCCAAAACTTGATGCACTCTACTTCAATCACCATAGCCCTTAAACAATCATAAAGGATTGTAACCTCCAAATCTTGTACTTAACCTTGCATTGGTGTGGAGGTATTACCAAAAACTTCAAATCAACTAACTAGAGGTGTTAGGAGTCTCACTGGATTCAACTTCTCATCCAATTTCATCAATTCTTCACAAATAGGCCTAAAAGGCTGCCAGCCCCAATTATGTCTCCTATTGCAAGAATATAAGGAAATTTTCCCAATCCTTCCAAATAAATGATATAAATTTTCTTAGGATTCTTGGATCATCTGCAAATCTTTCAAGGATCTTTGGGGTCTCGGGGTTAGCACCTTCCCTATAGTTTCCTAACTCAATTTTAGTCATTTTAAGGGTTTATAAGCTTTAATAGGTTTCTCTAAAGGTTGGGAAGTGTAAGGCTATCAAATGGATTTGTTTGACCACACCTTCTTCATAAAAAATTAGAAAGACTGCTCTCTTCAAAACCCAAAAGGAATTATGGCTCTAGCTATCCACGTCTACAAGTTATGTTATCTACTCTTTGGTCTCCCCTAGCCAAAATCACCATAGACTCATCCAAGGCATGACTTTAAAAATAGCTTCCCTAGATTTGAGGGCCCAAGGTCTTATAAAATGAACATACTTGAAGTCTACTCACTATTTCCAAGAGGTTGTTCTAGAAGGATGGTAGGAAAGTGAGTTAGAACCACATTTTTGCCAACTGCCTAAAAAGAACCAACAACATTGCAAGAAAAAGAATATTTACAAAAGGAAAGTAAATGAGCATTAAATGCCCAAATAAATTAAGAGAAAATCTAAGCTAGTCACATCAGGTGTCACAGTAAAAGTTCAATACTCTAACTACCCTCTATCATTAAAAATATGTCAAATATGTTAAGAAAAAATTATATCCATACAATGAGTTGGGAACCTTGCATATTGGTTATGGCATGGGTTATGTAGGGTGATTGGGTAGTTATTTTCCCCTTAAGTCTAGTTATTATCATTTTATAGCTTTTGGACAATGTTGTCCGAACAACATGTTTTTGGCAAGTTTTGCACAACTAGCCAAAGGAGTTCCAATACTTCCCAAACTTTGAATTTAGTATAAACATCATCCTAGCCCATCCTACACACTAGTGATCTCATGCTGATATCATCATCAGCATTGTACATACCAAGGTCTTTTACATCTTGTTGATCCCTAGTTGCACTTGTAGGTGTCCTAAGACTCTTCAGTTCCAAACCTATTGTAATCCTCCCATGGTCCGTTGACCTTATAAAAAGTACTTCCAAAATTCCTTAGAGATACACACACAACAAAACATGGATTGATCAAGAAATCCTTGCGTGCTCCTACACCATATATATTAAATGTCTTTGGATTTGCATAATTTAAATATTCTAAGAGAATGTGTATGTATGAGGCATAACTATGTATATTAATGTAATTTTCCTTCAAAGAAATACATAAGGAATTATTAGTATTTTTAAGTGAAAAGAAAGGGGAAAATTATATTATGTTTTTTTGTTAGGAATAAGGTGTCTCAACCTTGTATAATTCCTATTCTTATTATTATTTGTTTTGTAAAATGTATTTTTGCAAATAATATGTAAATGTGAGTGTACATGTCTAGTCGACATGTTGATCACTTACATGTGTCGACATCTTGAACTGTGTGAAGGAGATCATGGCTGAACTGGTTATGACAGATTCCTATGATGCATAAGAGCTATTTAAGGAATAAGCTATGACAGGTGTAAGAGAATCTTATGACATGAGGCCTATTTGGGCACCCAAGAATAAGTGGTTAGTGTGTGTAAGAGAATATGCCAAAAATAGGTTGGTATGAGGGATTCCCTTACACTTCTCTTGTGACCACTTTTTTTTGCGAGTTCTATGACAAGAAGTCATTGCCTATTCAAGGGATGGATGCCCTTTTCTTGGTATTGGATGTATATGTGGCATTGTGCATGTTTCTTGGTGGTTGAGCCATGAAAAATGCCCAACTCCTTTGTGGGAATTTTGTTGGGTCTTAAGATGTTCATAAAATAAGTATTGCATGTTGTAATGCAATAGTGTGATAGATGAAAGTTTGCAGGTACTGAGGTGCTGCTAGAGTCTTCTATTGTTGATGTTGAACTTGCATTGCAAGTGTATTTTAATATTGTGTTGAAGATAAAACATTGTGCAGGTTCTGGAGGGGTGGGGTTGTTTTACCAAAAGGTTTTTCCCCACCAGAAAATCTTTATGTTATGTGTTTCTTTCTCTATCTATTTTATGTATGCATGGTTGGCTGCAATAATGTTGTTTACATGATATTGAATCTGTAAGTGTAGAAGATTTTAAAAGGATTTGCACCATAATTTCCTTATGACATTAGCGTAGGAAGCTATTTCCGCACCTGAGTTTCCTTACAAGTGGTATCAAAGCTTGATCAACTTTTGATCCTAGTTGTTTGGTAGGGTTTTTTAAGCTAATCTCAAGTTGAGTGGGAGTCTTGTGCAGAGTATCCAAAATCTTATTTGCAGATTGAGATGGCAAGTTCATCATTTGGAAGAATGGAGGTGGAGAAATTTAATGGCACTAATTTTGAGTTGTGGAAACTCAAGATGGAAGACATGTTGGAAGATCATGACATATGGGAAGTGACTAAAAGTGCTACAAGACCAACAACTATAACTCAAGCAGATTGGGATATCAAAGACCGTAAAGCTAAGGGTCTCATGAGACTTTGTTTAACCGATGCAGTCCTTTTGAATGTTTTAGATGAGAAAACCATATATAGTTTGTGGGAAAGACTTGGGGCTGTGTATCAGGCCAAATCTATGGTGAATAGTTGTTCCTGAGGAAGAAGTTGTATTCTCTGCGAATGGAGGAAGGTGGATCCTTAATGGATCATTTAAATGCATTTAATCTACTGGCTGCACAGTTGACATCTGTTGGTGTCAAGTTAGAGGAGGAGGATCGTTGCTACACACTTTTGTGTTCTTTATCGAATTCATGGGACCATCTTGTAATGGCTCTCGGAAGCACATTAGTCACCTTCAAAATGGATGATGTGGTGTCTTCGCTGCTATTAGAGGAGATGCAGAGAAAGGCTTCTATTTTGGAAAAAGAAGCCCTTTCTGTTTGTGGGAGATCCACGGAAAGAGGAAAGAAAAATGACAATAAGTCTGACAATAAGGGTAGATCCAAATCCCGTGGGAAGTCAAAGACTTCCAATAAGTCTAAGGAAAAATGTTGGAACTGTGATAAGACTGGGCATTTCCATAAAGATTGTAAAGTGCCTAAAAAGAAAAAGAAAGCCTCAGATTCTGGTTCTAAAAAATCTCAAGAAGATAGCGATGCATTCATCGTAGCTTTGGCAGCCCATGCATCTAATGATGTGTGGTTGGTTGACTCGGGTGCATCTTTTCACATGACCTCTCATCGAAACTAGTTCTCAAGATATGAAGAGTTCGATGGTGGAAAGGTGTACTTGGGTGATGATTCTCACCTAAAGGTAGTTGGACACAGAAGGGTCACTATCAAATTCCTTGATGGACGAGTAAAGGGAATCAATGGAGTTATGCACATTCTAGGTCTAGCATGAAACCTATTATCTGTAAGTATGTTGAACGATGTAGGTGTGCAAGCTATTTTTTCAAAAGAAGGATGTAAGATGATTAGAGGATCGATGGTTCTTGCTAAGGGTACTAGGAGAGGTGCTCTATTTTAGCTAGATGCATGTATTCCTCTATGTAATAGTTCTTCATCCTCACCATCTCAACGAGCAGTGAAGAATTCTGTGGTTATTGGTTCTGATGGCAATGCAAACACTTTGGAAGGAAAGCTTCCTACAGAAAAGACAATGTTGTGTCATATGAGATTTGGCCACATTGGTGAGAAGGGTCTCAGAACCCTGAAAAAAAAAATCTCATTGACGGGTTAAATGATTGCAATCTCAAGTTCGATTTCTATGAACATTGTGTATATGGTAAACAAAATCGTGTTCAATTTTACTCTAGTTCTCACAAATCTTCTAATGTTTTGGATCTTATTCATTCTGATGTATTTGGTCTTGTAAAAGTTCCTTCGATCTCCAAGTCTATATTTTTTGTATCTTTCATAGATGATTATAGTAGAAGGACATGGATTTATTTCCTTAAAAGTAAGACACAAGTCTTTAGTCGATTCCAAGAATTTAAAGCCCTTCTAGAGAATCAAACTAGTATGAAGATTAAGTGTGTGAGAACTGACAATGGTGGTGAGTTTTGCTCAGCAAAGTTTGAATAGTTCTGTAAAGAACAAGGTATCAAGAGGCATAAGACAAATCCTTATACCCCAGAGAAAAATGGAGTTGCAGAGAGAATGAACAGGACACTGATGAGAAGGCTAGGAGTATGCTTAGTGGAGCTGGTTTAGAACAAAGGTTTTGGGCCGAAGCTGTGGCCACTGTTTGCTATCTGGTTAATAGATCTCCTACATCAGCCCTTGTTGGTAAGACACCCATGGAGGTGTGGTCTAGTAAGAAGCCTTCAATTAGACATCTTCATGTTTTTTGGTTGTGAAGCTTATGCATATGTTCCAAAGGAGAAAAGATCTAAGTTGGAAAACAAAGTTGTTAAATGTATTTTCATCGGGTACAATGCTGGTGTGAAAGGATACAAGCTTTGGGATCCTATGACTAGTAAGGTGTTGTATAGTAGAAATGTTATTTTTAGAGAGCTAACATCTTCTCCTATTGTGCTACAACCAGATGAAAAAGAAAAGGAAAAAGATGTTGTTCAGTCGCCTCCTACCCCTAGGAAGATTGAACAAAGAGACCATGTTGGGTATAATGATGAGGAGAGCTCTAGCAGCTCTGACAGTTCAGAAGAAGAGGAAGAACAACCTCAACCTCAACCCTTGAGGAGATCCATAAGAGAAAGAAAGAAACCAGAAAGATTTGGTTATTCTATGTTAGATTCCAGTTGTGCTTTTGCTTTGATTACTAACACTGATGAGCCTAGATTTGTGAAAGAGGATTTGGGCATGGAAGATGCAGGTTCCTGGATTGAGGCTATGGATGATGAGATGGCTTCATTAGAAAAAAAAACAAAACTTGGGACCTTGTACCTTTGCCTAAAGGGAGAAAATCTGTTGGTTGTAAATGGGTGTTCAAGAAGAAATTTTGTGTAGATGGCAGTGTTGAAAGGTACAAAGCTAGATTGGTTGCAAAGGGGTATACACAGGTAGAGGGAATAGATTATGGTGAAATATTCTCTCCTATTGCAAAGTTGACATCCATTAGATTTTTGTTATCTCTTGCTACATCATATGATTTAGAGATAGAACAAATGGATGTGAAGACAACTTTCCTTCATGGCGATTTGGAGGAAGAGATTAATATGTCACAGCCTGAGCACTACATTGTTAAAGGTAAAGAATCCTTTGTTTGCAGATTGAAGAAATCTCTATATGGTTTGAAGCAATCTCCTAGGATGTGGTACCTTAAGTTTGATGCCTTTGTGTTGTCAATTATATTTGTAAGATTGAAATTCAATCATTGTGTTTATTTTAGAGTTGAAAATGATTGCCTTCTTATTGTTGCATTATATGTTGATGATATGTTGTTGTTTGGGAAGGGTAAGGGTATGAATTCTGATTTTAAATCTCAGTTGTCAGTACAGTTTGAGATGAAAGATCTTGGGGCAGCTAGGTACATCTTGGGTATGGAAATCTGTAGAGACAGGTCTAACAGAAAACTTTGGTTGAGTCAGAGTAAGTATGTGAAGTCTGTGTTCGACAAGTTCAGCATGGAAGATTGTAGACCACTATGTGTTCCTATTTCTGTGGGAACAAAGTTATTTGTAGATGATTGTCCAAAATCTCCTAGTGAGGTGGAGGACATGAGTAGAGTACCTTATGCTAGTGCAATTGGCAGTCTTATGTATGCTATGGTTTGTACTAGACCAGACATTGCCCAAGTAGTGGGAGTCCTGAGTCGATTTATGGCTAATCCTGGATGCATATATTGGGATGCAGTTAAGCGAGTATTTAGATATTTGAGGGGTACATCAGATTACTCCATATGTTATCACGGTAACTCTTCTGGATCTCCGCATTCAGTTTATATTCCTGGGTTTGTGGATTCAGATTGGGTAGGTGATATTGATCGTAGGAGATCCACCAGTGGTTATGTGTTCACTATGTTTGCTGGTGCCATCAGTTGGATGAGTAAGCGACAACCCATGGTTGCTTTGTCCACTATAGAAGCTGAGTACATGGCTACTACTCATGCTTGTAAGGAAGCCATTTGGCTTAAGAGATTGTGTTCTGATGTTGGTGTTGATGCAGAATAGATTACTATTTGGTGTGACAGTCAGAGTGCTATTTTCCTTGCGAAGAATCCAACTTTCCATGCCAAAACAAAGCACATTGATGACTAGTCTCACTGTGTGAGAGATATGGTGGAAGATGGAAAGGTAAATTTGGAGAAGGTAGATACTGTGAATAATTTTGTAGATGCATTAACAAAACTAGTGGGCACTGAGAAGTTTAGAGGGTGTTAGGAGTCTATGGGCCTTTTGGCCTATAGCGGTTAGTTCCTGTTATGTTCCTGTTGCTCTTAAAAGGTGTTCGAAAAGTGGGAGAATTTTAGGAATAAGGTGTCTCAACCTTGTATAATTCATATTCTTATTATTATTTGTTTTGTAAAATTTATTTTTGCAAATAATATGTAAATGTGAGTGTACATGTCTAGTTGGCATGTTGATCACTTACATGTGTCGGCATCTTGAAGTGTGTAAAAGAGATCATGGCTGAAATGGTTGTGACGGATTCCTATGATGCGTAAGAGCTATTTAAGGAATAAGCTATGACTGGTGTAAGAGCATTTTATGACATGAGGCCTATTTGGGCACCCAAGAATAAGTGGTTCGTGTGTGTAAGAGAATATGCCAAAAATAGGTTGGTATGATGGATTCTCTTACACTTCTCTTGTGACCGCTATTTTTGGTGGATTCTATGACAAGCTGTCATTGCCTATTCAAGGGATGGACACCCTTTTCTTGGTATTGGATGTACATGTGGCATTGTGCATGTTTCTTGGTGGTTGAGCCATGAAAAATGCCCAGTTCCTTTGTGGGCATTTTGTTTGGTCTTAAGATGTTCATAAAATAAGTATTGCATGTTGTAATGCAATAGTGTGATAGATGAAAGTTTGGAGGTACTGAGGTGCTGCTGGAGTCTTCTATTGTTGATGTTGAACTTGCATTGCAAGTGTATTGTAATTTTGTGTTGAAGATAATACATTGTGCAGGTTTTGGAGTGGTGGGGTTGTTTTACTAAAAGGTTTTTCCCCACTGGAAAATCTTTGTATTATGTCTTTCTTTCTCTATCTATTTTCTATATGCATGGTTGGCTGCAATAATTTTGTTTACATGATATTGAATCTATAAGTGTAGAAGATTTTAAAAGGATTTGCACCATACTTTCCTTATGATATTTTAAAAGGATTTGCACCATACTTTCCATACTTTAAAAGGAACATGCGTCAGCAACCTTGTTATGGCTATGGACCATACGGTGTTCCCCCGCCATATGGTCTTATGGAACTTATGAACCAGTCAACAATGGCTAAGCCAACATAGGAAATGGGAACTACTAGCCCTTCATGCCTGTTTCTGGCAATGGGAACTACCAGCCCTACATGCCTATTTCTGGCAATGCAAACTAGCTCTATAACAATCCATACAACAACTGAACTTCTAGGAACAATCAATACAACTCAGGCAGCGGTAACACAAACAAGCAACAGAACATAGAGAACCAATCAGGGGGCACCAAAAATTGGTAAAATGCCTGGTTTAGGGCACATTAATTATTGTTGAGTGGTAAAGTCCGCATAAAAAAAGCTCTATGTATGTGTTGTGTTATCTCATGTTTCCGTGTTGAGCTGTCCATTCAATACGTACTAAAGAATAAAACTAAATATCATGCTTCTTTTATTAGCTCTTCTTTCTAATTCTTCCCGAGTTATAGCATCTATCATGAGAGAGGACAAGGAAAGTAGAGGTAGCTTAACAGAAAAAAAATTAGTAATAGGAAAAAAAAATACTCTCCTGCAAAAGTAAAACTCTGACATCTTAATTCGATGCAAAGGTAAATTTGGTACTTATTGCAGATTGCATACTGTCACAACGCTCATTTACACTTATTACTATTAATTAAGAATTCCATACTATATTTTAAAGATAGTATAACTACTTTGTACTTGATGACCAATTTATTATATCTTCCAATCAATTTGACCAATAGTCTACTTTATTGTGCGTAAGCTTTTAAAATCAAAATAGCCTAATATTAAATTATCAATATGCTTGAAAGAATGATGGCTCTGCCTCCTATATATTTAAATAGATGTTAGTTTCTTGGTTTAGATATATTGATATGAAATATGCCTATTGAATTAATAGTTTAATTATAATCAATTATACTTCATTTAAAGGACATTATTTCTGTCAAGCCTCATGACCTGTGCTGAATCAGTACACCAGTGGTACATGTTCAATTAGGGTATGCAAGTTTATCAAGATTCCTAAGTTGAGTATTGCCTCGCATGCAATGCAATAGTCTGCATACATTTTTATATAAGCCCTAACTCACATCGATAGTTTCAATTGTTGATTTGGCAAGTTAGGTGTTTAATTGATGTTTTATCATAGAGTTTACTTTCATTGCACCATGGATTATAGTTTCAGTACAAATTCTTGATGGCATGAAACAGATGCTTTGATATTATGCATGCACCATGGATTACAGTTTCAGTAGAAATTCATGATGGCATGAAATATATTCTTTGATGGCAATGAGGGTCACTAGATTTTAGATTTTATAATTTTAAGTATTTGTCAATAATATTCTAATAGAGACATCTCTCTTTGGAACTTTTCAACTTTCTCGTTACTAGTTTCACTCTAATTCTTTAATAGATAAACTACCAAGGTATAATGGGACAACATAGGTTTTATCCACCCTTCCTTGACATGATTCTTTGCTAAATAGTCCTTACCCCTTGTTATTCCTCAACAATGTAATTAATACATTAACTAAATCTTAGTAATTATGAAATTTTCCGTAGTTAATACCTTTAAGCTCTATAAAGTATTGACTATTTTTATACAAGTCACATAGAATACTTATTTATAATAATTTGCATTTTCACTTTTAATTGGCCTTGGGAAGGAAAGAAATATATGTAGTTACTTACTGATATATTTTATAATATATATGAGAGAGGTAACAAAGATACACACACACACACACACACACACACACACACACACACACACACACACACACACACATATTTGTGTGTGAGATGAAGCAAAATGATTTCTTCTTGTATCAATAAGTATAGTTGTGAATAACAATAATATTTCAATTATGTACATATAAATATTTAAATATTTTTAAGAGTAGATTCAAAGTTAAGAGTTTCTCTATAAGAAGCTCATAATTTATGATTATGTTATAGTTGCTTTCCTTATTTAGAATTATTAATTTGTAAAAGAAAATTAAAGTAATTGCGTTAGTCACTACAATTGAGATATTAATATTTATTATATAGATTTTTTATAATTCTTTCATAAAATATGTTTCAATTAGTTAAAGTTAGAGGCTCTAAACCCAACATTTAAGTTAACATGACCTCTTAAAACAAGGTGAAACACAAGAACAAACTAAGATCTAGAAACACCAACTAAATAAAGGATAGAAAAATAGAACACAAGCATGAAGAAATAAGAGACAAAAGAAACAAGACAAATCACAATAGATAATTCATAGGAGTGGAGAATTCCATCCAATATAAATTGATCTACTTAAGGTTTTCAACAAAGGAGACATGTTTGGGAGACCTAGTAGAAATATCATTTCTGAAGATAATCTCCACTTTGGGCACCATCTGCAAGTTGTCATCTCTCTTCATGTGCTTCAACTTTCTTTCCTCTAACTAAACATAGATAGAATTGATAGAATGGTTACCTTCACTAGCTTGTCCTTCCTATTGTTAGTCATCCCAACAAGATGATTTTTTGAGTTGAAGTAGTTCTTCTTCATCTTGCACAAGATATTAGTCATTGTCACAGTTTTGACCTTGAAGGTTATCTAGTTCTTTATCTCATTGATTTGATCCTTGATAATAATTGAGTTGTTAATTTTTTCACCAAAATTGACATCTTCCCATAAAATTTCATCACCTTCCCCCTTAGTCAAGTCAATTGCCTACTTTTATATTTCTCCTAGAGCCTCTTAACTCTTAATTTTCCTCCTAGCAATGTTATTTTTTAGAATGATCCATTTACCAAAAAAAAGGTTTATTATAAAATAAATTTAGGTTATCGACCATCTAATTTGGCACTTCCACATTCTAAACTGCAATAGGGTTATGGGCAACCTAAGTGGAAAATATATTTTGGCCATCTCTAGGGGTAAAAGTTGGGCCTAGTGGGAGGGGTTTGAATGGACAAGGATGTGGATGAGATGAAGGAAAAATCTTGAGAAATATTAGCTCATACATCCTTAGGTTACTTTATAACTAGAGCTTTCTACTTTTATTTTCCAAAAGGATTGACATGAGTGGTCCCAACAAAGGGATAACTAGAAGGAACCTTGGTCTATGGTTGGATAGGGATAAAGATAAAGTTGTTTAGCTCTATTGAGAGAGGCTGTAGGGAAGAGCTCAGTTGGGGTATGAGGTCAAGAAGAAAATTATATAAATACTAGGTAAGGCTCTTGTCAAGGAGAAGGCATTGTTGTTCTTGAATCTACTCATGGTAAAAATAAGTTATTATTAGAAATAGATGGGTGTGATATTTCTTAAATCTACCTTCTAGTATGATAAATTTGGTAAGGATGATCATAAAAATATTTCACTCATTAGGAATCTTCTCTCTATAAAATCTATCTTGCAATTTTAGCAAACTTTTATCTAGGCTCAAGAAAACATTTGAAATCCTCCATATAGTTCACCTTTCATTTGTGCCTAGCATTTCCTTTCTCTCCATTAGAAAATCAATCATAGCATTGATTATTTTTGTTTAATCAAAAAATGGAAATCCACCAATGGTGATCTTCTTATCAACCCACAAATCAAAATAAGTTCTTAGAAAGGTCAAGATTATAAAATTTCATGACCTCTACATGGTTGTTTTAGATAAGTTCCCATACTTTAAATTCTTCCTTGAACTCCACAAAGGTATCCAAATCTATCTAATTCTATTTCCAACTCCAGAAAGATGTCTAGTCTTGAACCAAGAAACCCTACCATATAAATAACTATTGATCTCATTTTGGTTTTGACATTATCATGATAAAACACTTAGTAATTATTTAGTAAAGAATAGTGTATGCCAAGTTATCAAAGTGAGCTAAGAAATCAGTGCAAGCTTAGGGATTAGAGCAGGCCAAAAATTAGTGTAAGATGAGTGATCATGTTGAGCATAAGTCAAAAGATAAAGCATGTTGTGTAATATGACTAGTCCGTGTTGAGTAGATAGTATGTTCTGAGTCACTCAAGTTTCAAGCAGCCTATACATGGTGAGTTATTCAACTATCAAGTAACAATAAGTGTGAGTAATACAGAAGATGAGTTATAGCCAGAGCATAGTGAAGGTTTTGTATTAGAGCCTATTGATGCCAAGTGAATAGTTTTTGGTATTGATATTTGTTATGGTAAAAAATTCTATGTAAACCATACATATTCTTTAATTTCCAATTATAAGAGATAATTATGGAGTCATATTGCACACTTCTATGTAATGCATGCAACCAATTACATTAAAGGAAGAATTAGGAAGCAATAAGGATCAACCAAAACCATTGATTTTGACCTAA
Source organism: Cupressus sempervirens (assembly GCA_028749045.1). Lineage (NCBI taxonomy): Eukaryota > Viridiplantae > Streptophyta > Pinopsida > Cupressales > Cupressaceae > Cupressus > Cupressus sempervirens. The sequence continues at coordinate 924,613,820 of CM053792.1, forward strand.
TCCATCTACATGAATGCTTATTAAAGAAAGGTAAACCCTCAGAAGTGTATCTATGTGCGAGAAGATGAATGCTAAGATTTTAGAAGGAATTCCTAATACTTGTGATGACTATGAAAGAGTTATGCAAAGCATAATTAGTCTAAGAGGAATAGAGACAATTAGTGAGAGGCTTTGAAATAATAGATCTAATCACAAGGATCAAGAAAAAACTAGAAAAGAGGAGATCTAACATCAAGCAAAAAGGTGCATATTGAAGATCAAGTAGTGAATCATTCTAATAGGTGGTACAGACTAGATCTCTTCAACCAAGTAGTCCTAATAGGCTATTGTAAATCTCTTAACTCAATGCTAACCTAATTTTTAGTTTGAAATCCTTTAATCAAGGTGAGACCTAATAGTATTATAAGCCTTTAATAGGGAAGGCCCCATACAGGGTAGATCATAGTTTATGATCAAAACTTTGTAGCCATAATTAGCCACACTTTTCAACTATAGTAGTGAAGATTTGTGGGTGTCATCCCCACCCTAGTTTTACCTTCTCCTTGTAGGGGTTTCAGGTAACCAAATCTTATGTTTTATGGTTTGATTTACTTTATGCTTTGTATGTGATGTATGGTTAGTTATTTTAGTTTACATGCAAAGTTATGAGATGGATGTATGGTTAATAGTTTTTAAGGTTAATGTTTTAAAGTGATGCCTCCCCCCCCCCCAAAATCCCCCTCTTGGAACTTACATTCCCATTAACATTTCCCTACATCAATTCAAGGAGGCAAGAGATGAACTACATCATTTATTAAAAAGAAGAAAGGAAAGAGCTATTCAAAAAAATGATACTCAATATCAAGAAGAAGACAAGTGCTCCTAGATTATTTAAGGATAGGTACTCAAAAGAGTTTGATACAAACATTGCAAATTTGATAGAAAAGACCAATACCCTAGAAGTGAAGAATTTAAAAACCTAAAAATAGAACAAGAAGATCAATCAATACTGTTGTATGAGACTATTGAAATGATAAATAAATTTGAAGAAGATAGAGTCATGATTAGGGAAGACAAGATACATCTAGCTAATAGACTTGAGGGGAAGACGTTAGATCTACAAAATCTTACAAACATGTAATTGGAGACAATGAATCAACTGATGATTACAAATCAAGAACTAAATATCAAAGATATTGAGATTAAAACTTTGGAAACATAGAATACCCTATTGTAGAATGAATTGAAGGCTACAAAGAAAAGGCTTATCAAGCCTAGTGAAGACATCAAGTACTTTGGAAAACTGATGGAAGCACCAAGGCCAAATAATGACATTGTTGGTTTGGGATATTCTACTACTAATAAAGGATAATTATCTAGGAGTGTTGAAAAAAGGAATAATAAAGGAAAGTACAAAAATTCTACTTTTAATCACTATAGAAAATTGGGCCAGACAACAAATGTTTGGAGGGACAACATCGCAAATCAAAATCTTAAAGAGAAATTCAAGGGACATTGTCATAACTACAAGAAGCAAGGACATCAGGCACATGAATGCAGGAGAAATGTCACTAATACTTAAAGATTTAAAGGTTATTGTTGCAACTATCAAAAATATAGGCAAAAGGCATATGAATGTAGATCCAAATCCAAGTGGACATCAAACAAATAGAAAAAAGTACACCATAATTGAAACTCTTATGATTGGGATTGAAACACAAGGTAGAGTTGTCACTATAGCCAAGAATATGGTCATAACCTTGAAGGTTACATTAGGATGCATTTCGTAGGCAATTACAATAGATGGTTTAATGAGATTGTATGTTTTAGTTATCTTAAGATTGGTAATGTTCGTAGAAACTCTCCAACTCAGTCACTTGCACCAAGCAACAAGACATGAATCAAAATAAAAGGTAAATGTTGAGAAGATAAGGTTGTAGATGAAAAAGACATGGAGAAATAAGGAATATTGCAACACGTCAAGTCATCCAATGGAGTGAGTGATCACATCATGCCCAACTAGGCAATCAAAACTATGTGTAGAACTGATATTTGAAATGTAATATTGTGGTTCAGTTCCAAATATATAAGATTTAAAAATATCATATATGCATGAATTGAGATGTAATGAATTGCATATATGTAAGAGATATTCCATGGTCATTTTTTTTTCTATTTTAATGTCAAGCATTTAAAAAAATATTATTTTTAATCGAGTAATAGAGATATGCTAGTGATAGTTAAGCTTGCTATGTTAGTCGAGCATGTTGAAATTCCTATGATAGATGAGTTTGTAGATTTATAAGCACTAAGAAATTAATGCCAAATTTGAGGGGTTATATAGTCAATTTTTGACTCATTTGCACCTACCAGAGTTTGACTTATTTAGATTCAACTACTACTCAACACCATTCTAAATATTCAAAACATATTTAGCTTGTAACAAGTTATAATCTTCAGATTTTGCAAACCCTAGTGATTCAAATATGGCATCCAACTCTTCAACAATAGTTAGGAAAGAGGGAAGACACTCCTCATTCTATACAATTCCTGAGATCACATATAAGAGATATCCATCTGGTGTGTTATCCATGACACCATCAAATGTGCTAATCATTAAAGATGTACAATGTTGTTGTACTTACAATATTGGAGAATTTGGAGATATGGAATTTATGCTAAACCTACCTGAAGTTGTGTGATAATGGAGTGTTAATGGAAGAGAAAATAATCATCGATAGGAAAGGGCTGAAGCATCCCCTAGACTTTCCTTAAGTTTTCAAAACTTAACAAATTAAGATTATATTAAGCCATATAGATGATAACTAGATTTGGTTAGAGAAAGGACCAAGTAGAATTTCAAAGAGGATTATTCATAGAGTACCAAGATACCTTACCCTGGATAGATAAAAAAGTATGATAAGCAATGTGAAAGAATTTATTGAGAAGAACACTTGAGCCATGTGGAACAAAAGAGGAGTGTCAATTGATACAATTTTAGATCCCTTGGTAACATTTGTAGTCAAAATTATAGCACACAAATTATTTGAGTCAAGTTGACTAAATAGTTTTTCCTATTCGGTAGTTTACCTAGGCTACAAGATTGTAAAATGTGATCATTCTTATGACTTAGCTGAGTTGTAGCTTCAACAACTCTTAGACAATTTAGAAGCCATCAAGAAGGCCAAAAGTGCATTATTTTTTTGGAAGCATGAATGCTAACAATATTCCTATGGGGGAGTATTGTAGAAATATAATTATATCATTATCATGATGATATGTTACATTCATGACTATGTTTGTCATTGATGTCAACAAAATAGTTTTCCATGGTATCTAATAGAAGAACAACATAAAGATCAATTTGATAGGGATAGATCATTGAGTACTTTCACTAAGTGAGGTTAAAGAGAGATACTAATAAGTGCATAGTATATGCAACTAGCCTTGGAAGATAAGATATTAAGTCTGGAAGAAGTTATGCAAGTTTTAGTGAAGATTTTTTTGAGATAGAATTTATAGAGGCATGTTCTAGTAAAATAGTTATATCACTTAGCATATTTACTATTGTAAGAAGCTGAAGTTAAATATGTGAAGAAGAAATTCGATAGATGATGTAGCTAAGCTCACTCATCATAATGTTACATGTATGGAAAGTGATTCAAGTTACAATTTGGAATATTAATGTTATCACTAAGTGTAACATGTTCTTAATGTGGTCCATAATAATTAATTGAGAAGATGTAATAGGCAACCCAGTGAATTGTTGTATGAATTATGTATAAAGGAAGGACATTTTTCTTTACCAATGTAAGTGAATGATGGTAAGAAACATGAAGAACATAAGGCAAAGATAAGTAGAGTGGAGTGAAGGTGAAGAATACTTCATTGCTAAGGTTTTATTATGTAATACAAAGTTTGATACATGGATTTGAGGTTCATGACCTGGTCCACAAGGTCTGATAGTGATTGATCTGATTGACAGGAAAGAGAAAGAAGTTAAAGAATAGTAAAAACAATTATTATACAAGGAATAGTTGAGAGATCACTTGGACAATGACTCCAGTTGTCTTACCCTAGAAGTTGTTTGGGAAATGGGTCCTTCTGTCTTCTACCACTCCTAACAGGGTTGGTATAACTCCTAATAGGGTTGGAATCTTCTAACAAAGATTCAAAGTATACTAACAGGGACTCATATCTAATAAATTTTGTAATAGACTCCTAATAGGGTCTATTCTCTATCAAGGAATATTAATATTAGTACATCATCTTGTGGGAATCATTCCCACCAAGGTTTTCCTTCTAATCAAGGGTTTCCCTAGTTAACATATCTGGTCTAATCGTATATGTGCATCTTGTTATGGTTGATGTTTACTTTGGTTGAATGGTTAAGTTTATTTCAGGTGGATAAATGATTTAATTATTGGATAACTGATTCACCCCCTATCCTCTTAGTTATCTTGGTGGACTATTATTTCTAACAATTATTTTCGAAGCATCAATTCCTTGAAGATAAAGTTTAACAACTTTGGGAGATCCATGGAAAACATATTAAAAAAGGATATTCCTAAGTCAAATAGAGGAAATTTTGACATCAAGATGATGGAAATTCTTGCTGAGTTATCAGATCTATGTAAATAATAGATTAATGAGTGTCCTGATCCAAAGTCCTTCTATTATATACAAAAAAAATAGTCACAAGAAAGGATAAGTCCAGATTTGAAGAAGACCTAAAGATAAAGGAAGGTATTGATCTACTTATGAAAAAAGAACTATAAGGTATTAATTTTTTTATTTATTGGATATGTAAAGAATTTGGCTAGAAAGAGATTAATTTCTAATAAAGTTGAAGAATTTAAAGAAAGTATGGAAGATTCTTGAATTACTATGATAATGAGCCTAACTTGGTTAGTGGTGAAGAAGTAATTGAAGAAAAACTTTGATGACTATTATTGAAAGTGCAAATGTAAGAATTGCTGAGAAATTTAGGATACAAGAAATAATAGTTTACTACAAGTCAAATGATAAGAATGTTGTTACTAAAACAAGGAATGATGAAGTATTCTTTGAGAGTAACAATGATTTATAGAATGGAAGTTATTCCTTTTGAGATGGTAAATGATTTTGATTCCAAGATGGATGCTCAAGTTTCTTATGGGGTTGGTCCTTTGTCTGATGGTACTCTTAGAATCTTTCAAAAGGAGGTTGAGACTATTTTTGGTGAAGGTGTTACATATAGTGTTCTTAGTGTAGACTTTGGTCGAGATAATTCTAGTGGTTTTGGTGTTGAGACTGCTAATTTTGGACAAGGGAAGTTGCATTGTGCTACAACTATTAGATTTGGTCATTGTATATCTGCTAGCTTTGGTGATATTTCTTCTTCTAGTTATACTCTTGCTTCTATTGGAATTGGTAATCAGACTACTAGTATTAGTTCCAATCTGATGGAAGAAGTGATGATAGATAGTACTCATCAAAAGGATGAGTTTCTCTCTATTGATGCTACTAGAATTTGTAATCAAACTGGTAGTATTAGTTCTAGTTTGATGGAATAAGTGATGATAGATGGTCCTTGTAAAGATTTGGACAAGTTTTCCTCTATTTTGGATTCTCAAAATTGGTAGTCTAAGGCTATGATGTTTGAGGAGGGTTGGACACCTATGACTAAGAAAGGATCTAAAAAGAACCTTTCTCAATTTGATATGAATTTATACTCCCACTTAAAGGAAGTGAAATGGAATTCTTAGTCCCCTTACTGGTTAAGAGTTCATGTTGGTTTCTTTCTAGTTTTTTTGTTGGTGCTACTAGACATATAATATTTTTCTGTTGTAGCATGCTTCTAGTTTGCATCCCTCTGGGATGCTTGGGCTTTCTTTGAATATCTTTTGGGTCTATGGTGTAAAGGGGTTTCAAGTCCCCTCAAAACCTATTTTTACCTTAATATAAAATAATAACTTGTAGAATGAAGGAGAGCTAAGTCAAGAATAAACCTTAAAACCTTCAATAGATCTAAGAGTTGAGATAACAACTCCTACTTTAGTTAAGAATATCACAAACAATCATTCACCCAAGTAGATCATCAGAAGTAGAGATAAACATGTGATGATAAGAAAAAAAATTAATTGAGAACTATATTTGATATCTCAAGTTGAAAGAAAAAATGTGGATGAAGCATGTAAAGATTACTATTGGAAGCAAGCTATGAAATAAGAATTCAATTAGACAGTGAACAATGAGACATGAGAATTGGTCCCTAGACCATCAAACAAGAATTTGATAGGAACAACATGGGTATTTAGAAGCAAGATGAATGAACAAGGTGAACTGCTAAGGAACAAAGCAAGATTAGTATGTAAAGGTTACTCACAACATGAAGGAATAGACTATGAAAAAACCTATGCTCTTGTGACAAGAATAGAAGTAGTAAGCTTATTCTTAGCATATGCAGCATATAAGAAATTCAAAGTGTATTAGATGGATGTCAAGTCAAAATTTCTAAATGAAGAACTTGAAGAAGAGGTATACATATAATAGCCTAAAGGTTGTCCTTTAATAGATGACAAGGACATAGTATGGAAAATGAAGAAAGCATTGTATGGCTTGAAGCAAGCACTTGGAACTTAGTATGGAAGGTTGGACAAGCATTTGACAAAGCTTAGATATAGCATAGGTATGGAAGATAGTAATCTATATTGGAAAGAAATTGATGATGGATTGATGATTTTGGTAATATTTTATGATGATATCATATTAGGAAGAAATGATGATGGAAGTGACAAGTTTGAAGAAAAAATGAAGAAGGAAATTGAAATGAGCATGATAGGAGAAATGAAATATTTTCTAAGATTACAAATTGTGCAGAACAAAGAAGGAATCTTTATTTCTCAAACTAAGTATTTTTAAGATCTCCTAAAATGGTTTGGTTTGGAAACATGTAAACCCATTGGAACACCTATGATAAATAGACACAAGTTATCTAAAAAGGTCAAGACAACTACTATTGAGAAGAAGTAAAGATCTGTGATCATAGGATTTCAACATCTGACTTACACAAGGCCAGATATAGAAAATGTAGTTGGAATTGTTGTAAAATTTCAAGCTAACCCCAAAAAAGCCCATTATGTAGCAATCAAAAGGATATCTAGATAACTGAAAGGAACACCAAATTTTAAATTGTGGTATGATAGATCTAATGATTTCACTTTATATGCTTATACTAATGCTTATTTGGTAGGCAGTATGGATGATAGAAAGAAAATCAAAGGTGGAGCCTTCTTTCTTGGAGGAAGATTGGTCTCTTGGCTAAGAAAGAAGTATGATTGTACCTCACAAAGTATAGTAGAAGCAAAATATGTTGCAGCAATAAACAATTGTAATCAAGTTGTTTGGACGAAGTAGATGCTGAATGAAATAAGGATAGAATTCAGTGAACCTATTGTCATACATTGTGTCAACAAAAGTACATTAAATATGTCAAAGAATCTAATGTTACATTCTAAGACTAAGAAAATTTCTTTCAAGTATCAAATGTTGAGAAAAAACTTGTAGAAAAGTAAATTAGATTGGATTATATAAGTGCCAAAGAGAAAATTACAAATATTTTCACTAAGCCTCTTGCCAAAGAGAATTTTCAGTATTTGCCAGGTATGATAGAGGTTATGCCCATTTCCCACATCAGAGTAGATGATGGATGAGTGTACCTATCTAGTGTAATAGAGCACTATTGTTTTTCTAGACTAAATTTTGATGCTTCCTATATGGGGGAGTATCTCTGATGGATAGAGCCATCTAGGTCTCTTTTGGATGTTGTTTTTAACAATGTCTTTCGACACTTGAGTAGGTTAGAGATTGGTTTCGAAAAGGGTGACACAAGTTTTTACTTTTTCCCTAGAGGAATTTCTTGGATGGAATGACTTGATTGATATTGATCTTCAGGGTCTTGCATTCACTAGGTATAACAATAGATTGGTTAAAATTTTGATTTAGGGTAGACTTGATAGGGCCCTTAATTCTTTTGGTTGGGACATTCTTCAACATTCTTCATTAAAGAAGAGTCAAGAACCATTTTGGATCACTTATGTTGCTATATTCTTGGTTGAAGAATCAACCTCCTAAACAAAGGCCTTTTAGTTATGAAATCATGAAGTACTCACACATTGAGTTTAGAGATTGTATTGTGTAGTGGTGGAAGGATCTAGTTGAGGGAACAACCGTGTTTCTTATCACCAGAAAACTTGAATGAATCCAAAAAGAAGTGTGGATAGGTAGCAAAGCCTCATTTTGGAACATTTCCAAAGAGAACAAATAAACTAAGAAGAAGTTGGAATTCCTCCAAAACCAACTTATTTAGGGTAGTACTAATGTTCAACAACAACAGGAGGAGACAGAGTGTCAAAACTTATGGAAGATTGTCTTGAATCAAGAGGATGTTTTCTAGAAGCAAAGATTGAGAGTTTAGTAGTTGGAGGAGGGTGACTGAAATATGGCATTTTCCCATAGGTCAACATAAAAAAGAAAAGAAACCACCATAAAAATGTTTGTGGATGATAAAAGTCAGGAGATTAATGATATGGAGACAGAAGGTAAAGTCAATCTCTATTTCAATGAGGTCTATAGCCCCCCTATTATGTAGGTTAATAGTAACAAGCGAAATGATATTTTGGGATATTTTTATCTAGTTGTGAATAACCAAATGAATGAAGACTTGACTGCTAAGGTCAAGGAGGAGAAATTTAGAAAGGTAGTGTTTATCATGAATCAATACAAAGCCCCTGGTCCTAATGGTTTTCCCTCAACATTTTTTTTAGGAATTCTAAGATATTGTCAATTATGATTTGATCCATGCCACTAAAGACTTCATTAGAATGGGAAATTTATTGAAGGAAATCATCCAAACCTTCATTGTTCTTGTCCCAAAGACTAATAACCCTAGTCATCTAGAAGACTTTTGATCTATTAACCTTTGTAACACAATTTATAAAATCCTTGCCAAGATTATGGTAAATTGAATAAAGCCCCTCCTTGAAAATTTTATTGGTCCCTACAATGGTTTCATCCCTGGGAGGTAGATTCTAGATGCGATCATAACTACACACAAGGTTATCCACTCTATGGATAGGAGCAAGAACCCACATATGGCTCTTAAATTGGATATTTCCAAATCTTATGATAAGGTTAGGAGGGAATTTTTAATTTCTATTCTCTCTAAAATTGGTTTTAGTGAAAATGTTATCAAAATTATCAAAAAAGTTGTTAATATTGTCATGTTTCTAGTTCTTGTTAGAGTTGTGGCAAGGTGACCCCCCTATCCCACTATATTTTCATTATTTTGGCAAAGGTCCTAGATAGAAATTTGGTTTCCATGAACAAATTTGGTAGTTTAAGAGGTGTTAGACCCACATCCTTGTGTCTTGTAGAAGCTATTCAACAATTTGTGGATAACACCTTCTTGTTTGGAATCTCCTCTATCCATGAAGCTAGGGAGTGGAAAGTTGTCCTAAGTGAGTATGTGGAGGTCTCTGAACAATGTATAAATAATTAGAAAAGAAAAGTGTATTTCTTCAACACTATTGCCAGCCTGACAGGTAACCTATTACTCAAATTTTGGAATACCAGGAGGTGTTTCTCCTAGACAGTTACCTTCGTCTCCCTGTCATAGTTAAAGAAGTCTCAAATAACTTTTGGAATGGACTTGTTGAACACTTCTAGAGAATATTGGCAAGCTAGAAAGGAAAGATTCTAAGTAGTGCTAGGAAAATCCAACTTCTCTCTACTTCTCTATAGGACATCCCAATTTACTTCCTTTACATTTTTAATCTCCTTGGTAGATTCAAAGATATCCTTGAAAAAATACATGGGGAACTTCTTATGGTCTAACATTGAAGAAAAAACTAGTAGGAGTTTGGTTAGCTAGGAAAAAGTCTATCATCCTAAGGACCTTAGAGGTTTAAATATTAGAAGGATTCGACATATGAATAAGGCTTTCTAATTAAAGTTTCTTGGAGTTTGATGAATTTGGTGGGTAATTGGTGAAATAGTGCAAGGGCCAAGTATGTTGGAGGAGAGTTGTTTCATCATGCCCTATGGACCTAGGCTCTCCCCTAGGGCTTTAAAATTTGGAATAATATGATGTACACCCAAAAAAAATTACGAAGATGGGGTGTCATTGGATTGTTGGCAATGATGAAACCATTAATTTTTTGGAAGATCAATGGCTCCAAGATTACCCACTCAAGCACACTAGATTCCCTCCTTTACATTAGATATACACCAGAGCTAATAGATCCATGACCCAAAACTATATCACCCTGGAATGTCGATGGACTGGGATCTAGCACCAGGTTACTATGGGGGTGAGTCTTGATAAAAAACCTCAAATCCTAATAAATAATTATAGTATCCTCCTCATCCCAATTGAGGACTCCTTGGTTTGTAAGCTTACTTCCTCAAGGGAATTCATGGTGAAGTCAGCTAATCTTTGTTGCCTTTGGGGTGGGGTGGCCCAGGAAGATTCCAGAAAGGTTTTGCACTTATGGATTTTTCCAAAGATAAAAAATATTCTGGTGGATGACTTTACATGGGTCTATCGTTACTATGGATAATCTCCAAATGAGAGGATATTAGCTTGCAAACTACTGTATCCTTTATTTTTAGGACACAAAGTCTATACCACACCTTCTTATTCACTATCATTTTTCCTCATAGGTGTAGAGGGGGGTACTTGTGTTATAGGGAAACCAACACTATGCTAATGGAATTTTTCAACAATTTGTTTAGTGGAATGGCCCATATTCCCATCCTTATCTAAATCACTTATTGTTAATAACTTCTCCTTATGTTTCATGGGAAATCTGGAAGGAATATAATAACATAATATTCAGAGATAAAACTACTACCATTTTGGGGTTGGTCCAACAGGTTAATAGATTCCTAAAGGAATGTAGTGTAATTTGGCTATGGAAACCCCACCGGACCTCCATGGTAGACTTGATATGTAGTGGGCTTTAGCCTAGGGAGTGGGCCAAATTATGGTACAATTTGATAACTCTGAATCTTTGTCTAGGAAGAATATAGTGTGGACCATGACCCCTGAGACATGGTTTAATCTTAATTTTGATGGCTCAACCATGATGGGAAGTTCTACTACTGGGGGTGATTTACACAATTCTATAGGGGAAATGGTTATGGTGTATTCTAGAAACTATGGAGGTGGCTCAAATAATGAAGCTAAAGCCTTAGCTATTCTATGGGGTCAAGACTCGTAAGGAAACATGGAATTAATAGGTTGGTGGTTGACGAGGTTCGATGTTAATTATCAAAGTTGCAAAAGGGGACAAATAGAGTAGTTGGGCAATCAAGGTGATAATTGAGGAAATTTATAAGTTGATGGAGGAATACTAGGCAATCTAGGTGGATCATATATACTATGAAGGTAATGTCATAATGGATGAGTTGGCTATATTAGGACATAATATCATGAGGCTAACTAAATGCAAGGAGATCAACCTAATTCAATCATCAACTAAATTATTGATGGAATGTGAATGCACTTCTAACATAGCCATATGAATGATCACATTAGGTGGCACGAATTCAAGTTTCTATGTTGGTAGGAAAGAAAATGGCCTCACAAAGTTTACATTTTGAAATAGTATATGTGCATATGCTTTTATGATTTCCTTTCCAAAAAATTATTTATTTCTGCAAAAGGATGAAGGTAATGGATTTTATTAGACTCAAAAAAATAACTTGAAAAGATAATAATCACACCTCACTCATACCTTGCTACAATTATAGCTAGTATTGAGTGATTATAGAAAGAAAGGGACAATTAACATGTCCCATGGAAAGAGGTTTTTTGGGTTTTGGGAAAACTTGTGGACTTATGATGGCTTTCTACCATCCTTACATTTGTATCTTGAGTAAATTTTATTCAACTTTTGAAGACTGCCTTACTTGCAACATGATGATGTCAGAAAATTTAGAGGAGTTAGTAGAAAAATATGAAGAGTTGGTGGTTGAGTTGGTTGGTGATATGAGCACTAGTGATTGTATTGAACCTATGGGAGAGGAGTACATTTTCAAGAGTGAAGCAATGACTATTTATCTATGGAAGGGCGACTTATTAGATTTTGTGGAAGGGATGATAAAACATGAGGAAAACATCTCTATGTAGTACTTCAATTCATGGAATGATAGAAGGGTTTCCATCAATAGGGATGAGTTTTGAAATCATTGAGGATCTTATTTCTAAGGATGGTGGGTTTCCCATGGGTGGCACAAACTAGTGTAAACAAGCTCGTGTGAATGATGAAACACAAAAATTGTTCAAGTTTAATGAGAACCAGTTCATATGCGTAGTGGGCTTTCCAGGGAACACCTTTGTAAGCCATAGGATGTCATCTACTATGAAATTATGAGATATATTACCCTAGAGGATCAGTTTCAACTACTTTGTCTTTACCATTTCTCCATACTCAACCATTTTAGAAATCTAGATTAAATATGTTATCTATTCCTTTCATTGAATTATATAGATGATAGTATCTTTAGGGCAAGGATAAAGGAGGGAAAACCTTTTACCTCATCCACTAGGGTTTCATGAGTAAGTTCTATACCCATCACCTTGCCCAAACCTATCACTCCTAGATAACCTTCTAGCTACTACTAACCCCTAGTCTCTCTTGACCCTGGTTCTAGCGCTAGCCATAAAAAAATTAAGAAAACCACTAATCTTGAGGTCATGATTAGTCTCATTGACTCTGACATAGATACTAGCAAGACAAAATAGAGTGCTTGTAGAACTATCAAATGCTTCCAATCAGAGAAGCTTAAGTCCCCTCTAAAATAGGTCTTTATCTTAGAGTCTACTAAAAGTGACAGCAGACCCCCTAGGAGGAAGAAATCCCATTAGGATATTGGCAAGAAGTCTAGCTCCAATCCTTCTTGCCCCTCCCATATTTATGATACCCTAGAGGCTAACCCTTCCCTGACTAGAAGTGGTAGTGAGGACATTACCTCCCCCATGAAGGAAACTCCCAAAGTGGGGGAAAAAGAAGGAAAACATAGCCGTGGCCAGAGTCATTGTAAGGCTCAACTTGATAGGCTTGAATAGTCAATGAAGCATTTGACAAATAATCATACTGATATTTGCCAAAGATTTGAAACCATGGCTAAGTTCTCTATTAAAGTGATGCATTTAGTGGCAACCACCCTTTACTTTCTATAGGTGACCAAGGATTTGAAGGACATATGCAAGGATGGTGAAATTTTGTTGTGGTTTTCACAATGCATGTGCCATTTTTCCTAGAAATGGGGATGCCCTACTTAATTTTTTTATCTTTCCAAATCCATAGTCCTAGGTCTAGGTCCTTTTTAGAGTTTTATCTAGTGTTTCTTGACCCAAACTAAATCCCCATTCAAAAATCAAATTCCAAAAATCATTTGAGAGGCCAAGTCCTTTTCTATGAAGAAAAATGGTGCACCAGCACACCTCCCTAGGTGCAATAGTACACCAAGTACATTGAGAAGGCTTCACCCTTGGTGATGCACAATAGCACAACTATGTAGCACCAAGGGGTGCCCTAGATCCCTAGTTCTATAAAATACTAAGACCCCTCTTCCACCTTCACTTTATCTTTTCCTCTTCTAGCTCATCTTTGCACACCACCACACCTCATCATGTGAAAAGCTCCACATCTCTACCAATTTGCTCCTACCTGCACACATAAGAAACATTAAAATACTTAAAGTCAGTTGTGCACCTATTTTAGTGTGTAGTTTCACACCTTTTACAATGTTAAAATCTTTAAAAACTATAAGAAAATTACTTTGAAAGTAGTGCACCTACTTAGGTGCATTGTTGCATACCTTTAGTAAGGAGAAAACCTCACAAAGGAAAATGGTGCGCACTTGGCACACCCTCAAAGGTGTGCCAAATGCCCACCCTTTATAACTCAACCTTGAGCAAGGTGTGCATTTGGCTCACCTCAAAGGTGTGTCAAATATGCACTCTTATGTTTAGGTTAAGGCATACCTAGTACATCTTAGAGGTTTGCTAGGTCTACCCTCCTTTTGGCATCAGGGTTACAAATTAGACTTTTAGATGTTTTTGAGCAATTAGGTTTTCTAGGTATTGTTTATATTTGTATTAGGTTAATCATTTTTTCTACGACTCTACACTAATAGACATTATTTTTGTGTAGATTCAATGGCTTCTTAATCATCCTTCCTTTCTACAAAGATGGTTCCCAAACCTATGGTGTTTAAGTTTCAAGGTATTTTGGCCAAATCACATTTTCAAGATGATTATTCAGAGATTTAGGACACTAAACTTGGTCACATAGACTTGAGCACATTCCTAAAATTGTACAATAAACCCATCAAAAGATCCCCAATGATATCCTCTTTGATCTGATTAGGACTTGCTAACGCAACATCACATCTAGTATCAGTGCAATCTCCTAAGTTCATCATGACATTAGTAGAGAACTATGTCTCTGAAGAAAGGGTTGTAAGGAGCACAACTGGAGAGATTCTCCTAGATCTTTGACCCAAGAACATAGAGAAGGTGTTCCATCTTTTGAGGGCATATCAATTGATGAGATTGACCTATCACCAAGTGAAAAGATGGTACAGGGAACATGTAGAGGAAGCTTCCAAAATCATCTAGTCCTTGTACCTTATTGAGAAGACTCCTGTAAGGCATGGATCAGGAAAGGTCGACATGACAAGAGGATACATGAAAGAAGATATTGGACATTATATCATACTCTTGAGTGGATTCATGGGGTTGCTAGCATTAGAGCACCTAAATTTTTGGATGGTGCCCTTTATTGAGACTATCAAGACAACAAAGATACCAATTGATTGGCCTTCGATTCTTAGTGAGAACCTAGGTGAGCAGCTAGCAATAGTTAAGAATAACCGAAAGTTCTATATGCCATCATATTTGGTATACTTATTAGCTACAAGGGAGATATAATACCTAGGGTTTTATAAAAAGGGTAGCATGCAAGATGCAAATGCATGGCCCTATATTGTATTTCCTTATTTGGTGAAAAAGAAGCTTTTAGAGCATAGAAAGGAACACAGAATAGTGAATGATGCATTTATATTTGCAATAATCTAGTTCATTGAGTAGGATTATGAGAAGAGGATGTCAAAGGAAGTAAGGGCTAAGATATCAAAGTTTGGAGCCTACTACATCCAATTCTGAACATTCACATTTTAAGGATAGTGGATTCAATGATCAATCCCAAGAAGCTCCCTAGGTATCCAAGTAACTGACTCATTCTACTTGAGATCGCTCAAAAATTCTTGTCTATTTATGACATAGTTACGAAATAGCATAAAATAACATGGGTATGGCCTATTATGATAGGACCATTTAGTGTGGTCCGGAGATAAGATATTCTATCTTTTGAGCCTAAATGGGATCAATATCCCTTAGAGGAATATAATCTCCTCGCCCTTATTTTGATAACATTAGAAGGGTACAATATGTGGTTGGTAAGACATTTTAGCATGAAGATGCAATCAAGGATCACTAGATGAGGATAGTAGATGATAATGATATTTAAATAAGGGATTATTTTAGGATGAATCTCTATTTGGCAAGTATTTCCTTGAAACTAAAGATCCCTTTGAATATTATGCAACAAAATACGAAGGATGTTCTCAATCCATTATTTAATAGGTACAAGATTGGTGATTGACCTATCATGAATGCTGAGGTTGATAAGGAAGAAAACTCAGATATAAATCATAGGGCCAAGCACATTATCTAATTGAAAAAGGATTGGATCAAAAGACCTTCCTGTAGAACAAGAATTAGTATGCAAAGAACATTAACAAATAAAGTAAACATTCACAAACCAAAAACTAAATTCACATATATGCTTAGACAAAGGAAGAAAACAAGAAGTGCAAACCTCACAAGAAAAAGCACTCCATGCTTTCTTGATTCTATAGATGTGTCCTTTTGCTGTGGATGTATGCTCAAGATGCTCAAAAGTTGCTTCAATGGAGATGGGTAATGGCAAATTGGTAGCTTTGTGAGCTCTCAATTTGGCATTATAAGGGTATGGTTGATGGCTTTGGTTCTCAAAATAGCATGGTAACTTTAGCTCAAAGATTTTTGATGAAATGGCTTGGGATGGGATTCAATTTATAGGCTAAGGGGTAGAGGGATGGAGGGCTTAGATGCAAGGATGGATGAAGGCTTAAGGAGGACTAGGATGCACTCAAAGGAGAGCACATGGATTGTGCTTGTTTAGCACCAATGGGAAGGTGACACTTGTCACAAGGAGGATGAGTGTGAGAGGGTAGAGTAAAGGGTTGGTTAAAGGCATGATGAGTGGGGTTGAGTATGTAAGAGGGATGTAAGAGGAATGAGTGTGGAAGAGGGAAGAGTGTGGAAGATGGGTGTAAGAGTCATGAGTGGGCTTGTAAGAGTCTTTATGTTTTGTAAGAGCACTCATGACTTAGTGGTTGGGTTTTTTGAGGGGAGACTTTGGTTTGGATTAGGAAAGTCTTAAACTTGTTTAAGGAATGTGACAACATTAGGGAGTGGATTAGGCTTGGGTTTAGGATTAGATTAGAGATGTTAGAGATGTGCAAGTGGATGGCATTAATGAGGGTGGGTGAGTTAGTGGCTAAGCTTGGTTAGTATGGGTGGATGGGGTGGATTAGGCTAAATGGAGGATTAGAGATAGGTTAGGGGTTTTTGAATTTGAGGATTTCATTTATCAAATAGATTTATTTAATAAATGGGGATTTTTGGAATTAGATAGAAGAATAGGATTTAATTGATAAATAATAGATTATTTGATTTATCAATTAGGACTATAGATGATTAATTAAATTAATCAACTAGGGGATGACAAAAGATTAATTAAATAGAAATTTAATTAATAATGCCTTTTTAGATAACTAAATAGGATTACTAAAATAGTGTAATCAAATTTAGGTGTCTACACTTCCAAGTTGGATCTTATTCCTCAAGCATTGGTCTTCCATGCTCAAGCCCACCTAGCTAAAGGTTATAATGTCTACATTTACAACTCAATCCCCTGTCAAACTAAAATCAATGTACCAACTTGATAGACAAGTTGGATATTATAGGGCTCAAAAAGGTAAAGGAAAGAGGAAGAGGATTGCTCCTCAATAAGCCAAGCTAGAAGAGAGAGAAACTCAAGCACCTTCACAACCCAGGGAAGAAAATTTGCAAGGGTCAAAAAATATTGAAGCTACATAGACCTAGGACAATCCTCAAGTGCCAACAATGGAGGAAGAGAAAGGAGGAGCTAAGATGGAAGTACAAGAGGTGTCTCCACCTCAACAAGAGGTACAAGCCTCCCCATATGCTATTAAGAGAAGAAAGATTAAGACTCTGATCAAGAGGAGGTAAAAGGTGGTTAGGAGAGTGATTCCTTTCCCATTACTCTTGGAAGTTATCCCCAAGGGAGAAAAAGAAAAGGATTATGAGGATGACGAGGATAACCTTCCTTTGAACCAAAGGACTCATCTTTCAAGAGCTACAAAGTTACAATGGAGAAGAAGCTCCCTAGTTACACCTCCATCCATTCCTAAGCAACCTATTTAGTTTACTACATCAGAAAATGAGCTACAACAATGGATCAATGAGCAAGAGGGTGAGGACACTAATGTCTTTTAGAAGCAAAATTTTGATTACATGTCTGTCAACACTAAGTTGGTCGAAGACAAGATAAAAAATACTCCAACTAATCAACCTCAACTAGAGGATTGGAGTCAATTGCCACCCAAGCCACAAGGACCTGAAGTAGCTCCAACATCTCCCATTCTTGTTACATTTTGTGTAGATAAGGGATTTTCTACCCCTCTTCCTCCAAACACTAAAGAAGAACAAGTTCAACTAGAGAAAGAAGAAGAGCTACAAAAACCATCTGCCAATGAAGTGTTAGAGGAAGGGATAATAAGTGAGTAACCTGAAAAAAGTTCCCAAGACATAAAGGTGAGAACTATGGATTTCATAGATACAGAGGCTCTAAATGTGGATCCTTCATAGAAGGAGAAGACATTAGAGCAGAGGGATAAAGGGAAGAGCATAGATGAGAAAACTCCTTCCTCTTTGAAAGGTAAATCCCTGGTAGAGCATGTACCAAGATGGTTGAGGAAAGAAGTCACAAGAAACAAGGGCGAGTGATTCTCTATTTGGGAGGAGTATAGGATAGAATTGATTAAAGTTCTAATGAAACCCAAGTCACCTCCAAAGGATCCATGGACACTAGCCTTTATCTTGAGTGATCAGAACTAGGACTTATTTTCTCATGTAGCTATCACTCCTGTGCATGCATATATTGAAGAACTAACTCCAAGAGACTGTTAAATCAAGGAGTTCATGCTTGGGAAACCTATGTTGGATACAACTAAATTGATGGTAATAATAGGAATTAAAGAAGTATTTAGGCAATTAGAACAACATGTGGCATAATTGATAACACTTTAGAGATAGAATGAGATCCTAAAAGAATATCTAAGCAAAGTTGTTCATCCCTTAGATCCTATAGATCCCAAAGAAATTTTGAACATACCATTGGAGAGAAGAGATAAGGGGACAGTCTAGTTAGATCTATTTTTGAAAGCTTGTCAGTAATGGTGAGAGATTTTTGAGGAGAAAGGTGTACAAATTATATAGCGAAATCTCAAGTTACTACATAATATGTAGGATAATGTAGATAGGCTAGTGGCCATTTTGAATCAAGATTTTGGTTTGATGGACAAAGTACATACCTAGGGCAAGGACTTGTAGGCACTACAGGAAATCAAAGGCCAAAGGTATCGAATGTTAATGGGTGTGTATAGAATGGAAGAGTTAACTAAGATTGATGATTGGATAGAGATGCTTGCAGATGGCAAAAAGTAATTGAAACATTACATGTGGAGATTCACAATCTCAAGGATCAAACCCAAAAAAGAATTTTGAAGGAAGAGAAGCATTATAGTGATGCATATTTAGACATTTTTGAAGATTTTTTCAGGGATCAGTTAATAGCTGTAGAGGTAGAAGTTAAGTAGTTCTAGATGACCTTTGAGGAAGCTTCTAATGATAATGAAATCAGACAAGCATTCAAGATAGAAAAAGCATTTTTAGAGTTGGATGTAAAACTCAAAGATATTATAAAGACTCGCATTGAGGTGGGAAACTATAGGAAAAAGGTGAAGGATAATTATGAAGCCTTAGATTTTCCAGATGCAGCTCAAGTCACTAAGATCATCGAGAAATTGAAGGGCAAATGCCCAAACCTAGCTCTAGTATAAAGAGGGACAAAACCTAGAAGCCAGAATTTTAGTTTTGACACTTGGTGAAATTTTACATTTTTTGCACCTACTTCTAAGGTGTGTAGGTGTCCTAGGTGCACAAGTGCACTCTTTCAGAGGTTTGCCAGAAGTTTTGAATAATTAAGAGTTGGACCAATAGTTAATTGCTACTTCTAAATTTAGAGCTTTCCATGCATTGGAAATGTATTCTGATGATAGTTTAACTCGTATAGACACCTAGTGAAGATGAAACTTCTATTTTTGGCACTTCTAGACTCTTACATCATCTAAAAGATTTCTTCTTCTTATTTTTTCACACTTTTTTTGTTTTAAGACATGTAAAGGCTCATGCATTTGTTAAATGATGTAAATATGGATGAAATCCTACTTAACACTAGTTAGATAGTTAGTTTGTAAATAAATAGATTTATTTTATTAGTTTAGAAGCATATGTTTGCATAAAGATATCTCTCATGTTGAGAAGAGAATTTTTTATAAATTTAGGAATGTAATATGTATTCCAGGCTGCCATTATTTTGATGCAATAATATATGGTGTTGGTGCTTGCATTTAGAGTGTAGTGATTCTTGCCTAAGCATGTTATATTTTCTGAATGTATGTTTATGGAATGTAATTCAGCTAATATTTTTGTTCTATTGTTTTGGTTGTGTGATCTTTTAATTTTGGTGTTTATTACAGGTCTACAAATTTTGCTGACATACTTAGTTGAAAAAGAGATCACAATATTATTCCTACATAGCTTTTCATCTTGCATGGGCACATTTTCCATGGCCTTGGAAGTTGATGAAAAGTCAAACATCTTATGGTTATTGAATTCTCATCAATGATTGCAATAGTGGAATTAAGGAAGTGTTGATCCTATTTTCATTGGTTAACCACTGATCTTTTCAAAGGCTTAACTCACAAACACGTTGTTTTCATGGCTTACGTCCATTAGGATTTTATTTTTCATATTATTTGGTTAAACTTCTTATTACCCTATCTTTCTTATTTGCTTTTACAAATACTTGGTTAAGCTAGGAATTCATATAGTTACATAGTTAGATTGCATTCATCATAAAACTTGAAAAATACAAAATATATATATTTTTTTGTACGGTTGTTATTTTGAAACAACTAGCCAATTTAAAATCTTTTCCAAATTGTTTAACAAACCGACAAAGGCCTCCTCATGAACACTCACATTTATCTTCAATTGAGCAGAACCCAATAGGGCACAAGATCACTTGGAACCTTGGAGTTGATCCCAGATCAACTTTTCAAGAGAGGAGTTTGAAAGGATTAATGTCATTAATTATCGTGCATAACTACAACTCAACAGACTTCCCACTCGATAAATGGCTTCCTGACAAAGGACTGAATGAACACCCTCCTAGACAAACTTGTCAAGGAGGAGGTGTTAACTATGGACAGCGATGGAGCTAAGGCGAAGGATGTTGAGGAAGTAATTACTTGAAGGAGGGCAGTTAGCCCTGTTGGTTGTTTTTCTTTTAGCTATAATGATATCGGTTAATCTAAACTTGATGCACTATGGAGCTTTTTGTTATTTGTATAAGTTTAATTTCTGGACCGTTAGTAGTAGTATGTTGTTTTACTACTAGAATACTTTTGTTGTTTATCTGCTTGATCCTAGTAGAACTGATGTTGTTATGGCTGTTATAGATTATATTAGTTTTTAAAAGTATAAAACTGGTGTTGGTTAGATGATAGGGAGGTGACCTTCAGCTGATTTCTCAGCCTTTTTCTACTCAAGGATCAGCCCCTCTCTGCCACCTATATACTTCAAAAATTTGTAGATTGTTTGCTCTTTGGTATAAATGTAACAACAGAAAATTAAGCTATCTTTATTCTTTGGCAGCACTAGTTAAATCTTCAAATCGAGACAGTCACATCATTTATTGGAATCTACCTCTCTTATTGGCTATGAGCATAGGATACGCATGCACAGAAGTGGGCGGATTCTGTTGGCCCCGTAGTCAGTGTTCATATCTATCGACCCCTTCCTAGTTCGGAGGTGAACTTAACTGCACTTTGATCTAGAGTGCGAGTCTAGGGTAACTATGTTAGCTATGGATTGGCAACATAAGTTGCTTCTAGATAAAGCCCACATAATCCTGATTCTTCCCGGATAGCCATTGACATAACCATCATTCATACTAGATAGCCATTGACGTCATTCATACTAGATAGTCACTTACGTCATGCCATTTCTCTTTCGGCTCTGTATTCTGATGCTCTAGTAGTGACAAATCAGCTTTTCCCTCATTTGCGTCTATATTTTTATTCTCTGGCACTAACAAATTGGTGTACATTTTGATGCTCTGTTGCTGTCAAGTGAGCCTTTTGGTAATTTTGTTTGGGAAAGGAATACAGGTTATGTAAGCCTATATTCAGCATCCATTCTTGTTCATTTTTGCGTCTTGAAGTTGTTGAGCAAGTGCTCTGAATATGAGTCAACCTTACGGTGCTCCCCAATCATATGGTGCTTATGGACCTTATGGTGGTCCCCCACCGTCTGGTGGTTATGCAAGACGATATAGTCTCCACATGTTTGTATATTTTAAGTTCTTCGTAACATGATCGATAGTTTCTATTAATCATTTTACCAGTTGGGTCTTCGATTAATTTTTTGTAGTGTTTTATTTCGTTACACCAGTAGGGAATGTGTTAGTTTCCACTACATATTAAATGCATTTCTTCCACCTATTTTATATAGATTATCCATGTACCAAGCCTTGCAGATCTTTTTAGAAGTTCGCTATAGCATGCAACAGACACATTGTTCGTAATGATCTGTCCAAATTTTCAAATTTTAGGTATCTGAACCAGTATTCGAACCAGAGACAACCTCATTACTCTAATATACGATAGTCTTATCATACTGGGACAACCTCTATTAAGTCCATCATACCTTCACAAGATTCCTCGCTAAATACTCCGTATGCCTTGCCTTTCTTTCACGATGTGTGCAGTAGATACGCTAACTAAATCCTACTACCTCTAAGCTCTATCAAGTATTGACTGATTCTGCTCGTAGATAAGTCAAATAGTATATTCTAATTAGAAAAATTGAATTTGAGGAATGATAAACGATTTGTAGTTATTTTATTAAAAAATATGTGTTTTTTTTTTAATTAAATAATCGAGAGAACAAAAAGAGGTACAATATCAAAAGAGGGGGGGAGGCGAGCCTCAACCACCAAGATCAATGTCCAACAATCAGCCTAAATAAGCCAACTAACACATTAAGTAGCAATGGTAACAAGATTACAAAAAGAGGAGACAAATAAGCTATTCCAAAACATCATCATGATCATCGAACCAAGCTGTCCATCCTAGCTCTCCTTCCATCCACACGACTTTCTTCCGCTCGAGAAGTTGAGCAAAGGAGTCATGTCTATCAAAAAAGGAGCCTCTGTTCGCATGTATTTCCTTGAGCAACTCCTTAAGAGCTTTTCCAAAAGCAGTCTGGTTATCAAGAATGCTAGCCAATTCCAACCCATGCCTCATCTCATAAATGAACATAGTAGTGAGCCCATCATGGAGGAATCTTTTTAGCTTGTCCATCTCGAGCTTCATAATGCAACAAATCTGCAAGACAATCTTAAAATAGATGAATTTCAAATGAAACAAAGTAAGGGATCTACCAATATCTTGAAATTTTTCCTCATTTCTACATTTCCAAATAAACCAAAGAATGTGAGAGGATAGAATATTCCAGAAAAAATTAGCATCCTTTTTAAGACCAAATAAGTTGCCAAGAATGGTGCCTAAAACAGGAACATGATCAGCTATAGAAATTTCAAAAAACTTACATATAATCCTAGCAACTTGACAAGTAAAAAATATATGCCTTAAATTTTTAGGAACCCTACAAATAGTACAAAGTTCAGCATCACCAACATGATTTTTAATAGGAAGTCTATCGAGAAGAAGCTGCCATTTAAAATTTAAGATTTTGGGGGTAATATGCGATTTCCAAAATCTGTCAAGAATTTTTTGCCATTCAAGAGAGTTCAAGTTCATATACCAAGTAGTATTAAGGTGAGAAATAACAGAGTTGTCATTATTGAGAACCTTATATATATCTTTAGCTTTAGTTTTACGTAGGAGAGATCCATCATCCCAACGGAAATTTAGAAATCTATGAGAGTCCACATCACACCTGCAAGGAAGATTAAGAGTGCGGCAAGCATTGACAACCATATTATACGTACGTTTATGGGAGATAGGAAGATCGAACTTGATTCTAATATCCTGCCAACTAACAAGGTTATCATTCTCCAAAATGTCAATAAAGCTTTGGATGCCAAGGTTGTTCCAAAATTTCGCAGAACAACCTTGAGTCATGGCAAGAGGCTTACCATTATGATGCAGATTCCACCATATAGAACGCTCACCATGAATAGAGTTATTACTAGCAAAGTTGGAATTATAGATGAAACCCCTCACAAGTTCGCAAGCTTTCCAGATAGACAAATGAAATAGAGTAATAGAGGATTTAAATATATTATTTATTATAAGCATAGATGTAAATAAGTGAAATGATATTTTCTTTTAAGAATAAGCAAATTGTAATTATATTAATGGCATCTAAATTCCATCATATACAATGCTTCTTTTGTTGTTATGGATATTTCATTCATGTAAGTATGAATATTCATTTTAAAAGATATTAATTTTGAAAAGTATAATATAGTATAATTGTCTATATTATAATGATAAAAAAATATTTATTTATAATATTGAGAAGTTTTTGTTATTCTTTTAGATAATAATGTTTAATGAATATTTAAAGATATTATTTAGATTACACTTTCTAAAAATTTTGTCTATTTTTTTATGTTAGAGGGTATTATAGAAAGAGTATGAGATGTTAGAAATCAAATACATTTGAAAATTGAAGTTTCATATGAGAATTCAACCTTAGTAGTGATAATAGGGAGATAAGTTCTGAAATGTTTTTAACATGATAGAATATTAATAAATACTTGAATTTCTCATTGTTAAATTGTGTAGAAATATGATGGATAGTTCTTTTGAACTTATCACAAAGGATAGAGTGATATACCTTTCATGTCTCCTAAACCAAAATTTATATAAAATGTATCTTAAGTGTTACAAGATAAAAAATAATTCTTTAATAAATATTAGTCATGATTCAACATAGAATAGGGTTACCATTCTTTTATTGTTAACATTGTATAAACATTGGTAAGTTCATTATTGTTTAAGTCTTATAACTAGAAGTAAAATGAAGGATTTAGTAATTTAGACTATGTCAATTATTTATCTAAAATAATTAAGAATATTTATAGAATTGTGAAATAAATTGAAGTATAGAAGAAGATTATATGTAATCTTCTTACTGATTCAACATAATATTTGAATATGGATTTATAGTGTAAACATTTTTATTTAAGTTTGACATGTCACTTGCATAAGTAAAATGTTAGCTACTAACTAACATCTTATGTAATAATTTAACATTGATTCATGATTTAGCTATTTTGTTTTCAATATGAAATGGACAGAAATTAATACGTTGATAAGAAATTGCATCTAATTTTATGAATGACACATTAGGAAGGAAGGAAGCCCCAATAAGCTTAAGTGGTAGCCCAAGATCTAAATAGGAACAAGGATTTTCCTTCTCTAAATAATGTAATTGAAATAAAATAGGGATTATTAGGTAATTTAATCGATATATTAGAAAGGCCACTAAAAATTAATAAATTTCACTCCCACTGCACTGAGGAGATAAACTCAAGTCCCAAACAAGATAACAAAACAAAAGTAAAAAAAAACATTTAGGTCAAGGAAACACCTAAAACAAAACTATCTCAAAGGTTACCAAGACACAAGTATCATCTAAATCCCAGAGGAAACACAAACATGTAGGAAATCTACTATGCAAGTGGGAAAGTGTGATTGCATGAGCCAACTCTAAGGTCACCCTAGTAGCTTCGCTAGACTTTGCTCCCTAGTGTCTTTATGTGGTACCAATATCTTATTAATTCATTTTAAACCCATTTAATAAAATGCTATCACTTATTAAAGCAACCTACAATGAGTTACACAAGTAACTTCTTTAGGGATCCAACCTCCATTGCAAGCCACTTCCCAATATGAAATACAGATAACCTACCCTAAGCTTAGCAAAAGTAGAAGGTCTTATACGATCATAAAACACACATCAGTTCTTAAACAAGTAATTTGAAAGTATTGAAATATCCCTAATCAAAATCACAAGTTTTACCAATACAATCATCCTAAAAAGACTGATCAAAAATCAAGTACACATATTCCAAACTATGAAATCACAATGACATCACCAAAAAAAATATATCACATAATCACCTTAGTTCTATAAAAGCAACTGAGAAGCTATCCAAAGAAAGCTAATTGAAGACTTAAAGGTTACACCATAAAAGTCACACCATTCAATTGAGTTCCACACAACAGAAACTAGAGGCAATAGCAACCAATAGATCAAACTCATCAAGGAAGACATGTGACTACATCACAATGGCTAGATATAAAAGATTGGATACATAACATCATCATAGAATGAAATTCTCAAGCCTCTGGTAATACAACCTGATTGGTCAAACACTAAGTCAACCAAAACCCAACAACAATAAACCACACATCATCAAGAGTACATACAAAAGTAACTTTCATAATCCATTAGGTTTTGAAAACATGATAGTTCAATTTTCACTAAAGGTTTACAAGATTTCATTTTTGCTTTCAGGTAATACAGATTCACTAAAGTTCTCAAGTTGACACGAGTCTCAACACTCAAAAAATCATAACATGTTGTTTAAACATAGTTTTTCTAGTGCGACTCGTTATCAGAATCCAAGATTTTATAAATAAATAGGTTATAGTTTTCATCTTTTCAAAATATGTTAACTACTCGGGTTTTTTGAATAATAAAATATCCCTAGTGTAGGTTCACTAATGTTTCTGAGCTCACAAGAATAATAGATTGAAAAATCTTATTTAAAAATCAATTTAAATATGATATTGGACTATCAACCAAAACCTAAATTTAGCAATTTTCCCATTTCACAAAGCAATAATCATTTAATTCAATCATCATTAGATTTAAAATAAATAATTGGAATAATAATCCTATTGGTCTAAAACAAACAACCATCCCCAAACTCATCATTTAAGACCAACATATAATCAAACTTCATAATAAAAATAATTAATTAATATTATTAAACCTTAAGTCTAATAATAATTCAATTAATTATTAACAATTAAGACATTTGTTACTTACACTAATTAATATAACCATTTGCAAATGTATACTAAAACATTTATTAATAAAATTTGAATCAATTTTAAAAATACATGAAAAACTATATAATAAAAAAAAATCTTAAAAGAATGGAAAAAAACAAAATACATTTACCACCGACCTATTTATATAAATTGCCACAATAGAGTACTAGTACGTCAGTAGCCCCTACAACTGTTGTAGCAATACATCGCCACCAATAGTGGAAAAACAAAAGGGAGAAAGGGGGGTGGGGGTTTGGAGGCCTCCACCCACCTAAACATAAATATTTATTTATTTTTAAATATCACGTGACAAACAAAACTATAAAACACTCCTCAATTAATTAATTTTAGTATTTAATAATATAATTATATAGTATTTACAAATTAATATGTAATTATATATATATATATATATATATATATATATAACCTGGTATAGAAACCTAGATCAAACAATCAAAACCTATAAAAGAAAATAGGTTTTCTTTTCAAAACCCATGTCATGATTGTAATAATTCCATTATGAATAATCTAAATTAAAACAAACAATGGTTTCTAATCTCAAATTAACAAACAAGGTTTACTAATTTCCAATTCGTATACTGAATGTTTTGAAAATGATGAATAGCCAAATTCACACACAAAGGTTTCAAATCATCAAATTTGTTTACAAAGGTTTCTCGAACAAAGAACAATCAAATTCAAACACAAGGGTTTCAATCTTCATTTGTTTATAGATGATTTGGAAATAAAAAACAATAGGATCACAACAAGGGTTTCAAATTCTCAATTCATATACATAGGTTTCTCAAATGAAGAATGATAAAATTAGATACAAGTGTTTCAACCTATTTGAATTCTGAAAATAGATTCTCAAACATGGAGAAGACTAAGAAATCAAGAATAAGCAACTACTGGACAAAGCCACAAGATCCTACCTAGATTTGATGCTAAAACAAAATGCACAAAATATGCAAAAATTTTCTTTTCCTTTAAAAATCCTCTTTTTAGAAATAGGCTCCTCCAAAATATGTCTTTGGAGAAATGAACTCTAATTTCTCGTTAAAGAGTTTTTTCCCTAAATCAAGGATTTGATTTTGCAATCACACAAAAACTCCTATTTATAATTACTTTATTAAATTTTAATTTCATGCACCACATTTTGCAATTTAATTAAAATAAAATTTATTAAATTAATTCTTTCTATCTCTTATAAAATCATGTGACACTTTTAATATACTATTTATTAACTTAACTAATAATATTAGTTAGAGTTTATTATTAAAATAAAATTGCTAAATAAATTATTACTCGATTAAATAAATATAAAATGCCAAAATTAGAACTTTAAGAAAATCTTTTAAGTTTAATTCTTTTATTTAATTAATTTCTCAATTAATTAAATTTAATCAAATATTAAATTTTCTTTATAAAACTTTCATTAAATTAATTGATTAAATTATCTTTTAATATGATTTAATTATAATTGCAAATCAGAACAGACCCACGAGACTAAATATGACAACTCAACTAAAAACAAAGAACAAAGTCAAACTCTAGGGTCAAAATCATGAATTCATGTCACTTGTCAATTTGGAACTCAGATACTTGTCCTACTTTCTAGAACAAATGGCTTAGGTTAGGATTTGGACTCAAGAATTATCTCGCCACTTATACCATTGAGATACTGTGATGGGGTATGCTCAGCCTGGTGATTTAGGGAAGTCGATACCTAGTACCTACAATCTGCATAAAATCCATGCATGTACATGCTCATATATTCTAAACTAAATAGGCAATGGTAAGGAGTAGTACATCGTGTAGATCTTGACTAGTAGGTGACTATGACTCCCTCCCTCAACAACATCAAAAATGTCAATCATAATGTAAAACATACGCATAAACCATATAGATACAAGTATGGGTAAGTAACCATAGAAACTACATATAAATAATTCATCTAATAACATCATTAAATAACCAAAAATCTCTAAATGAACATACATGTATCATCATCAAAAATAATCTTGAACACATGAAATAACTTAGTAACTCATCACATATATAAACTTAGTATGAAATACATTTGATCTAATCTTGTAACCAAGTACTGATAATCATAAACATTTTTAAAAAAAGGCTTAAAAGAATCTAACAATACAATCATAAAAGTCACCTAGGGGTATGCATTACAACATGTCCCCATGTACACATTTGTTTAGATAATGTGTCCCTAGGTACACATTGAGTTTGGTGATATGCACCCAATATTTTGAGCTAAAAATTTCATAGTTCTTGTTATTATACATATTCTTCCTAGATATAATCAAATGGGTATGTATCTTATTTTTACACACCTAAAATGGGGAAGAATATTATTTAAAGGGGTTTTCCTTAGTCAAACCCATGTTTATGAATTATCCTCAAATATGAATTGAAACTAAGGATTATGTACCACCATATAACTTGATGATATAATTCTTCTTTGTATGTTATCATAAATATTGACAAAATAGCTTGAACTCCAAAATAACACTAAAGATAATTGTGAAAGATAATCCTTAGGTGATGGATAGTGTAGTTTTCCAAGAAAACTTGAAAAAGAAGAAGAAGAATGTATGAGAGGATTGAAGACCCAGATACTTGGATTGATGTGATCTTCTAGTGTGAAGATTGTTTATTATATAATTATGTGTAGAATGGTGCTCCCTTGTGGAAATGTACTGAACCTGTTGACAAATTTTTTTTGTTTCAATATGATTGAGAAGATATTATAAGGCAATTGAATACCATTTTCCTAGAGGTAACAAATAAGTGTCGAATATTATAGAAGATAAAACCTATTTCTAGAAAGAGAGAAAGCCTTAGAAAAAAAATTAAGGTTATTTTTGCTAAGGAAATGATAGAGACAAGCTTAGAATCAAGTGTCAAACTATGTTCCTAAAGGTAAAACCTAATGAGAACACCCAATATTATTGGGAAAATAGTTACACAACTAAATTAGCATTTAGGAGTTGAAGAGATGGACTTAAAGTGAAAGAGAAAAATGGGTTGTCAAACCAATAAATTTAAGGGACTTGATTAGACTAACTTATTATTACTAATCCCTATCTATCAGAGAAGAAGTATGTAAGTATACTTCCCATCTTTTGAAGTGTTGATATATGATTGAAAAGATCACTTGGGTAAGAAAATTTTGAAAGAAGGCTATGCATTTTCAATCATTGTTTTGTCACTGATGTTAAACAAGCCCCATGCTAGTAAGGAAATTACTTATATATTTCAAGCACTATCACTTAGTTGATTGAGGAGGAGGATTTGATATACAAGATGTAACAAAAGTGCCTAGAGGAAAGGTTGAGTTATGATTATGTATTGAAGTGCAAGAATCAATTAAGACAATGATAATATAATATATTGATAATCTACTTGTGGTTACAAAATGATTGGTTACAGTTAGAAAGTTCAGATGAAAAAGGTTGGTCAAAGTTAGTGGAAGCCGAGCAAAAAGTTAGTTGGAGCCAAGTGAAAGAAATTTCTAGTGGATGTCGAGCAAACTAGTGGATGCCAAGAAAGTTAGTAGGTGCTAAGCAAGGTAGTTGATGCTGAGTGATTTTTAGTATGTGTTGAGCACCAGTAAATTTAGTTGATACTGAGTAACACAATATGTGCCAAGAATCAATAATTTAATAATTTTGAGCTATTACATTATGAAAAAGATCAAAGAATCACCAAATAAAAGCTGACAAGTTTGTTTTCTTGGAACTTGTAAATCGGTAGAAAGATAAGATTGATGAGCTAGAGTCATTGAATCTTATGTAAACCATTTTGAAGGAAAATTTTAATGCATTCTAGAAGAATTTTCTAGAGAAGAAAAGATATGGGGTAGACACATTATATCCTACCTAATCCATCAAAAAACCTATATGTAGGGATGTCTGGTCATGAAGCAAACTTTGTTGGAGGTCAAAAGTTTTTAGATGCAAACATATGACAAGGTGAAGGAAGAGGGTCTGCTTCATTAAGTGAGTCAAGAGAAGAAGTTTGCAATGAGAAGCTAAGCAAGAAGGCTAGAAGAAAATGAATGCTTGAAGGGTGAACAAGTTTTCAAAATTGCAAAGATTGGAAGTCAAGAAGAAATGAGGACTGAATAGTGATCTGTAATGTACAAGTATGGTTGTAAGTTGTATCAGATCAAAGCTCTACTATTACTTTCTAACAATTGTATCAGATTAGGGTAAATACTTTAGAGAAAGGTTGACTTAACAGTCATTGTAAAATCCTTTAATAGGGTGGCATTCCAAGTGAATGGCCTAAAGTCCTCTAAGAAGGCTCACATTTAACAGGGTAATTGAGATCCCTTAACCAGGCTACATATAATAGTGTGTGTTGTAACATTTAATAGGGTTCGCCTTTAATAGGGCATCCCTTCAGAAGAGTGAAAAATTAGTAGCATGTTACTTGTGTTTTTTCCCAAATTGGGTTTCCACGTTAAATCATTGTGTCAAGTGTACTGCTGAATATGGTGTGTCTTATGGTTTACATTTCTACATGTTAGTTTAATGGTAACATATTAGCTTTGGTTAACACATAGTGAATGCATGCATGGTTAAGAAAGTTTGAAGGGTTCACTAAATAGTGAAAAGTTTTATTTTGTACATCTAGACCTTGAATAACTAATTCAGGCCCCCTCCCCCCTCTCTCAGTTATTCTAAAGGAATTGTAACAATTGGTATCAAAGTGAGGTTACTTAAGAGGATTAGTTTAAGGTACTAAAAGAATAAAGATTAGAATGTCAAATAGAGAGGTACCCAAGCTAAACAGAGATATCTTTTCTACATGGAAAAGTTTGATGAAGCTACATCTTGGAGGACTTGGAGATTATGCAAAAACTTGCATTACACTAGAACATGTTGATCCAACAAGAGCCCTAACTGCTAAAGACTTGAAGAAAAAGAAAGAACACAATTAGGCAATGTTGGAGATTGCCTCTACCCTAAGCTATGTTGAGTTTTATGACATCAAAGAACTTAAAAGTGCAAAGTAGATGTGGGATGCCCTAACCACTATCAATGGTGGAGACAAAAATGTTCAAAAAGCCAAGTCATAGAGCCTAAGAGGTAAGTTTGAAAACATGAGAATGGAAGAAGGTGAAAACATTTCACAATATGTTGCTAGAATAAAAGAAGTTGTTAGTGTAATAAAAGTTGCTACTAGTAAAATAGATGATGATATTGTTCTAAGTAAAGTTTTGAAAACATTGTTTCCTATGTATGCCATTAGAGTGTCTACAATTCAAGAGTTAAAATGTATGTCAGGAAATGATCTAACCCTTGAAGGTTTGGTTGGAAGACTCATTGCTTTTGAGTTATCTAATTTTGACAACTATAGACCAGAAAGTATTAAATTAGCTTTCAAAGAAAAATTGTAAATAAAGGATTATGAGGAAGTAAAGCCAAAGAAGAAGAAAAGAAAGATAAAGTATGCATCTAGTGATATTAGTACAGATGAGGAAGATATTGAACAATTGAAAGCATTACTGGCAAGAAGATTTCATAAAGGAAAAGAAAAATTGAAAGTTAAGCTACCTATCGTTTGTTTTAATTGGAATGAAGTTGGTCCTATTGTAGCAAGATGCACATAGAAGAAAAACTTCAGAGAAGGGAACAAGTAAAAAAATAGAAGAGATGATGATGGAAGAGACTCTAAAGATAACAGCACGAAGTGATGCTACATCTCTGATGAAAATAACTCTGATGAAAATGACGATGAAGTGGTATATGTTGTAATAAAGGATGAATCAGGTGAGGATGAGGCTATTGCACCTATGACTTGTGTGAACACAAATGAAAAATGTATCATTGATAGTGGATGCTTACATCACATGATTGGAGACAAAATTAAGTTCATTACCTTAACTTGTTATGATGGAGATAGTGTAAGATTTCATAATAATGCACCATGTTCAATAAAAGGAAAGGGTCTATTAAGCTTATAGACAAGATCTCATCTGAAAATTCTTACTATGTTGAAGGATTGAATTATAACCTATTAAGTGTGTCACAATTGAATAATTCAGAATGCAAACTTGAGTTTGAAAACAAATCAGCCAAAATATATGATACAAATGGAAACTTGATTGGAAAAGCTGATCAAACTAGGAGTAATCTATTCTATTTGGATATAGAAGATGCTACTTGTGTTATTGAAAAATTTGATGATGCATGTCTTTGGCACAAAAGATTATTTCATGTTACCTTTGAAAATCTAATTAGTATTAGCAACATGAAAAGAGTTAGAGGTTTTCATAAGTTGATGAAACCAAAAAACATAATGTGTAAACAATGTTAGCTAGGCAAGATGACAAAGTCAAGCTTTAAAAGTAAAGCTTATACCTCTAAGGAAATACTTGAAATTGTTCATACTAACTTGTGTGGACCTATTATATTGCAAAGGTATAAAGGAGATAGGCACATAATGCTGCTTGTTGATGATTCTCATGTTTCTAAAACAAAAATTAGATGCTTTTCAAATGTTTAAATAATACTTGCTAATAGTTGTGAAAGAAATAGGTAAGGACTTGAAATGATTCAGATTAGATAGAGATTTCACATGAATTTGAGATGTTCTACAATGAAAGAGGAATCAAAAGATAGACATCAACACCTAGGACCCCTTCCACAAAATGGAATTTCTAAAAGAAGAAACAAATCTACAATTGACTATGCTAGAACACTAATGATGGAGAAAAATGTTGCTCTAAAATATTGGAGAGAAGCTATAAGTACTACAATATATAGTTTGAACTGTGTGCAAGTAAGGAAAGGTACCCACTCAAAACCTTTTGAACTATGGTATTGTCAACCACCTAATGGGAAATATTTTAAGGTATTTGGAAGCAAATGTTATATTTTTAAAGATGTTAGGAGTAGAAAGTTTGATGGCAAGATAGAATAAGGTGTATTCCTTGGTTACTCCACAAGAAGTTAAGATTATATGTGTTTAATTACTAACACTAAAAAAATTGTGAAAAGAGAAAATGTGAATTTTGATGAGTTTACATAAGCACATGAGGCTGAAACTACAAAAGAACCAGAAGACTACAAGACATTTGCATACTATTATGAAGGAATGCCTACTGAAGAAGATGTTACAAATCATGGAACCAATCAACAACATGTTTCAAAAACTGCTAAGTCACATCCTGTGAATTCCATGTTGCATTCATATGTCGAGTTGAAAAATAAGGAGAATGCACAATTCTAGCTCTAAGATTGGCACACATGAAAGAGATACTGAAATACCTGATAGAGATGCACATAGTGATACTAAAGCTGAGAGATAGAATGTAGCCATAACAACTGAGCCAAGATTACCCAAATATGTTAAAAGATAGCATCCTGTAGATCAAATCATTGGAGACAAAGATGCAAGGCCAATGAAAAGAAATAGATCGAAATGTGAAGCATGTTTGCTCAGCATGAAGGAACCTAAGACAGTGAGAGATATGTTGGAGGATGATAATTGGTACAAGGCCGTGGAAGAAGAAATTTAGAAGTTAGAAAAGAACAACACTTGGAGCCTAGTTCCTAGAGCAGAAGACAAGAATGTGATTGCCACAAAATGGGTATTCAAGAATAAGCTAGATGAGAATGGTGAAGTAACAAGAAGAAAAGAAAGACTAGTTTGCAAAGGGTATGCACAAGAAGAAGGAATTGATTATGGTGAAAGATTTGCCCCTGTTGCTAGAATGGAAGGAGTAAGAATTCTGCTTGCTTATGCTACTTACAAATGTTTTAAATTTTATCTGATGGATGTCAAGTCTGTATTTCTAAATGGGATATTAGAAGAAGAGATCTACACTGAATAGCCATAAGGATTAGTTGACAAAAATAATAAGAACATGGTATGTGGATTGCACAATGCCCTATATGGATTAAAACAAGCACCAAGAGAATGGTATGAAAAACTTCATACTTATCTTGTTAAGATTGGATTCAAAAGGATAGATGATAACAACAATTTGTACATGAAGATAGATAAAGAAAAAAGGCATACTATTATCTAAATTTTTTGTTATGACATAATGCTTGGAGGACGAGATGATCTATGTAAAAAAATTTCAAACTAGATGAAGCAAGAGTTTTAAATGTCAATTTTTGGTGAGATCAAATTCTTTGTGGGATTACAAGTCTATCAAATTTAGTATGATGTATTTATCACTTAGTCAAAAAATATCAAGGAGATATTGAAGACATTTGGACTTAAGGATTCAAAACCAGTAAGTACACTTATGGTAACAACACTCAAGCTATCAAAGAATGATGAATCAGCTAAATTCAATCAAACATTATACAAATCTATGATTGGCAAACTACAATATGTATACATATCAAACCTAATATTGCATTAGCTGTGGGAATAGTTGCTTGATTCTCTACTAATCCTAGAGAGAATCACTTGGTGAAAATAAAAAGAATAATGAGATACTTGAAAGGAATAGAAGAGGGTGGTTTATACTATAAGAAGAATGAAAAGTTTGAACTAAAGGCTGACACTAATGCTGATTGGGTTAAAAATATTGATGATAGAAAGAGCACCAGTGGAGGAGCATTTGTCTTAGGTAGAGGACTTGTTACATGGACAAGCAAGAAGTAGACTTGTCCTTCCCAATTTATTGCTGAAGCAGAATATGTTGCTACTACCATTAACAACACAAGCATTGTATAGATCAAATAGTTATGAAAGGGAATGAAGGAAGATATCACTAAACTAGTGACACTTTATTATGACAATACAAGTGCTATAAATATATCAAAGATTCCTGTCATGCATATAAGGACCAAGCACATTGCAATAAAGTATCATTATATAAGGGAGTTGGTTCAAGATAAACAAGTGAAGATGGAATATACCAACACAAAGGGGAAAATTTCTGATATCTTCACCAAAGCATTGCCAAAGGATGCTTATGAGTATCTGAGAGGTAAACTAGAGGTGATGCCCCTATCAAAGGCTCTATAAAAGATAGATGGAGTACCATGTATCAAAAAAGTTGACATTCATTTCATACACATTGATGTAGTCAATTTTACTTTAGGAAATTGTCTAAAGTAATCATAGAACTAAAACTTTAAATTAGTCACAAGCAAGGTGGTAGAGGGAGCAAATTGAAGAGCCTACAAAAGCTTATATCTACATATACAAAAGATGCCAAGTGTTAAGTATATGTCTTTAGCATTGTTTTCAAAGAGGGATAAAGTACAAGAAACTAATCAAGTGCATATTGATCAAGAGGAAGATGGTCAAAGCAAAAAAAAATGTTAGAGGGAGAAAGTACATTGGTAGAAAGCACAAGGAACTAATCAATACATAAGAGGAACAATGAAGTGAGAATACATCATTAGAAGATCATAAGAATGAAGTAAAGGTACATCATTAGAAGATTAGAAGACTAAATCAAAAGATTAGATGAATAAAAGAAAGAAAAGGGGAGAAAGTGTAAAACAATCAAAAGAGGGATCAAAAAAAGAGAGGGAAGTATTCAAATATTCTGCTGATCCATGATAGAAGAGAATTAGATAAGAATTATTTTTTCACCTAGAAAGGATTTGCAAATAGAGGGAGAAGTATTTTTCATAAGATTTCTTTTTGGTATTGCCTTACTATTTTAACCTAGTTAGTTTGATAGAGCAACATGTTCATCATTTGTTTGGCTGGTTGATTAGTTTGGTTTGCCATCAATGCCAAAGAGAGAGATTGTTGATATATGATTGAAAAGATCACTTGAGTAAGAAAGTGTTGAAAGGAGACTATGTGTTTTCAATCATTGTTTTATCACTGATGTAAAACATGCCCCATGCTGGTAAGACAATTGCTTATACGTTTCAACCACTATCACTTAGTTGATTGATGAGGAGGATTTGATCAACAAGATGTAAAAAAAGTACCTAGAGGAAAGGTTGAGTTATGATTATGTATTGAAGTGCACTAATCAGTTAAGATAGTGACAACATAATGTATTGATAATCTACTTGTGGTTACAAAATGACTGGTTACACATAGAAAGGTTAGAAGAAAAAGGTCCAAGTCAAAGTTAGTGCAAGCTGAGAAAAACATTAGTTAGAGGTGAGTAAAAGAAATTTCTAGTGAATGCCAAGTAAACTGGTGGATGTCAAGCAAGTTAGAAGGTGCCAAGCAAGGTAGTTGATGCCAAATGATTTTCAGTATGTACTGAGCACCAGTAAAATTTAGTTGATGCCAAGTAACATAGTATGTGTCAAGCATCAGTAAATTGATAATGTCGAGCTACTGCATTATGAAAAAGATGAAAGAATCACCAAATAAAATCTGACACGTTTGTTTTCTTAGGACTTGTAAATTAGGAGGAAGATAAGATCGATGATCTAGAGGCACATAATCTTATGTAAACTATTTTGAAGGAAAATTCTGATGGATTCTAGAGAAGACAAGATATGGGTTACATACATTGTATCCTACCTAATCCATCAAAACCCTAATTTTTGAGATGGATAATGAATAGGAAAAAGAGTTCTAATTCCCTATATGTAGGGATTTCTGGTCATGAAGCAAAGTTGGTTGTAGGCCAGAGAGTTTTTGGATGCAAAATTCTAACAAGGTGAATGAAGAGGGCCTACTTCATTAAGTGATTAAGAGTAGAAATATTCAATGGTGAGCTAAGTAGGAAGGCTGGAAGAGAATGAATGCTTGAAGGAGGAACAAGTTGTCAAAACTATAAAGATTGGAAGCCAAGCAGAGATGAGGACTAAATAGTGATCTATAATCTGCAAGTAAGGTTATAAGTTGTATTAGATTAGGGTAAATCCTCTGGAGAAAGGTTGAATTAATAGTAATTGGAAAATCCCTTAATAGGACAACATTTCAGGTGAATGGCCTAAAGTCCTCTAACAAGGTTCACTTTTATCAGGGTGATTAAAATCCCTTAACTGGGTCACATTTAATAGTGTGTGTTGTAACCTTTAACAAGGATGTCCTTTAATAGGGAACCACTTTAGAAGAGTGAAAAAGGAGTAACATGTTACCGATGGTTTTTTCCAAATTGGGTTTCCATGTTAAATCATTGTGTTAAGTGTACTGATGGATATGTTGTGTCTTATACTTTACATTTCTACATGTTAGTTAAATAGTAACATATCAGCTTTAGTTATCACACAATGAATGCATGCATGGTTAAGAAAGTTTGAAGGGTTCATTATGTATATGACCAATGTTAGTATGCTAATAAAAACCAAATTTAAATAAAGATTCTACAAACTAAACAAAATTCATAAACTTCAAGATAGACTAAGATGAGCTCTCAATTAAGAATATGAGCCATTAATGGAATCTCTCAATAAGAAGCTCTCTTGTTGAGTGGCTTTGTCTAAATAGATAGGATGTATGCTCAAGCTTATGCTTCAAAGAGGGCTTCAAATGGAGTTGGAATTTGGGTGTGAGTGTATGGTTTTGATGTAAAATGGCTTCTTAAAATGGCATTATGACTTTACTTCATGGATTGTGTTGCTTTGCAAAGGGGAAGGATCCAATTTATAGGCAAGAGGCTTGAGGGATTGAGGGCTAAGATGCAAAGATGGGAAAAAGCTCATGGAGGGCTCAGATTGCATGAGAGGAGAGCACATGGATTGTGCTTCCTTATAGCCAATCAGGGAGTGACACATGTCACAGGGTGAGAGGATGGAGGAAAGGGGAAGGATGAGTCAACGAAGGAGGCTCAAGGGATAAAATCTTCATAAAGACCCTCATAATGGATTGTAAGAGCAATAAAAGGGCTTGGAAGAGTCATTTATGGCCTAGTGGGCTTCATAAAGTTTTATGGTTGGGATATTTTGAAGAAGATGAGAGGAATTTCGACTTGGGCTTGATTAGGAAAGTTCTAAGCTTGCTTAGGATTGTGCAAATGATTATAGGATGGATTAGGATGGTTTAGGATTAGCTTAGGGATAGGCAAGTGGATGGCATTTAATGAGGGTGGGTGAAGGAGGAGATATTTGTTAACTTTGGCTTGGGTTAGTAAGTCTTAACCCATGTTTAGAGAATGTGACAAGGTTAGGAGGGGATTAGGATTAGGTTTAAAGACATCTTCTAGAAGAGTCTAGACTTTGGATGAGGATAAAGACTTTCTAGAATAGTTTAGAATTTCCTAGGATGAGGATGAAGACTTTCTAAAAGAGTCTAGAACTTCTTAGGATGAGGATAAATTAGATTTTTGGGAAATAAATAAAGTTTTATTTATTTCAAGGGTTTGGGTTGAGGAGATATTTATTAAAACTTTTTTAATAAACATGAGGATTAATATTTAATCTTAATTAAATATTTTGAGTTGGGATTACGGGTAGGAAATGATGGGATTAACCTTTAATCAAAATTAAAGAAGGATTAGAAGATTTTGGAAGAGGTTACTAGTCTTAAAGAAATTGGCTAAGTTTTGGGCAAAAAATAAATTTTTTATTTATTTAGGGTTTTTTGGTCAATTTATTATTTAAATAATTAATAAATAAGAAAATAATGTTTAAATAAGATTTAAACATTTTTGGGAGGGATTCCTTAATTAAATATTTTTAATTAGCATAAAAATAAATAAATAAATTAAATAATTAATTAATTAATAAATGATGATGTAATCAAGAATTTTTCAGAAAATAAAAATACTTTATTTTCTAAAGGTTTTTAGGTCTCTACATTTTGCCCCTCTTTGATGTGATGCTGCAAGTGGCATGGCATCAAAGATAAGAAAATAAGATGCCCAAGGCTAGAGCAGAAGAGGAGAGAATGGACTGCAAGATGCCCCCTCAAGAAGGCGGCAGGGAGAGAAAGCGAGGCTCGACGACTTCTTGAAAAGTACAAGAATCTGAGATGAGCAAGTAGACTCAGATTGGCTTAAGAGAAGAGGTTTAGTTAGCTCAAACTCTCACTACGGGAGAATGATAAAGGGAGAATCAGAGGCACAAGAGGAAGCAAGCTTAAGTTCTCAGGGATTGTAGAGGATGAAGGAGCAGAGCATTATAAAAGGAATCTAGGATGCGGAGATGGATAAGGGGATTATAAAGCTAAGGCAACAGGATTTCAAAGAGTCAGATTGGTGGAAGATGGGTTTCAGAGATCCCTAAGACTAGGATTGTGGATCTCGAAAGATGAGGCTTGGTGGATTGATTTGGATTGGTGGATCCCTCAGACTAGGATTGTGGATCCCTAAAGCTAAAGGTGAGGAGTGATTCAAAGAGATACTGATGCATAAGCTGGTGTAGGAGAGATAGATGTTGGATATGGATAGGGGATAATGGAGATGAAGGAAAACCATTTGAATCTTTTTGAGTGGGGGGATACATCAAAGAGAAGTACCACCATGTAGTTGAGCACTAGATTTGCTATATGACTATTGGTTAATTGCCAAGGTTACCAAGAACATCAAGGCCTTTTCACCAACTGTCCAGAGGACTAACAGACTGACTCGAAATAAACACACAAGGATTGCCCCAGCATTACACATGAAACTAGGAGGAAATAGTGTGGAACCGACACTGGGTAACCCACAAGCAAAAAAGAAACAAACGAAAGACTTGATCAAAACCGTACGCTCAGAGTGCCCCATTCGTAGCATACCATGATATGGAAGATCGTGGCAACCTTGAGGAGGGAACAAAAAGATTGCTTGGAAAAGATACTTCAAGACCCAAAAGGGAAGATTCCAAATCAAAAGAAAGTGAAAATCCAAAAGAGAACCGTTTGCCAACGAGATGGGTAGGCTGAGGTACTAACAGACCAAGATCAGACATGAGGAAAGCTATATCCTACAAGGATCTATAGGAGAGCACCTAAGTGGATGGATCTGGGTGAGTGACGTGTCTGGCAAGCTGAACTAAGAAGGATAACACTTTGGTGATAGGAGATCTAGCTAAAGGATGCGTTGCAATAGCTAACCAAGATGTGTGATGTGTGAAAGATGTTGATCAAGGAGGAATTGACACAAAAGCTAGATAGATACAATGGTACTAAGAGAAAGAGGATGTACAAGCTGATGGACCAAGATATTCACAACCTGAAGCTGACCAAGATAGTTACAAATAGGCAAAAGCTCAAGATGATAGGATAGTGGGATGGTTCGATGTTGTGCAAGATGTGAAAGCTAAGGGTGGGGTGATAGCGAAAGATAAGGATTTGGCAGGATGCATCCAATGATGATGAGAGATTTTGTGACCAAGGATAGCTAGAGGAGCAGGATGAGATGGCTAGATAGGATGGTAGATAGCTAGGATTATGATAGATATAAAGAGATGACATTGGGTTTGCATGAGGATAGCCTAGAGCTAGATACCAATGACAAGGGAGGATGGACAAGACAAGATCTCCAAGGAATATAGTGTCCCCAATCAGAAGATAACATGCAAAAGGAGGTCTTATGATGGATGTGATAGGATTGAAGCTAGGATGGAAAAAGCTGAAGGGGCTAGGGAGATGGATGATAGTTGGGATGGTTGGTTGAAGCTGGAGGAGATAAGTGGATGGTGTGAGATGGAAGATGGAGGGTGGAGGATAGGTGGATAGATTGGAAGATGGAGTTGGATGTCAAGAGATGACCAAAAGCATGAGGGTGATAGGCTAAGCTGGGGATGGCAGGATTACGCATGATGCTTGTTTGCCAAATTCTCATCATGGTACTTGTCCAAGGCACTTGAATTGCCAAGTTTTCACCAGTGGACGCTTTATTTTTTTTTATTTTTTTGACTTTTTGACTTTGGACTTAGTTGGAATGATTTTGGCTTTCTTCAGCTATTTTTGGCTCATAGATGTTGGTAGGATGGATGAAAAAGGATTGGATTGAACAAGTGGAATGGTGGGTGGGATTTTGATAGATAATGGATGCGAAGGCATAAGGCTTGTGGGTAAATGGCTGAGGAAAATGGAAAGATCATCATTGGTACACACCTTGAGAGGTGATAAAGTAGTGGGAAAGATGGTTTTGAGAGAGGTTGAGGAGAAAATTGAGAAGAGAAAGATAAGGACTAAAAGTAGAGTTGGAAGATGGAGGATGAGAAATTTAGGATAAGAAGCATATGGACTAAAAGTGGATTGGGGGGATGAAGGATGCTTATATGGGGATTTGGATGAAGGATGGATGGATGAGGCTTTTTGAGTAGCATGAATGGATGCCAATTGAGATTTTTCTTTGAGATGCATTTCTTTTATGAGCATCTTGGGTATCGACATGATTTTTGACTTTTTTAGCTTGGGCTTTTGTGGCATCTTGACTTTTTCTTTGATTGGGATTAAATGTTTCTTGTTTTGAACATGTATTTTAGAAGGGACATGTTGAGACTTGGATTTTTGTGGATTTTTAGATTTATGCTTTTGTATTTTGGCATCCAATATGCTTCTATTAGCCATGGGATGGGAACAAGAGCATGGAGGAGATGGAGGGATAATTGATGGAGTGATAGGGTTTAAAGGTTGGAAGGGATTCAAGGGTGAGTGCTTTGATGATCTAGCTGGTGGATTTGAGGGGATGGAAGGATAGATTGGAACATAGGATATGGATGGATATAATTGCCCAAAATGGATGGAGGGAAGGAAGGATATGGGCCCAAAATAGATGGAAACGGGGAAGGTGTAGGTCCCAAAATAGATGGAGGGGATAAAGGATTCATATTAGGTATGTAAGGACCCAAAAATGGATGGAAAGGGTGTGGGATTTAGATAAGGGATATATGGACCCAAAATGGAGGGTTGGAGATAAGGAGTAGGATGAGGGCCCAAAATAGATGTGGAATAAGATGGATGGGAATTTTGGGGTGGAGATGGAAGGACTTGGGACCATGCAGGAATAGCGGGGATACCGACATCTAGAAATACATTTTCATTTTTTTTTCAATATGATGTTCATTATTTGGAACACAAGATGTGAGTCCATTACTAGCTGAAGGAGTTGGAGCTTCGGATATGATAATTAGTTCTTTTTCGATGGATCTATCATAATGGATTATGGGAGATGTATTATCATGAAGCAGAGGAGATGGGAGGATAGGATCTTGAGTTGGGTGGGCTGAGGGAAAGGGATCTTGAGATGGAGTAAGTAAGATGATAGGAATTAGATATGGAGGGGATGGTAAAAGTGGATCATGTAGGGGAATAAGTGGGATGGTAGGATCTTCTGTTCTATCGGAGGTTATTGCAACATGCTTTTCGACAAGATCTTGACAAGAATGGATGGGAGTGGATGCATGAGGTTCATTATATGGGATTTGGATAATGCTTGGAGGAGGAGATGTGGATGGGATTTGGAGCGATTCGATGGGTGGTGGGAATTTGATGCTTGCAGGAAGTGAAAGGATTTTAAGCAATTTGATGAATGGTATGGGGATGATAGCTATGGGAGATGGGGGTGATATTATAGATGGGGAAGCTTCATCACTGACTACTTCACATGGTTGGATTAGATGACATGGCTTATCAACTGTTGGAGGTAGCTTTTCTTATATTTCCTCTAGGAGATTCCTTGGAGACTCATGTGTTGGAGGTGGAGGTGGTGGATTGATAGGAATAGCTAGTGTGATGAGGGTGGAAGATTGGAAGCTTGGTTGATTGGGTGATGGAGTAGAAGTTGGGATATCAAATGGCATGACTAGATAGTTTGGAATAACTGTTGGATTTTGGGGGATGGTTGGTGGAATGTTTCTAAGGCTCTCAAGATACCCTTCATAGTCAACAAGATTTTCATCATCATTGGAATAGGAGGTGGTAGGAGCAAGGATAATACGACCAAACACATCATGATAGGATTGGTACTTCATGCTTTGAGGATGAGTTTGATGGGGATGGGGTCTTGCATATGGATGAACATGGAAGCTCATGGTCGGATTTGGATTAAGCTCAGATTTTGGATTGGCTGATGAAGGATTTCCTAGGGAGAGTCAAAGCTGTATGACAGACCTAAGGAGGATTGGCTAGAGATTTTTGGCTTTCCTGTGGATGGAAGACTTCAAGGGCATGCTGTCAAAAAGTGAGAGTTTTACTTTCCTGTGCGCTAGATTGGTGGAGATTGTGTCAACTTAAGGATAGACTAATGATCTTATGGGCATGACATGAGATTGACCACTTGTGGATCCCAACCTTTAGCTCAAGGTGATGAGGGATAACAAGTGACAAAGCTAGATTACCCTAGACAAAGCTCTATCAAATGGATAACCTTGGTGAGGCTAGTGGATTGGTCGGATTGATTGGATAGCAAATTCTAGGAGAATGACAACAACTCTCTAAAGGCTTGGGTGTGATTTTGGATTGGGTTGCTAGCTGGCTGGGGGGGGATGATTTGGAGAGACTTTGGATTTGGGATTATTCTAAAGCGAGGAACTAGATAGATTCGGTTGCAGCAAGGGAGCTTGGATGATTTTTTGGTGAGGTAGTGACTACGCTAAGTATGCCTTGAGCTGGGAGATTTCTGCTTTTTTGGGATTTGACCAAAGTTGGCAAACATTCATTCAAAAGCTATGAACAAAGAAGCAGACAAAATTTTGAAGCAAGCATGTCAAACACACCAACATCCTAGGAAGCTTTCTACAAGGATGAAATTTGTTATAGCTAGGGAGTCCTCGATATACGCAAGGTACGTGAGGCCCAAATCTGTAGATGAAACCAAAAAGATGTCACACAGCCAAGAGGAGCGGTAACCCACTTCTCCTCTTTCACCTCTCAAGGGTATAAAGTTCCTTGAGGCTTAGCCCGAGTGACAAAATCTAGATTCCAAGAGAGGTGTCTTTGGATTCACCTCCTAATTTTTATACTCTGCTAGAACGCTATAGTTGAGGTCATTCCAAGGGGTGATGAAATCCCCAAGGAGGCCTCCTAAAAAGTGTAAAACAAGACCACATACATGATCTTGGGCTTTAAAAGACACACGTTCATTCCAATTGATGATTTAGATTTTGTAAGCTATGATTGAAGACACTTTTGATTATGGCATACAATGTTCATTCCAAATTGATAGTGTCGTTACCATAATGTAAGTCAAGAGATCGGCAACATAAGAAATGTGAGCGTCATTGAAAATGCGTCAAAACCATGCGATGTTCATTACTTGTTAGGCATTCAAGATTGAGTGTGAGTTTTTTTTAAGCCCAAAACAAAGATATGTGAAACTCAATTTGTCAAGCGCGCGCTC
The DNA here is from genome assembly GCA_028749045.1 of Cupressus sempervirens. Classification (NCBI taxonomy): domain Eukaryota; kingdom Viridiplantae; phylum Streptophyta; class Pinopsida; order Cupressales; family Cupressaceae; genus Cupressus; species Cupressus sempervirens. The sequence continues at coordinate 924,658,614 of CM053792.1, forward strand.
GGAGGCCCTCCACATCAAGAGTTGTTCAATTTTTATGGCCAAATGAAGTGTTAGCGAGACTAATGCGCATTCAAGGAATTTTCTAACTTAGAAAAACCACTAAAAACCCAAGTGAGTGGAGTTTGATTTGCGTGGAGCACTTAACACCCTCTTAGGTGGACCCATCCCCATAGATGACGCTGAGATTGCAACCAATGGTTAAATTGATGGGTGATTAAAGAGGGTGAGTCCAATGACAAACTCACTCAAAGCATTTTTATTTGTTTTTATAACTTCAAAGATTACAAAAATGTGGATTCTTTTTATGCCCCAAAAGATGATTGTTTGATCTATGGCATTCAAGATTGGATTTATTGTTTTAATCATGCATTCATAAAAAAAACAAACTTGATTTTAATCCATGGCACTCAAGAGTGATTTTAGCAACATGCATTCAAAGACAAGTGATTAAACATTCAAGTTTTTTCCTTTGAGCATTCAAGATTGAGATTTTGTGTGTTGTTTTAAGAACTTTGAAGTGCTTCGTTTTAACCTTAGATCATTCAAGATTATTTTGGACTCAAAAGTGAAAATGACTCTTTGGACTTTGGTTTTCATTCAAGATTTTGTGTTCTAGTTTGCATATTTTAAGCCCAAAAATGATATTCCTAGATTGTTTTGATGCATGAAAAACCTAAGAAACATTCAAGATTTTGCAACAAGACATTTGTTTGGAACAAATAACAAAGATTTTAGGACAATTTTTGGCAACCATTTAGGACTCTTAGTTTTCATGAGATTTTTAAAAGAACTTTAAAATATTTGAAAATGAGGGTCATTTTATCCTTGATTGATGCTTTGAGTTTGATTTAGATTTTAGTGTGCACTTAGTGTTGATTTTGAATCTTTTGAAATGGAAACTTGAAGTTCTTTTTAAATTCCCAAAAAAATGAAGTGTTCCTAACTTTGCATGAATGCATCTAAAACCTTGATGTTGTAAGGATGCAAATAATTGGATTGGTTTAGTTTCACTTGTTAAAAGATTTTTATTTATTTATTTTCAAATTTTTAGTTTTTAATAGATTTAAGTATGATTTGGGAGTTCATTTTAAGCACTAAAAAGAAGTGTGTATGATTTTTCTTCCTTAAAAAAAAATGTCCAAGATCTCTCACAAGAAGAAGAAGAAGAAGTAGATGGAATAAGAAGAATATAGACAAGAAGAGGAAGAAGAATTCCAAGTGCTTTGTCCACCTATAAGCTTGAAAAATCTGCAAACAATATGAGATAGACTATGAGTTCCTTTGTCTTCTTCATGCTCATGTGGACCTACAAAACCAATTTATACAATCCTACCAATCACAAAAACAAGAAAAATTAGCCAAAATTAGCAAATGACATATAAAACCTGACAAAAAAAGCTAATGAAAATGACCCATGCGGGGTCCGACCAGGCGTGCCAAAATGTATATGACCAATGTTAGTATGCTAATAAAACCCAAATTTAAATAAAGCTTCTACAAACTAAAAAAAATTCATAAACTTCAAGATAGACTAAGATTAGCTCTCAATTAAGAATATGAGCCATTAATGGAATCTCTCAATAAGAAGCTCTCTTGTTGAGTGGCTTTGTCTAAATAGATAGGATGTATGCTCAAGCTTATGCTTCAAAAAGGGCTTCAAATGGAGTTGGAATTTGGGTGTGAGTGTATGGTTTTGATGTAAAATGGCTTCTTAAAATGGCATTATGACTTTACTTCATGGATTGTGTTGCTTTGCAAAGGGGAAGGATCCAATTTATAGGCAAGAGGCTTGAGGGATTGAGGGCTAAGATGCAAGGATGGGAAAAAGCTCATGGAGGGCTCAGATTGCATGAGAGGAGAGCACATGGATTGTGCTCCCTTATAGCCAATCAAGGAGTGACACATTTCACAGGGTGAGAGGATGGCAGAAAGGGGAAGGATGAGTCAACAAAGGAGGCTCAAGGGATAAAATCTTCATAAAGACCCTCATAATGGCTTGTAAGAGCAATAAAAGGGCTTGGAAGAGTCATTTATGGCCTAGTGGGCTTCATAAAGTTTTATGGTTGGGATATTTTGAAGGAGATGAGAAGAATTTCGACTTGGGCTTCATTAGGAAAGTTCTAAGCTTGCTTAGGATTGCGCAAATGATTAGAGGATGGATTAGGATGGTTTAGGATTAGCTTAGGGATAGGCAAGTGAATGACATTTAATGAGGGTGGATGAAGGAGGAGATATTTGTTAGCTTTGGCTTGGGTTAGTAAGTCTTAACCCATGTTTAGAGAATGTGACAAGGTTAGGAGGGGATTAGGATTAGGTTTAAAGACATCTTCTAGAAGAGCCTAGACTTTGGATGAGGATAAAGACTTTCTAGAATAGTCTAGAATTTCCTAGGAGGATGAAGACTTTCTAGAAGAATCTAGAACTTCTTAGGATGAGGATAAATTAGATTTTTACAAAATAAATAAAGTTTTATTTATTTCAAGGGTTTGGGTTGAGGAGATATTTATTAAAACTTTTTTAATAAACACGAGGATTAATATTTAATCTTAATTAAATATTTTGAGTTGGGATTAGGGGTAGGAAATGATGGGATTAGCCTTTAATCAAAATTAAAGAAGAATTAGGAGATTTTGGAAGAGGTTAGTGGTCTTAAGGAAATTGGCTAAGTTTTGGGCAAAAAATATTTTTTTAAAATTTATTTTGGGTTTTTTGGTCAATTTATTAATTAAATAATTAATAAATAAGGAAATAATGTTTAAATAAGATTTAAACATTTTTGGGAGGGATTCCTTAATTAAATATTTTTAATTGGCATAAAAATAAATAAATAAATTAAATAAATAATTAATTAATAAATGATGATGTCATCAGGAAATTTTTTGAAAATAAAAATACTTTATTTTCTAAAGGTTTTTTGGTGTCTACACATTGAATCATGAAATTTTTTATTTTGTACATATGGACCTTGAATAACTAATTCACACCCCCCTCCCCCCCTCACCCTTAGTTATTCTAAAAGAATTCTAACATTGAAGTAGAATATTTCATCACCCACCTATCAAATACTAAATTTATATAGAATCACTCTTCTCTCAAGGTTTAATTTCACTCGTGTCCCTCTAAACCTACAAGGAAGCCTAGCTTAGGAATGATAAGGAGACACCATTAGCCCACTAAATCTTGCAAAACACAATTATCTACCGAAAGGTTTGAGGAAAAATTTACCTATATCTTCAAGAGAGAATAAGCTCAACTTAAACCTAAGAATACTTACCTATAGAGTAACTCATAGAATCTATACACAAAACTACACAAAAATAGAAAATACAAGGCCGGATACAAAATATTCATAGGTGTAATTGTTTAACTTTGGATACAAAATAGCAACATGCTTGGCTATGAGGCCTTCTGGGTTGCATCCTTATACAATATTAAGGATTATAATTTTGATTCCAAGCTCACATCTTTTATCTTTTACTCCTCTAACAATGGTACTTTACTACATCTAACAAAGCTCCTTTTATAACTAGCTAAGCCACAAGTTGGCTAGTCAAGCATTAAATTATCATATGGGTCTATTCCCGAAAGAGTAAACCAAAAATCCAAGCAAAGGAAAACATAAAATCATGTACACTTAAGGTCGGTGCACAAGTCTTTTTCAATTCTACTCCCAACTACCCAAGAAAATATGTAAGCATGGAAAATCATGCCAATCAAAACAACACAAATTAGTCAAAATGATGGGAAAATGAGACAAAAAATAATGGTACTAAACTTGAGAAATATGAAACATAATATATCACATACTTAGCACAAGGATTTAGGATAGGTCCTTAACTATTGTAAATATTCAAGACTAGCTAGGTTACTAACAAGGGAGGGGTGAATCAATAACCTCAAAACCTTTTATCAAATTTACAACCCAATTGCATTAATATTAATAAATTTGATCTATTGCATGCATAAGAAATTGAGAAACATAAGACACCATGAAGACAATATTTGGTGACCCAAAAACCTTCCAAATAGAAAGTAAAACTAGGGTGGGGATGATACCCACAAAACTTCAATACTGTAGCATAAAGTTGGCATGTTAAGGCTTACATTGATCACTTCTGATGATTTTCCTTTGTTAAAGGATTTGAAGTTTATTCACCTATTAGGATGAAAAAGTAGATCTCTAACTTACAACTAAATTGTTGATTGAGATCCTTAAAGTACTAATCACCTCTATGTGATATGTATAACTATGTTTCTCCTCATATGGCCTTAAAATACACTTTACTTTGCTGCTAATTCACATTCATGTGCTTACATTCCATTCACATTATCTCACATATTTATGCTACTTTGGATATGATACAATACATTACATATATATCAATCCAATTTACATAATTGCAAAGTCAGCCATTACACAAGTTAACACCAATATTACAAAGTTGGCCTAAATGTAGATACTTGGGTTATACATGCTGATTTGCTGAATTACTAATACACAATGTCCACTATCATTACTTGGCATCGTCATGAATTCACTAGAAGTAGAGGCTCAATCCATACTAATCACTTCAATGTAGTTTCAAACTCAATATCCACTTATGACTTGGTAGATAGTGGGTATCTCAGTATAAACTGCATTCCCTATTTAATAAGGCTATACTCGATAGACACTATTCTCCATTCAACTTGGTTAACACTTGCATTTCTTAAGTTGTTAACTTAGTAGAAACTATAAAGCTTGGCAAACACTAAACTACTCGATCTGAACTATAGTACTTGGCAAACACTAAATACAAAATCTAATTAAGTGTTGTCACTTATAGAAAACTTGATTAAATGTTAACAATCTCCCCCTTTGGCATTAGTGACACAAACACTTATCAGCCAAAACTTATGTACAACATAGCGCGATACTTAGCTTGGTATGGAATGCTTTTTTCTTTGAGATTTGTCAAAATTTGTCTTTGTAACTTTGTTATATATTTTTTTTCTTTGCATGATTCTCCCCCACAAAATGTACATATCATGTCAGGCATATTGACATACTAAGTGTATCTCCTAGTATGGTATCTTTCTCTCATGATATTTACAAATATCCCTCCCCCTTAATTATATATAAATGTCTCTCCCCCTTTTTGACAATAATGCCAAAGATTTATACACAATCTATATATATGGAGACACCAAAATGTGAGAGAAAATTAGAATGTACCTTAGGAATGAGAGGTAAGGTCTTATCCTAGTTACCTTGCAAAACTTTGCACGTTTGTAAAGCAACTTGCACTTTTGTAGAGAGTTCGATCATGTGATTTGTAATTGAGAAATTATTGTCATGGATCAATTTTTTTGAATAAGAAATGTGCGTTTGCATTGTACCCATGATGGGAGGGATCATATTCTAAATTTCTATAAATGTAGCCTAGATCCTTGCTTCTTCTCTCAACAATTTTGCCTACATGTCTGATCAAAATCTAATCTTCATATGATGTGTAGAGTTTGAATTAGGGTCAAGTTGAAACTACTTTGCACTAGCCATCAGATCTTCATCAATTTTATTCAATTTTCACTTTATTTCCTTAGTATGCTCAGTAATATCACATAACTTTGCAAAAAGTGATGTTACATTTTTGTAAGAAGTTTCAAGACTTGTCAAAATTGAAGAAAGCTAAACCTACTAGATAGCTATTTGTTGAGCAATGTGCTTAAGCACTTTGTTGTTAAATTTATTTTCATCTTCAATTCTACCTATATTCATGCAATTCTTAGCTATATGACCAAGTTTAGTACATGTGTAAAATATTACGTTAGTATCCTTTCTTCTCATGTGATTTCTAACATAGTTTATGCCAATCTATCCATATTCTCCATAAATTGTTTAGCTAGATTGAATGTCTTAGATCTACATTCAGATGCCTTGTGTCCTTGTTTCTCGCATTTGTGACATTTCCCTCAAACTTTGGTTTTTCTTTGCATTCATTAGCTTTATGACCATGTTGACTGCAATTATAGCAATGTCCATTGAATTTTTCCTTTCCATTACTCCAAAATTTGTTTGATGTATGACCTATCTTACCACAATGATTGTAGGTAGGTTTTTGTTTCTTTTGTGCACCATGTTTGGAGGACTCGCCTTCTTCTTTGTATCCAATTCTTGCGTTAACCTTTTTCCTATAAAGATTCTACTCATTTTACTGATTCAATTAATCCATGTCTACTTGGGATTTCATTATTCTTTCGTTGAGTTACCTTTAGAATTTAGATCAATTTTCATCCTTTCATTGACTTTCCTTTCAGAGTTTAAGTCATTCCTTAACCTTTCACTAATTTGTCTTTCAAATTTTAGATCATTCCTTATTCTTTCATTTTCAGATCTCAGATTCATGATTTCTTCATTTGCATTGGAGAGTTGATCAATAAAACTTTCTTGTTGAAGGGATTGATTTTGAATTTCATTGTTCCTTACCTCCTAGTCTTCTTTTTCCTTATTTATCTATTTTGAGATTTCACACAATCATATTGACTTAATTTTTAGTTCTTCTTGTAGGGAGCCATTCCTTTTTAGGAGTTCATTGATTGCATCATTTCCTTCATCTGGACTACTTGAAGGAGAAATTCTTCAATCTTTACTTCAACATACTGGTGGTAATTCATCTGATTCACAAGTTCCTTCCTTCTTTTTAGAGATTGGGAAAGATTGTCTTTTGCTTTCTTGAGTTGAGCTATGGCTATCTCTAAATCTAACTTTTCATTGTCAATAGCTTTGTGAAGTTTGAATATCTCCATTTTCCTTGACCTTTGCTCAAGTTGTCAAACTTTGTGTTGAGAACCACAATGGTCTGATACCAATTGTTGGAAATATTAAGGACTAGCTAGGTTATTGAGAGGGAGGGGTGAAGTAGTAACCTCAAAATCTTTTATCAAATTTATAACCTAATTGCATTAATATTAATAAATCTAATCTACTACATGCATAAGAAATTGAGAAACATAAGACACCATGAACACAATATTTGGTGACCTAGAAACCTTCCAAATAGAAAGTATATCTAGGGTGGGGATGATACCCACAAAACTTCAATACTGTAGCATAAAGTTGGCCTATTAAGGCTAACATTGATCACTTCTGTTGTTCTACCCTTGTTAAAAGATTTGAAGTTTATTCACTCGTTAGGATGAAACAATAGATCTCTAACTTACAACTCAATTGCTAATTGATCACCTCTATGTGGCAGATATAGCTCTACTACTCTTGATATGGCCTTACAATACACTTTACTCTTTTGTTGATTCAAATTCACATTCTTACATTCTATTCACATTATCTCATATATTCATGCTACTTTGGATATGATACAATACATTACATATATTTCAATCCAATTTGTATAATTGCAAAGTTAGCCATTATACAAGTTAACACCAATATTACAAAGTTGGCCCAAATGTAGATACTTGGGTTTTGAAAATTGACTTGGTGAATTTCTTATACACAGTGACCATTGTCATTACTTGATATCATCATGCATTTGGTATAACTAGAGGCTTGTTCTATACTAATCACTTTAATGTAGTTTCAAATTTAGTATCCACTTGTGACTCGGTACATACTCTATAACTCAGTATAAATTGCATTCCCTATTTATTATGACTGTACTCAGTAGACAGTATTCTCCATTCAAGTCAATTAACATTGGCTTCACTTGACTTAAGCTATGATATTGCTATTAGGATTTAACTGTGTGATTTTTAGTCAAACTCATTCACCCATGTTTCATAAGTAGTGATTCAACATGAATCCATCTCTCATGAGAATAAATGGAAAACTTAGCACTCATTGGATCTAGGTGATGCTCATAGGGGTGAAGCAATGGAATAAAATCCTTCACCAAGTTTTGTACCTTATGAACCATTCATTAGAAATCCCTTTTAGCTCATCATTAGAAAGCCCCTGTGAGCATCACCTAGATCCAATGAGTGCTAACTGTTCCATTTATTCTCATGAGAGATGGATTCATGTTGAATCACTACTCATGAAACATGGCTGAATGAGTTTGACTCAAAATCACACAGTTAAATCCTAATAGCAATATCACAATTTTACTTTTTGTGGAAATTATCTCCTATTTATCAATTGACTTAAGTTTTTAACTCAATAGAAACTATAAAGCTCGACAAACACTAAACTGGTCAGTGTAAACTATAGTACTTAGCAAACTCTGTATTGCTTAGTTTTAACTATGGTACTTGGAAAACACTAAATATAGAATCTAAATAAGTGTTGACACTAATAAAAAACTTGATTGAATATCAACACTTAACATGATATCAACTATGCAAATCATGAAATCAAAAGTAGTAAACACTATTTTATGAATAGAAAACTAGTATAGAAAATAAGAGATATTTTTGTTTGATGCAATATCTCTCAAAGAAAGAAGTTGATATTTCATTAGAAACTCAAGGTTGATAAAGAATTTATGTTAACATTAGAAATTCTTGATATTCTAAGCTGAGTGATAAAGTCAAACTCAACTTGTATAATCCATGAATTATCTTCAACTATTTTTTCTCTCCATTGAACTAGGCATTCCATGTAGCCTCTTCCTCCTATGCTTTTAATTATTCTACTATTAAAGATTCTCTCCATGCTATCCAACTTCTTCTTAGGATAATGAAAGTTATTTTTCATCTCATCATCTAATTCAAAATATTCAAAGACATCTTCAATGTTGAATATAGGTTGAATATCCATATGTTCTAGTAATTCAACTTGAAAAGCATTTCTATTGTCAAAATTCCTTAGAATATTATAGGGATGATATTTATTCATCTTTAGGTTGTTGTGAATAGCAACTATAAATATGTATCTCAAAATTAATATCACCCAAGTTCATTTTCACTTCTTCATGCAAAGTCTTCATGAAATCTGAAAGTTCCTCATCCTTAACACTTCCTTTTCCCTCAAAGTTTAGGTCTCTCAATTTGGTAGTTCACTTAGGATATAGTCCATTGATAATCTCAAAAAGTGTCTTCTTAGTAATCCTTTTGACAAAATTATTATATGAAAAATGTTCTTGTGCCAAAATCAAATCCCAATTAGTAGGCCTATCTCCAGCCATACATCTCAACAAGTTTCCTAAACTTCTATTCGAAATCTCTAGTTTTTCCATCTATCTATAGATGAAATGTAAAACTAAACTTCAATTTTGCATTCAACTTCTTCCAAAGAGTCTTCAAGAAATAACCTATAAGCCTTGCATCTTTATTTGATTAATAGCTATACAAAAACCATGCAACCTAACTAGTTCCTTAAACAATAATTTAGCCACATGTACAACGTCAAATGTCTTCTTACAAGCTATGAAATGAGTCATTTTTAAAAATCTATCAACTACTATCAAAATAGATTTATTACCTCTCTAAAAAATAGGTAGTCAAAGAATAAAATCCATAATGATATCCTCCCAAGGCTAATCAAGTGTAGGGAATAGTGAATACATTCCCATAATTCTGACTACTTCATTTTGTTGTTGGACAAATTCTACAACTTCTCAACATTTTTCATACACCCTTATAGATATACAAACTAAAGTAGCTATCTAAAATCAACTTCACTACCTTGTTAATTTTAAAATGTCTTACACATCCACCACAGTGTTTCTCCTTTATGGTGTTCTCTCTCATTGATCCTTTAGGTATACACAACTAAGTTCCCTTAAACAAAATAACTTCTAGAATGAAATAATTAGTCCACTTATCTGTTAGCAATTGATCTCTATACTACAAAATTAGGATCACTTGCATACAAATACTTCAAGTCATTAAAACCAAGTACCTTGATTCTCACTTTTGTTATAAAATTAATTCTTTTACTCAAAGCATCAAGAACCTTGTTTAATTGTCCACTCTTATGTTTCAATGAAAAATAAAAGCTATGTAAAACCTCAACCAACCTCATATGTCTCTAATTCGACTTTGTCTGACTTCCTAAATGCCACAAAGCTTTATGTTCAATATACAACAAAAAATATTTAGGTATCGATTAGTATCTCCATTTATTAAAAATTTTAACAGTGTCATAGAATTCTTGACCATAAATAAAATATTTTATCTAACTGTCATTCAATTTCTCACTAAAGAAATTTGTAGGTCTTCCTTCTTGACCTAGAACAACTAATACAAAACTTCCACTAGTGTCACATTCAACTTGAAATACTTTACTAAAATTAGGAAAAGTAAGTCTAGAAAATTCTACAATCTTGGGTTTCATGTTTCAAAGCTCATTTGTGCTCCATATGTCCACTAGAAATGCCTTTTAAAACCTCTCATAGTCTTAGTCTTAGAATTACAAGTAGAACTAATTTTTTGATGAACTTCCTATAAAATTTTCTCAATTCATGAATGATTTAACATTCTTAGGTGTAGGCCAATCAAGAATAACTTTTACCTTCTTAGGATCCATCTTCAAACTATCAACTAAAATGGAAAAACCAAGATAGATAGTTTCTTCCTTCATAAATGAATATTTCCTTGTGTTAATCACAAACTTCTCCTATTTCAATTTATATAATACTTTTTTGATACATGATCAAGATGTTCTTCTTTAGTCCTATTGACCATCCAAATGTAATTTAGATATACAATCACAAAGTTACTCAACAATCTCTTCAAAGCATCATTCATAAATCTCATGAAAGTACTACCTATGCATTATTTAAAATAGAAGCCATAACCAACCATTCATTAAAAACCCTTATCAGTCTTAAAATAAATTCCATTCACCTCCTTCTCTAATTTTGATACAATAATAGCCACTTTTCAAATCGATCTTGGTACAATACTTTTCTTGACTTAAACTATTGATTATGTCATCCATCATAGGCAAAGTAAATCTTTATTTCATTGTTATCTTTCTATTGGCCTTGGAATTTATGCACATTCTTGATTCTCTATTTTTTTTGGTGCTAACACAATAGGTATTGCACAAGGACTCAAACTTTATCTAGTCCATCCCTTCTCATGAAAATATTTCACTTTTCTATTCGACTTATTCTTTTCATCAGGTGTCAATCTATGTGGTGCTTTATTAGGAAAACTAGCTATATGTATCAAATACATACAATGACTTATGCTTCTTACATGAGGAAAACCATCAAGTACATTATCATAAATAATGTTGTAAAACTTCACAAATAAAGATTCAATATTTGATGAATATTCCCAATCATCTTCTTTCTAGGTCTTTCTAGGAATAAAAGAAAAAAAATTCCATTCTTTCTCATCATTAATAAATTAATTACCTTCAACCAAGAATACTCTAACTATAGTATAGTGATTCTCATCAATTTTTTCTAGAAAAGCAAAAAATATTTTTTTATTTCTATTTACCCGAATAATCCATTTATTCCATTTTCCATCATGCAAAGCTTTTCTATTATACTCCTAAGGTCTACCTAAGATAATATGACAACCATCCATCTAGGCATAATATAACACAAGACTTCATCATGATTATTCCAAATTTTCAATTTAACAATGCAATGCTCATTTACAATTAATAAATGCTCCTTCTCAATCCAAGCAATATAGTAAAGGTTAGGAAGATTCAACCCCTACAATTGTAATTTTTCAAGAAACTCCTTAGAGGCTAAATTATTAGAACTTCCACTATCAATGATTATGTTCCAACATTTTTCAATTATCTTACATCTATTTTTGAACAAAAATTCTCCTCAAAATAGGCTCTCCATTAACTTCTTCATTTCACAAGACCCTTCTTAACATTGGGTTCACACCATTTTAAGGTTCATTTGGTATTTTATCAACTTCTTGACAAGCAAAAGTACTTCTAGTATTACCTCTAATCTTCTTTCAAAAGTTAGTACATTCAAAGGCTCTATGTCATTCACCATAGTTGTAACAAGTGTCCTAAACAAAACATTTTTCTTCTCTTTTTTCACCATTATTATTCCTAGAGTAACTACTATAGATATCTCTAATGTAATTACCTCTTTTACTATTAGGTTCTTCCTTTAATTTTGAATTTTCTCTATTTTGCATCCCATTGTCAGATCTACTCCTTTCTCCATTTGTAATGTGTCTACTATTTTGAAATCTTCCACCTCTTCCTCTCTATCTTTGATCATGTTTCATTATCAATATTTCTTCATCCTTTACACCATACTGATATTCTTCATTTACACTTTTCATATTGACATAATAGATCCCATATTAAATTAATGTCCTCAAACCATTATGACATTTATCCACTTTCTCAACTTCATCATCCACATGTCTAAATCAAATGTCCAATCTATAGAACTCTTTAGGATATTCTTTCACACTCATGTCTTTTTGCCTCAAATTTTGCATTATTCTAAAAAAATTAAGTTGATAATGAGTAGGGAAAATTTCCTTTTTCACCCTTCCAATCATCTTTGTCCATGTCTTGATCTTTTTTTCCCTGCACTTTTGTCTCTCAGTTTGCAATGATATTGCCAAAGTGAAGCATGACATTTCAACTTTATGACTTCTATTGTAACCTTCTTATTATTATGAGTACCTTCATATTCCAAGTATTTATCCATCTTAGTGATCCAATCCAAGACCACATTAATCTCAATTCTTCCATCATACAAAGAAACTTCAACAAAAGGTCTAGCATTTTCCCTAGACAAAAATATCAAAATCTTTTCTTTTTCTTTCTCAACCTCAGGTTTAGGATTAGGATTTGGTGTTGCCTCTTCATCACCTTTAACATAATCAAGATGTACACCTCTTCTCTTCATTATCTAAAAATTCTTTAAGTAGATTACTAAAATTTGCTTCAGCATGTTTATAATAGAATTATCCACATTTTACTCTACTTCAAACCATCTTGACAATAGTTCCTACAAAATCGTGACCTTATAAAAGTTATAGTTTAGGTTTGGGATCTACCACCCTAAAAACAGTCCCATAAGGTTCTCCATGATCCACACCTTAAGAAATAACTCTCTTTGATACCACTTGATGCCATGAGCAATGTGGCCAAGAGGAATAAGAGAGAATAAACTCAACTTAATCCTAAGAAGACTACCCTATATATAAATACCAATAGAAGTTATACACACAATCTAATAACAAAAAACAACACAAGGCCAAATGAAACACATTCACTAGTGTAATTATTTTACTTCACATACAAAACAACAAAGTTCCTAGCTTTGAGGCCTTCCAAGTTGGGGCCTTTTGAAAATTAAGGATAACATATTTTAGTCAAATATTTCCTCTTCTTTCTTCTATTCCTCCAAGAATACTACTTTCCTACTTCTAACCAATCTCATATTATGGCTAGTTAATCCACAAGTTGTCTACTCAAGCATTTGATTACAATATAAGTCTAGTATTGAAAGAGTAAACCAAAAATCCAAGAAAAGGAAAATATAAAATCATCTACACTTAAAGGAAGGTCCACACATATGTTAGGAGTTGGTGCCTAACTACACAAGATACCATTTAAGCATAGGAAATCATGCAAATCAAAGAAATATATACCTCACTAGAAATGGAAAGAAAATGAGATTGTAAAGAACGACATAGAATTTGATAAATATAAAACAAAAAAAATCATGCACTTAGGACAAGGATCTAGGATAGGTTCTTAACATGATAGAAAGTGTTCACATTATGAAATAAAAATAAATAATCACTACTTCACAAAAAGAATATTGGTGTAGAAAACAAGAAATATTTTTGGTTAATGCAAGATTTCCTATAGACCCATGTTGCTCTTGTATCACAATCATCTATCCATAGGATCAATCATAAATATAGTCACTGTAAGAATCCAATTTTTATAGATTCAAAAGTGTAGAAGATGAACACTCCCCATTACTCCAATTAAATTAAGAAGGAGATGTATGTACATATGCAAGAATTTTTTGAAATGTTAAATAAGATAATTGATGAATATAGTACAAATAAAAGGCCTATAGATGACAACTAGAGATGCTTATTTTTGAATTCTACTCCTCCTAACATCAATTTGCACCTAAGGAGGGATATATTAGAAATCATCTAGATGATGCTCAGAAAAGAACCTTCAAATTAGAAGATTGTCTGATTAAAAAAAAAAATGAAAAAAAAAACTACAAGTTAAGAGAAATAATATTTCCCCTAGCTAGTAATGTCATACGATAGAAGTGATATATTTCCAAGGTGAGTCATTCCTATCACCAATGATACCAATATTTATCAAGGAAACAAGATGAAGGATAATATATACTTCTACCTCTAACTCAGTGGATATTTGTAATTAAATGATGTAGGATCATCCTGGGTTGCCTTGTAATCCTACACTTTTGTTTACTCTACGAGTTGGTATTGAGTATTTTGTGGTTTCCAAGGTCTTAGTTGTTGTTGAGTGACTCATTTGGTTGGTGAGTGATTGATTTGGTTGTTGAGTAGTCCTTTGGTTGCCTAGTGATTCTTTGGCTATCGAGTGATCCTTTTGGTTACTAAGTGATCCTTTGGTTGCTGAGTGATTCTTTGGGTACTGAGTGATTTCTTTGGCTATCGAGTGATGAAGGATGTCAATGTTGTAGTTGATGCTGAGTGACTCTTTGGAAGCCAAGCTCATGTGGTTATTGAGTGCCATTATTTTATGAAGTCTTTTTTTGCCAAATTATCGGTGTTTGGTTCCAATTCAGACTAACTTACTTGAATTTAATTTTGGTATAGGTAGTTAGTAAATTATGTGAGAAAACTTGTGGTTGTGCATGCATTTAATGTAAGATTTAATTTGTGATAGGCTACACAAGTATTTATACAAGTCTAGGATCAAGTTTTGGAAGATAGATATAATTTAGAGGATGAGAAGGAAGGACTAGGCCTAGAAATCCAAACTTGAAACTAGATCTTGAATTTGAATGTATTCTATATCTAGCCATAATCAAGAATGCCTTACTGCTAGGCATGTATACTGATTATCTGATGAATATATAAACATTTTTGTTCTCCAGTTCCTTGGTGATGTCCTTTGCTTGTTTCCACCATGTTAACACTTGTAGGATGGATTAGATAGTTGGGTGAGGCTTTGGCCCTAGTGCCTTCCATGCTTCTCCTTGCATTAGGTGGTATCATAAAAAAATTGTTACTGAACCATACATGTAGATCACCAAAGTGTGAGATAGGTTGTACTAGGACCTTGGATCATGTCGAACTCTATTTCATATTTGGTTGTAGGGTTGTAGATCTATAGATTTGGCCTATAACTTGTAGAGGGCTATGATCCTACAAAAATCTAATTTATAAAGATGGTTCATGGTGGAAGTAATGCCAATAATGCTATATTGGATCAACTAAGAAAATTTGTAGATATATTAGATGCTATGGAGACAACCCAAATGAGAGGAGAACATCTTGATGATGTAGGTGATGATGAAACAATAGTACCAAACCATAATCCAAAACCTGAAGAAGATCAAGATGAAGTAAGGTTGTTGAGAGTGTTGTCTAGGGAAAATTCAAAGCCTACTATAGAAATTGTTCCTTATGATGGAAAATTGAATACCAATGTTGTGTTAGATTGGATCTTGGATATGTAGAAGTTCTTTGACTATTAAAAAACTTTTGATAATAGGAACTTGAAGATTACAATTACTAGGTTGAAAGGTCACACCTCACTATGGCGAGAGAATTTACAAACTAATAGAAAAAGGAGAGGAAAGGAGAAGATCAAAACTTGGATGAAGATAGTGAACTAGGTAAAGAAAAAATTCCTTCCTACTAATCACCAAGTTATCTTGTCAAGAAAGATGTAAAATTTGAGACAAAAAGACATGATTGTGAAAGATTATACTGAGGAATTATATAGATTGGACATTAGATCTCGACATTTGGATGATGATGTTGATAAAATATTTTTCTTTCATAGATGGGTACAATGGTTATAATCAAATAAATGTAGCTCTTGAAGATCAAGTTAAAACAACATTTACATGCCCATGGGCTACTTTTGCATATTTTCTCTTACCATTTAGCCTATGTAATGCCCTTGCAACATTTCAACAAGCCGTGATCAACATATTTGCTAATATATTGCATGATTGCATGGATATATGCATGGACGATTTCACAACAATTGGAGTCACCTTTGAAGAGCCTTTGATGAATCTTGAAAAGGTTCTTATCGATGTAAAGAATGTAATCTATCACTCAATAGTGAGAAATGTTGCATGCTTATGTAGGAAGGATTGGTGCTTGGTCATTTCATATCAATTGCAAGAATACAAGTGGATCCAACAAAGATAGGGGTAATTCTAACACTACCCATACCTACAAAACCAAAAGATGTAAGATCCATTTTAGGTCATGTTGGCTATTATAGGTGTTTCATAAAAGATATCAGTAAAATAGCTAGTCCTTTGTATACACTATTGACTAAGGAATTTGAATTTTTTTGGACACTCTAATGTAATGAAGCTTTCCTACAACTTGAAAAATTCCTAACTGTGGCAGCACTTTTAAAGGGACCTAATTGGTCAATTCCATTTCATATCCATATTGATGCATCTAACTGTGTCATAGGAGATGTATTAGGACAAAAGCCTACTAATATTCAAAATGCCATTTACTATATTAGTAAAAGCCTTCATGGACCTTAGATAAATTACACAGTAACTAAACAAGAACATTTAGTTGTAGTCTATGCATTGAAAATATTCAGACATTATGTAACTGGATATCTTATTTTTGTTCATATTGATCACCTAGCTATAAGGTACTTAATGAAAAAATTTGATGTAGCTAGTAGATAGGCAAGATAGCTCTTTTTGTTACAAGAGTTTGATGTTACCATTATTGATAAGCCAATCAAATCCAACATAGTTGTAGATTATTTTTCTAGATTGAAGATTGTTGATGAAGATCAAACTCCAATTGAAGATACCTTTCTAGATGAGCATTTGTTCCAAATACCAACTCATGCACCATGGTATGAAGACATAGAAAATTATATTGCTACAAATAGAATGCCCCCAAACTTCTCTCATAGAGAAAAGAGGAAAGGTAATGAAAAAAAAAACAATACTATTTTAAGATTTGAAAGTTACTCTTTTCTATTCTTCATGAATTACTCAAGGATGTAATCAAAGAAGGATTTTAATGAGAGACTAATTTTGGAATACTAGTTGTGTTCTTAGTTAGTTGAAGCCAACCAAGGGGGCCCACTTGGAAGGTGGAATAGATTTAGGTAGAGTATATTCATTCCTTGAAATTTCCTATTTTATAATAGATTTACTGTATTAGTCCTACAACATTTTTATTGTGAAAGTTCCTACAACACTTGTGGGAAATGATCATGGTGGATGTTTCAATAGTTAACTAGTTTATAATTCCTTTTCTAACATTTTCTACTATTATATATTATTAGTCCAAGTGTGTTTAGTATTTTGCATCAGTAGTATAAATTCCTTTCATACATTTTACTTTCTTGCAATATAGGTATTAAGACTCTTAAAAGAACTTAGTGCACATATCGTGCTAACCCATTACACGTCCTAGGTCCCTATGTTGAAAATTCAAGTGTATTTCATGATGGAATGGATGATTTTAAAAATGGACATAGTATCCTTGAGAGGAATAATGGTGTGATTATCTTCATCTATTATGGAACTGTACACTTTTAGGAAATATCACTTTTGTTTGACATGATTGAAAGGACTAAGAGTTATTATGAGAACACCTTAAGTTAAACCTTGATGTCATTCATAATTACTGTATCATTATTTTACATGTAGAACACAACACTGACTTTTTACGCGAAGTGGTAATGAAATTTCTCAACAAGATCAACTTAAAATTTTGAGAAGATGGAATTTGTAGATGTAAAAAGGGAAAAACTTATTAGAGTGGTGAGAGTAGAGAAAATCAAAGCTAGAAATTTTGAGATGGGAGGAAAGTTAGAGAAGTATGAGACAATCATTCATAATATTTTACTCGTGGACATTGAAGTAGTCTAATGATTTCATGCCTATGGATGGCTTGGTTATTTCTTACAATTAATTGAGTACAATGAAGAAGTATTAATGGAGTTTATGATTAAGAATAATTGCTACTAAGGAGTGGATAGTGGAAGTCATTAGACTACCAACAATTGTGGAGTATTATCCAAATCAACATGATGCCAGGTCCTCATGGGTATACTTCACTTGACCAAGTGACCCTCAAGTAGACATTTCAAAGAAAATGTGTAAAAGACTTTCTCTTCTAGCTCCATATCCAAAATTGGCAATCCACATTATTAGGTATTTGACCTACGAAGGCAGGCTTCAAATCTGCATGCTCATCATTTTAAGATGCTCAGTCATATAAGACATAACATTCAAGTTAATATCCCCAATTTTCTTTATAATATGTTGTGTATTAGTGCTAAGGAAACTCAAAAAGGAAATAAATTTTTTCTCTCTCATCATGCCCTCATTAAAATTTTAGTTGAAAGGTCTCTTATGGATTCTTCGCCTATATTATGGGTAGAATTTTTTGAATTTAAAATGTTGTAGCCTCAAGCCAACCCTGTTCTACAAAACATAGAAATGAGGGAGAAATCACAGAGCCTAGTCAAAGTTTGGCTGAAATAGAAAAAGAACCCTCTCCTAATAAGCCTATTTAGTCTATTTTAGAAGATGATATACCTAGCTCTTCTACAAATAAAGGAAAGCAGAAGGTTAATAAAGCAAACCCTAATCTTGAAAAGGAAGGCAAAATCCCCTCTATTAATATAACAAAGAGAAAAAGGTTTGTTCCTACAACAACCACTCCCATACCATCTACTCCAGTCATACCTAAACCAAAGTGGACCCACAGAATAGTCAAAGCTAAAGAGGTTCCTATGTATAGAAGCCCTCGTATGTGAGGTTGAGTATCACTAATTTCTATTGAAAACCCAAATACCCCAATTTCAAAGTCTCATACAAAATCAGTAGATGAAAATAGTCCAGATGACTCTCCTATGCAATTGGAAACCCCAAAATGTGGAAACATATGAAAATGATCCTACCAATGAGATGCTACAAGACAATTAGGAAATGTGTAAATCAAACCCTACTACTATTCCAAAGAAAACCCCTAGCAATGATCAACCTACCATGGTACTAGTCCCTATATATTCTAATGTTTCTCTTATACCTTATAAATCCTCTTGATACACCCAACATTTCCAACAAGTTGCCAAAGAACAAAAGATGAAATCTAAGGCTCAAGAATTTCCTTCAAGCACAATCCAATTGATATTATTTGGTCTTTACAATCATTTCATTTTTCAAAAAGCCTTGTGGAGGAAAGAAACAAACCAAATGTAGAAGGTAATATTTAACAAAGATGAGGAAATTGAATCATTGAAGGAGCAACTTGAAAAATAGAAACAATAGATGAATAAATCTTTAAAGCTAGCTCACTAAGTAATGGCTTGTAGACCACCACCATGGGTGTATTCTATTTGGTTAAATGACTAGTTTCTATTATTTCAATTGATAATGACAATGAGAGATATTGATTGTGAATAGAAAAATAGTCAAGATCTTTATAATGTGTATTAGACATTTCCATCATGGCAAAAGAATTTTTTGTCTGAACTCTATTTGCATAATTTCATAATTCCAAATGAGACAGAGTGGAACCCTCTGCTTTACAAAGGGGATGTTCACCTTAGAGCTTTAATGTACTAGATGCACAATTAGAAAATTTATGACAGGCAATTGGATACCTATAGAGATCTTGAGAAATCTGAATCATTGCCAATCCAGATTGAATTCCATAATGTAATGACCCCATTTTAGTAGTTGACCAAGTGTGTGTGTGTTAGCCTTGTTCTACATGGTCTCGAGGGCTAACAAAGGGTTTAAGGGGATCCTGGAGTGTTTTGGCCTAGTCATTTCTAGTTTGGGCAAAAACAAAGTTGATTTACTCAGTTTCAGGCATACTTACTATTTTTAGTAAGTCGGCAGGACATAGTGCAGGTCAATTTTGGTGATTGGATTCGATACTCCTCGATGAGAGCTTTCCAATGAGCTATCACTCACATTATTCGGAGTCCGATTGCTAATACATTTTAATGCTTGAGTCCGATTGCTAATACATTATTCGGAGTTCGATTGCTAATACATTTTAATGCCTGAAGTTTTATTAAAGTAACATCTAATTTAATTGTAAAATATTAAAGCGTTACTTTAATATTTTTTTTATGGTGATGTGTACCCAAGGGAGACATAAGGGGTATTTTAATATATGTTTTATATATTACACATCTTTTATCCCACATTGCCCATATGAGTTGAGCGAACCCTTGGAAATAGAATAAAAGGAAGCATTTGTGGCTTCATTAGGCAGGTTGAATATGAGAAGAAATTGGTGTGTGAGTTGCAGCTCCATTCTTGGCATTTGAGGACATCTATCCTCTCTTGTAACATTCTAGATGTCATTCCCATGGGGTTTGGCCTTTGGAATTCTTTGTTATTGGCTTCATTATCAGGCAGTTTAGTTGCATTTTCGACTACAGGCAAATTTGGTATTTTGCTCATATCTTCTTCACTACTTGTTTGACGCTTATGCCGCTTTGAGGGAATGGTATTACGAAGGTAGTGGACTGATTGAAGGACAAAGTATTGTAGCAGCAAGTTTGAAAGCATGGGCTGGAGTATTATGTCAATACTACTGAAGTAATTAGTGAGTTGATAAATCTGCCATGTATTTGGTTTTATGAATTCTGAAAATAACATTTTATTAGCAGCAATTCATTTCCACTTTGCATATTATTGTAGTTTCTTTCTTGTTTATTTTGTATGATGCCAATTCCATGCACAAAACACAACAAACAAATAAACATTTTATTTTCAGAGTTATAAGGGATTTAAAACATTAAACAGAGAAATAAGAAGTTGAATGCAAACTATTTGACATAATTCCTTTCAGAAATTTGGTTTAGTTTTTTTGGGACATCCAGGGGTGCCCATTTCAGTGGTATCAGAGCTATAAGTTCTACCATCCTATGGAGGTCTTATAGGGAATTTGGAATAGCCGAATAGAGGGAAAAAGTGTTTGACAAAATGTCAAAACACTAAAATCAGAAATAAATAAAAAACACAAGCTAAGCATTTATGTTTGAGCATGCGACCGGGGTCTTATAATTTCCCAGATACTAGAGCAAGACAAAATAAGATTTTAGACTTGCAAAGGAAATAGTCTAGTACATCCGTGGAGGTGGACATTGAATCCAACCATACAGACACAGAGGAGATATTATGTGATCAGGACAATAATATGGGTGATCGAGATGACAGGAATACAGGATTAGGCAGAGGCGAAAATGCTGGTCTAGATCAAGGGGAGGTACTATTCAGACAGTTACTGGATACATTAGAGTAGGGGTAGCATATGCAACAGGAGCAGAATAGGCGAATGGACATGATGTTGCAACTCATGGCTAGACAGATGGGTGTCAATATTAATCCAGGTGATGCCAACAATAGAAACAATAACAACGAGGGAAACAATAACAATAGGGGAAACAATAACCATGGAGGTTAAGGAAACAACAATGGTCCTGAGAATAACATTAATGGTAATAATGGACAAAGCAATAATGGGAATGAGGCTGATAACTTTAGACACGTTGCATGCCCAGCACGGACTGCGAGCTCGAGACCTCTTCTACCCACTTTCTCACCCAAAGATCTGGTTCAACCAGTAAACAAACCGTACATTACCGAGTTACAAGATTAGTTCAGGAGGGACTGGGAGGCTAGTGGACCAGAGTTTCAAGCGGATATTTCCCTTAGAGATTATATGGACTTGAGGATGAGACACATGCCTAAAGCAGGAGGGAGGAATCAAAACTTTGAGCTGAGGAAGAAAGTTGGAAAACTTTCTTTACCTTATTATGATGCTTCAGGGGAGATGACTGCACGAGTTTGGGTGCAGAAGGTAGATACATACTTGTAGCTAAATCCTATACCTAAGGAGGAGGCTATCAAGTATGTGGCTATACACTTGGATGGCGTTGCACATGAATGGTGGCATCATGGCATGGTGACTTTGGGGCATAATTAGATTACATCCTATGAGGAATTCACCAAAACATTGATGGAGAGATTTGACACTAAGGATCCCAAGTTACATTTCAAGGAGCTAGCACAGTTAAAATAGTTAGGTTATGTGGATGCTTACATTGCCGAGTTTCAGCGCTTGTCTGTACTTGTTACTAATATCTCTCCTAGGAGATTGGTGGTGTTATTTTGTGATGGTCTTACTGATCCATTACGAGGTTGGGTGAAGGTACATGATCCACTCACCTTAGCTGAAGAAACTAAAAAGGCACGAGATTTATCCCCTTCGGTATACAAAGGAAAAAATCATTCAACATATTCTTCCTATCGCAAGGACAAAGACAAAAAACCATTTCAGAAAGAGTATAGAAAACCCAAAGAAGGATCAAAAGGACTAGACAATGAAAGCTTGAATGAACTTCGAAAGAAGAAGTTGTGCTTCAATTGTAGAGAGCCTTGGGACTTATCTCATAAATGTTCTCTCAAGGCTAAGGCAAATCAAATGGAGTATTTTTCAGCAGAAGAGTCAGAGTCAGAAGGGGAGGATCAACACTCCAATTCAGATGAGGGTAACACTATAGAGGAGAGAAAAATTCCTAAGGATGATAGATTGTTGGCATGCTTGACAGGGGCCCAAAAGGAAATCACATTTAAGGTCAGGGGTACTATCTAGGGGCAAAAAGTGATATCTCTTACTAACACTAGGGCTACACATAGCTTCATAGATGCACAGTTGGTAGCTAGGAGAGGGTTATAGACAGAGGAGCATGATGAGTTTAGAGTCATGGTGGCTAATGGTGATAAGTTATTATGCACTCAGAAGATATCTAATCTTTGCATCAGGTTTGGAGATGGCTATGAGTTGGAGGATGAGTTCTATGTTGTGGACATGGGAGATTATAATGTCATCCTCGACATGACATGGATGGCTTCACTAATTGAGTTCACACTCAATCTAGTGAAATTGGAGATGAGATTCCTGCATGAGGGTAGAACTGTGGTACTTAGAGGACTTTCAGATGGAGGTTGCAGAGTAGTGTCCTTGAGGAGAATGTAGAGACTTTTTCATCATGATGACATAGAGTGGGCGACAGAGTGCTACATTATGCCAACTTCACCAGAGCCACATGAAAAGAGTCATCCACCAGATATCAGCAAAATTGGAGATGAGATTCCAGCATTAGGGCAGAACTATCATACTTAGAGGACTTTCAGATGGAGGTTGCAGAGTAGTGTCCTTGAGGATAATGTAGAGACTTTTTCATCATGATGACATAGAGTGGGCGACAGAGTGCTACATTATGCCAACTTCACCAGAGCCACAAGAAAAGAGTCATCCACCAGATATCTAGAAGATACTTGATAGACATGCTAAAGTATTTAGCAATATTCCTCATGGGGTTCCTCCTGACAGAGGGATGGAACATGTTATTGAGCTCGAGGAGGGAGCCAAACCAGTTATGATTACTCCTTATCATCATCCTAAGAAACACAAGGATGAGATAGAGAAGATGATTAAGGATTTGCTGGAGATGGGGCATATTAGGCCCAGTAAGATCCCCTTTGCTTTAGTAGTAGTATTGGTAAAGAAGAAGGATGGGACGATGCGCATGTGCATCGATTACAGGGCACTGAATAAGAAAATAATTTAAAATAGGTATCCCATTCCTAGGATTGATGAGTTGCATGGGGCATGCTTCTTCACCAAAATTGATTTGTGATCCTGATACCATCAGATCAGGATGAGAGCAAAGGACATTGAGAAAATAGCCTTCCGCTGTCACTATGGCCACTTTGAGTTCATGGTTATACCATTTGGCCTAACCAATGCACCTGCTACATTTCAAAGTTGTATGAACCAAGTATTCCGGAAGCAGCTGAGGAGATTTGTCTTGATCTTATTTGATGACATCTTGGTCTTCAGTAAGACCTAGGAGGAGCACTTACATCTTCTAGAGGAGGTGTTATCTATTCTGGAGAGAGAGTCATTATATGCCAAGGAATCTAAATGTGAGTTTGGTATGACTAAGCTCCTTTACCTTTGGCATATCATTAGTACAGATGGCATTCAGGTTGATCCCGAAAAGATTAGAGCTATTGTACAGTGGCCTACACCCACAAACCTTACACAGCTTAAGGGATTCTTTGGTTTATGTGGTTTTTATAGGAGTTTTGTTAAGGGATTCTCACAGATTGCTACACCCTTGACAGATGTTACCAGGAAAGGAGCCTTTGTGTGGACAGGGGCAGCATAGAGGTGTTTTGAGCATTTCAAGCAGGTAATGTCTTCATGTCTAGTTCTAGCTCTACTAGATTTCACGAAGCCTTTTGAGCTTCATTATGATGCATCAGGTGATGAGATTAGAGCAGTATTGATGCAGGAGAAGCATCCCATTACATTCGAGAGTAGGAAGCTCAAAGGAGTTGAGAAAATTTATTCTATCTATGACTGGGAGATGTTGGCCATAATGCATGCATTGACCAAATTTTGATCATATTTGGTAGGTGGACATTTTGTGATCAAGACTGATCACAATAGTATTAAATACGTCATGAGCCAGCGTGATCTTAATGACCGGCAACAAAAATGGGTGACTAAATTGCAGGCTTATGACTTTGACATAGAGTTTGTCAAAGGTAAGAAAAATGTGGTGGCTAATCCTTATCTCGGAGACCTCACTTATGTACTCTAGTAGAGATTTCAGGAGATTGGAGAGATCGAATTATAGCAGAGTATGTCGGAGATGCTTGGGCTTCTGGATTGATTTTAGGTACCATACAGGATGATCGCTATGAGGTGATAGATGGATTGATCATAGTTCAGGACAGGGTTTATTTGATTCCGTCATCACATTTGAGAGAGGCAATACTAAAGGCATTTCATGATACACCCATAGCTGGACATCTAGGGGTCTTCAAGACCTATAGGCAGATTCGAGAGCAGTTTTCATGGAAAGGGCTCAAGGATGATGTTTAGAGGTCTGTCAGGGAGTGTGTGGTTTGTCAACAAAATAAGGGAGATCACACATTTCCTGTAGGTTTATTACAGCCCTTGCCCATTCCTGATAGGAAATGGGAAAGTATTTTGATGGACTTCATCACTAGTTTACCATGAGTGCAGGGAAGGGATTGCATCTATGTGGTGGTGGACCGCTTGATGAAGTTTGCTCACTTCTTTGCTATTTCGTCCACTTACACAGTAGTGCAAGTGGCAGATCTTTTCTTTAGAGAGATATTCAAGTTACATGGGCTACCCAGATTCATTGTCAGCGACTAGGATAGTAAGCTTACGAGTGTTTTTCGGCAAGAGTTGTTTAGGTTGTGTGGTACAGATCTTACACCTAGCACTAGTTATCATCTAAAAATAGATGGGAAAACAAAGATTGAGAATAAATGGGCAGAAAGATATTTGAGAAACTATGTAACTAAACAAAAAAAGGCTTGGATCAGATGGTTTCATATGTGAGAGTATTGTTATGACACCACTTATCATATGTCCATCAAGATGACTCCTTTCATGGCACTCTATGGTTATGAAGCACCTAACTTCATGGATTTAGTTTTGGGGGACAGTAGAGTGCCCAAAGCCAAAAACTTATTGCAAGATAGTCAGGACATCCTGAAAGTGCTCAAAGAGAATATACAACAGGCCCAGAATCAACAAAAATTGTATGCTGATCAGCACCGAATAGAGCATAGCTTCGGGGTAGGGGATATGGTTTACTTGAGGCTACAACCATATAGACAGTCATCGCTCAAGAAGAGCAGAGCTAAAAAGTTAAAACCTGGATTTTATGGTCCCTACAGGGTGATTCGCAAAGTGAACAAAGTCGCCTATGAGCTTGAGCTTCTAGAGGGCAATCGAGTGCACAATGTGTTTCATGTGTCTAGGCTTAAGAAAGCCATTGGTCAGAGTGTAGTGCCTTCTGCAGATTTACCCCCTTTGGATGATGTGGGGAAGCTTGTGTTAGTACCCAAGGATATTCTAGACACCAGAGAGAGGAAGCTTAGAAATAGGATAGTGAAGGAGTATTTGGTCAGATGGAAAGACCTGCCGGAGGAAGATTCTACATGGGAGAGTGAGTAGGTTATTCAGCAGGCTGGACTAAGATTGCTTGAGGACAAGAAATTTCAAGGGGGGTGGATTGTAATGTCCCCATTTTAGTAGTTGACCAAGTGTGTGTGTGTTAGCCTTGTTCTACATGGTCTTGAGGGCTAACGAAGGGTTTAATGGGATCTTGGAGTGTTTTGGCCTAGTCATTTCTAGTTTGGGCCAAAACGGAGTTGATTTACTCAGTTTCAGGCATAGTTACTATTTTTAGTAAGTCAGTAGGACACAATGCAAGTCAATTTTGGTGATTGGATTCGATACTCATCGGTGAGAGGTTTTCGATGAGCTATCACTTGCATTATTCGGAGTTCGATTGCTAATACATTTTAATGCCTGAAGTTTTATTAAAGTAACGTCTAATTTAATTGTAAAATATTAAAGTGTTACTTTAATATTTATTTTATGGTGATGTGTACCCAAGGGAGACATAAGGGGTATTTTAATATATGTTTTATATATTACACATCTTTTATCCCACATTGCCCATATGAGTTGAGTGGACCCTTGGAAATAGAATAAAAGGAAGCATTTGTGGCTTCATTAGGTAGGTTGAATATGAGAAGAAATTGGTGTGTGAGTTGCAGCTCCATTCTTGGCATTTGAGGATGTCTATCCTCTCTTGTAACATTCTAGATGTCATTCCCTTGGGGTTTGGCCTTTGGAATTCTTTTTTATTGGCTTCATTATCAGGTAGTTTAGTTGAATTTCTGGCTATAGGCAGATTTGGTATTTTTCTCATATCTTCTTCACTACTTGTCTGACGCTTATACTGATTTGAGGGAATGGTATTATGAAGGTAGTGGACTGATTGAAGGACAAAGTATTGTAGCAGCAAGTTTGGAAGCATGGGCTAGAGTATTATGTCAATACTACTGAAGTAATTAGTGAGTTGAAAAATCTGCCATGTATTTGGTTTTATGAATTCTGAAAATAACATTTTATTAGCAACAGTTCATTTCTACTTTGCATATTATTGTAGTTTCTTTCTTTTTTATGTTGTATGATGCCAATTCCATGCATGAAACACAAAAAACAAATAAACATTTGATTTCTGGAGTTATAAGGGGTTTAAAACATTAAACGGAGAAATAAGAAGTTGAATGCAAACTATTTGACATAATTCCTTTCAGCAATTTGGTTTAGTTTTTTTGGGACATCCAGGGGTGCCCATTTCACATAAGCCTTATTAACTTTTGAGAGATTTGTTTAGATTGACCTGTGGGAGACAAAAACTAGAGATCAAAGAGAAAGTGTTTGAAGAAAGGGAAAAAGTTTACTAAGAATATCAGACACTTCCAAACTTTACACAACAAAGAGCAATTGCATGGATTAGAAATTGATGGAATTGACTGCAAGAAGCTTTCAAGAAGGTTGAACCACATAGCCCTATCAATTTTGAGAAAAAATTAATAGGGTGTCCAAATATGTGCAACTAGGAAGACAAATTATAAAAGAGCTATGGATGCCATTAACTTTTCAATCTCCTACCCTTCTTTGGCCTCTGTATGAAAATAATGCTACTAGACTAGATCCATTGGTTGAAGAACACTTCGGTTAACATTAGAGGCATGCCAAAGGAAATTTCTACACTTTTAGAAGTGGGCAGTAGGGGAAGACTATAGTGGGAGATTTCAGAGCCATGACAAAAATATACAATGCTTGAGGACACGTATTTGCATAGTTGGGGGCAGATGATGAGGCGTCTTAATGTCTCAAATTTGAGCCTTGTGAAAAAACATTTCCAACACATTTATTTTAAATATCTTCTAAAAATTTACTAGATGTAGCTAGAACTTATAAAACTAATGGATAATGGCTATGACATACTATGCTTCATATTATACATAGAATAGAATATTTCATATAAATATTCTAAGCTATGTTCTAATATTTGAATAAGAGTAGAAATGTTGTCGTGCATATGCATTCTAAATGTTTTTAATCTTTTACGAAATGGAGAAGTGGCACAAAGAGTGATGATTACCATAATAAATGAAGAAGACAATGAGGACCATTCATAGAAAAGGAAGCACATATTAGTTCCTAATGATAAGCTACACATGCAAAGGAGTTATTGTTCTAAAAAAACTAGAAAGGCCCATTTTGCTATATTACCTATGAGTTTTTATTATCAATGTTCTATGTCATCGTTGATATTTTGCCTTCTTTTCTGACAATTTTTTTTTACAGCTTTTATGTTATTTTTTAATAAGTATCCAATTCCATATATAATGGATTTGGGATCATTTTGGTAAAAGGGGAGGAATGTAATGAAAAAATAAACAATACTATTGTAAGATTTGGAAGTTACTCTTTTTTATTCTTCATGAATTATTTATTGATGTAATCAAAGAAGGATTTTAATGAGAGAATGATTTTGGAATACCTATTGTGTTCTTAGTTAGTTGAATCCAACCAAGGTGGCCCACTTGGAAGGTGAAATAGATTTAGGTAGAGTAGACTAATTTTCAGAGAAAGAAACAACTTTTGGTGATTTTCTAGTTTGTTTTTCGTTGACAGTCTTCATATTTCTTCTCCTTAACTAGTTACATATGTCAGTGAGCATAGATATAGTCCTCAAGTTTATATCATCTTCTTCACCTTGGCTCTAGTCTACCTCTAATTATTTTAGTTCACATGCTTCTTCCCATCCCAGTTCAACAATATCTTAACTATCCTCAACTACCCCTTCCAACTAGAATTTCAATTTGAGAGAATTAATTTGCGGAAGCGTTTGTTGACAATGAGGTAATTGTGATATGTAATTTTTGTCATTAATAGAAACATATGATGTACATGTTGACAAGAAAAATTAAAAATAAAGATACTTAGTGTTTGGTAATCAAACAATTCTCCAAGTATAGAATGTGTTTAAATTGGTATATTGTTTTGTTTATAACATGTTGCAGATGTCATATTGTGACAAGACAAGTTGCATAGAGATAGTGTACATGTTGATAATGATGTGTATAACCTTGGAAGATTTTATAGACTGTATGAAATAGATATAATCATGTTTTTATGATATAGGATAAGGGAATTGAAGGAACGAATTATTTTTTTTACAAAAAAATTAGTTGTCCAATTAGGTCCAACATCATAGATGTTTACTCTACTTGGGAAAAGTTAATTGTGGTCTTAGTTGGCCTAGTAGTAATTTATGTAAAGGCATGGTATTTATGCAAGAGACTTCCAGCAATAACAAGTGTGCTATCTTGATATTATGAGGAAGAAAAATGCTTGTATGTGCTTTTGAAGTTATGCAAAGTAAGAAAAGCTTTGTGAAAGTGGTGTATGTGAAGTTTCATATGAGCTATCTAGTGATCCAAGATTGTGGTGAAGATTAAAGATTAGTTAAGGAAAGAAGAAAATAATAGTAAACTATTTGTTTGAGCAATGAGATCCTCTTGTAGTTAAAATTGCATGTTTGAGTAGTGGACTCTTCTTGAATACATTATACCACAATGCCTAATAAGGTTGGAATCTTCTAAAAGGGATTCAAAGTCTCCAAATAGGGACTACTTATACTAAATTTTCTCATTCACTCTTAACAGGGTCCATCTTCTAAGAAGGAACTTATATATCAGTTATTTATCTAGTGGGTATCATCCCCACTAGGTTTTTCCCTATTTAAAAAAATATGTTGTTATTATTTATCTTTGTGCATTGGTATTGCTATTTTTTAACATTACTTTATTGCTTTTTTATGTATGGTTTAAAGTAAGTAATAATATCTTGTTGAAAACTAAAGTTTGTAGATTAATGATTCACCTCCCCTCTTAGTAATACTTATTTCTAACAATTGGTATTAGAGCACAATTAGTTTGAAGAGGCTTAATAGCGTAAGTAAAATCCCAAGAGATATGGAATAGTTGAAGAAGGACCTTGAGAAAGATCTTGAACAAATTGATCTCCTTATTGAAGAAAGAGATAAACTAAAGGATAGATATGATGATTCCAAAGTATACATTGGTCAATTGAAGGAAAAGATTGAACATCTAAAATCCATGCCTAAATCTACTAAATCTAGAACTAGTGATGATGATTAGTCAAAGTTGAAGACAAAATACAAGATATTGAAGCATGAGTTGAAAATTACAAATCTAAAGTTGACTCTAAGAAATGATCCAAAAAAAATTGAATCTAATTTGAATACTAAAAATATAAATTTGAGAGAAAGTCTAGAAAGGAAAACATCCAAACTTGAAACATTGAAAGAATATCATGAAGAACTCCTTAAGTACAATACTATTGTGAAAGGTGAATTGACATAGTGTAAACAATGGCTTGAGAAACTTTATTCTATCAAAGAAAAGCTTGAAAATTGAATGTCTATATAGAGACCTTCTTATGACAAGACTTCTCTTTGCTATCTAATTAACATGTCTACAAAGAAACCTAAGGTTAGATCAGATCCAAAAGAAAAAGGCAAATCTAATGACAATATTGAATCCAGTCAATCTTTTGAGAAAGCTAAAGAAGCTGAGCAAAATAAGGATGTTGAAATCTTGGATGAACCTAAGCATGTGAAAACTCCTAAGGAAACCAAGTATGAATTTAGAGGTAAGTGTTTTTTATGTAATGAAAATGGTCATATAAAAAAAGAGTGTACTAATAAGTCATTCAATCATGTTAAGGACTTTTATTGTCATAATTGTTATGGTATAGGAAACCTAAGTATGATAATGATAGGAGAAATAGTAGAATGTCTAGATATGCTAACCCTATAGATAGAAGATCTAATGAAAAGGACATTGAAAGAAGTAAGGTCTTATTAGGATAGAAGATAGACTATGTGTTATAAGTATAAGAACTTAAGATGCATTGCTTGAAATTGTCATGTACCTACCAATCAATAGAATCCTAGAAGAAAAAAACCTATATGTTAGTTATGAAACAACTTTAGACACACAAAAAAGTATTGTAGTATGGACAAAAACTTCAGAGATAGAAGAAACAATGGAAGAAAATTTGGCAACAGAAGAAATGATAGAAGGAACCATGAAAGGAACTCTAGAACTTCCAAAGACAATGAAGAAAAAAGAAACATCACAAGTGAGCTTCAAGAAGAAATTAATGAAGCATTTTTGAAAGGAACAAAGATCTCAAAGGAAAAGTTAGATGATGATTAGATATGAATATTGAAGCTAGATGTTGATTTTGATTCAATTAAGTTGAATTGAGCTTGTTCATAGCATCAATATTTGAGAAATATATTTAGAGATTGAATTAGTGGTAGAAAAGTTGTGAAAATGCATATTCAATTATGTTTAGATGGTATCTATGCTAACTTGTGATTTGGAGCTCATATAAAGAAGTTATGACAAAATTTAGAGCTACTAGTACTATAGTGAGAGTTGATTTTGTAACCGAAGATGAAAAGTAGGTTTTTGGAGAGAATCTCATGATGCAAAGTTTTCAAGATATTTTTCATAATGGAAGGAGGCTATAGTAAACCTTGAGTGACATCCAAAGAATGGATAGATGATCTTGAGCAGTTAACTGATTACAAAACACATAATATCTTTTTTATACTTATGAAACTACACAATTAATACAAGTTCAAGTTGAGGGATAAATGAATTAGTTAAATTTTTTTACTACATTATGAAAAAATTTGAAGCAAAGAGCATTTTGAAGTGAATTATTAGAGAGATTTTGAAGCAAACCCTATTTTTAAAAGAAGAATTTTTCATTCTTTTCAAAAAAATTGTTTAGGAAAAGATATTTTTCATTAAAGATCATGGATAGGTCAGTAGTACACAATATTTAGAACCAAGGTAGACCTAAGTTTAAAATAGTTTCCATAAAACCTAATGAAGGAAACCCTAACACTACATTGTCTATCACTCTAAGCAACATATTTTATCTAGAAGATGTAGAAATTTATTTGAATTACAAGTTTGAGTCAATTTTTAGTGAATATATGAATAAGGATATGGAACTATTCTTTAACCTTAACATGACTATTGTTGGCACTCAAAATTGTAGCCCCGATTTTGAGTACCATTGAGAAAGTTAAGCCCTATAAGCACTTATTGATGCATTTGTACCCGAGTAAGCTGTTTAATGTTTCCAACACCTTGTATTTAGTATGTCTATATGTTTTGTATTGATAAACTGACTTTCTGAGCCATTTCCTGATGTCCCGTTTTGAGCACTTGTGAATTCAGCATTTTTGCTCAAGTGTCAAACAACAATAGGAGGCCTAATTTGCCTTTGAATATATTTAACCCAAAAATGTTTTATGAACTTCCACTTTTGGAATACTTAATATGCATATAAAAGAACCTATGTTCCATGTTTCAAGTGATTTTGAGTCCATTTGATTCTGTTTCAAACCCCTCAAAGTTGGTAATTTACTATTTTCATGCATTTGCAAAATGTTCAGAATTCTAGAAGGCCTTGTTGGACCTATTATAACTTTGACCTAGTTGACTAAAATGTGAAAATTTGTTTTTTTTTGCATTTTAGATGTTAGATGCTTGCTATATTTAAAATTTGAGTTTATGAAAAATCCATTTGATTAGTTTTCAAATGTGATTCTATTTGCAATTTATAAAGTTTCACTAGTGTCAAAAGATGCAGATTTGTTGGAACCCCTATTCATGATGTCAATCTCTAAATCCATGATTGGTTAGATTAAATGATTGTACCTCTATGTTGTACTCTAAAACTACTCCAAGTTTGCCAGTTTTTATGTTTTGATGAGTTTGTCTGCACACTTTTCTAGGTTCATTCCATTTGCAAAAAATGTTTTATGTTGGTGTTTCTAGTCTGTAATTTATGAGTAGCCCACTTTGACTGCTTGCCATTTGTGTCTTATTATTTTTCATGAGACCTAATCATAGATTTACGTTGTCCTTGTGACAGTAAACCAATGCCCCAAGTTTTATTTCCCCAAGTGTCAGTTTACATAGTTTTCAAAGCCAAATCCAAATGCAATTTATTATTTTATAACATGTTTTCATGTAGGAAATTCTAAGAGGTTAACTTTGATGGTCAATATCTTTTGACTCAGAATTCATCATGACATGAGATTCAAAAGGGTAAAAGTATGCAGAACAAAGAATCAGTATGTCAATTTTTGTAGCTTGGTTAGATGTTTGTGTCAGTTTTTAAGGCCAATCAAACGACCTCCTAACTCAAAATTGATAGTTTGCAAAAGAGTGATAAAATGACTCCTAAATGGTTGTTCAGTGGTCACATTTGATTTTAATTAGTTCAAGATGTTATAAAGATAAATTTGAGGATTTAGTTGTTTGGAAACAAAATTTTTTTAGCTGAACCCACTTTGGGGCCCGACTAATCTTATCATAGTGATAGGGTGTTGTGGGATTTTCAAGATAATTTAAAAAGGAATTAGAATGGATTTGTTTTATTATAATGTCTCATTCTAACAATATTGTAAATTAGCATTGGTGATGGGGAGAGAGATGAACTTGCCAATTTTTGTTGAGAGATCAAATTACAAGAAAGAATGATCAGATTGTGTACATTTTTCCAAGAAATGAATATCAAATTAAATGTTTCACTTGTCAAGAGAGGGTACAAGCATCAAGGGTTGAGGACCTTCATCAAAATTTATTATTTGGGTCACAACTGTATGGTTTTTAGGAAAGCAATGATCTCATGGATTGTATAAAAGGCAGATCACCCTATCTTTGATGAGGATATTAAAAAGGTGATGTTAGTCATAGGAATGGGAGCATTGAAAATAGACTTTTTGAATGGACTGATGTGTTAAATTTAATCTTTGATAGAGAACTTAATGACAGAAGTCAGAGCTAGAATTCACAGCTTCTTTCTAGTTGGTATTATCTTGGAGGCAAGCAACTAAATTCAAAAGAATGGCCTAAAAAATATAAAAATAGAGAATCTAGGGAAAAGAAGAGGAGAACATTCCCAATTTTTTTGGAATGATGTGGTGCTTCTCTTTTGGCCATGGATATCACACCTTTACATATTGGTCAAGTATGGAGAGAAACCATTGGCAAAATAATACTTGATGGTATTGTTGTTCATGAGGTAGATGCCCACAATGTTGTGCCAGTGTTGAAAGCATCTAACAAACTAGAGTATGGTGCATGTACCATAAGAGCAAAGATCCAAAAGTAGCTTCCAGAGTTCCTTGTATAATTTCCTACTATCAAAGGA
The DNA here is from genome assembly GCA_028749045.1 of Cupressus sempervirens. Classification (NCBI taxonomy): domain Eukaryota; kingdom Viridiplantae; phylum Streptophyta; class Pinopsida; order Cupressales; family Cupressaceae; genus Cupressus; species Cupressus sempervirens. Next base: position 924,692,967 of record CM053792.1, read on the forward strand.
ACTAATAAGAAATGGTGCTCTGAGCCACTTGCAGACATAGATTGGGATGCTCTACTTAATAATATTCTCAGGAAGGGAGCAGAAGTTCCTGAAATTCATTAGTGTGAACTTGGAGAAGATGTAGCTAAGGAGGTTTTTCTTGGGAACAAGAATGGATTTTTGACAACTGGGCTAAAAAACTATTTTGATGATTGGAATGATCCTTCAAAGCTGACTAGTTTATCAAGACTATCTCCTTATTTGCATTATGGCTAGATTTCTTCATAATGATGTACTTTAGAGGCTCATGCATACATGAAAGCTTATCCCAAATTTGCACATGCTTTCTTTGAATAATTGGTCATAAGGAGAAAACTTGCAAACAATTTTAGCTTCTACCAGCCTAATTATGATAATCTACAAAGTGCCTAGGAATGGGCTTCTAAGACTCTAATGGATCATGCATCTAATAAGTGAGAACATATCTACATGAAGGAACAACTTTAAAATAAAAAAAGGGGATCTTCTACGGAATGCTTCTCAATTGTTCACCATGGAAAGTGTATGGTTTCATGCAAGTGTACTGGGCCAAACAAATTCTTGACTGGACTAAAGGACCAAAAGAAGCTCTTGCAATAGCTATATATTTGAATGACAAGATCCATGTTTTTAAAGCAACATCAGACAAAAGGAACCCACACATTAAAAGGAAGTCACCAACATTCAAAACCATAGGTTAAAAATAAACCCTATGTAGGTCAAAGGTAGAGGGAGTGGTCAAAGACCCATGGTAGCCAACCGAATTGATCAAGAAGCTTCCAGAAAGGAGAACATGGGAGGCATCATAGAAAATGGATAAATCTACACTGCATATAAAAGACGACCATAGTCAAATTTGAAGGAGCCACGTTTGAATAGTTTTTAATGCTAAGAGAGGTAATAAGAAATAATCAAATTTAAGAAATGGAAAAGTGCTGCCTTATGTGCCTGGGCAGATTTGTTCACACAGACATCAAAGTTTATGAAAGTAGTAGCATATATGAGAAGATGCCATTAGATTAGAGGATAGCATGGCAAGGATATAAAGCTTTATCCCACACTAGCTATGGGATAGAAGTTTCTATTATTTAAATATACCCATGCATAGATAGCTTAATGTCTAAAAGACAAGTGTTTTTGAAGCACAAGATTTTTTGCAGAGCCCATGATCAACCAATTGGGCACAAAGACCGTAGTTAATTTTGACCCAAGATTTGGACATGGTAGAAGCCACATGGAAATGAAGCATGAAGTTAGGAAAGACAAGTTTGAAGATGCTAGATCTTACGCTCAACTTGTGAGATCAGAGGTTGAAATATTAATTCTCATGATGAGATGCTTAGGTTGTAAGAGAATAAAATAAATTTCAAGTCTCTCTGGCACTACGTTCAGGGTCATCAAGGCATAAAGAAAACTCCTAATGTGAGAACATAAAGGAAATTTCTAAAGCTTTTGGTGTTACACAAAATTGATGGAGTTAATATTAATATATTAATGTGTAGTCCCATAAGAACATAAGATGGAAAGCATGTGCCCTCCAATGACATGGAAGATGGAGATGGAGAAATTAAGTAATTAATTAATTAAAAATATTTCAAAATGGGTCATGGGAAATGAGAAGTTGATAAGTGGCATGGGTAGAAAATATTGAATATAACAGTAAAAATTTAAAAAAGGTTTCAAATGCATGATTTGCAATTTGAATGAATTAAATGAATTAAAAAGTTTTTATATAATTCAAACTATATAAATTTTTAAATTTTTCCATTTTTAATGCTCTAGTTTAGTCCATGAGCTTGATTTTCAAATGGCCATATCAGGGGTATTTTTTGTCCAAAATAGGGAGTGCAGTATACCATTGGAACTAGGAGAAGATGAAATTTTTGAATATGGGGTTAGTTTTTTAGTAGGTATTCATTAGTTCGAGTTATAAGCTATTTTGTGTTTTTTGGGGCATTCTCAGTGCAATAGGTAGAATTCATCATGAAGCATCATAATCATATAGGAGGCAAATATGAAGGCTAGTTGAAGTCTGAATGAAAAGAAAATTGATTCTAAAAGGTTTTCTTGGCTTTTAGAAGTCATATTTAACTCATTTTAATTTTTACCTTGAGTAAAGATTAGGCATCAAATCAGTTATGATTCTCATCAAATGTCTTAGATATTTTTGCATTTGGGAGGCAAAATGATAAGGATTTGATTTTGTAGTTGAGGGGAGTGATTAGAGAGATATTTTTGACTTGTTGAGAAGGTTTTTCAAGTGGACACGTGTTAGATGAAGATCAGATCCGAGAATTCACTCTTCTCCTATATCTTTCTTTCTCTCATCCATTGTTGGGTTGGTTTCAGTCTTTGGAGAAAAACCACTCACTACTGTGATACCATGTTTTGGTTCTAGTTATGATATTTTCTCATCACTATGACACCACATTTCCTTTAGCAAATTTCTCTTATATGAATAGGAGTAATGAAGATGAATACAGATAGTTCAGATCTATTAGTTCTTTCTCTATTTTGAATTTAGGCATATGAATGTATTATTTCAAGGAAATCAATACAAGGAACAACAAGTGTTTGAGTTTTCATTTTAGATCTTGTCTCCTTTCTCAATGAATTTTCAATGTTTTATGATCTTTGAACAAAGAGCCTAGGTCATAGTTGTAGTCCCTTAAGGTTGTATATTGTTTCATTGTTGCTTATAACTCAAGGGGTTATGTAAATGCTTCAAGGAAATCAATAGGGTTGAAAGTTTACTGATGAGGATATTATGTAAGAATGAGATTTAGATTCAACATAGATGTATATTTACAAGGTGAATGGATAGATTAGATATCTAAATATATAAATAAGTATCAGGTATCTAGATGTATGTGTTTGACTCATGCAATTTCCCAATAGATAAGGCACTAATCAGCTACAGGATCATTACTTCTTACTACTCCATATTAGGGGTTTTGTAGAATTCAACATTATTAATCAAACATGTTAGCCTTTCATGTTGAAGAGCTAAAAATGATGCCCTCACTCAGCTTGTGAGATTCATAGATTTGTATTTAGCTATTGTAGATCTGTGTTATTGCATAAATATTAGGAGATAAAGGAGTTTTCATCTATAGGAAATAGGTTCAGATTTATGTTTTAATTGCATTGGTACCATATATCAAAACCTCAAGGTTAACCCACCTAAGTCTTGCAAAGCTTGAAGTGAAGAAGGGGTTATGCTTTATACTTGGCCCAAGATTGTAGTCAAGTGTATCCATCATGGAATTTCCTAGTCTTAGATGTATTCATCTAGTTTCTTGGTTATTTAAAAAACTATTAAATCGGGAGCCAACAACAATGATGCGTAGATTTGAACACTTAAAATAATTGGACTTGTTTAAATATCATTTCTACCATGAGCTAGATATAGGTGAATGGAATCTAATAATATTGAGTAGGATACATGATGGAAGATTGTGGATGTAGGATAATGTAGTGAACATTTCAGCCAACCTTACACATGAGGTAATTGGCCTTAGCAAAGAATGCAATGTACCCATAGGTGAGAAATTGGTAAAGAAGAAAGTAGAAAGTTATACTAAGGTAGTATATAATGGGAAGGATATGGTAATTTTAGACACCTAAAAAACCTTTAGAAAATAAAGTATTTTTATTTTCTAAAAAATCCCTGATGACATCATCATTTATTAATTAATTATTTAATTAATTAATTAATTAATTTTTATGCCATTAAATCCCTTTATCTTAATTAAAAATATTTAATTAAGGAATCCCTCCCAAAAATGTTTAAATCTTATTTAAACATTATTTCCTTATTTATTAATTATTTAATTAATAAATTGACCAAAATTCCTACAATAAATAAAAAAATTATTTTTTGCCCAAAACTTGGCCAATTTACTTAAGACCAATAACCTCTTCCAAAATCTTCTAATCCTTCTTTAATTTCGATTAAAGGCTAATCTCATCATTTCCTACCCCTAATCCCAACTCAAAATATTTAATTAAGATTAAATATTAATCCTCATGTTTATTAAAAAAGTTTAAATAAATATCTCCTCAACCCAAACCCTTGAAATAAATAAAACTTTATTTATTTCCTAAAAATCTAATTTATCCTCATCCTAAGAAGTTCTAGACTCTTCTAGAAAGTCTTCATCCTCATCCTAGGAAATTCTAGACTATTCTAGAAAGCCTTTATCCTCATCCAAAGTCTAGACTCTTCTAGAAGATGTCTTTAAACCTAATCCTAATCCCCTCCTAACCTTGTCACATTCCCTAAACATGGGTTAAAACCTACTAACCCAAGCCAAAGTTAACAAATATCTCCTCCTTCACCCACCCTCATTAAATGCCATCCACTTGCCTATCCCTAAGCTAATCCTAAACCATCCTAATCCATCCTCTAATCATTTGCACAAGCCTAAACAAGCTTAAAACCTTCCTAATCAAGTCAAAGTCGAAATTTCTCTCATCACCCTCAAAATATCTCAACCATAAAACTTTATGAAGTCCACTAGGTCATAAATGACTCTTACAAGCCCTTTTATTGCTCTTACAAGTCATTATGAGGGTCTTTATGAAAATTTTATCCCTTGAGCCTCCTTTGTTGACTCATCCTTCCCCTTTCCTCCATCCTCTCACCATGTGACTTGTGTCACTCCTTGATTGGCTATAAGGAAGCATAATCCATGTGCTCTCTTCTCATGCAATCTGAGCCCTCCATGAGCTTTTTCCCATCCTTGCATCTTAGCCCTCAATCCCTCAAGCCTCTTGCCTATAAATTGGATCCTTCCCCTTTGCAAAATAACACAATCCATGAAGTAAAGTTATAATGCTATTTTGAGAGCCAAATTCATACTAAAGCCATCTATCCACACCAAAAATCCACAATCATCCATTGAAGCCTTTGGAAGCATATTGAGCATACATCCTATCCATTTACATAAAGCCACTCAACAAGAGAGCTTCTCATTGAGAGAGCCCACTAATGGCTCATATTTTCAATTGAGAGCTCATCTTAGTCTATCTTGAAGTTTATGAATTTTGTTTAGTTTGTAGAAGCTTTATTTAAATTTGGTTTCTATTAGCATACTAACATTGCTCATATACAGTAATCAGCTCCATCAAGCTGGATGATGTGAGATTTCTTAGCAAAATTATTGCTTATTTAGTTTGTGCAAGTTTTGAGATAGACCAACTCTCAGCTAAATTTATATATGCAGCTTACAAGACTTGTGTAGAGAAAGAGCAGGTAAATTTGAGTGAAATACAGAGGATGCAACTCTTGGAAAACTTAGAAAAGACTAAGAGAACAAAAAATTGTGTGTTTAGATTCCAACCATTGATAAATCACATATTCTTCCATGTACTAAAGAGATTTCCCTTCTTATCAGTAATAGATATAATGAGTAGTGATAAATGCACTATGGAGAAGATAACAAAGGTATAAAGAAAGCAACATGCAGACAAGATATTAGACAATGGAAAATTAAAATTATGATGACTTTTTTAGAATGAGATGAAACAAATATTTAGGATTTCACTAGTAACTATGGATAGATTCAAGGAGGATATATGCATATTGGTTGATATAGATCATACTTATATTCATGCAGTGGAACCTTCAGAGACATTTTTAGATCAATTGAGCTATGAGTTGAGTGATGATGTTGTTGTTAGATACATTGATTTTTTGTTGAATTTAGAGAAAGAAAAAGAAAAATATATATTTGGTACCTATGATGAGATTACTTAGCATGCTCATCAAGAAACCTTAGAGAAGGCATCACACTATTGACATTAAGTCAAGTTTATTATTAGTGACAACACTTATTCAAATTCTATATGGTTACCAAGCTCATTTCATAGTCTATAGTCTTTTCCATGTAATTCATTAGCCACCAAGCTTCATAGTTTCTACTAAGAATTCTAGTGGTTACCAAGTAAATTCAAGAAGTGTGAAGTCCTATAGTTCTTACTGAGTAGTTGAGTGGTTACCAAGCTTCATAGTTTCTACCGAGCCATCAATTCATGTGAAGTGAAGTTAGTGTTAACCAAGTGATCAGATGATTAGTGTTTACCAAGTTTAGTTATGATAAATTTGGAATTCAATTTCTACCAAGTTATATAGTATCTACCAAGTTCCTAGTGTAGATTGAGTTTGAGACTACTCTGAGATGATTAGTATGGACTGAGCTTCAACTTCTACCAAATGCATGATGATACTGAGCAATGACAGTGGACATCATGTATCAAAACTTTACTTAGTTAGTCTTTAGAACTCAACTGTCTTCTTTCGAGCTGACTTTGTAATTATGTAAATTTGATTGATATGTATATATATATATATATATATATATATATATATATATATATAAAGTATTGTATCATATCTAGATAGACATAAATAAAGACATAGATGTGTGTATGCATGAAAAGCAAGAATGAAGAGTATGTAAGAAGCATGCGAATGTGAATCATCAACAACAAGTGTCTTGTAAGGCCATATTAGCAAAGGAGTAGTAGAGTGATATCTATCACATAAAGGTAATTAGTACTTCAAATAATCTCTATCAACAAATCGGTTGTAAGTGTAAGATCTACTGTTTCTTTCTAATAGGTGAACCAGTCAACATCCTCTAACAAGGTAGATTTAATAGTCTTTTGTCAAATCTCTTTACTGAGTGCATACTTCATTGTATGTTTCTAAATCCTCTAACAAGGTGGACCTAGTGGTCCTAATTGCTCCTAATAGGGAAGATCATTAGAAGTGATCATTGTAAGCCTTAATAGACCAACTTTATGTTGTAGTGTTGAAGTTTTGTGGGTATCAAACCCAGCCCAGTTTTACTTTCAATTTGGAAGGATTTTGGGTCACCAAATCATTATGTTCATGTGTCATGAATGTTTATGTTTTTTAGTTTTTCATGCATACAGTTAGATCTGAGTTAATGAATTAAATGATTATTAGGTTATTGCAATTAAAATTAGAATTTGATAAATTTTTACGGTTATTGATTCACCCATCCCCTCTTAGTAACCTAGCATAGTCTTGAATATTTTCAAAATTTGGTATCGAAGATTTGTGGTTGTTAGGATAAAGCTTGACAGGTTGAGCAAAGATTAAGGACAATGGATTCAAACTTGACAAAGTAGTTGACAATGAAAAGCTAGATCTAGAAATGGCCATTGCATAACTCAAGAAAGCTAAGGAACATCTTTCCCAATCTCTAAAAAGAAGGAAGGAACTTGCAAATCAAATGAATGATCACTAGTACATTGAAAAAAAGATTCAAAATATTTTCCCTTCAAGCAGTTTAGTTGAAGAAAATAATTCAATTAAAGAACTCTTAGTGAAGAATGGTTCCCTACAAGAAGAAATAAGAAAGCTCAAAATAGAACAAGAAATTTAGTTAGTAAGGCTATGTGAAATCTTGGAGCAAAGAAACAAGATGAAAGAAGAAATGGATAAAAGAAATGATGAGATCCAAAACTAATCCCTTCAACATGAAGATCTTATAGATCAAATCTCCAATGCAAATTAAGAAATCATGAGTCAAAGATAGATCAATGAAAGATTAAGGAAAAATCTAAATTTAGAGAGGCAAATCACTAAAAGAATGAGAAGTGAGTTGAGATCTAAAAAGAAAATTAGTGTAATACTGAAAAATGACCTAAAAACTGAAAAGCATGTCAATGAGAGAATGATGAAATCCCAAGAAGACATGAATCAATTGAGTCATCTAAATGAGCAACATTTCTATAGATAAAAGGGTAAAGTATGAATTTGATACAAAGAAGAATGTGAATCCTCCAAACAAGGTGCTCAAAGGAATTAAAGATCTACTTGTAAAAACTATGGTAAGATAGGTCATACATCAAAAAATGTTGGAGTAATGGAAAAGAAAAATTCAATGGTAAAAGTTATAATTGTAATCACCATGGCCACAAGGCTAATAAATGCAAAGAGAAACCAAAATTTGAAGGAAAATGTCACAAATGCAACAAACAAGGTCACAAGGCATCAAACAATAGAACCAAATCATTTAATCTAGTAGAGAAAATTGTGAAAATATTATTTGGTTGGGAATATAACACCTAGTGTAGATGTCATTACTATGGAGAGTATGGACACATTGGCATGAATTTTGTTAAACATCACACAAGGAAGAGAGATACCACCATAAGATGTTTCACTTGTACAAAACTTGGTCATCTAACCAAGAATTGCACGAATACAGGTAGAATTGAAAATGAAAATAAAACAAAAGTAGATAACATCAAAAAGAAAATGAGGTAGCAATGGATTCCTAAATCCATCGAGGAAGCTAGTCCAAGAAATGATGGTCATGTCACTCAAGAAGTGGGTGACTCCACCATTTCCAACTAAGTTCTTATGTAAGAACTAGAACTATGTTATCATGGTCACATCTAAATAGTTCCAAAGTTGAAAGGAGGCAAAGATACAAATTAGTATTCAAGATACAAGGAGATCATAGAAGATTAGTATCAATTATCACCGAGAAAGGTTGGGTCATTGATGCAGGAGTATCCAGAGGTATAAGGGCAATCCTGTGTCACCCAAAAAAAATGTACTTAGATATAGTTTCTGTTTTATGTCTTTACATTTTTGGATACCCATTTGGCTCAAATAAAGGTTCCAACTCTCATAGTTCAACTATCAGTGCATTTGAAAATCCCGAAAAAATAGGAGCATGCAATTTGACCATCATTTTGGTGACCTAGAAGGTGTGACTTGGCCAGATGAATGTAATTGAGATTTAGAGCATTCTAGAAAAAGAATCAGGTCAAAAGGCCCCACGGTTTGAAATTTATTGCAATTTTTTGAGTTTTGGAGACCTCCTAAGAATGCTTCAAAGTCAGGTTTGGGGCATTAAATGACCTCAAAAAGGGTCAAAAAATGGGGGACGAGCAAAGTTGGTCCATAGGACTATAGAGCACTTTGAGAGCTTTTCGAAAATGTAAACGGTTCGTCAATCGGAGCTACGGTTCAAAAGTTATGCCTCCTGGAAGTTCAGCTACCGTTTTTGGATTCTTCTAGATTCGTACAGACTTCTAACGCGGCTTTTGGAACCTTCTATTTTGTTGGTGGATGCCTACTAGCACTTTCTAGAATGTACTACTAGTCCTTAACCCTTCGAGGTCTATTTAAGGAGATTTTTGGCATTGTAAAAGGCAGTTCGGATTGGAGCTTGAGAGGAGGTGCTAAAAGGAGAAATATTCTCCAGATTTATGCTATTGTAAGCCCGTAGGGCATATTTTGAAGTTTATTTCTCTGCACTGTTTGTACTAGCTTATTTTATTAGTTAATATAATTCCCCCTTTCTATTGTGTCTATTCTATTTTTGGGTTGTGTCCCCATCAGTCATGGACTCTATTGAGCAAGGTATTGAGTAACTAGTCACACATGTTTGGTTACTGAGTTATGAAGTTTTCATCGAGTAATCTGAACAAATAGTGGATGATAGCTTATAATGCATAATGATCTTATAATAGCTACTTTCATACTGAGCATTAATGGAAAAATGTTACAAAAGGTAGGAAATTGAATTCATTTTTCATTGAACCCTTGTAGTGTTATTGCGATCAAGCAAATTGCAAAGTGATCAAGCAATCTTGAGCAAAATTTGCAGCACATTTTTTTTGAAGATTTTCATAACCTATCGAGTAGCCATGGTAGCATCAAGCAATAGTATCAAGGCAAAGAAAATGTTAGAAATGTTGGTCTAAGGAGTTGAATGGAAATCACTAGATTTCAAACTTGTACCAACAATTGCAAAAACCCTCGATCCAAATGGAGCACAATAAAAAATCCCTCCCAAGGTACTTCTCATTAATGATGTCAGAGCTCATTTTAAGTGTGCAATTCAAGAAATTGGAACCCTAGAGATTGATGATTCCCTAGGTGAATTATTTGTGAATGATGTTCTTAAACCCAAGCATAAGCACTTGAAAGATAAGGGTTTAACCCACATTCCCCACCTACCCTAAAGTTTCCAAATCAAATGGATTAGATACATCCTAAGCTGAGTTCATAGTGGTTAGTTATGGCTTCAGAAACCAATTTTGACTACTAAGAAAATGATTCATCATATCACCAATCTTCCCATGCTCTCGAAAGCCAAAGCTACGAAAACCCTTGCTGAGTGGGATGGAAGAGGCATGAAGATTAGTAGTGTAATAGATGAAAAACTAAAATTTGGCATACATGTGATAATACAAAAGATTTACAATTCAAGTCATCTCAATAGTGTGTCATGCGAAGCAATAGACTTGGCATTCAAACTCATGAAAAACAATCTATCATATGATCTTGCAGACTTATTGTTGAAATAGTTCAACTAAAAACATTGAAAGTATAAGGACATCCAAGAACAATCCTTCTAAATTCAGTTAATTGTTGACATGTCTATTTTTCTATGCTTAAAAGGTTTTCACTTCTAAAGGTACAATTGTATGGAAAAAGGATGTGCCAATTTTGTATCAGATTAACAAGTGCATTGGAGAAATGGGTGAGAACTTTGATAGTATGATGGATAACTACTTTGATGTTTTCAAGGAGAAAATGAATAATAGATTTAGGATTCCCAATAAATTGGTTGAGAATTACAAAGATGATGTTTGTTTCATGGTAGATAGTGACAAAGTCTACATCCAGGTAGTGATTCCAAGAGTTGTATAGGTAAAACCTCTTCCCTATGAGGTGACCATTGATGAATCAAAAGACATAATTGAGGCCTTGATAAATGAACATGTTGATCCAAAGGCACCACACTTTGGAACATATGATGATGCCAAGGAAAGAATAGAGCTTGTAATCAAGCTTCCATAAGTGGTTAACAAAGAAAAGAGGAGAATAGCAAAACTCAAAACCAACACACCTCTTTTGTTGACCAAAGATAAAGGAGAAGATGATGATGATGAAGTAGAGGATGAAGATGAGTTAGAAAAGGAAGTAGAGCTAGTGAAGAAGAAAGGAAGGTGATCATCACCAAGCCACCAAATCCATTCACTGTAGTGTTTACCAAGAGATCTAGGAAGAAAGGTAGTGAAGTTGTGTTTAGTAAGCCTCCTCTCACATTTGAGGAAAGACTAAAACAAATGGAAAAAGATGCAAGAATAACCAAATTGAAATGATTAAAGTATGAGACTAAGATAGAGGCTAAGAAGAAGAAAATTGAGGAATTGATGCTAACCAAGATGGGTGAATGGAAGTATTACCCCGATCAGATTGCTTCTCAAATTTTGAATGGTCTATTAGAGAGATTTAAGACAATATGGGACTAAACAATGCAAATAGCAAGAGATATCTATGAATAAACCCTGAGGCAATTGTTACCAAATGTTACAAATGTTGAGGTAAAAGAGTCTATGAAGAAATATGAAGATAGAATGACTCTTAGATTCAATACTTGTTTAACCTTGTTAAAATATATAGAGCATGTAGTCAAGAATGCTACAACCATGTGTAAGAATATCTATCACTTATAGAAACCAAGTGAATCTCAAGTAGAAGTCAAAGATGATGACAATGATGATGAGGAAGAAGGAAGAAACTTTGAAACAATTTGGTTTGAAAATGAAGAATTTGAAGAAGATAAAGAGGAAGAAGCCACTAAGGAAGTAAAAGAAGATGATGAGGAGATTGATCCTATCAAGATAGTTGTAGCATTCATTTCCTCACTTCCTCATTCTCCAAGAAAACTAGTAGTTACATCAAATTTGGAGTTAGCTTTAGCAAGTTTAATTGTGGCCGCAATAGATACATCAAATGTCCAATGACTCTTTCCTCCTTCATAAGTTAGTGTATCACTAATGGAAGTATCTACCACTTCATCTACCAAGTTTTAACCTCCCTCTTCTTTAGTTCATAAGTCGAGTTCATCAATAGTGAATATAGCATGTTCTACGATTTTGTGTTCTTCAATAGTAAGTATAGTTTCAAGTTCTATAATTTTAGATTCTATAGTTTTGTTTTATATAGCTTTGAATTCTTGTGTAAGTATATCAATTTTGAATTTAATAAGCATTCTAGTCAGTACTATATCATTTTTTACTTCTAGTCCTACTATCTCTACTATTGTTTCTATTCTAAAAACTAAGGCAGTATGTACAAAGGCAATTGAACTCAAGGGTCAACCATGTACAAGAGTTTTGAGTGGAAAGGAGATAGAGGAGGATATTGATTTAGATGAGGAAATTGAGATTCCAAACTAGGATTTTGATAATGCCACAACAAAACAAATGCAAAAAGCTAGTCAACTCTTCCAAATGAAAGAAAAGTAGAAGAAATTAAGAGAGGAAAGAGACAAAGAATATAAAATCATTGAGAGTGCTAAGGATACTTTAACTAAAGTAATAGGTGTTGAAGTTGATACTTCTGAACACATTTTATTTCAATTGGAAGAAGTAGCCTAGAAATTTAATGAGGACTCTAGTGGTCAAGAGAAATTGATTGAGAAAGCAAAGAAAAAATTTGAGAACAAAGTACTTGAGCACATTGCTCAACAAATTGCTATTCAACAAGTGGAGTTTTCCTAAATTTTTACCAATCTTGAAAAGTATTATACAAATGTAACATCACTTTTTAGAAAATTATGCAATGTTACTAAGTTCACAAAGGAAATAAAGAGCAAACTGAGTAAAATTGATGAAGATCTGAAGGCTAGTGCACAACAGTTGTAACTTGACCCTAGCTCAAGCTCTATACATCATATTAAAATTAGATAGTTAGATATGCAAGTAGAATTGTTGAGAGAAGAAGCAAGGATTCGTTCTTTACTCAGATATTTAGAATATGATCCTTCCCATCATGGACACAATGTAGAAGCACATTGTTTACACAAAAACATTGATCCACGACAAAAACTTCTCAATTGTAGATCACATGATAGAATTGTCTGTAGAAGTTCAAATTTCTCTACATACATGCAAAGTTTTGCAAGAAAATTGGGATAAGAATTTAGCACTCATACTCAAGGTATATTCTGAGTTTCTTCCTTATATTGGTGTCTTCATGTAAATAAGTTTTGTATAAAACTTAGGAATTATTGTCCAAAAGGGGGAGAACAGTATTTATATATATATATATAATAGTACACTAGTATCGAGCTAGTATTACACTAGATTGTATATAAGTTTTGGGTGATAAGTGTTTTTGTCACTAATGCCAAAGGGGGAGATTGTTGACATTAAGTCAAGTTTTTTATTAGTGACAACACTTATTCTAATTTTGTATGGTTACCAAACTCATTTCATATTCTACATTGTTTTCTATGTAATTTATTAGCCACCAAGCTTCATAGTTTCTAATGAGCATTCTATTGGTTACCAAGTAAATTCAAGCAGTGTGAAGTCCTACAATTCTTATTGAGTAGTTCAATGGTTACCAAGCTTCACAGTTTATACCAAGACATTAGTTCATGTGAAAAAAAGTTAGTGTTGACTTAGTGATAAGATGATTAGAGTTTATCAAGCTTAGGTATGGTAAATGTGGAATTAAGTTTCTGCCAAGTTACATAGTATCTACCAAGTTGCCAATGTTGACCAAGTTTAAGACTACTTTAACATGATTAGTATGCACTTAGCTTCCACTTCTACCAAATGCATTATGATGCTGAGTAATGACAATGGATGTCATGTATCATAACTTCACCAAATCCGGCTTTAGAACCCAAGTGTCTTCATTCAAGCTAACTTTGTAATTTTGTAAATTGGATTGATACACACACACACACACATGTATATACATATATATATCTATATATATATATATATATATATACATATATATGTATATATATGTATATATACATACATACATACATACATATATATATGTATATATGCATGCATACATACATATATATATATACATGTATATATACATGTATATGTATGTATATACATGTATATATATATGTTTATATATATATATGTATATATATACATATGTATATATATATACATGTATATACATACATATATATACATGTATATATACATATATATATACATATTTATATACATACATATATACATACATATATATACATGTATATATATATGTATATATATATGTATGTATATATATGTATATATATAATGTATATATATATGTATGTATGTATGTATATATACTTGTATATATATGTATATATCTATACATGTGTGTGTGTGTGTGTGTGTGTGTGTGTGTGTGTGTGTGTGTATATGCAGTGTATCATATCCATATAGACATAGATGAAGACATAGATGTGTGTATGCATGAAAAGAAAGAATGAAGATTATGTGAGAAGCATGCAAATGTGAATCAGCAACAAGTGTATTGTAAGGCCATATAAAAAATGGAATAGTAGAGTGATATCTATCACATAAAGGTGATCAGTACTTCATAGAATCCCTATCAGCAAATTAGTTGTAAGTTAGAGATCTACTATTTTATTTTGACAAGTGAACCAGTCAAAATCCTCTAACAATGTAGACTTAACAATCTTTTGTCAAATCTTTTTACCGAATGCATGCTTCATTGTACATTTGTAAATCCTCTAACAAGGTGAACCTAGGAGTCCTAATTGCTCCTAATAGGGCAGATCATTAGAAGTGATTATTGTAAACCTTAACAAGCCAACTTTATGCTATAGTATTGAAGTTTTCTAGGTACCATCCCCAACCCCATTTGACTTTCAATTTGGAAGGTTTCTAGGTCACCAATTATTATGTTCATGTGTCAAGAATGTTTATGTTTTCCAGTTTCTCAAACATGTAGTTAGATTTCAGTTAATGAGTTAAATAATTATTGGGTTATTGCAATTAGGATCAAAATTTGTTAAATTTTTAAGATTATTGATTCACCCCTCCCCTCTTAGTAACCTAACATAGTCTTCAATATTTCCAACAGACACAAGAAGTTTGAATCTATAATGAAGAAGGCACTATCTAAGGCCAAAATGTCAGAGAGTAAATGTAAAACCATGAGATAGACATTGAAGCAAGGTGTATTAAATATACAACCCTAGTCAGTTTTAGTTGTTGACACATCTTTGAAGTAGAACATACCATATTCAATAGTATCTGATGTTTAGCCTAGTGAGAAAAAAAGAAATTAGAAAGATTATTTGAAGTAGTATCTTCAAAGGCAAAGAGAGTCAAATAGATGTTCACATGACCTAGTAAGAGGTAGAAAAAATTGTTGAAAATTTAGTTAGGTGATGAGGAAGAGGAAGAATAGGAAACTAGACAAGCCTAAAAGGTGATTCCACCTAAGAAAGTAGCAAGGAAAGCTTGGCAACCTTGGAAGTTGAAGATTGAGAAGATTAACATAGCAACTGGCAATAAGGGAATTTTTTTTTTGATGAACAAGTTTTATGACATATACAATAATTTTGAGATGGATAAAATTGATATATCTAATGTGAGATATATTGAAGAAAATGATCTTAGTATGAAAGATTTCAAAGAAGTAGTGAACTAGAATGTCTATGAGAGACTTATAGATAACAAGACTCCTGCAAGGGAAGAAGACCTTGAACTTTGAAAGTCTATGCTAAGGACTATATACAAGATTGATGATGAAGATGAAATTAAGAGATTGTTGAATAATGTCACACCATATTTGACAAATAACTTGAGTGTATTATTATTTATAGTTGTTGAGGAGAATAAGTTGAGAGAGGAGACTACAACAACTATTGATAAGATGATGTAAGAATCATAGGAAACATCTCCTCTAGCTCCTAGAACCTCAAAAGTATTAGTAAGTGGTGATACCATGAAGATTGATCAAACCAATGTTACTCTAAACATTGAAGATATCAATCCATTTGGTGGTTCTAAACAAAATGGTCGTAATACTTAAGATATTGAGGAAAAGTTAAAACAAATAGAGGAAGGGAAGAGGTTACTAGAAGAACAAAAGAAGAATATAGAGGAAACCAAATAGTAATTTCTTGAGGAAGAAAGGAAAAGAAAAGAAGATGAAGAAAAGAGAAAGATTGTAGAAGAAGAGAAGAGAGAAAAAGAAGAAAAAGAAAAGAAAGTAGAGGAAGAGGAAAGAGAACAAGAAGTAGCAGAGATATAGAGGGAGGATGAAACTAAACCATCTAGTTCATCTAAACCACTCTCTCTTGCTAGTTTAACTATTGATGATGATGATGATGATCAAACTGATCTGATCTCATCCTTATCTAAAATTTTATCGAAGAATAAAATGGTGAAAATTTTGTAGAGATCATTAATGGAAATAACTGATAGACTACATAGTAAATTGACACATACATCATACTAAGTTAGAAAAAAAATAAAGAGCATAGCTAGTGTAAAATCCTTTAGTGAGGAGTTTACCAATTTGTTGAACATTGTAGAGGCAAAGGCTTGAATTTCCCATGATGCTAAGTTATTTAGCACCATGTAGTAGAATATCAATAATACCTTAATCAATCTTGATACATGCATAAAATAACTTCAAAAAAGTCTGTAGGAAGGTAAAGGTTTGTATCTTAAGTGTACCTTATCACACAATTTGACTAGGGATTTGGATAGTCAATTAGAAACTAAGATGAGTGAGCTATAGGCTCTATGCAGCCAAGTCTAGCATCCATCTAGAAAAGTTGATGATTTTGAGAGTCAAGTTGCCAGTGTCCATAGTGAGATTAGGAAAATGGAAATACAAAAAGAGGAGATTTTGAAAAGGACATATGATTTTGGAGAATCTATGGCTCTATAGTTATCTTTTTTTGAGATGTAGCTAGAGCAATGTGTCAAGGCCAAGTACACCTATACAAAATTTTTATATTCAAATATCAGTGCAGTTGAGATTGAATCATATGCTTTATGTACAATTCTCACATTAGCTAAGTCTACCAAAGAAACATGAAACAAAGTTATGGACAATCTAAAGACCATTTTTTATGATTGTATGAAGATAATATTAGCATAAGGAAGGACATAGTTTTGATAGAATTTTCACATTTTGACCTCTGTCATTGATGTGAAAGGGGGAGAGATGTGAAAATTGTGTACATGGAAAAAGGAGAGATTGTTGGGAGAAATACTTGTGAAGATTGTAAAAGTATAAAGTATATTGTAAGGGGTAGCATATATGTAAAGTTCAGAAAGTTATATAGATGTAATGTTTATTTGATGATTAAGTTTAGTCACTTAGCCAATTTTCCTTATTTTTTTTCTATCAATACAAAAAGGGGAGATTATTGAAAATTGTCCAATTTTCATATGTAATTGTTTCCATTAATGGAAGCATATGATGTACATGTTGACAGGAAACCTTGGAAATAAAGATACTTAGTGTTTGGTAATCAAAAAATTATCTAACTATAGAATCTATTTATAGTAGTGTATTGTTTTGTTTATAACATGTTGCAAAAATCATATTATGAAAAAAGAGGTTACATGGAGATAGTATAAATGTTGGTGATGATGTGTATAACCTCAAAAGATTATACAAACTATACAAAATAGATATAATTATATTTTTATGATGGAAGACAACAAAATTGAAGTAAAGAATTGTTTTGTTTACAAAATAATTACTTGTCCAATTAGGGCCAACATACTAGATCTTTACTTTAACTTTGACAAGGGAATTGTGATCTTAGCCAAGCTAGCAGAAATTTATGCAAAGGCATTGTATTTATGCAAAAGACTTCTTGCGATAAGAAGTGTTCTATCTTGATATTATTAGGAAGTGAATTTCTTGTATTTGCATGTGAAGTAATGTGAAGTGAGTGAATTTTTGTGAAAGCAATATATGTGAAGTTACATATGAGCTATCTATTGATCTAAGATTGAATTGATGATTAGAGATCAGTTAAAAAAGAAAAGAAAATAATAGTAAATTATTTTTTGTGCAGTGAGCTCTTCTTGTAGTTGAAATTGTATGTTTGGGCAGTAGTTAAATATGTGTGTGTGTATGTGTGTGTGCATGTGTGTGTGTGTGTGTGTGTGTGTGTGTGTGTGTGTGTGTGTGTGTGTGTGTGTGTGTGTGTGTGTGTGTGTGTGTGTGTGTGTGTGTGTGTGTGCATGTGTGTGTTTATATATATATGTATATATATGTATATATATATATGTATATATATGTATATATATATATGGATATGTGTGTATATATGTATGTATATATATACATACATTACATACACACACACACACACACACACACACACACACACACATATATATGTAATGTATTGTCTCATATCCATAAAGACATATAGATGAAGACACAGATGAAGACATAGATCTATGTATGCATGGAAAGGAAGAATGAAGATTATGAGAGAAGCATGCAAATTTGAATCAGCAACAAGCGTATTGTAAGGCCATATCAGCGAAGGATTAGTAGAGTCATATCTATCACATAAAGGTGATTAGTACTTCAAAGAATCTCTATCAGTAAATTAGTTGTAAGTCAAAGATCTAGTATTTTATTCTAATAGGTGAACCTATCCAAAATACTCTAACAAGGTAGACTTAACAATCTTTTGTCAAATCTCTTTACCAAGTGCATACTTCATTGTACATTTATAAATCCTCTAACAAGGTGCACCTAGGAGTCCTAATTGCTCCCAATAGGGTAGATCATTAGAAGTGATCATTGTAAGCCTTAGCAGGCCAACTTTATGCTATAGTATTGATGTTTTCTACGTATCATCCCCACCCCTATTTGACTTTCTATTTGGAAGGTTTCTAGATGACCAAACCATTGTGTTCATGTGTCATGAATGTTTATGTTTTCTAGTTTCTCATGCATGTAGTTAAATTTTAGTTAATGAGTTAAATGATTATTGGGTTATTGCAATTAAGATCAAAATTTGATAAAGTTTTAACGTTATTGATTCACCCCTTCCCTCTTAGTAACCTAGCATAATCTTCAATATTTCCAACACACACAAGAAGTTTGAATCTATAATGAAGAAGGCACTATTTGACGCTAGAATGTTAGATAGTCAATCTAAAGCCATGAGATGGGCATTGAAGCAAGGTGTATTAAACATACAACCCTTGTTAGTTCTATTTGATGAGACATCTTTGAAGTAGAACACACCATATTTGGTACTATCTGATGTTCAGCCTAGTGAGTAGAAAAGAAAATTAAAAAGATTACTTGAAGCAATATCTTCAAAGGCAAAGAAAGTCAAAAAGATGGCCACATGACGTAGTAAAAGGTAGAAAAAATTGTTGAAAATTGAGTCAAGTGATGATGAAGAGGAAGAATAGGAAACTAAATAAGCTTAAAAGGTGACTCCACCTAAGAAAGTAGTAGGCAAAACTTGGGAACCTTTGAAGTTTAAGATTGAGAAGATTAACATAACAATTGGAAATGAGGGAAATTTCTTTAGATGAACAAGTTTTATGACTTATACAATAATTTTGAGATGGATCAATGATGGGGACACAACCCAACAACAGAATAGACACAATAGAAAGGGGGAATTATATTAACTAAGAAAATAAGCTAGTACAAACAGTGCAGAGAAAATAAACTACAAAACATGCCCTACGGGCTTACAATAGCATAAATCTGGAGAATATTTATCCTTTTTGCACCTCCTCTCAAGCTCCAATCTGAACTGCCTTTTACAATGCCAAAAATCTCCTTAAATAGATCCTGGAGGGTTAAGGACTAGAAGTCCATTCTAGAAAGTGCTAGTAGGCATCCACCGACAAAATAGAAGGTTCTAGAAGCCACGTTAGAAGTCGGTGCAAATCTAGAAGAATCCAGAAACGGTAGCCGAACTTTCGGGAGGCATAACTTTTGAATCGTAGCTCCGATTGACGAACCGTTTATATTTTTGAAAAGCTCTCGAAGCGCTCTATAGCCCTATGGACCAGCTTTGCTCGTCCCCCATTTTTTGACCCTTTTCGAGGTCATCTAATGCCCCAAGCCTGACTTTGAAGCATTCTTAGGAGGTCTCCAAAACCCAAAAAACTGCAATAACTTTCAAACCATGGGGCCTTTTGACCTGATTCTTTTTTTGGAGTGCTCTAAATCTCAATTACATTCATCTGGCCAAGTCACACCTTCTAGGTCACCAAAATGATGGCCAAATTGCTTGTTCCTATTTTTTTTGGGATTTTCAAATGCACTGATAGTTGAACTATGAGAGTTGGAACCTTTATTTGAGCCAAATGGGTATCCAAAAATGTAAACACATGAAATAGAAACTAAGTCTAAGTACATTTTTTTGGGTGACACAGGATTGCCCTTATACCTCTGGATGCTCCTGCATCAATCAAATTGATATATCTAATGTGAGATATATTGTAGAAAATGATCTTAGTAGGAAAGATATCAAAGGAGTAGTGAACCAAAAAGTCTATGAGAGACTTATAGATAAGAAGACCTTGAACTTGGAAAGTCTATACTATGGACTATATAAAAGATTGATGATGAAAATGAAATTAAGATATTGTTGAATAATGTCACACCATATTTGAGGAATAAGTTGAGTGGATTATTATTTATAATTTTTGAGGAGAATAAGTTGATAAAGGAGACTACAATAGCTATCAATAAGATGATGCAAGAATCATAGGCAACATCTCCTCTAGCTCCCAATACCTCAAAAGTATTACTAAGTGGTGACACCATTAAGATTGATCAAATAACTGTTACTCTTAACATTGAAGATATCAATCAATTTGGTAGCTCTAATCCAAATGTACCTGATACTTAAGATATTGAGGAAAAGTTGAAACAGATAGAGGAAGAGAAGAGGTTACTAGAAGAAGAAAAGAAGAATATAGAGGAAGCCCAAGTAGTAATTTCTTGAGGAAGAAAGGAAAAGAAAGGAAGATGAAGAAAAGAGAAAGATTGTAGAAGAAGAGAAGAGAGAAAAAGAAGAAAAAGAAAAGAAAGGAGAGGAAGAGGAAAAAGCACAAGAAGTAGCAAAGAAATGGAGGGAGGATGAGAATAAACCATCTAGTTCATCTACTCCACTCTCCCTTGCTAGTTTAAATATTGATGATGATGATTATTAGACTGATCAAATTTTATCCTTATCTAAACTTTTATAGAAGAATAAAATGGTGAAGATTTTGGAGAGATCATTAATGGAAGTAACTAATAGACTGCACAATAAATTCACAGTGCATCATACTAAGTTAGAACCCAAATAGAGAGCACAAGTAGTGTAAAATCATTTGATCTAGAGTTTACTAATTTTTTGAACATTGTAGAGGCAAAGGGTTGAATTTCCCTTGCTGCTAACTTATTTAAAACCATCTAGAAGAATATCAAGAATAACTTAATCAATCTTGATTGATTTGATGGATATTTTTAGTAAAAATTGAAGTGTCTCATTTCTCTCCAAAATTTGCACCATGAGAAAGATCTTAGCGCCCTCATTCTAATGCAACTTGAACGAACAAAAATGGAGTCTAAGTGGAGAAGTTACACTCAGTCAAAGTTTAGGTCAACAGGTAGACTAGAGGGCTACATAAGAGCTAAAATCAAAGCATCTCAAAAGTGGTCTATAATGGATTTCAAATCAAATATTTAGTCGAGAGCTTCCCAATGGTGTTGGTTTCATAAAAAATGAAGCTCATATGAAGAAGTTATGGCCGTTTGAATTTTGGAGGCAAAATATAATAGTGATGATGTCATCATGACATCATCATGGCAATTCAAAAAAAAATAATAATAAAATATAAAAGACTACCACTCCTCCAATTTAAAAACCTTAATTTAAGGCCTACGTGAGGAAAAGTTGGTGGGGTTTTAATTTAAAACAAAACAAATTTACCCCTATTTAAATGGGATAAAACCTCTTTAATATTTAAAAATACATGTGGTTGGGAGATCCTCTTTTTAAGGGGAATGTAAACATTATTTAAAAAAAAAAAAAACAAATTCCTAACCAATTCACCCCCTATAATTAACGACTAAATCCTTAACAAAATCAAGCCCGTTTATATTCAAAGGTGAATTATTCATATTTCCTAATAAATCCCAAAATGAATTATGGAATAAAATTACAAGAGGCCATTCGTGAAGATTTTATGTAAAATTGGATGGATTATTTTAAGGGGAGAATATTCCTATGTAAATAATGGGGAATTTTCAAATCATATTTTCTATGTAAAGGGGATATTGGGAGATTTTGAAAATCAATTGGTTATGAACCAATTTGAGTAATTTTTTTATATAAAAAGGGTAGAATGGGGGGTGTCAGATGGAGGAATTTTTTTGAGAGAAATTGGTCTTGGTGAAGTTTTCGAAGGAATAGAGAGGTCTTGTCAGGAGATTTTTGAGCCATTCTTATACCTCAGAGTTTTGTTTCTGTCAAAGTGCTTGAAGGAATGGTCGGTGCATTTTTGTAACTGATTTTGGAGATTAATCTGGTCGGTCGTACTCTATTGGAGCCAACTTGGAAACTTAGTCACTTTTGTGGTGAACTTCGAAATCAAACTTTGTTTGCACTTTCTATCTTCTTCTCTCTCAATTTTGTTTATCACCTTAAGTTTTGATGCTTAATTTATTTATGTATGAATTTATTAAGACTTCCACTAATTTGATTTTATTTAAGCATTCAATACTACAATTAGTCTAGATCCTTTCATCAGATCATTGATACATGCATAAAATAACTACGAAAATGTCAGCA
The DNA here is from genome assembly GCA_028749045.1 of Cupressus sempervirens. Classification (NCBI taxonomy): domain Eukaryota; kingdom Viridiplantae; phylum Streptophyta; class Pinopsida; order Cupressales; family Cupressaceae; genus Cupressus; species Cupressus sempervirens. The sequence continues at coordinate 924,715,634 of CM053792.1, forward strand.
GGAAGGGAAAGGTTTGTATGTTAAGTGTACCTTATCATACAATTCGACTAGAGATTTGGATAGTCAATTAGAAACTAAGATGAGTGAGCTATAGGCTCTATGTAGCTAAGTCTAGCATCCATCTAGAAAAGTTGATGATTTTAAGAGTCAAGTTGCCAGTGACCATAGTGAGATTAGGAAAATTGAAATTCAAAAAGAGCAGGTTTTGAAAAGGACATCTGATTTTGCAGAATCTATTGCTCTAAAGTTATCTTTTTTTGAGATGTAGCTAGAGGAATGTGTCAAGGCCAAGGACACACATACAAACTTTTTGTATTCAAATATCAATGCAGTTGAAATTGCATCATATGCTTTTTGTACAATTCTCACATTAGCTGAGTCTACCAAAGAAACATGAAACAAAGGTATGGACAATCTAAAGACCATTTTTGATGATTGTATGAAGATAGTATCAGCATAAGGAAGGACATTAGTTTTGATAGCTTTTAGATAGAATTTTCACATTTTGACCTTTGTCATTGATGTGAAAGGGGGAGAGATGTGAAAATTGTATACATGACAAAAGGAGAGATTGTTGGGAGAAATACTTGTGAAGATTGTAAAAGTATAAAGTATATTGTAAGGGGGATCATATATGTAAAGTTGAACAAGTGATATAGATATAATGTTTATTTTAATAGTTAAGTTTAGTCACTTAGCCAATTTTCCCTATTGTGCTGCTATCAATGCCGGCTAATTTTCATACATAATTGTTGCCATTAATGGAAACATATGATGTACATGTTGACAAGAAACCTTGGAAATAAAGATACTTAGTGTTTGATAATCAAAAAGTTTTCTAAGTATAGAATCTATTTATAGTAGTGAATTGTTTTGTTTATAACATGTTGCAGACATCATATTATGACAAGAGAGGTTACATGGAGATAGAATAAATATTGGTGATGATGTCTATAACCTCAAAAGATTATATAGACTATACAAAATAGATATAATTATGTTTTGATTATGCAAGACAATGTAAATGAAGGAAAGAATTGTGTTGTTTACAAAACAATTACTTGTCCAATTAGGGCCAACATCCTAGATGTTTACTCTAACTTGGAAAAGTGAATTGTGATCTTAGCCAACCTAGTAGAAATTTATGTAAATTCATTGTATTTATGTAAAAGAATTCTTGCGATAAGAATTTTCTATCTCAATATTATGAGGAAGCAAAATGCTTGTATGTGCTTGTGAAGTTATGTGAAGTGAGTGAACTGTTGTGAAAGCAATATATGAAAAGTCAAATATGAGCTATCTACTGATCTAAGATTGAACTGATAATTAGAGATTAGTTAAGAAAAGAATAAAATAATAGTAAATAATTTTTTTGTCCAGTGAGCTCTTCTTGTAGTTGAAATTGCATGTTTGGGCATGTGGGCTCTTCTTGCATAGATTATACCACAACTCCAAACAAAGTTATAATCTTGTAATAGGGATTCAAAGTCTCCTAATAGGGAATTATTATAGTGAATTTTCTCATTGACTCCTAACAAGATCCATCCTCTAACAAGGAGCTTATATATCAGTATATTATCTATTGGATAGATCATCCCCACTAGGGTTTTCCCTTAGCCAGCATTTCCCTAGTTTAAAAAATGATGTTATGAGTTATATTTGTACATTTCTATTGTTACTATTCAAAATTACTTTATTCCTTTGTTATGCATGGTTTAAAGTAAGCAATAATATCTAGTTGGCAACTAAAGTTTCTAGATTACTGATTCACCCCCCCTCTTAGTAATTCCTATTTCTAATAGTGCTTACGTTGAATGATATTTCTATATCACTTCTTCCTCATTATTACAATCTTTCCATAGATCTTCTAAATGTTGAACGAGAGGTGATTAACCCTTCAAACCAAGTATTTTAGCTGTGAAACCTTTGCTATAGGAATTTCTCCTCCCTTGGTAGGATCCAAAATTGAAATTGAGAAAGTTGCTTCCAACCACTGAGACATTAATCATTTTTCCATAGGTTAAGTGACTAGGCTTAATAGGGAAGTAAATTCCTAGTCTTCCTAAGGTAGATTGTCTTTAATCACCAAAAACATCTATCTACAAATTTCAGCTATGATAAAATAATCTAGGGCATACTAAGGTAGTCTCATTGATTCTTCTTTGAATCCCCCTATTTTTAAGTATGTGAACTTAGGAAATTGAATAAAATAGCTTCCATAAATTTGAATTAGATTTTAGGCCTCTGAGGATAACCTCAGCATTGATGGCTCTTTTTAAGTCTTAAGTGCACACTCTGTATCAACACATCATGCATTTTCCTAAAATCTTGTAACACTCGATTCCTTTGGAGTAGAGGCTAGCATTGGTAGATAATTACATCTTCATTCTATGTTTCATGAGGAAGAGAAGTAATATTCGTGATACAAGAAATGTAATAGGTTAGATAGGAAGACAAGTAGAAATCTTCTCTAGACACCTTAGTGTGTTTAAGTTGACTTCTCAATGAATTGGCTATTAATTCCACCCAATATAACAATTGGTCTCCCTTCTAAATAATTTATACATAGTTGTACATCCAATCTTCAAAGAGAAAAACATATGAAGAACTTTTAACCTAGTGTAATAAGAACATGAGGTCATGAACATGAGGCTTCATATGATTCTTGGTGATTATTTTAAAATCTTGAGCTACCTTTATAATTTTTCTCTATCCAATTCCTAGCCAACATGTTATCATATTTGTCTGGACTCTCATGATACTCAAATAAAGACTAGGTAGGTTTAAAACAAGAAAAGCTACACTTAGGTAGACACAATATTGAAGAAATAGTTTCCCTAGAAATAGGTAACACTAGTTCACCATCTTTATTCAAATTACTTTTGGTTCTCACATGATAGTGATCAATACACAGTTGAAGTAGCTCAAGACTCAAAAGGGAAGGAGGAGAAGCCATAACATTAATCAAACCATTGATTAAAATCTATAAACAACCATTAATTTCATCAACTTTCTTGAGAAAATTTTCTTGCAACTTTGAATTTGATATCTTCCAAATTAGTATTAGAAATGAAAGGCCTCTTACACTCTAAACTAGAAATGTTTTCGAGGAAATGTAAAATAGACTTCATTTAAATTAAAAGAAATAAACACCCAATGCTATATTTTTCTTTGAAATAAATATAGAGGAGAGAGCAAGGGGTTTCTCATATTCTCACCTATAATTTGCTAAGATAAAACTAGACCTCTTTCCTTTGTTTATAGTCACTTCTCCTTCAATTCATGTTTCTAAATGATAAAACAATCAAATGGGAAATTATGCTTTGAAAGGAAAGGAGACATACTAGAGAAAGTATCACCTCATAATGAGGTATTCATGGTGAATTTTTTGCTGCTTGATTTGCATGCTTAAAACTATGACAAGACACATTCATTAAATGATCATCCTTTGTGGATGTCCTTGCAATAATCACATATTTCTGACGAACAATATGACACTCAAATGAAAGATTTGTCCTTTTGAATCATGATGAAAACTAATCTTGCATTTGAAAAAAAAATATAAGACAAGATCTTCAATCATTATTTTTGACAGCTTAGTTAATTTCTCGACAACTTGTTGTCCTTGGAGAGTCCTTAACACTTGTGCTAAAAAATCTTTAGTAATGACACTACTTTGAACTACTTCAAACTAAGGTTCAAATAGACATCTTCATTATGGGTAGTGCATCCCACATGAAAAAGATAGATTAGTATCAAAATCCTTTGGTTGAACTACTTTGAACTACATTGTATCGAGGTTCAAAGAGGTTCAAGATACAAGAGCTATGATGGTCATCATAGGATGAATCCCCATATGCAAATTCTAGTGACATTTACAAGATATGAGACTAAGAAGGGCTATTTCAATGTATGACTTAGAGCTTCAAAGGAAACTAGAGAAAATTTAAAATATGCCAACTCAAACTAAGGCTAACAATTCAATATTTTTTTCTCTCTCAAAATTGACATCTTTTGGGGTGTAAAAATATGTACTTGTAGAATTTTTTAATTACAATATACTATATCTATATGAGAATATTCCTAACTTTGATTTCTATAAAATGGTTTTTGTATGTTAGTAAAATAATATTATAAAAATAGTAAGAGTTATTGAATCATTAATTTTTTCCTGAAATGATTTTATTTCTTTAGTATTTGGATACAAACTAGTATAAAATATGCATTTAATAGACATTTCCAATTGAAAAAGTATGTGACTATACATATATACACACACACACACACACACACACACACACACACACACACACACACACATATATACATAGATAGATATATATATATATATATATATATATAACTTAGCTCTACTAAATTTATCTAGATCATATGTTTGAAGAAAATTGACATTTAGATAGAAATACTCAAATTTAGTCATTTTGATATGTCAGCCCAAAAGGTGACACAAATTTGTAATTTTATCTTGCTACTCATATCCTAAAGCATCCTTGGACCCAAGAGGTCATAATCCTCTAAATGATCCCAACTCAAAGGGTTACAACATGGTCTACTATATAAGGCCTAAAAAGGTGAGATGCCAAGAGAACTATGATACCCATTGTTGTATGCAAACTCAACAAGGTATAGATAATCATCCCATTTCACTTGCCTATCCATCACATACATGCAAAGCATATCCTCTAGAACTTGATTCACTCTCTTAGTCTTATCATCAATCTTTGGGTGATAAGATTAACTAAAGTTGAGTTGCACACCTAGAGCATGTTGGAGAGATGTCCATAGTACAAAAGTAAACACTAGATCTCTTTCTATAATAATCCAATGAGGGATTCCATAAAAACAAACAATATTCTCCAAGAAAACATGCACTATAGAAGAAGCTATGTAGGATGCTTTCATGGTTGAAAAATGTGCTACCTTGAACAACTTGTCCACTGTTACCATACCATAATACAATCATGCCTCTATTATGACATAAAAAACCCTATGACAAAATCAATAGATATTGTATCCCATTTCCATTCTAGAATGGTGTGTGGCTATAAAAGACCCACTAGATGTTGTATTTTCCTTCACTCTCTGGCAATCAAGACATCAAGAAACAAAATCAGCAACAATTTACCTTATCCTTGGCCAAAAGAATAGTTGTTTAAGATCAACATGCATCTTCTAGACACTAGGATGTGTGGAATATGGTGCATGATGTGCTTCTAACAAAAGAAAGGCATGAAGATTACCTAGTGTCGGTACATAGATACACTCCAAGTGTTGGAGTCGTCCATTAGACTTAATCAAGTAACCTAAAAATCTCCCCTCAAGGGTACATCTAGACTCGATCGCCAACCTAACCTCCTGATACTAAGTGTAACTAGGAAAATCATACAAGATACGATCTCATAAATCCATTCCTAATGACAACATTGATACTTCATGTTGGCTCATACTCAAGGCATCCATGATTACATTCTCCTTCCCTTTAATATAATGGACATAAAATTCATATTCACACAAGAACTACATCCAGCAATGTTATCGCGCATTCAATTTTGGTTGAGTAAAGATATACTTTAAACTCTTATGATCACTATGCAACTCAAAGCTATGTCCCAAAAGGAAATGCCTCCAAAAAAATAGAGAATGCACTATGGACTCAAGTTCCAAATCATGAGTGTGGTAGTTAAGCTCACGGTCCTTGAGTTTTATAGACTCATGCAATTACATAACCATCCTGCATCAACACCAAACCCATGTTGTCCAAGATAGCATGTGTGCAAACCACAAAATCACCTATAGGATTAGGCATTGCAATAACTAGTTTACTAGTCAAACTGATGCAGGAGCATCTAGAGGTATAAGGGCAATCCCGTGTCACCCAAAAAAATGTACTTAGACTTGGTTTCTATTTCATGTGTTTTCATTTCTGGATACCCATTTGGGTCAAATAAAGGGTCCAACTCTCATAGTTCCACTATTAGTGTTCTGGGTTAGAGTTTTTAATCACCTTGGGATACATGTAAATGCCAAAAAAATAGGATTATGTAATTGAGCCATCATTTTGGTGAAATAGAATTTATAAATTGGTTGGATGATTTTCATTGTAATATAGGGCATTCTAGAAAAAGAATCAGGTCAAAAGGCCCCATAGTTTGAAAGTTATCGCAGTTTTTCAATTTTTGAAGACATCCTAAGAATGCTTCAAAGTCAAGTTAGGGGCATTAAATGACCTCAAATAGGGCCAAAAAATGGATGCTGAGAAAATATTTTCATAGGGCTATAGAGTGCTTCAAGAGCTTTTTGAAAATGTAAACAGTTAGTCAATCAAAGCTACGGCTCAAAAGTTATGCCTCCCGACAGTTTGGTTACCATTTCTGGATTCTTCTAGTTTTGCACCGACTTCTAACATAGCTTCTGGAGCCTTCTACTTGTTGGGTGGATGCCAAATAGAACTTTCTAGAATGTATTCCCCATCCTTAACCATTTAGGGTCTATTTAAGGACATTCTGGCATTGTAAAAAGCAGTTCAGTGTTGAGTTTGAGAGAAGGTACTGGGAGAAGAATTTATCTCCAGATTTATGCTATTGTAAGCCGATAGAGCATGTTTTGAAGTCAATTTTCTCTATACTAAATTTAATAGCATATTTACATAGTTAATAAAATTTTCCCCTTCCCTATTGTATCTATTTTTTGCTTGGGTTGTGTCCCCATCAAGTCATATCAGACCTGGTTTTCCTAAGTGTGTAGATAGAGCACTGATTGTGAGGCAATTTTCACCAGGATTGTGTGGTTGTGGGTTTGAATTAATAAGATCCCTCCATGAAGAGAGCATGGTGGAATGGTCAGACCTATTAATCCTAAGGAGATTAGAGCCCTCCAAAGGTAGGTACAATCATTGTAGGAGGAACTTTGTAAAGGAACAACTGTTACTACAGGTGACGAAAGTGAGGACGACAATGAAGAAGAAGAGATTGGACCAAAAGGGGAAGTTGATAGGGAAGTTCTAAATTAGGAAAAGGAGAGGCTTTTTAGAGGCATTACTAAGTTTTGGAAAAAAACCTACAATTGATGTGGGTGTATTTTTAGGAAATCTAAAAGCAGATGAGTTGATCGATTGGATCAATGAACTAGAAGACTACTTTGAGTATGAGGATATGAGGGATCTAGATAGGGTTAAGTTTGCAAAGGTGAAACTGAAAGGACATGCCAAAATTTGGTGGCAAGAGGTTCAATTAGAAAGAAATAGAAGAGGAAAGGAGAAAATCACAAGGTGGGATCGCATGGTGGAAAAACTAAAGAAGCAGTTCATTCCTATTAACTATGAGCTTGATTTGTTTAAGAAGATGCATGGGTTGAAGAAAGTAGGAATATTAGTCCAAGAATATATGGTGGAGTTTTATTGACTTCTGATTAGAGTGGGGCATGCAGAAGCAAATAAGGAGAAGGTTGCTCATTATATAAGTGGGTTATGACTTAGCATCCAGGAGGAATTAAGTCTGTTAAGAATGACCAGTGTTGAAGAGGCATACCAATTTTCCCTAAAAGCTGAAGAGAAGCTAAATAAAATTTTTGAAGGAAGATAAAGAGGGCATGGTCAAGGAGGAAGGGGTATTGGTAGGTCATCTGGAGGCCAAAATGAAACCCAAAAGAAAATTGAAGATGTGGGTACTAGTAGAAACTAGAGGAATGAGGGTTTCAACCACCCCCATGATCAAGACTTTGGAAATTAGAGAGGAAGAGGTAGAGGACATGGAGAAGGAAGAGGAGGCTTTCGTGGTACCTATTTCCATTGCAATGAAGAAGGTCATTGTGCCTTTGAATGCCCTCAATGACAAGGAAGGACATATAGGAGAGCTAAGGGTCAAGCTAGGGTTTCTCATGTTGATGAGGATGCACAATCATCACATTTAGAGGATGCAAAAAGAGGAGAGACTTTAGTAAATAAAAGGGTCTTACTAAGTGGTGAGATTGAACTTGGACAAAGGAGGAGTTTATTCCATACCAGGTGCAAATGTGAGGATAAATGTTGTGATTTGATCATTGATGGTGGTAGCATTGATAACTTAGTATCAGAGAAGATGGTCTCTAAGCTAAAGCTCAAGAGGGAGAAACACCCCTAGCCCTATCAGATTTCTTGGGTGAAAGATGATCATAAGGTCCTAGTAAGTGAACAATGTTTAGTGAAGTTCAAAATTGGGAGTTACCATGATGAAGTTCTCTATGATGTTATTCCAATGGGTGTTTTCCATCTATTATTGGGTAGACCGTGGCAGTTTGATAGGCATGTAGTACATGATGGTCATGCAAACACATACTCTCTAACAAAGGATGGGGTTTGCCACAAACTCAAGCCCATGAAAAAGGAAGTCAAAAAGGTATGTAGCAGTGCTAGGATTTTTCTTGTTGATGGAAGGAAGTTTTTAGATAGAATGAAAGATTAGCGTATGTGCTATGCTTTGATTCCTAGGAAAGATAAAGAAGGTAGTAGTGAAATACCACTTGAAGTTTTAAATTTACTAGGTGAGTTTGGAGATATCATCTCTGATAATGTTCCAGAAGGATTGCCACCGGTAAGGCAAACTAGTCATTAGATAGATATTATCCCAAGAGCTAGTTTTCCTAACAAGGCTGCTCATAGGATAACTCCTACTGAAACTAAAGAGCTAAATAGACAGGTTCAGGAGCTATTGAGGAAGGCATTGATTCAAGAGAGAGCCTGAGTCCATGTGAAGTACCTATAGTACTAGCACCAAAGAAGGATGGAGAGTGGAGAATGTGTACAAGTATTGGTTTCTTTGCCAAGAATGGATGATCTTATGGATTGTTTGAGTGGAGCTCAGTACTTCACAAAGATACATCTCAAGAGTGGTTATCATGAGATACAGATACGAGAAGGAGATGAGTAGAAAACTATCTTCAAGACCAAGAATGGTCTTTGTGAGTGGTTAGTCATGCCCTTTGGATTGACGAATGCCCCAAGAACCTTCATGCATCTTATGAATGAGGTACTTAAGAAGTTCTTGGGAAAATTTGTTATTGTTTATTTGGATGATATTTTAATTTTTAGGAAGACTATGGAATAACATTTATTGCATATTCATAGTGTTCTTGAGAGGTTGAGGGAAGAGAAACTATTAATTAATCTAAAGAAGTGTACCTTTGCTAAAAAGGAATTAGTCTACTTTGGGTTTGTTATATCACCTAAAGGTCTCAAGATGGATCTAGAGAAGGTAAAAGCTATCTTGGAACAGCCTACTCCAAGGTCTGCTACTGAGGTAAGATCATTTTATGGTCTGGTTAGTTTTTACAAGAAGTTCATTAAGAATTTCAGTGGCATTTGTGTACCCCTGACTGACACAATAAAAGGGGATATAAAAGAGTTCAAATGGACTATGGTAGCTGCGAGAAGTTTTGAAATGCTGAAGAAGAGGGTGACAGAACAACTTGTTTTGGCAATTCCAAATTTTAGAAAGGTGTTCTAGGTGGATTGAGATGCTAGTGGCAGTGCTGTTGGAGCTGTATTGAGCCAAGAAGGTAAGCCTATTGCATATTTTAGTAAAAAATTGAATGATACAAAAAAGAAGTATTTTGTTTATGATCAAGATTTCTATGCAATAGTTCAGGCCTCAAAGAAATGGAGGCATTATTTATTGCCAAAGGAATTTGTTTTGTATACTGATCATCAGGCATTACATTACCTAAATAGCCAAGGTAAATTGAATTAGAGGCATATGAAGTGGGTAGAGTTCTTACAGAGCTATACATTTGTGTTGAAGCATAGAAGTGGAAAATCTAACTAGGTTGTAGATGCATTAAGTAGGAGACAATTGTTGCTTACAATAATGCAGGTTGAAGTAGTTGGGTTTGTTGAACTAAAGAATTTGTACCTTGAGGATCCTAATTTTTTTGAAGCATGAAAATTTTGTAAAGAACTTGTTGTTGTAGATAGAACTAATTGGTTAGACTATTTGATTCAAGATGGTATGTTGTTCAAGGGCAGTCAATTGTGCATTCCAAGGAGTTATATGAGGGAAAATCTGATTAAGGAGAAAGATTGTGGAGGGATGGTAGAACATTTTGGCCAAGATAAGACCATTTCCATTCTCAAAGAACATTATTTTTTGCCTCAAATGTCACAGGATGTGAAGAAGTTTGTACAGAGTTGCCAAGTTTGTCAAGTGGCCAAGGGATTTATTCAGAATACTAGACTATATAAGCCATTTCCTATTCCATCCAAGCCATGGGAGGACATAAGTATGGATTTTGTTCTTGGATTTCCGAGGACAAAAAGGGGTAATGACTCAATATTTGTGGTGGTTGATAGGTTCTCCAAAATGGCACATTTCATTTCATGCCACAAAACTCATGATCCTATCCATATTGCAGACTTGTTTTTTAGAGAGGTGGTGAGACTACATGGTCTCTCAAGGAGTATAGTTTCTAATAGCGATACTAAATGTGTGGGGTATTTTTGGAGAACATTGTGGAAGAAGTTGAAAACAGACTTGAAATTTAGTTCCACACATCATCCACAAACTAATGGCTAGACAGAGGTGGTAAATAGAAGTCTGGGCAATTTATTAAGATGTTTAGTTGGGGATAATCCCAAGTGGTGGGATTTGATTCTACCACAAGCAGAGTTTTCTTACAATAACTCTATAAATAGAAGTATTGGTAGATCACCATTCCAAATTGTATATGGAAGTAGCCCAAGGACTGCACCATAATTGAGGAAGATAGAGCAAGGGGAGAGGACAAGTGCTAAAGCTGAAGAATTTGCTGAACATATCAAGCATCTACATGAGGAGCTCCAGTCACACATTACCAAGATGAACCAACTGTATAAAGCTAGGTTTGATCAAAGGAGAAGGCATAAGGAGTTCCAAGTAGGGGATCTATTCATGGTAAACTTAAGAAAGGAGAGATTTCCAGCCAGTACTTAT